>CM068479.1:18730000-21130000 GCA_034769265.1 Remorina albescens
CAACTGTTTACACCACATTAGTTACATCACACTCTTTCTTAATGAAAAACTAATCGCTGTAGGTTTAACTGGACAGAGTAACGCATCAGGATTTAACCTGCAATTCGTTTAGAGACATTTGTTTGCAGCTTCGTATTTGACAGCAGTTTGATTTTGCCAAGTTTTTAGTAGTTTGATGCCTTAAGGCTGAGCATCCGATGAAGATATCTGACATAAGATATGGACGCAGACTGTTTTAGACCTCTGGATACAACAGTGTTTGATATCTGCCTTGTGCCTGCTCAGGCTCATTTGGGGTTAAGAGTTCACAGGGTCATCGAGAGAGATGAAAACAGGGGAAGGGGCATCATATCAATGCTTTTTATGAACAGCTCTAATCAAACTTGTAGCTAGGAGGAATTTGCAATTCCACTTAAACGTTTGGCATCATGTGGAGGTGCCCCTGCTCTTTAATTAGGGCTCCCTGTTCTTCATCAATTAAGAGGAACGACATCTTGCAGCTATTTTGAATGAGTGTGCAGGAATGGAGTTGCTTTTACATAACGAGCACATTCTTGCCGCCAGCCGTCGTCCCTTAGCTCTTGGAAAGCGCTGCCGTTGTGGTGCGGCAACTGGTGGGGGAGCAGAGTGGGAGACGAGTCAGCCTCCACTACTGCTACTGCCTGGGAGCAGATCCGATCTGGCTGTTTGGAAGTGAAAAGTGTTCCAAAGTCTTCAGAGAGAAAGAGAGACACTCTGGTTCAAAGCCAGGAAAACTAGCACACTATGAGTGAGCGAGGGGGATGGCTACAGAGATGGAGGGTGAAGGAGAGAGTGAGAGTGACAAGTGGAAGACTGATTAGTGAAGTAAACCACTCTGAGCAGCAAAGGGAATCCCCTGGGCGGAAGATAAGTGAACAGGAGGACAGAGACTAACAGAGAAAGACTGGGAGGGGGTGAACAAACGAGAGCAATGATTGGACAGAAGATGGAAGATATCCAAGTAGATTTTATAAAACCTCTCCTTCTGTGAAACAGCGGGTAGGAACTCGCACTTAGGAGGGAAAACTGTTAAGGGAGCAGTGGGAAGGATGGTGAGAGAATGGCAGAGGGACAGAAATAAAGACAGAGAGGTACACGATAGAAATGAGAGGGAAATTGATCAAGACTCTTGACAACCAGAAAGATCGGTTTGCCGACTGAGCCGGGTGGTGTAGTGTTCAGGATTTCTAAAGGATTTCTTTGTTCTATTTCCTTAAGAGTATTCTGCAGCTTCTCCTCCTCATTACAGGTAAATTTGATGGAGTTACTCCAATCTCTGGATGCAAAAAAAAAAACCCAAAAAAACCCCCCAACTTTGCATAATGGGCCAAATCTTTTTAATTCACTTTGTAAAGGGAATGGGCGAGTCTGAGGAAAAATGGGGAACAGAGAGATCACATTTATTTGCATCAAAAAAGAGGGTGTATATGTGAAAAGGTGGACAACAAAGTAGCTTGTTTGAGTGTTCTCTGTGCACTACAGTTTCTGAGCCACGGACCGAGCAATCTGCAATTGTAATCCGCTGCTTGAGAAAGACCTTGGTACCGCACAGTAGGGAAAAAAGGGCCCTCTCGTGCCTAGTATTCAGTGTGACAAGTGCAACGTGTGTGTGTGTGTGTGTGTGTGTGTGTGTGTGAGAGAGAGAGAAAGAGAGAGAGAGGGAAGGGGTGAGAGAAAACAGAGATGGAGATTAACACTGAGAGAGCTGACATTTGAGGTAGTGTTAGAAATGTCGCTGACAAATAGATTAAAACAAAAAAAAAAAAATCTATTATTTACTATAGTCAAATAACTTAACCTTGTAGAGTGACAGAAGGTGCACAAGGCCTTCATCCAGTCATTTATACATCCTCCTCTTGCCTCTCATTGTTAAGTAAAGATGCATTTGAAGTAAGAAAAAGAAAAAATGGGCGTGTTGGTATTTCTGTCCAAATGAGAAGCTCCCTGCACCCTGATCATCTCCCTGATTGATGTCATCACTCAGCTTATACATTATAAGCAGATGTGTTATAAGCAGGGTTTAGTCTATAAAAGGAGTTTTACTGTGAGAATTCAAACAACTGAAATAGCAACAAAAGTAAAACAGTACTTGCCTGCATTTACGAAAATTAACAAGGTCCATAAATAAGCAGCAAGCCAAAGATTGCCATAGACAGTTAATAGCACTGTGTATGTCTGTTGATCATTCATTTAAAATAAAGGAGTAAAAAGAAAAAGAAAAGTGATGCTAACAGAATTCTCCCACACTCCTGCAAACATTTTGAACACATAATTATTTGTCAACTAACATAAACTCCAGTTATCACACATTTGTTATATTAACTGGTGCAGGAAAACACTGAGTGATGAATTAAATATCTCTGGAAGATTAGGGGGATGCTTCTCTTTCGGTTCAGCGTTTCTAATTTGATGAGAAAATTGTAAGAGGAAAATCTTCTCTGAATCTTCATTTAACAGTCTTCAATATAGCTTCATAATCCCTGGAAGAAATGGGTAACATCCATCCTATTATGAATTAAAGCCTGTAGCAGTAGGAAAAAACAATCATTTTGCTCTCCGCTTTAAAACAGTTCAAATTTTTCCTACCATGAATTGGTCCATCATTTCATATTCTTCTCAGAAAATTTTCCACTTCTTAACATCTTGATCCTGAGGTCGTTTTTGCTCATCTCTGACTGATGATTTTTTTTTCTCCCAGATTTACTGCGTAGACACTGACTCTTATTCTCAGGACAGGTTATGATGCTCAGAAACGACTTCATCCGGCATATGACAGGCATTGGACATGCTCTAATATGCCTTTTATGAGCCAAATATTTTGATGCAGTTTGCGGCCTGTGTATTGAAAGGGTTTAGTATGGTTGGGCTAAGCACCATTTCTTCTGCAGCTTTTCTAAAGGAGTGCTGCAGGCTGTCAAGGTAATTTAACCCTCTCATATTTCCTCACCGTCTCTCCAGGCTCCCGGGGGATGCCAACATAAAGGTGGTCCAGGAAGTTGGCGCTGCGTCCAAGGCCCAGCACAGTGTAAGGCAGCTGGAGGGAGAAGTGAGCTGACTGGCTCAGCTGCCCAGCTGCAAGAAGGTTGAGAGAGAATAGGTAATATTTTAGCAGCAGTGAAAAGATGTACTCAACACATAATGTGACCCCAGGATAGACAAAGAACCTCTTCTTTTTCTAACAGGCATTTTTCTGTCTGACTTTTAACCGTGAAAGTGTTGCTCCAAGACTGAAAGTGTTGGTGTGTCAAAGAGTCTGACATTGGGCACAACTGAAATACCTGAAATACTTCAGGAACTATTGAACGTATTTTCTAGAAGCTAATGGTCTCCAAAGAATGGATTGCACAGACTTTGAACTGACCAGAATTTGTCCTCTGGCAATGACTTGTACTTTTAGCTGATAACTGAATTGCTCGAGAACTGTTCAAAACTGTTCAAATCACTTTGATGAGCACATCACTCTCATTATCTGGTCAAACATCAGATTTTCCTGTAGGTTGGTTTATGAACAGATACTTAGGGAACGTTTGTAATGCCGGCAAACTAAACGTACTGACTTATAATTGAAGTGGACACAAAGGCTCGGTTTAAATTCAGAGCTTCGGTTTATGTGATGTCAAGGGTTTCTTCCAGTGCTAGTGGCAGGCCATTTCCATGCTTTTGTTGGTTATTCATTTCTCTGAGTATGTCTTCTTGAAAAAAGGTAACAAAAGTGCCGGTTACTTATCAATTCTCACCTCAAGGCCTGCACATGTGTGACAACGGACTCATGGTGCACCAATCTCTTGTACATATCAATATTCATTCACTCATCTTCAATTGCTTATCCGTTTCCAGGTCGCGGGGAGTGCTGGAGCCAATCCCAGCTCACACTGGGGAGGGCGGGTTACACCCTGGACAGGTCACCAGTCCATCACAGGGCCAACACACAGAGACAGACAGAGACCAACAACCACTCAGACTCACACTCACACTCAGACCTACGGACAATTTAGAGTCACCAGTTAGCCTAAACATGATGTCTTTGGACGGTGGGAGGAAACCGGAGTACCCAGAGGAAACCCATGCAGACACAGGGAGAACCTGCAAACTCCACACAGAAAGGCCGGGAACCAAACCCGCAACCTTCTTATTGTGGGGCAACAGCGCTAACCACTATGCCACCTCTCAACTTACAGCTGTCTCATAAATATACAGTGTTGCTGCCAGTAAGATTTGCATTTCTTTATTCATTGCCTTCTGCACACTACATCGGACTGAACCATAAACATTGCCCCCATTTTCGTGACTGATCTTGTGGTAGTGTGGCTCTAGTGGCTCTACCTTCCTTAAGAGACCATTAAAGTTTTCCCTAATGTAAAACAATCAGCTCTGAGCGAACCCATCCTGTCCATGACTGTCATTACCCGGACATGAAAAGAATAATGAGAAGTAAGAGAGAGAAATGCACAACAGGAGCCAGAGGGACTGCAGTGCGAAACCTTGAATTCTGATATAAAGAAACTTCATAAATGATACAAGGAGACACCTTCGACCAGTGCAACACCTCTACCTATTTCCTCACCCAATATTCCCCATCCCTCCTGTTTTGGATCCCCCCTTACTTATTATTCTCATCCAACCCTCAGTCTCTTGTTTCCTCCTCCCTGCTCCTCTCTCTCTCATCTCCCCTGATACATCACTTTGATTCGGCCTGACTCATTTTGCTTCCCCTTCTTCTCCTGCCTACTGCTCGTACCCCCTCCCCTTCAGCTGCTGTATCTTGCCCACGCCACCCAACTCTGCCAAGTGCAGCCAACATAAATCAACCTCTATGTGGTAAACAAAGAGAGGAAGAGAGAGAGAGCTAGAGAAGGAGGGATGGGAGAGGAGAGAGAAAGCCTCGAGGCAGACATTGATCAGAACTAATGTGGATGGACTGCGTATTGCAGGCCAAGAGGAGCACAGCAACAGTTTTGCCTCTCTCGCTCTCTCCATTTTCTGTAATATCTGCGTAATATCAGTTCAGTAAAAAAAAAAAAAAAAAAAAGTAAAAAAAAAAAGAACAAGAAGAAGAAAAAAAGATTTCCACTTTCTAAATCTAATTTAAGTCACACAGAGATCCTTATCAACATAAGGATGCAAATAAGCAGGGTGGTGAAAAAGAGGAGGGCAGCAACACAGACAGTGACCCCAAAACAAAAAAACACAAAGCCAGCATGAAGATGGAGTTTAGCTGCTGTCCAGAGAAAGCAAAACAAACAAAACAAAACAAGCAAGCAAACATACAAACCCACTATTATATCTCTGTGTGAGGTTTTGAATGTGACCAAAACTCAAGCCCTCTTGGCAATCAGGTTGTTTGTCTGCTCACAGAGAAAGGCAGTGTGAAGGTAATGCAATGCCTGGAGCTGAACAACTAAACTTGATGACCAACAACCACCAGTGAAAAGAGCTGCGTTTCGCTCCACAATCAGAAAATACCCCAAATCCCCCTCACCCCTTACTCCTGCTTTTATTATGCATCATGAAGTGGCCTTTATGGTAATTTCACTTCTGGTTTTGCTGATTTCCACTGATCAGGTGACAGACTGACTAAAATGACACTGAAATACTGCATTGACAGTGTTACTTTGAGATGAATCCAGCAGGGGAAGCCATTTAAATCAATCCACTGGCTCCTAGTTCTCTGAACCTCGTCCACTGGGCTGGACAGAGCAGAACAGGATTTTTGTGGGGATTGGACCTTTAATCCAGCCTTGGTTGGATGTTCTTGACAGACTGCTGCTCCCCTTCAGTAGGCAAGTGGTGGGTGGCTTGCACCTGGCCACTCAGCAGGGTGGGAGAGGTTGTGTGTGTCTGTGTATGATGGAGGATCAAGTAGGGTTACGTCGTCAGCTGGGAGCCTGGTTTAGCATCTGCTGGGTGCTGCGTGTGTGTGTGTGTGTGTGTGTGTGCAGACTGGCCGGGAAATATGGCCACGCCTGGAGCAAAGCCATTTCACAACATGGGGAGGCTGGAAAAGGGTTTTATGCAGAGCAGTCTAACGGAGTGTCTCTGTTGTATGTGTGTGTGGGTGTGTGCAAGGGACAGTGTGTTAGTGTGTTTGTGTCCTATCTGCATATAGCAGAGCCATGGAGGCCTTGGCTGGGAATCCCATCCTGCACACATGACTGACAGCCTACGATCCATCTAATAGGAGACAAAGCAAATTCAAAGCAGCACCAACACTTAGTCATGGTGTGTGTGGACGTATGTGTGCACTGCTCAGCTCCCAACCAACACACATGGTCCGATATGCATTACAATCAATGAATCAGTCTTCAAAAGCCAAGCCAATAATACAAATACAATTGCTCAGGGTGGCCCACACACACGTCTGAAAGTAAACACAGATTTTCAGAAAGACAGGGTTCCTCTGACAGAAAAGAGGAAGAATAAAGTTACTCTACTTTATCCAAATATTTCATTTATTGCTGCCAATTCCAAAAACTGAGGGCAGAGTTTCTGCCCCTCAGAAAACCCCAAGTGGACTGAAACATGATCAGCACAACATCGGGCTCAACATCATGCTGACCATCACCATCCTCATAGGTGAGGCTGTTTTCTATTCTTAACTCTGTCTCAAAAATAAGAAAATGTCTGATGTCTGATATTTTGAAGGACAAGTTATGTTTCAAGGCTGCTTAGTTTCAAGGTTTGGAGAAAAAGACACAAGACAACAATTATACAAAGATAAGCATTCTACGTGTGTGCAGGGAGGCTGGACAGGTTCATCTAGCTGCTTCTCCAAATTATCCCAATAAAGCATGTGACTACTAAACATTTGTGACTTGTGTTGATGAAAAACTAAGCTGTGTGGTGCACAAACATAATAAGCATTTATCCAATGATTACATTATGATACTGCAACAAGTAACAACTGCTTATGCAGCTGAAAGAGAGAAGATATAAATGACACATTTGCTGTAAGTCACGAACAGAACTTTGACTGCTCTGTATACTTTGCACAGAAAGGTTTCAATTTCAATCATCTTTGCAAAGTCACTTGTTACTGAACAGAAAGTCTGTGTCATCATCAGCTTGACAGAGCAAACTACATTCTTATTGGGTCCTTCTAAAGTTGATAAGCTTCTGCAAAGACCAGCTTTGATCAAGTTTGTCTGGTGTCTTTTTCTCAAAGTTATATACACTCCAAAAACAAAGAAGTAGTAAGACTCGGTGTTTTGGCTTTGAACTCTTTCTGAATTCCTGGTTTGACAGCCACAGTGTGATCTTTAGTGTCTGAGTTTTGCAGGATCCAGTGGACTGTTCTAATCTTGAGTCATCACTACCTGAGGTGTCATATTGGACTGAAACGTTGCATATACCTGCTAGATACAATATATCCTAGAAAACTGATATATTATTTACATTTTTCCAAGATGAAATAAACTTCCTTATTCCCACATTACTGTTCACATTTTCCTTACAGCAGAATGCCAGACAGAGTGCAAAATCAATTATTTCAAAATATTAAAGGCTCTTCCTGATATTGATGCTGACAAACTTTACCTCCAAACATAAGTGAGAAATATTAGAGTGAGGAAAAGACAGAGAGAGGACACTGATGCCTCTGAGTGAGCTACATTCTCTAAATTTCCCATGAAGCTAATGCTGCTACAGAAATATACACACTGGAGATGGAGCCGGGGATGTTTGTCCACCTAAAACAGGTGAAATCGTTAGTCTGGGAGTATCTTGGCCATAAAAAGGATGACCAGAGCACTGTTCAGGATGGCAGCAATCCAATCTGCAAAAACTGCTAAAAGAAAGCTGCTGCCGAAGGGTTCAACACATCCATCGCAACATCTATGTGATCACTCTCTAAAGATACACTCACAACTATGTATACAACAGTTTGACCACACTACAGCACTTTGTGGTTTACGACTAGTGTGCGTGTGTGTTGTTGTTTTGGATTTTTAAAAACTAATAAAAACATTCGGCAGGAATGACAGTTGATAATTGTACCATCAAAATCTATAACTGTCCCATCCCTAATATGGTCATAATCTTTGTTAGCTTGCCATTCAGGCCAACACATGCACCCTCCCTTCCACTCCTCATGGCTCTAAAACCGAAAGAGAAAAAATGATTTTCAAGAAATTCCGAGTGCCTGTTTCTATAGAAACCATTTGTTCCCCTGATGGTGATAAAAGTGGCAAATTTCTTATATGGAGGGTGGAGCTATGAAGGATAGAAGTGTATACGCATCAAACGCCAGTTATCACCCCCCCCCCACACCATTCTGCTTTGCCTGGGGGTCCTAATTCAGTGTCCATGCAATGGTAGCAAGACCTGGACATTGATTTAGGGGAAAGTGTGTGTCAGTGTATGTCAGAGTGTGAGAATGTGTGTGGTCTCAGACTAGAGTACCCAGAGGGTTTTACTCCAGCTTCACTCTGCCTCTGGATTGCACCAAAGCATATTTACTGCTGCTCCTGATATGACCCTGTGTGTTAACACAGAGAGCTCTCATTGCCCCATTTTTTTCTTACCAAAATCCCAATACAAACAGCACATATGAAGCTGCAACAAATTTCCTGTTCTACGTCGATAAATTGATGTTGACCTCACTTTGATATTCTTATCTTACTCTGACATAAAAAAAAAAAAACCCAACAACAAAAAAAACCTAATTTCAGGATCAAATGACAATCAAAGGGAAAAACGAGCAAAGTAATTACAGTTAGGAAAGTATTTTATGTTCTCAATTATAACAGAATATAGCTAAAATAGCTGCTTTTGCTATCATAGATATCAGCGTCCATCCACATATTAACGCTAGCAAGGTAAAAACGTGCTCTGAAAATGTAAATGAAAATGTACAAGGTGTGTATGATGTTCGCCACGGCAACATAATATGGTGAAACTAATAATACTATAAATATAGTATATATAATATATATAATACTATACTACTATAACTGAGGTGGAATGTCATTTTTTTATTTGGTTATACATCAAAAAACTGGATGAAAAAGTTTAATAAAAATTTCCCATAATAATCTCACAACTGAAATTTGGGTTCATCCTCTAGTCACTATGAATGTCTGCAACATGGGAATTGATCAAATAGTTGTTAAGATATTTTGATATTAGTAGTTTAGATGAATTTACTCTATAATATGTATCATTCAAGACACATGCAAGTTTTTCATTCATTTAAAGACTGGAGGTTTAGAGACGGATCAACGGGCAGTTAGGCAACAATGGTCCAAATTAAAAGCTAACTAGCCATTGGACAGTATATGATAGTGTAAAATACAAAGGTTACATGGTCAGAAATGAAAGAGATAAAAGACAAATGAAGGTGAAAGGACGACGGAGGTGAATGGCAGTAAAAAACCAGTTAGAGAAAAAACAGCCTAAGCCCGATCAATAGTAATTCACCATGTCTCTGTGAAATTCTACCTCTTTACTTGTTTTTTTCCAACCACTTCAATATTTCCTTCTCCTCTCCCCTCTGTATTCTTCTCATCCCATGTTCTTTCTCTTTTGTTCCACCCTCATTTTCACGCCGATCCCTTTCTCTCTGCTTTCAGCTCTGTCCTCTGCAGCCTCTCATTTTCTCCCCTTACAACCATTTACATTTCACTCATCCACCTACTCTCCCATCTCATCCTCATATGGTGAATTCTGTGTGCTTTAAGCAAACTTTCCATTCACTGTGCTATAAAATGTTTTGAGAGTGTGGTAAGACTCTCTGTTTACCTGAGGAGGTCTCTGAGAGCAGGAGTATACTGTTGCCATAGATCAGTGTGACGTTAAGTGCAACAGGCTGACTTTTACGACACTGCTTGAGGCATGAGCATGATGTAGCAAAAACAACATGAATGGCTTCAAGTGAATGTACAAGCCAAAACAACGCGTTCACATCCACACACACAAGCACTTTTCCGTTTATATTTGTATTTGTACTACACATTGTTTTAGATCTTCAAAATGCCCATAAGGTTCAGATATGATAAATATGTTTGTGGATGAGTTGCTGGAGTTGAACATGTGTTTTTTAAAAGGCCGTGCATGAATGTACAAAGAGTGTGTGCATGTGTGTGAATATGTGTGAATGAGCTGTGGCTAATCCCCTGAACTCATTAGCCTAATTGGACAGTCTGCAGAGAGTCCCACATCGATTGGAGCCTGTTTTGATTCTCCTCCCTATGAGCAATTCCTGTTTTCTTTTTCTGGTTCTCTGTCCTCCCACTTCCTGTCACTACTCTTTCATATGTCCTCCCTCTCTTCCTTTATCATCCGTTGCCTCTCTGTGAACAATTACCTGTGGTATCAGAAACACCTTTGTCCTATCTGGACACAGCTAACTAATAATTTGCAGCTTGGTGGTATAATCAGCTAAATACAATGGGTTCACCAAAGTAAAAAAAATGACAGCCAATTGCATGATTTGTATGAGTTCATAAAATTCCAGCTTTTATTATTTTATTTTATTGTACAATATCTTACAACTTTCAGTTGAGTGGCATGGTTTGTCTTCATGCCAGTAGAAAAGAAATGCACAAAATAAATGCCACTCAAAGTTTGTTTAAGGAAAGTTTGGAGTCACTAGGGCCCTTCCTAGATTTGGATGTCTAGCCATCAAATAACTCTGGAAGAAGGGTCTTGAGCAGGATAGGTCACCACTAACCTGTGAGAGGGGACCTGCTGAATCAAACACCTCAACATCTCAACTTCAATCAGGTATTTCTGGCTGGACCAAAGTAACTTTTTGTAAAAGGTATGTGATAGTCTGCTTAGACTGTTTTTTAAGGAACAGAGAGAGCACAAGAGGAAAATATGATCTTTTGTGATATGAAAAATATTAAAAAGATAACTGAAATCCTCCAAGCAGTATGTCAAGAAAATATCAGACTGCTCATCAACTGGCACATATCACGCCCACATTCAAGTTTGGTGGTGGCAGTATTATGTTATGTAGAGCCTTCTCAGTGGCATGGAGAGAGAAACTGGGCATAATTGAGGGAAGGATGAATTTAGACAAATATAGAGGTCCTTGAAGAAAATATGTCCACAGTGAACTTGTGCTGAGACTGAGGCAACAGTTCACCTTGGCAGACATCCCCAACTACAGTCTGAGCAGCATGAAAGATATATGGGAGTGTGTATCGACATCTATACAATTATCCCTCACCTAAGGGAGAAATATTTAAAGATACGACAGGGACCTCAGAGATATTACACTCGTGCTGGAGATGGAACATAACAGGCTGGGCAAGGCAACCAAACAGAGAACTATGTTCATGGTATTTGAGAGGGAGGGATAGAGGCAGAGAAGAGGGAGGGAGGGATAGCATGATCATCCCTAAACATGCAACAGACTGATGCAGAGCATGGGTGCTGATGTGGAGTTATTTCCCAGTCAGAGGACATTGTACCAACAGCACCTGACATCCAGATATCCTGCTCATCAAAGACAAATAAGATCTTTGTGATAGAACTGACCATATCTTGGAAAAAGAAGTGTCCATGACAGAAAAAAAAGCAAAGTACAACACCTAGAATGGTGACTGATGACAAAGAGGCTGCCAAGCACGGCTATTCCCTAATGAGTTGGTATGCTCAGTCTGTGTGGCAGATGTTTACTGACACAATGCACAAGAGCTCCGCGGCTGCAAAGTGAGCATCCTGTTGGGTGTGCCTTAAAAAAGAGTGAGTGGATTGATATGGAGTGACTGATTACTACTGCAGACCCTCTGTCTTGAAAGTGTACTGAGCAAGGGGTTGAAACATCTGACGACAGATGGCCTTGGTCAGCTGAGGGTATCAGTGGTGTAGCAGCTCCACACCGGATGCTGTTATGACACGCAGATAACCAAGGACACTGGGAGCTGTAACTGAAAAAGAGTGTGGTTATCTAAGTTTAGGCTGATGACAAAAATGGCCATTTTAGTCTAACATGCAGTAAAGTGAATGGGTCTGAATAACTTATTATGCCAAAGCAAATTCCAAAATGTAAAGTGAAATTACTGCATTCAGACAACGACTTCTCTGCTGAAGAATTTTCCCCAAATGAAATTGTACAAGACATAAAAGTTATATATTAAAAATTGCAGATAAAATAAATATTTTGTTATTTCTTCAATTATAACTGCTGCTCTGACATTACTATAATTTTAAAAAAGGCAATATAGTGTCTGACATTTTGCTCTTGTTGAATCTTGTTGAAAATGTGTTGAAACGGGTTCTAGTATAAATAAAACAGCTCACCGTAAATGCTGCCATTACTCTTCTGTGCTTCATCATCGTTCCCGAGAGCGGCCAATAAACCTGAACTTGTTTTTCTCCTCTGTTTTCCTGTACTGTGAGTCACTCGACAACCATACTTAAAGTGACAACACACTGAGAAAAATCAGTTTGTAAGTTGTGCTGTGGTGGGGTGGGGTACTTAAATCCGGTCAAATATTTGAGGGGATAATAACAAAATCAGTGGCCTCCCTTCTTTTTGACTTCTGAATATAATTAACCTTTTATAATTTAAAGTTACAAGTGACTTCTAAACAGCTGCCGATAGATAAATGGTCTTGGATGACTGTGTGTGCGTTGTGGAGGAGAGAGAGAGGAATAAAAAGGTTGTTAATGAATAACTTCCACTATTCATCTCCACCACCCCACCTGTCTCTCTCCTCTCTCTCTCTCTCTGTCTCAGCAGGAGTTACTTGATAATGAGGCGTGGTGTTGTCAGAAACACAGTCCATGCTCATCCATTCAAGCTACTTAGTAAGGGGCCTGGTAGACCACTGGTTCACACACACGCATATAAACACGCAAGGTCGTGAGGAGACAGATGACAGGGTATACGTATCTCAGTGCGCATATGTGCTGCACAATGCACGGAACACAGGCTAGAGAATATGTGATTTTTAATTATTGCATGTGCATACAGGTTCACACACAGTGTGAATTTCCCCCATGCACATACACAGGGGGCCGACGGACAATGGACACGGCAACAGTTAGGACAGTACAAAATATTGTCAGTAATACTGCCGACCTTTCCCTGTCAGATCAGTGACATTATCACTATAACATGCTTGAGTGGAAGCAGAATATGTTTTGTATTGACTGAACTCTACATCAAGGCTACCTCTTCCCTTCTATTCATCCTCCCTGATCTCCTTTGACCTTTTTTTTTTTTAACCATTCATCTCTCTCTCACTGCTCTATTTTGTTCCTTCTCAGTCCTTGTCTCTATCATTCAGCATATTATAATCTCTCCTTTCCTCTCCCTCTTTCTTTCAGGAGGGTGAAGGGTAAGTGAAGATCATTGGGCCCCAGTGGAGAGACCCAGACATTGTGTGTGCATGTGTGTGTGTGTGTGTGTGTGTGTGTGTGTGTGCGCGCGCGTGTGTGCGTGTATGTGGGCGTGTGTGTGTGCGTATATGAGTGCATGTGTTTGTGTTCACCCCATCATTGCTCATCTCTGGCAGCTCGCTGGCTGTTCCCCGAGCTACAAGCTACAGAATAAATACACTTTAAATCACTGCACACCAACACACATACGCACACGCACATGAAGCTCCCTGGCAGCACTTTGCTGCTGCTAAATGAGGGGTCTGGGGAGTTGGGCCAGCAAAGGCATTGGTGACTCTCTCACTTCCCTCTCTCTGTGCACGAGTCAAACACACGGACTGGAAAAATAAACTGGAATTATGATTTTCAGACTGCCATAGGCCAGGATAGTATAATGGTAAATAGATGGGATTTCACTTTCTGACCATCACCAAACCAAAACAATAAAGGCACTCTGGGGATCTGAAGACTTATCCAGCTAAGACCATCTGCTCTCTGCACAAATGCCACTGACAAATAGCAACATGGCAAAAACAGTATACCTTTATTATAACTTTGAAAAAAAAAAAAAACCCCTTTGTGTGAAATATTTGAACTCTGTGAAGTTCATGTGATTAGCTCTGTGGAGAATTAAAACAGTTATATGATACTAATATTCAGACACACTTGTATTCCCCATTTTGCTTCACTCGACTCTTAGAAAGCTTTGGAGGGATTTTCTTATTTTTGCGACAAAACTCCTCCATTAGTGTAACAATATTCACAGTCCACTGCACTGATTGAATCCTGGCACAACACATTTTAGGATGATTCAGGCACGGAATTACTAAAAGTGGATACTGAATATTGTTTGGAATACTAACAGGCAGGTAAGAAAGGCTTGTTTATAGGATGCCTTACTAACAGGTCAGATAATTTCAATTTCATACTTAAAAACACACCAAATCACAGGATCTGCCCAAGTCTCACTCTCCATAAAATATTGTTTTTAAATCCACCTGTGGACACACTTGTTCACATATTTTTGGTATGTGGTACTTTTCTTTGTTTGATCTACACCCCAAAGTTGGAGGAGAAACCTTATATGCTAGGCAAATTTTTACTTGTAGTGTTGTGGGAGCTGTGTCTTATGTCAACCTGACATGGGTTTTTCCCAGTTTGGCAAAGAAAAACTTAACTGGCCTTTGGCAAACTGTGACCTCAACAAAATCCAGCATCTTTTGGATGTACTGCAACACTGACTATATGGCAGGTCTTATCATCCAATAGCAGGAGCAGAAAATGGGTGTCCATATAGTCTAAGCCATGTACGACTGCAAGGACTGCAAAGGATTTAAAGGATCAGATGCACAAAAATGAAACGTCTATTCACCTAAAATTCTCTATTAATAGACGTTTCATGTAATTTTTTCAAAATTATTTTAGTAGCAGGTGAAATTCCAAAGTAGGGAATCACTACAACTTTTTCAACATCTGACTTTTTAAAATTATTTTTTTTAACTGCTACAACCACCACATTCACTGGCCATCTGTATTATTCTCCATCTTCTCTGCAGTGGGTGTGGGTGCAGGTGGTGATAGCCCTCCCCTTCTCTCCTATACTCTCCGCTGTTTCTCTTTCTCTCTATGCCCATTCAAGTGAACATTTTAAATCAGTGGAGTATATGGAGACGGTTTCTTCACTTTTTGTGAAAGCTAAATAGCGGTGATATTTTGGCCACTCGGTGCTCTGAGCTTGGACACAGAGATCTTAAGTGAAAAATCTGCAGCTGTAGGAGGATTAGTTTCATAGCCATGAGTTTAAAGCTGTCTTATGGTAGTGAAATAATAATGATGTTAAACTGTAATCTATCTCCTCACTCTTAAAATATGTATATACTCCAACTGTGTTGGCTGATGAATGAAACAATGGAATTTGACAAAGTGGGATTATGCAGCACACAGGGATACACATGCTCACACAGACTATATATATCCCTGACCCCAGGCTGTCAGTGCATCTTGTCCTCATCCAGCTCTCTCTGTCCTTCCCACAGTGTAACATCAACTAGGTTAACTGTGGCTAATACGGCACGGCACTACTGTGCTCAGTATTTCCACTTATACCTCTATGCATCGACCTCTCTGATGAATCATCTTCACTCCAATGAGTTGTAAACTAACTAAAGGTGATTAGTTCAGGGAAAACAAAATATTTCAGGCCCGCATTTGAAGGCCGGTGCCCTTTGAACAAAGAATTTCTCTTCGATTTAAACAGAATAGAAAAATGACTAAAGCCACAGCGTTGCTGTGGAACAAGTGTCAGACAAAACAGTTTATGTTTTTCTTTAAGAAATATGGATTTCCTAGATGGCTTGACTGCAGAAACTCCAGGATTTACATTTGATTGATGGTGCTGCAAAAGCTGCATTTATCCTTTTCAAATATTCTATTACCACGTCACAGCACATTATAGCATTTTACAAACTCCAAAATAAACCAGAATTTGTACAAGTAAAGGGAAAAAAGTAAGTAAGCACCTAACAATGTTTAATTACTTTAAACGGTGGGTTGAAGAAGTGTGACCTAAACACACACTTCAGAAGAATCATTGAGTGAGGATTAGAGCCTCATCAAAGTGATTTATTACCCTTTCAGTGTGATCACTCTGTAGATGGACCTTTGAGTTGCTTTTTCTTTAGCTACCCTCTCTGCCTCTGCCTCTGTCTTGGAGGCACAGATTCTATTTACTCAATTATATATATATATATATATATATATATATATATATATAAAAAGGAAACCAAGAGAATAAAATCCATATGTTTGTTTTCATTTCACTGTCTACTTTTCTAAAGTCGCCAAAAGCAAATTCTGTTGTGTTCAGACAGACTAAGGACAGCTGTCATTGTTAGGAGGTTATCTTTCCAAAAAAGCTGATGTAGATGTGTGAAAGCTCTGTGAGGGATATTTTCTGAAAAACTAATCTGTGGCTATTCTCTATCATACAGTTGGGTAGTTCATCATTAGAAGTGAAAGCTCCGAGGGACAGAGATTAAAAAAGGAAGCACTCACCTGAGGCGTTTTTCAAGTAACCGTTGGAGTCGACTGTGGTGTACATGAGATAGGGACCTGGCTGGTTTACACCAAAAGGCTGTGAAATAACACAAGTAAACAGACACACACAAAAAAAGACAAAATTTGACACCTTACAAATAGCTTTTCACATCAGCTGCCTGTCAAGGAGGGCAAGAGAGGACAGGGAAAGAAACACAGGAAGGGGTGAGAGAAAAACTCAGAAAGACAAGAGCATGAGTGGGCAGATGGAGAGACAGATGTGTTGTCACCACTGTGATCTTGAGCACTTTTTCTAGTTTTATTTTCTCTAGGTGATGTGGAAAATGTCTGCCTTAGCTGGCTTGAATCTGACTGAGCATAAGTGAGTGTGACGGCTGTGTGCCTGTGTGTCTGTCTGGGCAGATACATGGAGGTTGTCTTATCTCTTCATTATGAAAGGATGTCAATTAATGAAGAAATCTGTTGCGCCATCTTTCGCTTTAAATCAGCTAATCATGAGACAGTTACGCATCAAAATATATACAGTGCAACAGAGACTTGACCCCTTTGTGCCGTGACACTAATCATTCGGGTGAGAGACTAATAGAAATGAGGTCAAAAAAAAGAAAGAGGGAGGGAGAGCAATGAAAGAGCCACAAAGGGGCAAACTGAGAAAGACAGTGGAAGAGAGGTGTTACTAAGAAGAATGGGAGTGGGTGAGTGAAATGAAAAGATAGACAGGGTTGATGGATATGAGGGGAGAGGAGCAGAGGCAGTGATGAGCTCCATTCCACTACTGCATTCATCATACCTTTCAGTAAAACAACGAGCAGGCGGAAGAGAAGACAGACAGAAAAGCCAAACAAGTCTAATACCAGCAGAATCTTGTTGATGCCAATGCTAATGTGTTCTGCAAAAAGCTTTCCGATGCTGACAGATTTTGTAAAGAGAGATGCTACTGGCCGCTTCGTGTCTGACATGTTCCTCCTACGCACAAGCATCTAACGTTTGGATGAATAAAACGTGCTTAAAGCCAGGGGTGAGTCTTAAGTCACGTGACACAAAATAGATTCAGACCCAAGTCTCAAATCCATCCATTTTGCATTCAACTTGCCAAAAAAGACTCAAAACTAGAGTTTGACTAAAACATTTGACGTGCAATTTGACATGAGCCTTTTGATGCCTTAAACCAAGCTGATTTTCTGTTATCAGTTATCGTTTATAGTTGCTCTCGGTATACCCACAACCAAAAAATCATGCACGCACACATGCACACGTGCACGCACACACTCACGCACGCACACACACACATACAGTGACTGGACAGTGAAAAAGGTGAGGTTATTCTTGTCAGTGTATGAAACTGTTAAAGGCCAATAAGCACTGCAACAAGCCACCTGCTCAACAAACATGGAGAAACATGATTTTACCAGCCACAGACAGCTGGTTAAACTAGCAGTGAATTTTTGTGAAAAACCTGAAATGAAAGCTGTCAGCATAGCACAGTAACTGCAGGTAGTGAATCACACCACCAGCAGCAGAGGGAGGAGGACTGATGTTCTTTCTAGACTTCACTCAGTGTTTTCATTTCCACCATGTCATTTATTTCCCTGACATTTCACATTCATTTCCAGCGAGATTCTTTTGCCTTTATAGTGACTTTGCTTTTGTGAACAGTACTGTTGCTGCTCTAGAAACACTCTTGTGTTTAACAGTGAGAGACAGAGAGAGAAAGAAGGGAAATTACGTGCCACAAATATTCATAGTTGCATTCAAACCATGGATGTGCCATCCTAATTAAAAAACAAAATGGTTATAAAACCATTATGGCATTTGGTAAGATGAAGATAAAATCTGCTCAGCTGGTCATCCTTTACTTTATGAGGATGAGCAAATCACATTTTAAATCTCTTCAGTATAAGCTTCATTTAACCAAAGTTATTTTCTGATGATTATTTTTCATGGTGCATTGTGAAGGATTAATTCATTTTCCTACATCAATGTGAACCTTAAATCAGTCATGTAGATTTTAGTAGACTTTGAAGAAAAAAAACTTTTCTTCAATTTACTGCTGCTACATTAGAATGCCTAATTTGACTTTGCAAACAAACCTGTGTTTGAACACACACCTGGCTGAGTTGCATGCAATCCACTGGAGACCTGCTGAGGGGATGTGACAATCATCTGTATTTATAGCATCTACTAATAATAAAGTTGTCTCTTAAATGCCTCCTGTCATCGTGTCAAGTATGGCATTTCAGTGACATTTGTAACTTATAGTCTAATACACTTCTTCTGTGAAGTGGACCTTCAACCACAGCATGTAGATCATCCACCTGTGAGAAACACTGCCCCATTAGAACCAAAAGTACAAATCTGTCCCAGCACCTCAAACAAAAAGCCTGCTGTATGTGTCACTTTGATATTCGGTTGCCAGCTCCCATCCCAAGTTCAATAACCAATAGCACCATGGGGGAAAACAGATATTGTTGCTATTGAACACATATAGTGTATAGATGTCATTATGACTTATTTTGGACTTGAAACACAAAGTTTAAGATTTGGGACTTTGGACTTAACAAGGGAAATTAGATTGGAATTAGATAATTGCTTCATTAAATGAAGGCTGCAATGCACTCACATAATGCTCATGATTTATTTCACATGTAAAACATCGCAACCCATTTAGACTGACAGTCATTTAAGTCAAGGGTCTACGTTCTGTATATCAGCCAACCCTCTTCCATGACCCTCCTCTTGATCAGGTTTGGATGCATCTTTGAATCCAAAGATGCTGACGTGATTTAACGCACTTGCACAAAGTGAGAGATATGTGAAGCTGAACACAACATTAATCTGGTCATAACCAAATGTAATTCTGGTTTAATCAGTGAACTAATGTGTAAGTGTGAGAGAACTGACTTGAGTCTCACAGTGAGCAACAATGTGACAGCTGTCTCTTGCAACATGGTCCAGTGTGAACACAAATTGAGACAACTCCTGTCATCACATGCATTAGCTCTAAGAGTGGCAGATTATTCTGCAATTTAAAAAGGAGCTAAAGCCATCAGATAATGCCATGGAGAAGATTATGTTTTATTATGGGGTGCTTTATAAAAAAAAGATAAGTGAGGCTTTTTGGGTGGTGTAATTGGGTCTTAACAGTGTTCATTGTGTTGATTTGATATTAGATAGATCCTTGTAAAAGAGCAATGTAGTATACAGTCATCAGTCGCTGTTACATGTTATGGTATATATCAGTTTTATGTTTTCGTCTCTTCTTTCTCAGACAAACTCTAGATCTACAAGCTGGAACTTGGGAGAGACCAAACTCCACCTTAGTTTGTATCAAACTAAAATAACACCTGAGCTTGTCACACTAATACAGATAAAGAACCTAAACAGCTCGATGAATTCTCCGGTCTGAAGTCTAGTCTAGTCGAATAAAACCTCAAACTATATCTACTTGACCTGGAATTTGTTTCTTGATTTTATTCAAATATTTTCTGAAATTCAAATTTTGGAGGAAAATGTCATGCTGACCACTAGGAAGAGATTGAAAATACAACACAGTAGCACTGGCCACTGCCTTATGTAATAAAGTTTTGGTATTTGTCCTCATTCACAAAGAATGACAAGACGATGAGAATGAGCAGCTGATACTATAGTGCTGATTTACAGCATAAAACCAAAGCTGGTTATTTTTATGGTTTCAATTTTCTATCATTTTTTTACACCACAGTAAAAGGTAAGTACTTTACATATAAAGAAGGGCTTCCATGGTTATAAAACATCCCCTGGACATTTTGGCTGGCAGTGTCGGTATTTCGGCCTGCTTCTCTTTGTGCTAAAAAATTGCTGAGCACTGGCTCTGGCTGAGGATAAAGACTTATGCATGCAAGGATAAGTGCAACGGATTCAGACAAATACAGCCAGATGTACACCTCATCAGCTCTCAGGACTATTTTACCACACCACACTTTTAATGTGGTGTCTTTAGAGAGGTGGACAACCCACGCCCTCACACACACAAACACAAAGAAAACAAAAACAGATTTCTTACCTTTACATCTTTTGGACAGTCATTGGAGCAGAGGCCGCTGAGCACTGAAAAAGACAGAGATGCCCGAGTTAGATGCGATATGCAGCATGTGTTAAACGTCTGCACTCTGCAGTGGAATGATGTGTGGTCGTGGTGCTGTTTCTGTGCCCTGCGGGCCACTGCATCAGCACGTATCAAACATCAAACAGTCAAACTCACACTGAGAAATAAACTTTGTTTATACGATGAATCAAATTCCACCGTGCTTGACAAATAGAACATAATTTGTCCAATTCATATAAAGTGTTGCCAAATATTAGCGTTGTATTTCATACCATTTAATTATCTTTTCTGCTGGTGTGGTGGACATTGACAAGCCAAAAAAAGAAAAAGAAAGAGGGGAGGGAGAGAGGGTTATAAATAAATGGCTAATTTTGAGAAGTATAAAAAATAAATGTGCAAACTATTAATAGTGTGTAGATGCGTTTCACTTATTTGTGTGTACAAGTGAAGTGAGGCCAAAATCCGCTGAATTGCTAATCAGTCATTAGTGAAGTGATTTTATTAGCATACTAACAGGGTTCTGGGTCTAGGTTGCTTTGATTTCCCTGATGGAGTCACACTGAACCCCAGTGCTCTGTTAATAAGGTCTGCACCCAGTGCTGTAGCAAACAGCAGCTAAACCTGGTGCACCCATCCAAAGGAAACACCAGAGTGACTCCAGCTTCATTGTAAAAACAGTGGGAAGGTGGAGTCAGTACAGGATGGTTCATCTCTAACTTTCCACACACATTTTAATGACAAAGATCGACTGTGCAAACAGCTTTATTACCTATCCGAGGAAAAGTGAGCTGTGTAACTATTTTATTAAGCTTTTCAGTTATAAAAAGGCTATAAAATGGGCTGTTGCATAAAATGGCAAGAGAGGCTCTGACTGAATGCAGAATTAACTGATAGTCATGTGTGAAATGCTCCCTGTTAGATGATTTCAATAAGTCACAATTGAGTTGTCTCCTTAGCCCCCTAATAGTTTTTGTCCACATTCAGTCCCCTACTCATTACCTCAGCTCCTCTTCTTCCCTAAACCTAACCCAGCTAAGTTCTTTCTTGAGCAGTGCTGCCCCCCCCAAAAAAGCTCCTAAAGTTTTAATAAAGTGTCAATTCACACCATCTCTAAGACACTCGAATCAACACACAACCGACTCCCTTTTTATTTTATAGCCTTTATTTTCTTTGTTCTTGCTCAATTTGTGATATAAAGTGAGTTACTCAAGTCATACCAACCTTTCATCAGATATGTACAATAATGAGTGAACACCTCTAGTTGAACTTTTCCACTACTACAAACTTTCCTTTAGTCAATGTTTCTGTATCTTAGAATAGCTGCAATAACAAAATAAAATCAATTAAATGGAAAATAGATATGCTATGAAGAATCGTAAATTTTTGGCTGTTGCCATGGGTTATGCTGTGTGGATTCTGGGTTTAATACACTGGAAAGCTGTCTGGACATTTGTTTGGCAAAGCTTATTATGCCGACTGGCATCCCTGACACAACCCTGGGGTCAAGCAGCTGGGATCAAGCCAACGCCCCAGATATCAGTGGCCAACCTGCTCTAACACCTGAGACCGAGACCCCCATGAGTTCAATGACTTAGATGATCCTGACATTTTATCTTGAATTCTATTAAATTTCAATCCGGTCAATGTAAAACTAATTACATTCCCATGTGCTTTTGTTTTAGCTTAGATCTATTTAGCAAATGTTAGCATGCTAATAATTAGGAACACAGCAAACTTTACACCTACATTACACTCCATCTTGCATACAAATGCCGTAGTGGCTCAGAGTTGATGACTGCATTGCACCAATTTTATACAGTGATCCCTCTGTGGGGTAACCCTTCTACCCTCCCTTTGTGTGCATAAACGAGACAATTTTTCCGAAGCTTTGATTTTAAAACGTGTGGCAAAAAGCATATTGACTGCTTTGAAGTCCACAAGCTTATTAAGTACATATACCTGAAGTGGAATTCAGATGGAGCTCCCATCAAAGACAAACATGTATTCCTTGACCCATGGTGATCACAGTGCATCAGCTGCTGCTTGTTTAGTTGTCATTTGACATGTGTTTTTTCAGGGCTTCTTTAGTAATCACACAGGTACACTGGAAAACTAAAACTGTCAGAGGTTGTTGCACCAAAGAATATTTTTAAGTTAAGGATATCAAAACACACCTGCCTACTATGTTTTCTAAAATGTACCACTAAAATGTGTGTGAAAGAAATTAGGACCCTCTAACATGACTATCATTAGTTCCTAAAGCTGTCTCTGGCTAAAACATAAAAGCCCAAAGGAAGTTTGACCTGGTTGACCAAGATCGTCAGAAACAGCCCTGCATGCAATTATCATCCTCATCAATTCTGTGAAAATACCAAATCAACATATCACAGACTTCGGACCAAAGTCATCCATGAAGGACATTGATGATCAATAAATCATATGGATCAGAGTATTCATCACTTGTTTGAATTTCATGCTGTTTGAGGTCAGGCTACAGGCATCGCTGTCACTGACACTGTAAATCAATGACTCTAGATCTCTCATCTAGATTATCTAGAAAGAGAGCATTGCATGTTGGACAAAGACTGCAGCGCACTCATGACTCAAAAAGATGTCAGTGTATGAAAGGACCATCATAAACACACAACATCCTGCAGCCTGAATACAAATGCTCTACATGATAGTATGTAATTTTCAGAAATGTCTCTTTTACAAGTCAGAAGAGGAGTTCACGTTATATTTAAATGAACAAATTTGAGAGGGATTAATTTGCACAGTAATCTGTGTCTCGGTGCCAAAAAGACAAAACACCAAATTTTTGTAACATATTAATTTCCGATGTACATGTCATGAGGCTAAATCACACATGGCATTCCATGGAAGTAACACTGTTAGTGCACCCTTCTCTCATGCCAAACTCCTTTTCATTTCCTGTCAAGTGTGATGCACCTAATAAAGGCCAAAAAGGAGGCACTTTTTGTCAAACATGTTCACAAATCCACTGTTCGGTTATTCTGTTCAGTATGTGATACAATGGAAACTATAAATTTTGTTCTATGTACTATGTCAAGATAACATGACACGAGTTTATTGATGCTTAAAAAGAAAGAAAAAGAAGATGGACATTAACTGCATGAATGCATTTGTCCTTCACAATTCAATGGGCACAGCGTTGCTTTTGGAGGTACATGAATCTGTGTCAGAGTGGGAATTTGTGTGTGTGTGCGTGCATGGGTGCGTGCATGTAACTAGGCAAGGCCGTCATAACATAGAGGAAACTCTAATCTAGTGATTCTTCTACGAGGCCTTCATGTTCTTCATACTTCAATCTCTGGCTGACATGTGAGAAGTAAGTAACAGCTCTAGTAGACTGAGCTAGCCTATTTTAAAGTGTAATATGAAGACTGATGGCAACTCTTTCGCAGGACTAACCTAATCAAGTGGATGATGAACTGTGTGTGTGTATTTGTGCGAGAGCAAGTTTGAGTCTGCTTGTGTTTCCATCAGCGAATCAGCCAACAAGTAGCATTTTGGCAACAGTGTGTGCAAAGCTACTGACTCTTTTGTTTTCTCTTTTGGTTGGACTGCAACAATTAGTTTAGCCCTATAAATGGTTCTGTCTCTGACTGAGTGATCCAGTTACACAATTCATGAACCCCATACTGTGTGCATGGGTGATCACCTGGCACATAGACTCACCCATTTTATTCTGACTGAATGGCACGTGATAAGAATGAGCTTCATCCAGTTTAATGAAGCTTAAGCATCCAGTTTAATTTAGTTCTGAAACCTGGATTTTAGCAGTAGAGCAGCAGGACATGGCCATATATATATATATATATATATATATATGTATGTGTGTCCAGTGGTAAATTATCTGTGTGGTTTTCAAACACTGTTAAAGACACTCCTCTGTCTGGAAACTAAACTCACCAAAGAAGGGATCAACTGGCCTTGAAAGATTGGCTTAAGTATCTTATCTCAATAAGTTATTTATATTGTGATCAATGCAGTTTAAAGTATGCACTAGCCAGTCACACATTGTAAGTGACAACACTCATTTTCCCTAAAAAGCAAACTAATGACCAAGATGTATGAGAGCTGTCTCAGCGTCTTGTTCTGTGGTGAGCAAATCTAATGTGGGCAGAGATTTGGATTGGAAATATGGTGGATATCTATGCCAAGAGCCTGATGAGAAAGAAATATCTGGTTTAAGCAGCCCAGCTCACTGAGTGGGTTTATTGCAACTTAGGGTGAAGCAGAGGTTAGCGTCAGAGTTGCTTTACTCATTAATATGTACTGCATGTTGGTCCATGTCTGGTTTCAGTGACAAGTCAGCTGTAGCTGCTTGTTAGTCATAATTCATATTTAACTACACACCATCTTGCAATGAGATCATCATCATTAAGACCTTCATTTTGATCTAAACTGCACACAGTTGCTATAAAATTTGTTTGCCAAAATATTCAAAACTGCCTCTGTGATATGTCCAGATTCTCCCAAAACAGACAGATGAGAGTCTCCTTCAATGTGTCCTAGGCTCCTCAGATAGATGATGACTTAATAGGCCAGCAACACGTTCCTGTTATGGGCTAAAATGTTTGCAATTGATTTAGTGACAACTGAGGTGTTCGAAGTGTTCAATGTGAATTTGAAGTGTTGATATTAAATGTTATTGTGTTGCTCACTCTAATTTTTAGCATTCAGTCATGGGCACAAGCAATAATTTCATCTGACATTCGAATGAATATCAAGCAAAAGCTTCAAAGGCTGTTGAAAAAACCCCTGAAAAAACAAATAAAACACAAAAAATCCCCCCAGTCTCACTTGATTCTGGCCTCAATCAACTGGGCTGCAGACATTAAATTGAACTCTTGATTTGTTGTGTATTTGAATGGAAATTGAAATACCCTTAATTTAATGAGTAGCTATAACACACTTCCTGTGTGGAAAGATATTAAGCAGAATTCAACATATTTACTTTGCTTTGCTGTAAATTCCATAGGACCCCTTCCAGCATACATAATATTTATGCTTGTGTAAGTTTTTGTATCAGATGTGATCACTTAATACAGTATTATGGAGCATGTTTGATGCAAACACACTGAAATTTCAAGTGTGAAACCATTAAACATTTTGGAATATGCACCATTAGCCTTTTTTCCTTTGCAACAGATTAATCTTTTTATGCATTTTCAGCCACTTAAACAAACACAAAACATTGATTCCTCACACGGCAGAGAGTACATTTCATGGGAAATACATTTTAGTAACAGCATTTATAACCCCAATTTTGCATGCACATGTTTTCACTTAAAATCTGTTTATATGATAGTTGCCTTTACATAACTGGAGGCTCAACATGTAATTGTAGCTGCATTGGTGGTCTATAAAAAGAAATAATGGAGAGCCATGGTAACCTTACGTCACAACACAGTCCTTAACTGTTGGCTCAACTGACGTCACATACGCATGCACAATCTAGAACAAGCACAAATAGAGAAAAATGTGATGAACAGACCTTGATGGAGGAACACAACATACTGTATCAGTGTCAAAAGCAGCCAGGGAGATGCACAGTGTACATGAAAACACACTGACACAGAAACACAACAACGTGACAGCTGAGCAGTATTTGCTCTGAGATGCTGATCACTTCTTGTTGTCCTCAGGATGCTTTTGCTGACCGCAGGGCTGCAAATGGACATGCATGAGCACAGCACATGCCCACACTCACACAAACAAATGCTGTGACTGAAAGCAAGCTAACATCTTCTTTTGAATAGAAATAACAACTTCATAAGTGACCACCTGCTCATGGCTGAGTAATATGTGTTACAAGGATAATCTACACAGTATCGTTACATACTGTGTTTATGTTTTATATGTGTGAGAACATCTGCACATTTATGTTTCTGCCTGGTAACTAAAGGTCTATGTAACATACAACATTTAGATCTTATTGCAAAGGCTCTCCAATAAAGAGCTGTCACTTAACACAATATTGCCCATAAAACCGGGTGCCTCATCAGAGCCTGTCTGAAAACTCAAAAAAATCCTTATTTGGCCCGATCAGACACGAAAGCTTTAATGCAGACTGTCTGGTCGAAGTGTAAGTAAGACAAGGCACCACCCTGCTGTTCAGATCCCAAAGGGAGCTTCTCCTGCTCTATGTTGACTTTGGGTAACATCATTAATGCTGTTGTATGCTGTTGCAGAAGCTGGCAGTGGGTTCTATTGTGTGTCACTTTTAGATGAACAATAATAATGCAACGTAACCCCTATGTTAATTGGCCACATCAATTAGAATAATATCAACCATCCTTATTGTGGCTCACTGTCAAGTAAACATGTCCCCATCCAAACATTACGCTAATATTCTGCACTGAATCGTACAAGCAATAATCCTCTGTGGTCTCAGCCACCTGTCTGATATAAAAGTAGTAGAAGCAGGTATTTAAGATGTTGCACCAACTTCCTGTACTGAGATGCAATGAAATGTCCACATAGGCTTTTCAAAAACCTTCACATCATCTGCAATATATGAAAACAACCAAAGCATAATCTGTTTCTGAATTATCCAAGATGAAGGTTGCTAGGGTTAGGGAACATTGTCAGTGACCACAGAGCAGCAATTGGCCTTCAGAGTTATAAATCAAATATTGGGCCCAGTCCTTATTTAAAATTAAGCACTTTCTGGTATATTCATCTTCTAAACCGTTACCTATAATTTGCTAATTGGTCTGCTTTCCAGCTAGCTCAATTCTCAGTGGATGGAGTCCACACTAATAAAACTGAACCTGATAAAACTTGAAATTGAATCAGGCTGGCTTCTCTCAGGCTCCAACATGGTAGCATCTTTCCTGCTGCTGGAAAGATAAGTGGCCAAGTTTCCACCTTATTTACGATGAAAAGAACAGTGGCATGAAAAAAGGCCATCTTAGCACCATATTTAAAAATGTTAAATAAGTTTAATATTTTGAAAAACTACCAGACACTGAACCATTATTCTCCTTTTGATTATAATCTGTAATACTTTTATGATAAAGAACATATCACAAATGCCATGGAAGAAAAATGAATCACCCATTTGTGACAATGATGAATAAAATACCTATCATATTTTCTATATCATACTGTGTGACATACTTATGGCCATATTTGCAGGCAGAGCCATTACAACTTAAACTGTCAGCATAAGCTGAAACAGGATACTATTTTGACAAACAGGGGAGCAGGCACTCCCACTCAGTTTTCTTTGTGTGTTCACATAAAATCTGAATATGTAGCCTCCAATCAAATCCTCCTCCGGACGACAGAGCCAAACTGAAAGACTTCATGTAAATCTCCTCATTGTCATTTGAATGAAATGAAAAGAGGGAATAAAAGGCAGTTATGAATGACAGACTGAGGGAAGAAGAGAGGACGCAGCAAGACAGAAAACAAGACGTTTGTTGAAGGGAAATAAGATGGGAGATGGAGTAAGGTCAGGGGAAGAGGTGAGAGGGAAATAAAAACTGAGTCAGAGAAGATTAGAGGGGAGGAAATGAAAGAGGTTAAACGAGAAAAGATGGGAAACAAGGGAAAGAGGGGGAAAAGAGGAGGAAGTGTAGAAAGAGGAAAGAAGGGTGCTGGATTTGGTAAAGGAGAATGAAAGGGATGAAAGAGGAGGTGAGGAGTGGAGAGAGGAGAAGGGAGTATATGGGCCTGAGAAAAGCTCCCAGATGTTTCTCAATGCAGCTAATCTGCATCCTAATAAGTCAGCAGGAAACTAATCAACTCATCTAGTTCTCCCTGTCAGTCTCTCTCTTCATCTCTTTTCCATTCACACACACACTCGAGATGTGCACGAAGACATACCCCCCCAAGAGCAATCCCCATCAGCCATCATTTGATCCTTCTTTCTAATTTTGGATTTTATGATTTCTCCCATCGCTTTTCGCCTCAGCAGTAATCATTGCTCCATCTGGCCAACCCGCAACCACAGCATCATTGTTTCTTACAGCTTAAAGTGGATCCTTATATACTTCCTTGAACATTTGTAATCATATATTCATCCTTTAGAGATGGACTGCAATGAGTGGGTCCAGTATTTATTTAGAAATATAAAATGGGCCAGTGGAAAACCTTTAAAACCTAGTGATGAATCAAACCTTATTCTAATATCAGAATTGGTCAGAACTAGACCTGATCCTAAAAAATATATCGTATCTGAGTCTGCGAGTGTGTATGAACCCAAACAACCCACAGAAATTAGGATGTATCCTAGTTTTTTTCCTAATGTTATTTGTACCTGCTATTCACCTGTATAGATTCACCTGTCCTCCAGAGGCAGGAGGTGACCTCCACCATTCTCATGTTGAATGTCACACATGCACCGGAAACCATGTTTTGAGAACAACAGTAAACAACATGGTGACTGTGACTGTGTTATGATTGTTACTTTAAAAAACTATCTTTTGCTACAAACTACGGGAATGTTGAAAACAGCTGCTGGCTTTTTATGAGCCAACATCCTGAACTCATGTGAGTCTTATACTCTGGTGCTGGGAAGGGGTTGAAAACTGGCTGGTTCACCAGGCATCTGTATTTAAATCAATGCCGATCAGAGCTGGAGCTGATAAATAGTCATGCTTACCGAGTCACTGACCCAGCTATGAATGCTGATGGTAGCTGTTTCCATTGCAGAAAAAAGCCAGACGTTATTGAGCATTAGTTGGTTAGTGATCAGTGGAAAAGGGGCTTAAGACATAGTGAAACAACTTAAACCTGTACTGTAGCAAAGCAGTAGAGCAGATGTGATATGATAGGAATACATATATTTTGGACTGGACTGGCCTGAGTTGTTGTATGTGACTTGGGTTCCATTTTCAGTTTCACCAATCAATCGTCTGCTTATTGGTTGGTTGCCAAAATGTCAAGACAGTGGAACTTCTCTAATATTCAGAAATAGAGAGGCAGTAAAAAGGTGGAACGTAACATACACGTCAAGCTGTAAACATTCATTGTGGCGCTGACAATATAATGTGTTTGAAGCAGGTAAACACATTGATTTAGAAATGAATATGTCTTTGTACTGCAAGAAAAGCTTCCACTTCATTCATCCTACTCATTAAACTCCAGCAGCACTTGAATGTAGCAGGACACATAGAGTATAATGATTATGTTTCAGGTTCCGATTTAATAAGTGTTGCACCAATGCATCATAGCCACTGTGTTTACTTTTTCAATACACATGCCATTTGACCAAGCAGGATCAGTTTTAGCACCTGTGCTTTAGCTGCAGTGTTCAGGCTAGCAAACTGGCAAAGTCGGTGACTGGGTGAGCATGAGTAATGAGTGGCGCTGTGGCTGACGCCTGCAGAAAAGGCAGTGGGAAAAAGTCTAATCAGTACTTGTGTTTTGTTTTGTTTGTTGATTCTTTTTGTTTTTTTTTTCTTTTTTACATCAATAAAAAGTTTTAGTGCTGTATCAGAAAGTGCCTGTCAGTAATTAGCTCACCTTAGTTCATGCAGACCAACAGAAACATTTTTTGCCAAGGAAAAAAAGGCGATGAAACTGAATTGCAACTAGAAGATCAACTATCCACTTTGAGAAGAGCCTTCCTTGAAGGAGTGTCTAAACACAATGGCATAGAGGCCTGATCAGTCTTTTTTCTCAGCTTTCAAGGATATATATTTATTCTTATAGCATGGCATCATAGCTGCCAAATCTTCCACTTGGCTGCAGCTCTGCTCACAAACCCTTAACTTTCTCCTGAATAATATATGCTCCTATGGCAACAGAGGTAAGAGTCTTGGTGGAATGCACCAGTGAGGAATCTGCTGCATGATCGGCGCACGGGAGGATTAGATGTCAGGCTGGTGCAAGTTCAGGTCATCTCAGTGTGAAGAGCCCAGCAAGAGTCCAGGCCTCTGGCAGGCAGAGAGACAAGGCTGCTGTCTGGGGCCAGCAAGTGATGGATTTATACTGAGAAGTCCACATGCAGCATGGGATGTTACCCTTCACTCACAAACTGTACACACACGCATATGTACATACGCAAGTCCGACACAAAGTCAATCCTTCAGCAGGTGTGATATGATAAAACTCAGGGGAGGGATGAAGGATGTCATCTTGATAAAATAGGATTCCACATTAGAGAACAGAGAACAGAGTCAGCCTGTCTATGAACACACATCATTAGTCAACGTAATGTGTCAATGCTGAATACGAAGTTCACACATTCACTCTCACTTTACAGTCTAGCATCAACAGCTATGCTATTAAATGTGCCTGAAAAGAATAAAGAAAATATTAAAATAATTGACTCCCAGGGGTTTGTCACGGGACGTGCAAGGCTATTAAGCTGCATTTGAGCTCATATTCACAGGGGAGAAAAATGAAATGTCAACAGAGTGTAACACTTAACAGATACATTTTTATTTTGGTAGCTTGTTGTTTGCTTGCTAGTCAGCTAGATGCAAAAAAAAGGGATGTTGTACATGAATGAAATATTTAAAAACCAAAAATGTAATAACTGAAGTTGAATGAAGGGGAGAAATGGGGGAGGTGACAGCACTTGCTACAATGCTAGAAAAAAAGCTGGGTTTTTTTGTGTGTGGGTGTACTGGCGTGTTTTGTTTGATTTGCGGCAGTGAGACAGGACATGGATAACGAAAAGAACAGTGGCTTTTAGAGGGATGGCACAACACAAATCCACTGGGGAAGGGAGACGAGTCAAGGTCACAGGCAGACATGCTGAACACAAGGCGTCTGTTTGGATCACAGGAAATACATGACTTTTCCACTCTTTACCTCTCGTTCACTTTTTCAGGCATTTTATAACATTTTCTCCCAGACGTAGTCATCAGTGAGTCTCAATTTTTATCACAGAGTGTATTGTTCTTGAATCCAGTGTGCCTGGAGAGAGTCTAGAGTACAGCGTGCTTCACCGACATGCACTCTGGCCAAACTCAGCTGGAACACATATATTAGAATCTAACTAAAATAACCTACAAGATGGACTTTATTGGCTTTAATGCTCATGTGGTCTTTGGATAGAGGAAGTGAGGGAAATTATCTAATTGACACTTACCATTTTAGCCTTAGACTGGGTTTTGACCTTGTTTTTACCTTTCAAACACTTGGTGTCTGGAAACCACTTGGTCCTACACCAGGACCCCGCGTTTATATCTCACCTTTGCATTCAAAATGGAAATCCCGCAAATGCCGAGGCACTTGCCAGGAATTGGGACATTGGAGACGCCAGAGACTCCTTTCATGGCAGACATTTTCACTTGTCAGAGCAGGGGATGCACTGGTGTAAATAATATTAACAATGGCTCCATTATTGAGCATGTACAATAGCAGAGCCCTGGAACTGAACACCATAAATGGAGTGCAGCCACCTCTGCTTTTTTCTCCTCCTGTTTTGAGAAATCAAAATATCTGTGATTAAATGGTTCGATTTAGATCCACTCTTTGAAGACTGGGAACCATGAGGTCCTGCAACAAAGTCTGCATGAAACTGCATCCACTCAAAGTAACTAACTTAAATGTTACAAAACGGCGACAAATTAGATTAATCAGACCATTCATATTTGGCAAAGCTCCCATTTCAATGTAACACTGCAGTATGTCATACAAGTGTCTGAGAATGGGGTCAGCTGCTTCCAAAAGGTTGCAAGTTCAATATCTAGCTTGACACATTTACTTGTAAAGAGCTGCCTGTGGTGGTAGAAAGCGATGCCAATGTTAACATCGACCAACGTCGGTACATGCTGGTTAACCAACTTGCCCTGACCCGTGTCCTCACTTTCCAGTGTCAAACCACTGCAGCCTTTAATTTTCTTTCATAAAAACAAAGATGAGATAGAATCTGTTCGGTGCACTCATTGTAGTGAACAAGTATTTGCTGTATTTGCTTTTGCTAAAACTTATTTATTTGAAAGTAGACTGTTGACTCAACAGAAACATGTTTGAATTATATCAGAGAGCCTGATGTTTCTTGACAAATATAGGCCACCAATCAGAGGCAGCAAGCATTAGGCAGTTACAATGTGTATATGTAAGACTTGGTCATCAATATATGTATTTATACATATTGTATATATGTTAGCAATTAAGATGATGATGTTTATGCGTGTGAATCTGAAAGGAGGGAAACAAGTGTTATCCATCCCTCCCCAAAAGACAAAACAACAACCGTTCACAAACTGAGACAGAAATGAACGACCCTTTTCCTACTAATGAGCAGAGCAGAGTGACAGATTAAACTGTACAAAGACCCACTTGAAAGTGAAACTATTTTTGCTTTCCTCAAGTGTCACTAGGTACCAACGCTGTAACAACATTTTGACTTCAAAACACGTCTAGATATTTACTGAAATGTCGTTACATAAAAAAATAAAAGACATAAAATGAATTAACTGACGAGAAAAAAAAAGCTAATGTATGCCAAAAATATGTGAAAGTATATCTGAGTGCTGAGATAAACCGATATTGAAGCTACAGTTGTTTCTACTCAGACATGCTATGTACTGCACAGGCAACGTGTTGTTTCTGTAGCATTAGTAAACATTTAGTCATCCTAGTTGTATCCATAGATTAGGGTTGGGAAGGAAGAAATGGAAAAGGTTATTATTCTGGCTTTTCCAACAATCAGACAATCAAAAAAGTGACGAAAAACAGGGAGAAACCAAGAGCTATGTGTGTTCAGATGTAAATCATTAAATCAGTATCGATTAAATGAAAGCTTTACAATGAGTGTGTAACTTTATGAATCAGGATGGTCTTATTTTCAGTTTAATATCAGCCAGCACTATTTCGCAATGTAAGTTGTACATTTTCAACCAGCCATTGGTTCAAAAAACATGTCCAACCAATAATTTGAAACATCAGGAAACACAAATAAAAGGTAAATGTTAATGTGCAGACAGAAACAGGACTACAACATTACCGACATATTTAACACAGTCACCACTAATTTTTGCTTCACTGGTAGTTTAGGTATGTGGAGGGAGGGGGCAAATCAATCACTTACCCATCACTTTAACGAAGTAGGCATCAGATTCAAAATTGTTCTTCAAAGCATGGATGATCAAGTCATTTTTGCCCGTTGGCTGGCTCAGAACCAGCATGTCTAATATACCCTGCAAATGAAGACAGGCATGCAGATTAGGGACAATGAGAGCATGCTTGTAAGTGTGTGAATGTGTGTGTCTACTTATATACATTTTTATCCCTCAAACATACTGGGTGACTGATCCAGCATTATCTAATCATCTCTACTCTTCCTATTTTCTTTCCTCCTCACTACATCCCTTTGTCCCATTTAAAAATTCTGTCTCACGGGCGAGTGAGAGAGGATGTGATGAAAAGAGAGAAAGAGAGGGAGGCGAATTCACCAGACAGGCCACAATAGCAGTAATAATTAATACTGATAAGACAAGTACATACAGTAGATTGCAACACAGCTACTGTACTGTGTGAGCTGAATCTATGAAACAACAAAGGCCTTATTTCCACATAATATCTACTCCATATAAGAACAGTACCACTGTGCACACAATGTGTGTCTGTGCATTTCATAGAACCTCTGCAAGAGCGTTTTATTAGGTTTCATTTTTTTGAATTAGCACATCTTTGCTGCGATTTTTAGAAATCCAAGAGGAAAGACATGTAGAAAGACTAAACATATAATAACAGCATCTTATGAAGAGTGGGAAAAAGAGGTGACAGCACCAGGCAGAGAGAGGATAAATAAATGTCTTAATATACAATAGCTGCCAAAGACGCAGCAAAATAGGTTTTCATACAAGCTACTGAGTGTGCTTTTAACTGAATCACTGATTACAAAGAGGACCTAAACTTATCACACTGTCCTCAGTCCAAATCGGGAATATTTCTTTTCAGCATTAAAGGAAAAATTATGACCTTAAATCATTTTGGTTACGTCAACGTAGGGAAAAGAGCTTTATGCATAATCCACTTTTCTGCATTAGGGAAATCAAATATTCTTGTTTGCTCTGTTAGATTTATTTGTTTTTATTCTCTGTTTGGCGTCAACTTATAATATTGTGGAAATGCAATTATATAGATTTGTCAATTTAGCTGCAAAATTAACAGCCTGATGCCAGTGTCACTGCTGATGTGCGTACATTCATCGTGGTGACACTGAGGGAGACGGATATTTAGAGGAGGGAAAAAGGGAAAAGGCAGAGAGAAAAGGATAACTCAGCAAAATATACTCACATCTTCATAGATGTCAAAGAACGTTGCCATGACAGCGTTTTGGATGGCTCCCAAATCTGATTGGTCCCAGTGGATATGAAACATTCTTCCTATGCTGTGGCAGCTGGCGTTGTTACAGGGCACGTTCTCCAACAGGAAGGCCTGTTGACCACTGGGGGGATGAGAGGAAGAGAAATGTTACCATTGGTATCTGAGATGTTGACAATAGCAAGGGTGCTATCTCATTTTGCACCCAGTTTGTAACAATCAATATATTACTTCTAAGTGTTTTTGTATGTTACATTTTGGAATTTACTTTATTTTTATGACCAGTTGGTTTTATTTATTAACAATGAGCTTTGAACCAAAAAATTTGCAAACTGGTTCATTCATTTTAATGATTTACGTACATGTTCTGAGGCACATGGAGCAAGTTTATCTAAATTATGTCAAAATGCACTCTAATTCACTTGACCGAGAAAATGTAAGTAACATGGTTCAGATGAGTTGTATCCAATTAATGTTTTGGATGTAACATGGTATAAACCAATCAGAGTGCCATCTCCTACTCATTTTAAAAGCCGAGTGGTTTTATATCTTCGATCACTACAATTACAACACATCTGCCAGGTAGTGAGAGAAAACGCTACTCTGCAGAGGACATGAATTTCTGTCACAGTGAGGGAAGCATGGCGAAAAAGCGACAGCTTTTTATGGCTTGCAGCTCTGCAATGTAAATAGGACCAAATGCTTTATTTGCATCCATCACGAGCAAGCAGGCCAAGAAACCCACATCACTCTGTCTGTCCATGACACTCAGAAAACAGTGCAGCCAGAGGTATGTTTGCAGTGTCATTTTGTATGTGTGTGCAGTACACCACGTTGTACACCTATGAACACAAAATTATTTTGATAATGTCCCTCTAAGATGTGCAATCACTTTCCACTACTTCCAGCAATGCACCAACAATGATCCTGACCACAACTCATTTTCATCCAGTACACTGGCACCTGTTTATTATTTAAGCAACTTGGGTACTAGTCAAAGGATTTGTTATGTTCAATTTCATACAAAATATACAACTATAAGTGTTGATTTTCTGCAACCGTACCATGTGGCTTCTTTTTGTAGAAGTGTTGAATGATTTACAGCAGACAAAATAAAACCCAATCACTTTCTGACTTTTTTTCTCTGCCTCTGTTTTCAGTCTTTGTTTCCATCTCCCTCTAAACCTTTGGTGAGATGAATTCTCCTCTTTATCTACGTGTCTTTCTGTCATTGGTGATGTCTTTCTGTATCTGTTCTTAGATCTCTCTGGGAGTGGTGACCTGAAGGAAAAAAACTAAAACAAACAAAAAGCCAAAACAAAAGAGACTGGACTAAAAATAAAATAATCTTGAAAGACTTCTCACTCTCACGATTCTAAATAGTTGTTTTTTTTTTTTTTTTATGCCATCACAAGTGTCTTGGGAATGGAGGTGAAGGAACACCACTACCTATGAGTCTAATGGGATGTCTGCCAGCTAGCCTTCTATAAAAACCTCAAAGACTGTGAGAAACAGTGATGGAAAAAAATAAAATCTGCCATATTTGTAGCAATATACTCTCCTGTCAATGGGACAGAAAATGAGTAATTTTAACCTTAAAAAGCAAACTATCAAAATGTACAGATAGTCTCTTAATCTCTTGATTACATGCTAATTGAATATTGTAATCAAACAGGCAGATACATTTCTTCAATGCAAACCACACAACGGTCTAATCTGACCATCTACAGACTCTTATATATTAAAGTGACAGTTGGGGTATTTGACATGGGGTTGTGTAAAGTGGCCATGCATAATGGTCAGGATATGTAAATCAGAGTGGCGTTTTAAGAGATACAGCAAAGAACATGGAGGAGAAGATGAGCTTTGTGCTGCTGTGGACTTTTCTTTTTCGGATTTTAGACAGTTTTCAAATATCCCAATAAAGCAAACAAACATCAATTTAAAAGTATAGCTGATTTTATACTACTTTCAATGCTTTAACATTTCCTCCATATTTATCAACTGCTGCCTTACCATATTCCAGTGGGGACTATACTAATCCCAGGCCTGTTGCGTCAAAAGGAAGTAAACTTCACTTTTGTTTTGATGAAAATATTACATGTCAAACTGACAGTGGATTGTTTTGGAGGGAATCTTTTAAGTGTCTACCTGTTTTTTTGGCTGACAAGTTCCACAGCAGCTCATCACTCTGCTTTCATCTCGCTGCTCCTGCTGCTTCTCTACGCTGGCAGTTAATCAGAAATGACTGCAGCTCACACACTTATTATATATCATCAAATAACCACAACTATCCCTTTAATATAGACATGAACACACATGAAAAGAATGTAAAGCATTAACTCTGCGCACAGTATAAATGCAGATACCAGGATGTTAAATGTTGTTTTAAAATACCAAGCAACCCAAGTGGTCATTTGGTGATTAAAATGTGCTTTTTAAGCACCTCCAGCTCCCTCAGGCTACATTATAGGAAAAAATGGTGGGTAAGTGTTGTGTTGTGTTGTGTTGTAAGTTAATTAGCCTTCTGGTTATTCTATTTTATAACTTTAGTTTTTCACATGTAATGGTTAATAAAAATGAAAAAAGCCATGGTGATCAGAAGCAGGGATGGTTCATTGGTTTCAGTGAATTTTCTCCATAATGGATGGCTTGACACAAGATGTCTGTGTGCGTGAGCTCTGGCTTTATGATGCATAACATTACCAGTATTGATTGCACAAAGAGGGAGACATTTAAAACACCTTCTAAAATATTGTACATGCTTTGACAGAGAATTTGAAATCAGTAACAATAATAATAAATAGAGTATGAGCTGCAATGGAAATTCAAATAATGGTATACAATAACATTTTGCTATGTCCGTAAAGTACAGCGGTAGTTAGGACATTAGTTTGAGTCCTATACTATAATCTTATGGGCAGCACAATAAACAGCAAAATATCAACCTAATAATCAAAATCCTGATTTTCCATTTTCTGGGAGAAAAGCGATTCATTGGCTACACCAACTGGGGAAACCTAATCCACTTCTTCATTTCATGGGCAACATTTTAAACACTCTCTTAGATCTAACCTGACACTTAGCTGGAATCACTAGGCTGTGCAATACGAGGAGCAAGTGCACTCTACAATAACATTGTTATTGTACAGACAGCTTAAATGTGCTAATGCTCATTCAGTGGGTGAGGCCTTGATTCAGCTGCCAATAATGACTAACGACAGGGTCTGTATTTAAAACACTACATGAATTTAATTAATTCTGAGAGTGGACATTCAGTGCTTCAGGGACACTGATTAAAATTGTGTCAGTTGAGATGAAAATTTTTAGGCGGCAGTGCCTCAGTGGGTTGGGACTTGGGTGGGGAACTGAAGGGTCACCGGTTCACGTCCTAGCTTGGACAACGAAATGCGGAGTGTGGACTGGTGGATGGAGAGGTGCCATTCCACCTCCAGGGCACTGCCGAGCTGCCCTTGAGCAAGGCACCTCCCCCTGAAAAAACGTTCCAGGTGCGCTGAGCAATGGCATACACAGCACCCATACACTGTGGGAAATTGTCACAAAAAACCTACCACTGCAGCACTTATTGGTCAAGACGGACTGCTAATGGGAGACTTGCTCAGCATTAGATAATCAAGCCTCTAACTCCAGGAATTTGTCACAGTTTCTCAGGGGCTGTGTGTATGTGTGGTTTAAGGCTGAAGTTGAGAAGGCATAATGTGTATGTGTGTGTGTTTCCTTTCTGAGATTTCTGTACATCAAAAGAAGCTCTCTCCAACATTGCAGGGGTGGTGATGGAAGAGATGAACTCACGGTCATGGGGTGGGATCATAAACACATACAAGTGAATACAGACAGACAGGCACACTCACACCTCTAGAGAATAAGAAAAACATTTTTTTTCTTTCCATTTAATTATTTTCTTTAGACTGCTGCAGACTTCACAGCAGGCCCACTGATATATTCTAGGAACATTGACGAACACACAGTAAATCAAATCATTATTGCCACATAAATCATGACAGTTGGGCTTTTTGGTCAATGTCACACTGAGAGCCAAATATAGAAGTGTTATCAGAAGCTGGCAAGCATGCATCAGTATTTATATCAATAAGCATCACTATCATATGGACGAATTCATGATCATCATGATTATTAAGTCTGTAGTTATCACTGAGAGTTCATCCTAAACCAAAGCAACACATTAAAACAACACTATGGAGAGTTCAAATAATCAGAGAGAAAACATTTTAGCGACTATTTTTTCTCAAATCTGTCTAAGTATACTCAGGTTCCCATATAAATACTGGAGAGCTTTTACTTGCTCTTTTCACACTGGTCACTAATATATCCCTTCGCAAGATGTAAAATGTCCAGTGTCAAACATCCCTTTTTGAAACACTGAATTCAAAATCGACACAGTGACCTTTTTGGTGGCACTAGAGGACATTTACTGGTTCAAAGTCATTTGGATGCATCCTCCTGGCACTGTGAGTGCCAGTGTAAAAATTCAAACTGAATGACTGCCAATAACTGGCACTCCCATCTCTGCATCTCCAGAGCAATAATAATCCAACACTGAAATGGCTATTAGGATGAAGAGCAACTAATAATCTCTAAAATGTGGCTGAGGGAGAGTGAGAGAAATCCACTAAACATTAACTAGTACCAGAACTATGCTTTTGATGCACTTTCAGCATGTTTCTGCAGTAATGTGTTTGTGTGCCTGGGGGCTTTGATTTTTGTATAAACCTGGTGTCAGCACTGACGTGTGTGCGATTGTCTGTGTGTGTGTGTATGTGTGAGCGCGTGTGTGCATGTGTGTTTGCCTGTGGGGAGTCTTCCAGTGTTTCCAGCTCTATCCACCTCCCTTCTAATTGGCCTCCAGAGGGGCAGTTGGCTGGCAGAAGGCTGAGCAGCTGATTGGTGGGGTCTTAACAGTGGCCTCTCGAAATGTTTTAGTTAAGGGGAGAGAGGGGTCATCAGCGCAATCTACCCATCCACCCACCCCTGCATCTGTCTATTAATCTTCCTCTTACTGAGAGGCTTTTCTAACCGGGCCACCTTCTTTTTGATGTCCTTCCTGTCCTTGTCATTCTCGTTTCCTCTTATGAACCCATCCATATGACTGTTTTCCAGGCTTTCATCTGTTAGCCTGCCAGTCAAAAAACCACAGACTTAAAATGCCTCCACACAGGATGGTGGTGGTGCACAGGTGGAGTGCAGATGGAGTGCAGATAATGAGGCTGGTGTGAAGGTGAGAGGAGAAATTTGTGTGGTGGAGAGGAGGGAGCAAGGTGCACCAGAACACATTTGTATTAACACTGCTAAAAGAATATGGCCAAAAGTTGCCCAGACCAAGTCTGAATGTGGTCTGAAGTCAACTTGTCAGATCAGCAACGAGATATATTAATGCTAGGTCTAAGTCTATGACTGAGGAAGCATCAACTGGCACACTATGGACCATCTCTTGGTCAAACAATACTATTGTGAGGCATAATTATGACACTTCAAAATACACGGTGGTGGTGGCGGCGGGAGGGGGGGGTTAATCACATGATAAAAGACAACTGCTCTGCTCAGGTGCAGCATGGCGGCATAGTGGTTAGCGCTGTCGCCCCACAAGGCCGCGGGTTCGGTTCTGGGGTCTTTCAGTGCGGAGTTTGCATGTTCTCCCTGTGTCTGCGTGGGTTTCCTCCCACTTTCCAAAGACATCATGTTTAGGTTAACTGGTGATTCTAAATTGTCTGTAGGTCTGAGTCTGAGTGTGAGTGTGAGTAGTTGTTAGTCTCTGTCTGTCTCTGTGTGTTAGATGCGACGGACTGGTGACCTGTTCAGGGTGACCCCGCCCTCGGCCACTATGAGCTGGGATTGGCTCCAGCACCCCCACAACACGGAAATGAATAATGAATGAATGAATGAATGCTCTGCTCAGATAGTGCATGAAAAGACAAAGATTATTTATTGACAAGATGCGACACATTCATTGATGCGGATGGTTTGACTGAGGATTTGTTTTTTGCAAATGTTTAACTAAGAGAGCTGCTGCAGACAAAAGAGAGATAAATTGGAGAGCTATGTGGGAGAAGGTCAGGTAACAACTTGGAAACAGGCAAATCTTAGTCAGGCATGTTTTCCTGCAATATGCAGTGAAAACACTGTACCCACTGTACGCACTCACGAACAGCATGAGCTGATCTGTGAATAACAAAAGTGAGGGGCAGCTTTACGGATTATTTGCATTAACTTTTAAGAATTTCTTAATTCCTGCATTCAGTGACATTTTTTATTTTAGAATATAGCTTAATGGATTTATGACATTGTGTTATGATTTTTTATAACCTAACCAGGTAATTCTCTGGACCTGAATGGCCTAAATTTCAACAAAAACCAAAGAAACTGGAAAAAAGGGCTGTTTAAAAAGGCTTGATCAAGTGGAACCAGTCATCAAACTATTGACAGACTTGACAGAGACAGACAGGCAAAACGACAAAAAGGTAAGTTAAAGGAAGGGGTGGGCAAGTGACAGTAAGGCAGAATTATGTTATCTTCCAGGGGTCTTTCATCCAACTACCTTCTCCATCCCACATTTGTGTTTCAAAGTCCACTTTCTTTTGAGTCTGTCTTTATGTGTGTTTTTGTACGCAAGATCACACCACAATATCTTACAAATGTAGTTTTTAAAACTATGTAAAGTAAGATTTACACAAGAAAATAAAACCATTGTGGGTAAAGCAAGAAATACTTCATCCATTTCCCTTTTGTCTCTTTCCTGAGAAAGAAAAAAATTTATATTAGTTACAATTCAACATATATTGCAGTTCATAGCTTGGATTAATGTTTTTGGCCTAAACACATCTGGGAAACAAAACTGGCTAGAATAACATAACAGCTGAATAGAATGGTTGTTCGAGGTGAGTGTTAGATCTGTGGTTATGCCTGGATGTGAATTTGGGCGTGAGGTTTAAATCCCTCATCTGCCACCACAATACTGCAACCGTGTGGCCTTAACTATGGCTCTGCTGATGTTCCCACTGAAGGAAACTTCCAAAATGACTGATTGAATTTCTGATTCAGTAGAAGACAACATGAAAACACTTTGCTAAATTCAATTGAACTAGGGAATTAAAACGAGAAAAGATGTGGTCTCAGTTCTGTGGGATTATGCTGGATAATCCATCTTTTCACTGGATGGACCTGCTTTTTAGGAATGAAACAAAGAATGCATTGGCCACTGACGTGTACAGTTTACACAGATTCTTACACAGGGGTGACACTGTGCTCGGAGCTTTCTTGTTTTTAGACATACTACCTTTATGGCCTTAAGGGAAGGTAACGTTAATCAGTCCCATTGTTGTCCAGACTGAAATATGTCAATATCTATTGGATTGACTGTCTATGGATTTCTAATCGAATCTTTCTTTCATCAGATATTCATTCACTGAAGTCAAAAATCTGATCTGTTAAATGCATTAAATTATGCACAAAACCCTGCAAATTACTGACACTACCATCAACCTCAGCTGTATGCTGTTTTAAGCACTACTTGCAAGTGTTACACTAATCTAACATGATTAAATCCATTTCAAACAAATGTGGAAAGATGAATGGGCCTATGCAATGTAGAGGAGGATTTATTCCAAATCAGACCTGTCAGACACTGAATACTCAGAGCAGTTAACATTCTGTAACCTGGTTATGGGCTGAATTACCCGTGTCATACATATATAATATCCCAACAACTCACAGAAGATAGCAAACTAAAAAGTATTTATTCAAGCACATTTCAGATTATAACTTCTAGGAAACAGATGAGCTTTCTGTTTAATGAAGCACAGATACACACCTCTGCAGATTTTGCTATACTAACGCTGCAGCAATGCACACTAGAAGGAGGCATAATGACATTCTTTAAAACTAATCATCAAATGGCAAACACCCACTTTCATTATACAAACACCATAGCAGGTTCCCTTTTGTGATTTAGGAAGCCATCTGAAGCCAGACCAGGCTGTCACAAGAGAGGTGCAGTGCAAGAAAACATTTTGTAGGACTAACAATGTTTCGTGCTACACCAGTTTCCACACTGGTATTAGTGACTAAAACCCAGCGACAAACAGAGCAACCATAATGGTCTAACATACAGAGAGGAATAGATTTTTAATAGCATTGCCTAGCAACAGCCTGCTAAGCTCTTGGAGGCTGCTTGGTCGGGATGCATACTGAAAGCTGGAGACGCACACATTTACATGCACAGCAACACTAAAACTTAATGTGATGGAGGTTGTCAAGGCATCAACAAGGTAAAAGGAACAGAGTTTTACATAACCAAGAACATCAATTGTTGCTCTGCTGAATGTGTTTGGACACAGAATGATGTGTGATCCTAACTGCAACTCTGACTTTATCACATTAGCGCTAATTTACCACATAGGTCAACATTAAAGACAAGTTAACTGCTACCCATTTACAAGAGCATATTTTCAGTCCATGATAATGACACTAGTAATGATATAATTATGTCGTTCATGATCCTTTTGATCTTGCTTTTTGATGCAAACCACCACTCATAAATCAGTAGAAAGACTGATCAAGTTCTAAGTGGCCAACAATTTATGACTTGTTTTCTTTTCGAGGTCACTGATCCCAATAACTACAATTCACAGGTGTTTTGTGCACATGTTCTCATATAGGGATTAAATCCAAAAGCAAGCCCAGGGATAGAGGGATAAACATTCAAAGCTACCTCATGAATAAATAGTAATAACTATGTTGCATCCAGCACATTTTTAAACCCCTAAAGTCCTTACAAGGCATGGTGTGTAAAAATACTTGAATAGCTTCAGATCTGAATTAGAAAAGAGTTACAGTATTACTGTTCAACTTCACCAGTTTAAGTTGTAATTTCTGATGATTAGCAGATATTGGATAATATTTGGAACCCACAAGTTAAAAAATTTTAAATATCTAACCATGAAACCTTCCTTCCTATTACAAACACATAGTGTCCATATTAAAATAATCCATATTATCATTTTTAAGTAGACAATCACAGTACCCTACATGGACAACAAACTCAACTCATGGAATATGCTATTTATGTCAGTGTTGTATCTCTGAATAACTATTAGTCAGGAAATAAAAAGACAGATTAAAAAAAAAATAAGAATAAAATCACAGACCTTGTGTGTTAATGTCAGATACCTGGTGCTCCTTTGTTACAAGCTACCTCACTACGGGGGGTGGGTTGTAACAATTAAAACAAAAACAGAGACCACGCCAAATAACCATGATTCAAAACAGCTGTATTGGGAAAAAAGAACAATCCAGAAAACAGTCTTCAAAAGTTTCAAGAGTCTTTATTTGTCACATGACTCTTAACTCTGTCTCTTTATTACTGACCATAACTAAAACATACTCCCTGTTTAATCAGGAGATTGTGTGTGTGTGTGTGTGTGTGTGTATGTAAACGAGTCTACTAAAACAAACTTTCATAACAGTATGAATGCTAAATGAATCCTACAATGCACCTGTATGAAAAACACACTTTCTTTGGCTTTGAGTAGCATCTGCTCAGTGTTACACAGCAGATCCCATGTTCCTTCGCCACTGACTTGCCCTTTTTTGTGACCTCATAAGATGCAAAAAAAAAAAAAAAACAACCAACCAACCAACCAAACAAACAAACAAACAAACAAACAAACAAAAAAAAACCCCAACATCAGCAGGCACACCTCTCTCAGTCTTTCCTTTTCACGGCCTAAGCATGCTGTAAAATGATTAAAGTCAAAGAACTGTTTAGGTTTTATGGAAGGGGATGGTTTTAACACTTTTAAAATATATGTTACACCCCCCCCATCCATTGTTTAGCTAATTGTATTGGAATAGATGTTTGAAATTAGCAGGGGGGATAATACATCACATTTTGCCACATTATTTTTTCTGCAATTGTGTAAGTACTAAATTAAATTTGGTTTTGGCCAAAAAAAAAAAAAATTACTTTCTGATGTCAAAATCAGTTTTTTTCTCAATAAAATCTGCAGACACCTGTTTCCAGCCTTGACAACCACCATTTGAGATTGGGGATGAAGCGGGTAAACACTGAAATGATCATATGACTCCTGTCTCTTCCCTAATTTTTGGAATTGGTGGTGTTACAATTCTCCACATGTTACAACCACACCTGGTCTCCCCTACATATAGAAGTAAACCGTTTTAGTTGAATACAAGAACTGGGAGGCCCAGTGGCAATCAATCGTTCCATCTGATTCCTTTCATGTAACGTTTTATGTTTGTTGGCCTGTTTTTCTGTTCATTAAATGAGACTGAATAATACATTCATAATCACAATTTATACAAACTAAAGCAGAACATTGGTCATAGAACTGAAATGACATCATTTACCCTTATTCTTCATTCATAGCCGAATCGGAAAGTGGGTTTATCTGACTATAAAATGTGTCTTTACTGGATGGAGTAAGGCAGAAAGAGGACATGAGGACAGAGATGTTTTGCCGGGTAGCTCCATAAGAGGTTAACAACATTATGCTGTTACTGTCAGACACTGACTGACCTACAGCCTGAAGAGTTCCACACTTAAATGTGTGTATGTGCTATGTTCGTGGGAGTGCCACATTTCCCAAAGGCTTTTCCTGTCTTTGTGTTAAGTCGTGCTGCTCTTCACCAAAGACACTTGTGTAATCTGAAAGTACATCCTGATGGACATCAACGGTTCCATTTAGAGGCATCTAGAATCACCAGTAATCAGCAGCAAGCAGTGTACATAGTTGTGATGTGCTATCATATAGGGGTATCAGAAACAACAGAAATCAGTTAAGTTCACCACTCTCCATCTGTGACCTCATTTCATATTCCAGAAATAGCTTCATCACAACATCCAGCTACATCCGTGTCTACATGTTGCATGTACACTCTTGCATGCACACACACAGACATGCAGAGCAGCCCAGTGGAGGGTGCAGTGTGACATTTAGACCATTTCTCCTGTGATAGGGTGCTCTCATCAAGCCGGGGTGGACCCTTACAACATCAAACAGTCACAGCCAGCAGGTAGCTCTGTCTCCCTGTCTCCCTAAGGGGGCTAGATGGATGGAGCATGTGTGTGTGTCTGTGTGTGTGTGTCTCTCCCTGTGAATCTGAAGACTACCTCAGTAAAGACAGTGACTGGGCTGCTGGCTGTAGACAGTCATAGTTTATAAAATTTTTCTGATTACATCTGCTTGGCACAGGAAGCATTAGTTTATGTCATTTTCGTCACTGCGGAGTGATCTGTAGGATGTTTATTTATCACATACATCATTACAGCACTGACTAAATCTAATAAAGCTCGGGAACAGAAAGTTCTGCAAGGACAAATTCGTACTATTCTGTTTCTTTAAAAAAAAAATCTTTAGAGATCACATTCTGAGCTGATATGAAAATCAAGGTGTGTGCTTTGTTTCCCTAATGATTAGTTGCGGCATTTGCATGTAGTGCTTCCTCAGTGTTACAGTCCTGGAAGACACGGGGCCTCATAATTCAGCAAAAGAGCTCCCATTTTGACTCTTTTTGATGAGCAAGAACAACAACTGCGGCTACCAAGACCGCTGCTACTCCAGAGACATATAGATGATCATTTTGTTTCACGCTTATGAACTGAGACCAGGTTGCTCATCTTCTCTGCAATTAACTGGCTCACAAAAGCAGCATCATGCCTGCCTCCTACAAAAGAAAAAGGATTTCCTTCTAACTGAGAAACTCAACAAAAAAAACATGGCAGCCGTCCTGCAAACGCTGACAAATTTCTACTAAATGCATTTCTGAGTGGTGCAATAGCAAATTTGGATTATGCTTAGAATTTATTTACAACACCCAATTTTAATAGCTGTTTTTAAGGCTTATTCAGGAGCAGTTGGGAGTCCAATTACATCTTATAGATCACAGTGTTTGCTTGGCTAAATATCTGACTGTTTTCACTCAATTCTTGAGTGTTTATTTTAAGGAATATGAGTCCCTCTTCCAAGATAAATCTACCATTACAGCCAGAATAGTGCAGTTAAGTAGTTCCCTTGGTAAAGATTTTAGGAAATTCAAACATCCCAGAACATTTTCAGATATTCACATCTGTTTTAAGATACTTCAAACAACATGGAGATCAAGGAAAAAAGAAAGCAACAAAGACCTATTAAAGTATTATCAGGGGATTTTCTGACTTTTAAGGAATTTTGGATTCCATGATTTGTCTCTAAAATGTAGATTAAGATTAAATAAACAGCGTACGATGTTGCTCCCCATAGCAGAATCCCTATAATGAGATTACCATTGATTTGAAAGTTAGAGGTGAGGTTTTCATGCATTAAGGAAGCTCTCCCCACAGCGTTTTGCAGACATTACAATATTTCACATAACCTTGGCAATACTAATGGCAATACTCCCCCTTCACCCCCAGTGCACATATACTGAACACACAAGGTCCGTCTAATGCTCAATGCCTCAGAGAGCCCTAAAACCTTAACAAGGAAGACTTAATAAATTTTCAAAGTAAATGGGTGAGCAAGGAAAGAGCTATTATCTTTATGCTGAATGAAGGCAGTTGTGTCTTTCCATGGAGAGAGCATCTCTGATGGTATTCAGGGAAACACTATGGCTTTGATGTGGGGAGGGAGAGAGAGAGGGGAGAGAACAAGGGGATGTGCACGAGCTCATTGTTCTCTATAGCTGTATGAGACACAATGAGCAGGCAATTGGTCAGTATTTTGTCCAAAGACATCTAAATTCTAGGTTGTTGGAGTTTTTGTCATATTTGAAGTATAATGGAAATTCATCATAGAAACTTTTAAAGAAAGAGCTTTTGCTGATGCATGCTGGACTGTAGGATCCATTGTTGAGTTCATTCATTCATCTTCTACTGCTTATCTGTTTCCGGGTCGTGGGTGGTACTGGAGCCAATCCCAGCTCACATTTGGTGAGGGCAGGGTCACCAACAACCACTCACACTCACACTCAGACCTACGGACAATTTAGAGTCTTTGGATGGTGGGAGGAAACCAGAGTACCTGGAGGAAACCCACGAAGACACGGGGAGAACGTGCAAACTCCACACAGAAAGGCCCCAGGCCTGGGAATCGAACGCACGACCTTCTTGCTATGCTGCAGTACCGCCCCCATGTTACTTGCAAATTCTTATGAATAAAAGACAGAAATTATTTTGAGCACATCAGATATACCATGAGCCAACAGGAAATGATCATCTATCCAGACATCCTCCATAACAAAGTTGTCTTCAACAGGAAGAGTTTTGCTCCAGAGCAATGATTTTCACAGATGGTGCAGGGAGAAATGCACAAGAGACAGAAATAGCAATCTCAACCAGAAGCTTCATAGACTTTAGCTTTATTCAAAACAGAAAGTTTTTTTCTTTTCTAACAAAAGCCACAACCTATCTCAAGTGTGTCAGAAAGCCTAGAGGTGGACTCCAGGGTCCGATCAGTATTCTTCCTCTTGCATCAGCTGATCTGAGCTGTGCAAAGCAGAGTGGTGTTGTTGGTGCTGTAAACTGCTGCTCATACACTCTTCATTTTAATACAAGCACCAAACAAAAGCACGTTATCATCAGAGACTTTAGCATTTCTACAAATGCAACAACACAGCACAGAAGGAACTGACAATGTAAATATCTCCACACTTGCATGCATACAAATGCCATTTAACCACTGACACGAACAAACAAAAAAATGGATACCTGCAGACTTTAAGACCTACAAACACATGAACACACACCAGCAGTGTGGGTGGTCAGGGACGAAATACCTCATGGAGGGATGATTTATTCCAAAGCAAAACAACAAACACATATCGTTAAACACCCAAATTATACATGATCATGCTGATGTTATTTTTAGAGCACACAAACTCAATGTGCTTTAACTGATAGAGTGATAGAGACTATAAGGTATATTCTGTCCCAAGCACGTCTTTGGTTTACTTTAATGGTATTAAAGCAGGTGGGAGGAACTGTAGTCATACTGTGTTTCACCTCTTTAAAATATTGAAAATAGAGACCTCAAACCTTTCCAAGCTCATCATTCCAGTGTTGTTGGAATTCCTGGAGCTTGAAACAGGTGGTCAAACAAATCAAACAGTGATATTTCTGTTAGAACAAAGCTGACTGACTTTTAGGGAACAGACTAACTGATATTGGTTTAAACAGAAAATGTTTGCAGGCTTGTATTTTTTAACCATTCAATATTCTCAGTAAAATGCTGTACGCTAACATGCTTCTAACATCTAACATGCTGTGGCCATTTAGGGAATATACTCATCTGTTAACTTATTATTGGTCGATCCCACACAGTGGTGATTGCACAAACCACATATTGCACACTCGCATGCAGTGCACAGTAGCTGTGTAGAATTTTGTGGGTATTGTTTCAACCCTGTTAAACCCACTGATTGTGATTTGCATGAATGCATTATTGTATATCTATAGTCCAGGATTCAGGTGTTAACCACATGACTCTCTATAGTTAACTGAGAGACAAGATAATATAATGAAAAAGCTTCCAAAAATATACGACAAACCCTACTTTTTCCAAAACCAAAAAATTATACTCCCCATCTCAGCATCTGTCAATGTTAAAGCTGCAAAACACTGAAAAAAAAAAAGCTCCACTACATTATTAATTACTTTTATTTATTCATCCCTTAAGAGTGCCGGAGAAAAGTTAGACAAGCATTAAATTAATTAATCATTCCTTCCAAATTTAAACATGTAAACAAGGAATATCTATTAGAGTTACCATTTCACTATTAGATATAGCAGGAAAATACAATGATTTAGGATGAACAGTCTTATTAGTTCAACATTTTAACCATATAAGGAAAGATCACACATAAATTTTGTATTTCTTCAAAATGAGTCAGTTACAGCTGCTGAGACATGACTGCTCTATCCCTGATGGAGGAGAAGAAGGGCAGGAAATTGTCAGTGGCATGCAATGTCCATTGTTATCCCTGAGTCATAGACTTCGACAGTTTGAATGTTTGATATGTTTGGAGTGAGAGGATAGGTGAGGCTGAAGTATCGGTTGCTTTATGCTGGTGCTACATGCTTTGAAGGTAAAAATAGCAAATCCACTAGCAGGAAGTGATAATTGTTCTATTTGGATATAAAATTTTTGTGTGCCTGAAGAATAAGTCAGACCTCAAAATGACTTCATGTGAGTGCCTCAGAAATTAACAATGGTCTCAGTGTGTGTGTTGAACGGTGTACAGTAAAACCATGGTCTGTGTGTGTGTATTTTACTGAGTGGGCTATGACGTAGCAATAGCTCATGGTAATCTGTTGGTATCATCTGGCCTGTGGCCATCTGCTGAGGTTAAAGGTCACTGAGAATGATGACAGCTTTGGCTTTCCAAAAGCCTCAGATCTGGAGGAGTGCTGATCTGGCAGCCAGGGAAGCTGTGTAGAAGGTGGTCTGGCTGAGAAACACATGTTGATGTGTGATTAGACACATGCATACACTTAATTATATGCAAGTTGCTTGAAGCAGATCACACATTAAAGCTGAACTATATGCCTTTTAATCAGTGTATGGTTGTGATACAGTGAAGTGGGAAAAACATAATTAGTGCTGAGGATAAGCCCATATTATAGGGGTCGATAGTGAACATATCCAGTCCTATCACACATACAGTTATGGTCAGAAGTTTACATACACTCATCACATGTCATATTAAGTTGGGGTGTTTAATGATTTATTTAAACCATTCTTTTTCCAGGATGGAATGATTATACAATGTACATATTCAGCAATTTTTAAAAACAAGAATTGGGTGCACAAGTTTGAATTTATTTTGGATTTTCTCTAATTCACACAGGGTCAAAATTATACATACAGGGACAAATATTTACATTCATTCACCTAAATCTTTAAATAAGTGGTGCTGAAGGTTATAGAATGTCTTTTAAACTGACAAGGCCAAGACCTATTAACCTGTCTTTAGTGATTATGATTGACTGCAGCTGGTAGTTTCTATTTGCCAGCATAAAAATGATTTGTTGGACAACACTCACTGGATTGACCAACACTCAGAACGAGTAGATGGTCGTGCTGAAACTTGCTAAGGGATATTAAACCAAGTGTTAGTGCGAGTGTATGTAAATATTTGAGCCTGTATGTATAATTTTGACCCTGTGTGGATTAGAAAAATCCAAAATAAAATTAAAGTTGTGCACCCAATTCTTGTTTTTAAAAATCACTGAATATGTACATTGTATAATCATTCCACCCGGAAAAAAGAATGATTAAAAATAAATAATTAAAAGCACAAAATTAATGACATTCATGCCCCTGATGAGTGTATGCAAACTTCTGACTGCAACTGTAAATACAGTACAAGCAATGTCAGTGTGACTCGTACTGGATATTATTCCAAAAGAGTACTGATGTAGCTACCACCTGCTGCTGATAATACAATAAATAGTCCCTTATTACAAACATGTGTCATATGTTGTCTGCAGCTTTGACATTTCTCTAAGGCTCTAATTGTCTGCATAAATGCTGAGGGTGGTACTGTGAAAAGAAAAGAAAGTATTCTAGCTTCAGAGGGAAATAAAGAAAAGAGAAAGTAATAGGTTTGGCTTCATCTGGCTTCACTTTACATGCTGCTGTGCTTTTGCTACTACAGCTTATGGTTTACTGTGCTCTACTGCCATGGTTGTCTATGTCCTCAGCCATCTTGTGTAATTCTTGCAGAAATTCTATGACAAAACAAAAAAAAAACTGGAAAATAGGTTTGTAGTCTTTAAGGGGTTTCGATAATTTGGAAAAAAATAATGATTGAGGGACACTGTTCGAAGGCACGATCAATGTTCTGGAATTTCAGTACCATATCTTCCCCATTCTTATGGAGGAAGTTGTGCGGTATAATTGGTAATGATGAAGTTCAAATACTGTAATTTAAACAGAAGAGATTGTGAGGTTGATACCACAGCCTGTTTAAAAAGGTGCATGCAAGTTCCAGGTGTAGCCAATGTGTAAATTTATCACAAATGTTTTTGTAATGATTTTATGGTCTCAATCTTTAGTTTCAAGCCTTCAACAGGATGTAAATTTTTTAAACGATGATCTCTAATTTTACATTTTCCCATTTAGAGGAAAATCAGTCTGTGTCAGTCTGTCTGTGCCACATAATCTGGATAGAGTGCAGAGCAGGTTAGATCCAGCTCTCACTCCTCCTCATTTCCACCTTCTCCCCCAAATATGGTTTCAAAAATGGTTTTCAAAAAACCAAGATGGCAGACGGACTAATTGGAAACTAGAGGCTTCATAATGGCAGTTCATAAACATTTCATTATGGGTTGCCCCTTTAATGTTACATACAGCTTTTAGGAATGTAGTGTAATTGGTGCACAAAATTAAACGTACACCTGATAGAACATGGGCCACACTGAAAGTGTCTGGCAAATGAAAGTCAAGAAGGGACATTGCAATGTAATACTAGTCACTGTAAGTGCTTTATGCTGACAGACATATAATAATAACCAAACTAATAATAATATAATAATAATTAAGACTAGATCCCAACTACATTTAACAAAGCCTGTTTCCGAAACTTGATGATATTGACTATAATAAGACTCCATTGTCATCTTACCAACAGGGTAATTACTTAGTTAATAGGGTGTTGCTGCTACCTGCTTTCTCTGTTAAACCATTAATACAGGAAGACACACATGCATCCATCATTAAAACCCCAAACGCTGGTCTATGGTTATCTTCAACATTAATGTAGTCTCAAGTTCCACCCTATTCTAATGCTATTGTTATTATTAGGCTATGATTGTCCTTTTCTTGTGAGCTTTTAGTACACATCCAATTGAATTGGAGGATGAGGTGATCAGGCAGGTGATTCATGTTCCATCTCTTTCTGAACACAGATGTCTTTTTGCAATCCAGCACAGCAGTAACAGTACATAACCCAATTATTCCTTTAATTTAAAATGTGATGTAAATGTATTATGTCCATGGCTAGCTATATCAATAAATGAATACAAACAAATCAAACAGCAACCGTAATGCCTCTTACCACTGCTGCATAATTTTAGCTAATTGAAAAGTTGTGGATAATTATATAGTACTATAATTGCAATGCTGACAAATGTTTTGTATAAACTAACTGTAACTTAATGAAGAAAAATCAATTTAATTGTCAGTATAATTGTGATCGCAAATGATCAGGAAAGGAGAACTCAGTAGCGGTCATGATACCAAATGTTTATAATACAAGCACATGACTCATCATCAATGTAGTGTCTGTTTTACTAAAGAGAATTGAAAATCATACATGCTATATGCTGTAAGTACCATGGTATGCCCTTTCATCTGCAGCTGAGTGGACTGCTCCTTATTATCAGAATGTCTCTCGCACTGACGCCTCCTACTGCTGTTCTTTTTCTGAATCTGTATCCTTTTCCCTTTCACTCTTTCACCTCTTGGCTTCCAAAGATCCCAAATGCTTGTGTTTCTCCAAACACAGAAACATCTACAGGAGCCAGTTCCAGTGAGAGCAACAGCTTTGTTTTCTTTGTTGTGATTAAATCATGTCCGCCTGTGTGAGTGAGAAAGACAGAGACAGGGAAAGAGTGCCTGTCTGTCCTATGACTTGAATATTATGTGGACCCTGAGGAAGGTAGTTTTAGAAGCTGCTGATGGAAATTACACACTACACAGATATCAAACCACGAATGCACATGGACTCAAGACTCATAGATACAAAAACACACACATAATGACAGTGTTCGCGAACTGGTGTAATATGACTAATGAGCATAGCCTGAATGAGCTAACCCATAATATCAGATAAAATAGACAACTGGTTGACAAAATCCTACACAGGATCTGCCTACAGTAGAGTTACACTATACAGTAAGAAAGTATTCCATGACTTAAGGTCTGGTGGGCTGCTCTGTCATCTACTGGACACTGACACTGAATGTCTTTAACTCCTATTCATGTTGGCATATGAAATTATGGGGTTTGTCTGGACTTTGGCTGGATCACTTGAGGCCAGTCAGAGACTTTTCACAGACGCAGTGACACGTTGTCTTGGCTGTGTGCTGCAGGTCATTGTCATGCTGAAAGGCAAGCCAGTGCCTCAGCCTCAGGTATCGTGCAGTCTGCAGTAGGTGTTTTCAATGATTTGTTTGTGTTTAGCTGCATTTACCTGTCACTCAATTGTGGCCATTGTCGCTGCAGCTGAGATGCTCCCCCATCCAATAGCATAATCCTGATATCATCATGCTTCACTGCGTGGATGGTATAGGGCAGTGGTGATGAGCAGTGCCTGCTGTTTTCCAGACAGTCTTATGACTTCTGTTCAGAGAGGTTTTTTTTAAAATCTCATTTGTCTAGAAAACCTTTTAAAACAAGCTCTTCATGAAGTTTGTTAAATCCCATTCTGAAGAGTCGAAGCTGCTCGACTATAAAGGCCTGATTTATGAACAGTTCCTGTGTTGATGTGTACCAGCAGGTTCCGCCTTCTCTTTAGAGGATGCCTAAAGCTATTGGCTGTTGGCTTCAAGCTGCAAGATCCACTGAATAAAACCTCCCTGACCAGAAATTTTCTTGCCTGACTATTCATTTTACCCAGACACCAAACTACAGGAATAGCATTGGTGATTACAAAAGGTCACTGTGACCTTGAACACTCATAGATTTTCATTTATACCCTGCTCTGATCTCTGAATACCATTTCATCCATTTGAATTGAAATAAACACCACAATAAAATGTAGAAAATGTTAAGCCCAAGTTTCAACTACAGTGGCACGGTGCCTGTATGGCCTTGTAGTTGTCTCGCATCCTTGAAAAGTAAATACTAAAGTGAGTAGTGTGATTTAAGGGTAGCGATTTCCCTGAATTCATCAAATACCTGGTTCTGTTCAAGCTGTGCCTAACCAGCCGGAGCTGTATAACCAATGGCTGATGACTTCATGTGTTAGAGCTTGGGTGGGCAGTAATTCTTTGGCTGGTCTGCACTTCCTCTTGCTTCTGTTTACTTGTTTCACGTTTGGCCAATCACAGGTCTCCTCAGAAAGATGGTGTTCTTATTGTCTATTCTACAAATGCAGATGTGTTCTATCCTTTCAGACATGCTGTACTTCTCATGGACATTGCGATGCTGACCACATTTGTGATGTTCATTCAAATGTGTTGTAATTATCTTTGAACCTCTAATATAAAAGCAGGTGATGAGAAGATATGTTAAAAGCTTAGCTTTCTGCTTACTTTAGTGAAAGGTTTACAGCTCTGGTTGTGTTCCCTTGTGTTGTGTAAATGTATGAAGGGCCTGTACAGTATATGCCTGCGAGAGCTGCAGGAGGGTGGGCGTGTCTGAGGTGTTTTTTTTTTCCATAGACTTTTGTGTACTCTGGCTGTAAATGACCTCCCAACTCTCTATTTATTCCCTCTGCTCCCTCCATCTGTTCATAGTTCCATTGATTCCACCCGATTACTCTCATTTCACACCCTCTATCCTTCAATTCTTTGATTCTGAATACTTAAAAGGGCATTTGTTTTGATGGGAGGAAGAGTGACACAGGCTTTCATGTGAAAAGCAGCTATAAATTACCAGTTAGAAGGACTAAGGAGAAGAAATGGAGAGGGAGGCTAGAGAGAAAGAAGGAGTGGGAGTAAAAGTACACCAGCTGTGGGTTGCAAAAATATTTGGTAAGCAGGGAGCACGTAGTAAAAAAGAACACAAAGACATAGTGAAGGCCAGTGCAAGATGGCATGCTGAGTGCTGTTGAATCCAAAGCAGGCAAGTCAACAGAAGGCATTTCATAAAATGTCTCCAAAAAAAAAAAAAAAAATAATAATAATAAAAACACATCTCCTAACTCAAACATGACCCCTGGAAGCTTGTGCATTTTCTAGAAAGAAGAAAGTACATTAGGATTACAATATAAGAGCACTGCACACACCAAGCACATTCCTAAATGAGCCATTGGTGCCATTTGGAGGTTATGTGCACTGCTGTGGTGCACATCAGTGGTAGTTAGTGGATTGGCTTTCCTGCTTTAAGGATTCAAAACAGGAGGCAATCGAAGGGAAGCAGACTCTCTACGCTTTAAACCATTCTTTCTCGTTACCCTGACCTCCTTTTATGTCTTTGTTCTTCCCCCCTCCACCCTCCTTTCTTCATATGCTGATGATGTGACTTTAGATGTTACTGCTGGGGTCAAGTTGTATTTGGAAAGAGTTTCACAATACCATCCATGGCTGAGTAGGATTACAATGCTCAGGCTTAAAATGAGAAGCAAAGGGAGGGAATAGAGAGAGAAGCTACAGTATGGCTTCTGTGATTAGATACAGAGGTCATTTCTAGATGAGGGTGACCACAAAGAGTTAAGCCTGACAGGACTTACTAGTGATTACAGAGCGTAGACAAGTATGTGTGGTTTAAATGTGTGAGTGCGTATGTGTGTAAGTCATTTGAAGCTCTTCATCAACACTTACTATTTCTGACAGAACAAGCACTCAAAGATGCAACCGCACACGCGGGCGCACACACACACACACACACACACACACACACACACATACACATACACACACACTGAACAATCAGTATGCAGAGACAGTCACAGCCCTGACCCTTCCAGATATCTTATCTTCATCTTTGGGTTCAGATAATCCACACAGGTCCTCCAACACACACAGAGAAAAAACATAAACACACACACACACATCCAAGTGTCAGCAGTGCTTATGTCCCAGCACATGCTGTAATGATTTTTAAAAGGGCTGGCTTATCAGCTGTCTTGTCTGTAAACTGAAGAACACACTCACCTTAGCCATCTTCTCTACCTCTCAGTGCCCTGGCAAGCTGGATGGTAATCTCTTCTTTATTATACCACAATGTCACAGATTCCAATTGCTTGATGCAAATCATGGTAAAACGACATGTTGTACTGAGAATGCTGTCATGAATTTCAAGCTGTCAGCAATCACATGAATTTATTTCAAATTTATGCTTCAGCAAATGTCTAATGATGTACTGAGAATATCTAATTAGCGTATTTTTGAAAAAGAGAGAATTTGCTGAAATTCTGTCAGTGTGAGGAGGAGAGTTGTTCTTCAAAGGTTGAACCAAAGCCGGTTAAGACTGCATCTGCATTTTACTGCAAATTAAGTACCTGTGTCAATGTGTAGCCCAGATAAGATTTTTTTAAACTAGTGGAGTGCTTTAAGTTGAGCTTGAAAAATGTAAACTACAGCTTCGGTTTGTAATGGAGACTTTTTTTTCCTCAGCATGAGAATGTGTCATTGCAAGTACAGTAATTTCACAGCAATTTAATGAGCAAATCCCTACTCCATGAGCATCTATGGAAAAATAAAGAGCATTTTTGTGTTGGAAGCAAAACAGATTTGTGTAAACCATTTAGTATGCATCTTGAGTCATTAGGGTCCAATCAGTTCAATGTAGTGTTCTGCTGGAATACTATAGTTGGTTTAATCTCATCAAAACATGCAATTTTACATGACAATCTCAAATGTAAGTTGCATATTTAAAGCATGCAGCCGTGAGAAGTGAGAGCATGGATTCGAATGAAATCTATGATGACTATCAGTTTCCTGTAACCAGAGTAATAACAATGCAAATCCTGGTTGTATGTGGTTGTGTGGTACATTTGCAGGCCCTGGACCTCCACATGCTGATACCCTGTTACTCTGGGGTGATGGCACATGAGTGAGGCATAGTACTGAAGTGATTGGTTGGAGTGGGGTTTAGAGATGTACTTGACTGGATTCCAAGAGATCCCATTCCAAGTAAGGGTTAGTTTAAATTCTGCAGTATAAAATTCATTTACTAGACATTATCTTAAATAAGAGTCTCAAAGAAACATTAACATTTGTCGGTTTTGTTGGTCACCGTTACTCAAGTAGTTTTCATTCTTGACCAATATGGACCCATTAAGACACTCCTGTGCACATCTGCAGCTACTGATTATTTTTGAAATTGAGTATTTTATTGATTATTTCATTGATTAACTGACTTATCGAATAAATTCTTTTGCCTTTTTAAATAGAAATGGTAAAAAAAAAGGAAAACAACAAAGAATTTATTGAACATGTTTAAGTTGCTTTACTTGGCTTTCCTCTGTGTACTTGAGTGCTTTTGGTTTAAGTGCTACATCATGGAAGTGCTGTATGATTTGTGAATTCCATTTTACAGTGAACGCACTGCACACTGTTATCACTTTTTTGCAACTTGAAATGGTCCTACACCTTTCACATTTTCTGTCTTATCTTCTTTTCTGTTATTTCTTGGCTTCACTCAATCTTATCTATTATCACGCCACTGACTTTGGAAATATTGTGTGTCAGTATTAACCGACGATGTGAAACACAAGCTCAGCATGTCGTACAATGGGAGTTAAATCAATAAAACTAAGTTTTAATTTTAAAAAAATTGCCTCAATAATTTTTTGCAGTTTAATTTTTAGAATTACTGTAATATTCGTTCCAGCCCTACTCCTGTGAAAAAATATTCAGTGGAGCTTTGGCAAAAGAGTGTGTATTTTTCCCTTACCTGCCACTGGTATTGCGTAGGATGACCAGGGCATCAGGGAAGCCATCCAGGTTGTAATCCCCGAGGTGAAGGGCCAGGGGTTGGCTGGTTGTTCCTGGCACAAAGCTCCAGACTGTTTCTCTCCGCTGGAAATCTGACAGCACTGGTACCCACTGAAGCAACAAACCAAAAATTACACATCAAGGAGAAATAAACTGCATAACACCACAGACAACAACAAAGAGCAGGAGACAAAAGAATGATAGAAGTGAAACAGTACAGAATAATAACCACAATTGAATTTTACTTTCCTTCTCGTCTTAAACCTTATTTTACTCAACTTTGTACTGAACTATGTACTTCATTAGAAATTAATATCAAACAGAGCAAGGTGAAAATAATGTTCAACTCTGAATTAGTACAAATAAAAAGTCATGTAATTTGAGAAATTTCTCTTTTTTGGGAGAATCTAAGATAATTGTTACTTGACCCCAATATTGGGTAAAATGTTCTCTTCACACCATTGTGCTTCAAAAAACACCTTGGGGATACAATAAGGATTTCTGTCCAAGTAGATATAAACTCAACATATAATCCATTCTTCATGATTTGTGTATAGAAACAATGCACGCTTTGAAATGTTGACATATTCGCCATTGTTAGAAACCTGCTCTTAACTCTTTGTTCAAAAAAAAAAACAAACAAACAAAAAAAAAAACCTTGGCTGGGTGTTGGAAGGAAGTCAGAGGAAGAAAATAAAGCAACCAAAGAAAACCTGCTCATGTGAAGATGCGCAGTCAACAATGCAAAACAAAGAACAAAGCTAAAATCTACATGTTACAAAGGTAAGTCATTAAAAAAGAAAAAAAAATTACAATTCCGGTACCCCAGGCAGAGATTGATTTGCCAATAGTCCAGCATCAAGTACACCTCTGCTGTACAACAACATAATGAAGGATAAACCAAGGTGAAAAACTGCATGTGCATTTCTAAACAGACAATAAAAGTCACATTATATTGTTCCAGTGAGTATCAGTGTAACATGTGTAACCCAGACAAGATGTATTCTTTAAAAGCAAGCAAATTATTTACTTGAGCTTGACAACTAAAGCTACAGCAACTGGAGACATTTTTTTTTCCCGACATGAGAAAGTCACTGCGAGTACAGTAATTTCACAATAATTTAATGAGTAAATCCCCCTCCATGTGCCATCTATGTAAAAAGATTAACCTAGGTGACAAACTAGGGAATAATTTCAAACTAACAGTAATTGTTTTTAATATATTTGAAAGTTGTCGTATTATCTAAGAAGACTGAGGGCACCACTGTATCTCCAACCTACCCCTTTGAGGCCATTTAATGCTGCCCATGCTGGCAATTTAGGACTTTAACACAAGATTGATTCCTAAATTGCCCAACTCATAGCAATTCTGTCTCGTCTTTTGTCTCATCTACAGCACCATGAGACCAAACAAGAGCAATTTTCACCATCACTTCCAGAAAAATATGTACTTGAGAAGAGAAATGCTGATCACATTATTTGTTGCGATTTTCTTGTAAAGCCTCAGCTTATCATCTCCTCTCCTTGCCATGGAGTACTGTCTCAAATCAAAGCTGAACAGAGAAGGAAACAGATCACTAAAAGATGATCGAACTAATCAGAACTAAACAAGATAATCAAAGACACCAGTCTAAAACTGTCATGTACTGGAAACAAATTTCTGCTTCATTTTAAATAGTCACCATGCCTAATAATAAAGTACCATATCTGGATCTCAGGTTGCCTTTAATGCTTTTCTCTTTCCACTTCAAATACATGTGTTGAAGAATTTCTCCCATTCTTTTAACAAATGAGGCTTCTCTCCCTCATCTTGACAATTCAAATGTTGAAGTAATAGGGCCCTGAAGGGGACCTTGTTTTGCTGTTACTAACGACTGATGTCTATGGGAAAAAGTCAAAGTAAAGAAGCGCACATAGTCAACAACATAAAAATAATCTGCATGCAGGAGATACTTTGAAGAACCTTGCTCAGACCAATCATCGCGTGCTTAATATGAATAGTATTTCACTGAGCAGCTGATTAATTTCATAGAAACACTTGCACTGGTTAAAGCCTTCGTCATAACACCTTTCTCTTGCCTACAATTCTATCAAACTGGTGAGCGTAGCTGAAAAATAGGAGCTATTACTTTTTAATTTTGCAAAAGAAAGATTTATTATAACTGCCCATATTATCCTGGTGAATTCATTCTCATAGAGTTCCAACCAGTGACAGGCATGCTGGTCTCTGTGCTTTCATTAGTGTCATTTCAATGAGTTCTTAGCCAGCTCTCTCCTGACTTACATAGAGTACAATGAGGGAGGTATTACAAGCAGTGACCGTTATCACCCTTAAATCTCTCCCCCGCACCATTATCACCATTCAGTGCAGTATCTGTCTAGTCTACCATATCAACCAAATACATTTGGCATATGTGGAATGCAAATTCAAAACCACAAAGTTTTACAAGTGATAGGTTGTGTTCATTTGCTATAACAGACTTTTAAATCTATTAAATGCAAGGCAAATTGTGGGAATTATTTAAAACATGAAGTTTGGATCATTTCACAGTCAAATAAAATGACAGTGTGGGGCTGATTTTAGAAACATCCATTGTTGTAAACAGCCCTCTAATAGAGACTGTTTGTGGGAAACGACAACTGTGTCACATGGCATTCAATATGATCACTGTACTCCAAATGTCAATGTCAACACTGTGCCAAAATGAAGGGGCACTCAGGGCCGCTTTTCCTTCGGGGACCCAAGACATTTGCCTGGTTTGACTCCACTGATGGTGCGGCTTTGATGCACCGTGAGGTTTTGTATTGAAATTGCACTGAAAAAGTCTTTTAATTTCACATAAATATAAAATATTAAAATGTATTTTAATTAAACTCTACCTTTCCCTTCCATTTAAGGTCTTCGACAGATAAAGTGAAATTTCGGTCCCATTTGGGCACAAGGTGTTTTGGACAGAGTACCAGAAGCAGTGAGTGGGCGATAACAGTAATTATGCTTCTCTACATACAGATGTTGTCATAAAATCAGGTGAATGATAAACTAAGACCCAGGTTGAATATTTTTCAGGGGTAAGAATGAACTTGGGGCTTAATGCAGTGCTGCCCAGTCAAGCTTTCATTAAATGACTGTTGATTGATGCAATGTGATTTGAAAAGCTGATTGCCTGCCATTGGGTGTGAAACTTAGCCATGATTACTGTCATCCGCAGTGGATGGGAGTGCTGGAAATGACCACTGTGCTGTGGCTGGCAGGATGAAGTGAAGAGTGGGAGACATAAGAGGTGGCTGCCAGCCCATTTGTGGGCAGTAAACACAATGCTAGACATGGACGCACATAAACATTCACACTTTTAGACAATAACGGAAGTTGAACCATTGTCATTTTGTTTAAAAAAAAAAAAATCCGGGGCCAAGGTGTTAATCTCAGCTATATAGTGTTCGTGCTGAGGTTCCATTTTGAGGACATCCATTAACTCTGAAAGTAACTTATGAGACAAAAACAAAAGGAGAAATAATAGGATAAGAGAGAAGGAGAAGGAGAGAAAAAAAAGTGTGAAAATGAAAGACATGCAGGTATTTTGGATGAATAATAGCTCAATACCTACAGAGACAGCTCTGCGTTTTAATCCAAATGCCATGCATTACCTACAGTCCCAACTCCACAATCTGAATATTAAAAGCTTTACATGTGAATAGACGTTGAAAGTGGAGGAGTTTGAAGAGGGAAGAGATTCTGTATTAACTATTAACTAACATTAGTTCCCATGTCAGCAGTTTCTCTCACAGAGCAGGTGGTCCTGTTTTCAAATAAAGGTTACATCTTCTGTCTTTTTTGTAATCAGTCTGCAAAGCGAATGAATTCAGCAATGAGTTATCTTCACACTCGAGTCCTTTGGTCTGTGCTTGGTGCTGCCATGACATTCTCTCTCAGGAGAGGCTCTTTGCTGGCCGCCAGCCTTATCCACTGTAGACCACTGTGCTAGTGTTTACCCTAAGGCAATCAGTGTACTGTCTGCTGTTTTTTTCTAACGCTGATTGGAAGAGGAGAGAGGAATACCAACAGCATTCAGTCTGGAAAAACACCAAGGCCTTATCATGTATCAGGATTAAGAGGTTCTTCTGTGGGTTCCGTGATGGAGGGATAGATGTTAATAAAATTACAGATGTCATTTTTAGTCTAATTAATGCTCATCGATAAAAGACAGGAGAGCAGATGACAAGAAAAAGGATGATGAATCTAAATAAAGGGAGCATGGTGACAACAGAGAGTGGAATGTTGGTCTCAAAACTAACCATGCACATTCCCAGACATGTATGAATTCAGTCAAGCATATAGAGAAGAGCTGCTGCTAAAGCAGGATCCAAGATTGAGCTTCAAACTTAAGTACTCATGGCTGTTGAAAATTGGTACATTATGGTGTTTTCTGCATTACCTAATGACAATGAACATATGGCAGAACAAATGCAGGTGATGAAACACTTAACTGTAGTAAATTAGCAGACACACAACACAAAGCACAACAGTAAAGGTGGAATCATAAGTGCCTTCTTTTCTGAGGTGGATGGGGGGAAACAATCACCTGTTGTTTCCCCAGAGTGTTTACCCTGTGATTTTTTTTTTTACTGCTCAGCAGGTGAGTTGAAGGCAATGTGGAGGAAATTATATGAACATTAGTGAGGATTAATGATTAACTACTAACCTGACATAAGAGCTCTTTAAAAAAATGATTGATTTGTTACTACTTACTTGCAGCTGCGGAAGATTTGCTATTTAATCATTAAGTATAGTATATACTGTTTGAATAATATCAAGTGTGTATATCTATGGATTCATCTGCAGCACAATGACTCCCTGTCAGAAAAAGACTGCTCCCAAGTCTATTTACCTATAGTGGCATTTGTTTGTTCAAATGGCAGCATATTAACATACTGAGCAACAAACTGAATACGAGTTTGTGTTTTTGTGTGTAGGATCATTAAGGCGGAGATCCAAATGGCCCAGTTAGTGGCACAAATCCCATCATTGTCTTCATTTACATTGAGATAATCTGAAACCTTAAATGGTAGTGAAGGGAAAGATCCTGCATACAAGTTGCTTTTTAGCCAACAGCAGGAAAAATATAGACTGTGAGCAAGTTATCGTGACACATGCTCACATGCAAAAGTACATGAACGCACAAAACATGAAAGCAAATGAACAGAAATACATAAAAACCTGAGGGGGTGCAAACAGACGCCCAACATAAAATCATTCTCAGGCTTCTTACTGGCTACTAAAGTGAAAAAAAAAAAAAAAGATGGTGTGCACAGAGACTCCCATTGACTCAACTTGGTGGAGAGCTCCCGCTTCATTAAGCCAAGAAATTAAAATGTCGGTTCGCCTGCGTTGGAGATAGGAGGAGGTGGTGGGGTTTATGGGGTGAGGAGGGGAGGTACTGTAACAGCAACAGACAACAAGCCTGTCCAAGGCTATAACATAAAGGAGGGGGAAAAAACAGGCCTGTAATGAAGCAATAGCTTTTTATGATCCCAGTAATAAAATGACTGTAATGCTCATCACATTAGACCTGGCACTCAAAGACAGCATGGGTGAGAACAGCGGAGTAGAGGGTGAGAGGAGCAGGAGACTCAAGCTAGTCTTCCTATGAATCAATGATCTGTTTTTGTCATGCAACATCTGAAATATTCTATAGTCAAATCTAATTTTCAAGCCCAGAATTTGTTACTAATTCAGACAGTATGTTCAATAAAAATGTATAATTACTACCAAAGGGGCAGTGAAACAAATAATTTTTAATAACATGCTGGACTTACTGGATTCATCTAACAGTTATAATGTGACACAAATAGCAACAGAAATACTTCCAAAGAGCGGCAGAATGAGAAAAAGTGTAAACAGATGCAGTGAAAGCCAAGAGAGATGCAAATGAAAATTGACCCTTGAAATCCCGCCTGAAGTGTTAGCTTGACATAGTGTAAAGATTTTGTAAAAGTAGCAAATTGGGGGAATAGGGACGTTTGATTATATGAATTTATTATTTAAATTACTACTTTTTAAAAGTCTTATTATGACAATAAGGGTGGTTATGTCTGCACCTTCACCTTTCATGCTTAACTAATCCCTTACTGATATATAACCTTTTGATCTCATTATGAAAAAGCATCTTTTTCTTCTGTCATCAGATTTGATGTGAATCGAGTCATCAGGTTTGTGTTCAGAATTGGCTGGCTGGCAGTCAGTGAGGCATTGATAGTTCCTCTTTCACAATCTCATGTCTGTGCCACCTTGCAATTTGGAGTGTTTGATTATGCTTGTCTGGTGAGTTATATCTTTTACCTAAGTATGGCTTTAATACAGAAAAGAAAGGACTCACAGAGCTGAACCGATTATAAAAATGTCTCATAGAGTTTTGCTTTTGAGTAAATATACTTTATTTTAGCAACCATAGTTCTAAGAGATTTTTAGAGAAATCACTACTTGCTGCCTGTAGTGATCATGTCACCACATTTCCAAACTTTTCAAAATCTGTTGCCTCTATCTGTTCTGATTACAATCCTTTATGCGAAATATCACCATACAGACCGTATTTTATAATGAGGTGGAAATAAGGCCATTGTTTGTTCTTGAAAAAGGCAGTCAGGAGCCAGAGATGGGGTGAGACCATATGTCCTTGTGTCAGCTGAGCAGGGTAGCAACGCTGGTACCTGCTGTGAGTGTCACCTCGTTGACCACAGACTGACTGGTTGACTGGGTGGAAGTAGTCTGGCTCACACTGGTTGCCCTTACACTGTCTGGGCAGCAACAGTAAGCAGCTGGCGCAGTCTTCATGGGGGTGTTATGTGTGGTGTGTGTGCGCATGTGTGCATACACCGATCAGGCATAACAATACGACCATCTGCCTAATATTGTGTTGGGGCTCCTTTTGCTACCAAAACAGCCCTGACCCGACTGAGGTCTGGACTCCACTAGACCTCTGAAAGTGTGCTGTGGTATCTGGTACCAAAATGTTAGCAGCAGACCCTTTTAAGTCCTGCTCTTGCGTTTTGGGGCAGGCATTGGTGGTGGTCACTCACTCATGGATGTGTGTGAGAAGGTGGTATCAGAACTGTACGCAGCACTGCATCTCAGTGTGGTTGGTCACACACCACAAACCCCTCGCACACATATACTGAGAATATTTACACTATATTCTTTGGAAGAAACAACTGAGGCAGATAAGCAACATAACAGCAATTTGAAGTATTTTTTGTGCTAATTAATTTCCTATATCCATCTGCAGCACCAAGCAGAATGAGAAGTGCTGCAACAGATTGTCTGGCCTCAACAGAGCCCTGATCTCAACATCATGGAATCAGTCTGGGATTACACGAAGAGAGAGAAGCCAATGAGACAGATTAAACCCACAGAGGAACTGCAGCAAGTTCTCCAAGATACTTGAATGACTTACCTGCCAAAAACCTTGAAAATTGCTGCTGTTTTATAGACATAGGGAAGTTTTGGTAAAAATTGACATGACTAAGTTTTTTTTTCTCTCTACAGCACTTCTCTAGAATAAATAAGTGAAAGTGAAAGTGAAAATGAAATAATATTGGTATTTATCACCTCTGACTGACGGAACAAAGACAGTGGACCATGTACGGTAATATGTTGCTGTGTGACAGAAAGAGGGCTCCAACTGTGTAGATGTTTTTTTTGTTGTTGTTTTTTTTACACTGACAAATGCTGCAACAACACCACACACACACAACATCATCATTTCATTAAAACTCGAAGGTTATATTTCAGTCTAAAAATGTCCACTCAGAGAAAGTTAGACTGTGTAAATCTAATGACATTTAATAGAGGGTGGGTGGCCTAAATTATTATGTTCTGATTAGAGAAATCCATTTGTAAAGGCATTTCATTAAGGTACAAAATACTGAGCTGTTAGCTGCTGTTGCTGTTAGCAACATTATTCAGCTCTACCCCATAAACATTCCTGTACTCCACTGGAAACGAGCCACAGCCTTAAATATACATTCACTTGGCAATTGCATACTGCACTTATTCTTGTGAAAGTGCTCTGTTATGTTAAGGTAGTCTTTCTGCCAATTTCAGTTTTTTTGTTTTGTTTTGTTTTGTTTTCTGTGCTTTCTGGGAGAACTGAGAATAACATAGAAGTGTTGTGAGTCACTTGCCATTTCCTCCAACATTGTGAACTCAAGGCCTCTGGAGCTGCTGCACAGAGGACACAGTGAACTGCTGTTTGGAGATGAACTACAGACACATGTGGTTTCTGCTCCGTGGGACCTCCATACACACCCAAAGGCATCCCACTGGGTCTTTGGCTGCATACGTGTTACTATCCACTCCCCACTCCTCTTTTCTGCTTCTCCCACAGTCATTAAGTTTGGTGAGATGTTCCTCTCAAAGTGGCAATAAGGGAACAACAGAAGATTTTTTTCTCTTCATTCTTTCTCTCATCTTCCTTTCCCTCCCCCTCCTTGTTCTGCCTCCATTTCTGTCCTCCATTTATTTTCGCTATCTGTTACACTTTTGGTTCCCCTTCCTCCCCCACCCTCCGCCTCAATTTTCTCTATCGTTGTCAGTGGGTGGATATCTCTAGGGGGGGCATCTGCTGACTAGCTGCTATAAAAACATGGCTGCAAACCCTCTGTAACGGAGCCACACTCCCACACTCGCACACCAACGCACATGTGATGTAAGATCATAATTAGAAAGTGTTTACACGACAAATAACCATGAGCTGATGAGATCAATATTGTGATGTAAGGCTTGCTGGCTTGTGCTGACTAAGGTTATTCTTGTGATCATCTGATCTGTTGTCATTGTTCCATGACAGCACCGAAGCTTAGAAAGCTGTTTTCCTCCTCACTCTGCCTACCCTTTCCTTATCTTCCCTTCTCTTTCCACTCATCTCCCTCTTTGACAGTGATGACTGTCTCTCAAACACAGAGTGACACACAAGACAACATGTGTGCACTTTATCCGTCAGTACCTATAAGTGTCGTCTTTCTGCCTCCCCTCCTGTTCCTTCAACACTTCTTCTTCTTATTTCATCCCTCAATCATTTTTTTTTCTTTTTGTTTCTGACAGGCAAACAAAAGAAGGCATGTCCACAGGGAGTGTGCATCTGTGCATCTCCATGTGTTTTTTCTTGTGCATACATGTGTAGGCGGGGGCGGACATGCAGATAAGTTTGTAATGTTTCTATTTTGGATTGAAAGAGGGGAAGCTAGTTCTTTGGTGGCAGAGAAAATGGGTCCTTTTGCCAACTGGTAGGATGGAAGTGAAAAGAATCACACAAGATGGTGCGTGGGTGGTGTGGGTGGAGATAGTGTGTGTGTTCATGTGAGAGCAGTGGAGTGAACATGTCTACACGAATATATTCATTTCTCTGTATACATTCATTGGATGGGATGGCAATTGTGTGTGCATATCTGTTACTTCAATCACACATGGTTCTCCAAACAAAAAGATATCTGCTGGATCAGAGCCAATTTCTTTCTCAGCAAGAGACCCCCAAAGTGAGCCACGTGTTCAATGCTTTCCCAAAATAGACAAACATTGTACCTAGAAACAGCGGCTCGAGCACTGTAACAGAGCCTCCTGTATGGCAATCAAAAGCTATTTCCATAATCAAAGAGACGCTCATCTTCTTTATTCATTTATTCAATTGAATAAATGCATAAACTCCCAAACCAAAACATTTTCAGCTATTTAGAGTTTGGATTTTTTTGCTTCAATAAATTACCATCATCACTAATCTATTATGAGGATAGTTGCTGCAATTAATTTTCTGCCAGGTGTCTGAATGATGTAATAAAAAATGTATTTAGTTTTATTAACTATTAATTATTTATAAAAAAATTTTTATTTAGAAAAATTTTCCCCCCAAATTCAAAGTACAAACACTATATTTTATGTACACATGTATCTTCGCTGATCCCACTTCCTCAGATTTGTGTCGTTTTGTAACAGTAGTAATGGGTAAAATTCATTTTCAAAAAATATTTCTGAAGCAGGCTAATTCGTTTCAGACATATCAACTTTCAATTCATTAACTTTTATCAAAGATTTGATAAATGAACAAATGAAGGAGCCGCAGAAATTCTTAAATGATTCAAACAGTATAAAGATTTCTTGCATTTTCTATTCGCGAACATATCAATGCTATAATGATGCAAAGTAAGTTCACTCATTCATCCATCTTCAACTGCTTATCTGTTTCCGGGTCACGGGGGTGCTGGAGCCAATCCCAGTTCACACTGGGCAAGGGCGGGGTACACCCTGGACAGGTCGCCAGTCCATCACAGGGCCAACACACAGAAACAGACAGAGACCAACAACCACTCACACTCAGTCACCAATTAACCCAATTTTCTATTGCCAGACACAGAGAATGGAAAATGTGTAGGAAAGTGACTGAACATTGCCAATGAAGATTACCAGTTACCAGCAGTAACTTCCAAGCTATTTCAAAGCTGCTGTTCTGCTGTTAAATCCTGATTTTATCACCATGACGTCATCTGACAGACTAGTTAAAAACAAAACCCATGACTTTAGCTATATTGACTTGTAAAGTTATTATTTACAGACAAAGTTAAAAGTGACTGAATATCTTCCCTATGTTGTCTCTGACACAGCCTCTGTGTGTTGAGCTCAGTCAGTGTGGTCGTGTGTATTTGGTACCTCTTTAGAGCCTGACTTGGCCAAGTAGATGGCACTGCGTTGACACTTGTCATCCAGACACACAGGGAGTAGGTGGTCCTGGTAGCCATCACCATCTGCCAGAAACAGACAGAGAATTAGATTGAAAGACATCAATGTGGGATTGAACCAGTGGGAAGCTTGCACCTTTGTTTTCTAAAACTGTGCTATTTTAATATTTTCACTCCATCAAAATACATCAGATTTGTTCTAGAATATGACTGTGAGCAAGCTCTGTTTCTGGCACAAAGAAAATTGCCATAGTTTTTTCCGTGTGTGAGCCAAATCACAGGCACACCTGCTTTTTTCCTTTGAGCAAACACACATCTAAGTGAACACTTGTCTCTTTGATGCCTGTTAATAATATCAGTTGACTTGAAGTATCATTTTCCCCGCTGATTTTTATCAATATTAATTTTTATTATCATTATACATGCAGGCTTCATCTAATGCACAAACAGGGACAGAGCCTCCCAAATCAAAACAACAGGTCTTCAAAGCACAAACCCTGCAGTGTATCAGGTTCAGCTCCACACATATGCACAAACACGTGCACACACAAATACACTCGCATGCGTGCACACACACACACCCACACACGGATGTGCGCACACACACACTTCTTCCAATGACAAAACAATACCTCATTAAGTGATGCTGACTGAATCATAAATTCCTTGTCACCACATTTACATTCATGAGAACAGCCGTGATTGTGATCTATTTGTTGTTTTTCTATGTCTTCAGGCCTTCAACGACATCAAGCAAGAAACAAACTAGCATATGAAATAATTGCTCAGAGAAGTTCAATTTTAACTGATTTAAACTGCACACACCCAAGAAATGTTGAAGACGAACCATTTGATTGGTTGTGTTTCCACAGTAGTTGATTATGGACGGATGGTTCTTCTAGTAACCTGCCACTTTTTTTAAGTGCCTGTTCTTTTTTAAACAATACCAAATGGTTCTGAGTAACAAATCTACAATGATTAACCCTTACACACGGGTTAATCACATGTCACACTGTTACCAAGACAATGGTGTGGTGAGGACATTTGCTCAGATTGCCTCTAAAACAGTAAGGGTTCAGTGATCATATCGCTGTTGATTACATTTTTTTTGATCATCCTGATTATCACTAGGTCTGGAATTACTAGCTACTCAATCAGTTGCCAGATAATGGTTAAGTAACAATTCTGATCATCACTCCTTTTAGACATTATTTAATCAATCCTAACAAAAATAATGCTGGCCTCCTCTGTCAGAAATGAAGTTTTTTTTTTTATATATATTGCAGTAAATTGAATGTCTCTGGGTTTTCTTTTAAATTAGAACAGAAAAAAACTAATGCAGAATGTTTTTCTTTTTTATTAGAGAATTCTGACTTAAATGTGTACTTTTAAATCAGCTTGATGTGACTATTCTAAGTTTGAGTAAATGGGACAGAGCCATTTTATTTACTAAAAACTAAGTATGAGTAGCTCATATACACATTTGGATTACAGTTTTTTATAATGTTGGATTTTATTGTTTACTAGCACATGTTCTTTTCCTGACTTTTTTTTCCCAATGTAGCACTCTTATATAAAGCAAGAAGATCATGGGTGTATTTAATAACACTAATCAGCTCTGCATTGAATTAAAGACTTCAACCTGTGTCCTCCATTGACACGTGTTTGTTCTATTCATTCTGGATTTTAGATATGCAATTTTTATTGCCATTGCCAATAAGATAATAAAAACACACATTTTCTTTATTAGGCTTTAATTCTGAATTCTTGGCTCCAGCATTGTAGGTTTTAATATTTCCCCTCGGATGACGGCATACTGGAGCAAATGTTGGTGTGGTGTGCAAGCCAGTAATGTGAGAGTTGTGTGTACAGTATCTGTCAGAGGTTTGGGTAGACTTTCCAATTCATTCAAATGGGAAAGTGGGGTATGTGGATGTTTAAAGACAATGCCATCTCCTGTCTCACTCTTCCCCCCTCTCTCTCTCTCTCACATATAGATATACCTACACTTTCACCCATCCAAGCACCCAAACATGCACACACAGGCCCCTGCAAGCATGTGCCTGCAAACTCAGTGGAATAGAATATATTGTACCTCACCAGTGCAGCACAACAGTAAGCTACTGAGCTTTGAAGTTTTGTTAGCGTGGCTGTGTTTAGTAGAGAAGTGGGCGTCTTTTTGGCGGGTCTGCTTGTTTGCCTGAATGAAAGTGTATGTGACTGTATGTCCACATGGCCTGAGAGAAAGTGGTTCACATGCCATTGCATTTTAACTTACCCTTGGCATTTACTGCATGAAATATACAAATATTTATGAAAATATCCTTAAAAAAGTAGAAGCCCTGAATATGAAAATGTGTTGGTTATGATTCAGGCTGATTTGAATAAATAAATAATTCAGAAAAAGTGGAAAATAATTTTCATGCTATATTATTGGAGCAGCTTTATGATATGAAAATTTTTGCCCTCTAAGGACTTCAGTATACTTTTTTTTTTTTTTTTAGGAATGAACAACAATTCCAGCTCATACTGCAGCGTGTATGATCATTGTGATGGTTTACTGGTAACCTAAAATAAGTAAAGCCATAATGGCTTTACTGACATTGAGCCTTTTGTAATGACAAAACCAATGTGTTTTCATATCAAGTAGATGGGTTCTATATGTAAAGCTTTTGAGATTTGGCTAGTTCAAAGACCTGTGTTCAAAGTCTTGTGTTCAGGACTTGGCATATAGTAAACTGACACCAGATGTAGGGAGGTAAATCTTCTTGCAAAATGTATCTGAATCGTTTTCAACAGGGTAAATGTAACACTCTCAAGCAGATGTTGTTTCAGGTGGAGGAATGACACTAATGGTGAATGACAGTACAAAGCAGGGGAGGAGAAGAAACTCAATGTGTCAGGGGCAACTAAGCAAAAGCCAGGACGAGGGAGAAAAAGTAAAGGAGATATCAGATACACTGCAAAAGGTGATACGTTAACAAGTTGTGCTTGTCCTTAATACTGTTTGGTTTTGAATCTTATTGTTAAAAAAAATGAAATAAAACTGTACAAGTGTTTTCAAATACTTTTCTGATATCCTCTGATGAAAAAACATATAAAAATTATACATTAAAACTGACACAGAACTTTTTGATGTTACAGCAATGTAATATCAAAATTTAGAAATCATAACCAAGATATAATATGAAATATATATATAATAATAAAAATATATAGAAATATATAATATGAAAGGTCAAAATTAAATTTAAACAGAGATCCTGTTGAGTGTTGAGGTGTTGAAATTTACAAGGCAGGGAGAGTGGAACAAAAAGTAAGACCATAACAACTCAGCTGCTTAAATTGCAACCATTAACTTTCATGTTTTGTTTTTGTAGGTACAGCAACTGGGGAAGTTGTTTGCATATGTAATTCCTTCAACACTAAATTACACAACACACACTCTACAGTATATACTTTATCTAATGACCATCAGGGGGGGTCTGCACTGGTTACAGAGGTCAGATTGTATCGAAGCCTATGTGAAAGATAGCATAATGTTAATTATTTAAATGATGATCTCATCGTAGGAAAATAGACCATAAAGAAGGATATGAATTAGGGTGAGGCCACACAAGGCGGCGTGCTGTGGAGAGAGCAGATCAGAGTCAGCGCTCATTCCTCCTCGGTTCCACCTTCTCTTCTTAATTTTGAAAAAATAAAAAAATAAAAAATTGAAGAAAGAAAGAAGAAATGAAGAAGAAGAAAAAAAGATAGTGATGGGCAAATAACAAACTGGAGGCTTCAAAACAGCAGCTCACAAACCAGTAGGTGACATCACAATGGGTTGCCATTTGGCTGCTGCAAATATCTAGGGCAACACATTGTAGCACACTGTGACACACCATAACACAATGTAAGATACTGCATACTGTAACATAGTATGTTACAGTATACAGCATTTTACACCAACACAGCATACTAATTGGAACACAGAAGTGATATTTTTCAGGACTAAACATTTTAATACAGTGTTCTAATTAGCTGAACTAGGGTAGGTGCAGTGGAATTACTATGTATGAGAGTATCATGTGCACCATTTGAACATTTCTGCAGTGCTGACAGAGACAGGGTGTGTTGATAGTGAGAAGCTATAAAGTAAAGAACAAAGGAGCAGGAAGAGACAGAATGAGTGCTAATTCAGTCCTACAGAGGTTATCATTTGCCATTCTGTCTGTGATGCTCATTGTTAGCTCCGTTACACACACATAGTTACACTGCCTCTCTCTGTCCCACCTGTCCTTTCCTCCATGAACACCTTTTTCATCCATCTATTCATCTGTCTCTCTTTTATTCCCATAATTCTCTCCTTCACCTGTGTCTGCTCTCCTCCTCATCTCACTTTCTCTTTCTCCCTTTCTACCTCCCCCCCAGTCTTAACAGAGCCGTTTCATCCATTTCCCCTCCTCTGTATTCACCCTCTCTCCCTCTCTCCTGCTTTTCATCTTTCCCTCCTGCTGAAGATGCACGGTGTGGTGGAAACTGGATGAGAGAGTTGCAGAGGGAGGGTTGAAATAGGGAAGGCTGCTAAGAGGAGGAAGCCCGGGGACGAATGGAGCCCAGAGGAGAAAATAGCTCAAGAGAACCACATTGAAAAAATGATGAGATATACTGTACAAGTGTTGCGACACATTGGCATTCATCGAGTGCAAGATGGTGCGTAAAAACAATACAAATCACAACATGTATCTGCACAGACCCACATGCTGGGATGCTACTAAAAGTTTCTGTCTCATTATAAACCCAATGATCAGATGAATCAGAGCTTTCTGTACATATTTTTGTGTTTGTCTGCACTAAAATGGGAGAAACGTGTGTGATATGATAGGTCTTTGTTGGGAAAGAAAAATGCTGTTTCAATTTGCATGTTTCCATACTTACATACATAGTAAGTTTTTTTTAACAATGAGAAATACAGTTTAATTGTTCGCCATTTTGGCTGCATAGCAAAAGGTATTGACCAGCAAATATTTTCAAATTTGATAAAATGGTGGCAGAGAAAGGAACCTTCCATGTCACATGACACAGGGAGCGTACATAAAAAAGTAAATGTTAATTGTCAAGTCAAGTGAGCAAAGCAGCCAGCAGGTATTTTGGAAGGCGGCAATCCTACACACATCTTGCAATTGTCATTCAAAGAGAGCTAACAGCAGGATTTAATTTTGGACCGCACCACCCTGTCAGAATTCACACACTACACCATTTGATAAATAGTTTGTGACCAAATACCAAGCCAAGTATACATACAATAAATATCAATTTATAGACGAAAATTTTAGGAAGTCTTCAGTCTTTAGTCTGATTGCCTAGTGTGAGTGGAGCATCAGTTAGAGAGTTGTTCTATAGTTGTTAGTGATGCTGAATGTTGGAGAGGCTTTCAAAGTTAATGGAAATCTACTCCATAAAACAGTGTAACACACTGAGGAAACCTATATCATATCAATGTCTCAACAACCTGTTCCTCCGCATTGCAAGGGTTGCATTCAGATCCAATGACTGAAACAGTGAAGTTGCCATTACAAGATGGTGAATTGTGGTCATAACCAGATGCTGCCTGTCCAGAACAGGTCAGTGATGGCAGTAGGGACACAAAATTAACACTGGCAGCATGCTCCTGGAGTAAAGCGGCTAATCAACAGGCCAAAGTATAATAACCAACTCCTGTTGTGTTTAACCAGTGTGCACCAGTCACTCTAATATTTGGAAGATTCTTAACCTCACTCTCCCAACTCCTTTAATCTCCCATGATCCCCTGGGTATGCATATCTCACAATTTGAAAGCAATTATCATGTTTTAAAGCTGAGAACAAACCCAAAAGAGAAGTTGTGGTTTTCTCTTTAAATACATAAGTAGTGTGCAACACTATGACATTTTCAAATTAATTAAAAAAAAATAAAAATTAATTAGTATGTAGATCATTGTGGGTGGATCCTTAAAATTGAGAGCACTACTTATACATAATTACTATGCAGTGAATATTGGAATAAGAAGAAGGGAGATGCTTTTTTACTTTCAATCAAGGATACTTTTGTGTCAAATGTATTTTGCAATTTGCGTCAATTTGCATATAAAAATGTGCAAATGAATATCTGCACAAGGAAATTGTAAACCCAGGAAACTTGATTAGTGGCATGAATATCGGAATATTTCTGAATGCAAGGGATATCACAAAATAGTGCTTGATTAGGAGATTTTACTTTTCCCATTGCTGCATTTTTCCTTCATTAATATGGTCTGGAGGGATGGCTTAATCATAATTGCAGATGTATGCCATTATTTGATACCATTCATGCTAATGACTCTGATCTTCACTGGGCAAGCAGAAATATAGTTCCTCTTTTTTCATAGATGCAGGTAAACCTATTTCTGTAAGAGTCTCAGGAGTGAGTGATATTGATCGAGAATTATCGAGAAACTGAAAAAGCAAAGGAAGAGAGGTAGCAGAGTTGGATGAAAAGCATGACAAGACACCCAGTGAAAGGGAAAAACAAAGGAATATGAAGTGGGGAAAAAAAACTGTAAAAGGTGTGCAGGGGTTGAGGAGAAGCACACAGAAAAGATAGCGAGGAGGAGAAGTTGGATGTAACACAACATAATAGGATGAGTGGGAGAAAAAAATGCCTGGGGGAGAGCAGAGAAAAATACACTGTCCTGTTAACGTGCTGGGTTACCTGGATCCACACAGACACACACACACACATGCAGCATGATGACAGCCTTTCCGATTTTAAATATCACTTCCAAACACATTCCTGTCTTGCTGTCTGAAAAATCTCCCTATCTTTGTGAGCTGCTGGTCGCAGAGCAGCCTCCCTCTGTCCTACCTGCAGTGAAGCTCGCTGACACACTTGGATGTGGGACTTTGTTGTGCTTTACCTAAAGATGAATTATGCATTGGCCGCTGTCACTTTGAAAAATGCAATTACCTCAGTGATAAGGCAGATGGGCCTGTTTTGTCTGGCATATGCTGCGCATCTATTAAGAGTCTCGAGCTGAAAACAGAACCGCTTGCACACAGACACAGGCGTATTCCTCTCACGCATCTGTGAACATGCACGTACACATGTACACGCAAATGTACATACACAGACACAGTTCAGCCTGTGTGTGCTGCCTGTGGAAATTACTCAAACAAATAACTTTCAATAGATCGGTAAGAGACACAGAACTTTTACTGATCCAAATTAATTCTGTTTGCTGTTCACAGTATTTACAAAGGATAGATGAATCATATTATGGTCATTATCATTATTAGTATTTTTTCCATTTAAAATGAAAATTATCCAATCTTGATACCTTAAATGTAAGACTGCAAATGCATAGAGCTCTAAACTTCTTCCAGGTAGCTATGAGACTATGGATGCAAGATCAGTTAGTGGAGTTTAGCAAAATTAGCAACTTTTCAATGTTTTTTCTGGTGTCCACTTACCACTGAGCAGAAGATGGTCAAATTATAAGACAACATCAGAAAGAAGAGGCATTGATCTTGAATCAAAGCTGAGGACTGCCACAGGTTTTGCGGTCACCACAAAATCAAAATATGTCAAAATAATGATCAGAGAAAATAAAGGTGCCAAAACTAGAGAATGTCCACACATCCTGTAGGGAGTGGTATTGGGTACATGACTGTACAGAGAGGGGGAACACTGATGATGACCCTTTGAAAACATGCTACCACAGAGCATTACAGGTTGGGATGTGCTTGGGCAGAGGCCTAGTACCAAAAGCTTTCATCAGCTGAAGATTCAAGAAAGATCTAACCGTACAATCTCATAACAAAAACACAAATTGTATTCTTTTTGATCATACCAGAGTGAGAAATTCTTTGGCTACTGTAAGGATCACAAGTTAGCCAAATCGAAAGCCAGGGCTTACTAAACATAGTGTAATGGAGATGTTGAGATTTATGACTGTGAAATGAATATCCATAACACTTAGTTGCTTTTGTGGCTGCACTGCTGCTGTAGCTTCGTAAATTGTCCTATGGAGTCAGAACAGTCTCATAATGAATGAACTCTCGCGGGGCTTTTCACGAATGCACATGCTTTGTTTCGTAGTTGTATTTCGGACTTCACAAATGTAATGTTGAGGCACACTTGTAATATAAATTCACGGAGCATACGAAATTACTGAATGTGCATTTACGAAATCTGTACGTAGAATTTTGAGACTGATCTGACGTCGCAGGTCAACCAACATCACCATTGGTTGATAAAGCTGTCAATCAAATGTATCTTTCTGATTGACAGATTCACCAGCCAATCAGGTCTGTTTGCTTTCAGCCAATCATATGGCCTCTTATATTTCTCCACACTTAAACCGTTGGCAACCGTCGTCGTTTTGGCAACAACAAACAACTTGTTTCGTTAAGACAGCATGTAACATACGATCACATAATTTATGTTCATTCAATCATTTAACTTGGCTAAGCAGGACGCTTCAACTAGTTCAATGACATTGCATGAGGTTGATTAAGTCTCTCCATGCGATTGCGAATGTTACATGCTGCCTTTGCGAAATGTGTGCCTCAACATTACATTTGTGAAGTCCGAAATACTACGAACTACGAAACAAAGCATGTGCATTCGTGAAAAGCCCCGCGAGAGTTCATTCATTATGAGACTGTTCTGACTCCATATTGTCTTTACCAGATGAGTTCTTTGTAATAAAACCAAATACTACAGTTTTTCTCAACAAGAAACAGGGCAAAGGTTTACCACACTTCAGGTAATAGGCTGGAAAAATATGGATGTGATAACACTGGGATGAGACAGCCAGTTTTGGGATTGTCAATTCCCTTCATAATGTAGACCTACTGTAGGTCGTAGAATTATTACTACTGCTGTTTTTGCTGAATATTTTATATGCATATCCAATAAATGATGTATATATTTGAATTTAAAGACACAGATCACAACAGATACTGGTGAAACAGAGGTTGACAGACACACAAAGGTTTTTTAAAAAAAATTGTAGTAGGAGACAGCTGGATAGAAGAGGTGGAAGGATGGAGTGAAATGGACAGTATGATGTGATGGATATCTTTCCCACTTCAGATCACATGGGGATGCAATGCTTCACTCTGCTCACTCACATGCTCTCCTCCCCTCCTTTCTTTAATTCCCTCATTATCCTCTTTGCTATCCTGTTCAGATCATCAGACTCAGCTTGTATATATATGTTTATCCTCTTTTCTATCTCTTTTAATGCCATCTTTGAAGTAAGCCGTTTCCCCTCATGCTTTTATTTGCCTCACTTTTCCTTCCTTTCACTTGGCCTGACTGCAGTCATTCCTTCAAGGTTTTTCAGGGAAGCCAAGATCTGGTCTTTAATTAGCTAAGAAGGAAGCCGATCACAGCTTATGAGATGACAACACAAAGACAAACGCCTAAAGATAATAATATTAATAGACTGGTGAGTTAGTTAAGGTGGAATACATACATGTAAAAGGGCAAAAACAGGAACAATTTTCTGTTTCCGTAGATTCACACTTTTTTTGCCCAATTTTTATGCCTAAAATTTAAATCCTCCTGAAGGGTATTTTCATGCAAATGTCAGACAAACAATATGGCTAGCTGTGTGGTTAACTAAATGAAAAGTCCCAATTGTAGTTTTGTAGTCTTTAGGTAAAACTTGTAAAATGTGATACCAAAAATTATGTGTCAATACAACAGCACTTGGCAACTGAATGCTGTCGCTTTGGCTCCTCACCATGTCTTGCCCTCTGACTCTGATCCTCTCTCACCAATCCCTTCCACTGTCTGTGGTTAAGCACTACTTTATGAATAATTTTCAGCATCCCATCACTGACATGAAAAAAATCACTTTTAACTGCCTATAATAATCAAGTGGTATCCTCTCCGTCTCTTCTGCCTTCATCCTTTTCTTCTTTGAGAACTTTTGTTAAAGTAATAAAGTAAACACTCAGTGGATTGTAAAATGTTTTGTTGTTTTTTTGTTCAGTTTTGTGTATGAAACAATAAAGAAATTCAACTTGAAGCAATCATAATGTACAAGATTGTAATGTCACTTCAAGTATCGACTTGAATGTAACACAGTTATGAGCTACAAGAGCAATCAATGTTGTCTTGCTAAATGTACACCTGCACTATAAGCCAGCTATACTGCCTATAATGACACTGCCAACACTTTTAATGTTTTGATGCATCTTAGTGTAGCATGTTAAAAAGCCAACATTACTAAATAGTTCTAAACACCAAGTACAGCTCAAGCTAATGGAAATGTCATTGACTTGGTATTTGGTCACAAATCAAAGTCCTGGACAAAAAGAAATTTTTATGCCATTTATGCCATTAGACTAAAACTCAAGGGATTAACTAAGAATTCAAAATTCATCCCAAGCATTGCATAAATGTCTGTACCATGTTTCATGGCCATCTGCCCAGAGGCTTTTGGGCTGTTGGACTCAAAATCATAAATGTCAACCTCATGATGGTTAAAAGGTGAAAATTCAGGGGAAGTCATGAGGATTTATTAGCTGGGAACCATGAATATCTGAACCAAAGTCCACAACAATCCAAAACAAGATATTGCAGTATACCTAAATAAAGACCAAGGGATCACCAAAGGCACTGGATTCATTATTTAATCTTGTCATTCCTTAAACAACCTTGGTAATTTGGCTAAAAATGTAAATGACATTACTTTTCACTTGTTTTTCTCCAAGGTTATATAAAATATAGTTCAAAATATTGTTCTTCATTGTTATATAAACGTAAATGAACAGAATTGATCATGCTGGAACTGACAGTGCCTTGGCAAAAGCTCATTGAAGGAAGTCAATGAGAGGAAACACCCCAAGTACCAGGAACTAGAGGAGAAGTGCAGGGCCAGAGGCTGGAAAATATTCTACGAGCCCACAGAAGCTGACTGTAGAGGATTTGCAGGACATTCTCTCTAAAAGTTCTTCACTCGGTTGGGAATCACAGGAGCAGCCAAGAAGAGGCCATTCAATCTGCCAATAAGGCTGCAGAAAAAGCCACTAGGTGGCTTTGGTTAAAGAGGGCTGATTTGTGGGTAGCTGCTGGGACATAAGTCGGGGCCCGATCAACCCTAGCTGGGTCGCCTGGGCGAGGGTGAATGTTGTGAGACCCAAAACACCTTATGACCCCAGGTCACAACACTGATGGTGTGTCCCAGTGGATCCTGGAGATGCTTCTTGAATACTCATAAATGTAAAAAGTGTATTTCAATAAAATGACTGTCAACTGCACAGTAAATACAATACATATGTGCAGGACGATCTCCATAGTAACAACTTTTGATGACCATCGACCACATATCTGCTCTTTCAAACTTCTTGCTGGGCACATTACCCAAACACTAATTGGTTCTTCACATTAGGACTTGGAAATGTAACTATATTGATGGAAAATGATGATTTCTGTGCATTTGTGTCTGTGTTTGTCTTGTTAACATGGCAGACCATAAAGGGAGAGAGTGCAGCATTCTTCAGGCTGAAATACATCCTCTGGACATGTGCCATTTATATATTCAGAGGGTTTCTGGTGCAGGCTTTTTTCAGGTTTCTGTGCATGTCTTGCCGATCTTCTGTGACTCATACAGAGTTTTCCATTCAGCCCTATTAGTTTATAGCAAACCCTAATGCCACTCTTGAACACTAAAGTTATGAATGTCTTTCAAATTTAAGTCTGAAATTATTTACATCTGATGCAACATTGCTACATACTATTAAATGCAGTGACTAAATTATTGCGTCTTACAACTATATTGTGTCTTTACATTGTTATAAAGTAAAAAAAATATTCTAAAAAGCAAAGTACTTTTTCAGCAAATATAATAGTGACTACAAAATCTTCGACAAATGACCATATAGAAAGCAAGGAGTGGTCACCCTACTTCATCTTAAATAATGTAATAAACTGAAGATCCAGAGATACTCAAAACTGGGTTGATGAAGAACAGGAGAAGGAGAGCAGGCATGAAGATCAAGGGAGCTGTAGATAGCAAATATACAATAGATCAAGAGTAATAAAGATAGACAGTGACAACTGAGGAGGCGAGGAGGGACTGAGTGAGGCAGACAAAATGGAACAAGAAAAAACAAGATAAAACAAATAAAAAATAAAACAAACAGTACATCAGACAAAGCATCTCTCCCAGAGAGTTTGGCAGATTATTAGAAGCGTGACCCTCACAGGCTTCAATCCCCAGCTAACAAGGGCAACGTCTTGAAATGACATTTCCAAGACAAAGAAGGAAGAAGGGGGAAAAAGGGGATTAAAGAAATGAAAAAGTTTTTTCTTGAGATAAGCTTGAGATTTAAACAAAAAAAGATCACAGTCCCGAGATGATGAATTAAATACATACACGCACACACACTCTAACACAGCATATAGGTCATTGCCCCTCTAACTCATACATTATGCCAATTTGAGAAGGACAAGTTTGTTCACTAAATGTTTGATGGACACCCTTAGCTGCCATAAGATTAACAGATTAATTTTGCCAATAAGGATTTGTTTATCAGTGTGAGGGCTTGTGTGTGCCTGTGAGAGCCACACAGACCACAAGTTAATTAAAATGCATCCAACATTGCAAATCTAAGGACAGCACATAACTCAGACTAAGTGAGAAGGTTCTTCATGTTATAAGAAGAAGAAAATGCACCAGCTGAAGAAAACCCAAATAAGAGCAGTATCTGTCAACAAGGCAGAAAATATCCTCAACTTCTTAAGCTATATCTGATTTTCACACTTTGCTATTCACTTATTGTAAAAATTAACTATTTATCATGAACATGATTATTATTAAAGTACATGATTCACAGTCCTTTTCATGTAATAGACAGCAGTAGTTTTATGGATTCATTTTCATTTTCTGGTGAATTTTTGAAAGAGTCAGAAGACATGACAGTTTGTCCATTTCGGTGTGGTTGTTCAGGATCAATAGATTAAAAAGACCTAACTATGCTCTTTGAAGAATTTATCTCGCAAAATGGAAAAAAAACCTTGCATTTTAGTAAGAGTACAGAACTTTAAAAATAAAGAGTAACGCAATCTTCTCTCTTACAAATGAATAATATAATTCTTAAGCGCAAAAACATCCCCTAGCTAAATTCAGTAAACATAGCTTGAAGGCTTAATCGCACCACCATCTAAAACTGAATTTTTGTTGGCAAAATAAGTAATGTCAGCGGAATTGTTGCCGGCCGTGGATTTGTTTGCAGGACTAAAGTAAATATGCTCAGATCTTTTACATAGAGTCCAACTTAGTTGAACTTTGACACGAGAATCCTTCTCCTTTAAGTGAAACAGCAGCGTTTAACTTTGAGGGAATGGAGACTTGAGGACTCCAAAGCTTGAGAAGCGATTGTAGATTATTAGTTTTGCTGCACATTCAACTCTTCTTTTAACTCTCTCATGTCCGACTGTAAACTGCTGCACAAAGAGACGTGTTTGAGACATGGGTAGCCAACTCAGACCTGAGTGTTAGCGATCAGCTTGTCAGTGCTTGTCAGCTTTGTGAGTGGCCCACTCATAAGGCTTCAAGAAAGGCATATTTTGCATGTGTTAATTTTGCTGTGCTAACCAAACTTAAACTTATACACTGCTCAAAAAAATAAAGGGAACACTAAAATAACACATCCTAGATCTGAATGAATGAAATATTCTTATTAAATACTTTGTTCTTTACATAGTTGAATGTGCAGACAACAAAATCACACAAAAATTATCAATGGAAATCAAATTTATTAACCCATGGAGGTCTGGATTTGGAGTCACACTCAAAATTAAAGTGGAAAAACACACTACAGGCTGATCCAACTTTGATGTAATGTCCTTAAAACAAGTCAAAATGAGGCTCAGTAGTGTGTGTGGCCTCCATGTGCCCGTATGACCTCCCTACAACGCCTGGGCATGCTCCTGATGAGGTGGCGGATGGTCTCCTGAGGGATCTCCTCCCAGACCTGGACTAAAGCATCCGCCAACTCCTGGACAGTCTGTGGTGCAACGTGGTGTTGGTGGATGGAGTGAGACATGATGTCCCAGATGTGCTCAATTGGATTCAGGTCTGGGGAACGGGCGGGCCAGTCCATAGCATCAATGCCTTCATCTTGCAGGAACTGCTGACACACTCCAGCCACATGAGGTCTAGCATTGTCTTGCATTAGGAGGAACCCAGGGCCAACCGCACCAGCATATGGTCTCACAATGGGTCTGAGGATCTCATCTCGGTACCTAATGGCAGTCAGGCTACATCTGGCGAGCACATGGAGGGCTGTGTGGCCCCCCAAAGAAATGCCACCCCACAGCATTACTGAACCACTGCCAAACCGGTCATGCTGGAGGATGCTGCAGGCAGCAGAACGTTCTCCACGGCGTCTCCTGACTCTGTCACGTCTGTCACATGTGCTCAGTGTGAACCTGCTTTCATCTGTGAAGAGCACAGGGCGCCAGTGGCGAATTTGCCGATCTTGGTGTTCTCTGGCAAATGCCAAACGTCCTGCACGGTGTTGAGCTGTAAGCACAACCCCCACCTGTGGACGTCGGGCCCTCATACCAGCCTCATGGAGTCTGTTTCTGACCGTTTGAGCAGACACATGCACATTTGTGGCCTGCTGGAGGTCATTTTGCAGGGCTCTGGCAGTGCTCCTCCTGTTCCTCCTTGCACAAAGGCAGAGGTAGCGGTCCTGCTGCTGGGTTGTTGCCCTCCTTCGGCCTCCTCCACGTCTCCTGATGTACTGGCCCGTCTCCTGGTAGCGCCACCATGCTCTGGACACTACGCTGACAGACACAGCAAACCTTCTTGCCACAGCTCGCATTGATGTGCCATCCTGGATGAGCTGCACTACCTGAGCCACTTGTGTAGGTTGTAGACTCCGTCTCATACTACGACTAGAGTGAAAGCACCGCCAGCATTCAGAAGTGACCAAAACATCAGCCAGAAAGCATAGGAACTGAGAAGTGGTCTGTGGTCACCACCTGCAGAACCACTGCTTTATTGGGGGTGTCTTGCTAATTGTCTATAATTTCCACCTGTTGTCTATTCCATTTGCACAACAGCATGTGAAATTGATTGTCAATCAGTGTTGCTTCCTAAGTGGACAGTTTGATTTCACAGAAGTGTGACTGACTTGGAGTTACATTGTGTTGTTTAAGTGTTCCCTTTATTTTTTTGAGCAGTGTATATTGCTCTGCCAGGTCTGGACCATTGATGTGACATTACTGAGTCAATTAGCTGACTCTTTGACTCCTCTATAGTTCTGCCATTGTAACACAATGTTTAAGTATGTCAGATGTAAACATTTCAATGTCAGTTTCACACAGTTAATCACCTTTACAACAGAAGGAATTCAGTTTCTTTCAGTATCTGACCAGTTACATAATTAGCATTGGCTGAGTGAGAGAGTAAAACTCATTTAATTTTTCTCCTTCAGTCTCTTGGAAAACTACTTTTATACCATCAGATTGTTTATCTGAGTAGTATTTATCCTGAAAAAACAAGCATAAGTAGCCAAAGCAACTCTCTCTGTCCTCAGGCTGAGTTTGCTGCTCTGAGAAGAGCAACGAAGGGCCACTTTGTGGCACGCAGGCTGCAGCCTGGAGATTAGAGAGCTGGCAGAGATTTGCTGAGAATAAATGTAAAGCTGAGCTGAACAATGAATACCACAGGCCAAGATTGTTTAAGGGGATAAGATGTTCACAGAAATCTGGCCGAATGTAGGATGTGTGTACATCACAGCATGTGTCTGCAACTGTGTGTACATGAGTAAGATTAGCCTGTCTGGTAAAGGGTAAGTATGGCTGGTGTTTCTTTGTTGTGACGAGGAAGCTATAGTGAAAAGTCCAAAGCCAAAAAGTGCAGACAGTCATATTTGGGAGTCTTTGAAGTTACACAGCTTCAAATGCAGATTTATCTTAAAGGACAGAAATGAATCTGCCTTACTCACGCACAAAGCTATATGGGGCAAGGCACTTTGAGTGTAATCTAGCCCAGTGCAACTCAGATGTATTCTAAATACCTTGATAGTGTTTTCACACTAACTTCATATGTTTTTGACTTTTTGTATTCTTCCTCTGATTACAAGTCAAATCTTCAGTGTACATGCCAGCGTGAGGTTTAACATATAACTCTCACAACCACATAAAACCATAGTGAACACATGAAAAATAGCAGCAAACAGTAGATCATTCTCACCGAAATCAACAAAGGAGGACTGTCCGACGATGTTGGCTGGTGGCTTTGCTGGCATGACCTCAGCTCTGGTGAAGTTCCCGTCCTGAGAGAGTAACCATCACATAAACAAAGAGAGAAAGAGAAAAGAAAAGAGGAAGATAGGAATTATGCAATTTCATATATAATCATACATATTATAATTACTGGACTGCCGTTTTCTACAAGAAGCATAAGTAAGTGAACTTTATTTCAGTACTGTGGTGCATAATGTCACAGATCCAGTGGCTCTGGTTGAAGAAAGTTGCAGAGCTGAGGTGATTTACTCTTCAAGACCAAGCTTCATAGGGCTTTTAATGTAGTATGGAAACTGAGTTGCAAGGGATGGCTTTTGTGTGTCTACCTATATGCAGCACATGCATAAATATGAGAAAGGCATACATGTGTGAAAAATTCACCGTCAGCAACAGCATACAATGTTTCCACTACATTCGTTTCAGAGCGGTGGTCTACCACTCTTCAATTAATGTCGCCTGTCCTTCAATTTTAAATTTTTTTGTTGTTGTTTTTGCAAACCACCACAACATCCCTGCACCTGCACAGCAAAGCCTGCAGCATTGAGCAGCAGCAGGAGGCGGGGGTGAGTGGGGAGTGATTCTGAATGGAATTCAAATGACATTAGTTGCTGGTGAGAACGAGATCTTAAAAGTGACAGCATCAGCAACCTCCGTGTATAGAATCAGACCGAGTTTCATTGTGGAAAGTAGGGCAGAGAATCATCAAAAAAAGAAAAAAGGTAGACTTTATGATTTGAAGATGACTTATAATAGATTATGCAAATTAATAAATAGACATTGAAGAGAAAGGTTACTGAGGGGGAAGATAATGCTAGTCAGATAACAGTCGGGTCGGGAAGAGGTTATGTATGTTATGGTATGTTTGTATATTTTAGAAAGTATGTAATTTAGTTGTGCAACAGACCACGCTCACCGCTGACATGTGTTTAATGGCCCCGTGATTTAGCCTTTCAGCGTTTTTGCTCTGTTGTGCATGCAGGAGGCTGAAACAGATAGTAGGTGAAAAATATTCATGCCATAAATAATGAAATCTCTATCAGTTTTTTGTGTTAATTTGTAGTCTTATTAGAAAAGTAACATTAGACAGGGACGAGTAGTGCAAGAAAGTGAAAGAGTGCACTGAGCCTTTGTGCAACCTTTAACAACCAGATGTCGCTGTACAGTTGGTGACAAAGGACTATATTTAGATATTTTAGATTGTGTTTTTATATTTTTACTTCATAAATTTAGCCTTTATTCAATTGAAAAAAGTATCTCGTTTTCTTTTCTTTTTTTTTTTTACAAAACTAGGGTTGTTTTTTTTAATCAGAGACTAAAGAAACAATAAAATATTATGAAATATTATTAGATATTAATTTATTTGTATAAAATGGTATTCATTTTGCCAATAAATAGGTTCAATTTCAAAGTTGAATTGGCAGTCAAGTCTCATTTAATATAAAGATGTTTGCTACGCCTTATAAGAGAGATAAATAAGTGGTTCAGTATGACAAATTCCCAGAACCACAGACAGCATCTTCATTACACTAGTATGTACAACTGACATTTAAACCTCACAACCAGAAAGCTTTTGTTTGATCATTTATTAAGACAGTTAATTGATTTTTTAAATCACAGCTCCTTTGATCTACTTAAACTTAAAACTAACTGATCTTAAGGTTGCAACCAGTCATTATTTTCAGTCAATTAAACTGTTTAGTCAGTAACACTCCAGAACGGTGAAAAAGGGCCCACTGCAGTTCACCAGAACACATTGACATGCTTTTAAATGGGTTTGTTTTGTTGAAAACCTGGGGATTAAAAAAAAAACAACAACAAAAAAAAAAAACACTGTCAGATGAGGAAAAGCTGCAGAAACATTCACATCTGATGATGGAAAATTAATCATTTTCAGCCATTGTGTGTTGCCTTTAGAATCAGAGCCAAACCCTTTAATCTTGGTTTCATCAGACCAGAGAATGTTACCTATTAGAAGATAAGAAACCAAAGATAAGCTATCAAACAGCTATATTTCCCTTCACTGATTAATAAAATATTTCTGATTTTGATCACTGACAACACACTCACACTGCATCTCATACAGATGAGTTATTTGATGGTTATGGCCCATACCAGCTATCTTGTCGTGACACGATGTGTTGTCACAGGTTCATGTGCTTGTTGATGTTGCTAACAGATCAGACTATGGATGCAAGTGTTACAGTACAACACATAAAATGCAACGAGTGTGTGACGACCTTTACAGAGGGGAAGGGAGAGGAGGGGAAAAGGAGAGGACATCAGCATATTAGCGGAGAGAATCAAGTGTGTGTGCGTGTGTGTAGAGGAACAGATGTGAGTCTGTGCAGCAGGAAACTGTTGCCTGCTGATGCAACATTAGTGATTTATGAGTTGCAAAGAGATGGGGGAAAAAGAGAAAGAGGAAGATATGATGATGATTAAGGCAGAGAGACCAAACTATATTATCCATCAGGTCAACCATCACGGCAGCATCTGAGTTTTATGGCGGGGTGGCTTCTCAACAGTTTAAGTTTGCAAAAAACCCCTGAGGGATCTTCAGACTGTGAGAAACCAGGTTCTCTGGTCTGATGAAACCGAGATTGAACCATTTGGCTTTAATTCTAACTATCATGTCTGGAGATATCCCAACAGTGAAGGATGGTGGTGGCAGGATCACGCTGTGAGGGTGTTTTTCAGCTGCAGGGATGGAAAGACTGGTCTGGGTTGAGCTGAAGCTGAACAGAGCAAAGTATTGAGATGCCCCTAATAAAACTGGGGCATCACATCCTGAATACTGGTAAATGTTTTCAAAACCTGGGGCAACGTGGGTGTCCTGGAGAGAATAACTCCTTTGCAGAAGAAAAGTTTCATGTTTTAGGCATCAGCGAAGCACTTTAACAACTTGGAGATGAGTTGAGGGCATGAGCAGTTTTAACTTCTCATACACATTTTGCAGCATTACAATGAAGGTAAAGATAATCAAATATAGAAACACATATGTCACATTGCAGTGCTTCTGCAAATACATAAACGTGAGTTTAACTGAAACACGCAAAAGAAAATCACACTGTGAAGCTGATCTGTTCAAGAGCAAGGAGAATCAATGTATTAGATCAAAAGATTTTCACAGACACGCATGCACACACAAATACACACACAGAGTCATATGGTCTTAATTCTATGTGTCGAGGATGAGATCGTAGCCAATGGGATTGACTGTGGCTTGTTGCCAGATTGCAAGATGTCATGATTAAAAGTGTGTGTGTGTGTGTGTGTGTGAGAGAGAGAGACTTTGAGAACAACTGATTGATGTGTAAAGATGAAAGGATTATAGGTCTTGTTATTATTCCCGTCCTCTGTTCACATCACACCCAAGACTTCAACCACACACACACACACTCTCTCACACACACACACACAATCCTTATCAAACAGTGCAGCTAAAAGACATATATATGTGGTGGAGTGAGACTAACACATTTTACAGCACAAAGGAGGAGTGTATCCTGAGGCTTTTAACATGGCTAAAATCAACACAGTGATGAATATGGTGCAGAAGAAATGAAATAACTGATGTGAAAAATGTGTATATCTCAACTTTTGTGCAGTGGTGCATGATATATTGGGTAAACAGTTTTTGGTTTTTTCGGGGTTGGGAACAGTGGGATTAAGTGTTGAATTTACCCAAAGTGCCCGTGTGCATTAGACTGTTGAGAGGCAGTGTATTAATATTTAGTATAAGGCTACCCTAATGACAACAAACTACTTTTCAAATGAAAAAGAAAGCAAAGCGTGCATACATACATACATACATATAAAACGATAAATAAATAATCTATTACTGATTACTTTATTTTTATGAACGAATTAAGGTATTTTACAGACCTCTATGAGCTAAAGTCTATGTAAGTTCATGTTAACACTCTATTATGAGTACATGATGTTTTTAAGCCCAGAGGATCAATTTGTAATAGTTACAACAAAGCCAAATTAGCATGAAATGGGCAATTTTGCAGGTGGCTATTTCATTGAAGTATATCCCAGTCTTATGGTTGAGCTTGTTTAAGTGTATAAGGAGGTGAAATGCTCAAATGCTTCAAATTTTTCAATTTTCAAATTCTTTTTGTTCCAACACGTAAACTGACGTCCTGCTAGTTGAGACTCTCTTATGTTCTCCTGATCATATAGACAGTCTCTACTGGGGAGATATTAAGAGCAGTGTGTTGATCTGAAAGATCTGTGATCTGATCTGTGTATTTGACAGGAGACTTAAATAGAGAACACATCCATGTGTTTTGGTGTCTACTGCAGTATGCCTATATGTTTTTTGTGTGGGACCAGATGTAACTGTAAGGGAATGACTGGCGAGAATACCAATCACTAATTTACTCAGTTATTATATCAGCTGTTATAGTATTGACCTTTTAAACCCCTCGTCTCTGCCTTCCGGCCAATGAAAGTGCATCCCTTACTCATCTCTCTGGCCTGTTGTTGTTCCCCCCTTTCTGTGACTGCACTCTCTTGTGTTATCGCAGGAAAACAGAGGAACTAGGAGGCATGGAAGGAGACTTAGGGAGAGCGAGAGCAGAGAAAAGTAATTAAAACAGAGTGCTGGAGGAAGAGGAGTGTGCTGGCCTGTGACTGATAGATGCAGCTGCATTGAACCGAAGACCGCAGTGGGATTAAGGGGGGGTCTAATGCTCTGGGGATGCTGGGTAATGGCTTCAATCTTGTGTGTTTGTGTATATATGTACTGATATGAAGTCAGAAATAATACTGTCTGTTTCCTAACACGGCCATCTATGTCAGATGCATTTGAATGAAGAGTATCCCTAAATGTATCGAATTGGATACAAGCTCTCACTTGTTCATTTTGGGAAAGAAAAAAGAAAGCTACTGAGAATGTAGCAAGACTAAAGGAAAGCATTAGTTTTTAGTGGACTGATGCCGAGAATGAGATGGAGTGCTACAAATAAACTGAAGAGGGTCAGATTTTCACTGACAAGGCTTAAACTCATTTTGTCCGGAACTGAGTGTGTGTTCGCATTGTTGTTCTCCCTAAATCCCTTGTTCCTCTCTCCGTTCCAATAGGATTTCAAAGCTCCACTTTGACAAACAATGAAACTTTATCAGTCAATTAGCAGTCGGAGCAGTGTTCAAAATCACAAAGACTGAGACACTGGCCCTTCCATCAAAACAAAAAACTAACAAAAGATTGAGTTATACACTAATTACAATATACAAACAACTCAAAGCAAAACAAAAGAACACTTCACACAGAGTCAGAGGGAGAAATGTGCAGAATTACTGTTGAAATCATTACATATGCCAAACAAACTTGTGAGTTTAAGATTAACTGTGTTTCCTTATATGTACAAAAACAAATCTTTGATGTGAAAGGACCATGTTTACTGAGGCAAAGTACGGCTCTGTCATCTACCTGCTTCATTTTATGGCAGATAAACAAAGACTCAAGGTTTTGCATCTAGGTATAGATCTGACAGATTGCATAGAATCATTAGATAGATCTGGGACTTTTCCCTGATTAATGTAAGTTCAGCGGTTTATGACAAAATAGCAAAAGAGTGCTGCAATCAAAAAGTTTGGGACTGGATTCGACATAAAGCTTAATCGCTGTGGCACTCAAGACTAAATGTTACTGACTATTACTAAATGTTTATCAGCATGCTATTACTATACTATATGCAGTAATATCTTTACTGGTGGCCTAACACTTGAATGTCTTTAAAGTTGTTAAAGATGGTTCTCTGGAGATCATGAATGACTGTCCCAAATTTCATAGATATTCATCCATGAATTGACATTTCAATAAAAGCAAAACATTTTAGAGGTCTAGAAGAAAATTTGGAAGATCACCAGAGTCATTATAACTAAGGATCGACTGATTATCGGCGCCGATATTCAGCATATTGACGCATATTGGCATCGGCCTTTTTTTTTTTATCCGATAAGAGATCAATTTAAAACTGGGTTATTTTGGCTCTGATGGCTCTCGGTCTGCTGACACTGCTCTGTCTCCAGCATTGTCCCACCCACAGCACCATCTGATTGGTTACACGCAGAGCCACGGCACGGCTAACAGCCAATCAGCAGTGAAAGCTGTGCATGCACAGAGCTCACATACACGGCGGAGAGGAGAAAAAGTTTTGCCATGTGGAGAAGGTCCGGAGATCAGATATATGTTTCCAACATGGATGTATAAAGAGAACTGGATACAGCGTTGGAGGCTGGGCCCATTCATTCCTACAGACGTTGCTCAGTGGCGCATGATGCCAAAAAAGTTCGTTTTCCGGGTGTCATGCCGGGCATAAAAATACCCGGACATTCTGCATCAGTTATATTGAAATTTTGGAAAACTTTATATACTGTAGAAAACTTTAGGGAGCTATTCATTTGTTTAAGTTGTCATTTAACTTCATAAGACGTGCTGCTGAGCCTGGGAGCTCCATGCACTTTTTGTTAGAATTTTAAAACAAAGATGTCTATTGTCTAAGATAAAACAAAAAAAAACCTTTAAAATGTTGCAAATCTGATAAGATGTTTAATAAACATATACTTAAAGGCATTTATACAAAGTTAAGTGTTGGAGTTTTGACGCCAATATTTTCCCTTTTACTGCAAATGAATATCGGCTCCAAATATCGGTTATCAGCCTTCTTGACTACTAATGATCCGTATCGGCCATGAAAAAACCATATCGGCCTATCTCTAATTATAACTTTTCACTTTCTCTGAAGCCTCGACTTTGTAATGTGGTTATTGTTATCTTGGTATATTGAAGCCATATTTGATAGAGAAGATTAAGCTAAGGAGTGAGGGCTGGATCTGACCTTCTCTGTACTCTATCCTGATTGGGTGGTACAGTCTGTTAAACACACTGTAGCCATGTCCTAATTTATTCCTTGCATTAAGGTCTATTTTCTTCTAAACAGAATTGTCATTTAGTGAACATTATGTTGCATTGAATATCACTTGAAACTAGAGACAGGGTCCATGAATTTGAGATGACAAAAAACTTTTACTGGGGAAATAAATCAAGTGAGAAGTTGGGCCATTTTCACAGACTTCAATCTGACTAATGTTCATTAGATAGAATGCAGGTTTAAGGCTCTTCAGCATTGGTTTCACCTTTCAGACTCGGCATCAACATCCACTTTCATATACAGCTATGGGTGGCACTAAAGGAAAAGTCAGAAGAGTCCCAAAGTCATCTCCCAAGTGTCATCAATATCTACACCTAATTTCATGGCAGTCAGTGATATACACCACAGTGGACCACAGTGCTATACGGACTGAACGACTGACTGACACTGGCATCTCAAAAGCCATACTCCTGACAGCTTATAAACAGGTGACTTTGGGCTTTCCACCAAATAGGATTTTGAAAAATTCTACTCACTAAGAGACAAAAAACAAACATGGCTCAAAACACAAAGGTTAAATAAAGAGCTTGGGATTGCAATCCACTGGAAATTCTGTTGTTTCATCCTCCACATGATCAACATTCGTGCCACCTGTGTCACATCCTACGTTATCCTCTGCTCCTGCTTGGTCTCAATCTTCCCTTGCACACATCCTATTCGAATCCTTCAATCTCCCTCTTTTTTTTCCTCTTCCTCCTCTGCTTCCTTTCTCCTATTCCCCCTCTCTGTGATAACATAGACTACTGTTCGGCTTGTGCCTCAACCTGCTGAATGTCAAATAGGCCTCTTCGATAAAAACCCAAAGCCATGGTCTCCCTGTTCTGCTCTCCCAGAATATTAACTAGTCTTGCAGCATTGCCAACAGTCCTGCATCCTTGAGCCCACCATTGTTTTGCAGATCAGTTTGTTGCATTAATTAAATAAAACTGTAGTGGGTCGATCGTCACTGTTCGATCATTAGGTGAATACCTCTGGTCAATTATCCCATTGGTGACCATAGTGAGATTTTTTGCTAATGGCAACCTCTGGCTGACAACAGATTAGTTTAAATATAAACATTTGCCTTAACATTTAAAAAAATATTTTGCTTTTGTAAGATCTGAATTAGATTCCTGTTGAGACTTGGTACGTGCAACAGAGACCCACTACCAACTAAAGCAGTCACTTGACTGACAAATCCATTAATAGACAAGCAGTACAAAGTCATTTTGTGTGCAGTAATTCTACACTTTGACGCATCAGTTTACAACCACACCTCCGAAAACCTAAGAAATATTTGAGACACGTGTTTGTACCCTTTTCTGAAATGATCTGTTGTTTTACTTAGTCCAAGTCATTCATTCAAAACATATGACTCAATAAATGTTTAGTTAAGTTACCACTTAAATAATGACCATTATTATGAAAGCGGTCAATGATAAACAGAAATTACTTCATGAGGATTTTGATTGATGCTCATAGTCTGCCATTTAAAATGTTTTTCCTACTGCAAAATATTCATATTGTATCTGACAGATCAATCAATATGAATGTTTCTGTTGAAGCCATATTTCTACAATATCAAAAACTATATATTACAAAAACTAAGCGCTGTCATAAAAGAGAGCATATCAGCATTGCCAGTCAAAGGAGTGATGGTGCTTCATACTGCAAGTGACTCTCTCATGGCTGCCCTTCATGGACAGTATTTAGAAAAGAAAGGGACAAGTCTAAACACATTCTTACCTTGCTGATCCAGGTCTCAAATGATGGACCTTTGGTTGTCAGGAATAAATCTTGGATGGGGGAGAGAGAGAGAGAAAGAGAAATTCATTAGGGCATGTGTTAGTTCATCTGGCAATTATATTCCAACATCAAATTGAATATTGAACTATGATAAAATAAAAACCTGTAGATTAGAATAAATTACAGAAATGAAATATACACTGCTCAAGATCAATAAAAAGTTACTGTTCAGATTGCTACTGTTGGCCTATTTATACTGATGCAATCTTTTTATATTTTTATAAGCTCTCTTCTTGACTTCATGTTGTCAAAAATTATTTTAAAAAATTGAATACATATTGTATGCCATCCATTGTGGTCAATAACAAAAGATTTGGGGTTGTATTCTAAAAGTATCAGTGTTACTAGGATATGGTGAGAACTGGCATTAAAGTAACCAGTACCAATACAGACAACATCACACATTAAGTACAACCATAACTCTAAATATCTGAAATAGGTGGACTATTTTTATCATATAGATAACTTAAGAAGGGAAGAATAAAGCATCATGGTGGAAACTTCAAAGTATTTTACAATTTGGTTGGTGATGAGCACATACAAAGTATAGGTTGGATAAAGATGAACAGGCTTCCTACAGCAATGGAAGAAAAGCAGCAGAAGAAACCGTAAAAGGATCTCCCTCTGAATGCAACGGGTTTCATTCTGCTGTCTGAAGGTTTCCCCCCTGGTAATGCCTGTAGCTCACTGTATTGGAATCCTATAACCTGCACTTGTACTCAAATTTCTTGCTGTTGAAGCTTAGGCTGCAGGCTGCACTTGTAATGTAGTTTCTGTGTGCCACTGTAAGAGCATGTTCACTTTCATCACTGCATTCACTGGACTGTACTTCTGCCCCAGTAATTGGACATGAAATAAATATTGGCGTTGATCTGCCTAAGGGCTCTGTTTTACTGCAAGTGTTGCCGTGGTCTGCATGGGTAAATACAAATGATACAAATGGAGGGGGGATGAATGGAGGGATGAAAGAGTGAAGCAATAATGACAGGAAGAACCAAGGTTGTATATAATGATAAATGCAGGACAGCAAGTTTGAAAAGCTGTGGCGTGGCTCCTCATTAAAGTGGGGGAAAAAAAGAAGTCTATGATGTTTAAAGAAAATACCTCACTGAAATACAGGTATCAAACACACACACAGTAAAGAGCTCTGCTCTCTATTATTTACCTCTTTATCATCTATTATTATTTTAAAGAATGTACACCTCAGGTTTTGTGTGTCAGCATTCCCATACTTGTCCCTCTCTGTATGTCAGGTCGTCCTAATGAACAGGATGTTCCCACAGTGAACCTAGTTTTCAAACAGTTTACCTTATTTACAACTCATAAGTAGATATATTACCATATATAGATTGCATTCTATGGTTTGCTTACCAGCTTTCTATTGTGTTTGTTACATTTTGTATAAATTATTATATATTTGTAAGAATGTAATTTGAGACTCTGACCTCACGCACACGCAGACGCACACAGGCAGAGCCATCTGGAATATTACTTAAGATTAAGTTACAAAATTAAATCACATTTATGATGCTCAATTTTTCAACAAAAACTTTTAAAGTTTTGTGGCCTTGCAAACATGTTGCCCCCAAATATATTTTCACCATTGCAAAGAAGATAACAAATGCATGTACAGATTATGCATATGCGCGCACACACACACACACACACACACACACACACATTACAAGATGTACTAAGTAATTCGCACACTGCTTGTAAGCACTTGTCTTTGTTACTGTGTGTGTCTGGAGTCGCAACGGGTGGTGTGTTGATGAGCTCGGGTAATCAGCCAATCAGGCCTCTTAGATAGAATTCAGCAGTGATTGGCTGATTAGGTGCGATGGCAGCATGTCAGTGAAAGCATGGGGTAGATAAGAGAGGAGACATGCACAGGGAGATCTTCATCTTGTAAACACTTAGCATTCTCGCTGTGGGGGTCTTTCCTCTCCTCGTCTCACCCTTTTTTTATTTACCCAAGTTGACTACTGCCAAACTATCCTTTCCACTGCCTCTGCTCTGTTACTGAATGCCACTACATCTTGACGCAACCCTGCTGTCCCCTATGTTGGTTTGATTCTCACCCCTGTTGGGTCATGTATTGATGGTGTAAAGTTTTTAAAGTGGAAACGTCTAAGCAGCACAGTAAACCTCAGCCTGCTTTATCTCAGACACTGCACAACACATGGCCTTAATTGCTGATCTGTCTTGAGAGGTACAGTAGTGCATGAAGAGGAATATGTACATACAGGTAAGCTAATTCCCTTTGGTAAACTCAGCAATATATCATTTTAATGTAACCGTCTCATAAAGTGCTGATAGCTATCAATAAAACCTATATGCTTCGACCATCACTCACTTTAACACAGCTTAACTGTTCCATGGACTTTAACTGGGTTGCCAAACGCCTTTTAGGGACTCATCAAGTTAAAAGATATACTATAAAAGGGAATAAACCTGAGAGAGGAATCAAACAACAAAAATGAAGTGAATACTAAGTGAGAGGTCTTTGTTTGATTAAGTTATTGGTTTTATCCTGCTTTAGCCAGATTTAATTTCAGTTTAGTGTGCTCACCTCAGCACAGCACACTCTTACAGTCATATTTATTATCCTATGATAAGAGTTTTATATGTAATTACAACATGTAAATGAGGAAAGCTTTAGTGGGAATTCAGCTCTATTGAAATGCTGCATGTGTAAACACAGGGAGAAAGAGAGGGGAAATTAGTTAAAGGATTCAAACTGGCGTAAAAACAACACACCAATCATGGTGCATGAAGTTATAATGTAATAAGTCACAATGTATGACATCACTGGGTGAAATTATGTGATTTTCCCCTGAACTACTTTAGCTACATTCCATTGAACAGACTTGTTTAAAGTAGTCCATACACAAGGTCTTGTCGGGACGGTGCTTTCACATTGTATCTGTGTTGGAGGGAAATGTTTTTACCTAATGATGAGTTTTATGCTGCAACTTGTAATCTCCTTGCACTGAATCATATAAGCATCTAAAAGCACATACAACAATGTATCTGAACCTGGAAATACAGAACTATAACATGACTATGAACTAAACTTCTGCTATTTTCTGCAGATATTACATTTAATGTGGATGTTGAATTTTATTTATACCTTTATATTATACCGTACATAAACAACAAGTACTCTGCAGGAATCAAAACTCCAAAGAATTGAACACCACCATGGATCTGCCCTGCTGCCTTATGAGTACAAACACACACTCAAAGCATAAGCTAATAAAGCTGTCAAACTCTGGGAAAGATGCATAGATAATTGAGGTATATAAATGTGTTTGTGCGTGGGTGGGTGGGGTTGCATAACAGCAACAGGGATTCAGAGCTCTAAGTGGTATGTCATGTCGCTGGATAATTGAAGACATGCTAACTGTGAAGGTTGGGCAGCAAAAAACACATGGCAGAGAGGGACTGAGAGGAGGAAAACGCATCATACCAGATGCTAAGGCCATCAAGCCTTAAAGGTGCATCTGAATACATATAACAGGATTCACTATGATGCAAAAGCATGCTAATCCTTTAATTGCAACAGAGGCAATCTAAAATCATTTGATTATTTTCAGTGTTCCGCTGCTCTGACACACACTCTCAGACTTTTTTTTTTCCTTATTTATTTTTTTTTAGCTCTTTTTGACTGTCTCTTCCCTACCAATGACACTTAAAAATCAAAAGTCACACATCAACCTTAACAAGTACTTGATGAGCAGCGTGCATAAACATGTGAATACCAACCCCCACAATGCATGGCGGATTTCAGAACATTATTGAAATATCTCAGTCTGCATCTGCCTGTGAATTTCTTTGTCAAATGGTGGTGATCAAGCTAACCATCTACAGTCAGAAAGTTCTTTCACACTAATACAAGCCAGTGTGCTTGTTGCTAATAATAGGATGTAAGAGAAACAACTGGACCCGATCAACAACATAAAATTTAAGAGCTCAACAAGGTGAGGCGCAGCGCAAATCTGCATGTTGCAGCCCAGGGCAGGTACTTAAGGTCCCTGTGTTATTTCTCTTTGGACTATTATCAGCTAGTATTCTCCTAGATGTATATGAGTGTGTGTACAAACAACACATTTTGGGAGTGGGCATGTTCACACAAGCAAACTAGAAAGCATGAAGGTGACCAACAAGGACACAAACAACACAAAGAAGTTAAAAAGGCTTTCCCTTGCAGGGCCAATAGACACAGAAACCATAAGTTTGCTTAAGATTTAAACAGTCCCACTTTCTAATTTGTTCTTTCTTTCAAAAGGAAACATAACGTATGATCTCATTAATGCCTTGTATTATCACCTAATTAACACTTCAGAGATCATTCATCAATCCCTTGAAAGTCATCGTAGGTGTTGAGAGATGTTATCTGGACCAATTAGCTCTTGTCATAAAAAAAAGAAAGAAAAAAACTTGAGTTCAATCTGTAGTTTTTTCCAAGCACCATTTGAGGTTCTCTGAACAATGTGGGATAGCAAAGGGGAAATCAAACATAGGAATAATCTCACGAACTGACAAAGGTGTAGCTTGGAGAGTAATTTTACAGGGTATAGACAGAAATTTAACAGGTCACAGTGAGGTGTGCACACTTGTATTCAGTGGTTTCATGTGATCAAAAAAGTACTCAGTCCAATCCATAATGTTTGGCCAATGGAAAGCCAAGGAAAAAAAAGGCAAGCAGAGTCAAGAGCAGTTGAGTTGGTACCATGTAGGGTTGATAGATTGTGCAACGGGCTCAACTGCAGAGGGACTTTAACACCCTTTACCCTCTGGTACCCTCTACCAGAGGGTAAAGGGTGTTAGAGGGCTTTTTCTTTTCCTGGTATTAGATGTTCATGGGAGATAATGATAGAGAGACACACCTTCCTCAGGTATCTCCCTTTGAACAAAATCTGTGTCGCACTATCCTAAAATAGAATTCATAAGAAAGCTCATATTTTCCAGACTTTCTATCACAAAACGTGTAAATGCTGTAGCATTAGATTGTCTCTCTGGGTTCTTTAAGCGAAAATCAAAGCTGGACTTGTAATCAATCAGTCACGTGCAGATCAAGTTGATCATCACATTTAGACAAAAGAGAAGAGAACAGAAGAGAAGCATGGGGAGATGAGTGGTCCTTGAGTTATTCATAGCCTCTACATCAGATTTGTTAAGGGGATTGGAAGCAATTTATAGGCCTTCACTGACTATTTGACTCAAGCAGCATAATGTCTCTCTATTCCATTATGTTCAGCCACAGTGTGGGGATAAAGACCAGGCTTCCTATTAGCTTCTGTATAAACAGATAGGGTGCTTTCATGCGGGTGCTAAGCCTCGGCAGGAAAGGAGAACTTTGACACTTAGGAAAATAGACAGCACCAGGCAAAGGAGCCTATGCTATCTCCTTACTTTGTCTCAGCATCAGATTCACTTTATCTTCTACTCTCTGCAGTCTTGTATTCCCCTTATCTGCCTTAGGTTATAGCCCATAGAACAGTCACAGGTGTAAGCATCACAATTTGTGATCCAACAGAAGGGCAGTTGCATCACCAAAATTTAAACAACAGCAGCTAACACTCTCAAATGCCTGCCTTTTATTGGAAATGTAAGTGGGTGCAATTGGTATTCACAAACCAGACTTGACTCTAAAATAGTAATTGGTATTCACTGGCTCTGGCTTCATTCATGAGGAGTTATATAAACATAACACCTGGCTGAACACATTAATGTTGTGACATCATTCAGGCCAAAAACACTGTAAAAAGACCTGTCACCAGCCCAGTGTAGTTATGTTAGGGGAGAAACTGCATTAGGGTGATGCAAAATTGAGTGGATCCCCAAAATAACTTTTACAAACTCAAAATTACAAACCAAAGCATCTCAAATGGAGGCTCAGACACTTAAAGGAGCATCAAACAGCATGATGAATCAATTTTAACAGCTTGCACAGCAGCTACATTTGAAATTTGTAGACTGCCTGTGCTGCATGTGATGACATGGCTCCCTCCAGTTGTTTGTGTGTGTGTTTGGCACCGTGAAAGGACTCAATCACCAGTTTAGCTTGTTGACCTCCATTTAAAAAAAAAACAAAAAAAGAAAAACTGCTCCTATGTGCTAATTTTGGTATAAATTAGAGATGTGCAGTGGAATTTATCAACACTGTTGTGTTTTTATAAGCCTACATGATTTAAGCTGTAGCCAGTCAAGCCTAATGTCAACTGTGTTCAGTTGACACACTCTGAAATCTAGGGTACATTTAACTATATCTCAAATCTAAATGATCAAAACATTTATGGATACTGATACTGGATTCTTTTAAGAAAAAAATTAAAAGCTCACGGAATATTATGGTTTCTCAGTAAAATGTTATATTAATTTTTATCTTATTACCAAATTTTTACTGACTACGCTGTTATTCACTTTTAAAAGGACACAGGTTAGTAAAGAACAATAAACCACAAACCCAACAATGGAGGAGCAGGGGAGGCAGGAAAGAGAAAAATCGAGATGGTGTGCAGAATTATAGATAACTACTCTGTCCACAAAGTCCCATAGCTATGCTCATGTCTGTGTATATTCTCATTCATCCAGGTTATATCCGGCCAGACTAGTCAGACTAGTGAGGATTAGTCAGACTGATGCATTGAGAACTGATGAAGCCCCTTGGATAAGAGGCGAAACGTCTTCTTAGACAAATCTATGTCCAGTTGCTTTCGATTCAATTTGTTGGCCGGATGTAACTATGCTCATGTTTGCCATTAAAGATAAGAGCAAACAGATAAAGATACTGTAAAGAGTGTACTTACTCTACTTCCATGTGCTAATTGCTTTCAGCACTCACTGAAACTGTGAGCTTCATCAATGTTCACTAAAAAGAGAAGTAATTTTTTTCCTACCAGACAGTGTTTGCCAGCTTCCAATTAGCAGCTAATTAAAAGTGCAGGTGTGCTTGTATGAAGCTTTTATGCCTTATTTAAGCAACAGCACGGACTCAGGCTCAGCTCAGGTTTATTAATCATCCAAAGCCTATATACCGTACATACACAACATATTCACATTATTCATACAAGATCCAATACACATATACTTGAAAAATTCAATTCTGAAGACTTTTTAACAACTACTCCAGGTACTGTTCAACTGTTCAATACCATCACAGCAGTGAAGCATGCTGTGTCATGAATTAAAACAGACACAGAGAGGTCCTTTAAAAAAATCCACCTCACAATTTGAGATTGAGGCAACCGTTCAGTCTGAAAATGACCTGTAGCACATAGCCAAGACAATGCTGGAGTGGCCTTTTAGGCTGTCCCAATTCTGACTGTCCTGAAGAGGATCAGCTAAAGCCTAAATTCCAATGTGACATCCCCTCTGGCGGAGCCTCAGCCTCATGTTCCAGGAAAAAGGGCATAAATGTTCCAAGTCCAAGTGCAATCTCAATCTTCAATCCTCCGCACAATAAAATAAAACAAAGATTGAAGGGAATACTCTCTGAAGCTACTGTACATGCTGGGTGGTTACTGGAGTGGCTGCATGGTGACATTTGAGGTCTGGTAAGGAGCCACTCATTTAAATCATGTGTGTTGGAGCAGGAAACATCTAAAACATGCAGGACAGTAGCTCACCAGGACCGGAGTTGGAGACCTCTGTTCTAAACTGAACCAAAATGTCTTCCTGGCTTTTCTGCTTTCCAGCCCCTCACCACCTGCGTACAGGCAGCTGATGCATTAAATGACCCTCATTTAATGCATCAGTAATGTTAGCTGTCATCATTTATAAGTGAACAAACTAACCATGCTCCCCAACTGTCAGCAGCAGATTTTACGCTTACCAGCATTATTAGGGATAGCAAAAAAAAATCTAATTGTGAAATCAGTTTTGTCACTAAACCCTTAAAAATAAATAAATAATAATTAAAAATTAATAAAGAAAATTATTTTAAACAATTTACTTGACTTGTTTTCCCCTCCTCACAATAAAACCTCCAGGCCTTGTTCAACCATTCTTTAGTCTAGAAAGGCAATCTTAAGCCAACATTGACAGTAACAGCAGCGACAGTATTACACCCCCCCCTTGTACCTGTAAAAGGCCTTAGAGCAGCAGAAGTGGTGCTTTATCCAGACTGCAGTGCAGAGTGGATCTGACAGCCAACAACATGGCTTCAGCATTAATGTCAGATATGTTATGCTGTGTGTGTGTTTGTGCATGTGTACTGTCACCTCATTCATCATCACCACTATCCAAGCCATTAAGGTTTTGTGTGTGTTGGAGGCAACACAGTGAAATTGTGGTTAAAAAAATGTATAATAGTGCAACAGCAGAGGATGTGGGGTGCGGGCAGAGTAACCATGAGAAACAAGGAAAGGTTAGAATGGTGGAGAAACTCCTTCATTTTAACTAACATAAAATGAAGCAAGAGAAAGTGAGACACAGAGGGCTGACTCTCAGCCTCTTTTTTCTTCTGTCTGTCATGCCCCTGAGCAGGTTATTTGTTAGACTGTTACTCAGCAAACAAGCTGTGACTCCTATCCCCCATTGGCTGTCAAAGACACACACACACACACACACACACACAAGAATGGTGAAACACACACATGCAGACATACAGTTGTGGGCTCTTACCCCTTGGGGTAGCTGAAGAGTAAGGCTGCTCACCAATAAGGCCACTCACCTAAATGCCTGAGGTGGCTGAGGGACAAACATACATTTTGAGTGTGTTTAAGTTGTGTTTGTGATGCTGACTGATGCTCACAATAATGAGGAAATGAGATGGATAGATAAAACAAAGTATGTGCACCTGCTCTTGCTGTGTTTGTGTGTGGAACTTGTGCATATTTGTCTATAGTTCTGCTGTAAGCCATCTTGCGGGCTATCAGTCAAGCCCTCTGCTATTGTTTGTTTGCATCGATTGGCTCCCTCCATTTCTAAACCTAAGATTTATCCATGCCTCACTTGGAAAGAGGGAGGGTCTATGGCATTCTGAAGCAAATGTCACGGTTGTCACAAATGAAACAGATACTCTGCCTCCAACAGGGGGTCGCTTCATACACAGCAGACCAATGAAGTTAGTCTGAAAATATGCAGACCTTTGTATGTAATCTGCAGATATCTGATGCTGCTTCAATTATTTGTATAAAAGATTTACACCAATAAAGGCTTGACATGCAGTCACACAATTAGCTCCAAATATCTGTTCATCCAAACAAGAAAAGCCAAATCTATGAACTTTTTCAAAGGTCACATAAATATCCTCAAATCAAATTGTGTGTAACCATATGAGAATGGAAAACCCTAGAAACATTTTGGATGGACAGTGATCCGACTAGCCAGACCACCTCTTGAGGTGGTGAGGGAAACACTGTGAGCATAGTTAACAATCAATCCACATACAGCAACAGCGTGATGGATATGCTCAGCTGGGCAGCTAGCAGCCTTTAGCCAGCTGCATTAATCAGCATTCGCCTCTTCTTCAAAAATCAAGCAAATACAATAAGACTAAAATGAGAAAGGGATACAAGGTACATTTTAAGGCCAAGTGTAAATGGAGTCATTGTTTTAAGCTTTATGCAAAATTTGGATAAATACAAGCAAGAATGATGCAACCAAGGAGAATATAAACTTGAGAACAACCTTTTCTTTCAGCAAGCAAAGTATCTGGTGGCAACAGTAATTTACAAAACTGTCATAAATTAAGACTAACAGTTCAAAAACTGCAATATTGTAAATTATGGGATATATATTTTGTGAGAGTGGTGAGCTGTAGCACACAAGCAGGAGGGTATGACCTTGTATTACAGCCTGATAACCAACAGTCCCCCTGCAGCCTTGGAAAAGAACCCATATTGCCAACATCTGCTGCAGTTAGACTGCCCTGTGCAGACCTTGCCATAAATCTATGTGTTAAGACTGAAAAGCTGTTACATGAGAATAGGATCCTCACAATAGTTTCAAAGCAGTGGAGACGTCCATGCAAAACTTAAAAGCAGTTACTAAAACTATTGAAAGAGTGGTATACTACACACAACCAGTGGCAATGAATATGATACAATGTGTGTGGTCTTATATAATCTTTATATCAAATTTTTGTACAATTTTGAAGAGTCCCAATAATTTCCTCTGGACAGCTATTACAGCAGTAGTGGCAATGCACTTATAATCTGTGTACTGTTTAAAAGAAGACTTAGTCAAATATGATTAGAAGTTAAATAAATTGACTTCTGTACTGTTTCTTAACATGCCTTTCAGTATGTTTTGCTGTTTATCTCAAAATGCGCATTGTCAAAGTGTCCCTTTTAGAGGTATGGGACAGATGGGACTGTAAGGGGTTGGAGCCAAATCTTCACTGGCTACCTCCATTGATATGTGGCCCTGGCCCTCTGCTAGCAAGGAACCAGTGGACTGTGAAACAAGCTTTTCCAAACTTGCCCAAAGCCTATGGAAACGATTTACTATAGTGTCGAAAGGGGGAGCAGAAGAGAACCTTTAAAAATATACATTTGTACTGCCATCTTGTAAGCTGAGAAAGAACAGCCAGGGTAGGCCCAACCATCACACTTGCTTCACTTGTTAATGAAGTGAAATATGACAGAATATGACCCCACCTCTCAGAGATGTTTTTCCAGAGGCTACAACACGGCTGGGTTGGTAACTTTGTCACAACACTCTAAATAATGAATGAATATCGTCTATCAATGTTGTGGAAACCATTGGTTTATGTGAGGGTATACTCTCAAAACCGTGACCAGATACACAAGCCTGTCTAATTATATAATGATTACACACATGATAGCGCAGACATGCACATAGACACAACCAATACTCACAGAATCAGGAACATAAACACAAACTTTACATTTAACCCTAGTTCTGACAGACAGACAGACACACACACGCACACGCAAGGCGGAGGCAGGAAACTGCTCAGATAAAACAGAGAATCCAGGCCAGCAACAAAGTGAAATGCTCTGCAGAATAAATCCGTCTCTAAGCCAATATGTAGCCCTACTCCACAGTGAGTGACTTTCATCCTGATCTATCAAAATGGCTCATTCACAAACATGGCAAAAACACACAAGCAGAGAATGGAGCTCTGCTATTTCCAGCAGAAATAATCTCCTAAAACCATTACAGGGAACAACGTAGGTGCAGTAGCTGTGGGGAAGATTATGGCCAAACCCTCACACACACGCACAACACATTTATGCTTCACATTTGAATATGTGTAAATGGAAAAATGCTTATGAAACTATAACAAGCCTAGAAAACCTTATTTCCTTTCCATCCAAAGTGGATCATCTGAGTGTGCCAACATCAGAAGCGACATGCATTGTATTAGTACTGAATATGCTGATCTATCTGTGTGTCCATTTCATGTGCAGTCATTAAAGTAATGGAGGGTACATCACCTCAGCTTGCCCCATGCCATTCACGTTGTTACATCAGTCTTGATATGTAACAGCTTTTACCAAGACACCTTTGTTTGTGTCTTAGCAAAATGTACAAAAAAACCCAAAACAAAACACACATAGCACATACAGTTGTTCTGGAGGTCAAAGGTTCACATATTCTCTAAGTGGGCATCACCAGGTTTTTCTTTAATGTGCTAACAAAATCCAGTTGAGCGTTTTTGCAATGCCAGTCCATTTTCCCTTTCCATTTCGACTGAGGACACACAACTCCAAAGAGCAATGAGCAATGTCTTCTCATGCACTTACAAAGCACTTAAACACACACGTGCACGTGCACGCGCACACACACACACACACACACACACACACACATATACACACACACTCACTCACACACTCACTCACTCTCTCTCTCTCTCTCTCACACACACACACACACTAGAGAGAGAGTTAGCTGCTAGCCATCGTGCAAACTGATAAAATGGACCTGTCATGTATCATCCCTGGATTGGTGCTCCTGTAGAAGTGTTAGTGCCTCCATGTGAGAAGCCTCAATCAGTGATTGTGTCTTTAAGACTTATTCCAAGGCTGCAGCTCACTCTGTCATTCCTGAGTGCACCGTAGCTGTGGTGTATCTGGTATTGGATTGATGAGAGGTCTGTCCTCGGATTCTGTGCTCTAAGAGAGGTTAAAGTTTGAAATTTGCACGATTCCTTGCGTGTTGTGTTTACCTCAGTACAGATTTGAGTCTATCCAGTCATTTCATCTGGGTCCGAGTGTAACATTTTCCATTGTCCTAAAATTACACTGTACTTGGTGTAATGACAATTAAGCTTGTTCTGCTTTTGCTTCTTGTTTTGATGTCAGCTTTTTGGACTTAAGAAAAGTGGCTTAAGCTAGTCAAGGTAACAGTGAGGGGCTGTAGTTACATACCACACTTCATGCTAACAGTGCACTAACGTGCTTCCTATGCAAAATGCTGATGTTCAACAGGTTTCATGTTCACCATCAGAATTAACAAAGGAGCAATCCACTTAGGACCATGACTGTTGCTGCTAATGTTTGAGTCAATTCATCAATGTTGAGATTTTTTCCGAAAATGTGAAACTTCTAACCTTCTGATGGTGACAGTCATGCTGTATCAAATCTCTGTACAACTGTGATCATAAATTAACATAAACTACTCATGAACATGAATGTCATGGAAATACTGGGCTTTCAATTATGTCTATGAACTGTTCTGTTTCTGCGGTGAAATGATCGTACAACATACATCTTTAATACAAAAAAAGAAAAAAACAAAACAAAACAAGAATTTGTTGCACAAGTTTTAATTCATTTATGCTTAACAAATTAAATTGTAATCTAAAAATTTTGCCAAGAAGAGTGATCAACTACCCTGCCAGAATTATGTCAGAATCTTGTTTAAAGCTACCAAAAGCATTTGGTGAAGGTGAAACTTGCTAAGGGGCATTTGACCATATACTAGATGTGCTGTTTGTATTATTTTCACCCTGTGTGTATAATTTTGACCCTGTGTTAATATCATAAAACCAAAAATAAATTAAAACTTGTGCACCATATTCTTCTTTTATCAAATATGTTGCACAATCATTCTACCCGAGAAAAAGAACAGTTCAGAGGGATCACTGAAAGCCCAATATTGCTATGACTTTCTTATATAATCTTGACCACCACTGATTCTGTGTGAAACCTTATGTTTACTGACAATCCAAAAATTACAATGTTATGATGGCGTCTGAGGAAAAAACCAATGTCAGTAGGTTTTATCCAATGTGGTCCAGGAACGACAATAAACAATTTAATAGTAACTAATCCATCTAATACTGTAAGTGTTGAGACATTTTGTCTGGACACTGTTAAAATATGTAAAAACACACATTTAAAACAGAAACACTAAGTCTAAGTTGCCCCTTTTCTTCAACTAAAACAGAAGTAACATAGAACAAATGCCCTTCATACATGTCCATGTATTTTCTTCCAGACAGGGAATTTTATTTTGGGGCAGAACACAGGAAGACAGTGCAACATGAGGCTACGGTCACTATGCTAGGGGTATTGGAGAGGAAATTGTTCTGCCTCGTTTATTCCTATTATTCATTTATCTGTAAAAACACCCCTGCTTACATAAATAAACACACTGTCTCTCCCCATTTGACATTGCGCCAACTTTCCTGGAGGCAGAGATGTTACAAACAACACACCTAAAAGGGCTAGGCCATTGCATCAGGCAGTCCTAACATGCCTGTGAGCTCACTCCAAATCTCGATAAAATGGGTAAACTAAAAGTCCTTGAAACAGCAGTGACTACAAATGTGCAATTCTTAATGAAGATGTAGGTTACATGCGTCTGTTGTTGCACTTGCAGATGTTTCTTTCATCTCCGTTTTAGAAAGTGTGGAATGAAAAAAACAGTTGTTTAGATACCTGAATATTAGTCCAAATCAATTCACTTTTGTTTTGGCCTTCTACCCGCACTATGCCAGCTTTTCACTGAAAACTTTCTAAAACCTCCCCCAAGAAACTAAATTTGTGTAGATAGGGGAAAACAGAACTTATATGTTTGTCAGGTTGCTACAAACACAGTACTTCAGTTTACAGGGTGATGGGATGATCAAGATCTTCTCTTGCAATTAATAATTTTTTTGGTCAAAGTAGTTTATTACCCAAGACTGAAACCATCATTGGTTAATCTCAGCTTCTTTTGTAATACTACAATACCCAGATGGTAACAGGTGGGACTGTTTGGAGGTATGCCATAAATTAATGTAAAAAATTGTTATCCGTTTGGACAGTGAATCAGTGAACCAGGTTGTCTTGGTACATATGTAAGCCTGGTTACATATAAGAAAAAAACAAGGGTAGCAAGGCTAGGGGAGTAATGAAACATAATTACAATTTATTGTTGGTATAAAGAAGACTTACCATTCCAATTATTTAAAATGCCCATAATATACTACCTCGTTGGTTGAACGTCTTACTCTGTGATTTTACCCCGATTACCAAAATGGACATTAAAAATGCCTCATTCGGACATCCAATTGTAAACGGAATCCCTGGATAATCAATTCTTTTTCACAGCCACCCTTATTAGGTGGCAAATCTGTTGTCTTTCCCCTGCCATCACCACATTATTAGTCAGACAATCAACAAGCCAGAGCTAGTTTAATTGGATGCTGCACACAGCATTACCATACCCGTTGCCTAGCAATGGATTTTATGCCAGTGTTTCTGTCTTTGTGAATCTTTTGCTCAAAATGGAATCTATAATTACTTTGCAATTACTACCTTTTCCCTCAAACTAGTTCTTATCATGCTCCTGATAGCTTCCTGCCCAGCACTGCTCTGAGTGAACTGGATTGATGTGATATAGCCTCTTGGGTTACTTGATCCCATACCGGAGACAGTTCTAATGCCGGTGAATATTCCTGGCTTATGTTCAAATAATGAGGACAGCTCAAGTGGTCATTTGGCTTTGATGATTACTGACATTTGAAGGTTATTAAAGCACCTGCTCATATCAGTTGACTACTGAATAAACCCAAACCTCCTGGCTGGCCTGCAGAAGGTGTCTTGCAGATTAGTTGCCACTGTCGTAAAAAGCAACCAGAACAGAGCAACAAAATTTGCAAAGTCACAATTCAACCCTTAAAGATGTATTTGTTTTTCTGGTGAAAGTAAAAGAAGTAATATATTGTGCATACAAGCTCTCGAATGGCAACATGCATGTTTCCAGGTACTAAGAATAACCAGCTTGAGAACCAAAAGGCGGTTTTATTACTCTTATAGAGGAGAATCCATGCTCGCATAATCTTTTTGTAAATATAAATGATAATTATTCATTATTTTCTCCTGTCCGTCATTTCATTCTTCCTAACACAGTGTCTGTATTTTTAACAAGAGTACAAAAGTCATACAGTGAGCTGGAACTTCCTGAAGGAGCCCCAAAATCCCTCCATGTGTTAATAACTGGGAATAAAACGGTATGAACACAAAGCTGTTGTGAATGCTCTGCTGTTAGAGACACTGGCTGGAGTAGGATGACGGCAACAAAAGCTATTATGAGCCATATGCTGTATGTCGCCACCAGGTTGGTTGGCTGGAGAGTCTAATAAGCAAGCTAAATGAGGCCTTGACACCAGCCAGAACACAATTCCAGACTTTCTTTCATTGGCAGTGCTGATTTAGTGAGGTTAGCCAATGCACTACTGTTTACAGCTATGGCACAAGGGACTGAGATTGGAGTCATGACATAGCCCTGAAAAAGCCCTCATCCTCTTTGGACTGCTAACAAAATAGCTGCCGGTGTTAGTGTACTGGCAGGTGAACGTGAGGACACTTAGGACTTCTCAACATGGAAACACTGCTTAAAGGGATGAAAAGTGAGTAGTCCCACTGAAGGACTGCCTCTATTGTATCGTATTTACATTAAAAATATGAATTTGAGTTGTTTTGTCCCTACTTTGTATTTTCAAGTGGTAGTCTATATTATCCTGTGATCTGTGATTTGATTAGTGGATCTATTCAGGCCTGTTCATCGAGATCTGCTTCATTTAGACGTGGCTCACCACCCAAAGGAGCAAATGAGTGATGAAAAGTTTCATCATGACACAGAAACATTTTGTCCCATATGTATCTCGCTGATATTTTTGAGGGTTTTTTCCAATTCTTCCCTATTTATGTAATTTGCATTTTTCAATTCTGCTTGCCTTACTGAGAGTAAATTAAGATTGATGTACATTCCCACCCTCATATACTCATTAATATTACACCATTTTAAGGCATATTTAATCACTATGAGCTATTTTAAACTATACGGCTCATATGCAGTGTAATTTCAGGTAAAAAATTAACAAACACTGGAGACTATACACCCAGGGGGAAAATGATAAATTGCTTTGCAGTGAACAGTTATACTGTAACATACAGGGCTTTTTTGTTTGGTTTTTTTTTTAACATGTTTTTTTACAAGTGTAAATTTACAAGTCTAGCATTTTATTAACAAAATCCGCTGAAGCTGCACCTGGTGCATTATAAAAATGACATAAATGTGATTAGTATAACCCTGAGAAGCTTAGAGCGGTTAGTTGGTCTCTATATATTGTAGTGGCTTTATATTTAGAGGAATGTGGAAAATTATATTACACCCATAGTACATTTAGCTGCGCTGGAACATGAATCTTTAAAAACATCAGTGGCAGTAAGCTTCCAGCTCTATATCTTAAACTGGATAACTAGCAGGACCCAGATTGTCTCTCCTTGCTTAAGCCACACAGAGAAGCTCCAGCCGGTACCGCTTAGAGAAGCAGGTGGTCTCAGCAGACACTGAGCTCTGCTGAGGACTTATCCAATGCTTTTCTCATACTCCTCCCACCCTTTCTCTGTCCTTTATCTTTCCAGTCTTCTATTCCACTCATCAAATCATTCATCCTGTCCCACTGAGTTACATTTTTTCTCTCACTGACTGCGTAATTCTGTCTTTCTCCTTTTCTCACTTCATCTGCATGTCCCCACAGACAGTGACAGCCAAGGTCTGACATCCACCAGACACACAGCACTGTTGTTCCCGAAGCATATTCGTCCACAGCAAACTGTATGGAGCTCAGTGCACTTAAGAAGTCACAAAGATTTATTCATCACTGTTCTTGTGTTTGTGTTAGTTTGTGTTTGTGCACTGTGTCTCTACACATGGAAGTAAGAGGTGATTTCCTAAAGCAGATGCTGGCTGTGCGTTGAGATAAGAAAGTAAATGTGCAGGACATTGTTCTGACTGATGAGTTGTGGTACACTTGATAAAAGCGATACAAACCAACACAATTCCCCACACAGTCTAATGTTTTAAAACAAACCTAGAAACACTCATATACTGCTTTCTGTCTACCACAAAAAGTGCAAGTTTATTGACTCTACTAATCCCTAAACAGATTAAATATGTATTAAAATCTGCTCTGGTTAAACTGTGACAGCCCTGGGAATAAAACCAAATGGAACAAAAAGATACCTGCAGTGAGTATGACATGACTAAATCCTGTCTGATTACCTTAAACATGAGGATTAGTTTCCAAAGGGGAAAAAAAATCTTCCCATAAATCTAAATGACAGCTCTACACTTACTGGGCAGGACATGAGTGAGATGCTGTAAAACAAGAGCAGGGTGATTTCTCCATTTACTGGTGAAGAAAATAACTATTCCATCCCCTCTTAGTCTACCTGAAAATTTACATTAAATTTGGCATTGGCATGAAGTATATGTTTTGGTCTCTTATCTAGCTGCTGGAGTTTTTCTCAGGAGAAACTTGAAAAGCAATGTGTGTGAATTTGTTCTAAATTTTCCATTAAAAAAAGAAAGATAAAGCTCACTCTGTGTTTTTATTGTACTCAGGCATTTTGTTGCCAGCTATGAGGACATTCATTACTTTAACTTGCTACTGATAACTCAGAAAATGCCTCAGGAAATAGAAACTGTTGAGAAACTTGGGAAGAAACTGAAATTGAGCTTTCAATTACACACCAGCTAAATAAGTAGAAACAATCAATAAATTGTTCATCTTGTGTTTTTAACTGAAAATTGTGGTTTACAATTAAATACACTTTTTCTATTTATTTACATTTATTTATTTATTTATTTTAGCAGTTAGCAAGTTTTAATAACCTCAATTAGCAGAAGTGAACGGCTGAGTACTTTATGCAATGAATAAGAACAGATAAGCAGAGAGTGTAAAACCATGCCTGATAGTTAAACTAAACAGGAAAAAATTCATCAGGTCTTTTCCATTGCATGAACTCAATGACCAGTACACCACTGTTACAGGTTGAGCTTTTGTTCTTCAGATGACATTTTGCATATAGGGGAGTTTCACGCAAGAGAATACTGTAGGAGCAAAGCAGGACCGACAACCCAATCAACTCCAAGGCCATAAAACCTTTGCAGTGATATATTCAAATTGTTCAAGTGTGTAAAATGCAGTAGAAGCCCAAGGCAATCCCTTGAACCAAAGTTTCACTGGATCATAGAAACTCAAGTTATGAGAAGCTTCAGGTTAAGGGTCATTTAGTTCCTATGGTAGGGGGAAAAAAGCAGTGCCTCAAGTATGAGTTGGTCCACTTTGATGCAGCAACATTTGATCCATTCCTGGTGTTACAGTTATTTCAATTTTAATGTGTTATTAGGTGTGACCACAATTTCTTAATCTATTTCAATATGTGCTCATCAAGCCAACTGTCCAGTGGATGAATGCTCAGCTATGTGGGCAGGGGCATATTTCAAGTTCAGTACTAGGACTGGACTACTATTTTACACATTACACATTTTACTATCAAGTTGTAGTTTTGGGCTGTGTGTTGGTCTGATAATGCAACATTTGAAAGTTTATGATACCAAGATTTAGAGAAGTTACATATGTGTATGATCAAAAATACCAAAATTTGCCAACGGCACACCATCCCACAGGGAGCAGCATGTAATTAATGTGCAGAATTAAGAGCTTCTTTAAAAACTGCCTCCCAAGATGCTGATACCCTAAAGGACATGTTGCTTCAGAAACGGTATTTCTTTCTTCCATTTTAGCTTCTTGTATTGAAGTCCAGGATTCAATTGTGTTTTGCTCTTGGTTCTTTCCTAATACATTTGATTCATACTTATTGATCCATGCAGGGAAACAGTGAAAGCCCAAAGTTTAATATTCAACCAGAAATTAAAATTAAAAAAATATATAAAATGGGCAGTATTTAGGGCATTTTTAAAGTGAACCTATGGTGCATGACATGATGAACAGTGATAGTGAATGTGAATGTGGGGTGCACAGTGCAGGGCGGGGACTATGGCTTTGCTCACTTCCAGGTTGACTGATATAGCTGCAAATATCTACAATATATTTAAAACTCACACAGACATAAAATGTATGAGCCAAGGGAATACTCAGAAAAGCTTCAGTGTTACAATCATTCAATCTTTTTACTCCAATTATAGAATGGTCTTTACTGTGCACTTGCAAAGAGAAACTGGATATTTTCAGAGATTTAAAGCTTTTCAATGAAGTGAGAAATTTCAACAACTAGACAAGTGAGTGGACTTTAGCTCTAACTATAATTTTTTATCTCAACATCAACTTGAAAAAAATCCAATGAAACACTTTCACATATATCAAACAGTCTGACTCATTTCTCTGAGTTCTTGATGATAATTTACTATACATCCTTCATGCAGAAGTGCCACTTTGCCAAAGAGTGCGAAAGACTGCAGTAAAGAAAATTAATTAAAAAAATTGTGGGATATTGTTTTACATCCCTGACTTACCAGCGGTGAAGTCCTTGTTGAGGTCAATGAAAGCATTAGAATGAGGGATACGCATGGAGATAGGTGAACTCAGTGCATTCCGCCACTCCGCTACCCTGAAAGAAGAACAAATGCAAAGCAACATCAGGATTGAGAAACTCCACAACTGAGAAACAATGAGTGATAGAAATACATATGGCAAACTAACTGTGACTTTGTTAAGAGAATTACTTTACCTGTTGGTGAGATAGCAGACTTCAGTAGGCTTCTTGCTGTCATCTGTGATTCCAAAAATATCTGGGATCATATCCCCGTTGAAACTGTGGGAGGATTTTTTTCTTAAAATTAAATCAGCACATTTCATGAAAACCTGATAAGTGAGTCAACAATTTATTAGATACACACACACACACACACACACACACACACACACACACACACACAAAAAGATACACACTGTAAAAAACCTAAAGCTTCAGCAACCCTAGCCCTAACCCCAGCACTGCACTGCACTAAACACTTTAAAGCCATTGACAAGGCTGATGTTTACAAGACTGTTTTTCAAACACAGTTTTCACTTGATTATACAGGAGAGCAAGAAAACAGTACCTTTGTCTATCTTAAGGTAATCTAAAATGAGATATTCAGTTTTACAGATGTGTAGCAGCATGAAACAATATTTCAAAATGTGTCCTTGAAATTTTACAAAACTAAATAGAAAGTTCATTTCTTGTTTCATGACTATTATCAGCAAATCATGTTGAGTTCACACCAATCAGATTGATACTTACTCAGTAACAAGAGGCTGATCTGTAAAAGTCTTGTTCAGTTTGAGCCAATCCCCCATATCTGCAGAAGATGAAGAGAAGATGAGAAGAAGCCAAAAACCTTGGTGGGCTAGTTACAGTAAGTAAGGCAAAAGAGTAAAGATTCAAAACAATATATCACTCTACACCACATTGTACTATCAATATATCACACTACCAAGGTCCTGAGTGTATACATGTGAAGTAACTAGAAGTCTGAGAATCCTCACAGAGAAGACTGAATATTTACATCAGTGCTTATCACAATGTGACAATCCAAAACATTTCCTGTGAAAAGACAACTGGGAAATGAGAGGAGGTGTATGATAGACTTTGAGACATAGGCGCACAGGCACCATAAATAACCTGATATTTTAGGAAATACGGTGCTAAGAATATGCAAACAAGTCCAGAGGGCTTAATCCAGCAGTTAGTCTGCAACACAATACAGCAGTTTTGAAGTAAAACTGTGCTCGATAAGTCATAACGTCTGCTGTGAAAATTATCAATTCAGTTTTAATTCAACTGCACATTTCCCTCTGATCAATAGCACCCAGGAGTGGATTGTTATTTATTATAAAACATAATGTGTTCCACACTTTATGACATGAAAAACTATCATTAAAGACAACAATGAGAATGCCAATCAATTCAGATGTGCTTAAAATATTCAACTAAATCACACATCTTTGTTCTCTGACCTCCACCCAGCCCTCAACACCACATGACTGTTGGAGCTGTACCTATTGTCTGGTTGTTCCCCCAAAAGATGAAAACAGCTGTTTCTGGCTTTGAGTTAATCTGAGCAGTAAGGAGGACATCCATCTGAGAGTCTCCATCATAGTCTCCAGGAACCACGCTGGTGAGGACAGTGTCCCTGAAAACGAGAGAAGATGCTCCATTAATAGGAGAGTTAGCTAACTGGTCCTACTGTCTGTCCTCTGCTGTTATGTAAAGCATTCCCTCCCACAAAGTAAACATGACGATCCTGAATCGTCAGTCAGTTCTTCATTACTACCAACTAAAAGGGAAATAGGACACGTTATATATCATATGTTAATCGAGTTATAAATACAACTGAAAGGAAAAATGCCCCTGTTAGTGACATATTTACCTCGGGAACTCTTGTTTGACTTTGGGTTTGAAGTAAGGTAGCTTCGAGTCAGCCAAGAATATCACCAGCTCCGACTCTGAAACAGTAAAAAAAAACAACAAAAAAACAACAACAACAAAGGCTTTTATATTCATTTAAAATAAGTTCATCTCCAGCACAGTCCTTTCAAAATGGCACAGGAAAGAGCTTTTGCGTCGTGTTATAGCTTAAACACGTTAGAAAAGGAATTGGGGCGGCAGTGCTGATGTAACACGATGTATAATTTATATATTGATATGCAATGTTATCAATTTTAACGCAACGTGCCTAAATTACAATTTTTACCGACAACAAATGTGTTCATTAACTAACACCACACACAGAAGTAAAGCATCAACATACGTCCTCTGATAATGAAGATGTCTGTCTGTTTATCCGAGTTAAAATCTCCAAACGCTGCCACCGTCCCGTAATTTTCAGGACCAAAAAGGTCGGCGGTTACATCTTGAAGAGCAAATGTCTTATATTGTTCCACAAAAAGTAACAAAAATGCAGAAAGATTCAATTTAAACATCCCCATCCTTCTGTTAGCTCAGCTCTTATCAACACGAACCGCAGTACGGCACTCTGCTTTACGACAGGGTGAAACGGAAGTGTTTAAAAAAATAATCAAATCACGTATTATGTTTAATATTAGATAAAAATTTGGAAATATGGTCTTATATTTTCATTTCACCGGAAAGATACTACACTAGTGCCCTGAAATGGAATAAGCATCGTGATATTAGCTTTTCCTTATTTACGCTAGTGTCGCGCACCCCGGTAGTTTGACAGCTCAGTGTTCAATCAAGCTAAAGGGAGTTAGCCAAATCCAATGCGCGAGGGAAGGAAGATTTACTTTCAGAATAAACTGTATAATAGGTAAAGTAAACCAATTTTTACCCACATAATACTATTATCACATAAAATTTTAAACCTTGCTTAAAAATAACGATTTATTTCGATAAATACTATGTCAGAGCTTTGAATGTATGATGTACATACCGGTGCCGTATCGGAAAAGAGGACGCCTTTCTATAATGTGAAAGAGGAAACCGGAAATCTTTGAATGTTCTGGTAACATTGAGTACGTGTTAACATGGCGAACCTGGCCGATGTCGGTTGGAAACTCCTGGAATTCAAAGCCCGATCAAAAAGATCAGGTCTGAATCGTTACATTGCATGACATCCTTCAGCGTGACTACCGTGTCTCTTGTGCCTGGGCTTGTGTGATACTGCCTGTTTGTGAAGCCGCCGAATACCGGGTTAAATCGGACTTAATGTGTCCGTTTAGTCTCTCCACCTCAGTCGCGGTACAAGCATGAAAGGTCAGAGGTAGAAATGTGCAGGAGCTATTTAAAGAGTGTCTCGACAGGTCTCATCTGGCTGTTATAATTTACACACCGTGGACCGGACTGTGTGCACAGCAGGACCCGTGAAAGCTGTGTTGTTCTTGCCTTGCACTGGTGTCAGGTATCTGGTCTGGTCCAGAATAATGACATACACTCCGGGCATTGAGACATCACAACAGATGTTATTTATCGCCATTGTTTCAAAATAGTGAGACATAAAAATAGAGAAACACCACCAGTGAGTCTTTCAAACTCTTTGGGCACAGATACATATAATTATGTGGCTGTAAGCTTCACCGAGTGCACTTGTTTGTAGTATTAACCCTCTTGTAGGAAATGTAAATATAGATTTCATCACACTGGCCTCCCATGAATCACCTTGTAGTACCTCACAAACTGCTTTTAAATTCTGTGTCTGGTAAACTAAAATGGCAACATGGACAGAAAATGGAAGGAAAACATCCTGATCTTAGGGTAATGACTGGCATTTGTTCCTTTCATGTAAAAAACATGTAGCAATGTGGGCATAAACGAATCAAGTGCTGTCCTATTTTAGTGGCATAGTTATTCTATTTAAGTCATTTTCTTGAATTACAATACATCATTTAATAATTCATGATAATCTACCAATGCTCTATATCTCTCAGTGGTTAGTATAACTCTCATTCAAAAGCAAATGTTGTAATTTTCTTTGCATGTTGTTTTCAATGATCATCATCATCCCAGGTTGTAATTCATTGTTGAATCATGCATGTGTAAAATCTAACTCCGAAATACTAACGCCTTCCTATGAATTGACATAGATTTGTGATTTAGCTGAGAGAGAGGATTGGCCTTAATTGCACCTTTTGAGAAATGGCCGGTTCAGTGACTGCGACTGCCTGGCCTCATCGGAAAGTTCTCAGACTTGGTAAGTAGTGGAAACAGAACTAAGGAAAACAATGAAGTCAGCCACACACAAATAACCATGGAGCAGTGAAGGTGGCACAGAAAACACAAATTCACTTATTATTCTCCATTCATTGTAGTTTTTAAATAATATTTATTAAAACTGATATATTAATTTTGACAAATCATTTAATTTTAGCTTGTTTTGTGATCATTAGACAGAAAAATATTTTATCACTCAAAATAACATTTGCGCTCAGTTATACAGTAGTGTTCCTTGGGGTGTTTAAACTACATAAATGCAGTATATTGTCATGTCATGCATGTGTCATGCTTAATTTACTGTAAGTTCATATTGTGGATACACTGAGTTTTATGTCAGTTTGAGTTTATTAAAACAAAATTGTACAAAATACATTTGTTGTAATAGTGGAGTCATATAGTTTCCTGCATCTTTAAGAGTGTTTGAAGTCTGTATTACTAAAGTTAGTTATGAGATTGTTTTAAAACCAGCCAAATACAAACAGCCTACTTGTGTGTGATTTTACTTTCGAAATTAAAATTTTAATATATGAATGCCTCTATACTCTTTTAAAGCATTATTTTTAAATCGAGATGAATTGGCTTTGTACCCTGAAACCTTTAAACTGATGGAAATTATGCTAATTTCAGTTACAATGTGAATTTTTCAGTACCTGTGGTGTGGACCGAAGGTCGAAGCTATTAAAATGCAAATCTCAGCAAAGTGTAAAGTGCCGGAAAATAGAGAAAGTCTAAGAGAATGGGGTTTCCCTTATACTGTAGCTCTCCCTCAGCTCTGAGAAAAATCTCCAGTAGAAAGTCATATATTACAATTTGAATATTTAGCTCCTGGCCTGAATATTGTTTTGTGTCAAGCCCTTTGAGATGTGGTGTGTTGCACTGAAGCACAAAAAAAACAAACAAATTTACTGTTAGCATGTGTATTGTTTTTGTACCCTGGTGGTTGTTTTTTGTATTTTGGACCCACTAATATTTGATGAAAGAAATGTGTCCATAAGCTGTAACCACAGACGCCATCTATATAATGCAGTATGAGAAACAAGACTGTCAAGAAAAGGCTAAAGCATTACAATGCAACTTTTGCAAACGATGAAGTATTGATTTCAATTATTTCCATTTCAGTCCTTAAGACATGACATTTTATGGATTTTTTTAAGGAGCCATTGACTGGTGATGCATCAAGTCTGAAAAATATGTTGTTGGTCAATATTTGGAAGATTAATGCTTGCTACTATTAAGAGAGGATGGCACTTTGTGTGTAACAGTTGTTTTGCTTCCCAGGGTCCGTCTATGAACCTTTTAAACTGTCCCTCCTTCATCAGGAAGATGAGCCCTTATGGGAGAAGCTGGATCGCTACTACAATGCGGGTAAGTACACATGTTCGCTATTGCCTCACCATCAAACCAACAGTTGTGTGGGTTTCAAAACAATATAGGTTGGACAAGATTCTTCCAGCTAAAGTGTTCCAGGAACTGTTCCGTTTAGCTAATATGTGATGCAGTTGTTTTGTCATTGCCAATATTCTGCAATTGCAGCTTGGGTATCATGATTACATCTTGCAGGCATACACTATTGTTTAGAGAGGAATTGTTCTTCGCTGGCAAGATAAAAGCGAGTCATGCGGGTTCCCTGATGTTATAAAAGCAAAAACACTTACCCAGCATGCACTGACCTGAATTTAATTTAATGCAAATGCATTGTCCTGAATTGATCTGGTAATGCACTGAGCACGGCTGGAAGTATTTTAACAGTGGGAAGCCAGTAAGGGACTGTGTGGGTGATGCTGCTTTAGATGCTCTTCTCCTGATTGGCCAGAGTTCTTCAACAGAACTGTGGGGGAAGAGAGAACACACACAAGTCTGAAATCATCTGAAATCATTCACTATTCACTATGCAGTGGACTAAACAAGGAGTTTGTTATTCTGTTGTGCTGTCCAAATGTGAAAATTATTACACCCTATACAGTGGACTCCCCTCATGCATGCATTGGCCATCATGCATGGCAGTCATGGTAAGCTCACTATATAGTTCTCTACATAGAAGTCCAAGGATAGTGAGTAAGGACCAGTAAATGACTGGCCGCTATTAATTTGACAGAGAAAATCCCATAGTACCACCTGCAAACAGAGGATTCACATCCAGCTCATGATATCAGATAAATATCAAATACATGATGTCAAAATATTACAAGTGTTAAATGGAAATGTAGGATGGCTTGACTTATCCTGTACAGCACAGGTCTTTAAGAACCAGGAGCCATTTGCAAAAACTGTTATCATGCTTAAATTTAAGATAGTTAGATTTGTTATTGTTTACTATATTGATATTTGTATATCACAAAAATAAAACTATCTCAAACAACTTCTGTGAAGCTGTTCCTAACAATTGATAAAGCCTTACTAGTAGATGTAACTGTTGAGTTGTGGCCAAAAAGTATGAGACATTTAAGCTCATGTGTAAAACATGAAAACAAAAATTGTTGACAAATCTATACATAAAAATAATACCAATGATGAAATAAATAAACTTTTACCAACATTTACAAAAAATTGCAAATCACTAGTTTGCAGCTACTGTAGTAAGTAAAAAACCTATAGGAGGGCCTAAAACTGAGTGACAGATTTACAAATAGTGATGCAGTAAAAGAGAATGGAGCCCCAGTAAGGGAAGGATAAAAAGATAGATATACATTAGTAAGATTACTGAATTACCAGCAGCAGGGAGTTCAACACAGCAGGTGCTAGCTCCCAGGGCACACAAAGAAACTACACCTCACTTCCAAAAAACTGATCATGCAATGTCCTCAATGTCTTACACCACTAAAATTGCCACTTTGATCACCAACCAGAAACCAGCCTAACATAGGCTGAGGTGGTGGTTTTGTGATTTTTGTTTGAAATACTGCGACTGTAAAATGCTTGAGTTTGTGTCATGTTAAACATAAAATCTAACATGGAATCATGTTTCTGTTTAAGCATTTGATGTAATGACTCATCAAAAATGAAGATCCGTCCATCTAATCATAAACCTTTCTATGACACAGATCTTTGTCATTTCACAAACACTGTATGTGTAACTAATGACATTAATGTTGGTCTCATTTCACATAGTTACCGCCAGTAACTATGTGTAAACAATGCCAGGGAGCCAACATGCACCGTAGCAGGGTCCTGGCACTGCAGCAGCTAAAATGAAAGCAGCCATTATTAATCTTATTTGTTACACTTGATGAGTCTGATGAGTCAAAATGTCTGCTGGGGGGACGGTCTGTGTTCACACCAGTTTTCAACCTTTGATGAGAGCAAAAGAAGTGCAAGTTAATGTGACTCAAACAAAACAAGCAATAATTTGGCATTGTGGAAAACTGGCAGGTGTTTGCATTTGGGTAGTGCAGTGTGTTAATCTTCAAATGCGGTGTGCTATCTTAGGTACATTGTTGTTATCAAAGCCAAACATGGAGCTAAAATCATTGTTGATCACAGACCAGAATATTGTGTTCGTTTTGTTTGTTTGATAAATGATGACAAAATAGATTCATTCTGCTGTTTAACTTAATATGTACAACAAATCAATACAAGGAGAGCCAGAGAGCAAAAGAGGGGATGGGACAGTCACGCTCCTTATTCTAATCGCACTGGGTTTAGTGTGCGGAAGGTTGGATCATGTGTTGCCCCTGGCTGTGTGCTGCTGTTCGATTGTGGTATTTTATAGCTCAGGATGCTGTCCCTGAGGATCAGGGCTATCAGCTGCTATTTTTTTTTTTTTTTTCAGTTGCTCTTTCTGAAGTTACTAAATTTTACGAGTCATTACAGCACACTGGTCGGAACTAGATCTTAGAAGAACCTTTGTAGTTCAGTGGCAGTTGTACACTGGATTTCTTACTTATGTTAAGACAAATAATAATCTTTGTCTAGACTGTACATGGTAATATGCACAACTGTAAAAACTAAAGGGGCTTAACAATTCCTCTCCACCTATGACATTCAATTGAGCAGAGAAAACAAAGTAGTTTACGCCACAGCGTACCGCAGTCTCACAGGCTGTGACTACGTGCGTTCGAAATGTTTTAATGTGTAACAGATACTTGTTCTGGACCTGTTACCATACACCATCATGTAAAAAGTTCTGTCAGTTGGGTAGGTGGCAACTAACTGCTGCATACTAAACAATTGTAGGGCTTAGAACTGTTACAGCGAGTGAAGTGGACCCAAGCGCACACACAGACAGATGGTATAGTAATGAAGCAGGTTTTATTGCAGGGGGAGAGTAGGAGGTGATGGTAGGGAAGAGGGCCGAAGCCGGGGTCAGGAGAGCTGGGCTGGATGAGGGGACCAGCGCAGGCAGAAGAAGGCAGATGAAGGTAGAGTGAGGTGCTGACAGGAAGGCAGGCAGGCAGGCAGAGAAGCAGGCGATTGGTTGTCCGAGGGTTTAGGCACACTAGAAAACAAGAACAGTAGTTAGCGTACGCCAACCAAGGGAGAAGTCACAGAATGTTAGAATGGCCTGAAGTGTATTCTACCATTGAAGTGGATTCAACGATCTGGCAAGAGCAGATGGAGAGCTGGGGTTGAAATACACTGCAGGCTGATGACTTGATGAGAGGCAGGTGAAGAGACTGGGAGAAGAGAGATGATTGCCACCAGGGGAGGTATGTTCAGGCCACGCCCACAAGAAGACAAACAGAGACACAGACAGACAGACAGACAGACAGACAGGCAGGGGGAGCCGTAGAGCCACCAGGGCATTACAGGTGGCATGACAACAACTGCAAACAAATGGTGATCTGAATCAAAATTTTATTTATTTATTATGTCTGCAGTGCTGTGACTTGTTAAAGATGAAAATAGCTTCCATAATGTCATCCATCGGTTTCTCAAGAGCAGCTTTGAAGCTTCGAGTGGGCTGCCCTACTGTTGCCATCTTGGCAGTGCCTGACTTCAGCTAATCCAGACATGGCCAAAGAGGTGGGAGGTGTGTCACGCTGAGACTTCCGTCCACTTCCGTGCTGGTTCAATAACAAGCAGAAAGCATACACTCACCCACCTGTCACTCAAGTGCCACAACCTAAAATGTGTTCTCCTAAATTAACTTTGGAAAGTCAACAATGCGTTGAAAAAAATGTGTCCCTTAGAGTCGCAAAGCAAGAGCATTGCCATAAAGATCAAAACCATTTATGTATCAGTCTAAAAAGATTTATTTCTGCTGTAAAGTTGGACGTTTCGACGTGGAAGTCTATGAGGATTGAGTCAGGTTTGGAGCCACCGTTGAGGAACTACAGTTTTTGGCACATTACTGTTGCCCTAGTTTTTTGTTGCCATTTGGTGTTATAATGCAGAAAGTCTTGTTTTACCGTCTGTTGTCAATGGCGCTTAAGTCACAATATCCATAAAAATATGAAATAATATCAAACTGCTACTGATTTCATGGGGGCATTTCTGTGAACAGTAGCGAAGAAAACTAAGACAGACAAATCACAGCTTTGAGTCAGGCACTGGATTTACTTGAGTCTTAAATGTCAACCACAACTTTGCCAGATGTAAGCTGTTTATGTTTTCATGTCTTGTTTTTTCACTCACAAAGTAAAAGGAAAGGTAAATGGCTCAAAAAGAGGTGTGGATTGAGGGGTTGTCTATGCCTAGTGTTCTCTATGGTTTGGATGAGCCATTTTCTCACTTGAATACACTCCTGGCAAATATGATACAGCCCATTGGTCTGCCTTGATGAAGATAGGGCTGGATGTGTGTGAGTGTGTGTGCGTGCTTGGGTGTGGGGAGGTATCCTGCTGGTTTGTGGGCATATGCTATGGTGCTATGGTTGTATGGATGCAGGGCATTCAATAGGCTGTATGTGTGTTTAGAGAAATAACTGAAGATGATAAACAGAGTTTAGCGTGCAACAGGTGTAGCTGTCAGTTGGAACCGATTTGCTCCTATCAGTGAGCACAGTGTTGCCTCCAGCATCAACTGTGTTGAAACCCTAATAGATTTACAGAGAAAAGCCACCTCCAGATTGCCGTATGAATGTATGCCATTGAACATTGGGCTTGGTTAATTGTTGTGTTGGGTGGCGGCTGGAAGTGCTTGTCCAATTCGAGCAGGGAACAAAGCCAACATTGTTATCGCCGGCACACAGACCTGCTTGCCAATATACTCGTGCTCTTGCTGTCTCAGGCAGGGGAAGGGATTGAGAGGGGAGAGGTTGGGGTGACAATACAAATCAAACCGGTTACATTTTTCTGCCTTACTTCTTCTTTGTTGTTTTGTTCCAAATCTGCCCCTAGCTCAGTCCAAGGCAGCCGTATTAAGCTTACACTGCTGTTGTGATAGGGGACTTGTTTTCCATTATCAAAGAAAGAATACCAGGGGAAAGTTTACCCTCATCTGCTGTGGTTCATCGTCTCTCTGTCACCCCTCTCTTCTTACATTTCCCCGACTATATTCCTTATTTATGTGGCAATGTGGCCACACTCCATTTACTCACCCTGTTCCCTGATAATACGAGTGGCAGATGGCACTATCACTCCACTGTCTGGCTCACACCGATTATAAGAGTGAGGAAAACAAGCTTTTTTGCCTTATATAGTCATTAAGAGCTTATTGCAAAAGCATGGTTATCTGGCCATCTTTTTCTCACTTTTTTTTAATATTTGATTTTATTTCTGTCCTTTATCTGTTTTTTCTTTCTTTTCAACTTGTTTTTGTTTTCAACCAGTTCAGTCCATTTCAGGTCCGTCATATTTTAGTACCTTTATTTCTCAAAAAGTGGCCACTGTCAAAATCAAATACCAACAATAACAATACCTGGAAAAACAACTCTATCAACAAATTGTGCGTCTGCAGTTAAGCTATTGGTATCTGATAAAGACAATGAAATGGGAGAATAAAAGTTGTATTGAGTCTCCAAAACTGACATTTTTAGAATGGAATTTCGAGAGTTTCAGTATAAAACAAAAAAGCAGTAGTTGAAGAAAATAGCAGTGGCAGAGGACAGCAGTTAATTGAAATGTATTTATTAATATATTTCCTTTTTGAAAATTTGGTGGTCAATGCCTATTTTATCTTTTCCAGTAAAAATGCAGGTTATTGATCCTGATATATGCATTGTGCTTTCTCACAAGTTTTGCTTCACTTAAGCATTTACTTCTTATGATGCATTACAAAGAACATTGAAAATTCAGATAACAAATTAATTAATCATATATTTATTTAAAAAATACAATAAAAAATAATCACTTGAAAAGTTCACAGTATTGTTCAGGTGCAATGTAACGAGCAGGGTTCACACAGGTGAACTGTGATTGTATTTGAATTTCAGTACCTTTTTTTAAGTGAGAGAAACATATGGCTCTTGCATATGGAGCACAGAGCTGAAAATGGGATCTGGTTAGCTTAGTATAACATTAGGACCGGAGGTATGGATAAATAGCTAGCTAAAAAGGCTCAGTCTAAAATAAACTAATACTGCTATCAGGACCTATAAAACAGTCACTCATATTTTTGTTTAATGTATTTACCCCTTAAAACATAATTAAAAAATGAGTTTGCAGTTCCAGTCAAATAATGAAAAATATTGGTGGTCACAGATATCACGCAGAAGCAGTTATGGATCTGAGATCATCACACTGCAATAAAACTCAAACCTTGGTGAATTAATCAAGTCTTCAGCCCAAAGTCTTGGTGTAATGTTTGATCAGGTTCTATATTTTGAAATCCAAAAAAAAAAGCATGTGTTTGTGTGTGCATGCCTATGTGTTAATATTTTTATCATTAGAGCAACATAGCCAAGGTTCAGTCTTTTATTTGAACTATAGATCTAAGTTCATGCATGTTTTTATTTCCGCCCGCTTTGGCGTCTTTAACCTACCATATACTTGTGAGTCAGATATCAACCCACTTCCTGCTCTCTTAGCATCTCCATTCTCAAAAGTTCTTTCAGTCACTTTCAATACCAGCTCTGGTGCCCCCCTCCCTATGTTACTGAGCCAGGATGCAGTCTGAGATCCTCTGGCAGTGTTTCACTGGTCACTCTAAGGTCTAGGTTGAAAAGAAAACAACACCAGACCCTTGCTTTCAGAGCTCCTGTTTAACAAACCTGCTTTATCCCACTTCTCACGGCACATTTACATTGTTTTGTGTTATCTATTTCATTATCTGTATAGTTAAGTTTAGCAGTTCCTATCTTTATGCTGAGCCACGCTTAATGCTAAACATTAGGTCCTGCTTTAAGCCTCTTCTAGATATTAGATTGATATTGATCTTCTCTCACCACACCAGTGGTAAGGAAAGCAAATACGTTTTGGACTTGGCCTGATATTCAGTAGTTCCAAATATTGCAATATCTTTAACAATTATATTTTACATTTTTGTCTTTGCAGTTTTTTCAAAATGGTCCCAGCTTTTGATGCCATTTTACTCCTTGACAGTGCATTGTGGTTTTGCATGTGATGTGACACAAAGCATTGCTTATCCATGAAACATACATTATTGTAATGATGTATTTACAAGAAATGAAATGCAGTATAACATAATATGGACTCCACTGGGATGAATGCAGTCCACATGTTTGGTATTGTCTGTTAAGGTTATTTCCTAAAATAATGCAATTTCCCTTTAAAAAGATACATTTTTCTCCAGGGAAATGAAGTTACCTGTAGGCAATGTAAACATTCTGAGACAAATCAGGTTTTATAGCCAGTTTGTTTGTTCTACATGAAATTTTATGTCAGAATCAGCAGAAATTGACCTATCAGCTATTGTACAGGCTCGCATGAACAATGACAGTTGGTATACTTCCATATTTTCCTGTAGCATCCGTTGTGGGTATCTTTCTATCTTTTATTTCATCCTTTTTTGTCTTTTCGATCTATCTTGTGTATTTTTTTCCCCATCATCTTCTCTCATTTTCTCCATCCTGTCAGTGCAGTGAAATGGCCCATTGTAAAAGAGCAGATTGTTGGAGTCTGAGACATTAGCTGCTGATTTACTGGGACATTAGGTTGATGGATTGGTAGGCAGAAAGGTCCACACAACAGTTGATTTGCATCCAGAGGAACAGAAAATGAACAATGTTCAGAATTCCCATTGTTTATATCCTCCTTCTCTAATGATGACTACCACAGTATTGAATCACAGAGGATGAAACATTAAGTCCTTCACACTTACTTAAAAATTTGTATGTACTTTTTTTTTTTTTGGGGGGGGGGGGGGGGTCAATACACACACTTTTGACCCGACATATTACAAGGATCGAATTGTAGATACATTCGTCATGTTTCATATATTTTGAAAGTTCTCACAGCACTGTGGTTAACAACACAGACAGCACTATAGATAAACGAGTGTGTGGTATGACTGTGTGTGTGATGACCAGTTTGTCTTTCAGCCATTCACATTCTGCCACAGTCAAAATTAGCCCGTACCCAGTGGTGCTGTCCTATTACTGCAACATATGAGAGCAATGCAGATGAATCAGGTTGGGGTTTGCTCTGCGTACGTCTGTGTGTGTCGAAGCCTACACTTAATTTGTCAATGCGGTGACCAGGTGTCCACACAAGGGCACAATAATCAGTAAGTATATTTTACTTTATATTCAGGGTTCATCTTTTCAAATAGACTTACTTTAATAAGTACAAGGTAACGTTCAGTATGAGTCAGTTTAATGTTCTGGGACGAGTGATATTAATGGGGGTGTACATGTGTGCATGCATATCAGGGGGCACCTCATTAGTTTGACACCTGGAACTGGACTACCTGAGATGCTTTTTAATACTCTGCCCAGTTTCTCTGATCATCTTCTTTATCTCATTGTCAATGTTGTCCTCAATTCTCTTGCACACACAAACAGATATACTCACATGCACAGATAGATTGATAAATTGACGTTTCCACCCTGTTTCTCACCCAGTACCCTTCGCTCACTTTGGCTAATTTTATTCATCCATGCGCACACAGATCTTTTCTATCTGTCTTTCCCTCATCTCTGTCTGCATTCATCTCTTTTTCTACCATTTTCCTTCTCTCCATCTCTCCTTTGCCCTGTAACAAAAAACAGTGCAGAATGGATGTCCCCTTCATTTGCACTGACATAATGTTCTGATGAAAAATGAAGTGATCCCTCCAGACAGATTAGTCATCACTAAGGGGACCTCTGTGGGAGAGGAGGATATGAGTTTATGTGTAAGTGTGTGCTTGCATGTGTGTATGAAATAGATAAATTACTTTCCTGGAGGCCTTCTCTTTGAGTATGTAATATTTCAGTATATATTATTGGAGGGCTGCAATCTGCTCTGTTCACATTAAGAGCTTTCATCCCTTGTTCTGTTCTCAGTAACTGATGCAGAGCATGAACTTTAGTGAACTTGAACCATGTTAGTTTGTCCTCACTTGTCTATGTAGTACCATCAGGTTGTCATGCAGACAAATCTCAGAGCAATCTATTTCATCCCAATCAGAAATGTCTACCTTGTCTTGGCTCCAAAGGAAAAGTCAGGGATGTGTCAAAGTCCAAAAGTCCAAAACCAATGAAACAAGATGATGATTTTTGCTGACTTTATAAGCATCTGTAGTGCTTTCTGGTCAGCTGCTGAGGTGTTCATGTACCACCCGGCGAGGCAGTAAGTCAGGATACTCTCTGTTGCAGCATGGTAGAAAGTAATCAGCAGCTTGTCAAACAGGTTTTTCCTTTTCAGGAGATGCGAGAAATTTAAAGCTGTGGACTATTTCAGAGTGTCAGGTCTGTGCTCCCTGAGGTCCAGGATCAGTTCCTGTGTTTTCTTTGTGTTTAATGTCAGATTGTTAGCAGAGCACCACAGGGTCAGTTTGTGGAATCCATCCTGGTATGCAGACTCGTCCTCACATGAGATGAGGCCAACCACTGGCGTCATCAGCTAACTTTATTATAGAGTTGGAGTTTTGGGAGGATGCATAGTCATGTGTGTAATGTAATAGAGCAGTGGGCTCAGCATGTGGCCCTGTGGGGAGCCAGTGCTGAGAGTGATGCTGGAGGAGAAGTGGGGGGCCCAGCCTGACAGACTGGGAGCGGTTAGTGAGGAATGTGCTGTGTGGAAGGCGTGATGGCCTCTTCTGTGGGTCTTTTCTGCCTGTAAGCAAATTGGTAGGGATCAAAGGTGCCAGGGATCCTGGTTTTCGTTTGTCTCAGTATTGTTTTCATGAAGCACATAGTGACAATGGGAGGGAGAGTTAGAGGTCTGTGGTCATTTAAGGTGTCCACAGTATGCTTCTTTTGAACTGGGATGGCCTGGGAGGGTGGGATGATGGACTGAACCGGGGACAGTTTGAAGATCAAAGTGAAGACACCATACAGTTCATAGACACAGGCCCTGAGCACCTGACTGGATAGACTGTCTCGGCCTGCAGCCTTCCCCAGGTTGACCCCTATGAACAGCTGTCTCACTTCATGTTGCTGAACAACCAGTGCCTGTGTGGTTGTCACAGGGGGGAGGGGGGCGTGAGTGTTTGAGAGGAGTTTCCGCTTCCAACCATGCAAAGAACCAGTTCAGCTCCTTTGTTAGTAAAGGGATGCCAGGTCAGTTTTTACCTGCATTATTTATTATGGTAGTTTGCCTCCTTAGTACAGTGGTGAGAATACTCGCTTGGGAGACCGGGGTTCGATTCCCCCACGTGGAACCCTGGCCACAAGGCGCCCACTAGTGGCAAATTTGTGCTGTTCCCAAGCCCAGATAAATAGTAGGGTGTAAAACTGTAGCCAAATCAATCATGCAAGTCACAGTAAGTCACAGACTTGCTCTGGCACCCCCAAACGGGGAAAAGCTGAAAGATGGGAGAAAAAAAACAATAGTTTATTATTAGTTATGGGCAGCACAGTGACAGAGTGATTAGCGTTGTTGCCCCACAATAAGAAGGTCGCAGGTTCAGTTCCTGGCCTGGGGCCTTCCTGTGCATGAGTTTGCATGTTCTCCCTGTGTCTGCGTGGGTTTCCTTCGGGTACTCCAGTTTCCTCCCACCGTCCAAAGACATCATGTTTGGGTTAACTGGTGACTCTAAATTGTCCGTAGGTCTGAGTGTAAGTGGTTGAACGTCTCTGTCTGTTTCTGTGTGTTGGCCCTGTGATGGATTGGCGACCTCCAGGGTGACCGCGCCTTCAACCAGTGTGAGCTGGGATTGGCTCCAGCACCTCTGTGACCCGGAAACGGATAAGCAGTTGAAGATGAATGAATAAATGAATGAATAATTAGTTATGGAGTTATTCATATAAACAAGCATATGTACTTTTTTCTCAGACAACTTTTAAGGAACAAGATGTTCTTTTTGAGGTACAAAGATAAACCACAACAGGTTTCTTCAAGTGATTTCCCGACTTCCCTTCTGATGCTTGGGCATCTGTAAGTCATCTGATGTGTTCTCTTAGTGTTCAAAACATATGCAAAATGTGCTTTTCTCTTAGGGTCTGTGTACAATGACATGGACATAAACTCTTGTCAGACTGTTCAGCAAGTGGTCTGCAGTATTACTTTTCATTACTGTTGCAGCCACACTTTCAATATCACAGCTCACAATTTGCTCCATTTGAATAGGCATCCATGTGTTGTCACAATCCACCTGTTGTGACATTCAGAAAAACCCAACATATGCTGTAAATATCTGCACAACTCAAGCTGAAATAGCTCTGCTCCAACTGACTATTATAGTCAGTAACTTGACAACTGGCTGCCAAAAGTCTGTGTCCAGAATCCCTCTAAACGGAATTGAACGCAATTACATTTTTTTGTTTAATTCTTTTGAATCTGAATATTCATAGGAAAAACTCAGAGGACATGATGAGGCAGTGGCAGCAGCTGTACAGCCTGAGGGAGGTCATGGGTCAGGCAGTGCCAGCAGATGAGAAAGAGTTGTAACCTTGTGGAGCAGAATAAATATTATATTTATGCACTTTACAAATGTAGCCTTGGGGGGGGGGCCATGAGCGGAGAGAGAACAACTGGTTGCCTGATTCTGAAACAAAAATATATCTGGTAGAAATCGGCAGAGGTGTAACTGGAGTGATGCTGTTTCTGTGTAAGAGTGAAAATAGACTAACTAAGGTCTTGTAATGTGTAGGAGGAAATTAATCATCTCAATAACAGCATTATTAGTCAGGTCAAGTAATGAATACTGGAGTGAATGTCAAGTCTGTTTGACTTGTTTGGAATTCTTTGTAAGTTAGTAAGTACACTTTATTTTTAAAGCATTTTGAACCTGAGTTACAAGATGCTGTACAGTTGACACATGAATCAACATAATTAGAAAAAGAGAATATAAAAACAATCACACATTACAGGATGAAGTGAATATGAAAAGGATGAATTTTTAGTACCTTTTTAAAACACTTTACATAAGGTAAGAGGGTTCCAGTGGATGGAGGCCACAACTGCAACTACCAAGTCACAGTTATGTTTGGTTTTACACTGATATCTCAGGACAGCTAGAACTTAGTTTGCTGTGAGTAACAAAGCTATGAAAGCTATGTCAGTTGCTCTGCGAAAGGCTGCTGTAGCAGTGTTTTCTTACATATAGCTTACACATAATTTCTTTACTGGTGTTTTAGCTCATGGGGGTGTCATCGCCTTGTTAATAAGAACTGTTGAGTAACACAAACTCTGCTCTGTCTCTCTCTTTCTCTCTCTGTCTGTGTCTATCTCTATTTAGTCAAAACAACGATTCTGAACTACCAGAGTCCCACCACAGGCCTGTTCCCGGTTAAGACATGCTCACCATGCAAAGAGGCCAAGGTCCGGGACTCCCTGTACTGTGCTGCTGGTGCCTGGGCCCTGGCTATGGCCTACCGGTTCGTACACAACTTGCACCAATAAACAGTAAACTGAGGAAGATTCAATTCATATTTAAAAAACTGAGTGTGCTTTTACCTATATTGTGTGTGGTGTTAGGGCAGAAACTTCATTTGTGGTCATTATTTCATGTAAATTGGGGCTTTGCTGTCCTGCTTTCTAGCTTTTTTATTGTTTGATTTCTTCCTACTAAGTACCACACTTGCTGGCCGACACGAAAACAACAGCTAGAAATATTTATTAGCAGTTGCTGACTTACTAATTCTAATACCATATCCATTTGTGATACTGTTTATCCTGGTGGGTTGTAGGATAACTGGAGCTGAAACTGGTGGACAAGTCTATCACGGACTGAAATATAGACGAACAACCATGCGTGTTCACATTTACATCAACAAGCAATTTAGCTCACCATTTTGATTGCAAGTGTATAGACTGTGGGAGGAGACCCATAAGCCTAAACCAGGGGTCCCCAACCCCTGGGCCGCAAAGAAAGACTCAAATTGTTTTAAAATCATGGATTTTATTTTCCCGGATTAATTTTCCGGGTATTTTATTATGAAAAAATTGCCACATCCGCCCGCGCCTCACTGCCAGGTGTTTTCCGTGCCTCATTAAGTTGGCAAGCTAACGCTCGCAAAAGTGGCCCGCAAACAGAAGTCGCTGGAGTATTTCTGTGAGAAGTGGAGAAGGAGTCAACGAGGAGACACCAGAAAGGTCTCAGAGAGACAGCAAAAAGAAAGCTGCACTTAAAAGAAAACATCAAGAGACAGACTTCAATTACGGTTTCATCGCCGCAGGTGATTCACAAGTTCCACAACCGCTCTGTGTAATAGGCGGTGAGCGGCTAACTAATGAAGCCGTCAAAAATAAGGTGTTGAATTTATATTCCCCTTTTTTTTTTAATTTTTAAATCACATTAACCCCCCCGGTCCGCAGACAATTTGCAAAGTAGGAAGAAGGTTGGAGACCCCTGGCTTAAACCACTGTTCCACCGTGTCGCTTCATTGTGCTATACGTAAGGGAGGGTAGTTTGCCTCCGCAAAGTGCATTAAAACCGTTTAATGCACACCTACGAATGGATTAACCCGCTTATACCATGTTCATTTTCAAGAATAAAGGAATAAAAGGATTCGCCAACTTTTGGTGAAAGTTTTGCACTCAAAATCGAAGGTTTTCGAAGCAAGAGTTTACCATTGTCATGACAAGGAATAAACTAGTCCCTTTTACAACCAAGCCAGTTACAGTAGTTACAGTAGGACGGGATGAGCACTGTGGCTCAGTCACTTTAACAGAGCCAAAAGTAGGCTATTAAAAGTTCAAATTTAGCTTGATTTAGGTCAAAATTATTCCACAGTGTGGTTAATTTTTTATAAAATATAAAATGATATATATAAAACTGGGCTTGGTATGTTGCTATGATTACAGGCGCGGATAAATTTAGAGCAGTTAAGGGCCGTCCACACCAAAAACTATAACTATAAATATACAGTTCTAAAAATTGTTCTTAACTCAAGTGGATGGCGGCGTCCACACTACAACGACAACGACAGTGGTGGACGATATCGTTCGGATCACTTTCAGAGCGATTTGATGAACGATAAAAACACTGACAGCCAATCAAAGTCCATCAGGAATGACAGGTCGAGACGTTCTTCACGTCACTACGTCACTCACACACTCATTCAACATGGCGGACGACGTAGGAGAGAGGCTTATCATTGAGGTACAAAAAAATTCAGCTCTGTATGACAAGAATAACAGACTGTATAAAGATGCCACCAAGAAGAGGGACATCTGGGACAGAATCAGGCACACCCTTGGAATAAATAAATCTCTGCTCCACTGCTGACCGTTGCGCCGAACACTCAGTGTAACCTAGCAACACAACGATATCGTTCATTGGTGTGGATGCTGGCATTTTATCATTATAGTTCTTGGTGTAGACGGCCCTTTAGTCTACAAAGTTTAGCTGAACTACGTGTGCATTAAACGGTTTTAACGCACACCTGCCGACCTGCTGACCATGGTATAATACATGATACTAAGAGCTCCAGACAAAGATCTTTTAGGATAAAGAAGAGTGTGTTTGGTGAAAGCAACATCATCTTGGAAAATGAATTAAGCTGAGGTTGTTGAAGCGTAAACTTCCCCAAAGTCAATAAGGAGCAGGGCACTGATGCTAACATTAGATTGCACTTTGATAGCGTCTAGATTGGACTTCGCAACACTGGGGAAATATTGTAAAGTCGATTTTCTGGTCGTTAATGGGTTTTTCTTTTTTACATAACTTGAAACCCTACAAACTCTGCTGCTTGGCTTTGGGAGTAAGACTCAAACTGCTGTATTTAGTAAGCAGACAAACAGCTGAGGCTTATGTTCTAGCAAATGGGTTTTGAAAGGCAAAGCATATCTACATTGCGAAAGAATTTCTACTTTGAAGAAAAAAAGTTTAGTCCCAATGGTGAATCTGGTTTTTCTGTGACAAGGTGCTTGCTGCTACAGACACTGGACTACAGGATAGTCTGGTCCAACATGAATATACAAGTGAGCCATAAAGGACACATGAAATGTGCAGAAGTAAAAGATATTTCAGTCACTTTTGGTGCTCTATGGCTTTCATGGCTTGATAAAATTGTACATAAGCATTGTGTAAAAGATGTTTCTTTATTTGTCCCACCGGTTCTGAGAGAGACAAAATAAGGTTACATTTCTCTACTAGCAGAGAAAAACAATCAAATAGAAGAAACAAAACATGGACAAATAGATGACTTTCATAGAGCATTATGTGAAAATCAGACCACGAATTCACAGTTCTATCAGTTTATGAGTAATGTTTCACAGTTTTCTGTCCATATATCCCCTTTACTTAAACTTTAGTTTTTATTAAAGTCTCTTCTATTTCTTACTTGCTGACCCTGATCTTTAATCTGCCTCTTTTGAAAGGCTTTGCTTTTTAAACACATCTCAATTATTGCTTGAAGGAGAACACTGAAGGATTTCTCTGAGAAAAGTCGAAATGCCTCAAACTCCTTAAACAACTGTGTCTGCTCTCGATGCCCACATTCCTCTGTGATTAGTTTCTAGGAGAAAGGAGCTTGCACCAAATGAGTCTCTAATAGGACAGAGAGAGAGGGAGACAGAGGTGGGTGGTCTGGTGGGGTAGATGAACAGAAAGATGGGGAGAAACTGAGAGAAAGAGAGAGCCCAAGATTTGAAGGATGGGGCCTAAGTGGAAAAGGGAGGAGGATACAGAGAGCAAGAGAGAGACTGAAGGAGATGTTATGAAGGGGGGTGGGGGGTTAGAGGGTAAGATGGGTAGAGGGAGCGATCAAGCAAATGAAGAGATAAGAGAGAGAAGAGAAATGACATAGAGAGTGAAGACAGGGAAAGAGGGGTAAAAATAGAGTGTACTGCAGTGATGTGACCAGCGGCAGATCCCAGTCATCAGTCATGGCTGTCTCCTATTAGAATTGTCGCTGGGATTTAATTAAGATTATTCTCATCTGACAGGCTTGGCTAGTGCCGTTACTTACTTCACGCCCAGCTGCTGTGTGTGTGTGTGTGTGTGTGTAATGTGTGAGAGCCGATGACTAGACTGGCAGTTGGTTGCAACAAATTTATTTACTAAATGGATGTTAAGTTTCATTCACCAACTCATCTAGCCCAATTTTATTCTTAAATCATTTAAATTTTAATTGTTCAAATTTTTTAATGGGGTGGGGGAGGTGATATTTCGTGAATAACACTAATTAAATTTAAGTTGGGTATGTCACAGCAAGCCCTGCTAGGTGCTTGATCATCTCATGATTAATACAATATTAGATACCTGGACTGATAGATGAAAAGATGCAACCCCCATCTGACTGCAGCCAGTTCTGATGTGGAGGGGAGAAGAGACAAAGTGATAAATGCATCACTTACAAATTCAAGTTTCACGTCAATGGCCGGCTTTCCTCTGTCCATACATAAAGTCATTGTTAGGTTGACCTCTGGAATAGGGCAGGGCGATTTGATTAAAAATCTATATCAGCATTATTGTAAGTGTTTACTTCGATCAATACAATCACGTTGTCTCTTACTGGTCTCAGGTGCTTAATGGGATTAAATTAATTATTGGTGTTCCCTTTGACAGCAATCCATTTTGCATTGTCCACTGTCTCATAGTAGTTATGATGGCCATCTGCACTCTGCCATAGCCTCTAAGGTTGTCTTGTGTTTTGCGCCTCTGACAGACAAGACCCAGCCGGGAGGCGAGCTGAATTGTGTTGAATTGTTTTTCACCTTCTTTCTTTCTTCCTGTCCAGGCTACAGCACAGCACCAGAGAAGTCAATTTAAAAGGAGACCAGTAGTGTCAGTTTCAAGAGAGCAGTGGACACCAGATGTATTAGAATGGATGCATTCAAAAACTCATACCTAGTGTTGTGGACACTTTGAGTGACTAACGTCAGTTGGATAGGACATAGACAGCATCAACATGGTCACTTCATGAAAGTAGCAGTGAAAAAAGTATAAACTCAGCTCTGCCTTCTCATTTGCATCTGAAAACTGCCAGCCCCACCTGTAACGTACTGACCGCCACTACCCAGCAATATCATTGATTCACTCATAAGTCATACATTAACAACATTACTCCCTTTAAAAACTACACAGTTATACTTCTCTGCAAGTGATTTGTAGTGTGATCCAAACTGAGTGCAGATATAAGTATACCAAGATTTTTAAAGGCTTTTAGAATTAAACAGTGACTTTTTAAGGGATTGTTGCATGCCACTGATGACTAAGCTCATTTTTACATTTGCAGGTGACTTCAGTTTGTGCATACCAAGCAAAAAAATTCTGCCTTGTTTCACAGTGCTCATCTGCTTAGTATTCACACAGACTTCTCACAAGCAATTAAGAGGAGCAAACATGAATTAATATGAAATGACAGGTAGCTTATTCAGTTGGCAGCCGACTATTCTGGACTAGTCTGCACTTGCTGAGAAAAGTCCAAGCTCCTGAAGAAATAATTAATTATTGTGGACTATAATTGGTCCTAATATGGAAGACCCTCCATCAAACGTGGTCAAAGGTCCTGTTGTTTCTGTTCAACTGGAAACTTTAGCACCATCTCAGACAAACTGTCAAATACACCACCCGTATACAACTCATCTGCAGAGGGACCAATATTGTATGGTTATTTCTCCTGCAAATGGTAAAATTATTCCCAAAGCTGTTCATTAAAAAAAAGCTACCACAGTTCAAAGAGTTATTCTCAGGCTTACTTTTCAACTGATGTACTTCTTGTGTTTTCCAAATGAAAGAAAAGAAAACCGGCTCAACATTGTTGCCAACAATTTGAGTACACTTTGGTGGATTTTCTGCTGAAGAACTGGGAACAAACAGAAATCAAGCACATAAACTGTTCCACCCAAAGATTCATAAAGGACTCTTAATCAATCATAGAGGGGATAGAAAAATAAATGCAGAATTGTCCAGATACTTAACACACACACATTCACGTGTTTTGACACAATATCACAAGAGAAGCCAATGACGAAATGAGTTGTCAGCTGAATTTTTTCTATATGTTGGTATTAAAAACAATTTAGTCCATTAAGTGTTTTATTACTTTTACAGCACTGTCTCCAAGCAAAGTGGATTAGGAGCTGAGTTTAAGTAGTTGTCTTGCCTGCAGCTTGTCTGGTGCTATGAATGCTGATCGCCTTGTTTACTTTGTTAAAAACATAACCATCAGAAGAAAAATTACTGAAACTTTTAGCACTTGAATAGTAATTGGTATGTTTTAAAAACAGCCTGTTTCTTTCCTTCCCCATGTTCTCCTTCTATTGTCTGCTTTTCAGACGCATCGATGATGACCTGGGGCGAACACATGAATTGGAGCATTCTGCCATCAAGTGTATGAGAGGGATCCTCTACTGCTACATGAGACAGGCTGATAAGGTGAGTTCAGCCAGCCTCCACTCAGCTCCTCAGCTTTCACACTGCATGTTTGCATAAAAGCACGATCCAATTTCACACTGTATTACAGATCAAAGGTGTGTTATTGAGCCGCTATTCATCAAAACCTCTCAGAGCTAGAGCATGGGACACATCTGCTTCCTCCTTCATATGAGAACAAATGACAATGGGAGCCCGTATTTTTAGTCCTAAGTGCTTAATATCCAGCAATCTGTTAATTGCCAAAGGATTTAGCTCCTAACAGGGGAATTTCATGGCACATCTGCAGTAAACCTGATGGACATGCACGAGTAGGTTTTCCTTTCCATGCTATGCCCCCAAAACAGAACCAGATATGTGCACAGTTGTGATTTGTTTTTTATTTTTAACTCCACAAGAGCACCATCTTTTAATAGAGCAGCCAGCTGTGCAGCTGTGTATGTGCATGTTTAAGAGTGTGTACTGTTGAAAGCCACTCTGTTTCATCTTGCTTCGACCTTGACAACCTAATTTAGGGGAGAGCTTTTTGGTCTCTTAATTACAAAGCTGCGTTTACCCAGTTAATTACACAGAGCAGCGCTCATTACGGCCTGTCATCAACACTTACAGAGAACATGGCATTTTTAATGGAGACGTGACACAGGGTCACTGCTGGGCAAGTATCACAGAGCAACTACTGCAGCTGGGCTCCTCTGTCAACCCATATAGTTGTGTGTCAGAAACCCAAGAAGTGACCTTCAGCCTGAAAGGGTTTAGTTCTGTTCAGGTGGCCCAACTGGCCATAAAGTGCTACTGAATACAAAAGTATAAAATCTTATGTTAGGCGGCAACACTGTCTCCTGTACAACTAGACCTACAATACATATATCTTTTACATAATTTGAATGAGTGGATAATATGTTGTGTAAGGATAATGAGGATATGTTTTTCATTAACCTATTTTGTATGTTTCAAATATGTTGAAAGTGTAAATATCGGTAAAATTTCCACAGGGGTCTAAACTTCTTCAGGGTTAGGGTTATGTTTTTCTGTCTAAAAACGTACTACTGCTGTAAACCGGGCAATGTCAGGTAAAATCCTGATGGAGGAGTTTCATGTCTACTATTGATGGAAAAGAAGTGCATAAAAATGGACTAGCACAATCACCTCTGCAGGTATGGAGCAGCAGGGGTTTTACTAATATGGTTCAAACTGGTGATTTGCAGCCCTTGAAACAAGAAGTATCAGAATATCCTGTGTGTAGAAGCCACTTGACACTGTGGCTCTGCCAGAGCAAGAATTACAGAATGCTTGGTTCAAAAGTAGGTTTTATTGGAACACAAGCAGTAGCACCTACTGTTAGCTGCTGCTAGAGGTAGCTCTTTTCTTCTCTGCTCCCCCACAATCACTCACACATGCACCGATATGGGCCGCTGTGGGATGGCAAGAAATGGAGCAGATTCAGTAAAAGTGGGACAGAGGGTCTCCCCCAGTGACCTGAGCTGGGGAGAAATTAAGGGAGGGGAAGCTGGGCAGAGTGAATTATCCAGAAGAAAGAAGGAAAGGAAGGGAAAATAGATAGAGACAGGAGCTATATTAGAGAGTACCGATAGATGATAATGGAGATGGGGGGGCTCAGTGATGGAGGGAACGTGAGATCAGGTGGGGAGAACAAAAACACACAACGTAAAAATGGGACAAAGGGATAATTATTTATAACTTTGGAGACGGTGCTGGCACCACAGCCATGATTTGGTGTATAGTCGAGTATTTGCAGCAAATACACACAAAGCCACCATGAAACCGCTGTACACAAAATAAGTACTAACATGTTGTTGAGGTGTGTTTGTGCCAAATCCGACCATTATATGTTTCAGAGCCGATATTGTTGTCTTGTATTTATGCCTATATACTGTATAGTAGCACTAAGATTAGCTAACAGATTGCAGCTGTGCTAGCTATCATTTAAGTCCTTTTACAACTAATTTGTTGGAAAACCAATATACATTATATACATTGTGACGGTACTGGTGAAAAATATATACAAGAAAATATTCAAATATTGTGCAAGGCCACAACACACAGTAGACATGTACTGTATTAGGAGCTGCTGCATTACACATGAATGTACCTTGCTACTGTAAATGCATTCAGAGCTTCACAACATTGGCACTTGGCATTTGCCATTTCATTGGAAGCGTTTGTCCTTCAAATGGTTAGGTTTTACTTCGGAAACGATTGAAGTCTGACTGAAGCCGAGGCAGCGAACGCAGCTGCAGTTGCTCCTCAAATAGAACCACTGAAAACGGTTTTAGCCAGAGATGAAGTTAAAGCACAGAGGGAAGCTGAAGTGTCACTTGAAGTAAAGGGATGAAAGGAGTTGATCATGGCAGTATTGTCCTGGCCCTCTTCCTTCCTCTCTCCTATTGCTGACCTCTCTCTTTCATCCTCTCCTCTTTGTCTGGGTGTGTCTGTGTGATAGGTGGAGCAGTTTAAACAGGATCCCAGCCCCTCCAAGTGTCTGCACTCTGTATTCAATGTATGCACCGGTGATGAAGTGTACTCCTACGACGACTACCACCACCTGCAGGTCAGCTCGTGAGCAGAAAAGTGAAGAGATTAAATATAAAAATCACTTTTGATAATTGTGCATGTACGCAGTATGTACACTTTGGAATGTGTGTATAGGTGTAAAATTGACTTATCCTCAGGGGTGCATTATATTTGACAATACACTTATTATTCTGTCAGTGAAATAGATGGAGGTCAATGTGTGTATGGAGAGTGAATATATAAAGAAGGGTGGCCAATGCATCAAGGGAGGAAGATAGAAAATCAAGATCATCCTATAATGTTACTTGCCTGTGAAAAACAAATTCCCAAGGCACTTACTGTTTATCCATTTATTTCTTGACTGTTATTTTTTTTTCCATCTAATTTACCATGATGTAAAGTGCATTATTGATAACTGCAGTTCGGTGCCAAGGATGTAATGGCTAAATAGAAAGCATGTAGGAAATCAAAGACAGCTGTATTGAAAAATATCAAGATGCATAAATGACAGTAATTTTCCTAATTGTGTGTCATCCACTCTCTTCTTCCCTTTGCCACTACTGCAGATCGATGCTCTTTCCCTGTTTCTGCTGTACCTGGTGGAGATGATCTGCTCTGGTCTGCAGATCATTTACAACACTGATGAGGTAAACAGCACACTAAAATGACTACCGTGGTGATCGATTCTGAGCACTGGGGGTTTATGCCCTGTCTTGTTGATTGGTCTGATATTTTCTGTTCAATTCACCCAGCAGCAGACAGATGGATATGTACATTTCCTCATATTGTTTCCTGTGCTGAATGAGTTATTACATTACATTTGCTGTGTGTGTATATTTATTTATCTATTTATTTTAATTTAATATAATTTTTTTCATTGTGTGTCATTCACTCTACATGTGTTAGGATCCATGTTGAGAGATTTTTGAGGTCACTGGACGGCCCACTCTACACCCTGCCCCATCTGTTTTTTAATCGTACCCGCTTTCATTTTAGTGCTTAAGCAGGTGAAATTTTTCATTTTCCCACAAATCACTTCATTCCAATCATTTGTTCTAAAATAAATAGTGGACCTAATGAAATTCACCCATATAAAATTATATGATGCAGCTCCTGAGGATCCAGCTCGGTGCTATAAAATAACATCCAGAGGTTTCTAAATCCAGTTAGACCTGCCCTAAATCCCCCACAGATATTTAAGAGCCGACACTCATGCAGGATCAGGGGGCAGTATCTCAATTTTATGGCCCAGCTCACATTTATATTTTTGCTAAGACACTCCATTGACCTTCAACAGGGGCACGTTTAGATGGTTTCCACGTAGGGTTTAAATGTCCTCTCAGGGAATCGAACCAGTAACATCTTATTTGGCTGAACGCCAACCTATCCAGACTCACTGAGATGCTTCTTTGAACAGTTTCCCCTTAGTTTTATTGTATCTATCTGCTGTCACTCTTTGTCTTCTTAATGTTTGCCTCTGAATAAAAAAGCAAAGTGGTGTGGCTGTTTGGCTTAGTTAACACACTGTGTTTTTATTGTATAGCCTACGGCAGTATTTGGCCCCTCATTAATTGTGTTAGTTCTTATGGTGTGCTCATTCACAGCTTTACTTACTGCCATACAGCAGTAAAAGTTGTGTTATAAAAGAATCTGGTTATGAGATCAAGCCTATCTTGAGAGTGAGGACATGGCCAACATTGTAGTCACCAATTAATGATCACAGTTTTCACTTTGTTTAAAGAGCTGCCCCCGAATGCCATTTTTATTTTTCTCTATTTCTCCCTCGTGATCGCAAAGAAACTGACAATGATACTCTTTCATGAGGGGAGTCCTGTTTGTGCTTCAGCCTTAATTTGCATGTTTAAACAGTGCTTATTAGGTTGTGTAATTCAAACTGAAGAGGTCTGCCACCCCCCTCCTCTGTCCCCCCCACCCCATTCCCTGTATTAACAAACATCAGATTCACTGAGCTAAAGGACTTGTGATTTGTGTTCTCGGCTGAACACAGTTTGAAATGTTTTTCATTTGGACTAATCACATTATTACAGCTGCGTTTATTAGCTTGTTGTTTGCTGTCCCACTGCTTGTGAAGTCCATTGGCGTTTCCTAGAGTGAGCTGGAAGCTGCATTGCAGTACTTTTTTTTTTTCCCCCCCTTTCCATGAGCTGGTATAGAAAGGCTGCTGCATGTCCTCTGAGAAGATGCACTATCGACCTCCTTCCAGATGCCATTTTCAGTTTCATGCAGCATGAAATGGAGCATCTCATTAGATTGTGTGTATCTCGGTCTGTGTTACAGGAGTGTGCATTTATTTTCTTTCACAGTCAGGGAGCTGATGGCACATGGGTAAAAGCAAAAATGTAGTATGCTTTTGCAAATGTGTTCATGTGTGTAAGCTTCTTCCAAAAAGAAGTTGGAGAGGCAGGAATGGTCATGGAGCAGGAGGAGATGCAGAGGCTTGTTTGGCCGTTGGACAGTAACATTCATTAAGATACAATTAAGATACTAAAACATTCCCCTCGTTAATCAATCCACTCATAAGACCCCAAATAAGAGAACAAGCACACACCTTTATCTCTCCTTTCTCAGCCTCTTCTGCTTTGCTCCCTCTTTCCCTGCCCTTCTTCACAGACTGGCCTATTTAAATCTTTACATAGGTTCTGTCTGCTTCTCCCCATCTCTCTCTCCCTCTCTTTTTCCCTCCCCTGCTTTGTCATTTTTGATTAAATCTCCCATCAGTCAAGAACACACACACATGCACTGCTACTTTCAAGTCTTTTTAATGATTCAAGGCCTTTAAGTCATCACACATTTTATGTCTCTCCCTTTTAGTTTTCTCTGGATGTGCCTATTGATTTTGACATGTGTCTCGCTGGGTTTTCCGCCAATGCCAGTGCAGGTTAGATGATGGATATGAGAAACTCTCTAACATTACTAATCACGACTATAAAATTATAAGGCCACCATTTTTTCTTTTTTCTTTTTCTTTTTTTTTTTTTGGATTGGGGGGGTGGGGGGGGGCATGAAATCAAGGACACTGCTGATGTGTTCTTAGAGTCTGTAATGAAAGGGTGATGTACTGATAATTAAAATGCTCCTATAAATGGAAGTTGTGATGTGTATCCACTCAGTCTATTTGACAGGGCAGTGGAGCTATAGCTTTACATATTTCACTACTTGACCACTCATTGTCTATGTATGCAGGGTGAGTTTCATCTTGAGCAGGGATCAAGAATCAGCTCTTATCCTTTTTGGTAACCGTTGTAATAAGAGTTACACATATGAATCCAGATCAGCATTAAAGGTTATCACATACACACATACACTGATCAGACATAACATTATGACCACTGACAGGTGAATAATCATCTCTTCATCATGGCACCTGTTAGTGGGTGGGAAATAGGCATGAAGGTTTGTGTTTAGCAAGTGAACATGTTGTTCTCAGAGTTGATGAATTAGAAGCAGGAAAATGGGGAAGCCTAAGGATTGGAGAGAGTGTGACACTGGCCAGATTGTGATGGCTGCACCACTGGGTCATAGTAGCTCTAAAACTGCAGCTCTTGTGGGATGTTCCTGGTACGAAGGTCAGGATCTATGAAAAGTGACCAAGGAAGGAACAGTGGTGAACTGGCAACAGGGTCATGGGCGGCCAAGGCCCATTAATGCACATGGGCAATGAAGGCTGGCGTGTGTGGTCTGATCCAACAAACGAGCTACTGTTGCTGAAATTGATGAAAAAGTTAATGCTGGTTCTAATAAGAAGGTGTAAGAATACGCAACGAATCACAGTCTGTTTTGTATGGGGCTGCATAACCACAGATCAGGAGGCAGTGTGATGCTTTGGGCAATGTTCTGCTGGAAAACCTTGGGTCCTCCCATCCATATGGATGTTACATTGAGAAGTAGCACCTACCTAAGCATTGTTGCAGACCTCATACATCCTCTCATGGAAATGGTGTACCCTGATTGCTGTGGCCTCTTTCGGCAAGATTATGTGCCATGCCACAATGCAAAAATGGTTCAGGAATGGTTGGAGCAGTACAACAATGAGTTCTAGGTGTTGACTAGGCCTCTAAATTCTCCAGATCTTAGTCCAGTTGGCCATCTGTGGATGTGCTGGACAAATGAGTCCAATCCAAGGAGCCCCCACCTCGGAACTTACAGGACTTAAAGCATTTGTTGCCAACACCATGGTGCCAGATACCACAGCACACCTTCAGGGGTCTAGTGGAGTCCATGCCTCGACAGGTCAAGGCTGTTTTGGCAGCAAAAGGAGCCCCAGTACAATATTACGCAGGTGGTCATGATGTTATGCCCAATCAGTTTATATTTGTTAGAAAGAATGATTATGCATAGTTGCAGGGTAAATTATGAATTTTTTGACTTTTGTGCCTCAGTGTGCAAACATGTTTCCTACCTGCAGCACTGGATCAGTGAGAGCCTTATTCATATGCTTTTCTTTATGGTCTTACTATGTTTGATGTATGTTTTCTGTGTGCAGGTTTCCTTCATCCAGAACCTGGTGTTCTGCGTCGAGCGAGCCTACAGGGTCCCCGACTATGGCATGTGGGAGCGAGGCAGCAAGTACAACAACGGAAGCACCGAGCTGCATTCCAGGTCAGTCAGTTGTTCAGCAACATACAAAATGTGCAAAGATGGCTGTACATATTGGAGTTCAAACTAGTCTGATATTTACCTCCAAATGCCGATACCCAGCCTCTCTGAAGGAACTCTGGGCTTCTGCTTTATTTCTTTGTTCTCTGAAATCCCTGTTTTCAGATGGATTAGTGCAGTATATATACTGGTGTCTGTATGTACATAAAATAAATTAAAACAGACTCCCAGTATATCTACTCACAGCTTCATAGATTACACTGTCAGAATCGACTGTGTTACAGTAAATTTCACTGCTGTGTGTCAGCCTTTCATGGTTTCAGTTTCCCATGCCAGTGTAGAGTGTGTGGGTGTGAATGGGTAGTCATATATTCATATAAAAGCCAGTTCAACAAAGAGTGGAGGACAGTGAGAGATGGATGAAAGAAAGACAGATAAACAGGACGTTTAAAAAAGGTCTGGATAGCACAGATATGGATGCAGTGATTATGTTATTACAGTGCATTCGAAAGTAATCTCATCCCTTCACTTTTTGGACCTCCTGTTGCGACCTTAACCAACCTCATGTCATAGATCTACACACCAGACCCCAGTATGAAAAGAACACAGATTTTTGGAAAATTAAATATCACAATGACATTCAGAGCCAGCATTTCCTCAGTAGTTAGTTGAAGCACCTTGGACAGTGATTACATCCTGGAGTCTTCCTGAGTTTGATGCAATATACTTTGAAAATCTGGAGAATGGAGATTTTCTGCCATTGCTCTCTTCAGAGCCACTGAAACACTCCCTGCTCTACCCAACTTTGCCCCCCGTGTGTGTCTCTCTCTATTTCTCTCTTTCATCCTCTCTCTCTTCTCCTGTCTCCACATAGGATTTCGGAACTCATCGTGCCCATTAGGTTCATGGTCACCTCTTTTATCATGGCCCTTCTACCCTTATTGCTCAGTTAGTCCGGGTAGCCCACTCTGGGTAAAGCCATGGTTCTTCCAAACCTTTTCCATTAAAAAAAAAAAAATGACCAGATGAGTTTTCAGTGTTCAGTGTTCAGATCTGAGTTTGACAAGGGAGCATAAGGTGACCAGCAACTTAGTGAAATTAGCTGCACAAATACTAATAACCTTTCAAGATTGTGACAATTAAAAAACAGAAAAGGGTCGGACAAGTGCATTTGATACATTGTGTGTATATTTTGTTCAGCATGCATTTTTTTTAGGTCTGTTGTAGATGGTTTTTCCCTGTTCATTAACCCTCCTCTTTTTACACCAACCTAAAATTGTGTCTTGTTCACAGTAGTTTAAAAAACTGGTGCATTGTCTCTTATCTTGAATGTCAAACTTCATGTACTGTTTATTACCTCTATCAGTGAGGAAAACAGTTATAGTAAGTTAAAATTTAACAGGTGACTCATTAAAAGCTGTGATGTGAAGGATTTTGGACCAGATGTTAAAACAGCGCTACCCCTAGCAGGTGAGCACGGACCGCAGTGCATTTTTATTACATGCTCCAAAATGATTTATCATCCAAGGTCGGCTGGGCCTCCCTCTCCTCCTTTAGGTTATTGACATTGAACTTGGTCCTGAAGTTCTGCCATTGGCTGTTGGTTTTCTCCCCCCCCCCCCTTTCTCCACCAATCCAAGGTTCTTGCCAAAACATCCTGAAGAACAGTTGTGAAGAAGCAGTCTTATGTTTCTTGTACAACCCCCACATGCATCCTGTTCTTGATTTCCACAATTAGTGAAGTAGCTAATACATGTTGTGGTGTAATACCAATGAAAATGCTGTATGCAAATAGCGAACTGTGGTAGGGGCAGATTCAGGATTGTTCCATGTAAACAAAATCTGTGTAAATGATCAATTGAGCAGTCCTCTCTACTCCCAGAGTGCCAGTGGGCAGGAAAAGGGCTCAGTGGAAATGAACAAGAAAGGATGTGCTCATTTGGCAGAGTGTTCATTTGTCCATATTAAATCAAATGATTCATTTTATTTGCTTCTGCCTCATGTTTATCACCACACTCAGCCAAATAGTGAGACGGCAAATTATTTATTTTAAACAGCTTATATTATGTGATGAGCATCAGGATAACTTGGACTATCTCAAGTTTATTGAGATAAAGTGCTTAGCGTAAATGAGTACACACCCTTTGAAAAGTAACATTTTAAACCATATCTCAATGAAAGCAAAAATAATTTCCAAAAAGTTGACAAGAATAAGTTTAATATAACATCTGTTTAACTTATAACATGAAAGTAAGGTTAATAATATAAGTTAGATTACACATTTTTCATTTCACTCAAATTAGGGTGATGCAAAAATGAGTACACCCCACAACAAAAACTGTACATCTAGTACTTTGTATGGCCTCCATGATTTTTAATGACAGCACCAAGTGTTCTAGGCATGGAATGAACAATTTGGCGACAATTTGCACATCAGTCATTTTCCATTCTTCAAGAATGAACTCTTTTAGAGGCTGGATGCTGGATGATGAGTGATGCTCAGAATTCCCCATAGGTGTTCAATTGGGTTCAGATCAGGAGACATACTTGGCCACTGAATCACTTTCACCCTGGTGTTCTTCAGAAATCCAACAGTGGCCTTAGATGTGTGTTTAGGATCATTGTTATGTTGGAAAAGTGCACCACGACCAAGGGCACAGAGTGATGGTAGCATCTTCTCTTTCAGTATAGAGCATGATGAATTGATGTGACTTTATGATGCCATCAATGAAATGCAGCTCCCCAACACCAGCAGCACTCATGCAGTCCCACATAAAGACACTGCCACCACCACGTTTCACTGTAGGCACAATGCATTTTTCTCTGTATTCCTCACCTTTGCGCTGCCATACAGTTTTAAAGCCATTAGTTCCAAAAACATTTATCTTGGTCTCATCACTCCAGAGTATAGAGTCCCAGTCGTCTTCATCTTTGTCAGCATGGGCCCTGGCAAACTCTAGGTGGGCCTTTTTGTGCCTGGGCTTTAGGAGACGTTTCTTTCGTGGATGGCACCCATGCATGCCATTCCTCTGCAGTGTACACCGTATTGTGTCACGGGAAATAGTCACCCCAGTTTGGCTTTCTACTTCTTTAGATAACTGCAGTGAACTTGCATGCCGATTTTCTTCAACCTTTCTCATCAGAAGACACTCCTGTCGAGGTGTTAATTTCCGTGGACGACCTGGATGTCTCTGTGAGATGGTTGCAGTTCCATATTTTTTATGTTTTTGTACCACTTTTGCTACAGTATTCTGACTGATAAGTAATGTTTTGCTGATCTTCTTGTAGCCTTCACCTTTGTGGTGTACAGAAATTATTTTCTTTCTCAGGTCTTGTGACATTTCTCTGCCATGTGGTGCCATCGCTGACAACATGAAATGGGAAGGGGTTTTCTTTAAGTAACACCCTTTTATAGTCAACTGTCTGCTGGAGACCTGTGTAATGAATAATTAGACTCACCTGTAGTTGATTCTTGTTAAATTAGACATTTGCAGTCTAAAATTTAGCTTTGCTCCAGAGACTTTCAGTGGTGTGTACTCATTTTTGCATCACCCTAATTTGAGTAAAACTGAAAATTTTGTTCTCTAACTTTCATGTTGTAAGTTAAACAGATATTATATAAAACTGTTTTTGTGTTCATTGAAATATTGTTTAAAATGTTACTTTTCGAAGGGGGTGTACTCATTTACACTGAGCACTGTACATTAATTGTTTCCTTACAAATATAAAACAGATTAAAGCTGCAAACAGCTCGCACACCTGCACAATTCGGAGGCCCCTGGGCTCGCCCCAAACCAAATGCGTTAAAACTTGAAACGTTTTTTCTAAAGTGCCGTGCGTGCAATGTATCGTGAGTGTCCACTATATAGTGGTGGAGAGCACACATTAGTTTTACATCATGTGGAAGTGTACAATGTGGATAATATGTCCCATAAATATCATACTAATCAGATGATGTTTGCATAATGAGGCTCACCTCCTGTGTCCAGGAGCTGGTGGTCTGTGTGTGACTCAGTATTGACACATCGACTTGTTCACAGTGGGAGTCTGAACAAGTGTGCAAAATTTGGTGATCTTCCACCAGTGCCATGTCATAGTGTGGCATGTAGAGAACACAGCCTGTAAATATCATGTAAATTTGATGATGTTTGTGTTATTAGGCTGACCTCCTGTGTCCAGGAGGTGGCCTCCGTGTGTGACTCAGTATTGACATATGGTGTCCGGGGCGGGAGTCTTATGTGTGCAAAATTTGGGGCAGATTGGACAATGTATGCTCTTGATATGAGGACATCCTCTCTTATGGCGACCCATTGAAATTGGTGTTACACGCCTCTCAGGAAAAACAGACAAAAAAGATTTCTATAGTTTTTTGTCTTCAAGGTTTTTAGATGATACTGAATGAATTTCAAGTCATTTGAATTAAAATTGTAGGAGGAGTACGTCCATCTATGAGGTATGGTCCTTGATAGTGGGGGGGACAGGCAGGACAAAGTATGCTAGAGTTATGAAGACTTCCTTTTGTATGGCGAAGCCTCAGAAACTCGCTGCACCACCATGCCAAGCAGGTAAATCTTATTAGAAAGAATTTGATAGTTTTACATCTTCATAGTCTTGAGATAATACTGAGCAAATATGAAGTCATTTGGATGAAAACTGTAGGAGGAGTTCTTTAAAATACGAGGCATGGAAATCGGCACAATCCGACAAAATCTAAATTTCAAATCAAAATTGTCAACTTTCTGTATGAGTGAAGGTATGTGTCCTTGAAACTTTTTTGTGCAGCTCGCCATGATACGTGTGTACCAATTTTGGTTCATGTAGGCCATTCCTGAGCAAGGGGCTTGACTTTCTTAATATTCAAGATGGCGCTGTTGAGCCATTTTTTGACATTCATTGTTGTTGATGAAATAGGAAATAAGACTAGACAATGTACACTGGAGTGGTGTGGATTTTCTCTCTTATCACGACACATCGAAATTGGCACAACGCCATGCCCTGCAGGAATAACAGAAGAAAAAGGTTTTGATGGTTTTTTTTCTTCAAGGTCTTGAGATGATATTCAGTGAATGTAAACTCATTTGGATTAAAACTGTAGGAGGAGTTTGTTCATCTCTTAGGCGTGGTCCTTAAGAGTGACGTCCTGTGTCCATTAGGTGCTGCTCTAACTCTGACTCAATATTGATACATAGACTTGTTCAGAGTGGGACTCTGATCCTGTGTGGTGAATGAGGACCTGATTGGACTATGTATGCTGGAGTTCCTTTTTTATGGCAAAGCCTCAAAAACTTGCCACGCCAAGCAGGGACAAGTAATTAAAAAGATTTTGATAATTATACATTTTCATGGTCTTGAGATGATGCTGAACGAATATGAAGTCATTTGGATGAAAACTGCCAAAATCAGCTAAAAATCTAAAAATGGCAGACTTCCTGTTGAAATGACGATCTGGGTCCTTGAGACTTTTTCTGAGCAGCTTATCATGATACATATGTGTGCCAATTTTCGTTCATGTATGTACATCCTGAAACAGAGACTCAACAAAAGCTTTTTTACTGTACATTTCTGCAATCAATGAAATGTCGAGATTTCATGCTGTCCAAATTTCATGCGTTTTGGGGTATGTTTAAGCCCCCAAAAAGGCAGTCGAAGTGGTCGAAGAAAAATAATAATGCCAAGGGATCCAATAGAGCTCTCGCACTGTCGAATGCTCGGCCCTAAATATGTTTGTGAATGTGAAATGACACCCATTTTCTATTGCACATTACTATAATTGAAATCAGTGGAAATGTGATGTATGTTTTGCTGTTTTGTATCATATGCGTTATTATTATGTATTCCTTAGTGTCATTGCCAGATTGCCAATATTGACATTCTCATCATTAGTGAGTTTGAATTACAGAAGATCCTGCATTAGAAAAGGAAAAAGCCCTGTCTTTCATCAGATTCCAGATTTAAAACCTTAAAGATGCTCTAAACATCCATCCATCCTTCTTCTACCACTTTCATCCTGGGCCAGCAGTCTAAGCAGACAAGCCCAGACTTCCCTCTCCCTGGACAACTCCTCTAGCTCCTATGGGGGGATCCTTTGGCCTTTGTTCCCAGGCCAGCCAAGAGACTCTCTAAACCAGTTCTCCAAGCACTGGGCATTTGGTTCCGGGCCGTACAAAAAGAATCACTCATCTTTTACCGCTTATCCGTTTCTGGTTGCAGGGGGTGCTGGAGCCAATCCCAGCTCACACTGGGTGAGGGCGGGGTCACCCTGGACAGGTCACTAGTCCATCTCAGGGCCAACACACAGAGACAGACAAAGAAACAACCACTCACACTCAGACTTACGGACAATTTAGAGCGACCAATTAACCCTAAACATGGGGGGGGGGGTTGTACCTAAACATGCATGTCTTTGGACGGTGGGAGGAAACCGGAGTACCAGAGGAAACCCATGCAGCCACAGGGAGAACATGCAAACTCCACGCAGAAAGTCCCCAGGCTGGGAACTGAACCTGCAACCTTCATGTTGTTGGGCAACAACGCCAACCACTATGCCATCGTGCTGCTCATCAATCATTTTATGAATGCATGTTCATTCATTAGGGAAATATGTACACACAAATTGGTAAGCGCAGGTATTTGAGCTTTTTTGCTGTGATTGTGTAACAAGTAAAGTTGTGGCACAGAGAGCCAAACAATTAGATGTGACTCACTGTGCATCTGAAAGAAGATATAGATTCACATAATAATTGTGTGTAGGCTCATCACCACCAAAGACGGGGTTCATACCCAATGACAAGATGTCCTGTGGGTTCACTGATAAGGGCCCCACTCATGTGCAGTTAGGAATTATATGAAACCGTTAACCTGGTATGGCCTCATCTGGGACATGAACTGCTGTAGCAACTGTCTGTAAACACATTTTTAGAAATATTGTTCTGCAGTCTGCAGCTCTGTGCCCAACAATTAGCACTCAGCAGCAACATTTTCATCATCTGAGTCTTTGTCTCCAACTGTCAACTCAAACTGTTGGGTCATGATGCTGTATTGGACCCGTTTGCCCGCCATCCTCCCTCCACCAGGCATCATATCAACTCCTATCTCTGTGTGAGGTGCTGACCATCACTGGCCGTTTTCATTTTTGTGTCTGTGTGTGAGGGTATGTCATGTAGTGCTCGTTTCAGCAGAGTTCCATTTTCCAGGCTGAATTAGCCACTGTCCTCTGTATTTTAAGCATCAATTTGAGCTCCGCTTATGGTATTGAACACATTTTGATATGTCAGCAGATCTACTGCCAATCACTGAAGTTCCCTGCAGTTTTTTGCAGTTTTTTTTTTTTGCCTCACTCCTTTTTTCCCAAAAGAAATCTTGGCAGGGTAGAAAGGCAAACAAAATTACTGTGAAATTGATTCACATTTAGTCTGCATTGCAATCACAGTAGCCAGCAAGTGTGAAATTCAAGTTTGGTGGGGTTTCCCCCCCCCCAAAGATCCATCTATCTGCAGTAGATCACAATGTTAGGGGCCTTCAGCTTGATTGAATCCTGACAGAGAGCCCTTAAAGATTCAAAAGTCTTTCTGAGTGCTCATTGTCTTTAGGTTTTTTTGGCTTTTGACAATTCAATGACACTCTGTTAGCTATTTGTATTGCTGCTTCCCTCATCACAACACCTCCTTTGTTGCCATTCTTTGCAATCCATTTCATCAATCATCCATTTTGAATAGCTGTCAGTGAAATCTGTTCATTGCGTGTAATGTCATTTTTCTTGTGTCTGCAGCTCTGTAGGTCTGGCTAAAGCTGCTTTGGAGGCCATCAATGGGTTCAACTTGTTTGGAAACCAGGTATTTGAATCCTTCCCTCCTCCTCACTCGTTCTCTTTTCCCTTTTCTCCTGTTGTTTCACATGACATAGGATTGCATTATAGATGGACAGCCTAGTTTTAATTCAGATCTCCATACATAAGTGAGATATGTTTCTCATGTGTGCTGCACAAGCCATCAGTAATTATGCGAAGCGGTTTTAATTGGTGTAGTTAGTGCTGCTGTCATTGATGCAATGCTGTTTGTCCAAGAGGATTCTTGACCATCAGGTGATTAATGTAGCATGTTTGTGTTTCACTCAGAAAAATTGTGTTGTGCATCTGCAGACCTTGGCCACAGTTAATGTTTCCAGGTTTCCCTACAATGTCACACTCTTTTTATCTGTTAGTGGATACGTGTCTTTATTTCTTGCCTCCATGATTGAGAAAAAAACAGAGATATTCATTACACCTGCTAATGCTCTATTATTATTAATTTTAACCTTTTCTCTTCTTGGGTGTTAGCCTTAGATGGCTCCTCCAGCCCTCTAAAGCATTTGAAGTGGGAGTGTTAATCTGATCACTGTATAAGCCTATAAGGAAAAGAGTATAGCAAAGTCGCTGTTTGTGTTTAGCTTCTGGTGGGCTGCAAAAAACAGGATTTAACCAAGCCTGGGATAGATTATGTCAACCAGCTCAGTTTGTTGAATGAATCAGTTTATATAGGTGGCTGCTTTATGATCCATCCTGTGTGCGGCTTCTGTAAGTGTGATTGTGTATGTGTCTCCCCCAGTTTCCTGTCTCTTTGTGGGAATGGAAGTGCTACAAGCTATTCAGTTGCTTGTAAATTATCTCTATCAATCTTGATTTTCCCAGCTGACCCTCATCTTTCCAATACCAAATGTGACTCCCCCCCAACCCCTGTATCTGGAACAGTTAGTACATTGGCAGCTGTGCTATCACATTTTACACTGGCTGCAGACGGTGTTTCTCACTTCATCTTTGTCCTAGGTAAATGATAAAGGCGGCCGCCTGTTTGGTGAAGTTTTCATTTTGCCGCGATCCCCTGTGAATCCCCCTCAACGGATGCAAAGATAGCAGCTTTGCGGTGTGACAAATTGAACTGCGTGGATAAAATTGATCTGGCCAAGAGGAGAATCCTTCAACTTTAAAGACAGTCATTAAATTCACAGAGCTGTTTACACAAGGTTGGACAATCAAATCCAAATAAGTTCCACTTTCTATCTGGGGATTGTCACCTAATTCACACCCAGCCAAGAGCAGCTAAGAGCAGCTAAGAGCAGTGGAGCAGACACAAACCTAACTCCTATATGTATGTGTGTGTGTGTTCTCAGAAGTTTAGTTTTCTTTTGATTTCATAAGTCTTTGAATTTCACTCATGCGTGTCATTGAACATGAAGTGGTGTCAAGTTGATGTACTACCTACCATTATAGTCTTCGAAAGGAATATTATATATTTTACACTCTTTCTGCCTTTATTATTAGGGCAGAATAATAGCAGTGGCATTGATGGCTTTCTGGCATAGATGACAGTGGCCTATAATTGACTCATTTTATAGAGTCACATTTTCATAATAGAGAGGCAAGACTAAATCTTTTGAGTAGGTTAAAGAGGCAAATGAGGCAATAAGGAGAAGCAGGATGCATACATGAGAATATCACTGTCTTTTGTTTCAAAATTGATTTTTTTTTTTTTTTGCTTTAGTTATCAATGATTGTGGGTCATACTGTTCTTATCAATTAATGACAACTACATTTAAACCTTTCATGGTTTTCTGTATCTTTCTTGCATCTCTTGCACCATGTTGAAATGTGTGTCCCCAGTGTGTTTCAGTTTTCAGGTAGCTTCCTTCAGCACGACTCTTGGTCTGTGGCCTGTGGAGTTTTCAAAATCAATCTGACTCTTATTTACTCTTCTTTTTTGGTTTCGAAGCCTCACTGAACAGAATGATGTTGAAAAGTCACTTAGACTCATTTAATCTCAATCCACAGTCATGAAGGGAGGTTTTCCAAATTGAAGTGAACCAAAATACTGTGTGTACTTGTTTGAATAATAATAAAAAAAGAAGAAAATCAAAAGAGGAGAATTAATGGTACCAAAATTAGGCCATTTGAAGAACCATAAACACTTCACTACCTATTCTCTTTATTCTTTCTGCCATTCATTGATTTAATTTATGCCATAATTTCATTTAAATGCCCTTTGTTTGATTTGCTTCCTTAATGGAGGCAAATCACAGTACATTTTTACCACAAGTGACCATCTCAACCATTTGGCTCAGGTTCATATGTGTGCAGTGCTAATTATTCATTTTTAATTTGATTAAAAATACATTTTAGACTGCTTAAGATCCAGAGTCTAAAGAGTGCATATCCGTGGCTGCGCCACTCTGCTGCCATCACAAACGAAGAGGTTTCCCTGAGAGGGTCATTTCACTGAAATGTACACAGCTGCCTAAATTGGTGACCAGTAATCCACTGCACTGTGCACACTGCCACTGAAAAGCTTGCTGATTTGACTAAAAGCCCTGGCTAGTCCCGTTTTTGGAGGAAAAAAGAGACTCTGGCAATATTCATGCATAATGCATCTGACTTACATTAGAAACTGCTTAGCAGGTTGCAGAAGTGACTCAGTTGGTCTTATGTAAGCACTACTGATGGAGGGATGAAGGTATGGTCACCTGCCTTCGTAAGTAAACATAAACTACTCTCCCAGAGGTGTAGGAGTGCATTGGACAGACAGGGTGCATTGTAGTAGCAGCACTTTGTTTTTGTACATGGGGACTTTTTAAGTGATAAGATGACTCTCAACTGACTCCTGTTCAAGCACTCCCACACTGTGCTTCAAAAACATATGCAACCTAAAAATATCAGCCTGGTTTTGCAGTGAAAGTGTGTTTTGATGTGTGGAGGTGTGAAGGTGGGGGTTTTAAAGTGGGCTTTAAGCCATTTTACTCTCTGTCTTTTCTGATAAATGTAGGAGGTCTTTTTGTGCATCATTGTGCATTTGTGTGGGGATATGTGTTGAAATTTTATGTTGTTGTGTGTGAAAGGTGAACAGTTCAGGGGTCTCTGGATGATGTCTGTGTATTTGTTTTTCCTTGCAGGGCTGTTCGTGGTCGGTGATATTTGTGGATCTGGATGCCCACAACAGAAACAGACAAACCCTCTGCTCCCTGCTGCCCCGAGAGTCTCGCTCCCATGTGAGTCCACCTATCTGTCCACCCAGCAAAGTTACACAATGAATGGCTCAGCCTATAAAAGAGTGTTACCAGCAACACTCGTGGTCATGAATACTTGGAGAGATGTACAAGGGATGAGTTTCCAGAGTCACAAAAAATGCATTTGTAAATGAATGCCAATTCATATTGATCCATTTCATCAAAAAACATGGAATTTTTCAACATTCATGATTCCCACACAATTACATTACTCCAATTGACTTTGCGGACTGACTCTAAATCACCAAAAGGTTAAGGTTAGGTTTGTTAATAGCTATCAGATAGATCATCTAAACACTGAAACAACTTAAGCAATCCTCTGAATATTCTTGTAAAACTGTCACCAGGTATACCAGATCTAATACCTCCTAAACTAAGGCATTCCTATTAGCTTCAGCAATACATTGTTTAGTGCTAATTAGCATAAGTTTGCTTGCTAACATGTTAAACTAATTGGATGGGCATGGTAAACATGGTACCTGCTAATATCAGGATCTTAGTATGGTCATTGTGCACATATTAGCAAACTGATCTTAACGGGTAATCCAAAGCTCCAACCTCAAATAGCCACTAGCATGGCAATAGACTGTTTGTCTTGTTTTAAAAATGTGACTCACTGCTAATTGTCGGCTCAGAGCTTATCAGGGGATCTCCAGTTAATTGTACAAGTCCTCTGTTGCACGTGTTTGTTCTCCCTCTCTCTCTTGCCTTATCTACCGATCAGAGACTGCAATAGAAGTCTGCCTCTCGTATCCCAAAGACCTAAAAGGTTAATTGCACACATCAGCCAAACCTTACACTTAAGATAATTTTGTCAGTTAATAAATGTACATGATTAATGCGATTCTGTCATTATGCAGTCATTTCCTGATCCATACATGTGCTATTGTTGGCTCAGTGTTGAGAAGAAGTTACAGTGAGATTGTGGCTGCAGAGCTGGAGGGAGGCAAAGATGAAAAAGGCAGGAGTAGGGGGATAAAAAGAAATGGAATGAAGAGAGCAAAACCATTGCTTTCACCCCACTACTAGCAAAAATTTAAACAATCACATCTATCTGTCTCTCTCCCTCTCTATCTCAATGTCCTGAATGTTTTAGAACAGCTACCAGCAGTGTGTACAGTAAATGAATCTAAACAGACAACCAGACCAGAATGGCATTATAGCCACAGAGATTGATGCTAAAGAGCAGGAAGGAATGAGTATAGTGTAGTCAGGAGTGAGAGACCAAGATACTACAGGACAATGTGAAGGTAACAAAATTATCAATACAATATCTGCAACATGGAAAAAATTGGAATGGAAAATTCAATTCTAGACCATTTCAGCGTCCGCACTGAATGTGTTCCGCAAGCTGATATCCTTTTGCAGCCACAGCTGGATGTTAACACGTAGATTGGGGTTGTAACAAGAAGTCAAAGAATAAGATGGGATTTAAGTGGACAGCAGCTGTTGGCTCCTTTGTGAACTCTTGAAATCTCTGTGCAGATTTAAAAAAAAAAAGAAAAGGATTGTAGTACAACACATGATAGTGGCATCACACAGATGAGCCAAACTCTAGACCTTCAGTTCTGTGACAAACTGGTTAATGGATGTCCCTGTCGCAGAGGCACTTTAACAGCAGAGCTTACACAGGATATGGGAAAATGTCTTTTTTGAACATTCCGCTGTTTGTTAATAAACCTTGAAAAGCTGTTTGCAGTGAAGCTGGGGCTTGATAGAATTTATTTCCATTGCTTAATAGAGTAAAACAAACAAAATTTAAAGTATTTATGCCCACTCATAATGCTGTGGCAAACCTAATTACAATATTCATTCCAAATGACACTGAAATTTGATAAGTGGTTGATTTTGAATATGGCAGCTGCACAATCAAGTGCATATCAGTGACTATATTGAGGATTTAATTACATTCCTTAATTGCTTTGAGAATTATGATGTTTGTTCTGAGAAGAATTTAAGTTTAGTTATTGTCATTCAAATCCCGTTTTATTGCAGTTCATATACTGTAAAAATAAAAATCATTAAGGAATGGTTTTCCATCTCAGTAAAAGATGAAATTAGGACCAGTGCTAGTTTTTCATGTAAAGTAAATCTGTTTTCCTGCAGAACACAGATGCTGCCTTGCTTCCAACCATCAGCTATCCTGCCTTTGCAGTGGATGATGATGTTCTGTGCAGTCAGACCCTAAGCAAGGTGGTTCGCAAACTACGGGGCAAATATGGCTTCAAACGGTTCTTCCGCGACGGCTACCGCACCATTAATGAAGACATGAATCGTCGCTACTACAAACCCGCTGAAATTAAGGTTAGTGCTTTATTTTTATCTTTGCTTTCTTCCACTGATTTTTCCATGTCAATTATACCAAAGAAAAAAGGAGGAACTTCTTATTCCTGCACACAATGACCTTAGAGAGATTTCAACAAAAGCAACTTGTCATAATATAGTGAATGATCTGCGATTGAGATTTAAAAAAAAACCAAAAAGTTTAAAAGTGTAACTGGAGTTTATTGCAGGCGGCCACAAGCCAAAAATAAGAGATGTATAAAACTAAAAAAAAAAAAAAAAAAAGTTCAATTTGAAATTGAGTATGACATTTGAATTTTTATTTATTTATTTATTTAAAACAAGTCTGGTCCGGGCATAAGCCTGAAAAGGTATTATCCTTTTATGATAATGCTAAGAGATCTGCCTGTGACTTATCCTCTCCCATTTCAAGTGTTTTAATCATTCAGGTATTTCACCCTGTGTGAGTCACACTGAGTGTGAGTCCTTGACACTGTGTGCGTGCGTGCATATGTGTATCTGTATTCTGCATCCCCTCTAATCCTGGTTAAATGACAGCACAGTTACTTCAGAATGAGCTCAGTGAGCAAACCGTGAGTGAATCAGTGACTGGACTTAATGCTAAACAAACCGTTGCATTAGCTGCAGAGCTGACCTCCTGGAATTAATGAGCTAAGAGAGGCAGAACAAGCATCAGCAGACATCTTCAAGCAAAAACTTAGTGCCAAGTGGAACTTTGGTTTCTGGAGGACGTTTCTCCTGTAATCCCAGAGGTCTTGTATGTCCTGCTTACTGTTGGGACACTTGTTGAGGTGACCTGCAACCTATGATAATATTGTGAGGCTGGCTGACAGCCCATTTCCATTTCTGTAGCTAAGATTATAAAGACACTCGCTAATAAATTAGCTCCTCCTCTTTTTGTAGGAGTATGATTGACACTTAGGACACTTAGTGCAGGCTGAACTCAACACACTAAAGTAGCTTTGGACGTCTTCAGACTCCTTTACCTTTTACACATTTAATAGAGTTACATATTTAATTGTCAATGAATAAAACTGTCATCTATGCCTGTCAGTCTACACTCAAAAACCAATAATGACAAAATGTGTCAATTTGAGGCAGTGCGACCCATTTAAAAAAAAAAATTACCTGCAGGAGAGTGAAGGAGAGAAATAAAGGGGTCTGAATACTCCTTGAAGCAACTGTCTGATAACTGATGGAAAATAAAATGTTATTTCACTTCCTTGAAATTACTACGAGAACTTAGTTTCTTTCATATTCAAATTATAATTTAGTAAAAGCTCTGTGATAAAGGAAGTGTAAAGATTTAATTTGGATATTTTTCATTTTATGAGTAGTTTGTGTTATTGTATTAAAAGATAGACTATGCCTTCGCTTATTGCTTCATTTTTGCTCTCTCACAACATGATACAGAGGCTCCTTCTCTGGGGGTGAACAGTATCCAGTTCAGTATGCTCAAACCTTGCCAGGGGGTGAATTATTATACAATGTACTAGAGGCGTGCCAAAAAATCAATTAATATAAGAATCGCGATTCTCATTTACTACAATTCAGAATCGGTTTAAAATGTCCCAAAAATTGATTTAAAGAAAATAAAACAAATCCGCAAGTTGTCTACCTCCATTTAGTATGCGGGACGTCCTGACGTCACCACGGAGCTGGTTCTCGAACATACGCATGTGCGGTAAGCACCAAAACAAGGAGGAAACTACAATAATGGAGGAAAGAGAGATTCAACCGGCCCCGTCCTCGTTGAAGGCAAAGATTTGGACTCATTTTGGTTTTTACCTAGAGCCCTATAAAATCTGTTTTATTTTTTCCCATATTCTTTTTTTTTTTTGTTTGTTTGTTTGTTTGTTTATTTATTTATTTAATTTGGTTTTAAATTTTTGAGAATTAAATTTTTAGCATTTTATGCAAATTTAACCCTGAGACAGTGTTTTAAGTAATGAAATATAGACAATTTCTTCAGTTATAACTGAAAACTTTAATGCTTCGACACATTTAAGCACAAACATAACAATAAAACAATGAAACATACGTCCCACAACTTTGGTGGAAATATCAAATCCACTGTAAACTTTCTCTTTGGTTTTCCACTGATTACTGACATGATAGTCAACCTCTTTGTGTTGAGCTCAGTGAGTGACTCTCGTTTGACTTAGCACTCAGACGGCTGCTTCACTGGTGGGGGGCGTGCATTATTAGTGACCCCCTCAGAGAATTTTCCCAACAGATACGTTCCTTTTAATTCCGAAAAAAAGACTGGGGTCCGGTCTCTATGGAGGGGTCCAGTCTCTCGTCTCGTCTAGTCTGCTCTGCTCTGGTCTAGTCATTATGCTCTGCAGGGGTCCGGTCTCTGGCCTGGTCTGGTCTGGTCTGGTCTGATCTAGTCTAGTTTCTGGGGAGGTCCCGTCACTGTTCCGGTTTAGTCGCTGGGGGGGTCTGGTGTCTAGTCTGATCTGGTCTAGTCTCTACTCTCTGCAGGGGTCCAGTCTAGTCTCTTGGGAGGTCTGGTCAGGTCTAGTCTCTGGTCTTGTCGACGTTCCTTGCTGTAGCCCAGTCCATCACTCGTTACCAATTAACCTAGACATTCCCCCACCCGGGAATCGAACCGCGCCCTTCTTATTGCAGGGTGACAGCGTAACCACTATGCCACCGTGCTACCCAGGTCACCGCATTCAGTCATTAGTGCATTATTAGTGACCCCCGCGGAGCATTTTCCCAACAGATACGTTCCTTTTTATTCCGGGAAAAAAAAACAAACTTTTATGCAAAATGTCGGCCAGTTCTGTTATTCCGTGTTTATAATGAATTCCATTTTTAATGTCTAATTCTGTGATTCCGTGATCGTGGATTTTATAGGGCCCTATTTACCGAATGCCTGGGAAGACCGAGCTTGACATGAGCTTCACAGTGTGCAAGGTTTCCAAAATGAGGAACCCATGTTTGACTGCACTATTATTTTTCATAAAGAGACACTTTTATTTTTGTTACTTAAGCAATATGTGATATTGCTTTTATGCAACAGTTACAATTCCATCTAAGCATGGACAAATGTTTCAAACTTAATAAATGTGAAAGAGACACTTTAATGTCTCCATTTGTCATTTTGTCTTGCAAAGCAGACTGGAGTAGATCATGAGGATCCTTTGCACACCTATAGATTGAAGCAGAAATCATTATGAATCAAATAGATTTGAATCGAAAATCAATTTTGAATCGAATCGTACCAAAAATCGGAATCGAATCGTATCGTGAGATAATATATAATATATATATTAGAGACCATTACAGTTTTCTGTAAAGAATATTCAAACAAAAGGAAACACTTGCCACATTTGTTACAACAGAATTTAAAACAGTAACAATAAGTCAGCATGCAGAGTAGTGAAAGGCCGGGGGAGTGCCTGACATGGTGTCACAGGTAGAACTCCCTCGCAGAAGATGTGGAGTCATGTTGTTGTTGGTGTTTAGGAGAAGGTTCGCAGCACGGTGGACCCCTGTCGTCCCTGTCTGTGTTGACAAAGAGCAGCAGCCTGTGTGATAGACAGTTTTACCAATCAGTCGAGTTGCTCAAGCAAAAAAGGCCAGGGATCCTTGCCTGTGTACAGCCTCAATGTGCCAAAAAACACAGGCTTTATTGGGTGGCTGATTTCTCTCTTATGCTCTCTCCCCGCTCTAAATATGCCTCATCCTCTCCTGCTGTATCCCTCCTGTCTTTCCCTTCTCTTTTATCTCATCCCTCTCTCACCATCTGATCCCTGCTATTGCTTCTTATCACTCGTGAAACACAGTTTGAGGCCATGCACACCTGCATATTCACACAGGGCAGAATTTAACTATTTAAAGAAGCCTATCTACCTGGTGGTAGTGGAAGCAGCTCTCTTATGTGTGTGCGTTTTTATAGCGTTACGATGTAATTTTTATTATCTTCCATTAACCCTTTGTCACTGAGGATTCTTATTGTCCACCTGGACTTGTTGCTTACTTCATCCATAAAAGAACCAGAAAGTGACCTGTGAGCTTTTGCCCATTTTTCCACAACACTTAGAACCTTCGATATCTGGCGGTTTACCATATGTCCATAATGGTTAACAACGAGGGAACTGATTTGCCAGTTTCGGGCAATGGCAAGAGTGGAATTACTGTAATGACCCTATATTGGCTGTGAAGGGCAACTTCTCAGCTTTTAGTAACTGTTGGAATTTCTCATATAAAGTAACCATTTGCAAACATACAGTAATTCAAAGTATGGTGGCCACCAGCGAAAAGGCTCAGTTTAGAAGGGTTAATGTGGAGATTTGTTAGAAAAAAATTAAGGGACAAAGATAATCCGGACTTGGTGAATAAGAAAAGCTGCTAAGGTTGCTGCTGTCTCTGTTTTGATCCTTTTGAGGCAAGCAGAGGCAAAATGAGATTGAATTATTGGAATTAAAAGAAATAGGATTGACTTGACTGTCCCCTCTACAACCAAATGAGTTGAGAAGGGGTCTTTGAGTGTGTGCGCGCAACACACAGCGTGTGATCTATAATAGGATTTCTAGTTGAGTAAAATTCTGAAATAATCCAAGAAGCGATGATTGTGTCGATTCAAGTGTTTGTTCTGCAGAATCCTCTCCAGCTGCCACATGTGGGCTTTTATTACTCTATGTTCAGTTGACTGAAAACAACCAGTAAACAGTCAGGCACACAAACACTCATCAGGATATTTTTAATTAAATGACAAACCAGAATCAACCAGTGGAGAAACATTTCAAAAGCCCAAAGCCTCCATACAAGATACATGGGGACAAAATGATGGAAAACTAAATTCTGATTTAAGGATTGTCAGCATGGACTGCAGCAATGGTAAGACCAGTACATCCTGGACTCTGCCCTCAACAGCTACATATCCTACACAGCTTTGCTAAATTCCTCTGATTCTGCCACTTAACCATTAAGGTCATGTGGGGTGCTAGAGCCAATCCCAGCCAATGTTCTGAGCAAGGGCTTGTTAAATTCTGTTATCTAAAAATGTATTGGCTGATTATGTCATATGGCATGAAATGTAACAGAACAACACTACTCCCTGCAAAAAGTTAAGATTAAACAGTGACACTTCATTTTTATATGTAATTAGTTTTTACTAAGCAGAGGCGGTCCTGGCTAGTTTTACGCCCTGGGCGAACCTTCCAGCGCCCACTCCACTAACTTGAGGTGGAAATGAGCGGTAGTAGTCTAGAAAACTGTCAAGTTTTGTTTTTGTTTTTTTTTTTCCGAGGGTGCTCGTGCACCCTCAAATAGATTGCGCCACATTGCCCATAGCAAAAACCGTCCCTGTTACTAAGGAATTAAACACTTGAATAGAGCTCTGTGTTCCTTTAATGAGCCACATGCTCTGATCCCAGGAATTTGATGAGCCCAGTCAAATCCAAATGCTTTCTACAGTCAATGGAAAACTTATGCTCATTTCCACAGTAGAGTTCTGACTTGTCGAATTTTTGAAGCAGGGGGCCTAGCATCTTAACCATTCACACAAACTCTTCACGTGGTGTATTTAATCCAAGTCAAACTGTGGTGCAGATTTACTGGAGCAGATACTCAGAGAACTTTGTGATGTGAAACCAAATGGGCAAAATGTATTACAGGACTTGATATGATTTCACATCTGCGATTTAAAGTGTGTATATAAAGCTGAACTTCTCTGAAATTAATCTGCTGATTTTAGACTCCTAATGTGTATCAATGACATCCAGCCCACATTTTTAAGACCATTTGGTAACCATGGTAACCCCTGTCAGTGTCTGATAGGCAACTGCAGCATGACCTGCTGCCAATCACCTTTTATTTCTGCATTAATTTCACCAGCACTGGATCCAACATGGGTACAGGTTTTCTGTATTTTATTTAAATAGCTTCTCGATCTCATGTTTAAGTGTGTAGGCCCACAACCATCGACCTATAAACCTGTGGTCTTCTTCGTTTGTGTCGCTATATTGTAAACTTTTTTAAATCTCAGGTCCTCAGTTGTCTGTAAACAAATAGAACTTGATTTTTTTATATAAAAAAGTGTTGTTCACAGTTTTCATCCACAATATCACGTCTTCTTTATCTTTCTCCTATGCCACGCTCTTTCATACTCAGTGCTACTAAAGTTCAGCCACCTGCTTCTTTAAAGCCCTTTAAAGCTCTCTCCCCCTTTCTGAAATGGAACAGTAACAATCCCTCCTCTCTCCATCTCTCACCAGCTTTTTGATGGAATCGAGTGTGAGTTTCCCATATTTTTCATCTACATGATGATTGACGGTAAGCCTTGTTCTATCCAGAAGTGCTATTATGATGCCTTAAGTGAGTCATTGGCAAGATAGAAGACTGACTTGTAGCATTTGACAGGAAATTACATTTTGATATTTGTCAGGCTTTAGGGGACTTGGTGACACTTTTTAAAAACTGTGATGTGTGAAATTTGTGTTTGAGAAGAAATAAAGTTTGAATTATGATTTCTCCAAATAATGTGATAATAATGCCCTGACAATTTTTACTCCACTGACATGTTTACCATCAACAGCCAGTCTCACAGTGCTTATTAAACTGATGCAGACAAAAGCAGTGTAACCAATATTTAAAAAGCACGGCTCTGAAATGAAATGCTCTGTAGCTTTATTTTGTAGCTGCTATGCAAAAGACGAGGGGTCAATACACTGTAAACTTCTTGTAAATTTTAGACCCTTAAGAGCCCGTCTTCCTGTTGGAGGCCGGATTAATGTAATAATGAACAAGGCGGCTGTGGTAAATGGCAGTCGCCTCACAGTAAGAAGGCCTGGGGCCTTTCTGTGTGGAGTTGGGAAGTTGAAAAACACTGATCATAAAATAGCTGAGGCCTTTTTGTGATTATTTTGGAATTAAATGGTGAGAATTCATGTTTCTGTTTAATCAAACATGTCTGTCATTTTTCAAGTACTGATTTGTGCTCTAACATTAAAGCTATAGTAATCAATATTTTATATTAGCAATGGATGAAATTACTATGTGTATATGAAATGGGCTGTAATGTTAAAATAACCAAGTGTGTTTAAAAAAAAAAAAAAAAGCTTAATCAATGCTTTAATTAAATAGTGTGTGTGTGTGTTTCAGGGGTATTCAGGGGAAATAAAGCTCAGGTCAAAGAATACCAAGACCTTCTTGAACCCATCATCTTTCAGTCGTGTGAGGGTGAGTAATCACACAGTGAGCGATGAATACATACACGCATTTCTTTATCTCATTTGGCATATCAATATGAATTGTTGTGAAACCTCTGGGTTTGCTTCTGTTCTGTCTCCCTCTTGAAATGAAACACTTTCTGTTATTAAATCACATTATCCATATTCATTCACATTCATTCACCACATTCTATGGCTGAGACTCACACAGGTAATAGATTGAAGTGAATTTTGCCTTTTCTCATGAGGGTTAGGGTTAGAGCCTGGCTGCAGCTTCCGCACCCTACCTGCCCCCATTGCTGTGTGGTTGTAATGGGAGGATCGATCCCATGGTATCGATATATCGATACCCGCACATCACCCGTTTTGGTATCAACTACTCCATTAAAGTATTGACTACTAGTTAATAAATGCGAAATTAAAGCACATGTGTCTATTCCAAATATTTTTTAGGTAACTTACTCTTGTGTTTTGTGCCGAAACACCCCTCACCCCGCAGTATATTGAACTGGTCCATCCTAGTCTTGTGACCAGAAGAGCCACGAGTTGTGTGTTTACATCCTGCCAGCAACAACACGGCGAGGAGCATGTACGTTTCTGACAGAGCAGAGAAAATGGAGAAATGGCCGACAGAAAGAGAAGCTAACTCTTTATTTGAGAAACATTCTTTTTGTACAAAAGTTTATACTTACATCTCTGTCAGGACCAAATTACGCTGGCCACCAAAGGTATGGTTAGTTTGACAAAGTAAAAGTTCAAATGTGCACTTTTTTGCTTTTTACTATTTTATTTCATTCATATTTTTGTTATTATTTACTGTGTTGTATTGATGGTAAATGTATTGATTTACATTTCTGTCAGGATCATTTCATTGTTTTAGAAATAATGCTGCTCAGCAAAAGTTCAAAGAAAGCTCAAATGTGTTTTGTTTTAATTAATTAGTATTTATGTTAATTTATTTGTTTAACTTTTATATTTTGAACTGTGTACATTTAAGTTGTTACATGGTCAGTATTTGATGTAATTTGTTTTAAAGGTACTAATATTATGATTGAGAAAAAATTCACCAAAAAGAAATTACCAGTAATCAGTATCGGTAATCTGTATTGAATATTTTATGCAAAATGTAATCGGTATCGTATTGAATCTTAAGTGTGGTATCGCCCATCACTACTGTGTGGGGAGAAAGTAAGAGCTTTGAGATTCTACTGTTGATAATAAAACAGGGATAATTGTGGCACATCATTAATGTCTATAAAAAGTCTAGCTTGTTTTTTTTCTGTCAGAAGCTGCTATTGTCTCATTCAGCAGGGTGCAGCTCAGGGAAGCAATACCTGCTGTACCCTGGTGAATGGACAACTAAGTTCAGTACCATCCTTTGAATTGGTAAGTTAGTTTCCTTTTAATAAGGTTAGATTTAACATTTACCACTTGATCATTCAGAGCTAAAGTTACGTCCCCTTAGGAGGTCAGAAAGCACTCCAATAATCAGACTGAATTAACATTTCAAATCACTCATTGTGACATTCTGTTCACATAAAGCAGTTTCTCTGTTGAAAATAAGTTATTTTGTGATATACCTTGGAAATGTTGCACTTCCAGTCACTTCAAGGTGACATGGAGGCTGTAACAGTGGTTCTTTGGAGAGATCAATTTAACAGCAATTCATAAAGAACTCATAAAGAACCGTGTACACTGACAAGACAAATGAGGAGTGAATATCAGGTCATCTGGCCCCCACAGAGCCTTGATCTCAACATCATGGCTGTGGTCTGGAATTAGATAAAGGGACAGAAGCCACATTAAATCCACACTGGGACAGCGGCACATTCTCCAGGATACTTGGAGCAACATACCTGACGAGCATGCTGAAAAAGCTGGCCACAGTATCTTGGAGAATCGGTGTTGCTTTTAAGGAGCTACATTTCTGTTACATTGCTGCTACGTAGTCAATGTTAACATTTACAGCTGTTAACTTACTGGTGTTGTGTTCAGGAAGTTCAAGGTTTTGTGTTTTGTGAGGTTTTACTATATCCTCAGCAGTGCTGCCTCATCAGTGTGGCCTGGACGCCACTGTGACTCAGTCTGTCCAGCCTGAGGCTAGCCGGTTAGCATGCTAACTTTAGTAGAAGAAAATAAATTATAGAAATAGGGGCAAAACAATGTGGTTTCTTTTTCAGTGAGTAAAAGGTTGTTTGAAGTTAAACTCATTATTATTATTTTGCACTGGTGAGTGCACCACCAAATAATGATTTGGTTTTTTTGTAATTCTCCTCTCTTGTCTGTCTCATGGCATTGTTTTTGAAAGCGTCCTAAAGAGTTAAGTGTATTTATACTGTTTATCTGCTGTTCTGAAGTGGAAAATTAATGTAAAAACACAAATATTGTTCTAGCGTAAATTGTTGCTATTCACTTTTCATCACTACTGTCTTAATGAACTACACTGATATTGTCACCATTTTTTCAAGAGACAGAAACCAGATTAAACCAGATTTATGCAACCAGATTATAATCTTATTCACATTAAATGTGAATAGGCTCATTGTAATAAATATCTTTAATATATATATTGAAAAAAAGTGTTGAACTGTACCTCCAATGTATGGTTCCTACAAAAGGCAAGGTCATATTCTCCCTCCTTGCCTAAACCCATATAATACAAGTTGCTTTGTAAATGTGCCCACACGCGCGCACACACTGCTCATGGTCCTTGTCTGTCATTCCAGGCCATGCTGTGATTCCCAAATACTACTATGTACCAGCTGATTTTGTGGAAGCAGAGCAGAACAATCATGGAAGCCAAAAGCGTTTCCCTAGCACCTCTGGCAGTGATGGGAACATCTTCCTGTGGGGTCAAGCCCTGTACACCATCGCCAAGCTGCTGGGTATGTGTGTGTGTGTGTGTGTGTGTGTGTGTGCGTTTGTGTACACTGTGGTACAAAGGACCCAAACCCACACATTCATACTATTATTTAAATATCAGTCTGTAAGTTCATTAATAATTAGAACTAATATGACCATGAGGTTGCATCTGATTAGACTCATAATTCCATGTTATTTTATGTTTACAGGATATGGTACCAAAAAAATAAATAAATAAAAAATATTGGTTAAATCTTGACTGATGCAGTTGACCTATCCATTGTGTGTACATGTGTGTCTGCATTTGTATGGTGGCAATGATTTGCCTCTCATTCTGACGTTCCTAGTTGGAAGGATTTTGTTTTCAGTTCGTCCTCTTGTCCCATTCACATTCTCAGTAAGGCTTAATTCAATTTCATACTGTAAATTTGCTGAACTGATTACAGTTTAGTGGTCAAAAGTCACAGGTCAAGGTCATTGTAGCCTCAAAACACATTTCTGGCCATACCTCATAAATTCATTTGCTAATTGTAAATTTATACTCAAATGGTCAAAAGTTAACTTCACTGTGACATCATATTGATCAGCAAATACACTTCTGTTCATTACTCAACCCTATAACTCCTAAGTGGGAGACAGACCGTCTGTTTCTCTAACTTTATTGATTGGCAGAGGCATATAACTGCATGCTGGTAATTATTTCTTATACTTGCCCTTTTGTCTTTGTATGTGTACATTTATTTGATTGTTCTTGTGCCTATGTTTGTTTGTGTGTTCACCTTCCAGTGGATGAGCTGATAAGCCCTAAGGATATTGATCCCATCCATCGCTATGTGCCCCGCCAGGACCAGCGCAATGTCAGCATGCGATACTCTAACCTGGTAAGTTCTCATGGAGTGTTTCTCAAAGTTTTTCAGACCATGTATCACTGATCAAAACAAAAATTCACTGACCACCTGACTCGCAAACATCCCCAAAGTCAACAAACCTGCTACCACAGCAGTGTTGTAGTGGCGGCGATTGTGTGGCACCTTTGCTCAATATCAGCTGGGATTGGTTCCAGCCCCCCTATAACCCTGCATGAATAAACAGAGTAGATAATGGATGGATGGATGTCTTTGTTGGGTAGGTCAGTGATAAACCAAATGTCAGAATAGAAGAATAGCCTCGCTGCCATGTAAAGCAGGGCTTGTGCCCCATGTTGCAAGAATAAGCATTGTTGTTCTTGTGGTGTACCTTTGCTTTTAAATACCAGCCAGGACACTGAATGCACTACAAGGCTAAGTCATGGTCACAACTGCAACACTCACTGTTACATCTGTTGTCTTGGCAGTTTGTCTTTTTGATTGACCCGATCTTAAACCACCAGTCAATGAGCTTTTCAGCTGAGATCACTAAAGGCTGCTGTTAATTAGTGACATTTTGCACAATCCCAGAACAAAATAATGATTAATTTAATCCAAATTTACTTTCAAATGTCATGTTGATAGGCAGCATGGCAGCAATAGTGGTTAGCGCTGTTGCCTCACAACAAGATCATGAGTTCCGTACCCGGGCCTGCGCCTTTCTGCACAGAGTTTGTACATTGGGAGGAAACCCACGCAAGCCCAGGGAGAACATGCAAAGACATCATGTTTTCGTTATGGGTGACTCTAAATTGTCCGTAGGTCTGACTGTGAGTGTGAGTGGTTGTTGGTCTCTGTCTGTCTCTGTGTGTTGGCCCTGTGATGGATTGGTGACCTGTCCAGGGTGTACCCCGCCCTCACCCAATGTGAGCTGGGATTGGCTCCAGCTACCCCCGCGACCCAGAAACAGATAAGGGGTAGAAGATGATGAATGAACAAATGTCATGCTGATAATTTTTTACATATATTGTAAGATAACGTGAGTAGACAATGTTGCAACGGTAGATTACATTGAATTCCTACAACACCGGTAAAAAGCTACTGGTGGTCTGTAGACCACACTTAGAAGCGCTGGATTAATGTACTGTGATTGGCTGTTGTCATGTGGCTCTTATCTATTTCACTTTTTATTTTTTTTCTTACACACCACAAACAGTTATGGACACAACATTGCATTGAAGTGCTCTTTGTAAATTTATCCTCCCCCATGTATGTTATTGAACAGAACATTCAAGTGTTTTTGGCCTGAAGTAATAACACACTGTACGCTTTGTAAAAATAATATCTGCTGTTTTATTTAAAAGTCAAGTAGCAGTAATTACTCTCTGCTGTAAAACCAGAGTGGACTAATAGCTGACTGCCCACTCATGATGGAATGTATGTAGTATATCCCAGGAGTTCTACATAGAAGTCAAAACATTTAATTTAATTTTACGATTGTATTGAAATTGAGCCTGATTGTGTAAAAGCTTTCAAGTTCTCAAGTTTTACTATTCTGAATACTAACCATAATTTTTTTTATAATTGAGAGAAATTCCAGTGATTGCTTTAAGACATAACAGATAAAAGTTATTTTAGTTATTTTAGAAAGGAAAATAGCCCTTAATGACCTTGACAACAAGCAAGTACATGCTTCAACCTGGTTACGCTGTTCTCTTACCAGAAATTAACAGACATTGAGCAGCCAACTGGAATCAATATTCAGTATTAAACAAAAGTAGTTCATGGTAGAAAAAATCAATAAACAGATTTTTAAAGAAATTTTTATTATCATCTATTTATATGCATGTATCTATGCATATATGACATAAAACGCATAACTCAATTTATTCTAACCAAACTTAGTTAAGCTTGATTTATACTTGATCCGAGTTTTTAAGAGGAGTCTCATCTTGGATAACTATGTGGGGTTTGGATTTATAGGTTCTACAGTTCATGTCCAATGTCACACAGGTCTTGTAGCGCTAGATATCTTTTAATTGTATGCGATCATGCTGTGTTGTGCTGTGATGTTATTCCTCACTGTGGCTATGATCACATAAATTCTTCCTTTGTAAAATTGAACAACAATGGGGAAAAAATATTTTAAATGGATCACCGCAAGATAACGTCAATTTCCCTTTGTTTCATTCCTATGCCATCTATCACTTACTGTGATGGAGATTTGTTTTCTGTGAGCACCAGGATTGCACGATTACTTGATGAGTGTTATTGAAAAGGGTGAAGATTACTAAGTCATACTTCTTCACTGTTGCTTACACAACAGTCTCAAAAATCATCTGAAACTTGACATCACAGTTGTATTGTCTCCATCCCCAATGTCTAGTGACATGTGAGGAGGCAAATAGCAACATGGAGTACAGTTTCTATGGCAACAATGTGCATGGGTTTTGTAGTTATGCAGTAACGCCCTTAACACACAACTAAAATCCCACCCTTACTCCTACACTTTCTGCCTGCAAACTCCACCTCAAGCTACTCCTACATTTAATTAAAGAAATCCCACTACTCAATTCTGCTCACTTTGCTGTTACTCATGTGTGGTAAAGTTTTAATTACAATTCATCCATCAACACTTAAACAGCGGAGACTAGCCTTATTTTTTTACCTTGCCAAGGGCCAGTCTTGCAGAGGAAGATTTAATCCACATCATTTCCTTCTCTAACAGCCTCTCTAAATAAATCCTGATCATTTCTCAGCAGCTAAGGATCACACAGATGAAGGCTGGAGATAAGCATCCAGCTTCCAAATGGTTCATTGTCTTTGGTGTACAGTGTGAACTGATACCTCCCATTTTCCTGCTGTAGCGTATGTTGAATTCTGTTTTTTGCAGTTTAGCAGATAAGATAGTGGTAGAGCAAGGGGGAAAAGAGAGGATAGGTCCACAGAGGTATGATGAATGTTCGACAGAATCAAATGTTAGTAGGGAGAGATTAACAGAGGAAAACTAAGAGACACAACCAATCAAAAAGGCAGAGATGGCATGTCAGACAGTGGAAAAACTTCAAAGAAAGACACAACAGAGAGATTAACATTTGCCTGTAAGAGGTACAAATATCTTTTAAGTATTCAAGTTTGCTCTAAGTATTTAAAGTTTTCTCTGTTGACTCTCATCACACGCATGAGTCAAACCCCCTTCATCAACACTATGTATAGAATGTGTTCATTTCAATTCATTTTACAGGATTAATTTAAGTAATGCTGAATATACAAATATCTTTCAATACAATCTTGTTGCTGTACCACTGTTTTATACATGACCTTTAGCTATCTTATATATATAAATAAGTGCCTATTACTCATTGCTGTGCAATAAACATTATCTTATAATTTAAAGTAATAAAGTAATTTTTTTATAATTTTACTTTAGATGTAGCAGCTAATGTAATTTAGAAATTGCCCGAAGCAAAATTTTAATATTACTATTGGCTGATAAATTTAACGGTTAAAGTATTGTATTGTGTTCAGCTAATGTAAACTGTTTATCCATTGCTGTTAGCTAACTGTTTCAGCAACTTAACCATTACTATCAGATTGCTTGTATACTTGAATATTTACTTTTATCTGTGTATCCATAATTTTTGCTGATAAATTCAGTTGTTCATGATTTACTTTTAGCTTTGTATTGTAATCATTGATGCATTATTTCTAACTAATGGCAGCTGTTTAGTTACTTTAAGCTAATTGCCACTGTGTTAAGTTGTTACTATTGTGAGAAAATGGCAGCCGCACAGAACCGCATACAGCTACATCGATCTCTCCCACACAAACATTTTATTGATGTTAATGTGTCAAAAAAACTTTTAATACGTTAATAACATTAATACCATTTTTCACAAATCCTAAATCTGGAGTTAAAGTTGAGCCTCCAGTTGTTTGAGGATGAGGCTCAAGCCAAGTGTCAAGTATATCTGCCATTTATGTGCAAGTCCAAGTGGCAAACTGGAGTCCCCATCACTGGTTAAGATAACACTGAGCTGAGGTTTGTGACATGCACCTGACACGACAGATCAGTCAGTTCATACATGACTTTGTTAATGATGCAAACATAGCATGGTAGACTTCTCTCTGTACTTACACTGGTAGTACTAATTGCACTGACTGTAAGGTGTAATGGGATTTAGTCATTCAGCTCATGTAAGGTGACTCTATCATGCCGAGCTCAGATGTTTCAGGTGCTGCAAGTGTTTGGTTTACAAATCAGAAAATCTGAGAAATCACCCTCCATTGTCGCTCAGTTTCCAAGCAGTAGCACATGGAAGCTGAAGAGTTTTGTACTGCTCAAAGGGATGAATGTACAAAATCACCAGACTTCCACTTTCAAAGCTCACTTGCCCTCAGCCAGCACAGATTCGATGTATAGATTTCTTCCTCGACTCTTCCTGTTCTGCATCTCTATTTTTACTTATGTAAAGGACACTGTGTTGACAAAGGCATCTGAAAATTTGTAGAGAAATAAATAAGGAAAGAAAAGACAAGGAAGAAATAGGGAAGTGGGTGACAGTGTTTTAGTTTACTGTCTTGTGTTTTAAGGAGGCAATTTTGTGTGTGTGCGTGCGCATACACCTCTGTTTGTGAGGAACAAAAACCAGAAACCCGTTATATTTGTCGGGTTTGAGAACCCCACAAGCTTAAATGAAACAGTTTGAGAGTCAAGCCTTAGTTTTAGGGTTGTTTGGTTAGGCTAAGGAGAATGCATCATTTCAATGTCAAGGCCCCATAAATTCGGTAGAACAACAGTATGTTTGTATATACACTGCTCAAAAAAATAAAGGGAACACTAAAATAACACATCCTAGATCTGAATGAATGAAATATTCTTATTAAATACTTTGTTCTTTACATAGTTGAATGTGCTGACAACAAAATCACACAAAAATTATCAATGGAAATCAAATTTATTAACCCATGGAGGTCTGGATTTGGAGTCACACTCAAAATTAAAGTGGAAAAACACACTACAGGCTGATCCAACTTTGATGTAATGTCCTTAAAACAAGTCAAAATGAGGCTCAGTAGTGTGTGTGGCCTCCACGTGCCCATATGACCTCCCTACAACGCCTGGGCATGCTCCTGATGAGGTGGCAGATGGTCTCCTGAGGGATCTCCTCCCAGACCTGGACTAAAGCATCCGCCAACTCCTGGACAGTCTGTGGTGCAACGTGGCGTTGGTGGATGGAGCGAGTCATGATGTCCCAGATGTGCTCAATTGGATTCAGGTCTGGGGAACGGGCGGGCCAGTCCATAGCATCAATGCCTTCATCTTGCAGGAACTGCTGACACACTCCAGCCACATGAGGTCTAGCATTGTCTTGCATTAGGAGGAACCCAGGGCCAACCGCACCAACATATGGTCTCACAATGGGTCTGAGGATCTCATCTCGGTACCTAATGGCAGTCAGGCTACCTCTGGCGAGCACATGGAGGGCTGTGCGGCCCCCCAAAGAAATGCCACCCCACACCATTACTGACCCACTGCCAAACCGGTCATGCTGGAGGATGCTGCAGGCAGCAGAACGTTCTCCACGGCGTCTCCTGACTCTGTCACGTCTGTCACATGTGCTCAGTGTGAACCTGCTTTCATCTGTGAAGAGCACAGGGCGCCAGTGGCGAATTTGCCAATCTTGGTGTTCTCTGGCAAATGCCAAACGTCCTGCACGGTGTTGGGCTGTAAGCACAACCCCCACCTGTGGACGTCGGGCCCTCATACCAGCCTCATGGAGTCTGTTTCTGACCGTTTGAGCAGACACATGCACATTTGTGGCCTGCTGGAGGTCATTTTGCAGGGCTCTGGCAGTGCTCCTCCTGTTCCTCCTTGCACAAAGGCGGAGGTAGCGGTCCTGCTGCTGGGTTGTTGCCCTCCTTCGGCCTCCTCCACGTCTCCTGATGTACTGGCCTGTCTCCTGGTAGCGCCTCCATGCTCTGGACACTACGCTGACAGACACAGCAAACCTTCTTGCCACAGCTCGCATTGATGTGCCATCCTGGATGAGCTGCACTACCTGAGCCACTTGTGTGGGTTGTAGACTCCGTCTCATGCTACCACTAGAGTGAAAGCACCGCCAGCATTCAAAAGTGACCAAAACATCAGCCAGAAAGCATAGGAACTGAGAAGTGGTCTGTGGTCACCACCTTCAGAACCACTCCTTTATTGGGGGTGTCTTGCTAATTGCCTATAATTTCCACCTGTTGTCTATTCCATTTGCACAACAGCATGTGAAACTGATTTTCAGTCAGTGTTGCTTCCTAAGTGGACAGCTTGATTTCACAGAAGTGTGACTGACTTGGAGTTACATTGTGTTGTTTAAGTGTTCCCTTTATTTTTTTGAGCAGTGTATATGTGTGTGTAGCAGCTGTCTTGTTGCCTCTGCATCATTGGCGTCCAGTGTTTGGTCTGCAGGCAAGAGAGGCACATGGGTGTGCTAAGCTTTCACATGCGGTTAACTGTTGATTTGTACACTCCCCTTTCTACCTCTGTGCATGTGTATAATTTGTGTATAAAAAAAAGAAAAGTCTGTATCATGAGTGTGAATGTGTTTATCATTGTGTCTCACTACCTCAGTACATGCATTCCTGCGGGTATAGCTCTATACAAGGCTGCTTTTGTGTTTGTGTGTGTGTATTATTCATAGTTCCACTTCTTCCAAATGTTATGTTACTACTTAAAGTCCTTGCATCAATTTATTCCACAGCTGGGGAGAATAAGAAGCTGCACAATATTAAACCCATGAATAGCTCACAATATTGTAGCTTTTGGTTCCACTTATCAGCTTATATAAAGTTACCTCAGGGTTATTTCACATCCGCTCAGAAATTCAACAAAACCATTGGGAGGAATGTGGTGCAAAAGGAGCTGGCGTTGTTGCACCCCCTAGTACAACATCCAAATACCTGTATTAAGATTCCATACAATATTTGAGTCATTTCTACCAAAATAACTGGAATCTGACGAATCCAATTTAGAGACAATTTGAAACTGCAGGATGTTATACCACTACATACATATGACATTAACTGAGTATTGGTTGCTGAAAAATATGTTTGTGTCTGCATTCTTAATGGTTTTACGGAATATAAATTGTCATCTGTATTTACTCAGTAATGCGCACAATTGCCGTTTCATTGTCACATAATTTTAAGTTTATTTCTACATGACTCGTAACCCTGCAGTGCTCTGCAGGAGAAGTGACTTGGGTGTGTAGCAGCTGACATGGCCTGTGCAATTCGAAAACTATGTATTCATAATGTGCAAAGCATGTCATCAATTTTGCATGGCCATTCTAAATTCAATTCAGATTACACACATATAACTACATATTGCATAAAGGTAAGGCAAGGTGTATTAAATTTGCATCATGTGTGCATCTTGGAAGGGAGGGAATGTGGGTTGCCTCAAACAACTAGCATTTGGATGGTGGGAAGTTGTGATTTAGTTGGTGAATGGGGTTTTCATGCAACATTAATGCATAGTGGTTTTTGATGTACAGCAGTATTTTTACTGCCACAATGAACTTCAAGCCAGTTAAATAGAATATGAAGCTGTAACATAAAGCAACACAAATTAAATATGTATGGCAAATAGTGCAAAATCAGCAAAAATCTATCACTCTGCGCATGCTTTTTTACGCTCTAATAATAGTAGCAAAATTGATTACTTTTAGAGCTTGACTCTATGGATAAGTGTGGGGTTCCTTTTATTTAGCAGCTACCAAAGTGCAGTTGTCGACAGTGATTTTTTTTTTCTTTCCTGCATGAGATGCAAGGCACTCCGAGGGTTGTGAGGGTGAGTCAGATCAAATGCACCCTAGGGAGCATCTTATGGCATCTCACAGATAAATATGCAATAATATGCAGCGACCGAAGCGACTGGGGCATCTAAGGAGTCATGAATGGCTCTAAAAGTCAATTAGTTGGTTATGTTTCTTATGTCACACATGTGCTTTTAATTTTATACCCTTAATCTACTGGCCCGTTTAGACATGGTGGCTTTTTCACCTCCCCTTAGTTTTTCTTTTCTCACTCTCTTTATCTTTTTCTCCATCTGTCTCTTCGAATGTTGTTCTATTTTTTTATTCAACAGCTAACACACACCCTAAAACAGCACTGAAGCACATGCAGGAATAGTATTCGTGTGCATTAAAAACAGAGCAATGCACCACTCAACTGCAACATTGTAAAACTTGATAGGGATTCTCCTTTGGCTTCTGTTAGATTCCCCTTCTTTTAGATATATAATCTATATCCTGTGTGTGTGTGTGTGTGTGTGTATACATATAGATGTATACACACACACACAGAGGGAGAGAGATGCATAGATACACAGTTGGGACAATTTGAAAACAAGGTTAATAAAAAAGTTGCGATGTGGTCTACTCTGCAGGAGCCGTCAATCATCACTCTGAGATAAGGCGTGGGTCAAGAGAAGCCCTGATTGCATAGTGCAGCTTGGGGAGAAAACATATGTCCTTGGAGACAGACTGGAAAGAGGATGAAAAAAGGCCAAGCGAGGGAGGTTAGATAGGTCAGAGAGAGAGAAGTGAAGAATCGAGACTGAAACATACCGAGGTTGTCCGCATTTCATTCTGTAAATTTAATATGAATGTCTCATGGGAAACAGATCCTCACAAGCCATTTTTTGCAAGTCCGAGTCAAGTCTGAGGGCTCCTCTGCATATCATGTTGTTGTTGTGTTGAGATTGTACCACCTTTATAGTTTGAGCACTGCATTGCAATTTCTAATGAATTCAAAGGATGTGCTGGATTATCATCACCTTTATCTTTAAAGTTACACATGATGATGAGCAAGGGAAAGGCATTCAGCTCATCAGACATTTCCCTAATGTTAAAGCGCTGAAAACATTAAACAAAAAATCAGCTCAGCAGAGAGCAGAGCTGTGCCAAGGCCAATGTCGGACCACCAAAATCCACCTGAAGATTGCAGAGGATTCATTAACTATGCTAATTTGCAGAACAGCCCCAGACTGTAGTTTTCTTTTCATTTTCTCTTTGTATAACTTAGTAGCTGCAGAGACTGTGAGATTAGATTGTAGTGCAGCAGTAAATGCACCACCAGATATGTTTTAGTAGTTTTCCCTCTTTCTCGATTAAAATCTGTAAATCTACGTTGAATCTGTCATTTTTGTTTTAACTGGAGCAGAAATCAGAGCTTTACATAATCTTGCTAAATAAACTCCTGTTGTTTTCTGATTCCACCAGCTGTGGTCCTGAATTCACTCTGCTGTTTTGCTCCCATTGTCTGTTGCCATGGGGGACTGAAGGCAGTTGCTTTGGAGGCAGATGTGAGGGAGATGAAAGCCACAGTGGGGGCATGTGGCCTGCTCCACTCAGCTGATCACCACCTCATAAGGCCATTCATCGCTCCCTCATGCTCCTTCATTCCTTTCCTTGTTTTTGTGGCTGAACAACCAGCCTGAGTGTACCCCACCCTCGCCCAATGTGAGCTGGCTCTGGCTCCAGCACACCCTGCGACCTGGAAACAGATAAGCGGTAGAAGATGAATGGATGAATGAATGAATAATAAATGTCAAAAAATATCCATCTTTAATTTGTTTTTATTTATACTTTTATATAAATAAAAACGAATTAAAAATTATTTAAACTTTTATGTTCATGCATTGGTAATACATGTTCTGTGTACATTTTCTCATCCATCAGAAAAAAACTATAATACAATTATGAAGCATAAAATCTTATCTATTTAATGTGCAGTTTACTAGCACTATATATTTTATTGGCTTCTGAAATATGAGCACAATTATATGTCAAACTTGCTTGAAATAGAACCTGAGATTGTTTCCATAAGTGGCTCCCTGGCACTCCTGCCCTGCTTTCAGCAAAGGCAGTTTTTATAGAAATAAACTTATAGATTTGCATTAACTGAATGGACAAAGTGACTGTAGAGCTGCTGGTTATCAGTATTGATTCAATGTGAGGAAAGCTTCAACACTTTGACTTATCTTTGAAGCAACATATGAATTTGTGATGTGGTGGATAAATACTTTGAGTGCAGCCTGGCTCCCTCCAGCTGTGTGCACTGTTTTCCAGGTATTTTTCTCCCCTACAATTTCGTGCTCAATTGAGCGGTATTTACAGGCAGTAGTGTGTTTAGTGTGTTGTTTTTCTGCTTGTAAATGGACGGGCGGTATACACTCTGTCATTATCTTGACCTGTGATGGTTATTAGATAAAATGCAGGTTTAAGCCTCTTCAGTCTTGGCATCCCTTTACAGACTCAGAGTCTATGGGTTTTGGTTGTTTTTGTTTTTTTTTGACAATCTGTGGTGTGGTTAGTAATATTTTGGCTGTGTGGTGAGATCATCTGGTGTAAACACCTGTTCATATCCAACATGGATTTGAGTCTAAACAAACAGCAGAATGCTAATTAAAGGTCAAGTGTTCGATATTAAATAAACAGACTTGTTCCTTTTTAACACACAGGCAAGCGCATGCAAAAAATTGCCTTGCATTTTCAAACGAAGTCACACCCCATCCACGTTGTATGACCCTTACAATGTGAAGCGTGTGTTCTTGCACACATTTTCCGTCTGTATACTCGTTGTCACTGACACAAACATGCTCAGACACACAGACTGAGGGTGTTCATTCTAGATCCTGCTGTTTGCCAAATGGCCTGGTGGCAGGCGGGAAATGTCAACCCCCACGGTCTGTGACAGTAAAAGTCCTGGAGAGACGGCCACTGACCTTAACCTGCAGGGAAATGGACATCAATCAGACAGACTCACACAATTTGCATGCATTAAAACTTGACATGCCTCTTGTGCTCAAATGCATCCTGCAATTCTCCGAGCATAGTAATTATATAAATACTCTCAGAATTTGCGTGCACTTTACCATCCTTCTTCTTCTTCTGTGTTACACCTGTACTATGTGCCAGGTGGACCATTAGTGCTGTCAAAGGCTCGTGTTTTTCTGTCACACTGTCAGTGTTACCGGCCAGCTCCTGTGTACAGTGTCTTCCTGTTTATGGTTCACATTTCACACAGACACAAATATAAAGCGAGCTGCCAGGATACACAGCCTCAGGGAGAATGGCAAAAAAATCCAACAACAAACAAACAAAAACAAAAAAAAAAAAAACACACACCTGAGCAAAGATCAAATATTTGAACCTGCTGTGTTCAATTCATTCAAACCCTCACATGAACAAAAAGCTGTCAAATTCTTCATACATTAAGGAGCACTCAGGGTGTTAGGTTTATATGGAGTTTTTGTTTGGAGCCAGGTGTGCTGAGAAGAGACATCTTGGCCTGTATTAGCTGCTTGTTGCTGGGTACTGCTGACAGCCTACAAGCCTAGACTTCACAATGGGGGACTTTTCACACCACTCACACATGAATTTGCTCTATACAAAGCACTGCTAGCACAAGGTTGGAAATAGACAAAGTGGTGCTGCCTCTTTCAAAGCTTTGTGTATTACATGCATAGGCTCTGAATCCGTGGGTGCACTTGCCTGAAAGCACCTATTTTTTCAGCAGGAAAATGCTGAGCATCCATTGTTTGTAACAAAAGTGTTACCTTACGCTTCAGTGTATGTCTGATTGAAAAGGTCAGCACGTGAGAGCAGAAGGTATCTGAAAGTATATGAGAGGCTCATAAGGAGTTGTAATGTAGTTTCTGTGGCGCTTCATTATAAATGACCTTCCACCTCACTCTACCCCACACTTTTTAATATTGCTTCCATCATGTCAAGCTTTCCCAGCTGCCCTACTTCATTACTCAATATGTAATGGCTCTGACTTGGCTCCTGTAGATGATCCACTGTCAATCTGTTGTCCCCCATGTGTACGGCAGTTAATTATGACCAATAGTAACATTTCATTGCTGGGCAAACTCTAGCTGCTGTAGTAATCATAATGGAAACACTGGAAATAGATGTCAAAGAATAAAAAGTCCAATGGGTATTAAAAGTAATTAAGAGTAATTAGTACTACTCCTCATAAACATAAGATGTAGAGTTGGTAGATGATCTCAGAGATGGACGAGCATCAGACAGCTCACGTCTTTGCAAATGTCAAGATGATATTTGGCTTGTGTTTCCATGAATTTGTGAACTCAGCTCAAAGACTGCCAGTGCTGCTCTTTTCTTGTAAAACATAAAATGTGAGATGAACGACCCTGAACTATATAGAACATATATCAGTAGCTTGAAGTGAGCTGTCGCCACCTGGCCTGTGTCAAACATAAGAACTCACTCCTTAAAATTCAGAGGAAGCAATTTAAAAATTATGCTGTCAGTTGTGCAGTGCAACAACAGAGCAGCCAGGAATGTAAAGGATGGAGGAATAGTTCATATGTCCTTTCCATCCTTACATGTGGGTTTATAAGGGTTAAACCCTTCCCCCAAAAAGGTACTGCTTTCGTAATTCTTTAGTGCCATATTATTTCATCAAGATCCTCAGCGGTTGGGTCAATATCCGAGACAGCGTGGAATCTGACTTGAGGTATAGTGATACATTTTTATTTATTTGTGCCATGAAGATTATGTAGAAGCGCGGGGAACATCACAGAGACACAGAATGCAGCCCCTGTTGTGGCCTTGGCACATCAGCCTTGTTGTTGACAATCAGCGGACATGTCCCCTGTGTAATAACATCTGCGTTCTCTCCAAGGGCCTTAACTATAACAAATACATCTGATTTCACCTTGGCCCTCTGCTGTATGTCCAAAGGGAGGTGTCAGGACTTGTTTATAACTGCTCTTCTGGCAACAAGCCACTGCAGTCTGGTGATTTGTGAGTGTGTGTGTGAACGGATTGGAGTGTAAGAATGAGAGAGAGAGAGAGAGCACATTAGGACCATAACGTCCATCTGTTCCCAAAGTTTCTAATTATGTGTGTTGTGCATCTCTTTGGGCAAACATCTGAGTGTATATGAGTGTGGCCTGGCACAGTGACGAAGGACGTATTTCACGCATGCGTGTGCGCACACTCAGACTCTTTCTGGCAGATTTGCGAGAGAATGAAAGTGTTTCCATTTGCTTGTATTTATAGTTTTGTATTAACTTGTGAAGGGCATGACCCTAATATTATTCACACAAACATCAGCTATATGCGTCTGTGAGACAACCCGTGACCTCTAGCTATTCAATATTTATATGTAGCTGCACACACACGTGTACACAGACCGCTTCAGTCCTTTTTAAATTTGGTTTCATTGTTCTCCTCATTCATAGTGAGGCTCTGGCACTGTTTAATGTTTCTGAGCAGAATGAGGAAGACAATGCATCACCTTTTCAGTAAGGGTATTTTTGCAGTTTCTTGCAGTCACTTCTTTCTCCTCTGTTCTCACCTCTTCTTGCCTCCATTTGTCTCCCTCTTTCTGTGTGCCTGTCTCTCCATCCCTGCTGCCGCTCTGTCCTCGATGCCAGACTGGAAGCATTCCCCTGAAACAAACTCCTGCCTCGTCACCTCCAAACTCCCATTCCCCCTAACTGGGCTCAACTGAAAACTCGTCGTGGTCTTGTCTTTATTTGCACCAGATGACCTTTTTAAAAGATCTAACTTTAGAAACACACAATACATTTTCTTCTCCCACATCACGGTTTGAAGATGACTAAATATTTCTTTCATGATTTTAGCCCCTTCCCAACATATTTTTGTGAGCCCATGACACTTTGAAATGCCCTCATCAAAATACCAATCTTTGTGCTGCACAGACACCAACGTCCCGAGGACAAAACATAGCCTGCAGTCATTCATCTGTGCAGGGGAATGAAAAGAAAGGATTATATTTCATTCTAATAGGGTTTTTTTTTTTTTTTTTTTTGGTGGGGAGGTAATGGATAAATTCCCTTACTGGCTTTTCAACTTTATGAAAGTCTTTGAATGTTTTATTCCTCTGTGATGTGATGCTCACTTGAGGGTGACTTCCTTGTGCAGTACTGTGAGGGATCTAACCTTGAAATAATTTTGCATTGTCATTCAGTAAATTGGAAGTTAAATTTTTTTCTCCACATTTCATTTAAATCATTTTGTAAATTGAAAGTATTCATAACAATAATCTCAGCCAATCACTCACTGAATATTTGTGTTCATTTGTCTGGAGCAAAAAAAAGCTGCATGTGTGCAAGACAGTGTTATCTCTACTAAGTAAACCTTCACACTGTGGTCCTGTAAACAGTCACACCTACAGATCCAGCTGCTCTTTTCCGCCTCAAGGCATGGACACACACCACTCCCACCTGCATCTCCTTGTCTTTTCAGTCCTTTTCCTTTTCACATAAACTTTTCATTTGATATTCTACTTGTAAAGCAGGCACTTAACATGCATCGCCTCCATAAAAATTGTTGCACTTATTGAAGTTTTGTGGCAGTTCAAATTTCTCCAAAAAAAAGTAAGAAATGAAAATGTAGAGAAAAACTAATTCAAAACATTCAACATCAGCTTGTGTTGAGATGGGTGATGCAATGAGCTGGTGGCTCAAGTCTTTTCATCCTGTGTTTGAGTGTTGATGGCTGAGGTGAAACCAGGAGGGTGAGAACATGGCAGCAAGTAGAGAAAATAAGAGACAAAAGTACAGAATGAAAGCCTGAGAGAAAGTGAAGCAAAAAATAAAGGGATCAATGAAGGAAGCAGAGAAACAAGATAGAGGGACAAAAGGACACACAAATGGAATGAGAAAAACAAAGGATAGAAAAGAAAAATGGGAAGCTAGATAAGTATTAAAAGGAATGGAGGACATAACCATGAGGGAAAGAAGAGAAAAAGAAATGAGGCCTGCAAGGAGAAAAGAGAGAAGGACAAAAGTATGAAAAAGTTAAAGAATAGAAATAGGGCAGGACAAAACGATAGGGTGAAGGAGGGAAGAAATACAAACAAGGGAGAATAAAATGAACAACAGGAATGAATAAAGAGAAATAAGGATAGAAGGCTCAAAAAGGGAAGAAAGGGACAAGGAGAAAGTGGGATTGAACGATAGAAATAAGAAGGAAGGAAGCGCGAAAAATGAAATAAAATTCATCTTGTGTCACAACTCACTGCTTTTAATTTTGGAGGAAAAGTCAAATGAAGCAGAGCTGAAATTCATTTCAGGGACTCTCAGCAGAGTTCTCCAGTAAATGGCTTTTCACTTTGTCGAATTTTGCACAGTGGTATCTCTGAGGGACAGGACCCAGCACCATACTCTTGCCGGTCCATCCTGCAGCTGGAAACCTGCTCCTCTTCTTAACAGTGTATCACAATTTTCCCCAACTCTTTTGTTTGCCTTTGTCAATCTTGTCAGTTACTGTCCTTTTTGGAGGACTCTTTGTGCGGTTTCCATATTTCTTAGATAATAAATTTTATCATAAAATCAATTTCTGAGTAATGAAGGATCCTGTTGTCATTTTACGGTCCTAAACATTCTAAAACCTTTTTGTTGTTGTTGTTGTTGAGGGGGTGGTTACTGGAGCAGCAAATGTAACATCTGTCACAAAACTGTAGGTTGAATTACAGATGTATTTGTTTCAGTCTCTATTAATCTCTTTTCTTTGTCATTGTTCAGAGAGGAAGAAACCAGGAGTGATTGATTTAATTTGTTTGGTTTATGTGACAGATGTGAGACACCTCTATTTATTGATGTGCCAGTGTTATTAGTAATGCTGTGTGTTTACTGTTGCACTGGTAGGTAAACAGAAGTGCTTGTTCTTGTCACTCACAGAGACTCGATTTATTGGAAATTAAATTTGATTTATACAAATTTTTTGAAACCTCTCTTGCTGGCTTCACACAGTATTTGCAAAGGAACTCACTTGTGTCGGCGGAGTATGAGGGTGTTCGACTAATGGAGAAGTTCATATGCAGTAAGGAAAAACAGATGTCAATGTCCAAAAACAAAAAGAACTCTGAACTGTTCAAAACCTCAACTCAATAATTAATACTGTTAAACTTCAATAATGAAAAATTTCTAAATGAAAGCTGGAGCCACAATACAGGCACACACACAGGTAAATTCCGACTGGTTTATTAGAGCTGCCAGTATATTACGCTGAGAGCTGGTGAATCGGATGAAGGGGCAGGTTATGTCCAAGCCATGGTCAGAGTAGAAGAGCCAGCTGTTAAGCTGCTGGCTTCGGGGTATTGGGCAAACACTGACACTGGATACGGTTGACAACACTGGAGCAAGATGAGACTGGACAATGTGGTGGAGCAGGAACGACTGGGAGGAAAACAGACAGCCAAGTGGTGGTTCCTAAAAAATAAACTGAAGTAAACCTCAACTACAAAAAAAACTGTTTATTCTGCAATAACACAGTTGAGCGCACAGCAAAGAGTTTAAAACCCTCTCTGATATCTGTATAATAAAAATGAAATGAGGAGGTGGTTACCTAAACTCAGCACAAAGAATGGACACATGGGGGAACAGCTCTTTACCCTTAATCTGCTCATAGATTCAATAAAATAAACCAGCCAGCTATTTTAAGTAACAATTGACACATTTCATCTTGTTTTCTGTGCCCAGGCCAGAAAATTCTTTAACAATTGGAATTATCTGTCTTCTTTCTCTCTGCTTACAACAAGACATAAAGATGGATGTAGGCTCTGTGATGTTTCTGAAGAGTGGTTTTGAAGCTTCTCTGCTATCACCACCTTGGCACTTGTGACTCTGCCGAACTCCCATCGAACGTAATCTAAAAATAGGCAAAGAAAAGGGTTGAGTGTGGAACAGAGACTTTGGTGCGCTCACCCAACTGTAACTTAAAGTATTAATGATGAATTGTATGAAAAATCATCCCAGTACAGTAGTACTATTCCTATTTCCGAGTTAAGTGATGTAGTGTATCATTTTGACTGTGAAGTTCCTTTATGCTTAAATTCATTTGATACTAACATGACTTGGACAGCTCAATCTCTGCAGTATACTGGCACCAGAAGCAACTGACCCAAGCAAGCAAGCGAACCTTTCGTCAAACTGTCAAAATGTGCTGTGTATTTGCAAGAAAGGTTCAATATTATAAGTGGAGCACTCAAAATTGGGAGCTGAAATATATTGTAATGTGACCCAGAGAGGATCAACAGGTCCTCCATAAGAAGTATTTACAAAGTCATACATGAATTCAAAACCTCAAAACTTTTAAAGCAGTTAATTCAGTAATTTATATGCTAAAGCCTGCATTAACAGAATTTGCAGCGACTTGTGGAGAGGCATCAATCTGTAACCACAAGACCATTATCAGCATATCAGTTGTTATGGCAAGCCTGTTAACAAACAGTGGTGTATTTACACATCCAGCCGATACGGCAAAATGTATCATTCATTTGCATTCACCCCCATGATGCAGTTTTCCTCCTGAGGGGAATATGATATAATGTAAATGGACTCCAGTTCTCTAGTGCTTTTCTAGCCTTTTTGACCACTGAGAGTGCTTTACATTACAAGTCATGCTCACCCATTCACACTTACAGTCATACTGCGCTTGTTCTACATATCCAGCATGCTTCGATAATATACTAGTGGCAGATTGGGGTGCAGCATCTTGCCCAAGCACATTTTGACACTGTTGAAACACCAACTCGTAGACAGTCTATGCTGCCTATTGAGCCATAGCCGCCTGAAATCTGGAAAACCTGGGCCTTTAGCTGCTTAATGCACTACTGAGAAATGAGAAATGCAAGCTAAATGGTAACTTTGTTAGTTTATAATGGAACCTGCAAGCAGAGGGAAAGATTTCTTTCCAAAAGTAACAAAATCAGCCGCATAGCTCACAATGTTGTAGCTCATTTCTTTAAACTGTACAAATATGACATAAAAACAGCAATCAGCAGTTGTACTACCATTAGATTAATGTTTTAGACCATTTCTTGGCCAGTCACTGCTGTTTCCTCCTATTTTCAGTGTTTATGCTAAGTCAGCTAGCTCTTGGTTGTAGTCCACAGACAGATATAGAAGTAGTGTCGAGCTTCTCCACTGATACTACATTATTGAATTTTTTTTATTGTAGGATTGTGTTTAATCTTTTTTTTTTTTGTGGTGCACAGAACTTGATTGACTTATAATTAAAAGTTTAGTCATTAGGTGGAGCAAATTATACAAAAGCACCAAAACTCCAGCTTGGAGCCCTTTCCCACTGCCCTATGTGAAAGGAAACAGTAAAGATGTTTTTTTGCTAAGTATTTGTATAAAATTTCTGTTGGGCCATGTCTGTGAACTGCACAACTGAGATAAATCAATAATATGCTAAATCCTCACTGCTGACCCTCCAGCAAAGCTCATTGTAGTATATATACTCTATAGTCATAGATATCACCCATCCACGGAGCTGAGTGTATTCTGGGAGTTATTTCATGTTGAACTGATGCAATTGGTTTTTGTAACTTACTCAACCTCTCCTTCTGCAGAATACCCCAGTAGAAACAAGTTGTAGCTTTCCAAGGTTAGTGTGTGGGTTTAATGTGTAGGTGGAGGCAGTTTTGTCAGAGTGAGAGAGCGCAGTTTTCCTCTTAAGAATTATTATTATTATTTTTTTTTTTTTTATCATATCCATATCCACTCTAAGAGAAGTGCAAGACAGGGTCAAATCACTTCCATGTATTTTTCATCAGACCCGCCATGCTTAACACATTTGGACATCGTTTGTGTAATCAGTCAATTTCGTTGTGTGCTATGTGTGATTATGCTTAGTTAAATTTTCAGTTTGTTTCTACCAACTTTTTCATTAATTAGTCCGAAGTCCAAATCCAGCGAATGATACATCAGTCTTCAAACGACATTTGGCCTGAGCTGTGCTGACATCAGGCCAGTCAACACCAGGCACATCCAGGGTCTGATATGAGTTTAAATACTTTAAGCAGTCCATTGCAGTATATTCCTGAGGAGAAACCATATTTCTTTTATCTTCCCTCTCAGTATTGGCACAGTTTCAGTCAAACGACGCTGATGTACTGGGAGTACCTCTGAAATTGTTGTTGTTTAAAGAAGCATCTGAAAACTCATCTCATTACCCTCCCTGTGGTTTGTGCACTTGTTTCTGGACGAGCTTTGGCTGCAGTACGTGTAAAAGAGGGAGACTGGGAGTGTGTTTCTGCCTTGTCTCTGTTATGGATTTCCATATCTTCTCCTTCGCCAAATGAGTCCTTTGGCTCCAGTGCACCCGTGTGAGAGTTGCATAGCAGCGTTTTAGGAGCCACCACTCCTCTATTCATTAGGAGAGATTTGTGCTCAGCTGTTTTGCTGGTTTTTGTTGTTTTTTTTTATTTGTTTGTTTTTTGTTGTTTTGGGGGGTGGGGGGAAACTTGCTTTCTCTTACCCTCTCTCTCTCTCCTCCCTACTCTCTGATTGATGATAACAAGGTTGTTGGCTACAACCAACCAAAATGGCTTCCAGCTTTCTTTGTGTGTATGTGTGTACCTGCGTGCTTCCTTGTGTGTGTGGTGTTCCCTGGCTCCGTTCTGTCACTAGTTTAATCTGAACATCTGTGCATACTGGTATGAGTTTGTCTTCCTGAGCAAGACTGTTGTCGTGTTCTCTGCGTATACATGCATCAGCATACGAGTGTGCATGTGCGCGCCTTTCAAGGTGATGAAAGGCTGCTGCTCCTGTGAGTCGCACACTGCTGTCTGCTTCCTAAATGGCTCTGAATAGGCGTAATGAAGATGATCGTTTCTGGGTAGTTCTGTGTAAAATGAGTGAGGGATGAAAGGTACTGGAGGATGTCCAATGAGAGATGCATTTACACATGCATAAGTATAACAATTCAACATGATTCCAGGAGAGACAAAAGCCAGAGAGAAAAGCACACTTGTTAATACAAAGAACACCATGCATAGAAAGAGATGGGCACAAATCTTAAATTTTAATTCACAGGCATGGGACAGAATAAGAAACAAAAAAGATTGAGATAGAAACAAAATAATTGTATCCATAAGTGTCTTAATGTTTCAACACTTTTAGCTTCATCTCAATATGATGTCTTCAGTGTTCATGTCCTTCACAGCATCACAAACAACTGTGACGTCTCTTGTCTGTGTTTACCTGAATTTCCACAAGCCCTATAGGTTTTTGATTTCTGTGGAAAGAACCCCTGAAATTACTGTCCTTTTTCTCACTCTGTCTTTCATGTTGTTTCTCATCCTGCATTAACTCTGCAGGCGATATGAGTGTCATGTTGCTCCCTTATGGATAACTGCCACTGTGCTGTTCAAGTGCTATGAGATGTTACCTTGACTCATTTCTTCTTCTGTCAAAGCCATGTTTACATTGGTTCAACTTTGTGCTCTCAGCACAAACCAAAAAAGGCTTTGGTTCCTTTACTGCAACAGAAGAAATTACTTAAAAAGCAAGTTACAAATATGTTGTTTAGTTTGTGAACATCACTGAATAATTTCGTGCACTATACTTTTCAGCAAACCTTTGTCATGTTGGAGAAAATAATTGGTTTGTTTGGGACAATTTTTACCAGTGGAATGAAAGGGATTTGATTTATGAGTGGCCACAGGACAACGTTTGGGATTGACTCCAAATAAACCACAGTGCCCGTCTTCAATGATCACGGGCAGGAAATGGAGCTAAAGGGCACAGATGAATGAGCTACATCAAACTTCAAACAACACAAGAACTTTTTTCCAGCAGCAGCTGGGTTCAGTCTTTTTTGGGGGGGGGGGTTGTTAGCAAAAATCAATACAGAGAATTTGTTGTAAGTTTAAATTAGCTGGAATTTGTGGTTATATATTTTTAAGAGACATCTCAGCCAATCAGAGGGAGGATAGTTTGATCAATTCCTCCTGTTCAAGCTGAATGGCTGAAAAAACTACTCATTATTTTTTCATCATGACAGATTTTTATGGTTATTTTGGTCATACAATTTTTTGTAGCCCAGTGAATGTTTAACTTTTGAATTTTGTTTTACCATTGTCACGGTCATTTTCCAGGGGTATTAGGATGAACTGAAAATGAAAAAAGTAACTAACATTACAGATATTGCAAGCAAATATGGGATTTCTACTGGATAAAAGCTGTAGGATTATTATGAAATATTGCTCAACTCATTTGTTTGCTGATTTGAGTGATAATTATCCAGCTCTTTGGTCTGTATCCTACTTTCATGTCATTTCAATTCATTTCAGTGTTTGGGCACCAAAGAGGAGAAAAGAAAATTAGTGTGCCATATGTTTCTGTCCAACTCTGCTCCTCCTTCCCTTTTACATTTCCCTTGTCCTTCATACAGTAATTCACGTGTCTTTCCTTCCCAGCTCAGCACTCCTTTCTCTTATCAACCTTTGTTGGTTATTCACAGTTTTCCATCCATCTATTCATTAGTTCCTTGAGGCTCAGGAGGAGGGGTGGGTGGTTGGGCTGCAGACAATCCCTGATGGCATTGAGCAAGATGCGGGACGTGCTGTGGATGAGCTGCCAGTCAATTACAGGGCTGATACATAGACAACCATTCACACTCACAATTCACACCTACGGGTAATTGAGAGTCACCAGCCCTATTCAAAGTTTTCCTTTCACTGAAATAGTTTTATAGTCCAGGGAGTAATAATATAGGCTATTGTCACTTTATTAAGGAGTGAGCTGAATTCTCTTTAATGCTCTCTCTCCTGCAGACACACACAAATAATAATTTCAGTTAAAATTCAAATCCATTCAGTTTCTCAGTTAGCTTAATTATGATGGATGTTTGCCAAAGAAAATAAATAAATAGAAGAGGTGAACGGTTGTACACAACAGTGAAGGTTTAATATAATGAAACTATACCGCAGAGGAATGATTTTAAGAGAGGAAATACAAAGCCAATCTAAGATCACCATGATGCAGCATGTACAATGATGAAGTCCACATATTGATTTCTGTGTGTTCTCTGTCTCTTTCACAGGGTCCCATAGAGAATGATGTTGTGATTCACGTGGCACTGATAGCAGAGAGCCAGAGGTAATGTGTATGTGTGTGTGTTTGTCTCTTTGTGTTTTACAGGCAATAAATGCGGGGTTAGTTTCCACTCTGTTCGGCTCTGTGCTGTAATTATGGTCAGCTCATGAAGCTGGTGTTCTGACCTCGGCCAACCTCTGCCACGCTTCTGCATACGGGCTTGTGTACACTAAGTGTGTGTGTGTGTGTGTGTGTGTGAGTCTTGGGATACAGGTGTATGAGTACCGGTGTGGGGGTGTGTTCATGTTAAACAGTGTCAGATGACTGTGTGGATCTTGCTAACCTGTACTGTAGCATCAATTACCACTGCTCACATATCCCCGTCCCAACTGCAGCATCTTTCATCACTGTGGTACTTTAAACTGTAGACCAGTGTTTCTCAAAGTTGGTGTCCCCAGAGAAAAGGAAGTCATTTATCTCCATAATTTTTTTATCTGGCACTATTTATCTGGATTTATTAGATTGGTTCTTACCCCCCCCAGGTTAGGGGTACAGCTGTATATGATGATTTAATTACAACTAGCAATGCGTGCTGTATTTTTTTCAGTGTCTTGAATCACTTTAGTTCAGTGCTACCCAAAGGTAGAAGTGCTGTTACTTAAACAACCAAACACACAACTGTGTTTTCTTGTGAATATCAGGGATGAGCACTTGTTTTTAATGATTTTTACAGTCTTTTTGACCAATGTGCTGTTCTGCATTACTCATGCTGCACCTGATTCCAGCTGTTTGAGCCATTGACTCAATCGGGGCTCACATTTACTGTGTAGTACATCCAGTGAACGAGTCAATGAACTTGCACTGCTCCCTCACACTAAAAGATTCTGAGCCAGTCTCAGGAGCCACTGAGTTTGTTTGTTCAGCTCAGCTAATTATAAGGCGTGCTAATGTTTACATTAATGTTTCATTCATATTTTTTACTGTTACTATTATCTTTTTAATGCTATCTGTTATGCTTTATACTGCATAAGGCACTTTAAATCAGTTTTTTATGATGTGATATTTGATATTTTGACTGTAAACAAAGCTGTGTTTGTGGATGATATTCATGTTTTCTTCTCTTTGGTTCTATGTGGCAAAGTAATTTCCTCCTGGGATGTGAAATACCCACCTAGACTTGAGCACACCCCTGCACATTCACTCACGTCTGACTGGGAGCGAGACTCAATGGATAAATCAAGAGATTGTTCCACAAAGTGATTAACTTCAGCTTGTTAATTCTTGAATTGAACCACACTGCAGTAGCAACAGCAGCACAACAGATAAAGATTTACAATCAGCTTGATTTACATGGGTTTTATAATTGCAGGAGCACAAGTTCAATAGATTGAATAGACTATTCAACTTACTGTTCTATTGACATTAAAGCTGCAGATTTACAAAAGGTACAGCTGAATTACTCTGGTTTTAATTTTGTATTATATTTATATTTCTACTTTTGGACCACTACAGGCCAGCCTTAGAAAAGTCTGTGACTGACTGACTAACTGACACAGTTTTTATTTGTTGGTGCTCTTTCAAAATTAATGGTTGTATAGAGTTTCTGTTATGCCAATAGAGAGATCTTTGGAGTACAGCACCTTTTGTAACTAGTTTTGCTGACTTTTCAGACCATTTTAGAGACCCAATTTCAAAAAAGCAACTAACTCTTTTAGTGTACAGTATTGCCCTGTGAGTGTGAGGTCAAGTTTTTGCATCTGCATGCACACCTCTCTGGGCCACTCATCTAGCTGAGCAGAAGGAAACTAACAAGGACATGAACTTGTATCTTTCTCCCTGAGTGATCATTTTACAAGTAAAACCACTGAAATTAAAAGTCACTGTCTCTCACTCAGTTCATTGGAACTGAAGTGGACTGTTGGATGCTAAACTAAAGTCTAAATGGTCAATGCTTCAGTCACTATTTCATATTTTTCTGGAAACAAAAAAACAAGTAACAGAGATTAGCTTTATTGTGAATTCAGCCGCATTTTAAAAGCCAGAGAGGAAGAGAAAATGAAACAGATAAAGGGCTGAAATGGGCTGAAATGGGCTGATGTAGAAAATAGATAAGTAGGAGGATAAAATAGGATGTTAGGATTATGCTAATTATCGTACTCCATCATTTTGTGGCTTCAGTTTTGTACATTTGCCATACACAGTCAGCTGTGGCTCAGGAAGTACAGCAACATAGAAAGAGTTCGTATTTGAGGGGGTGAATATGGCTTCTATTATAGAGCGCTGTAAGTGGACCATAGGACTAGAGAAATACTGTATGTGTGCGGCCCATTGTCCATTCATAGCACTGCCAAATGCTAAATCTATACCTTGTCCTGTTTTTTCACTTGGTTTTCTTTTTCTGCATGTGTGTTTGGTAGATTGCAGGTGTTTCTGAACACCTATGGCATTCAGACCCAGACGCCCCAGCAAGTGGAGCCAATCCAGATCTGGCCTCAGAAAGAATTGGTCAAGGTAACTTAAGCACACAATGGGGCTGTTGGTGCATTTAGCTTTCTGTTCTTCAATGGCAAAAACTGAGTTTTATGTAATAAGTTTCAGACATTAAATTTTAGCTGTTCAGCTGTGTTAGTGGTGACATGATGCTGGAGGAAAAAAACCAAAAATCCTGCACAGACACTGTCTATCATTTGTACTCGCACTATATACCAGTGATGGACAGTGTAAGGGGCTTTTCCTTTTGTTCTTAAATTTGATCAGTTTTTACATTAACTTAGTGAGTTAATTATAACTCCATCTTAAGCTAACTTTTTAATGCTCCAGTTTATATCAAAATGAGATAGCTGCTGTGGTGTTGCACTAGCTTACTGTAGGTATCATGATACAATGTAAAATGAATACAAGTTACAAGATACAATGCTATAGATAAAATCCATTTTAAGTCCTATCAATACACAATTGACTGTGATCAACAACAGAAAGGCGATTCCTGGTCAAAATTTAGAATGAGTGACAAAATATCTTGGTTCAACTTAAATGCACTAAATGCAACACAGAGCTGGACATGCAGTCAGATACCTACATTAACAGCATCCCTGACTGGTGTTACGTCTTCTCTCATGCCGCTTATGCTTTAGGCCTAAATGGAGCTTTTTGTCAACTCATCTGTAAACCCACATAATAATTTTGTTAACTAAATGTATGCTAATTACAGGCCTACTACTCCAGATCATTAGCCAGGCATGTGAATGCTTGGGGCATACATTAGAGCAAACAAACACCCAGTTTAAAACCTTGTCTTCTTGGCTTTGAAAAGGTTGGAAAAATCCAAAGTCTGAGAGACCTGCTGTGGGCAGTTACTGTTAAACTATGATCAAACTATCAGTGTTGGAGGGGAAACATCTTGCCAGTGCTCATTTGACAACTCAATAATTGCAGAAATTTAGCAGTACACTATTAACTGCAGTCCCTCACTGCTAACGTAGCGCTAAAGTAGATTTCAAGTCATTCCTGGTTATTTTGAATGATTGGAGGGAGATTTAAAGGGAGTCAACGGTGATGGTCTATTGATGGCACCCACCACCACTACGATTCCACAAATCAGTCTTACAGTCAGCCAAGATTACGTTTCAGCACTTAGCTATCAATAATCCAGCAGAATTTGGTTCAGTCAGTCCATCGGCTTGTCAGTCCAAGATATCCTGCCATTAAGATTTTCCCTTTGATTGTCCATTCAGTCACACTGGCTGGATTGGTCAAAGTGATTGATCGGTAAAACAGTGATTGTGTTGATTGATCAGCATAATGATGAAACTGTCCGTGTTTCCCTCTGGCAAATTGGAAAGACATGGAGCTGAGTGGTTTTTAAATTTGCTCTCAGAGCAGATGGAAAAGATGAGAGATTAAAAAGTGACAAAAAAAATATCTAAAATGTTCAGGTAGATTCATTTGGACTTACTCCCGTCATTACCTTAAAATCATTGCTTCTGCATTAGAAAAGCTTGAAGGTCAAAAATAGGCAGATCAGTTGTGGATATTCTGAATAAAAGCTCTTTATAATTCTGATAATTTTTTAAATGGTAGAAAATGCATGATGGTTTTTGAAAAAGCTGAATTTGCGTTATCATAATCACCATTGTGGTATTGGCTACATAACATGAGTAAATTTGAAATACAAGTTGTCATTTGAATTGTATTTTCTTTTTATTTTTGCCAAAAATAAAGAAAGAAAGAAATGCAGAATGCTGTTCATTGAACAAACTAAACTCAACTCATCAGTTTTTTACAGCTCACCTGCTCACCTTTTCAACTCAACCAATTTTTGTGACCCTCACAAGTCTTAGGTGATATTTTATTGAAGTAATAGCGTGATGTGTGAACAGAAATTCTGTAATGCTATTATTGCAAGTAATATTTTGTCATATTTGTTTAGCCTCCCGGCGGCACTGGAGCATAGTGGTTAGCGCTGTTGCCCCACAACAAGAAGGTTGCGGGTTTGGTTCCCAGCCTGGAGCCTTTCTGTGCGGAGCTTGTATGTTCTCCCTGTGCTTGCGTGGGTTTCCTCCCACCGTCCAAAGACATCATGTTTAGGTCAATTGATGTTCATATTCACCTGATAGATACCTGGAACACATACATACCATTTGGTCTCAGTGACTTTCACTGATGAACAGTTATTAGCTGGTTTCAGTGTTTTTGAAACTGTCATCATCCTGGATATTTGCTCACAATCACAGTCTTTACTCTTCAGCAGTACAGCAGCGGAGACCTCTTCAGGTTCCTGTCCTGTCAGCCAAAAATAGAAACCTGATACTGTAGCAGACACAGGCTCCCCAACACCAGACCCATGAAGATGGGATAATGTGGATTTTTGCTGAGGCGTCGGCCCTTAGGATCTGAACTTGGTACAAAGAGCATGAATCCAACTTGACCATGACCCAACCTGATTCTGTCAACAGTCCAGGCTGCTGATGGTGTGAGGAATATTTTCTTGATATTCTTTGGAGGCCCTAATACCAATCAATCAATATGTTTATGGTACTGTGTTGCTTCATGTTCATCCTTTTATAGCCACATTTGACCATCCTCATTAATACGATAATGCATCATGTCACAAAGCAAAAGTCTTCAAAACAGTCAACCGGGCAATCGTGTCAAAATGGAGCATAGTCTAAAAGAAGTTTTTTTCATAGCTGGTAATTTACTTGAACTGAATCCAATGTAGCCCCCCATCAACACACAATAAGGTAGAATGAGTTGAACAAATGCCATCCAGCTTTTTTCAAAAATAGCAGCTGTCTTCTTGTTGATATAATTATTCCAGTGAGAGGATGGAATACCAGCCACACAAATGGGTTTTCTTTTCACTGCAGCTGCCATGTTGGTAACAATCTGTTGTAAATTTGTGAGTAGCAAGTTCATCACTAGCTGTCCACCCTGCTTCTTTCATCCGTCGCAGATTACACCATTTGTGCTGCCATATCTGACATCAACCAGTACCCCACTCCCAACTTCACTTCCATCATATCCATCACAGCCCCGGTGTCTTCCCTCAATACTGTCCTTCATCTACATATGTGCTGTTTGAAGTCTAAGATTTTCCTGTCTTTCGTCCCTCCTGTTAGATCTGTCACTCATCCCTAGACTTTATTTGCCATCTGTCATGCGTGTTAGATTGCATCTATTTTCCACACCCTGTTCTATAAAAAAAAACTATTTCTCCTATCATGTCATTGTACTGTGCTGTCTTCCTACCTTCTGTCCCTCTCCTATCCGTCACATTCGCTTTTTAAGCCCAATTCTACCCACAAGGCCTACATCCCACCCCGCCCTGATTACGTCCATTAAACAATACAACTCTCTCCTCCAGGTCCATCATCTGCCTTTGAACTGTCATACCTGTTACTTTTTCCTCCTTACCCCTCAGCTTCTTTCTTCAGTGTGGTGCTCTTCCTCTCAGATGGATATGTGATTGTGAGACAGAGCAGGCACTGTGCTGAATATTAAATCCCAAGCCCAGCCAGTCTTTCTTCCTCAAAAGGATCTGTTTACCTTGGAGTCACCAACATTTCCAGGGCATTGGCCTGAGCTTGCTCACTTCATCTCATTCCTCGCAGCCATTTTATTGACAACAGCTGCCCGATGATGGTGGAATAGCAATTACATTTTGCAATGTGTTATTCCCACCCTTGCACCCCAAATGCTGTCCTCTCACAAATCCCTGCCTTAACCAAAAATTATCCAAATGAGCACATTAAAAAGATCTAATGTCTCAGAGGACAAGAAAGAAATTTATAGTGTTTCGTGCCTTAATTTAATATTATTCTTGATTATTACTTTTGCGCATGATAATATTTTGGTCCGGATATCTTTTGCAGAGGTTAAGGAAATGCATGGAATGTTAAATTGGGCAGCACAAGCTAACCAACTCTTGTTTTTATTAAAAAGTAGGAAGGAAAAAAAAGCAGCCCAGTTGAAATGCTTGTAGCAAATGTTTTAAGTTCATTCTCTATGTCACTGTCACTCCACCATGACTCAACAAAAAAATGCTACAAAAAAAAGGTGGGGTTTGAAAATCCGCTTGGCTTGACCAGCTGCACTGTGAAAACCTCATGATGACCTCATGGTGAATTTGAACACACATCGTTGTTTGTGGATTTTGACCACAGTCAATTACACTGCAGTCCACTTAGTGGGGGGGCTGCTTTACAGGAAGAACAATTTCAGCAACCAAAAGCTCTTTTAAAGCACTCCTCCCTGTCACAGGAGCAGAACGTTTAATCCCAAATTCAAAGACCATGTACAGTATCATTGTGAACTGTTTGGTAAGATGCTGAACTGCCTCTTGCCATATATCCCTTTGGATGACACCATCAGCTGTCACAGTAAATCTGCTTTGTGCATTTTCTGACATCCAACAGTTACATTTACAAAGTTATGGATGCAGAAACATCCTAGTGTCTTTATGCGGAAATTAAAGTTGTTCATTTTTGTCAGTTAGTTTATCATATATTGTGATCACTGCAATTGTGAAAAAAGACTAAAGAGCTTTAGAGTCTTGCTTTTTACTATATCTCCTGCCTGCCAGACTTGCTGTTTGTGCTGCGGTCTGTGGAAATGTGAGGGAATGAAAGGATGCTTTGATAGGCTGCCTGCGTGTAGTCGTTCTTCATTGGTATTCTGCACGCAGGAAGTGTTGAGTACAGAGGTTCCTCCCTTGCTTTTCTGCCTTAGGTCTCATCCTTGTCTTTTAGAGCTGTGATTTGCAATGCTGCTTAGTCCTCAGTTAACGTTAACATCATCTCTCTTTTTATTCATTTACATTAAGTTTGTTCTTTCGTCTCTTTCGTTGTAATTTCTTTTATTTGGTCTCACCTTTGCCTTCTCCTGTTGTGGTCAGTACAAGTGTTTCAATTCAGCAGATGGACAGGAGTAGTAGAGCACCACCTTTCGGCTAACATTGTGAGTTGCAGCAGGTGTTAGATGGTAGAATGTGGCAGAGAGAGCTTGATGGGCAGATTTCATGCTGTGCCACTTGAATGTGTGGGTGTACTGATGCTTTTCATGATAACACACATTGGGAATGAGCAAGTACGCACACTCATCCCCGGCACATCACAAAACAAGTGTGATGCACAAAACGCATAAATGATACGTTGTGGCAGGTATGTCAAACCACTGGGCTTCAGAGCAAGCAGAGCAAAGAAATCAATGTCCATCTTTTTTTTTTTTTATCTTTGAAACAGTGTGTTTTGACAGCAGGTGACACAGCAGTAAAAAGCTTTTATCTGAAGTTCCAAAGAAATACACTGGAAGCTGATCAGCTGGAGCTTCTGTATCTTGAATCTCCTTGCTGCCATATTTAAATTCATTTCAGAGGGGGCTGGTGGAGAAGGCCATGACCTTTTCCTCTGTTTTAGTTTGAATAACTGGTAACCAGGGAACTCTTTAGATAATTACTTTAACACCTGTGAAAAAAGTCAAGGATTTTATTTATCCATTTTGTTCCATATATATACACACACACACACACACACACATATATAAGACTTATAATACATTGGTGGTCTAAAAATCTAAATTGAACCTGTGGTTTGAATCATACTTTTTCACGATTTTTGCACGATTTTTTTTTTTCCAGCAATTAAGTTACTTTTTGAACTTGACCCCCTGAGCTTGTCTTCTTCAACCAAACCCCTACTGGATTTAGGTGCTATGTGAAGCTCATTCTATCTCTCCTTGTACTGGGCATCCTGCACTGCAGAGCCTGCATACTTGTCATATATTTGTCTTGACTTAATGTTTTCACCTTCAGACTGTGGGATCCGGCTCAAGACTCGATCAAAGTACAGTACATCTCCTGCATAGCCGAAGAGTAGATTTTGTGAAGAGATGCATTGTTCATGTTTTTGCAGCTCACGAAATAAGGGACTTCTTTCCACCTCCCATCTAGGTCAATGCTGGTTGTGAAATTAGGAACATTCTATTGAGGGAAAAGTGTGTTTATGTGTCCAAAAAATATCAATTTGAAATGAAGGTGTAATTATTATTTAAAGCACTAGATTTATAATTTCACCAATATGCAGTTCAGTTCAGGATTGGTGGGTGTATTCCTGTTTTAAGAAAACTGTTTATTCAGTGTTTATCTCTTTAAGCATAAGGTGCTAATAGTTAGGATGACAACTGACTACCTGCAGCAGCAACCAAGCAACATTTTCAAAGCCAAAGAGCACAAATCGAATTATATAAAAAAAATCCTCCTGATATATCAAGAGCAGCAGCACTCTCCTGCTTTTCAGGATAAACTTGTTACCTGAGATATTGTTCAATTTGCAGAACTCGTGAAATAGTCTTCATCCACAGGAAGCCTTCCCCCTTGTAGAGATTAAACACATTATTTGAGAATATGAAGCATAAATGTCTTTATCTGTTACATGTGTGACTTTGTATAGTATGCATGTAATGAGGATAGTAAACAGAATAGTAACGGTTAATAGAACATTAAACAGAAGTCAGCTGGAGAAATTGTTTTAGGCAGCTCCCAGTGTTAATTATCCAGCTATTTATTACAATTCCTGGCTACATTCAGCATTTTAGCCAACATAATTCAAGAGAGAGGGAGAGACCTGGTTTGTTGACGTCTGTTTGAAACTCAGGGTCCAAATATTGCAGTAAACTTATGAATTTTCAATATTGCAACCCATGTCAGTATCAAACAGCTTGCTATATTGTAATAATGAGTCAGCCCATGTCTCATCTTATGTGCCACTGCAGCTCAGTGCAACACTGTTATCAGGTTCATGGCCTATGGGTGTACATGGGTCCACTGAATGCTGATGGCTGCACAGGGACCTTTCATTATCACCATACCTCATAACATTATGTAGAGCTAATATCAGTAGGTGGTTCTGCCATGTGGAGGCCATTTCAGCTTATGAGAAACAGAAATATCTCAATGCGACAGATGGATGACGGACTTACATTTTCATTGTGATAAGATACAAAACATTTCGAGTCAAATATGATATTTTTGATCTTGAAGTGGTGTTGATGTGATCGCAAGGAAATGCACAAATATTTGTTATCTTTGAAATCAAAAATCTCAGCAGTAATGTTTGCGATTTAAATGTTATGTTCTTTGACAAGATATTTGTTTGAATCTGTATGTGAATGTGTTCATGTGTGTCTTCCTTTAGGCATACCGCTTACTTGCCGTCAATAAGAAGCTGGGGTTGAGTGGGCGTCCAGAAAGGCCAATGGGCTGTATCGGGACCTGCAAGGTATATGAATTTGCACACACGCACATGCACACATGCACACACACACACACACACACAGGTCGACCGGGTGTTGTGCTGTAACACAACTCCCACATATTGATCTGCATAATTTTTCCTCAGGGGTCTGAGGGGTCTATGGCTCAGAAAGTCAACGTTGAGAGAGAGAAAAAAAATTGGTTTTTCTTCTGCAGTCAGTTCAGTTGCATTAGTAAATGCTGAAATAGATTGTGGTGAATCTGAAGTCTTACTCCATTTTAATATGCTCATCTGCTGTCAGGAAGTCTGTTTGTGTGTCCGTGTGTGTGCATCTTGTGTGGCTGTGGGAATGTGTGTTCCTGCATTATGCATGTGTCTTTGTGTGTACTCTTTCCGATGTTTTTGTAGCTTCTCCCATATGAAGGTCAGAGCATGACCAAATAAGTTAAGCAAGAGCAGCTTTCTCAAACAGAGGCATCGCCGAACAAATGAATCATGGCTCCCAACGCATTGCTAAGCAGACAATATTATAATGGAACATTTATAGGGAAAATGGCAAACTGCTAGAAGACATTATCATCATCACTGTGTTTGTATGGTTGTGCATGTCTGTGTGTATGTGACAATCCATAAGTGTGAAAGGGAGCTTTGTACAGTACCAGTCAGGAGTGGCTGTGTACTTTGTGTGTGTTCCCTCTATTTTAGGATTGATGGCTTGTTTTATAAGCTGCTGAGAATAATGTATTTAATGTATATGTGGCTACTTGTGAGCCATCTGTCTTCTAATGCAATGGTATGTGTGTATGTGTGTGTGTGGTTTTCTCTCCAGATTTATCGTATCCTGGGCAAGACAGTGGTGTGCTACCCAATTGTGTTTGACCTAAGTGACTTTTACTTGTCCCAGGATGTTATGCTGCTGATTGATGACATTAAGGTAAGTCAGGGTCAACTTCATGTATTCAGCAGTGCCACAGCTTTTGATGTGCTTGTAGGCTTGTAGACTATTCTTTTTTGATTGCTTCATCAATACACTGAGTAGTGAGTTTGTAAAAGAAAAATAATGAAACTACATCTTAATCTTTCTCTACAGCTTGCTCTCATGTGAAATATTTTTATATCCAGAATGATAGAAATAGTGTGGTTTTTGGGCAAATACATGAATTGGGTAGATGAAAAGATTGATGCTACTCCCATACATGTGTTTGTGCTTAAGTATTAAGCCTAATTCAAGATGCAGTTATCTTTGCTGAGCACGAACAGACAACAGACAGGAAGAAACAGCTAACTTAGCTCTTCCCAATAATCTGCCCAGCAGCATCTCTAAAACTCACTAATTAACAAATTGATCTTGTTTGTTAAATCCACACAAAAATAAAAATTAAGAATTGTAAGAGCAGCTCTGTGCGGATACCAAACTTCTTATCTAGCTACAGATCTGAAAGCAAAAAAGTGCATTTTCCAAAAGGTCAAACCACATTTCACTATTAGATACAATAGTGGATCAGCTCCCAGCCAGCTAGAGACTGTTTCAACTTTCAAAACAGCTGTGAAAGCTTCTCTTTCCCAGGACTAATCTTCATACTGCATGTCAGCTCGTCTTTCTCTCTTCTTACTGTGTGTACCATCATCTATCAGATTAAGACCAAAGCCTATTTATACATGAAGCAGAACCTTATGGGACAGAAATTTACTTTAGGCAAATTGTATGTACGCTAACATCCTGCAAAATATATAAATATAATATACTATCATATATATTGAAATATTTATACTGTTCCTTTTCAAAATGGCTTTTAAAACTTAAGTTGCTGTGACACTTTATTCCATTCTTATGTACAAATGTATAGATAGATAATTTAATTGCTGTCTCTGTTATAAGTCTTTTTATTGTTTTTAAGTTATTCACTATTTTTTATTATGAAGCACTTTGGTCACCCTTTGGGCTGTTATAAAGGGCTATAGAAATAGACCTTGATTGACTGATTGATTTGATAAATAAAACAATGTCATGCCTGCACAGAGCCAGATCACCTACCTTCAATTGTACAGTTTGTAAGATATGTACTATATGTACCACCATATATGTAGTATTATACCCAATACATTGTAAGTATTGGGGATTATATTATTAATCAAAACACATTTTATATAATTTTAATCACAGTTAAGATGTGAATTTTGAGCATTTATACAAACTTAATAAAGTGTAACAACCGTTAATTACATTTATTTCATAAACTTTTTATATACGCATGTTGAAAGAATCTTGATCAAGAATGTCTAATTCAAACAGAAATTTTCGTGTGTTTCCCAGGAAAGGAAGTTGAACATTGTTAATGGCCCTAATTCACTTTCTGCCCAGAAACAGCAGAAAGGGAAATCTTTGAACCACCAGCATGTCCATAACCACATTAATGTCTATATCTGTATGTGTGTTTTCACAGAACGCCCTGCAGTTCATCAAACAGTACTGGAAAATGCCGGGACGTCCTCTCTTCCTGGTTCTCATCCGCGAGGATAACATCAAGTAATATATGTTCTCCATAATAGCCTTTTAAAACCTTTTTTCTCTGTCCTCTAACAGAATACTTGCCTTTCCTATCTCTCCATCACTGCATCACTCTTTACCTTGCTTTTTCTGATACCAGCTGAAGCGCACAACAAAATATCTTGACTGTTACACTGCAATTTAGTTCGTTTTTTTTTTTATTCAATCTCTCTTTCTCCCCCTCCCTCCCTCTCTTTCCTTTTATGTGTACTATTTATCTTTATAGCAGGAAAGTGCTGCTGTATGTGCCTGCTGATTGGATGATAATGTTTCTCATTTGTATCACTATAACTTGGCTGGTGGGCTGATTCCAGCAGTATTGACCATTATCCAAAGAGCCATATGTTAAATGTGCTACAAAGCCACTCTGCAGTACCTGGAATGAGTCAGTGGCTTCTCACAGAGGCTACTCAGTAGTCATTAGTTTGCTATTGATCGGGATGATGACCTTTATAGACGGTGACAGCACAATGGATGACGCAACAAGGGTCTGGTTGAGGCATGCTTGATTTATTCTGAAACTTCAGCTGTGATTATTTCAAACGGATACTGTTGGCTTTAATACAGTCAGTGGGAGACAATAGTTAAGACAAACTATGAAATGAAAAGATAAGGAAAAATACAATTTAACTTGTGTCTCGCCAGGGGAAGCCGCTTCAACCCAGTCTTGGACATGCTGGCGTCTTTCAAGAAAGGCAACATCGGAGGGGTCAAAGTTCACGTCGACAGGCTTCAGGTTTGTGTAATCAGTTGATGATATATGCGTGTGAATAGATGATGACAAAATGAGACTCTCTAAAAGTTTTTCTCCAAAGGAAAATCAAAAAAAATTGAAGAAATATGAATTATCATCAACAACTAAATACAATTTCAAATTCACCTTTAATAACAAAAGAAACACTTGTTCAAAACACTAATCCCAGCAATTTTAAGACATTCCTTGTGTCTGTCCAGCAATCTACAAGTAAACACAAATATCTACCTCCACTCTTATGATAACAAAGTTCAGTCTTCTTGGTTTATTGTAAAATTAAAAGTTTTACCTAGCTCAGTGATCTGTTGACTCAGTTTCACAGGTGTCCAGCTGCTTTAAACTGTTTACTGAGATCGGCATCAGAAACGTTCCACATAAAAATATGAAGTTAACTGCATTTGAGGAGGGATATTGGTTAAACCTTTTATTTCCAAAAATATTCTTAAGTGTTTAAAATGTTTGAATTGAATCAATTTGTTACAGGAGTTGATTGTTCATGCTTAACATGCATGTCATTCATCTTATATGTCCATTCTCTTTAATGTGCATTTTATACCAAGAACTCCTAGCTGTCTTTCAACCTTTTTAATGGACAGTCAAACATTTACTGAGGGTCACTGATTTCAAATCATTATAGGTAGACCGGTGAACCAGTATTAACTTTGTTTTTTTCCAGTTTTCACTGTCTGCATAGTGGAATTGTTTTCATGAAGGTGTCAGTGAGGGAAGAATAGGCCATCTGCTCTTTTCTATTGGATACTACAGTTGTCTCTGAAATAAACATTGACTTAATATTACAAATGATTCTAGAAATTGTCTCTCAGGGTTTCATTGCTTTTTTTTGCTTTTTGCAAAATGTTCCCAGCCCTTAATTATAAATCCCCTCTCATTTCAATACCAGCAGCTGTGTTTTACTGTGTTTTGACCTTGGTCTGCCAGATTCAATCTTTAAGGCAGTCTGTTCTGGTTTGCCTTGGAGAGTTGGGACTGGCTGTAGTCTGGACTGTTTTATACAAGAGATGGAAATGATTTTGGAGATGCTTTTTGCAAATTGTAAAAAAATATACTCTGGAATTGCTTAAAGAAGAAACAGCAAACTCAATGTTTCTGTAAATGAAGAGTACCAAGGTATATTTTGACTCCCGTGAAATCTGAATCAGACACACTATTTGTTCCATGATGGCCTGAATTAATTATTGTGTGGCAGATGCTATGAAAACCTGCAGGAATCATCAGGAAACATCTCCCTGAAAAACTTGGAAAAGGGGGTACAAAGGGAAATTTTGAGCTACATCTAAAAGTAAATGACCAAATGATAAAAGATTGATGGAAGAAAATATAGGTTGTAGGGATATAGGAAATGAATATGACATGTTGTGCATTGAAAGGGCTTTCCACTTGAATACGTTTAAGTACTTTTTTAACCTTCCTGTAATCAAAATTATAATCTAAAAATGGATCCCAGGAGCACCAGTCAGCTAAAAGGTTGGTTCATAGGGACAAAATAACAAGATTACTCATTCCCTTGCTCTGTAGTCGACCCTCAGCTCTGTGGAGCATTTCAGCATCTTTTAGCTCATTGTTTCGGTTTTCTAACATTACTGTTTGCTTCACTCTTAGCACTTTCAATAGCCTCAGTCACATCAGCACCAGAAAAAAAGAGCTTTAAAATCGCATTGTATTCAACCTCATAATTTTTTACGTCCTCCTTATTGTAGTTTTTAACTATACTGGCTGGTTCATGAATTTAACCAGAGGCAGTTTCCAGCAGATAATAATGAGATTTGATGGCAGACTGTACTGCTTTAACCATCAGGAATATCAATACAATCAATCCTCCTGATGGCAAAGAGCAGGAAAATAAACTCAAGGTAAAGCTAGAATTCTTTTCACAACTTTAACCAACTGCTTTGTCAAACTTATGACAGGTTTCCCCGCCACAGCTCCTCTCCCTTAGTGTTTTTGCTGTTCAGCAGAAACTTCCTCATATGATCATCCCCCTCCCAGCACCCCCACTTCCTTTCTTTTTTTTCTCTCTCTCTCTCTAAACTACTTCCTTCCATTTGCCTATTTGCTATTCAATTCACAACTAACTCCTCCAGCTTTGAAAAACCCCGCTCTTCATCATGTCATTGTTATTGGAAGCAGGATTGCTGCTCTCCTATACACTCTTATTTCTGTTTTGGATTTGACTTCAGTTGGAATGGCTAATATCACATTTAGACCACATGGAGCAAGTCTTATTGAACTGTATCTTTACTCCTACACTGCTGTGCTTTTAAAACCCAAACTTTTATCATCACAGTACTGTTTTTAGACTCACACTTGTTACTGCACCAATACACATTTGTAATATTTGAATCGGAGAACTTCACTACTTGTGTTACTTGTTATGAACTGCATTATTCAAACAGTTGTATTGTCGACCGGATCATGCAACAAAACTCCCCTTGGGGATTTGCACACAACTGTCTCCTCACCTTCGGTGTTTTTGTTATTGTGCTTTTAATATGACTTATTCATACCTTTCCTCGCACTGTGCCATCTCTTCTATATTGCTGCCTTATTGAAAAGCCAATATGTTTGCAAATTAAGTATGTTTCTTCTTGTCATTAACATATAGACCCTGATATCACGAGCAGTGGTGGAGCAGTTGGACTTCCTTCGTGTTAATGAGGCAGAGTAAGAATTTCCTCTAGTCGTTAGCCAGTCGGTGCCTTAGCTCCTGTCGTAACTACAGTATAACTGGCATGGAAACTTCAGTTGCTGTTTTTCGGGTTTAAAATAAAAAAATATCAAAGCAGTAATAGTAGTATTTTTTGTTTGTCGCTTGAAATTTAAACTGTTACAAATGGAAACAACAAGCACATAGGATGATGGTGAACAACATCTAGGTGTGTATGTGCATAGGATCCCAGAGTTTAAGAGCTTTGAAGAGCTGGAGCTGCCCAAACACTCCAAGGTGAAGAGACAAACAAGTACGCCCAATGCCTCCAACCTGGAGCAGCAGCCGGAGATCAGTGTGGAGGAGTGGGTGAACAGGCCCACCAACGAGATCATCCAGAAGTTCCACGTGAGTTTAGACAGTTCATAAATACACAATGAGACACAACTGATATTTTTTAAACAAATTTGAAGCAATACAGTGAAAAACATTTAAGTAAATATAAAATTCAACTACTATAAAAGCTGAAAATGTAATTTACAGCAGATTTATAATGTTATTTAGCTGTTATATAAATCTACGGTATGGTTATACTAATCAAATAGTCAAACCAGCTTTAGCTAGTGATGACAAAGGCAATAGGAAATTCTCCCGAATAGATTTCAAAGAAAATGACAGTCAAATATGCAGCAATCTAGAGAGGAACTTGGTTGATTGACACACCTCCCTCTCATCAGGACTTTCCTGTTTCCTGCTCCATCATAACATCTTATTCATTTGCTACACATTTCTCCTCAGGTCCAGGTTTCATATACACTCGCCTGTCAATAAGCTCTCTCTTCCCTGGCTCTGGATATGAATAATTTAAACTTTCCAGTGTTAATCCACGTTCAGAGAATTAAACCTTGACTGCAGTTGTGATTTGTTTTCTCTCTGAGAAATTTATGCTAGAAGTCCCTGTAGGTTTGAAAACAACATCTACAACAGACTTCATCCACCCTTTTCTTTTTAATTTATTTAAGCATATTAGTGGCCACATAGAAGCCATTGAACTTCATAGCTGTTTTACAATTAAAAGCATCTTAACTAAATGATTCAGCCTGACTGTCCCCTGGCATGATTCAAAAATATATTCTTAATTTTAAATGCATCATGTCTGTTGTCAAATATAAATGAGGCAGTACTATAAAACCCTCACCAATATGCATAACTGTTGCATGCATCACTGAGCTCATCTTTTCAGTCGTCTGTATGTGTATCATTATCCAGGACTCCAACTGCTTGGCCAGTCAGGCTCAGCTTGCAGGAATCCTTCTTAAGAGAGAGGGCCAAGACTTTCTCGCTAAAGATGGTGAGCACACATTCACACAAAGCGTGAGCAAGCAACTTGAGGGAAATTAGGAGATAGCCTCATTAGTTGTAAAAGAAAATTTGTCATGATATTGGTAATATTAATATTAACTATTCACTACCTGCATATCTCATTGTGATTCTTCTTTTTTTATGCCTGGAGACAAAAAATTTACTCTGTTATTGCAGAGAAACTGATGGAGGAACTGGAGAGAATCTACAGAAGAGCAGGCAGCAGGAAGCTTTGGTCTGATACTCTTTCACACACTCAAACAAACACACACTCATCATTATTCTGGGTAAAATTGTGCATCTGTTGTAGTGTGTAGAAGGAGCTTGTAATTTGAATTAGAAAACTGCATGAGAAGTTAGAATTGTGAGAATTTTTGCTGGGGAACCTTGCAGCCAAATGTATTTTTCCACACTTCTTATTTTCCCAATTGTCATCCTCACAAAAATCACCACTCTTGTTGGCACTTTCAAATAACTGTGAACTGTGTCAATGTGGCTGAACTGCAGGCTGGCAGTGCGCCAGACTGCTGCCATTATCAAGAAGTTCGCAAGCTCTATAGCCCCTCACATCACCACAATTCTGGTGCAAGGGAAACAGGTAAACATTGAGACAAAGACGGAAGATGCTGCATGTTTTCTCATAGTTAGCTGGCTAGCTTGCTAGCTTCCTTGAGAGCTGTGTGAGGTTCAGTCCACCCAACTTCAATAAAAAATATTTTCCATATTCAGGGTTTCAAAAAGTCATAACGAATTAGAAAATTAAAGGACTAAGTATAAAAGCAATCTGAATCAATAACAGTGTAAAATACATTTATTTAATCAGAAGCATACCCAACCAGTCAACACGGACTATAAAATACTCTAATGTGCTCATATGCCAATTTTAACGTAACTCGGGATAGTTCCACATTTTGTTTTTAAGTAAATTTGGTCAGTGACACCTTGCTAAAGGTGGTATTTTGCAGGCTAAAAAATTTGCATATTTATGAAATGTTAACGGGCTAATACAATTTGTGAGTTGAGTTCAATTAGATGGCTACCTCCCACACGTCATGATTTTGATCAGGGCAGCTGAGCAAAGCTAGCACACTTTGACTCAGATGAGTAACAGGACCTTTTTATCAGTGTGTGCTTTGTTTCTCCATTAACCATCATGACGCTGGATCCCTACTTCTGCAGCATCACCCAATGCATACAGCTGGGTGTATACTGCAAATCAAATAGTATGTGGCTGTTAGATACAGTATAACGCTGCAATCACCTTTACTCTCACTGTTGTACTTACATGGCAGACCTTGGTACTCGATTAGTGAGCCGACAGCAGTTGCTTATTTTCCTTTTGCATAGAGAAATCTGATTATTCTATACAGACAAAAAAATAAATAAATAATAATCCTAGAGGCTAATTTGTAACTTGCTGGGAAATAGCATCAATACTCTGTTCAATTTACTTTTTCATTTAGCTAGCATGGGCCAGGAAGTGAAGCTTGAAATAGTTCCCTAACAAAGCATTGGCGGATTGACACCACATCATGGATTTTAAACATTAAAGCTTTCTTGTCTCTTTATTCATTGTCCTCAAGATGTGCTTCCGCAGGTTCAAGCATTGAATACCGCTGCACACCCTCCGACACATCCACTAAACAGCAGTTGTCCTTCCCATATAATACGAGGAAGTTGTTTTTCAGCTGATCATATTCATGATCCCTGTCAGTGAAACAGCTTAATTCCAGTGCCTGTGTGTGTGTGTGTGTGTATGTCTGCAGCGACCCCGGCCATGCAAAGATAACCACAGTTTATATGTGCTGCTTTTTCCTCACAGGATTTCTGCAGACAAAAGGAGGTAGTTTGAAGGCTGCAGTGGTTCTTGTGAAGAATAAACTCAGAAATTAGTGGACATTAAAATATTTTGTGGAAAGCCAATATGTTTTTTGATAACCACATGAAATTAATTAAGAATTATAACAATATTTAATTTTAAAATTGGTATTTTTGCCTTTGATTATAAAAAGGACTCAGTTGGGGATTTTGTTTGCATTTTCTTTCTGATTTTTGGATGCTATGGTAATTGAAATGCGAAAATATAGAAGATGGAAGATTTCCTTCTCCTGCAGTCTCCTTGGTCTGTGTGCGTCGGGGACACAGGTCTGGCACCCTGCAGCACCACCTCCGGCTTGTCCGGTGGGTGGGGGGTGGGGGCTGCAGCGACTCTCTGGGTTTGGTGCCTCATGTGCTCCCACACACAAGGTAGCGGGCCTGGAGAGCCTGGGCCTCTGACTTGACTCTGGGCCCTGGTGATGGTCTCACTCATATTTAGGGAATGCCCACATGCACGTGTGGTGTCATTTGCCAGCTCATGTTGGGTCACATCATGAAGAATTGATGAATCCTACCTAAAATGGGCTGAGCTGCTCTTTCATTCCATCACTATGTACTCCATCTTTGACTCTGCTTCTGACACCTTCACCTATCTGGACTCCCATCTCTCCAGAGATCTGCACAGTAACTCTCTGGACTCTCTTAATCCTGAGTGAGGTTATAAGAAAAGCACAGCATCCTTCACTCCACTGATTCCTACCAGCACCACCTGCTTCCTTTCCTCTGTCTGCATCTTGTCTGTCCTTTGTTCTCCCCGATATTCACTGAGGTGTAGCACTAACCTCCCTGCCACACAAATTTCACTCAATAAAGATCAACAAACTAGCTTCCAGGGAGGGCTGGTGATGGTCACACACACGCACTGAAATAATAAATATTCAAATGCAAGACTATAAGTGCATGAATCTCATAAAAAGTTGACAAACGTTGCCGTGTTAAACTATGAGGACAAATGCAGACAACAAAAAAAAAGAAGAAGAAAGAAAGAAATGCCAAAATTTGAGATTAGGGAAGCAACTACCATGTTAATGAACTCTGTAGGTATTTCAAAATCTCTTTTAATAAAATATTTGAGGAATGGAAATGATCTTGAATGGAAAGTCATTTTCATTCATATGTCCACATGCAGTACATTTATCCTGTATAACACATGCTCTATTAAGACTGCAGCAAAGCGGAGGAATTTGCTCCGCAGCCTTTTATCACAAATGAACAAAAACTATGTTTAAGCCCAGGCTGCTAGTCGTTATCTGTGACTATGTCAAGACTGTTCTTGTGTCTTTTTGCCCACTAGGTCTGTTGTCCGTCTTGCCGCCAGTCTCATAACTAAGCTAGTGGACAGCCTTGCCCCCAGTATTACTAGTGTTTTAGTGCATGGCAAGCAGGTAAGTGGACACACAGACAGCTGGGCTCCCTTCTTTAAAATTAGTCTGGGTCGTAGCATGTCAAGACAAGGATTTAAATATTCACTGATTGGAAAAGTGAAATTAGAAGTATATGATGATTTTCCCCTCCTGCTGTTACCCAATAGGAGGTACTCAGGCAAGCTGCATTTTCACACTCACAGTTCACCTCCACTGTTTGTGCATCTCACTTGTACTTGGAGTGAGTCTGCAAGTGTGACCTGCATGACCAATAAGATCCCAGTTTGCAATGTGTTCATGTGTCTAGACATACCGATTGATGTATTGTGACCCAGGACTATTTTTTTTCTTTCTTTCTTTCTTTCTTTCTTTCTTCTTTGATGCGACTGCTTCAGCCAACTTATCACTGATTGAGTCTCAGCACATCATTCCTTGTCAAGTGATATTCAGAGATTAGCCTCCTCTCAAGAGTGTCAGTTATCTCACCTCATTTTACCCTTCTGAACAGTTTTAGGCATTTCATTATGCCAAAGTAGCTCAAGGTGTGAATCTGCATATAGATTGCCTACTGGAGAGAATGCTCCCCTCCACATGATTGGAAAAGCTGATTTAAAATTTGAGATGGCTGTCTCCTTCTGCTTACAACAGCTCAGTTAGAAAAAAATAAGAGGCATCACCCTATTTAAGTCAATCCTGTGATTCAAGTTTGATGCTGAATTTCATTAGCTGAAGGCAATGATAAAAGTGTGTCCTCATCAGGAAGACTGTTGAGGGGTAATTTTCCTAAGATGGCTTTCAGAAGGGACTAAATACAAACGAGTAATCTTAGGATCAGTCATTTTTTCCTTCTCATTTTTATACGACTCTGGGAGAGGAGGCCAATTTCAGAGTTTTGGAACAAAGATACTTGTAGAGATTGTACCTCAGAGGAAGTGCTGTGTGCACATGCAAGTCTGTGAATGTACACGTGCCTGTGCACCTGCACTTCTCAAACAGAACCAATGAGATGTACCGCTCCTGACTTTCTAACTGTATATGGGTGTTGTGTGCGCTCTCTTCCCTCTGGTGCTCCAATGCCTGTAATGCCAGGTGACCCTCGGCCTTTTTGGGCATGAGGAGGAGGTGATCTCCAACCCACTGTCGCCAGGGGTGATCCAGGGAATCATCTACAGCAAGTGCTCTCCTCACGGTGGGGAGCGCGAGGCTGTTCTTCAGCAGGAGCTGGTCATCCACATCGGATGGATTATCTCCAGCAACCCAGAGCTCTTCAGCGGCATGATCAAGATCAGAGTCGGGTAGGACAAAGTCAGGATGAAGTGAGCTTAACAATTCTTGTGCACTTAATGAAGCAAGGTGGACTAAACCAGAATTCTCATTCCCTGGTGTTCAGGGCACAACACATGAAACGGCTGAAACAAATGGTACATTGTGAGCATAAAACCTTAGTTTATTTCCTTCAGCTAGCCAATAAAAAAATCAGGAACTTGTAGCTGTCAAATATCTGAGTCCGCATCAGTGACGCATTTCTAGTTCTGAAAGCTGTGCTGCTGCAGACTGAGACAAAATAGGACTGGATCTCTTCAGACATGTGGTCTGAAAACCACCAAATCACATCACAATGTTGGGTGTTGCAAACTAGTTGTTTCAAAACAAGAAATTGTTGAAAAGAAACGGTTACAGTTGTCAAATGTTGTCTAAATATTCACACTGTGAAGCAAAGCTGGAAACCAGACACAAGACAAGGGTGTCAGCTACAATTAAATGGAGATTAGAACAAGGGCTTGACCATGTGTGAATCTCCAGATGGATCGTGCAGGCCATGAAACATGAGCTGAAGATCCGGGCAGGAGACATGCCCCCCCAGGAAATCTACCAACTCTCCCCCAGCGACATCAAGCAGCTCCTGCTGGATGTCCTGCAGCCGGAGCACGCTGGCAGGTGCTCCTCAAACACCCACTCACTCCCCCAGAATATCATCCATGCTCTCTCATCCTATTCGTCTCACAAACCTGTCTCTGAAGACATCTTCTCTTTATCCTAATGGTTTTACTTGATTCACGATGTTTTTGGTTTTAAATGTTATCTACTGCGTCCTGTTGTCTAAATCAATATCTTATCATCTGCTGCTACTGCAGCCTGTGTCCCCCACAGGAATGATTAAACTTATGTCTGATCTCTTTTAATTTAATACCCTGCTCTCCCCTCAGGTCTTGGCTGAACCGGCGTCAGATAGATGGCTCTCTGAACAGGACCCCTCTGGGATTTTATGATCGTGTGTGGCAGATATTGGAGAGGACCCCCAACGGTATCTTAGTAGCCGGGACTCACCTCCCACAGGTACCTGCCCCCGCTGACACGGCTGCAGGACAAATTCTTTGACCCGACATGTGTTGGAGGTGACACTGTGTACTGTGTGCTACTGTACAAACATTTACAATCATAGAAACCTGTATGACAGTCACTTAGAGGCCTCAAAGACACAGATGACTATGATTTTCCTGCGTCTTAATCAGCAACAGTTTCTCCCGTGTATGTGTTGGTTCAAGTATTAGTTACTGTATCCATCAAGATATTTTCACCTACAGATACAGAGCACAGAAAATCAGTTGCAAAAAGAACTGGTGCTGGTACATGTTCATTCTTTGATGAGTCTCAGGTACCAAAATAAATTAAAGGGGTCGTCATTGAAGATGAAAATGTATGTTTTTGTCTTTAAGTGGTCTATGTAGTGTTTCAGTGTGTGGGATCATCAGTTTCAGAAACACTACAACCAGCCAATATTCCTGCCGGAGCAGGAACATGAACTGACATTCCTGATCTATATTAGTAGGATCAAATACATTGCACTGCTTCAACATGACTGGCTAATTGAATAATTGTTGATACAGTGAGAATCATGTCACTAATTTAAACCAGCAGTTTGGTGTCTTTATCAACATCAATACCTGGATCTCTGAATAGACAAACAAATAACTTCAACAGCTAAACAGCTGATTATTTGTTTATTGGTGAGTGTGATTTGCAGAATTCTTCTGAGGTTGAGCTACTTTGATTCTAGCTCCTACATCTCCAATGAATCTTGTACTGCAGTGAAAGGCAACAGAACTGCGATACTTTTATAGAAGCTGAAAACACACAGAGGACATCGTCACTGATAATCAATGACAGCATGCAGCAGCCGACGGGGCTTTTTTCTCTCTCTCCCTTTTTCTCTACAGCAACCCACGCTGTGTGACATGACCATGTATGAGATGAACTTCTCTCTGCTGGTTGAGGACATGCTGAAGAACATTGTCCTGCCTGAGTACAGACAAATCATAGTGGAGGTAAACAAACTCAAAGCGCACAGGACAAATGGATACAAAATAAATGATAAATGAAAGCTTAAATTATAATAGATGTGTATGGAATTTTAATCCATAACACACTGACTCTGCTCAGTGTATTCATGCTGTATCGGTTGAAGTACTGCAGTTTGTCCAGAATCACTCACTCAGTTAGTAGCACATCTTTCTCTCTGTATCTTTGTTTGGTGTAAAGGTAAATTTAAGAATGCTTGTGATTTAAAAAAATCTGATTTAGTTTCATTCACTTTATTGCTGATGATGTTGTGTTGTTTGTAGTTTCTGACTGCCTTGCTATATCTACACTGTATGTGCAGCTGTTGATGGTGGTGTCCATTGTGCTGGAGCGCAACCCAGAGCTGGAGTTTAGCGACAAGGTGGATCTGGACAGTCTGGTGAAGGAAGCCTTCAACGATTTCCAGAGGGATCACAGCTGCCTTGGAGGCATAGAAAAACAGGTCAGAGGTTTTTCCTCCAGGAATTCAACTTAACTGAGATTATAACTTTTTCTCCTTCGAACAGGTTCTGTCTACCACAAAATGATCTCCTCACCTCTCTAAATCGATGTGCTACCAAACTGAACCGAGCCTCTGCTCCGAGTACACACTGATAATTTAGCCAAGGGGTTAATTAAATAAATGCTGTTTCAAAGGATGGAGTGCCATTTTCTGAATCAGTAGAGCTGTATTAGATTTGTGAGATTTAATCCTGCCAGGATACATTATATTCTTCCAATAAGATATTCATACCTGCTGGTGCAATCATTTGCTGCTTAATAGTAGTTTTTAAAAATTTTAAATGTGAAAAGATCTTCTGATGACACAACCCTCTCGGTTTTGTTTGCCCCAGGACAATATGGAGGCTTTCTACAACACACCTGCAGTGGGAAAAAGAGGCACCTGCAGCTATCTGACCAAGGCTGTTATGATCCAGTTGCTGCAAGGGGAAGTCAAGCCTTGCAAGGACGATCCATGCTCTGTTAGTTAGATTTATAATGCTTTCGCTTAATCCCAACCCCAACTCCCACAGAGTTCATGTAGTCATGAAGTGGTCTGACGAGGACTAAAGAGAATCCATCAAATGTATTCAGAACTCTAACCCCTCCACTCCCCCTTCAGCACTTCACCCACTCCTCCAAGTTAGGTTTTTCCTTGGGTTTTTGCCCAATAACAGCAGAAACTGTAAACAGGGGCTTCAGCTGCAGTAGAGTAGTATGTCTGTGCTTTGCTCTCAGCATTAAACCAGTCATGCTTAAAAACTAAATGGTAATCAGTGGGGGAAACACTGTTTTTCACCATAACACCTGTCTCATTTGTTTTATTTACACACATCTTTATTTGGTCACAGTTCTGGGGGTAGAATATTTAAGTAAAGATTTGAGCAGTTATTTAAAAAGAACATAAAGGATTAATATTGATACACAACTCTCCTGCCATCTGTGTGGATACCTTAGATTAGTGTGCCCTTTGCTCCAACAGTTAATAAAAATCTCAGTGGCACCTCGTAACTCACTTTGTCTCCGGACTAGAAAATAATTCAAATAGAGCATGAGGTGATAAAGGTTAGCTTAGCTTAGTGTGAAGTAAGTAAATGAGGGTATTCAGAGGTGAAACGGGATGTTAAGGCAGTGAACTGGCTTCTGATGTAGCGGCACACAGATAAGTGGCATTAATCTACAAATCTTCTGTAAGGAAGGAAATCAGCCTGTTGCAAAAAGTATTTCTTTCATTTTCAGGTGTCGCTTAAAAATCCACTTGAAATGTTCTGTGTTCTGATTGCCAGGTATTTGGACACAAAGTCACTGTTAGTTCAGCTAAATGAACCAGGCTCAGATGTTCATACCTCACTAGCAGTATCCTACATAGCTTTATAATGTGCAAGAATAAAGTCAGAGGCAGGTGATACTGTATCATGAGGGGAGTTGGTAGGTTTGGCTCCCAGGGGCCTTAAGTGCTTATTACCTGAAGCAGGAAGTCCTTTTTTTTCCTGCCATTATGTCATGTGATTTCTAAAAATAACCTAATGAATTTTCATCTAGACACAGCTGAGCCTTGTAAACCTCACTCAGACTATCTGCAGACCTTTAACTTTAGTTGGTTTCAGTTCCACTGCAAAATAATGAAGATTTAAATTTACTGTTGCGAGGCCTTATTCTGCTCAAAATACATAAATATCAGAGTTAGGCGTTTATTGTGACGTATTGCATTCTTATAGGAGATCTGTGTCCTCTCTGCTGGCACAGTCTGCCACATGACAATGAGTACTGTTTGCCGTTACCATGGTTAAGGATTCCCTGAATGTTTTAGGTGACAAAATCTCTGACAAGGCTTATTTGCACAATAGGGCTCTGCATGACAATGACTGCTGATCGCCTGAGGGTTTGGGAATGAGGACCCAGATTTGTGGAATATGGGCGACAGAAAAAACATCCCTGAATGTCATCACTATGATCAGCCCTTCCAACATTACCTGTGTGTGTGAGACCATTTTAAACTCTGAAAATTGTAGCTTCACAAAATAAAGTTATCATGGAAACCACAGACGTGTGGGATCACTTTCAGCTTGAGAAACTGTATTTATGAATGTGTGGAAATAAGTGGCATTTGCATTATGGGGCTGCATGAACATGTAATTACTTCACATAAAGCAGAAAAATCTTTTGCTCCTCAGCTACAACTGCATCAGAAATGGAGCGTGACTTCTGCAGCCCTGTGGGGTGTGTTTGGCATTTGTATCGGATCCTACCAGTTACACCCACTTAAGTTGCCCGATCCCCTTATCAATCTGCATCTCACTACCAAGGCTGTGAGTGTGCTGTCTGCAACACTGACTAAGTGACTGACAGAGAGAGGTGGGCGAGAAGATAAATGAGCTCTGCCTCATGCTCAATATATTCAAATCACCCTGCACGCTGGTAAAAGGAGCCTCTTGCCTGTCTTGTTGAATAAATCTCTTCTTCAGCAAGACAAATAAAAAAAAAAAAAGTTTCTCTTAACATAAGGCAGTGGATTTGTTATAATGCTTTTAGCTCTTTTTTTATGTCCATGTTTTATTTCTCTTTTGAATCAGGTTTTTGTCTTGCTTTAGTGATTGCCTTTTATTACAGTTAAGGAAATCTTCTCTAATTTTACACAGAACAATCAGTTGTTAGTGAGGGGCTGAAATGATCAGACCGACCTGGTCAAATATTACAGCAATACAATAAAAGGTGGTTTGTATTTTTACTTCAGTTGAAGTACTAGAATAGTCACTTTTAAATACTTATCTTTTTGTCGAGGAATCGTGGTATATTTTCACATTGGCAGAACTTAATGACCCTGAAACAAGTCATTCTATGACTCACTGTAGAGGCTGTGTAAGAAAACATTGTAGAATATGATACAAAGCTAAAAGGAATGGCCAAGAGCCATTTGATCAGCTATAACATAAAACTAGTGACCTCAAACCAAACTCACAAGCCTCCACATGCTTTCTCCAGTCAGACAGTTACGTTTTGTTTTCGGCATTGAGGTTTGGTTGTGATAAACACAGCATCAATAATGAAAACCAAATATTTCTTCATCTCTAATATTTGAGGCCGTGAGCACTCTGCTGTGTCATTTTCACCCCATGTTGCCACATCTTGGTTCAATCTGAGCTCTTCTAAAATGCTGTGATTGTTTTTTTTACTCCTGGGGTTTATTGTGCCTTTGAAAATAAAATTCATTTCACAATCTAAAAACTCAGCTTCAAACTAAAATAAAAAGTCCAATATTGATCTCTCAGATGCTGTGGAGTAAAATAGAGGTGATAAGTAATAGTAAATGTATTTTGTTACCCCCTCAGCCCCGTTTCATGGAGGGTTCCATCATAAGAAGTCATAAAATCCAATACGAGTCATTACTGTCTGGATATTTTGCACTGACCCTAAACTGAGACAGTTTTTATTATTATTATTATTGTTGTTGTAGTTATTGTTGTCCCCATTGTGAGTCTTTTTCCTGAAAGTGCCTGTGATGAAGCTCACTGTAGTTTGAGTTGGAAAGTTTTTTGAAAACGTCTCAGAAATTATACTCGGCTTTGCCTTAACTTACAAGCGATTGGGTCCATGATGTGATGTTTTTCCACTGAGTGCAAACATCCTGGCCTGAGTTTATACTTCTTCAGTCCACTAGGCTGCAGCAGAGTTCAGGAAATAAAAGTGATATGGTTTTAGGGTTCTGAGAAGTTTCATTTGCGATAAGTAAATACTGATTATAGTTAATTAAAGATAAACAAAAAATCCCATTGATTCAAATCCCTGATCTGTTTTTATGTAGTCAGAAGAGCCACGCTCCTTTATGCAGAACAGAACATTGTTTTTTATTTCCTATATCTTCACAATTACGCCTTTAAAATCAGTTATCAAATCAGACGTGGCTTGAAAATGGATAAAAGAGCCTGGCACACTGAAAAACAGCAGCAGTAACACATACATAACTGATTAAAATTATAAATTCGGACAGAAACCCAAACACAAAGTCTTCATGCTGCTTATGTACACACAGTGCCTCAAAACAGAGGTCATTTTTCAGCTTGGCTTTGCATTGGCCAAGAGGTCCAACAAACATGTGGGACATTAGTAACCAGCACTAAGTAGCACAAAGATCACAGGCCTAACACAAAACTGATGGTTAGATCAGAAACGTGCAAAACAGTGAGTGAAGCAAAGGGCTCAAGGTGATGAATCAATTAACCCCATGTGCGTATCTCTCTTGTCTACATATTGTTTTCTTTCTTTTCATTTCTGACACGTGTCATTTGTTCACACATGCCAGATCGGTGCAGCTGCAGCCATTCATCCCTCTGGAGATAAGTATCAGAAAGCCGGATCACAGGCAACACAATATGTTCTGACTGATGGTTGAACAGAAGCGATTTCTCCCATGACAGTGAACACAGCACAGCCACATCAGCATCTCTATCGCACCTCCTGCCATGATGCAGCAGGACTCTCTGCTGTAGCTGTGAGGGACTGTCATTCTGTAGACAAGCAGGCCGTTTATACGGCTGATCCACAGGTGGTTGTCATGAATTTTCAAATATGTACACATCAACAGTCATGTTGGTGGTTTGGCTTAAAAAATATCTTCTAATGAATGTTGGATGGCCATGAAATATTTCAGATCCATTCATGTTACCCAGAGGGTGAATCCCCATGACTTTAGTAAGGCCTTGATTTTTTTTCTCTGGTGAAACAACGATGCTGACATTTTGGGGTTTTGTGTTAAAGGTCTCAACTGTCAGTGACGTTGTCATGAAATGTGAGGTAAAAGGCCTCTTCCATTCAGTACGGTGTGAAATTTTGTGACCTGTCCACCTGGCAGCAATATCTAATCGAAATTTCAATCATATTGCGATCAAAGGCTTTTCCTGAACTGCCTCACAGTTGCTGGTGTTGTTGTGGACGTCCAGGCTCAGGTTTTATTTGCTCTACCAACATGTTGTCAAACCACAGTGAAGGCCAAAGAGTTCGTATTGGCTTGTAACAGTCAGGTGAAAAGCCAGCTGTCAAAGAGAGAAGGAGGGTAGGATGATGAACACATACTGTATATGGTGCACTTTTTCCACAGCATCCCGTCATTTATAATGTCGTAAACATAAAACAAAGCTCAACCATCCAATGAACAATCCTCATGAAGTATCCTGACCTCTTTCATCTTGTGTTACATACACATATTCTATAATGACATTAATAGAACAGCAAAGCCTTGACCTTTGACCTCCTTGGCAAAGGTAGCTTGTTGTGTTAATTCAAAATAAGTTGATTATTGGTAGAAGCACAGTCCCACAGCAGCTAAGGGTGACATTGTATTCATTTGTATAATATAGAGAGCAGATTGTGTTCTGAAGGGCAGCATGACAGCAGTGCATCGTGGTCACCCAAAACGGTGTGCTCGCATTATGACACACAAGTGCTGCTATGGACCTATAACTCATCAGGACAGTGTCTGGCATCAAAACATCCAAGGTGACACACATCTAGCAACATCACATATTAGCAATGGCATCGAGCCAAGGCACGCACACACAAATACAAACACTTGACTGGTGAGCTGTACCATCTCCCTCTTTAATGACTGTTAAACTAATGTACAACATGACAACAGCGTCAATCTGTTAAATGAACCTTAAACGTTGATGGAAGTGCAGACTTGATGTTTTTACTGAACGCCATAAGTTTCAACATTACCAAGACATGAGGAGAAAAGATGCAATGGGAAAATGATACGATAAATGTTAGGACATGTGATGTGATGAAAACCTGGAGGATAATGATGTTGGTCTCAGATCCCAGTGATCAGGAGAAGGTTCTCAGGGAAGTGGAGAGTCCATATATTTTATCTAGCCATCTGTACATACTCCCATGTCTTGGAATCAAACCAGAACGGAAAAAATACTATATGTGAAGCAGTTAGAGTTTGGCTACGTTTAAACTTAGAGATGTTGTCACCTTTGGGGAGTGTAATCTGCCCAAGTCTGAGCCAATTTGTTCTGCGGAGGCATTAAATACAATACCCTTACGCATCGGGACTCTAATAAACATGCTTCGCAGCATACTTGGGCACAAATCCATTGCTTAATTAAAAGGAAACAAACTCAGTGCCGCTTTCAAGCTTGTCTCATTTTATGGGGGAGGCTGAAAAAATAAAGCATGCACCTAAAGTAATAATTTCAGACATTCCAGTTCATGCGTAACAACGTCAGACATATAACAGCTCATTTTATTTTCTCCCATAAAGGAGCGCCATCACTTCCCATTGATTCTCTCTGTTATTTAGAGCCTGACTGCTACTATAAGCAGCTTAGAGCATCAATATGTTGAAGGTATTTTTGTGCATAGTAACATGATGATCAGGGCAGCACAGTGGCAGGGTGGTTAGCACTGTTCCCCTACAACAAGAAGGTTTCTGTGTGGAGTTTGCATGTTCTCCTTGTGTCTGCGTGGGTTTCCTCCCACCGTCCAAAGACATCATGTTTAGGTTAATTAGTGACTCTAAATTGTCTGTAGGTCTGACTGTGAGTGTGAGGGGTTGTTGGTCTCTGTCTGTCTCTGTGTGTTGGCTCTGTGATGGACTTGCGACCTGTCCAGGGTACCATGCCATCTCCCACTGTGAGCTGGGATTGGCTCCAGCACCCCCCGCGACCCGGAAACGGAAAAGCGCTCGAAGATGAATGAACGAATGAACATGATGATCATGAAGATTTGTGCCATGATGATAAACACTTGAGTCACTGGACAAGTCATTTGATTGATAAACTTAGGTTGTTAACCGGGGGAGGAGCAACGAGTCTGAGAAACACACTATGTGAAAGATAGTTCCACACATTCCAGTGAATGGAAAAGTGGTCTTTATGGGCCCTCCTCTGCACCATCACCTGAATGAACAAGGTTAAACAAATGTACAGGAGTGTCTGTACAGTGAAGATGACAGGAGTAACCTCCCTGAACAAACAGTCTGTTAATCAGCTAACCATTGAAATAAGAGTTAGAGAGGAGGCATCATGGTGACGGATAAATGAACTGCTAATGTGGGAAAAAGATTCTAAGATATGTTGTTTTGTAAAATAAAAAGTGTAGTCTCACTCTAGACACTGCAAGACTTCTAACAGCTGAAATAATACCCTGTTAATACCCTTTATGCCTTTGAAATTGACTGTTCTTTCAAGCTTTTCTTTCATTTTTTGTTTCCAACCAGCCTGAAGTTGCCAACCTTGAAGGATAAATATGATATATAATGTATTTCATTAATATCAATACTGAAAATAGGCTTTGTTGGCCAAAATGCCTCATTCAGCTAAAACAAGAACAACAGAGTTGAACTTAAAAATAGATATATAGTTATTATGTGCAAGTAGCTTTATGAAAACAACTCTGTGCCGCCACACATTAACTCTGTGAGGCTACACTTTGAGCTATATGCCAACAGGATCATGTCACCACAGTATAATGTTTCATTAAATAGAGTACAGACACAATTCAATTTTGACCAAATAATGACAATAGATGAAACATCCGACATCAAAGCTGCGGCAGTTCATTCTCTTGGGAACATTATCGTCAGAGATGTACGCAGTCCTGGGTCTGAAAAATACTCCAAAAATGGCCTTGCTTCAAGAAGGAGTGTGTCTTTCACTTTCCTTTTACATTTCATTCCGTATTTTGGCGCCCTGACTTGTTCATTCTAGTTTATTACAGCATAACAGTTCATAGTCAAAGTCCATGAACCACTGTTGACCCTTTTTTCATGAATGAAAATCTTGGCTGTATAGATTGCTGATCTTGAAATGTCCCAGGTTTATATTTCAGAGCTCTGGCCACCACAGTTTAATGTCTATGTGCACGCCAAACTGTTGTTTTGAACTCCATGGCACTTCAGTGGAGTGCAAATGCTGTAAGAATAGATATTGTGCGGGTGATGTACAATATTAAGTTACTGTAGAAGCAAATAGTAGGAATGATAAAGTCAACACTGATGATGCCCACATTAACAGGAAAAACATGTTGGTGTCCTATACTGTCTCTGCATTGTGTTTGTTGTGAAACACGTCTAGTTTGGATCAGTGATGATTTAGGCTGTTCACACATAGTTTGACTGAAAGCAGCCTTAAGTTGAATGTGTCAGATTTAATCTTTTTACTGTGTGTGTGTCTGCATTAATGGTTGCTGAATGTAAGGGGAGTGTGTGAGATTAATGAACAGTCCCTCCACTCATATACTCCCTACCTCCCTTGTCTGTCTGTGTCTTCAAGGAGGCAACTAGATGAGATTAATATGAACATAGCAGCACCACCGTTCACTCAGAACGCTTCCCAGACAGGTTTTACCTTCCTGGGGAAGTCTGACCTAATGAGTGAGGGTTAATGGTTTCTGCACACTGACAGAGGAGAGCACTGGACGGGAGGAAGGAAGGTGGAGAAAGATCCAGAGGAGGACATGGGGGAAGAAATGTAGGAGGACGAAATGTATGAAAAAGTGGCAGACAGAGGGATGATGCAGGCTGATGGGACTTTTGAAAGAGTAGAAGAAGGAAACAAGAAAAGAAAGTGGAGGAGGATGTTAAGGTCATTATTTCCAACCTCCGGCGGTGCCTGAATCTCAGGAACAGCAGTTGGTCCATATTGAAGGTGATGGAAGGAAGTACTATATCCCCTGACCCTGTCAGAAGGAAACCCCTCGCCGCAGGATGTTGACAGTAAGGTAATAGGAGAGTGGGACAAGAGTGAGTTCCAGTCAGACATGAGCCTGGAAAAAAAGCTGCTTGTCTTGGAGTTAGGGAGGATGTGGGAACGCCACAGTAAGTTTTACAATGAAGGACAAGACACCTGGAGATGTGAAGCAGGAATCTACCATCGTTTTGTAACCCTGAATTCTATTTGTATCAGAGTTCAGTAAAAGTGACTGCTCTATTGTGTGCAGTACTTTGTTACATTTACTAACTTTCCTCTGAATAGTCTTCTGGATGACCATCCCCTCAGGAGAAGCTCAGGGTTCAGTGTTTTTTGGCAGCACTGATCCTTCTGTGGCTCTGTTCAAAGATACTACTAGATCATTTCCATATTTCAAATATATTTTTATTGAAAAAGGTATCCTGAAGGTATTTATCAGATCAATTCCCTTTTTTGACATCATGCATTTTTACAACTTCAAAAGTATCGAGGATCAGTCAATGAAATTCTTCTTCCTCTTTAATTTCTTAGATCTCTCTCTCGATTGCAGGGATATGCTAACACTAACCCTGCAGTGTCACAATATGGACTTAAGATAGGTCTTTAAAATTCTGAAAAACTCTTTAATATCTCATGTTAAATGACACATTGTAGGTTAAATACTCGGCAGTCTTGAAGCTGTAATTAGTTTTTAATGGTCTCTTTCCCCGCTCGCAGCTTTGGAGGTACTCCTGGTCAATTACAGCAGGAGACTGGCTGACATGGGAGGATCCATGTGCTCACCTCTTCTCTCCCTTCCACCTACTGCCACTCATCTATTCATCCATTCACCACTTTTACAGATTAAAGAAAAAATTAAGGATGTAAAAGTCATGTTCAAGCTTCTGCTGTTGAGTGTTATCATTCAACTCTCCAGTTCCTGTCAGATTTGTGACCAATGTCTTTGTTTGGTTCTCTGGCCCACGAATCCACTTGTGTTGCTGTTCATCAGTTTTGTTGCTGTTATTTCTTTCTTTCTTTCTTTTTAAATCTGCACATTTAGAAGTGCACAGTACACTCCCTGCACAGCACCAAACTGAAGCAGATATACAGAGTCGGTGAAAAGCTGCTAAAAGCAGTGGAGCATTTAGCAGCTAAACCAGGTATTTCCTTCAGGAATTAGGAAAGAGAAAAAAAAACAAACAAACGCCGATCTGACGTGAGTACCAGGCTTAACATCTGCCAGGAGACCAGAAACAAATCTTCAAATGAGTGATAATGCTGGTGCATGTCTGCTATCTGTATAAGTACAGGAGAATACAAGCCTTTGTTAATGTTTCATCAGCTTGATAAGATAATAATGTGTCTTTGTTGCGTGTCAGATTATTAAGCTTGTCTCCAGTTGGCTGTAATAAAGATGAAATACTTCTTACCTTTTTGCTGTAGGTCTCCTAAAGCAGACATATTCAGACAGATTAGTTGGAGACTTTTGCACTATTTTACAAAACAGTTATTCAATGTATGTTACATTGATGTATGTTACATTGAATAACTACTGCCAACCGCAGAGCAGCTATTTCACTTCCTACGGTAAACATCTGAAAAAGGCCATCTGATTTGTCACCTTATCACAGGTAAAATAGCTGAGGTTTCCCTCTAACCCACATGGTCAAACTGAAAATATAAAATTGAAACTTCACAATGCAGATCCCTGTTAGGAATTCTTTCTAAGAAAACAAAGTGAATCCCTTTAAATAAGGAAATACTGTGATAACTCCTCAGAGTAATACTGTAGTAGCAAACAAACAACACAGAATATAATAATTGCACTTTTTCTTCTAGTCTGGAGTGCCCTGCAGACAGACTCCTATTCACTTCATGCTGTGGGAGTGGTTTTGAAAGGATCCCCCCCCCCCCCACGTCACCCTGGCTAGTGAGTCTGCCCTATTAATCAGTCTGGCCCTGGGGCATAATGGGCTGCCTGCCAAGCTATCTGTCTTTCACAATGCCCACCAGGAGGGTGAAAAGCTGCTTCAAACGGTGTTACATCTGCTGGTGTCATGTTGATGCTTGACCAACACAGCTGATAGAGCTCTTCTACCTTCACTTCCCCTTTTCTTCACATCACCTTTATCTCTTCCTGTCAGTACGCCCGTTTGTCTGGATCTGACGGACTGCCTGTCTTTCTGCTTCATCGTCTTGTATATGTCTCTGTTTGAGATGAGATCTGATAACATTTTACTGATCTCCATGGACAAACTGAGTGAATCAGTTATAAATGTAACAAGTCGGCAAAAGACAAAAAGGAATAAAAAGGTAAAAAAATTAATAAACCATGAGTCAAATGCAGCTGTTGCACAACAAAATGCTATCCAATTCAAAATCCATCCTGAATAGCATTCTGATGTTTTGTGTTTTTTATACATGATGCTGATTTACGGTTGATCTTGTGGAAATTACACAGGTTCTAAAGCTCAGAGCTATAAATTCACTATAAAGAGATCTCCATCCAAATGCCTGTGATCTGAGATGTAAATGTATTTGTTCTAACCTGGCCTGACTTGACCTCTCTGACTCTGCCCACAGAGGCCAACGAAATATCTAGAACACCATCCAAGAATCACATAAATACACCCAGCTCATAGACTGATTTATGCTTTACCTCCTTGCAGTACCAAAGCTGGACACAAGATGGGAATAGATGGCAACAAATTGACAGACAGTGCGCCCATCACCGTTTCATAGTGTGAAGTACTGCAGGCCGTCACACACAATCATGGAATCAAACAATGTGTTGGTAAGTGTAAAAACATTGACATACACTTACAGACAAAAGACAGAAAATACATTGATAAACCATCGCGTAGCTCTGAAATATGATGATTTATATATGGGAACGGGATTGCTGTGTTTCTGTTTCACGACAGTGCGTAAACATGTAAGAAAACAGCAATGAACTCACCTGCGAACACAAACCGAGGATCACATCAATCCACGACCCTTCGCTTGTGGCCTCAGCTCCACTGAAACATTTCCAAAATGTTTTTGTTAGAAGATTTTATTTGGATTGCCGTAAAACACAAAACTCTCACTGCATGTTGTTGTGTCATTGCATCATTTCTGACAGGAAATATCGTCTTGTTGAACCTGCACGCAACTACACTCAGCTCTCCACTCAAAGTCAGGAACTCCTGTGTTCATCTGCTCACGTCTCAGAAACGATAATCCAATTAATATAAATACAGATAATGGAAAGAGGACCTGGAGGATCACTTCTTTTTTTTTCTTTAGAGAGATATAACATGTCTGCTTTAATTCCTATGATTCGTTGATAATTAACTCATCTCCCTCTGTGACATTGTGAGCTGTTGTAAGCAATGCCTTGATTTGGCATGTTATAGCAGAGACAACAAAGGATAAGAAGGATAGGACAAAAATGCGCCAAGTTCAAACACGACCTGATTGAAAGCCAGCACAGCGTATCCGAAGAACAGTTATAACAATAAATCCATCCTCCTTCCTCTCCTTCTAGGCTTCCCTCCCAAACCCTCTGGCTGAACATGGGATACACCTTGGGCAGGTGGTCAGTCTTTCACAAGGCTTACAAAGCTAGAGACACACAACAACATGTACACAAACCCAATACGTACGTCTTTAAACGGGGGGATGAAATGTGAAAAACCAGAGGAAACACACACAGGCACAGGGAACACACAAAGGACACGGGCTCAGTCCCAGATCCACCCGGCTGTAAGGCGACAGCGCTAACTGCTACGACACATTATATTAATCATTAATTATTCAGAATAATTCATAACAGTTTTATGAAGGCATGTCCTGAATTTTTCCTCTTTACTCTATGCCAGATCACACTTTTCTCCTGCTGTTGTGTGTACTTCTTGGAAAATACTCTACATAAGAAAAAGCAGATGAACTCTCAGGCAGGTCTCCAAATGGACAGGGGTCTCCTGGGCAGTATGAGGCTGTGGGTCGAGGAGTCCAGTTTGGGGACCTGCTTTTTGCAAATGATGTGGTTTTTCTGGCTTCATCGTACTGGGCCATACAAAATGAATGAATGCGGTCTGCAGGTGAGTGTGGATTGCTCTCCTTGGTCTGGGAGGGACTCGCCATTTCAAAGGAAGGAGTTTAATACTTGTGGGTCCTGGGTGAAGGTAAAAGTGTGAGATCGAAAGGCAGCTTGGTGCAGCGTCAGCAGTAATGTGAGCATTATTCTGGAGCATTGAGCTGAAGCAGCAGCTCACCTGCAGGGAAAGACTTTCCATTTACAAGCCAATCTATGTTCCATCCCTCACCTCTGGTCAAGAGCTTTGGGTAGTGACTGGAAGACTGGAGACTGGAGATGATGAAAATAAGTGAGTGAAATTGTAAAGTGGTTGTTCTCAGCTGTAGAGACAGAGTTGCTGCTCCTTTGTATCAAAAGGAGCCGCTTTAGGGTAGATAAATTGGAAGCCTCAGACTCTGGAGAGACTGTGTACCCCTTCTGGCCTAAAAATGCATCAAGGATGCCCAAGACAGACGTGGAAATCATTGCTGGGGATTGGGGCATCTCAACTTCTCTGCCCAACCTACTTCAACCACAATCAGCCTCCAGATAAGCAGTGGAAAATGCAGGAATGAGTGAATGATTATTCAATGTGATTTTTTTCTCTCAGAAAATCACCATTGAGGTTAAAAGATTTATTAAATTGCAACGTCATGCATGTACACAGTATGATGAAACAAACAAATGAAAAAGTCTTTTAGTACGTTCAAGCTAGTGTTGGCCACAACGACAAAAGGCCTAATAGTTGGCCTTTTGTCATTGTGTTTGCTTTGTTAATAGTTTAAGAGTAAGGATGAATATCAGAAAACAAAGTACGGTCCCACCTGAGGTCTGTATGGCCTGACTCCAGACGTGACATTGATAGATGGGCCTGAATTTAATCTGATAGCTCCACCAGCTGCAGATGATGTTATCCCAGCACCAAGCAAGGACAGAATGGGCACCAGATTAGGGACTCTATATCCTGCAGGATGAACAATGCAGATGTATGATGTATAAATAGGCATATTTGGACGAATGTACAGTACATGGCCCTCAGTCACTCCATCCTGGTGTCAGGCCTGGTCTGTAGTAAGAGCGAGACTAAAGTTTGAAATTTTTCCTTGTCTCCATAGAATTGCAACACCAAGTATTATGATATAGCTTTGCATCTTCATAACTTCATTCTTCGTAGTCAATAGAGTTCTTTTAGTCACCTAAGGATGTATAGTGCGTATTGTTTTGTTCTCTAGCAGCTGACGTATGTCCGCAGTTTGTGCAGAGCTGAGAAATAAACCAGAGCTAATATTCCTTCGGGTAAATTAATGACAAACGACTAATATTTGCTTCCGTCTGCAGTGAATACGGGAGGGGGGGGGTGTTCTTGCTGCCTGAACATTTGAAGTACTTTAATTTCCTGGTTCTGAGCACCCTGAGAATTGTCTGCTGCTAATTGGTTCTTTAGTGTGTATCAAAAGCATAGCTGCTGTATGTGTGCTCTAATAACGCCTTCATTATACACTGGTTCTTTGCAGTGCACTTTTGTTGGCTTACAAAGCACTGTTTGCTAACAAGGGTGCCCTTCAGGCAGCGGGAAAGCGATGAATAACTGATTAAAGGGCCATGTTTACACTTGGGTTGTACAGCTGCCTGTACACTGCCAATACAGAGCAGATATTTAATGAAACTAAAGTACAAAAATTATTATACTGTGAAATTCTTTTTTTTTTTACCTTCAAGCTTTGTTTATTAGAAATCATTTGACCTAATGAACTGATTATTATTTAAAAGCGATCCTCTCAAACACCATCAGCCTATCATTCTTTCAAACTGATTTTAAAAAGATTTCTCTGCAAAGTGAGCTGCAATTTTTTTATTTCAAGATTTACATGCAGGTACTAAAGCGGAATGCATCAACCCACGAAAAGGAGCTGCAGCAGTGAGGAACAATATCAGAGTGAGTTATATTTGGAGGTTTTCTACATACATTGATCAGATGATTGTCAAGAGTCCGCCCTTGTAGAAGGGAAATAATGGTGATTGTAATTGTTGCCATGTTTGTGTTTTTTGCAGAGTGAGCCTGCTGACTGCTGCACACATGATCAGTGATGCTGAGCCTTGACAGATGGATAACACCCTTAAAATTTCGGCCCGAGATGTGAGAGACACCAAGTTGGTCCCACTGATGCAGATTGTGATGGTTTGGAAGTGTGTTTGATGCTCAGTAAATGCTCTTCTCTTGGGGCCGGAGAACATGACATGAGTCTGGCTGAAGGCACCGTGTCCTTGTCTACACATAATCCAGCTTTGCCCCTGGGGTGTTGAAAAAAAAAAAGCAGACCCATATTGTCAAACACTAACAATGGAGCAACTTGCTGGGACTGGCAGGAATCTAATCACATCTTCAAATGATTACTTGTTGGAATTTCAAAATAAAGCCAATGAAAGACCAACTCAGTTAATTAGCTCGAGCAATACTCTGTTCAAGTAAGAGATGTGTGCCCCCCAGATATTAATGTTAATTTTTCATGTTTCTGGTGTCCCATTGTCGTCAAAATGCAGTGTTGTATAAGACCAACAACTGGTGCTGCTCAAGACAATTTGTGTGAACATTTAAAGGTCTTCCAGGAAAAAATCAGTAGAAATCTCTTAGTTTCATTAAAGTCGAACATCAGCCACAGTGGCAATGAATTTGAAATGACACATTGAGGATACAAGGAAAAAAAAAAAAGCTGGAAAACTCAATGTGATGTATTTAATTTCTTTGACTTCTTTGAAAATTCAAGAATTGTAAATCATGAGCACAATCTAGTTCATTCTAAACTTTGTGACCTGAACCGTGAGAGAGCTGTTGTGATGTGTAAACTTGCACAACGTTGCCCGTGCGTAGGTTTGTGGTGTGCGTGTGCATGGAACATCGAGACACTTGTGGCAGACGAGGGGATTTCTCTTATCAAAAGGGGATGTGGACAACCACAGACCTTCACACTTAAACTTGATGCTTTCTTGGATCTGGCTCATGAAACACTGAAACCTTCTGTTTATACCATGACAGGGATCTTATTGTATGCACGTTGCCTGTGAAAGAACAAGCAAACACATATCAATGTATAAATTCATGCACTGAACGAGCAGGCCGTTTAAACAACTTAACTCATCTGTTTCCCTCAGTTTGCATTAGGATGTGTTGCTCCTGTTTTAGCCTGTTTGTAGAAACTGATGTTGTATTTAGGTCTGTGCTTTGCGTGTCTGCCTGCACCTATGTGTGCCAAAAATGTGCAGCACATATCAGCCTGCATGGTGTGGTGGAGTAAATGATGAAGTCTGAATAATTGCCTACATGTGAGTGTGTGTTTCTGTGTCTGAGATGATGAAAATTGCACAGTTTGATGTGTGTGTTGATGTGTGGGAGGATGTGAGCGGCCATGCATATAACCTCTCACTGTTGGCTCTTCCACCTACAGCACAACTGTTACACAGAATATCTTTTCCACGTTTTGAAGGCCAAGGACTTTGCAGAGGCTCATTATTCTGTCTGTTATTTGCTAAAGAAAATTAGCAAAAGACCCGCAGCGAGGGATACGAGCATGGACGTTAACACTCCCACTGAACAGATTGATGGTTAAAAAAAAAAAACCAAAACCACTGTAAACAGTTAGTACCCCGAGCAATGATTGAGTCATAATTTTCACAGGGATTTGAAGAGATATTAGGTGGAAGTCGGGTATATTCAAACTCAATCCCTGGTTACAGAAAAAACAAATCTGTAAAAATTTGTAAAGTCTGTGCTGCTGCTTGCACACACATACACACACATACACACACACACACACACACACTACAAAGTGATCACCATCAAGCCCCAGCATGCCTTCATGTATACAGTAATTTAATAAGTGTTGCTGCAGGCGGCAGCTTAGTTGAAAGGAAGAGTTCTGATTTGAAGGAAAATTCCTTGTTGTGTTAGATGTAATGTAGTAGGCAGCGTTGTGAGATACATGAAACTTGAGCTGATAAGTTACACAAACACAGGCTGCTTTATGGGGGAGTCTCGGACTGAGCTGGGCTTCTTCACTTCCTGACATGTAAGGCAGTGAAGATAGCAGATTATACGATGATCACCTCACTGCTGCTGCAAGAAAGGCTGCTTCACATAAAACCTTCAGCTTTAACGTTTTGTGTAAACTTCTGGAAAACCTTCACCTGATGAATATAATGATCTTTACGCACTAGAGCCACTCAATATATAACAAATTTTCATATTTTTAATAAACCAGTGTGTAACAACTTTGACCTCTGACTGTAATGATTCTGACCAAACACCATGTGATGGCCGGAATAATAACAACAACAACAACAAAGAAAAAAACTATCCAAAAAAAACATTAAGTACAGTAGAACATGTGATTCTTTTAAATTTCATCCAACTGACAGAAATAATAAATACACTGAGTATATTAGGAAATATGTGGGGGAGGACAGCTGATGATATCAGGGGGTTTGAATGCAGCCCAGTTGTTTGCAGATAGCAGTGACTCTGTTGCCAGCCACTGAAAGATAGAGACTCATTTACTGTTAATGCTATAATGTTATTTATTCATTTAAAATGGATATTGAAGGGGGCGTTAAGCTAGCTTTCCATTTAAATTCAATTTAAATGCAAATTTTAAATGGAGTTCCATAAAATAAGCAAAAGAAATTTTGAATCAGTGTGACTTCATCCACTCCTGTTGTGTGAATCTATCAGAGAGAGAGAAATAATAGGATGCCGTTAAACCATCACAGAGGAAGAGATATTGTAATTAAAATGTTGATGTCTCCAAGTGACCAAAAACAATGTGGAAAACACAATAGAAATGTGGCTTTGATTGTTGCCTTTATCACATGGCTCTGATGTTTTCACCTGCCACAGGTCTTTTTTCTTTTTTTCATTATTATGCATTTGTGTGAAAGTTTCAGAGGAGGTTTAGGTCACAGGTTTCTTGGAGGTCATGAACAATTATGAAAGTCTGTCACTCAAAATGTTCCCCTCACTTTCTTTCTGTGCTGATTGAAAATGTACATAAAATAGATGCACCTTTCCGCACTTAGTGGACATACTCTCTGTGCTCTTTGATTCTCCCCGTTGATTTTTTCCTCCTTGGATTCTGGGGAGAATAAGGAGTCAGACAAAGTGTTGGCATGAGAAGGCTTACTAGTATAAAAAAATCCATTAAAGCTTATTAAGATGATAAAGGAGATAAGTGTTTCCTGTCCATTTGCCATTAAACTAAATCTCCTGTCATTAAATATCTAAATATACAACTTATAAAACTTTTTAATGGCTAATAGTTTGCAGTCGTGTGCATCATTGGCATGTAAGCAGGCATCAGGCCTTAGATGATGTCATGTCTCAAGCTGCAAGAGTGTGTTATTTTGCTTCCACACTGTGAACTCAAAGAAGAAAAGAGATGCAGAGATTCATCTGAGCAACAAAATGACCGCTCATTCAGTCCAATCAGGGCGGAAAATCGAGAGACAAGAGACTTCTTCCCTGTTGGACTTCCACTCCAACACACACACACGTACACACACAACGCCCCCTCCCATGCAAGCACACTTACACACTGATGATGACTGGCTTCCTGTGGCCCTGGCGGCAGTTGAAAGTGGTCGGTGAGATCAGACAAAATGAGTTAGGCCTCCATTGTAGCAGATGACCAGAAGAGCCGTGTCACTGGTTTTTGAAGCTCCCCGCCACTCGGCTGTGGGATGGGTGGGGCTTGTCAGAGGATGAGCTCATGTGCCTGGCTGTTGCTGTTGTCATTATTTACTGTTGCTGCTCTTCAGTTGTGTTAGTCATGCAGCTTCTTTGTGGACAGGAGCACAAATCAGAAACAATGAGAGCCCCTGTAAAGCCAACACTATATGTGTCTCAGTCAGAGATGATTACTGTCATGTTCGTTGCATCCTTTAGAAGTCAGAGGCTCCTATTGTTTCCAGTTCCATACTGCTGCCCTGACTAATGCAATGATATTTACCATTTTGCTGCAAATGCAACTCTGTGCTGTAAAAAGAAAAACAAGCGTTACCACACACTAGCTTAGCAGTTTATATCCAGATAGTTCAAATAACCACCAGTAGACAAAAATTTTAAAAGCTATCATCAATTTTTTATATTAACATTGGGTCAAGTGCCTGAAATATGAAATGGGTTGCTTATAATACTGAAGCCACTAAATCATCTGATGCTGTAGTTCTCCTCAGTGCTAACTTTTTTGAGTGAAACATGCTCCTATAAAGACACTGCTGTACACTATACTGCCTCATGCTGAGTACCAACAGCAGTATAAAGTCAGCTAAAGGAAGAGTGAGTGCTTTAAGAGAATCTGCTTTTGGTATCATTCCAGCTTTGTGAAATCATTCGTTGTGTGAAGACAAATTAGGTATAGAATATTTGATATTTAAAATAATGTAAAACAATGGATTTGGGAGCTAAGAGCAGGCCACAGACTGTTTATAAGCTTGGTGTACATGCTGGGCTGCAGACCTAGACATGAAGTCAAGACAAAGCTGAAGAGCCTTAAACCTGCATTCTATCCAGTGAACATCAGGGGGTGAAAAGTACTGAAGTTTATGGGAAAATGACCCTTTGATTTGATTTATTCTCTCGGTTGATGGTTTCCACAGGAGTTTATGGTCTCAGTCTCTAGTTTCAAGTCTTCTCCAATACAACATGAAATGCTTGGTTTCGTTTAGAAGAAAACTGACCTAAAGAAGAATATGCAGCTCCACCTTCTCATCCAAATGTCATCCACGATGTCTGTGTACAAATTACAAACTACAGCCATCAAGAATTCACAAACCAATCGGTTTGTTTGAGATTGGAGCAGATAGCATTAGCTTCTTAGATTCAGTCTGATTGGATTAGCAATTTTCTTAAAATGGTAAAAACCATAAAATTGGCCTGCTTTTTTATGTTACATCCCTTATTGAAGAATGTGAGATTCCAATTTTTGGGGGGATTATAAAACAGATTTGCATAAAAATACAAAAGGTTCAATCCACTGAGAGATGCATAGAAGATTTATAACTGTATAAACAGACAGTTCTGTGACTTTGTGCTATCACTACTGCACAATCATAAGTCTGGTTGATCTCACAAAGTACAACCAGACTGACCTATGAAATCTTCCTTTTTTGCAACTATACTAATTTTAGTGTATATAATCGCCCTTCCTTCCACAGGATGGTAATATTAGAGACATTCCTTTCTGAGATAATGAAGCATTTGAGTCCAAATTTGATCCTCTGTTACTGGCTGATCATCACCATTTACAGAGGCCACAGTACTTGGCTACATCTATTTCCTGGGGTTGTGTCATGGACCCTCCCTCCATGGCCTGGCTGATGAAAGAGGAAATGTACTGGCTTTAGATATTTGGTTTTAGGTATTGGATGGTTCCACAGAGGGGAATGTTTCATTTCTGTTATCAACAGTTGACCTTGGTTTGAGTTATATGTCAATAAATGTATATCAATATGTTTTTTTTCTTGAGTAGATAAAGAGAATCAGCTAACTAACTGTTGCCACCTCTGTTTCTGTTTCTTCAAGACAACCCATTGAGGGTCTGTGCCGTTAGATCTGAGTAACTACAAGGTGTGTTGTTTTTTTTTCAGATCAGACCCAAGAAATGTTCTTCACTGTTCTGTTTTTTTGTGTGACTTGCTGGAATAAATTCCTACTTCCTGGCCAATCCTTCCCACACTTCTCAAAAACCAACCAACTTCAACTTGTGTGAGGTTGGCACGGGTGTTCATCAATAAAAAAACAGAGGGTCTCAGAAAATGACACAAAGCACTGTGTTCCTGCAACAGCTCTGGATAAGTGTGAGAGAAGTGATGTACAACGACACTGATTTAAATTTTTAGTAATTCAAGCAACATCTTCTTATTGATACAAAACAAAATTGAAACCACAAAGAAAGTCTAAAATGTGGGACCTTTACAGCTGCCTGCAGCTAGATTATAACTTATTTTTCTGTCCCTTTTCACAGAGCTCATGCAGGAACTACAAAAATGTGGCATTGTCACATTGACTGTGAAATTACTTTTGTTAGTCAGCCGTGTGAAATATTATTAAAAGAAAACCTCTGGGGTTAGCGCGTCAGAGTCCACTCCTGGTTTTCCCCTCTACCAACCCACTCGACCTGCCTGCCTACCTCTCCTAATCAAGATCATCATACTCACCTGTTCCTCCCAGCTGACTCTATCACCCAGCCTCCTCTTAACAGCTCCTCCACACTCACTATCTGCCAGATTGTCTTTGCATCACAGACTGCTCTCCAGCACTCTTTTCTGGACGGACCTCCTGGTACCTCACCTGCCTTCTGCCCTTGGACCTTGCATCTGCCCACTCCCTGTCTGCCTGCCTGGACTCCCTCTCCAGAGGCTCTGGCCCCATTCAGATCTTGGACTGTGCTCGCCGACTGGGCGTCCTGATTATTGTCTGTTTGGACTTGTGATCATGGTCAAAGTTATGAATGGTTCCAGTTTAGGATTGTGCTGTTCTTGGGCCCACTCTCACACCTGTTACAAGTGCTGTCACCCCACAACAAGAAGACTGCTGCTTTGGTTCCCGGGCCTGGGGCCTTTCTGTGAGGAGTTTGCATGTTCTGCCCATGCAGGTTTCCTCCAGGTACTCCAGTTTCCTCCCACCGTCCAAAGACATCATGTTTGGGTTAATTGGTGACTAAATTGTTGGTATGTGTGAGTGGTGGTTCTCTGTCTCTGTGTGTTAGATGTGACCTGTCCAGGGTGTACCCCACCCTCGCCCAATGTGAGCTGGGATTGGCTCCAACACCCCCGTGACCTGGAAATGGAAAAGTGGTAGAAGGTGGCTGGATGGAAGACCTCTGGACTCTCGTGCTGACTTGGCTGTATTGGGTATGATGCAAAAGATTTGTTACTATTCAAATTTAGTAATTATCTACTCCTGCAAAGTGCTAATTATTGTGACCACGAGGGAAGTGTGCTCTGCACTTTATCATGGCCTTTTACGACAGGTATCTGCAGATACTTAAGATAGTAACCCATTTTGTACACTACCAATCAAAAGTTTGGACACTTTCGTGTGTGTGTGTGTGTGTGTGTGTGTGTGTGTGTGTGTGTGTGTGTGTGTGTGTGTGTGTGTGTGTGTGTGTGTGTGTGTGTGTGTGTGTGTGTGTGTGTGTGTGTGTGTGTGTGTGTGTGTGTGTGTGTGTGTGTGTGTGTGTGTGACTCACTCCCTGCTTCTGAGCTCTGTGTGACTGAGTGCCCCCTGCTGCCAGATATGAAATAAACAAGGACCAAGATGCCAAAGTCTCCTTGTGTTATTCTCATCAGCGTTTTGTGGTTTTTGCCGCCACCACAATAAATAAGCCTCATAGTGATATAAAATCACACTCAGCTCAGACCACTGCAGAGATGAAACCTCCCATGGTGTAATAACCCCTTTAAATCCTCAATGTTTGTCTACAACAATAACTCACTGAACATCCTCTGAATTCCCCTCATATGTGAATTCAAATCTGTCACGTTTATGTTTGCATACTCTACACTGACATGGGTGGAAGGCAAAGTGTTGAATACAGCATGTACGTAACAGTTAACTTTTAACGTGTGCATCTTAATTGAGAACTCATCTGTAACGCCTCCCTGGCTCAAGGCATTTCAGTGCTTTACTCTTGTGGAAGACACGTTTCTCTTGCTAATGATTTTCAGATGTGATCTTCAGGAGAGATGAAGATGGGATTTAAGTATTTTGATCATGTGTGCTGGGTTTTATTCACAGTGGTAGTTTCAGTGTCTGTACTGTGTCTGATTATCTTCTTTCTTCTCAACATGTGGTGTGGATCAGGCCAAAATGTTGCACCTTTTGACAGACATGACCGGTTTCTCTGCTTCTCCTCAGATGTTTAAATGAGTTGGATGAGTAAGATCCTGAAACTGTATCACCGTGTGTATGTGTACTTGTTTAATTGGCCAACATAGTGTATTGGTTAATTCTTTTGTTTTGTGCCAGATTCAAATATTCTGTGGGACAAGTGCCTTTTTTTTTTTTTTTTTTTTTGGGCAGACCTCTGTCAGGCAGTGGCTTCACTGAAATGAAAGAGTGGTAATGTTCAAACAATGTAAGCAGCAGCATTGGTCGTGACATGCATCAGCATTTGTGGGCAAGACAATGAAAATCAATCCAAGACATTCTGTTTAAAGTGACAGATCCATTGGTCTGAGGGTTTATCCGACTGAACATTACACCAAGGTTTGAATTTCTAAAAGAATGGTCATAAGTGTGGAAATCTTTGTGGTTGCGTAGTCAGCATTTTAAATCCTGAAGCCGCACGGGTTCGCTACAACTGTGGAAAGTTATCATGGTGACAAGTAATTTATTTAACAGCACAAGTTCTTTATGTGAGATGATAGAAAGGTGATCAAAATGTCTACCAAAATTTAACCAGTAGTGTTTATTCATATGTAAGTGACCCAATCTTTGACTGTGCCTCATGATAAAACTGAGAAAGTTTTCCCACTACATTCATTTATCTGTTTGTAGGTAACTAAATATGGCATCTATTTAATAAGTGCAAGGTAGCCTGTTCCACCTTCTGGGAACCACAAATGAGAACATGCTGGACTGCTTACTGAATCAGGGAGGGTCTGATATTTCTGATGTATCGGGCAAAGTGGCATGATAGGAGACATATGCAAATGGGTCAGAGAAGGATGGCAGCCTATGTTACCTTATGGCCTGATATTTTTGTGGGAATGAATGCCAGGACTTGCTAAATTCTTAGTAAGTCAGACATAATTTCCTTAGTGGGCACAGAAGGTCAAAACAAGGGAAAGTGTCTTTAATATGTCCACAGTGTGGGTATGAACCTGCGTTGTTGAGGGTAAAAGCAAACACAAACCACTCTCCAGACCTTTTTAGTCACTATATGGATTGTAACAATACTCCCTTTCATGTCACTATAGTTAGTATGTGAAGGGAGGTATAAATGCGTGACTGTCAGGACCTATCCCAAACAAGTGGGTTTAGTCTTGTTTGCTCACCATCTCACCAAGCTCACCATCCATCTTGAACTGGAATGCCAAAACACTAACCTAAGAACTAATCTCCTTTCACTGAATTTGGTGCTATTGGCTACTCAGCTTGATATTTACTATTTATGAAGATCTGCCAACATCGAGTTCTACCCCCTCATTCTTCACTGCCACCCCAGCATTTAAAAAGACTATTTTTGGCAGCAAGGTGTTTTCATGACCTAACTCACTCTGGTCTGGCTGCTTGTTGTGTGTTGGTGAGGAGGGGGACATGAATCATGGATCTCTATAAGCTGATGATCTGAGTGCTGAGGTGCTCGGTGAGGATGTACTGCTTGAGGGTATATTAAGTTAATATTGAGAGAAAACAACTATTTATATCTACAATTTCCACATAGCAAAGTTGGCTCAGCCTTCATCCTTCATTTGAACTCACCCATGCAAATGGAAAATATACCAGTCTACATTGTCTATCATGACATTTGTAGGCGAACAGTTGGCACTTTGTTTTCCTGCTACACAAGCCTCCGATTGAGGCTGGTCGTTTGTGAACAGCACATCCATCCTGATGAAGTCAGAAGTGTTTCTCACTGTCACTGAGGGGCTTGATCAGTGTGCTGTGCATCTGCCCTTTGATATCACAACACCCTGCACACCGTAAACTCTGCATCTTTAAAAGTTTGCTAAGGAAAAGTATTTATTTTTAAAATTAAAGAAATATCCCAACAAGCTTCCCTGGGATGCAAAACAATATGATAATGATATTTTTTTTTTTTAACCCCATCATGTGTCTCATTGTTTCAGATTTAAGGCCCCCAGAACAAAAGTGCAGGGTGGAGGAGGGTGTTTCTCTGTTGGAGGTGAAAATGAGGAACACCCGTTGCCTGGTGCTGCTCTGCCTATTTTGATCTGTTGCTTCATTCATTATGCCTGCCTGGGGTCTGGGGTGAAAATAACTTTGTGTATTGCTTTTTTTTTTTTTTTTTTTTTCTAGAAATCTGTCTGACAGCTGAAAGTTTTATTTTTCTTTAATTTAAATAGGAAATATACAGAAAATAGTCTTGCTGTGTGTGTGTGTGTGTGTGTGTGTGTGTGTGTTGAACCACTTTTGCTTTATAACTGACTTCAGAAAAAGTTCCTGGACTTGTCAACTCTGAAGCTTTAACTTTTGTTAACTCAGCAGGTTTGAGCCCACATAGTGAAAAGACTGCATGGTGCAGCAATATCCCTGCTCCATATTGTGTAGGTTGAGTACAGTTGGAGACAATGAAAGTGGTGTGTACATGTGTGTTTGACTGTAATCCCATTTGAAATGATCTCACCTCTCCTCAGGACACTTCATTATTGAGTGACTCCATCTTTTGTCCTCTCCTCTCTCTCGCAGTATGTCCTTCTGTGTTTTTCTTTTCATTGAAAAAGCAAATTTGCTTACCCCTACCCCTGCTTACACACACACACTAGTGAGAAGAGAGGAGACAGAAAAGTCAACATCGCTTGCAATAATCCAGTGCTGCCCCCTTGGAGGACAGGGTGTCAGGGGTTTGTCTTTGCCCATTGTCCAGCCGTGAAGGCCAGAGACAGGGGAGGGTTTCCAGCTCCTGCCCCCAGACAATGGGCCCCTTGGAGGGGCCAGGACTGACAAAATATAACAAGAGCCTTTGTTCAGATGGAAGGGGTCACAGAGGTCATTGGACTGTACACCTCTACTTGTTTGACTCTTTGTTTTTGGCTGTTATAAAACTTTTCATGAATTTCAATCAGAATTTGTTTCAGGTGCAGCACAGGGAGCTGATTAATTAAAAAAAACAAATGTTAAAAATATCAGGATCGGGTATTTGAGCAATTTTCCCTTTCATTGCACCCCAACATGTAATTGAACCAGTTCTTCCCAAAGACATGATTTTATAAAAGTTTTTTTGCCAGTACAGAACTTTAGGTTTTAATTTTCAAGCTATGATGGTCTTGCAACCAAGACATTATTTAACATAAAATAAATGACCTCCCTGTGGCCCAAAGTTCTCTTGTGCGCTCTGCCTCCCTTGTACTTTGTGGTCCATTTTACAAACAAGCATATTTAAAAATACATCAAAGCGTTGCCCTTCCTCTCTCGGCCCGTCAGAGAAACCACAAATTGAGATGCATGTGCAGAAGTTGGAGGATGAGATTATCCCTGGAAAGACAGGTTCTAAATACAGCAGGCCAGTATGCCTTCCCCCCGCTGCTCCCTGGTGAACCTGCTGGGTTTTTCTGCTCCTGGACACTTAGTGTATTTTTACAAGACAAGTTTACCCTCAAAATGCTGGTTTAGTTGTAATTCTGGGTCATCCATCTGTCTCTGTCTGTTGCTTTCTGGGGAAGGAGGAGGTTGTGGTTGCTGACCACGAGCACAGACTGAAGCTGAGCTGCCCACAGGCCTTCTCTTCTGGTTGATACAGTAACACTGGTGCAACATGCATCACCTCCAATGTGGTTGGGGCACAGTTTCTGTTTGCCGGCTAATGAATCAAGAAAAACTAGCGGATGTTACTGATGAATTTGTGAAGGCTGCAATTCTGAAAATTTGGACTGAAATTCATCTGAAAATGAATTTCAGGCCAATAACATACAGTCGGTAGCTCCTAATAACATGTGAAGCAAGAGTTATCTGCAGTGTCCTCGTATCCCTACCTTTACACAGCTGTTAATGTTCTATACAATGCTGTCAAGTCATTATAGTTACTACGGACAAGCTATATCATAAAATAAGACTCAACCTAACCACGAGTCAATTAGGTTATTTCCCAGTGCTGTAAATCTAAAGATGGAGTTAATTTGCCAGTCTATGTCCCCAATCAGTCCATTTTGATTCACATTTTTATTTTTTGAGGCAGCAGTTCTGTGGAACCATTGTTTGTTGCTGTGCATGGAGTAGGTTTGTTTTCTGATCTAAAAAAAAAAAAAAAAAAAAGAAGGGAAAAAAAACATCCCAAATTGTTCCCACTCAGAATGAGCTGAAAAGTGACCTAGATTACTCACAACAGAACAATTTGAGTTAATTGGTAGTACACTACCAATCCATCCATCAATTCATTTTCTAAACCACTTATTCTTTTGTGAGAGGCTGGAGAATATCAAAGTAAAGACTGGGCATTTAGGCAGAGTACACCCTGGATACTACTATCTGTATCATAGGACTAACGTATACTGCAGAGACAGTGTCCCAGTGGTTTCAGGTTTCCCTGTGTCTGCTGAAGGCTAGTCGGCATTGTGACAATTTAGAAACATGAAACTTCAATGAGTTTTCACATGGCTTGTTAAACCAAGTCAGATATTAATTATGTGCACTGCAACAGATTTCATTTGCAAAACCAGATTTCAGTGACAGATGTTGCCTCTTTGTTCACATAATCAAAAAATGATGACCAGAGAGTTAGTATCAGAGCCTAAAGGCCCATTATGTGGTTGATAACAAGTTATTATTGTCAATGATTAGCAAACCCAGAAATCAAATCGGTTTTTGTGGGTCAAGGCCTCTGAAAGAAATCATACCAATTGAAGTGTGTGGTGTAAAAACAGCAATTAGTTCATTTTATAATGCTGTGACAGCACAGCTGAAAGACCTGCACTCTGTCACGTCCCCCTAGGAAGTGTATCGGCCTGACTTGGCCTGAAGGAGGAGGGTGAGGTGAGGAGGGTAATGGGGTAACCATGAGAAATCCCAGTATGCATGACCAAGCCAATGGCACTGTGCACTGGTGGCACACTGAGAGACAGTGGGCCATGTGTTGCCTGAAATGGGTTTGGGGTGGATTTGTTGGGGAGTGGGAGGTAGGAAGGCAGACAGGAGAGACAGTGGCAGGCTGGACATCCCAGATGGAGAGAGATGTGTGCTGCCAGTTGTCACATTGTGTTTGTACCACAGTGAAAAACAGAGAACCGCAAGTCTGAGGCTCCTGGCCGGACCTTATTATCCCCTCGGGCTCTGAAGTGACTCACTAAGGCAGAGTCTCTGATTCAGCTGTTGTATCGTTATTCTCTTCTTTCCTTCCATTTTATTTTCAGACTTTGTGTAGTTGCATTATTTTACTTATTCTTTTTAGCTCCATAGATGTGCAGAGAAAAACAATCTAAAAGTGTTAATCAAATAAAACATTTGAAAAAGTATACAAGAGGTCAGTCAGTCAGTGCAAGCCAGTGAAGGTGAGGCATTTTAAGTTGTGTATTAAATAAAATTAAAATATTACTGTGAACAGAATGTTTGTCTGCCATCATCAACATCAGTATGTATTTGAAAGATTATCACTCACACAGCAAATTGTACTGGAAAGTCAGTACAATGGGCACACAACTATTAAATGAGTTCAATTAGCTAATGATGATAAAGATATTTTCATAAAGATGTGAATCAGTTGTTGTGATGAAGTAACAATGCTGGGGAATCAAAAAATAATAAATGAGCAATAGCTACAGTTATCCAAAGGTTTCTAAAGTATAAGAGTTAATTGTACACTATAATAGCAAAGCTTGCTGACATGTATTGGAAAAATCTCAACAGCTCAACAAATCAGGAAGTCAAGTTTTCACTTCCAATAAGTGAGGCAGTACCACGAACAGTAAGGCAGCACCACGAACAGCAGGTTCACCTCTCAGGAGGCCCTGTGTTGGACAAGCTGTTCTGTGAAACCAGATAAATACTAACATTATTTTCCCTTTTACTGCATTGTCTTTGCTAAAATACAACTATGGCACTATATACCAATAACATCCACTGAGTTAGAGGAAATGCCCTTGCATGTGTGTTTATGTCAGTTTATTTGAGGCCTGAATCAGATGAAATATTGACATCTAGATTCATATCACAATCCTGTGAAAAACCACCACTTACTACAACTCCAGAGAAGTCTTTTTTTTAGCCTTAGTTTCTGGTATTAATATGTCTTAGTTACCTGTGTTATATAATATCTCTGACCCTGAGTTGTTGCCTTAATGAACTTATAAATGAGACTTGATCAACAGTTGCTCAACAGAAAGAAAGCACCATGGCCGCCCCTGTGGAGGTTTCTACACAGCTGTCCAACGTTGGTCCAATATCGGGTGACATTTTATCCCTGGACTTGCCGAACCCACGATAAACATATCTGGAGTCTCTGTAATCTGCATATGTGTGGGTGTAAGATTCTCTTCAGCAGCCAATCACATCCAGCATTTTGTACTTGGCAGGTGGCTGACAGTAGCCAAGTGAGATCTCTTTTGGAGCCCCACATAAAAAGAAGTGGACAATTTGGACACAGGAAATGTTTTACTAATTCTCATTGGACGTGTCATACATGCTGTTTGTGCTGCAGGTAAAGGCAAGTTGATGCACCATCTTAAGTTGCTTTTCCGTGTTTGAAAAAGACACTAAGACGTGCCACGTCTGGCTTTTGTCACCAATGGATATGCTGCTCTCTGCATTCAGATGTGAAACATACAACCTGGTACTTTTGCATGAGCAGCAACCTGACGATATTTGATACACGTTTTATCAGTTTGCACACCGGCTGGCTGTGTGTCCGTGTGTATTCTGTGACTGCGTGTGATGACGTCACTCCTTACAGTTGTGTGTAAGTCTGAACAGAAAGGCAGTGTTTACTACAACAGGAGAATGGGTGAGTAGCTTGTACTAGTGGGTTTTAAAAACCTGCATATACCTGCTAATTTTGTTGGAAAATGGATATTATTGTTTTGCATCCTGCACTTGAGTGCTCTGGTACTGTCCTCTTTGTTCTTTTAGTATTTCTGTAGGCTTGAAAAGGGGCCATTAAAGATCTTAGTTTCCTCTTTTACTGTCTCACCCATTTAAAGTCTGATAGTTACCTCATTTGCAGACAATAGCTGACAAGAACAGAAGTCTGTTGAAAGAAGCCAATATAAAATGTTTTAAACCACTCCTGCTGTGAACTCTAATCTGCCTCTCAGCTGCATTTCTATGCTCACAATGTCCCAAAAGGGAATATCACTGTTAGATCCACTTTTTAAAAGCCACTTCATCAACATGAGTGATGGGTGTTGGAGGAAAAATTTTAACAGATACTGACAGATTAATGACCCTCTTTATGAATGCAGTGCATTGAGCTTTGCTTCACGTCCTCTTTGATGGTTGTCCGCGTCTTTGTGCACACTGTTTACTTCCTTGAAGCAGATGCCGTCGGAAACGTTACTCACAATGATGCTGTGTTGCACTGTAACCTGAAGGCTTCTCACCCATTACCAGTAGGAGGGCAGTCTGCCTCAGAGGTCCTGAGAGGACCTGGATATGAATGTAATAGTGCTAACAAGGAGGTTTTGCCAAACATTAGCTCTTTTTATCACCTGTCACCCGACGCCTACAACTCTTTGTCTGTGTGCAGTCATTACAAAGGTATCTGAGGCTGCCAGGGCGCCCTGTGCCACACAATAAACGCCCTCTGTTATTCTTTACCTGCAGCTCCTAGGGGAAATGGAATTAGGTAATGCTGCTCCGCTTACATGACCTGTGCACACAGACAAATGCTTTCTCTCTATTATATTCTAGTCAGACACATTGTCTTTTTTATAAACAGAGTGGGTCAACTGTCCCTCATCAACTTCTCTATCGGACACACTCTCCCCAGTGAGTTTGCAGCTGCTGCTTCCTCCACCTCTTATCTCCGGCTCAGGCTTGCCCTCCTCTTGAGAAGCATTAGAGTATCAAAGGATTACCTCCATACTCAGCCTTGTAAATATTTTGGTCCAATAAGGGTTTATTGAAAGCTTCTCATTTTCACTGGAGAGCGAATGAGGGGAGGGGTTGACAGCTGCTTGGATTTTCTTTCATTGCCGTATTTTTCTACCTTTCACCCTCACCATCATCCTTTTCCTCACTAACACAATACTTGGTCAAATACACCACAGAGTCATTCCTTGATGGAGTTTCTGCCTCTGTCAAATTGCTGTTTGTGTAGATACAGTATCTGTGTGTGTGTGTGTGTGTGTGTGTTTTTGCGTATGTGTGTGAGCTGGTGGAGGCAAAAGTAAACATGAACTGATATCTGAAAAGTAGTGGATTGATTTATTGCAGTACTTTTAACAAGACACTGTTTACAAATGTGAAATTTTCTTCCTTTTTTTTCATGGCAACTAAAAGCAGTAAACTGTGTCTGTGTTGGTGCTGTAGATCACACACAAACAAACATTAACTATCAAATACATGTCCAATTATTCTATAAACATGATTTCTGAGATAATGATCTGGCTGGAAGAAAACAGTGAGTCAGTTAGTGGTTTTAAATTTGATCTATGCTTGATGTACCGCATGATATATTAATGCCATCAGAATGTAACTGGAGAATGGATTAAAAACATGGTTTGTCTGAAGGAATTTTTAGAACAACAGCTTTATTCCCGTGCGGGTGGGCTTGGGTTCAGCAGGAAAATTCAAGCTGCCTTTTAAAGTCTAGTTTTGAAAGAAGCCACCACTACAGGGCTTAAACGATGCCGTGCACTTCCACATCATAATTCAACCAGTTTGTGCAAATACGAAGACAGTAATCCTTTAGGTGCTCAAGCTAAATCCACACCTATGTTTTGAAAACAAAAAGGATCTTTCCAAACTCATCCAAACTAACACAAGATCATTTGTGTCCACTGGACATGCACCAGCATGTAAACAGGAAGCAGACTTTTCACTGTTCAGTTGATTAATAGCAGAAAATAAATAGTTTGATGAACAGTAAATGTAGTTGTAGCTTAAAAAATAGAATGTTAGCATGAATAAGTAACTTGAATTTTGTTACTCATGCTGTTTTCACCTCTGGTAGTGATGATTGCATCCTCTCAGCGACTGTGGGTGTACTCCAAGTGGCAACCCACTATGAAGCCACCTGCTGGTTTGTGAACATTCGGTTCGTTTTGAAGCTTGAAGTTTGTAATTTGTGAGTCACCATCTTGGGTTTTGTGAAACCAGAAGAAATCATGTTTGGAGAAGGTGGAGCTGAGGAGGCGTGACACAGTTGGCACAGTCTGTCAATCACACGGTAGGCACACCTCCCAATACAGCCCTGGATTATGCTCTATGGACCCTTTTCACACTTCTGCATTCCACTAACTGGAAGTCGTCATAGTAGGGATAAACAATTCGATCACATGACGGTGGGCATGAATTCACCGGTAACAAACACAACTTCTCAGAGTCACAGCAAATGTAGTGTGCCTTTTTGTAGCAACTTGAAGAAAAAACAACCAGAACTAGCTTTTCACCAGTTTCTTAATGATTTGGATCTCAGGAAACAGTGGCTATGGGCGATAAAACGAAACGAATAAATGGGAGCATCATTTAAAAACAAACACCATGTTTTGTTGAAGATTTGCAACTACAGACTGAGAGCATAAACTCATCATCATGTTTACTTCTGATAGTCATTGGATACAATGCATGTTTAAGGCTCTTCAGTATTGGCTTTACTAACCCTAACCCAACTACGGCATCAGCATCCACTTTTACATACCCTATGGTATGTGCATTGAAATTTCTAAAGATCTCTAGTTATTTCTGAAAACACTCCAAGGCAACACTTAAGTTTTCAGACTGCAGCAGGGCCAGCAGTATTTTCAAAAGTTTAAGTTTTAGGGACTTCAAAACATCCTGTGTAAAGGTGTGTGTTTTAAAATCTAAATCTAATAGTGTGGTTGTAGTCTGACTTGTGATCCCTTCGCAACCCTTCTTATTCCTGCTTGGAGCGGTCAGGGTTTAAGGTCATACATTGGGATAATATACCATAAACTTAAAGTCTCCTCAAATGGATTTGTGTAGTTGTTTCACATAAAGTGTGTTTGGGGGAGACGGTGAGTTCACACCTTCACATCTGGACCTTAGCTGTGTCGAGTAGGGCTGCTTGTCGATTGTGTGTTGCAGAAAGTAACAAGATTGGCAGGTGCAGAGGGAGGCAATATCATCTAGCTTTAATGACACTTTTATGGGAAATTAATGTGCTGTACTATTAGCAGGTCGTACATGACAAACTTTTCGGGGATTTAACTGAAAATGATCTAATTCTTCTTTTTCTTTCTTTCTGCTTTACTTGTAGTTCATTTCATGTTACTTTCAATACTGTTTCTAGCATTGGACAATAATGTGAATTAACACAACATCACACACAAAACTCTTTGATCCAAGTTAACATGGTCAACTTTATTGTAGTGTGAAACAACTCTCTCATCCCTTTTATGGTTTGTTTGCTGCAAGCTGGTTTTTTGGATCACAACAACTTCTCAAGAAGCAACCTCTTTGATACAGATCACTGAGAACTTTCACAATAACATAATGTCACGCTTTAAAAGACGGTAATGGACATTATAGTGTATGGTTATGTGTCTGTGCCTGTGTGTGTGTGTGTGTGCTTGTGGGAAACCTGCCACATACAGTGAGACCCCAGGACATCAGTAGACCGTATCTAATAGGAATTAAACAGCGTATTAAAACGTCGCCCAATCATCTCTATGCCCAGCCCAGTCACAACAGTTGGAAACTTCCTATGCTTGGCAACTGGACAAAGTCAAGCTGTAGATCTCATCCATGGATGGAGGAATGTAAACTTCAAGCAGATCCTGCTGAGCAAGTGCATTGACCAAAGAACACTAGTGACGAAAGAAATCCAGAAGTTGGTCCTTGTCCCTTACTATTTTTGAGGCAGTGTAATGGTGTAAGAATGAAGTCAGATACAGTGCAGGTAATGTGGATAGGTCAATGAGTTCAAGTACAAGAGAATAATAATAATCTAGCTTGCTGACTGAATTCACTCTCTCTGTCTTCCTACAAAGCCATTTAAGCCTGTATTTTCAGCGAACCAGTGAATTTTAGACGAAAAAGTGACGAAATAAAAAAAATATTACTCTTACTTGGATGGACTGATAGGTTTATGTCTATTCAAAAGATTTGCTCAATGACATTCATGGTTCCCTGATGATGGATCATGTTGATTTTGGAAAAGTCCTCTGGATTTTTCTTGAGCTCAACCAGCAGCTGGAGTTTTTGAAAATTACTGATTGTCTTGATGATTCACAGATTCATTGTTCCCAGAAGCCCATTAGTCAATTACTAGACCAAAAAACTGAAAAACATTATCATTGGCCTCAGCTGTTCTTTGTATGGCCAATTTGTTCTTTTCTGCAGTTTACATCTACTGCATAATATTATTACTCTTTCATTCTATTATATTATAGGTATAACTTTATTGCTCTATCTCATGTCCATGCTAATGGAATACATAGTCCATTAGCATTTAAAATGCTATTAATTAACACATCTTTGCTTGAAGACATGCAAGCAAGATGGTGAGAATGTAAATATCATCCTAAATGTCCATTGGGTAGCATTGTATTTATGAGTTTGCCTATGGATTTAGCTCAGAGAGGTCACAGTGTGGCCATTTAAACCAAATCACTGAGCTGAAAGATCTGAGGAAAATTCTGATAATAATTTTCTGTTATTTCACATTACACACAGTGCTTGACCCATAAAACCTTCAACATGTTTTTAATGGCTAAAGTGGACAAATCTGTTTCATTCAAACAAGAACAAATGGTCATTGTGTTCCTGTATGTGCGTGTGTTTTTTCCCACGTACAGTAAAAATCCATTTTATAACTCCTGCCAGTCTCAGGCTGTTTGTTAAAATAATAAAAGACCTCACCTACTCTAGAATGAGTTAACAATTAACATTACTATTGCACAACAAACACTTTGGTATTGATTTGCTCTTCTTACTTTTATGAAATCCACATTAACTTGTTGAGTACTTGTCAAAACAATATTACAAAGTGCCTTTTGAGACGAGGACAGCCAGATGGGTGTGTCAGAAATATGTCTGGTGCCAAACTCCTCTTTGCCTGGGTATCAGAAAGTGTCTGGATCAATACTTGAGCAGCAGAGTATAATTTGTTGTTTGCTTAAATGTCCTGTGGTCTTTTTTGCTCGCAATCTTTAAAACTAAGGAGCTTTTTCACAATCACTTTCTCAGACACCAGCTGACGACCAAAAATAGGTATAGTCCCTGGATTTTATGTACAGGAAGTATGACATTATTTTTATTATTTCTTTTATTCTCCATTATTTTCTGTTCTTCATTATTTTCTGCTCTGTTCTTTTCTTGTGTTGGTGACTCATTTTAGCTCCTCTGTTGTTCTTCTGTTTATTCCAAACAAACCACAAACATAAGATGCACCTCTTCCTGTGTGTAAGCTCATGTTTCTTAGAAAAGACCTCCAAGACACAAAGACAGAAATGGGCAAAGCATGAAGCTAAGTTATATCTAAAAGAGAGGGTTTCATGTGAAGGGATTGTGAATTCAAATTGCATTTGAACTCATTTTCATTCTGTTTTACCACTTCACAAAAAGTGGTTATTTTCCAGTTCTACGTATTGGGTGAGGAAAAATGTGTCCTTACATGTGGACCTGTTTGTGAGCAAATAATGCGTCTCAGTTGGAGTGTGTATGACGGATACTTCATCCACAGTCCACAGTGACTTTAAAGCACATGGGTGAATCTGAAAATAGCCTGCGCAACAGCAGGTTTTTATTCTGCCTGACGACAAGGACTGAGACATGTGAAACACACACACACACACACACCGGGCAATTCGCACTTCCACTGGCATGGGCCCACTTGACGTCATCAAAGACAGAAATCCCAGGTGCTGATGGGATAGGAAGTGATCTCTCTGGCTCTCCTCTGACTCCTGGCACAATGCTGACAACTGATGACATCTCCCTTTTCATGTAATGATCACTCTCGACTTCAAAGTGAAAGTCGGGGAATCCCACCACACACACACACACACACGTATGTACACAAACACATGGTGGTAAGGTGTGAGATGATTATACCTGTAATTTCCTTTTTGTAAATATACTTCAGAAGTTCAAATGTAAAATACAGGGTTTCAAGAAGTCGTTGTTTTATGTCATTATAGAAACATTATTTGAAACCCAAGATTTTAACAGCACAGCAGGGCAGACATGGATGAATAAAACAAGTGAATGTGAATGAGGTAAACAGAGACAACAATTTCTCCACTGCAGCTGTCAGTTTTCCCTTATGAAATAACTATGGCAGCTACAATAACTTCCACTGTAGCTGTTAAACTATTTCATTGAGGTAACTTAATATTGATTTTGTTAAAAACTAATGGAGGTGGTGAAGGTGAAGTCATACTACATGGAACTGAATAAAATATGTTGTCCAACCTTGTCAGAGAACTTTTAATATATCATCCTAATGGACTCAAAGGCAGTGTAAAAATTATTCTGGCACAGAGAAGGGGCAGGGATAATTGTGTTTAAAAAAAAGAATAACAGTGTTAATTTCAGAAAAATGTGATTGTCTTGACTGCACACTTGAAGATTTTTTCAGGTAATTACTGAAATAGTCGAACTCAACCCAACTGACGTGCTTTATTGGTCCCTGCCAAAAGGAGGAGTTGAACGATTAGTTGATAAGCCTGAGTCACAGGTTATCTATGAAAAATGATGGAGGAGAACTGCCATCTTCATTGTCATGTACAGACAAAACCTAAGATCCTTCTTATAAGCATGTAATCTGAGGTCAGAGAGTCACTTTCGAGCCATATAATCTTAACAGCATTGTTCACTCCAGTTTGGTGGTATACTGATATTACAGATGGTGCCTTAGTCAAGTCTTGATGGACCATCTGGAAGCAAAACTGTAACATTCACATCTTTGATGCTGGCGGGGGGTGGAGAGATATGCCAGGAGCCCTGAATGCAGAAGAGCTGCTTAAAAAGAGGAGGCTATGAATGACACTGACTAATACAGAAAACCCATGCTCACAGAGACAAACTCTTCCAGCATGCACACATATTCGGCATGGACTCAGCCCTAGAGCTATAAATAAGATAATATTCTCAGTGCTGGTTATCTGCAACAATGAACCCCAAAAGTAAAATAAACCTAAGTTGAAAATCTTACAAATCTTAAATATTTGTTTGGTTTGCTGTGATTCCCTTTTGTAATTTCAAAGTTATCACACACATACAAACACACATGCCATGTATGTGGTTGGTCCACACTTGGTCTATATTTTTCCACATGGAAAAAGTAATAACACAGGGCCATAGAGGACAAGATGCGAGTGACAGGCAAACAGATGCTTGCCACTGTGGCAACCGCTGACATTGCCAGAAATAATCCTGAAAGAAGAGACAGAAATTCACCCCAAAAAGTCCCACAGATACACGCGGCACGGAAATTACAAAGTCCCGGTTTGGAGTTTTACATCGTAGAGCTCACACTGGATAAAGTAAGCACATTTACATGCACAGTTAAGTCGAGCTGTGGTTATAGCTCGATAAAGCCATCTCAAGGACTTCTGTCCTTGTCCCAGTATAAATGCACGGGAGGGAAATCGATTTATTTGTTGAAATCATGTCGCCTCCGGTACGATAAGTGGCATATGCGCTCTTTCGGCTTGTGGGTAATGGGCCACTACCGATTGACCTATGACGTCACAGACCACAACAGAGGTGGAAAGAAAAAAAGACCGGTGAGCTAGCAAGTTAGCCTCTGTATCCGTCCAAAAAGGAGTTTTTGCTGCAGACTTTGCCATATTCGACGCGTTCGCAATTAGCCAGCTTCTTTTGTCTGACCTCCTACGTTTGCGTTTACATTTTAAATGCTGTTCGACATCCAGGTCATAGCTTAGCGCGAAACTTTAGCACATGCGCAGATCACCTCCTCCAGCTCCAGTCCGACTGTTTGTATACATGCAGCAGTACATCGACTTTCAAACGCATTATCTGGGTGTGTTAGTCCGACAATTATAAGTTTGATTTCAGTCGAGCTAATGTGTTTACATGTACTTTAAAAGTCCAGTTTTGGTCGGACTAACGCAATAATTTGGTTTTTAGGTGTCATTTAAACATGCTTACCGACAGGGTCACTATGTGGCACAGTATTTTGTGAAATGTGAAAGTAGTGATGAGTGATGTCTGTGCAGCCAAGCCTGGAACCAAGAACTCAAAATCTGGGGAAAAACCGGAAGACATTGATACAACTAGCAGGTTAAGCAAAGCTGGCCTGACCTCTCCTTAGCAATGTTTTTCCCCTCTTACTGAGGAACCCCTGTGAGTTTCCGGACCAGATGAGATATAATATGGCCTGCATGAGCAATAATATCTTTTAGGTGGCGTCCACCCTATTCAGGAGTGTTGAAGCCCTTAACATGGCCTTGTTTCAGGGGAGTATCTGAGACCATTGAAATGGACTCAGTGGACATCTACTATCACACCCTGACTGGCTCATCAGCCTCTGGCAGCACCACTGGTGGTGAAAGCACATGGATGACGGATTGAAAGCATTGACCTTGTCATCTTTGCTGGCAGCTGTTGTGCAATTAAATACTGTATTTCAAAGCTGCCTTTCCTCCTTGTTCACAGTATTTTCTTCAACCAACCACCTGCAGAATAATCCACCCGGTTTACACCAATACACACGTGCCAAGTGAATAGCCAACCATTATATGTCCTCAGGTGTGGCAATGTGGAGTTGACATCCTCCACATTTCTTTTGTTCCACCAAATCTGGATCCAGTGGTGGACTGTGTTTTGCATTACATCATAAAATTGGATGAAAGGAACAAGGTCCAATGGGAACAACACCGTGGGAGCAAAACTTCAGTGAAAAACAAATCACTTTACTTAGTGCATTACTTTGTTGACTTACAAACATGACTCTAAGAGAGAGGATGTTGATATTTAAAGCTCATTTTGGCTCTTGAAGAAAAGTCAGGGCCATTAGAGTTGATCATCTAGGGATTGTGAACAACTGTAAAAAAATGTGTTCCAATCCATGTGGTACATGTTGAGCTATTCCACAGGATAAGTGAAAACATGAAGGTCATCAAAGTGGTTAGGACGTCTGAACCAGATTTCACGAGTCAGCAAAAAAACAAAAATATCAAGCCCACAGCAACGGAGGACCAACACTGCTTAACAAGACAGAGGTTTTCATCACTGAATATGCCTTAAATAATGACCCTTTGCAGTTATATAGTTATGTAGCTGTGGGGAATGCAGGCAATATTTATCGTCATAATAAAGAGCTTTGAGAACCACCACTAGTTACCCTGTCTGAGAATGTACATTACCGCAGTCTATCAGTTGTGAGATACCATCTGCTTGCCACAGAGTCTCTTTACTCTGGTTTCTCTCACATGGTTGGTCTTCCCAGGACTGAATGCAGGAAAGATCCCATCTCAGTGAGGTCTTTAAATCTTACAATCTATTTTCATACCCGACCAGAAAACCCAACTGCTTATATTCAGCTGCAACTAGATATGTTGTATTGCTTTTGGGAAACAAACAACAGACCTTTCTGACAGGACATGGTAACTCAACAGCCATACTGGAGAGGGGGGCAGGGGCTCATTGTGAGAAAGGGAGAGAGAGAAGGGGAGACTGCTAAGGGCTCTGGTCAGTTGATTTAGAATGCCATAAATAAGCACATCATCTGTCAACACAGAGGCACAGTGCAACAGGCTGTGGTGTGCTGGGGTGTAGAGGTTCTGAGATTTAGAAACATCTGTAACCACCACTGGCAAACACAAAGTCTGTTTTCAGAAAAAGAGAGAGAGAAAGTGGGAGAGAGACATACACGAAGACGGGACAGACAGGAAGTCGATCAGCCGAGCAGCAGAAACAGCTACAAACAAAGGACAAGAGCCGCATCTCCCACATTAGAAAATGCCTCTCATCCCACAGATCTTTCCACTTTACAGTCTCAGTGTTGCATTTTTCGCTCTGGCTACGGACTTAGAAGCAAAAAGGTGGTCCACCAAGAAATAATCAGGTAGTCGACCACAGTTTTAAACATGAGTAAGCTCCCACAACAGCTCTTGGAGCTTCACTGCCATTGTTTGAAACACTGTGGTTGTGTTTCTGTGCTAACTGTATATCAAACTGTGCAGATGACAGTGCAATTACCTTCCAAAGTACAGTACAGGAAAATTCCTAGCAACACTTAGGCCAAGTGCAGGGCCACCAAAATTGCTTCTTATTTTTTAATGACAAGCAGAATATGTAATGAGACATTGAGATATCATGTCATCATCCCATAAAGGGTTCTGTTCCCTAATATGACATCTTTATCGAAAGCGCCGAAAGAAAAAACATAGCTTTACATATACTGTAAAGCATTCCAAATTCTTTTTCACCATGCAATCACCCCTCACTGCTTAACAGTAGACTTGAGTATATGATGCACTTGCACTTGTAAGCATGCTTTACTTCTAATTTATAGTTTTTCAGGACAGGAGCTGCAACCAAATCAGGCGCAGGCTGTTGACATGGAACTTTACACCCAAACTGGCTTCATGTTTATTGACAATGACAATACAACAATGAGGCAATGACCTGTGATTGACATGACCTCAGCCCCCTTTTCACAAAGGCCCTTATATTAAACATCCACCTGGGAGTGCACAGTAGCTACCATCCAAATGTTTGCCTCCGGATCTCTAATGAGGAGCTGATTATATGCTTCACCAATACTGCTGCATGAACATTCTGGATGCAGTGATTCTGGCATGCTTTGTGGAATGCATCTGAGATGGTTTGTCCATTACCTGGAATGGATGTACAGAAAAATGTCTCATGATCAGACACCTGCTCATTTGCTACATTAAGATATTTCTAATGCTGCCAAGCCGGCAGTTCTGAATTCTTCAGGTGCTGTGGTTGTGTGCTCCAGCAGACGTCTGATTGCCCTAACAGTCAGTTTTTTTATTTTTATTGTACTCTATCTGCGAGACATTTCTGGATACCAACCACTGATATGGGTGTGACCGGTATCCTGTATTGGTTGTCTGGTCTGATCAGTCTCTTTTCTGGCACAGGCTGGCATTCCAGTGTGGTGGGAACATTGGAGCCTGAATAGTATGGAGGTGTCCTGGCCCCCACTGTGCTGGTATGAGCTCAGTATTCCTTCGAAGTCTGGCCGTATTGGACAAAATCTACACCTCAAGATTTGCAGCTAAAATCAATGCCAATACAGAAAGAAGTGTTCCTATTTTGTAGTAAGGGAGTAGAAATGAAATATGTGAAGGGAAGGGTGTTTAGTATGTCACATTTGTAACATACGATAAAATAAGAGAGAACAGGATTACATAGGACTTTATTCTGACCAAGAGGGGAAGAGAGTTGAAAGAGAGTAAGAAGGAAATACATTAAATTCAAATAAGGTACAAAATTCTATAAAAAATGTATAGGAAAGGCTATCCTTCACAATTTGTTAGACTATAATGAAGAGACTTGCATGACTGGCTTATCCACTGAAATCATTCAAGATGAACATAGCATGTATTGGGTGGACGTACAGTTCCGTGTAACACACTTCATAGAGCCCTGTGTTAATTTATCATCACATATGTTGAATGGGATTTGCAATATGAAAATTCTAAAAAAGACAATGCAGACTTTATCCTTTAAATGAAACCATTAGCAAAGCTCTCACTATGGGCCCCCATACTCATCTTATTAGTCTCATAGCTAAGTGATAAAAAATGCCTTGATGGGTGATTTGGTCAGTTTACTCTAGATGCACAATTAACCGGGATAGACATTCACAAGCCCCATGAGAATATTATGGGGTTATTAAGGTGATGTTTTATTCAGGCCGTGCTTTCTGCTTTGCCAGAAAAGCTGTCATGAGCTGTGAGAAGTCTTATTATGCTCAGCGGAGTGTGAATATCTGTGTCGTGAGCTGGCTGTACACTTCAGCTGTGTGTCTGTCAGTGCATTCCAGAAACCTATCCAGGTGTTTGCCAGCCACTGGAAAGGAAACAGTACTGAAGGACCACCTGCTCACAGCAATTAGAATTACACACATGCTTTAACAATATGAGCCGGTGATGTGCACACAACTTGTCACTTTAACACAACAGATTTAATTATATGACTCTTAAACACACAGACAGCATGCCATTTTGGCAAGTTCAATTGACTGGTCATTAACGTTGCTGCCAGTGGGAAGAACTGGGTAAAGCTGCTGTCAGCAATGTTTTTAAATGTTTCAAGAATGTGACCCAGGAAATAGTTCATGCAAACAGACACATGCTGCAGTACACAACACCACAGAGCCCTTTAGTAAACTGAAGCATTTTAGAAAATACATGTAGACTAAATTCACTGGAAAACCTCCATACAAATATTGTAATGATTGTTTCTACAAAGACTTTTTGTGTGTTTGGACTTTTTTTGGACTTCTTTTTCTTTATTTACATACATTTTTGTGTTGGTATGTTGGGACAGTTTGATAATGTTAATCATAAGTTACATGTGCTCCTGTGTTTCACTGGCAGATCCACATTTGCAAATGAAGCTCTCCTTACACACTTCAGAGACTGCAGCGACTGATCATGTCCTAGCAGAACAGTTAAATATTGAGCCGTTTGGCAGCATTCAGTAAATCTGCATCCTCTCTTGTTTGTGCATCTTTGCTGCCTGTTGTTTACATGCAACCCAACCACAATGAATAAAATGTCTGTGACACAAAGAACACGTAGGAAATAGAACATCCTGGGTATAAAATTTTGTGGGGACCAAACCAGTGTTGTACCACAAAAAAAAGCAAAAGTTACAAAAGTTGAGCAAACACATTGGTAGCAAGCCAAGATGAAGTAAAAGGCATTTGCATTTATTTATGGCTTAGAGGTTTTTTCTTGTCAAGGTTCATTTATTAGAAAAAAACAACATAACCCCCCCCCCCCCCCCCCAAAAAAAACCAAAAAACAAAAAAACCATCATCATGTCGACTTCATCCAGATTTTGATAGTCAGGCAACAGCGTGTGCTGGAGTCATTAACTGCATTGCATTTGTTTTAAGTTAAATAATACAAGCACTGCAGTTTTAAATTCACTTCTTCTTGAAAAGATCATTTCAATTAGTACTACAAACAGTAGTATATGCAAAAAAGTAAAAACAGTCCATGTACGAGTATAAAAATACTGAACTGTAATCGATTTATTTATTTGAGTTTTATTCCACGAGCAAATTTTCTTTAGTTGCCTATCATCATTTTTCTTAACTTTTTTCTTAAGTCAAGCGATTATTAAAAACTCTCTGACCAGCACTTTGTGCCTGACGCTACAGTCACGTGACGGACCAGGACTCGTTAGCATGCTAACTTAAGCAGAGAAAAGATGAGCTAGCATCTGTCACTTGCTAGATCGGTAAGTAAACAGCTGGAAATGCTAATATGGCTATGTTGCAGAGCAATAGCAAAACATAAAATTTGCTGCTTTAGCTGTAAAATCTTTCATAGTTCTTTAATAACTAGCCTCATATTGTATTTAAATGTAGTATGTGGAAGTAGGGATCAGTTTACACTGGAAATAACCGGACCAGGCGAGAAAATTTGTAATATGAGTGCAATATTTTTTACGTTTTATCTTCATTATAGTTTGACCAAATTGCCACCGTGGCAGAAATGGCCTAAAAAAGAGAAAATTGTCAGTTTGCCTATTGTTTGTTTTGTGTTCAGGTCTTTGTCACGTTCTACATAGTGCGTGTTTTTTTTCCAGCGCTCCAACATGCTGCCACAGCCAAGAAAAAAAAAATGGTTTACAAGTGGAAGAACAAGACTCCCTCAAACTTTCAAAGTCGAAATTTACGAGCAGGACGCGAAGGCAGCAGCAGCTCGTCCTTTGCCAAAAGGAGAATCCCTCTTTCTTCTTTTATCTCCGCGTGGTGAATGATGCTGAGCGCTGATTGGCTGCTGCCCACTGACTTTGCTCCATCCTGCAGGCCGGCTTTCCCGGAGCCGGATTCGGTGCTCAGTCAGCGGTGATCCTGCACACCGCTACCCGCTGCTGCTCCTCTTCACACACTCACACACACACACACACACACACACAGAGTCACTCATGAGTGCGCTTCCTGTCTGTGCGCGCCACCGGCTCCTGCAATCTGCCGACTTCACCTGAACCAGCAACACGGGGGACCGAGCCACCAAACAATGCGTGCACGCTGCATTATGCACCACCGCAGGTTATTACCACTTCTGCGCTGTTTCAGGAGGTAACGGGGGAAGGTGTGAGCTTGCATGCCATCATCATGGATTGCCTTTTTCTTCTGATATGGACTTTACCCATCCCGCTGGTCAGCTGCACCTCAGTCAAGCTTGTCTCCACCTTCCTGTCCTGGAATATTATCAAGGCATGTGGCATCTAAGTATTTAAAATGCACATACTGAAGTTAAACACATGCAACAATCTGCAAGTGTTTGTCTCTTTTCAGCATGATGTATGTCAACAAAAAAGCCAACGCTTGTGGTGAAAAGTAAGACAAACGATTGTCATCCCAAATTAAAACTCATGTTTCCAAAGGGGAACTCTGTTAATTACTTTTTTGTCTTCCACATTTTTCCCACTTCTGGCAACCTGTTGCTACCTGTTCATTTATACATAAATATATATGTGTCTTTTTTGCAGACGCTGCACATTTACTGCTCACACACCTCCCACAGCGCGTCGGCCAGCTACTCTGCCAGCGGCAGTCATGGATTAAATCATGGTGAGTGCTTATCTTTTGGCGTCAGTTGATGTTTCCTCCAGCTAATAAATATGACAGATAAAATAAGATACATGGCAGTGACACTGATTCCCAAGCAGTTGGGAAGATGGTATTTTCAATTCAAAATGTTGTGACATCTCTTCAGCTTGTGTGATGATAAAAATGTAGGGACCCTTGTTCAGGTTAGTATTAAGTTTAAACAATAAGTGTTTATAATTCGCTGGCACGGTTGCTGGGCTTTGGAGAGAAGACCAATGAGGGCAGGGAGAACACAGGGATTCCCTCTGCACTGCTTTGTCCTGTTGAAACCAAGGAAACAAGCTTAGGTGATTTACATACTTAGATTTACTGAGGGAAGAACTGTGATGGACCTTTTTCTCGGGTTCTGAAGAAAGCATCCTCATTCTCCTGCCACATAACTACAAGGTTAAGAAAGGGAAGAAATCATGGAAATATTAAAGTTCCTAGTATTATAAATTCATGGTGTCTCCCACTGTTTTAGAACAATACATTACTTTTGGTACTGTATTGCTGGTCCATAATGTCAACTGCATGAAATATCAAATGCATGAAATATTTTATATTTGTAACCTCTGGGGCAGCACGGCAGCTTAGGGCCTTTCTTTGCGGAATTTGCATCTTCTCCCCATGCTTATGTGATTTCCTCTGGGTACTCCGGTTTTCTCCCACCTACCAAAGACAGCATGTTTGGGTTAAGTGGTGACTCTAAATTGTCCGTAGGTCTGAGTGTGAGTGTGAGTGGTTGTTGGTCTCTGTCTGTCTCTGTATGTTGGCCCTGTGATGGACTGGCAGCCTGTCCAGGGTGTATCCTGCCCTCGCCTTATGTGAGCTGGGATTGTATTGTATTGTATTTGATACATTTGATTAGACTTACTTTTCATTCATTTGCTTCTCAGACTATGTGTTTGTAACCCCGGTGGAGGTGGACTCTGAGGGAGGATACCTGACCCACGATGTGACCAGGCGAAGCCGCCGCAGTCGGAGATCCCTGTCCTCTTCTCTGCATTACCGGCTTTCTGTCTTTGGGCATGACATGCACTTGGACCTGCATCCATCCTCTGTGATTGGCCCTGGATTCACTGTGCAAACGTTCAGTACGGATGGCATCGCCACAGTGATGGGTGATGCGGGGTTTCACAATTGCTTGTATCAAGGATTTGTCCGCAACTTGTCTACATCTTCGGCTGCCATATCAACCTGCTTTGGACTGGTAAGTGTCTGCCAGAAAATCAGCAGACATTTCATTTGTATTTTATCATCAGGCTGGTAAAATTGTGGAAAATTTAGAGGTCATACTAGAAATAAAAGACATTTCCCTAACAGATTTTCTGCTGTACCCCAACCTCAAGCTTCATGTGTTTATTTTTGAAAAATATTCCATTCCCCAGTTGATTCAAACCTTGGTAATATTTGGGATGAGCTGTGACATGACATCATTACCCATGTGTGTAAGCATCGGTTTCCAGAGCATTGTCCTGCTCTTATTTGAACATTGGGAGGAGTGGAACAAAGGAGATAAAGGATAAAGGGAAGAAGACAGGAGAACACTCCTGACTTTACAGCGAGAAAAGAAAGGCTGTAATTCAAAGTGATTCTTCATTGACAAATATTTGGCTTTCATTTTGTGTGTTTGCTCTATTTGCTTCCATTAAAATCAGTGTCCAAATATGACAAACGTGGGAAATGGGAAAAAAAGCTTCACATTGGTTGTAGCAGCATATCCAGCTGTTTATGACAGCAAGCAAATGACCATAGGTGGTATACTGATTGTGTTGCCTTAGCTCAACATGTGGGAAATGTGCCTACTGCTTTTTGTCAGAGTGAGTGCAGAGGATCAAGTTCAATGTCATTTCTGTGTATTAAGTTTAGAGCAGGAGTTAGCTTGTGTTTAGCTGAGCTTTAGCCCAAGTTGTGACCTCATGAATGTAAAATACTTGATACCTACTGGAAAAAAAAAACCCTCCAAAACCCCACAGTAAGAGGAAATTATTATTATTTTATTTATTATGTAATGCCTTACCAAATTTTTACCAATATATCACTGACTGTGCTACTCCACTTTGCTCTTCTTCGGTGGTACTAAGGCTACGACAGGCTTTGACGGTGACCTGCACAGTCTAGAAATATTTGCCTCAAGAAAAACATTTCTTCTTTCTCAGGACATTGGGGTCATTCTTGTCATGAAGATACCTTTAAAGATAAAACACAAGATGTTTAGACTGCCCCCCTAAGGTGTTTGGATCAGAATTTGCTTAGGTCACAAAGAGTACCAACTTATCTTAAATGCAGAAAAAAAACAAAAACAAAAACAGACCAACTAACGAACAAACAAGCAAACTAGCTAGCTGTTCTAAGCTGCCTATTCTGAAAAACTCGGATAGCTGGGTAGCACCTCTTTACTTAACTTTATTTCAAGGTGATACCAAATTACAGAATTTGTTTTGTTTTGATGGTATATGGACATTGATTGATCCTGTAATTAGAAGTTTGTGAGCTTCTATTTGTGGCCTAAGAGGTGTCTGGACCCTATCTACAAGCACACACACTGCCTGACACATCCCACTCCAGTGTAGACCACATGGACACACTGCTGCCTATAAATCCAGACTACCTCATCGTCTTTGAGGAGAAGAAACACTTGCGCTAAGACTACCTGCGCGATACAATTTCTTACTGTAGGGTTTTTTCCTATTTTTAACATTAGAGCCAATGATATATATACACAAGTTACTTGTATTTATTTGGAATATGAAGCCACGTGTAATTTCATTGTGCATGGTAAAAGAAGGGATAAAGCTGATTTGGATTCTAATAACAGCAATATCCTCTATTTATCATCCACACTTCATACCTCTTGCTTCCCTGCTTGCCCTGCTCTTTTGTTCTATGTTTGCCCTGCTGCTACATCTCTTGTTGTTCTCAGCAATTACAGGCAGGGTGAAGTTTGAGCTCTCTGGCTGGCACTGCCAATCTTTACATTGTCACTTTCATTAAGCTAGCTTCAAGCCAAAATAAAACACCACTGACCCTGAAATTGCTGCTGGGCCGCAATATAATTGGGTCATGATTGCATTTGAATCTTTGATTTATATATATATTTTAGTCAGCCCCCCCTCCCACACACACACACACACCCACCCTACCCACTTCCTCTCCCAAGTGGGCCATCACTGGATGGGTGTTCACTCAGCCAGTTAAATCCACTGATGTCTTCATATTGTAGACAGATAAGCAGCAAAAAACAAAAAGCGGATGAATTAAGTGAGAAAAATTGGCAAGTGCATGGAAAGTGACTTCAGGCCCTTTTCCTCCTCTCTCCGTCTCTTTCTTTCAGTGCATTTGTCTGCATGTATGTTGCTTGACTGCTGTAAGGCTTACAACAACAAAAGCAGTTAACCCTTGCTTTTCATCCAGCCCTCTGCCCAGAATATTTGGATTAAGTGCAAATGAAGAATGATCCATTCAAGCCTGCTTGAAGTCAGGGACAAGCTCAAGGAAGAGATTAAGGTGGGATTAAAGACAACGACAGAGAGGAAGATGTATTAAATAAAGATGGATTAAAAAAAGAGAAAATGACAAGGAAATCTGGGAAACAATGAAGGTAAAAAGCAGAGAGGATGGATGAATGAATGAAATAATGAATGAGAAGTGAGCTGAGCTGGGAGCACAGCACTACAGAGAGAGAATGATGTGCAAGAATAATGGAAGTTCATTGTCTAGGGTGGAAGCTCCCAGGGAGGCTGGATGGTCTCTTTATAGAGAGTGTAAGAGATGAACCCACAGTTTATGTCAAACATCTTTGGAGAAGTAATCGAGTGAGAACAATAAAGAAAAATTGCTCTCTTGTTCTCAATTTCTTTGTGTCCTTTCATCAGAGACGAAGAAAGCGGAGAAAAGGGAAAAGAAAAGTGTCTAAAATCTGTTTTCTTTGGCTTGTCCCTCCTTTTTACTGGTGCAGAAGTGTCAGCACTGGATAAGGGGCCAAACCAAGGCAACCCCCTTTTTTTTCTCTATCAAATATTCATCCAGGCCCAGGCTAAGGAGATGGAAGTGGAATTCAGCTGTTTGAATGAAGACCAGGGCGACATGGTATTAAGAGCAGGGCGGGATGGATGGATGACTGGAAGAGAAGGATTTTCTACTGTAAATCCCCACGTATTGAACATGGTGTTATTTGCTGTCTTTTAATTACTCTCCCTGTGTCCTCATAAAGCACCAGGCTCGCATTTTTGAGTGAAATTAAGTTGTCTGGTTTGCTTTTGCATGAGATGAAAGGATGACGTTTCAGATGTAATGCTCTGTGATTTGTAAGAGTAATGGAAAGGGGAGAGTGAGGGGGTCCTCTTTTCTTTGGAGGGTTTCTCATCTGAGGTTGCTTTGTTGGTTGACCCCAATCCTCTCTACTCGGGCGTATGGGGATGGGTGGCTGGGTGGGGGAGTTTGAACCTGGACTCTCACAGGTTCCTACTTTATAGTGCTAGTTCAGGGCTGCTCAACGCTCATGTGAATGCAGAAAGGGGAGGTGATTTACTGCTACTCTCTGTCCTACCAGCCCCTTCCCAGTAAAGAATTCTTCTCTTCGGTGATGAGAGAAGCTTTGAATCCTGAAATGCCTCTGGGTTGGTCCCTGGGAGAAAAATAGTCACACCAAATATACTTAGAATGTGATCCCAAGCTTTACACTTATATTTGGAGCATGTGAATCAAAGAAATACAAAGAACAGCAGACTGATAAGTAGGCAAATGATTCAAATTAGAAATCAGAAACTGATTTATTGAAATACTGCTCATTTATATATTTACCAATAAATGATTATTTGAAATACAAAATGTGAGAAAATCCATCCATCCATTTTCTACCGCTTTGCCGTTTCCATGTTGTGGGGTGTGCTAGTTCACTCTGGGCAAGGGCGGGGTATACCCTGCACAGGTCGCCAGTCCGAATGTGAGAAAATGAATTTGAAAAATATACACTTGACATACGAGCAGACGGCAGCATAGTGGTTAATACTGTTGCCTCACAGCAAAAAGGTTGTGAGTTTGGTTCTGGGGCCTGGGGCCTTTCTTGTGTGGGGTTTTCATGTTCTCCCTGTGCTTGGGTTTCCTCCAACCATCCAAAAACTTGCATGTTTAGGTTGATTGGTGACTCTAAATTGCCCGTTGGAGTGAGTGTGAGTGTGACAGGTTGTTTGTCTATGTCTGTCTCTGTGTTGACCTTGTGATGGACTGGTGACCTGTCCAGGGTGTACCCCGCCCTCGCCCAATATGAGCTAGCTGGGATTGGCTCCAGCCCCCCCGCGACCTGGAAATGGATAAGCGGTAGAAGATGAATGAATGAATGAATGAATGAACACTTGACAAACTTGTCTGCTGGAAACACTTTCACTGTGTATGTTGAGTATTTGGTGCACATGTGTTGTCAAATCGATGATGAGTGTGATCTGAATTTGATTCTTTGTTTGTTTTTCTATCTGCATGTGTTTGAACTCTTCAGGGCATTTACATGCAGTGCTTCATTGGAACTTTGCAGAGCAGTGCTATACGTTGCTATTTTCTGAAATGACTTTTAATGCAGAAGTCAGTGTCTGAATTTGACGTTTTCACACTGAAGGCATGCTGCATACTTTATTGATAGTTTATGAAATCATCATTATTCTATCGTGTTTAGAATTTTCACAATTTTGCGACAAGCGTTTGAGAATTGCACTTCCTGCAACATTTTTGTCTATTGCGATCATTTGAAATTATTGCTCATGACTTGGCCGTGTTCGCTGGAACATGTGCGATTCGGATAAACCCAATGTCAGGCTGCCTGTGTCACATTGTCACAGAGCTGGCCATGACCTTTATTGTGACCTTCCCCATGACCCCGCAGGCCAGGCCAGGCCAAACACAGGTTGGGTTCTCTGGAAACTGAGCTCTGAGGTTCGAAGTATGAAATAGATGCATTTCAAAGGATCAGTTTTCCTCTTCTGTTTCACTTGGAGTCCTCAAAGTAACTAAACCAAGCAAAGTGTCATTTAATGATTTGTCCCTGTGTGGTTGTGAAGAAATAAATTAAGCTGTAGTTACAGATAAATATTTGTAGAATTTTATTTTTTTTTACAATGGTTTTATTTCACACAAGCCCAACAGATGTCTTGGCTGTGTGGTGGAAGTTGGCCTTAAAAACACAGCAACCCCCCAAGGTGTCACAATTTATGGCTTAATTGTGTGTTTGCACGGCCATGTGTGAAAGAAAAAACACTAAAGAAAGTGTCAGCACACACCCCCCCTCCTATTTTCTCCTTCATCTCCCTTCATCTTCTCTGTCTGATGGCTGTCGTTGACACGGTGCCGCGTGTGGTGGCAACCGCCGGCGGCTGCTGTACGATGGCAACTCGACCTATGACCTCTGTCTGTCTCCAACAGGCACAGGGGGGCTCCCTGTAGTGTGAAAAGGGCCTTTGCTCTCTTCCCGGGCCCTTGTTATTGATGCTGGATATACTGTAGCCCCTGGAGTTGTTTTGTAGTTGCAGAACATCATGATGTACTCACACAAAAGGAGAGGTTGAGCTCCATTTATTGTTTGGAGAATCCTCTCTTGCAAAGCTTTGTGCTGGCATCAAGTAATGTCAGATCTTGGGTTGTTTTGTAAAGCTGAATGTGCATTTCAGTAATAATTTGTGATTTAAAAGTCATTTATACTCCAAAACTGTTTTATGGGATTGTAAAATTTCATTCAAATATCTGAAAATATGTCTGTAAACTACATCTGGGAGACAAATCTATTTGGCCATAAGGCATACATTTAAACCCTTGTCTGCACTGTTTGAATATTTAACATATGTAGATGTTTATATCCCATTAGACTCCTCATGGTGCTGAGACGGTATACGATTACTCATCTGCAGGGCTGGGAACAGAAACAATATGTGTATCTGTGTGTGCGCGCGCGCACATGTGTGTTTGTCATTGTACTCCAAATGCTGTAGGCTTTCGTTGAGTAAAAATGACACTTGAATGACCGATTTCCAGACGGCACTTGGGCCATTTGTACCTATCCATTTTCTGTAAAGGTCAACAAATTGGAACATCTCCCCACCATAATATGCCTCTCTGGCTTGGCCATAATTCAGCGACAGGGCTATGCCACAGAGGAGCTCAGATCTTGGCACTACAAGAGGAGAGTGCCCTCGAGCCGTTCCCTGGTGGTCTTGACGCTGACAGTGATGTAGTGCCCACTGTTAGATGCCAGTGGGAAAGGGGGGGGTCAGGCTCTCAGCATGGGTGTGGGATGCTGTGTGTGTGTGTGTGTGTGAGTGTGAAAGGAAGAGAGAAAAAACAGAAAAGCCTGTGTGTGTGTGTGTGTATTTACTTGTGTGTCCTTTCTTGTCCGTGCAAGGTCTTTCTCGCACAAGACTAATGGCTGGTGTTGAAGTCTTCAAGTAGGTGCTGCAACTTCTACAAGAAGCCCATACATCAAATCTTACCCACTATTGTCCCCACTGCCTTACATTGACTGGTGCTGTAAAACAGTTCAGGCTTACGGTAAACCTGCTAAAGTTGGGTGATAAAGAGTAGTGATAAAGAATGTTGACTCAAGTATTAAAGCTGTCGCTTTTCACTCTACTGTCATGAATTCATGTGATATGTAGTGCTTCCTCATGTTTAAGACCTATTTGTCACTTGGCATATTAGAACCTTCCACCCCCAAGTGTTACCTAACAGTGAGAAACACATGGTCTTCATTCAAGTTTCTGGGAAAGCAAAATCCGGGATTAATGGTGAGAGGGGGGTCTTATCTGATTTTGACATGCTTATATTACTGTCTATTGGCTGTTGTCAAGATGAGGATGTTTGTTTTATAGTTGCCTTTGGGGCGGATGCTCTCGATTCGAGTTGTACTGTGATTGCAGTGGGCCACCAGGTAGACTACCTGCCCATGGTATCAGTGCACTCGAGTGTTGTTCAGGTTGTGAAGGTTGTTTCTGGTAAAACCTTGAGAGCAGCTCTCTGTGGGTATATGAGAGTGTTCAAATCTAAGTAAGGTGGATGATGATAAATCATTAGCACTGTAGGGTGATAAAATGGTTAGAGAACATTACATCTCTCATTGTGGATGATTAATACTAACCGTAAGAGTTTGATTTATAAGCACGGAGCAGTGCATCTATCACTGCTCTGAAGTAAATAAAGTTTTTGTTGTTCTTTCTCTATTTGTGGAAAGCTCCAAGCTGCCAACACAGGGGTGAACAGTTTGATTCAGCTTTGGCTGTGGGCTCTCGCCAAAGTAGGACCCAGATAGATGAGGAAGGGAAAAAAACATGGTGGAATATGAGATCTGCACATTTTTAAACCTGGACACACCTCTGTCTATTTTTTAAAATGTATTTATGCATCTTTTGAGCAAGGGAAGGAAATCCTCTTAAGTGGAAGTTCTGGCATTTGCTGACCTCAGTTTTTGTATCCAAGTCCATTGGACCCACAAATTAGCCTGCAAGTGTAAAGCTACAGGTTGAAAAGTACTTCCTTATAATTTCCTCCAAACCCTCTACTGTCTTTATCACAGGAAGCAGCAAAACATGACTTTCAGTATTGGTCACATACAGGTGTAAATATTTTTTTCTCAGTGTGGTGGATAGTTTATCTTTCAGTGTTGTGTTAATATTTATACTATGTGTAAATAGTTTTCAGTCCTGACATTTTGACATTTTACGCTTCCACAACTGTATCTTTTTGCTTCCTGTAAAATGTGCAGTTCCTTCAGCTCCTCTGGGTGTCTGGGTGTGACTTCCCATCTCTGTCACCTCCACCTTTCCAGCCTCAGGTTTGTATTACTGAGGGCTGGTTGACCTTTGCTGGAAAGTTCATACTTCTCCAGTAAATTTATGTACTAATTTTTCAGAACTGGGATCCTTTGTGTCATTTGCATCACAGCTGCATTGTTTTTTTTTAGGTTAGTAAAAGTGTGAGAGTTGCACTCTAACCCAGTTAGAGAGCAATTAAAATCACTTTGTAGGAGGACATTTCCATTTGTATGAACTAGTGTGGGAGTCACCCTCCTGTTTCCTGCTGAGTTTACATGGGATAACGAGTGGGATTGTGCCCAAAGGCTGGATATGACAAAAGACTCATCCATAACCATCAGTTTCTCCCTTATGTGTTTGCCCACCTATGCTGTCCTTAGAGGAATTGCTCGGAGGGTGTCAGTAGGACGATCAGTGAGGCCAAACAAAGGTTGAAAAAAGCCCTGGGCTATTGACACATTTTGATCCCAATCATTCATACATGAAGAGGGTTATGTAGACCTTGTTATCACCAATGGAGTGACTTTAAATGGCCTGAATGGCTGTGAAACACAGTCATTTGAAGCTAAAGGTAAGAAACCCAACCACTGTTATTCCCCATCATTGCTGTTGAGCTCTTATCTTCTTTTAATCTGGGATCCAAAATTACCATCTCTTTCCTACCTATTTCTTACCCCATTTTAAAGACACATAATTTCTTTTGTGCGAACTGTAATTACTCAGATTATGATTCTGTTGAATAAGTTAGATGCCTTAGGGGCCTTCTCTGCGGCTCACTGATACCCCCCCCTCACCACACACTGTGTTCACATGATTCTCTGTTGAGCTGGAGTGCAGATGTGCTTTAGAGCTCGGTAATCACCACCCTGGGGCTTCTCGCCACTCTGCCCTAGTCTTTAACAGCATGTAAGCACTTACTCATTTGCCTTATAATATCATGGTGGGAAACCTTAAAAGAGGGTGTAGTTTATACAAAGACAAGCTAAAGATGTCGTCTGCCTTAACATAAAATGTCATATTGGCAAAGAGGCAAAGCTGCTTGTTCGAGTTACTTGTACTGGCTCAGTCCAAGAAAAGGAAGAAGCTTTGAGGGAAGTTTTCTTTTTTTAATCCTATTTTTTATCCTATTTTTTTCCTTATGTTGAGAATAGTACTATTTATACATGGAAATGACCTGGCTCAGCCTGTAATCTGTGAGGATCTGTGTGAGAGAGAAATGTGCGAGTGTTCATGTAAACGAAGGTGGAAAGTAAAGTGGTATTTAGCAGAGGGTGCTTGTCCCTTTAATCTGGTCGAGCCTTACAAGTGTTAATGTGCAGAGATAACTAGAGGTCTGCTTAGTGGCCTCTCTGGTGTCTACAGACGCCTTGTCTATAGACACCTATCTATTTTTTTTCCCTTCCCAGATCATTAAATGTGTGTGCTTTCAACCAATAGGGGAATAAAATAAATCATGGAGAAAGTTGAATGCAGGCAATAATGTTCATATATAATTTGCAAGATTTTTAAGATTCCAGGAAAATGTAACAAATAATCCAAACCTTTGAGGGAAAATTTCATCGCAGGGATGCACTGCTCTTGCCAGAGATCAGTAAATTCACTCTCATATCTCTTATTCTACCTGTTTCTACTGACAAATAGCAAATGTACACAAGTATTCATTGAGGTTTCAATGTATAAATATTCTACCTACACAAAGATGGTCAAAGTGATACCAAATTGTTCTCACTTTGAGTCCTCAGTAGTAAAATCACAGAATTTTAGATTTTTCATAATGTGTTTCCATTGTGTGCGTCATTCAACGCTCCCTGCTTGGTAAATACACACATCTTTCTAACTCCACAATTTTTTTTCACAATGTGATGTCTCTGAGCGCATGCTGAGAGAAACCTGATGTCTTCATCAGGGTCCATTTTCTTCAATCTTTGGTAAGATACCTCTAGATTTACAAAAGACGTCATACAACTGTTTCCAGAGGCTATTATGTCCAATGATAAATAAATTGACCTTGATGTATACCTTGAAGTGACTCCGTAAGTGGTGCATTGCTGTATGATGAAGCATAAGTAAATTATTATAATCCCCTGTGTATCTTAAGTGCAGAGACAAGCTTGTATTTATAAATGGGAAAGGAATTGTGACCACAAAATTGTGGTACAGCAGTTTGAAAAGGCCGCTGTCAGTGGAAGCTGGGGAATGTGTTTTTGTTGAGGAAGACAGTAGGAATCGCAAGATCAAACAAAACATACCGATGATCACATAGTGGCACTGGCAGATGGCTAGGATTTCGATGATGTGTGAAAATGTAAAGAATTAAGCTGTGGTGTAGGTTTGCATTCAAAGTTCACCATCAGATTTTGTCTGTTAAAACCACCACCACAACCTTAAGGTTTGCACTTTTTAGGGTAGTTCTGTCACCTCATGTTTTATTTGGGTTGTTGATTTGGATATTTATTTTGGCTATGAAACTCATATTTTCTTTGATTATGAAGCAACCTCCCCATTAAGTCATGTCCCCCTGTAATTATTGTCTCCACAGTGTTCTATGTGTCATATGTTTTCTGATTCTAACAACAGCAGGAAGCGCTTCCTGCTCAAAACAAAACACGAGCCACATATGGATGTACCATTTTCTGGCAAGTAGGTTTACTACTTCGAGAATTTTTTACTTAACTTTTCTTTAACTTTCTCTTGTTGTCTTAAAAAGCAACATATATGCCTCTATATATCAGAGACAGTTTTGACCAATCATTATCTGCAGTTGCTAAAGTGTAGTTTTGATACCATCCGCTCCAGCGCAGCGTAGGCTACATCAGCACAAGTTAGAACGTTCTCACCTCCTTTCCACACATCCCCAGAGGGATCAATCCCAAAAACCTGAGACTTTTGTAAAAGCAGCTGACACAGTTTTAGTTTGAAATCTCTGATGCTGTGTTGGATGGATGGTTAGAAACTGAGACCTTTAGAAATTATGGCACCCACAGTCTATCCCTAATTAGGCTTCGACTACCAGTGGCGAAAGCAACAAAGGTTACAAAATTTAACTCTTACTGAACTTGTTCTTGCCAGCATCTGAAGCTAATCTGCATTTTAAAGCTGGAGGTGCCTCACCTGGTCGCCTTGCATCAAACTGTGAGGGGTGTGGTGTTCAACCACTGATGCTGTTTTACAGAGACAGGTGATGTTTTATTTTGAAAGGCGGGTAACCCCTGTGTGTTATAAACAGCTCAATCTGAGGCATTTAATTACGTACATACAGCCCATACTGACAGAAGAGAATTTAATCACATATATGAACACACACACACACACACACACACACACCCTCACACAGCACACACACAGCAACATTATTACCATTGCTGCAGATGGGATTAATTTCCTGTCATTATCATCTCCTAATTGCTGGAATAGAAAGTGAGGAGCTGGCAGATGTGGTGACACAGAGAAAGGGAGAGAGATGTAAGGTTTGTGATTTACTTCAGACAGTTGGGCCTTTAGTTTTATGGTTGAATTGTGGTATTTGGGGGTAAGTCATTAATTATATTTGCCTGGTGGCAAATTATATGATATGTTAAAACTCTTAAGCAGAATCAGTATAATCTTTTGCTTAAAAAGTTGATTTTGAGGTTGTGTTAATAAAGTCAGTGTGATGTTCCAAGGGTCCTGAAATGATCTCCGGGTGCTGTGGGATGATTAAGCTGACAGAAGAAACTGTCAAGAGATGAAAGCGTTTCATTAAAAAGGGGGAATATTTGACGAGTTGTGCGTTTTCATAGAGCAGGTTTGTTATAAATGCCAGACTGAAAGACAGATAAAGATTCGCAAACGAGAGACGACAGCAGTGTGTGTTGATGCGAGATGCCTCTTTTGACCTCCTCGAGCTCTGTTTTGAATTCCACACTATTTTGGGAAGCTGCACTCGTTTTTGCTAAGGACCTTCTCTCTTTCTTAATTCAAGTCTTTGATTTGATGTGTTTTATCCATAGCCTTGGGGGAAAAACTTTCTTTGCACTCTCTGCTCACAGGTTAAGATTTTACAGCAGAGTTATCCAAAGAGAATTGAGTGGAGAGTGACTGGACTTGGTTCTATATCACTGAAAATGTTTCACCTCTCATCCAAGGGACTTCCTCAGTTTCATCTCTTGACACGAACTGTGGAAGCTGAGGAAGTCATTCTCTACCCAATTCTCTTCGGATAACTATGACCAGGATGAATGAAAACCCTGACAGACATGCTTTTACTGTAGAGCAATGTCGCTGGAGCAGGTAGCTGCGAAGCTTGCGGTGGATTGTTTTGGCAGGTATTGATGTGCTGGGGTTAAAGCCATTGACACTGCAGAATGAAACTCCCACAACCAACAGAGCACGTGGCGCTTTCATGCAGTCAAAATAAAGAGCTTCCTTTCGCGCCTTGAAAGATTGATGGGGAAGGAGGAGGAGATGATTTATGGACAGAGGAAAGATGTGCTGGCAGCTGGAGAGTTCAGGAGATGGATGGATGGATGGATGGTTAAAGGGATGGATAGGGCTGGTGATGGCAGCCTGCCATGTATCCAGTCACTGTTTTGACAACAAGAGCTTTGCCATGGCCTCCCTTTTGTCCTGCCTCTGTTTATTTTGCCACCTGCTTGTCTGGGGGGAATGGGGTCAGTTCAATAGGAGCAAGGTCCTGTCTCAAGCACACACACATGCACACACAAAGCCGAGAGGTTACTGGGTCAGTGGATGTACGCTTATGTATGTGTTTTCAGTGAGATGTGTGCTTATGGCTGTAGACGTGTGTGACTGAGTGCACAGCTCTTTTGTATAGACTAGGTGTGTTGTGGAGTGAATTATATGAACCCTGCGGTCGTGGAATACAGAAAAACGAAGCACTGATGTAATGTGTAGGTATATTTACACATATATACCTGGTTTGGTTACAAGTCTCTGCTTAACTATCTTTCTTGGGTATGTGTAAATTTTTTTAATGAATTTTATTTTATTTTACTCAATGACTTTCTATTAATTTTCCTTTTAGTGTTGTGCGATTAGTCGGGTTTTTATTTTGAGTTGAGTTAACCTGAACCAGTAAATCTATATCGATATAAGCTTTGACTTTGAAGTTACAGTTAAAGTACAAACGAACAAAAACTGCAAATGTATATGAGTATATGTAAATGTATATGGCCAAGGTTATGTTGTTTTCCAATAAAGATGCCATTAGTTACAACCATGTTATTACGATTAGTCAAGATCAGGGAAGAAAGGGAAATAGTGAATTGATTAAAATTTTTGTGCTCTGAAGCCTGGATACATTTTATTTTGGATGCAGCATTGGGAACACAGTGTTGTCATTATGAATATGTCAACAACAAGGATTGCACTATTTTCTACTTGGAGTAAACTGTAAGTGAACCCTAAACTGTAGAAAACTAGTTGTGCACACAATTTAGATTTTGTTCTCATCAATCAAAAGCAGAACTCAATTCTCTATTAAAAACTAATTTAGTCTGTCTCCCAGCAAAATTTGACATCTCTTTCTTTAAAACAGCAGTATTCACTGTGCACATCTGCCTAATATTAGGTTAGAGTGTAGGTTCTGAGATTAGGTGGAGTTATCTGGATCGATTTAGAGGTGAAATGTGTGTGAGGTTATTTAAAGTGCACCGTATGTCCCTGTCAAGGCCAGGCAGTGGATACTGTCAAATACCAAATAGCAAATTTAGCACAAAATGTAAGGAAATTTGTGTTTGGTAGCTTATTTCTTTGTTGTAGCAATGCTTCTTGGCAATCAGTCTTATACCATTGGAAAGCCTGTTTATTTCCCTTTTAAATAGGGCCACATTTGTAAGGAACATGCATTTGTGGGACAAGCATGTATCATGTGGGTTGCACCAATGCCAAAAAGCTTATCCTGCCATTGATTCTTGTTTGCTGTTTTGTGGATAGCATGATTGAAGTTTGAAGAAACAAGACATATTAGCATTTTAACAATTTATTCATTTAACAAACAGGAGCCTCAGAAGCGTGCGGAAGAACCATATACAGTCACAACAGCCTGGCACCTCCTCCTCATGCTGGTCTCCTCATTTGTCGCAAGTCAGCCAACGTGGTTGTACTGGTCACTCCTCTCCTATCACTCCCAAATTCTCGAGGTGGTCTCTGATAAACCCCGCTCTGTGAGGGCGAGCGTTGTCTTGGAGGATAGAGTTTGGTCCCAGACTGTGGAGATATGAGATTGCTACTGGTTGCACAATCTCACCTTGATATCTCTATGCATTAAGATTGCCAATGATGACAAGCCTCGAAGGAGATGCTGCCCCACACCATCACGCTGCCCCCACCAAAAGATGTTACTCTATCGGTGCAGCAATCAGCATAGTGTTCTCCACGTCTTCTCCACACTTTGACGCTATGATCCAACTGCCATAGGCAGAATCTGGACTCATCGCTGAACATAACGTTCCTCCACTCGTTCAGGTTCCAGTGCACTTGTTGCCAACACCATTGCAAACGGGCCTGACGGTGAAGGGCAGTCATGACAGGCCTCCTGCACCCTCCTGAGACCAGAGACCAGACCAGATTGTCTGGGCAGAGAGCCATCAGCCATATCGTCCTGCAAGCCTTCACTGCAAATCTGTAGAAGACAGCCTATGTAACTTAAGTGCTGACAGGATGAGGAAACAGTCTTCTTGGGGTGTCGTATTCTTGGGACGCCCACTTTGTGGCCTGTCTCTGACATCCCCCATTGTATGGAACTTGGCCTTCACTTTGGAGATGGTACTAGGGCTCCCTCCAAATAATGCCGCAACTTGGTTTTGTGGAACACCAGCTTGAAGTTGCTCTATGGCACAAGCCCTATCCAGATCAGTCAAACGTGGCATGCCGAGTCTTGGAGCAGACACCTACTCACCACTGTAGCAGGGCCCATGCTCAAAGGTGCTGATAGGTACCTGATTGGCAGCACCTGGGGGTACCAGAAGCTCAAAACAAGAGTCAATAGCAAAAACAAAATCAGCTGTTTGGCATTGGCAGAGAAAATTTGGCAAAGTTTTCATGGGCACAACCCATATACTCTGCTGCTCATCCCACAAATGCATGTTCCTTACAAATTTGGCCCTATTTAAAAGGGGAATAAACAGGCTTTCCAATGATATAAGATTTACTGCTAGGAAGCATCGTTACAACAAAGAAATCTACCAAACACAAATTTCCTTACTTTTTGTGCTAAGTTTAGATATTTAACTGTAACTACTGTCCACTTGTGTATCTGGAAGGATGTTTGTTGTGAGTCATCAGTATTTTTCACTTAATATTCCTGTTTTTTCTTTTTTTTTGTGTGTGTGTGTGTGTGTGTGTGTGTGTTTTCCAGTCAGGGTTGATCCGTGTGTCTCAGGAGGAGTATTTGATCGATCCACTACCCCAACATCTGGCTGAACAGCACAACTACAGTGTCCCCAGTGGTCACCACCCACATGTTGTATACAAACGCTCTGCAGAGCGCGCTGTCCACAGAAGATCTAGCAGCTCATTTGGCAGCAGTTCTTCGAGACCTGATGATCCGTTTCTTTACTATCATCATCATCATCAGCAGCATCATCACCATGACTACCAGCATGGGAAACTGCAAAGGCAACACTTCTGCGGACGCCGCAAGCAATGTATGTAAGGGAAACTTATATTCCTAATTTCATCCTCATATTCCTCCATCACCATCTAATAATTTTTGTGGAAATGTTGAGAAAGTGAAGTTACTCCTCAAACAAGCTGTTGTTGCACTCACCCCTCACAGAAATTGAATATACCTACAAGTTCCGTGTCACTAATGTGACTTTGATGTGTGATGTAAGAGAACACACGTACTTAGCTGAATTAAATAACATGACTCAACATGAATTGATGTCTTGTATAAGCATTCATATGGTTAGTGTGCTAAATGTGGTATATAATTTTGTCCTTTTTCAAAAAATGCTAAAATATTATTTACTCTTTAATTTATTTAAAAACTACACCCCAGAAGCGTAAAGCATGGGATCTAGCTTGGGATCTATTTCAGGCAAAAGCTTTCCAGTGGCCAGAAACAAAGTGCTGTTAAATTCTGAATGGAAGTATTCATTTTATTTTCCTACAGATGTTGCTTTTGAACAGATATCCCCAAAGTGCAGGGTACATCTTCATGTCCACGATGTAACATATTGGAAGGGAAATAATATTTAAAGACAGTAATTATGTGGGAATATAGGGATGATTTTTGTTCTTTTAAAGAAGATGGTTTGGAATCATTTTTAACAGAGATGTAAATAGACACACTCTGTAATTCTTAGCATGATGAGAACAGAAAAGGACAGTTACCAAAGTCATCAGTGAAAAAACAATTTTTTTCATATTAAATTAAAATACTGAGTAAATTTTCTTTTTCAGTATCCATTGTCATCATTAAGTAGGAAAATACCCTTGTTTAAATCTTATGATATACTTTCAGCTTCTATTTGACACAAATACATAATTATTGGATACAACTTTGTTGGATGCTGATACCAAAATTGTGGTTTTAGAGTCTAGTAATACCTTTTTTTTATCAGTATGGAAATCTCTAATTCAAGCACATTTAATTTTATCTCTATCATGACATAGTTCTATACAAATCTTTCTTTGTCAGAGTGAAAAAACTCTGATCTGCATTTACCCCATCATGGGAAACTGAAAAATGAATCTTCACTCTACTGCAATAACAAAGAGCACTGGTATACCATTATTGTAGTATTATCACCACGTCATAACACAGTGGCTTGACAAAGCATTTCGCCCTCAACCGTTTATGCATATTAATTGGATTCGCCTTTATATTTGGGTTTTGAATGATTTCATGACAAATGTGTTTGAGACCACTGTGAGAATGCACTACCAGCTGATAAACCCTCTGCTTAGGGTACAGTTTTATACAGTTTCCTTCTAGTGGTGAAAGGTAGGAAGCAGTGTGGGGAGTGAATTTCCTGCCTTTTCAACACCCTGCTAAACTCTTATCACTTGGCACGAGCCAGGAAAAAGATAGTTCATCCATTTGACCCTCACTGCCAAGTTCTCTCTCTCTCTCCCTCTGTCTCTCCTCCCTTCCGTTCCTCCCTTTCACCCTTGTAGACGCTCCCAAGCCTCCCGCTGAGGACAGTTTCATCATGCCTGATGAATTTGTAATGCCCGAGGTGGAAAGACAAGGAAGGGCAAAGAGATCGCCCATCACGTCCAACAGGGTGGGTGGTCTCAATGTAGAGACACTGGTGGTGGCGGACAGGAAGATGCTGGAAAAACACGGCAGGGACAACGTCACAACCTACGTCCTCACCGTCATGAACATGGTGAGAGCTGGGAGAAGAAGGGAGGAAAGGAAAGGAGGAGGCAGCATATAAAATACTTGACACTAAAGGCTGGAAGACCCATGAAAGATCTGTTGAATTGCCCTGATATATGCGAGTTGTACTCTGATTTTCATCCTGGTTCATGGGAGTTCAGAATGAACTGCAAGCCGAGGGACATGTGACTGACGGAGGGAGACAAGCTCACATTAGCCATAATTTGATACTGTTGCATTTTCACTTAATTTACAGCCACATATTCTCAAAGCTTCTATGAAATTTTTTGCTCATGAGCCAACTTTAACTAATTGGCATTAAAGTGCCTAATGACAATGTTAACATTAGCTATTAGTAGAACTGTAGATAGCTATTACTGCAGAACAGACATTTCTTTGATCCATCTCTCTTGTGCGACATTATTCAATATTTTCTTTTTAATCAATTTTTTTTCTCTTTCGGCCTTTCCCTATTTTGGGTCACCATATCAAGTCAGCTCTGTGACTTGCGTGATTGATTGCATTTGCGTTGTGGCTAGGATTTGAACCAGATCCTTCTGCATACAAAGCATGTGCTTTACCACTGAGCTACATCCCCGGGCTGACATTTTTTGACACTTGTTGGAAAATATTTAGCGGATGCCTAGCTTTAAATAGGTCTTCAAAATCTAATCAACGAAATGTAACTGTATAACTTTTATAGGTAAGAATGTTTGCATGCACTGTTTACCTTTTTTAAGAGACAAGCTAGCATTGCTAAGTAAAAAGTAGCCTGATTGTGCCATTTCCTTTGGTCGTTGACTTGCAGGTCATCGGTATCGGATAACAATCTCCTGATTATGTGGTCAGAGGTGTTTTAAATGCACCATGTAGTCTCTTTCATTTTGGGTGCAAGAAATTTCCATGATCCAGGAAAACGTTTTGTCCTGCATGTGTCACACCTAAAGAGGCTAAACATTAGGGCATTAGCAAATTGGGGAATTAAATTCATTCTAATCAAATCAAATTTATTTATACAGAGCCAAACATAAAAGTTACATTAAGGCCCTTTGCATGTAGAGCAGGTGTAGATCAAACTCTTTCTAAAATTATTTAAAGACAAACAACAAATCCTTCCATTAAAACTGCTATATAGGACACACGTGGGATTAAACTTGATTTTATGCTCTTCTGCAGGTTTCCAGTCTTTTCAAAGATGGCACCATTGGGACTGACATCAACATTGTGGTAGTTAGCTTGTTACTACTAGAACAAGACCCGGTGAGTGGAGTCACATAATTCTGAACATCGTGACTGATGAACTCACTCAGTCACTCATTCTCTGTTTTTCTTACTTTACTTGCAGCTGGGCTTGACCATAAATCACCATGCTGACCAATCCCTTAACAGTTTCTGTCAGTGGCAGTCTGGTCTGGTGGGGAAAGGCGGTAAACGTCACGATCATGCTGTTCTCCTCACTGGACTGGACATCTGTTCCTGGAAGAACGAGCCCTGTGACACATTGGGTAAGACTGTCCTCAGTGAGTTCTTTGTTGAGGGAGCTTAGGAAATCTTGCAAAAAAAGTCTGAGAACGCCTTGCGATTCAGTCGTTCAAGTTAAAGGGAAGGTGGGCTCAGACTTCTGAACTCCATTATAAATGTCGTGATTTTGGGCATGGGTTTTGAAATGTTACTGTGGGTGTAGAAATTTCAGCTAGTAGTGACAGTACTGATGCAAGCCAAAGAGATGAATATCCCAATCACTCATGCTTGGGAGTAATCCAAATGTGTTTTTTGGCATTTTGCCTTTCTTGCATGGTAATGGTGTAGAGGCAGGCAGGAATTAGGGAGAGTAGGAGCAGGAGTTATTAGCTACAATGGAATTTCCCAGCCAGATATGCAAACATCACTTTCATCAGCTGATGCTCTGGAGGAAAAGAGCTCATTAAAAAGTTTCTTGCCATAGTCGTCTGTCAGAATCCATGCAAAAGAAATTCCCGAGTATGGATAGGCAGGAGAACAAATCTGCAAATTGAGCAAGAACCATGGTCGACCATATATGAATATACCAGTGTGCTTGAGGATGAGCTGAAGTTCAAGCCACATGCAAATCTTTAAACTTGCTAGAACAAGATGCAGCTGTAATAACAACAATGCAGCCAAAGTATCTTGGCTAATATCACTGTCATCTTCATTTCAGAGTCCTAAATGCTAGTAATCTCAGGGTAGCTCTTTATCGCATTATCCCTTTGGCTGCTGGTGGTATAAGACCTGAAAAACGGATCATCATACAACTACTTATTAGCTGTGTGTACCTTGTGTAGAACATGTAAAAAAAATTTTTGTCAATTATAAACCAGAACTAAGATGAAGTGAGACAGATGACAAAATGCATGGGCTTTGAGAGTAACAGCAACTTTTTCTCTCCATTCTATTAAAGTTTAACATCAGGCTCTTTTAGTCACACAAACATCCACGTTCCATATATCGATGTTCCTACTGTTACAAAACCTGATTTCGGGTCCACTGGGAGAAACTGCTCCAATAAAAATTGCTTTAAATCCCACTAGGCCACTATCAACAGTAATCCTCTAAACTGATCAGCTGTCAAATTTGGATAAATGAGCCAGGCTTGTGAAGTTGTGCTTTGCAGCCTGTGTGAAATTCCCCTCCAGACGTGCAAGTGCGTGAATGGGTTTGTGACAGATTTTCGTTGCTTGCCAAATCTGTTCAGGGTTTCAGCAGAAAGAATGTACTCAGTTACAACACAAAAAAGAGGATTTTTTATAACCTCTGCCTTTCTATGCCGCCGTTAGGTTATAGATCATAACAATCTTTCTTCATCTGTGCAGGTTTTGCCCCCATCAGTGGAATGTGTAGTAAGTACAGGAGTTGTACCATCAATGAAGACACAGGACTGGGCTTGGCTTTCACAATTGCACATGAGTCTGGACACAAGTATGTTTAGCAAAAGTTTATTTGGATTTAGGCATCGTGTAAATTCTTTTCGCGTTTGAGTTAGTAATTGTAGATGTGCTTTCTCAATGCTGACTACAGAATTGGTGCCAGAGACTTAAGACAGATGGAGCAGTGTCAGATGTTTGTGACATTTTAGAGCCGTGCACTGTACCAACTTGTATGTGGTAATGAATTTGGTCTGATTTAAACAAATACTCTGGAATAAAAGCATTATTTTAGAGCACTACTTCAGCCACTCTATGACACACTATGAGAGAGTAATGGAAACCGCCTGAGGCAGAACAACACTGTTTTTGTTCATACGTTTCCATTGAGATAGAAGTTTACTTTGATATTTTATTATATTATGTTTGTCAGACATGCTCTCAACTCAAACTGAGATGAAATCTTTTTTTCTCATATATCCAGTTGTTAATATGACAGGAGTATCTATAATCTGAAGTATCCTAAGGAATATAGCCTGCAGAATAGAAACTTTTGACTCAAGATTTAAATTTGAAAAATAACTAGAAAGAGGTAATAGGTAAACACAGTGTGGTAATGACTCAATGCAACCAGATACATTTTCATTGTATAAAACAGCATAAAACAAGATGGGTAAACAGTGACATCAGCTCCAGCATCACACAGGAAACAGTCAAAATTTATGAAAATCAATCAGAATTTTATCTCACTATTTCTATTTCTCACACTATTTCTCGTTAAATGTTCTTAACATTGAAAAACCTGTTTACTATGATCCTGTATTAAGGTGTGCATGTCTTGGAAGTCACAGATTTCTTTCCGTTTTCCTCCAGTTTTGGGATGATCCACGATGGGGAGGGCAACCCTTGCCGCAAGACAGAAGGCAACATTATGTCTCCCACTCTTGCTGGAAACAATGGAGTCTTCTCGTGGTCCACCTGCAGTCGACAGTACCTGAGCCGCTTCCTTGGGTTAGGCCTAACACAGCTACATTGTTAAATTCCCTTTTCAGTTTTTATCAATTTCTTTCTGACTGACACTGGTGGTGTGCTGTGTTCACCAGAACAGCCCAGGCGTCCTGTCTGGTGGATGAGCCAAGGCAAATCGGTCAGTACAAGTATCCTGAACAGCTTCCTGGGCAGTTGTATGATGCAGACACACAGTGCAAGTGGCAGTTTGGCTCTAAGGCCAAACTGTGCAGCCTTGATTTTGTCAAGGTGAGATATATATTGGTATAAACATGGTTTTCTTTTATTGTTATTTACCATTTAATGCTGCTATATGGAATTTTTAAAATTTTTTCAAAGCCAATGTTTGCAGGTATCTACATAGAAGAAATGTAGTGAGTTCAGCATTAAACTTAATTCCTTCACTCACAAAGTGGCGTCTCTGCAAAAGTATCTCATGACTTTTCTTCTCTCCTCTTACGTAGCATTTAAACCAGCTAGTGACTCACTGTAGCCTCTGCTCCGCCCAGAAGATAAAGCGCTGGGCACATGGAGTATTTTATACCCTTGTCCTGTAAATACAACAACCAAAGCCATTAAGTGACAATCACCACCTTCTCTCAGCAACAAACAGGCAGTTAGCAACTAGTGGGTGGGAGAAAAACGTTATAAAATTATGTGACTGTTGGACTGACATTCATGAGATGGACACAAATACACTAAAGAGTGAAGAGAAAGAGACAGGAGGAAGGATCATTCCTACACTAGTCCGTAAACTATCCCTGACTTGTGCAATTAAATGGAACTGAAGTTGAATAGTCTTGGTTTTACATACTACTTACTTTTAATGTGTCTCTGCTTAAATCAAGATGCACTTGGAGTCTGAGATGTAGCACATCATATAGGGACCACACTTGTATACTTTACAGTGCCACTGAAATCGCACTTTATTAATTAGCATGATCTTTACACAAAAACTTTAAAGCCCCCACATTTGACCCTACATTAAAATGCATTCCACCTTTTGAATGGGAGCCCTACCAACCTCCCCATGTGTACCCCCCTGAATCCTTGTGGTCTAGGCATAAGCCTTTATGGTCCATGCTTTCAATGACATTGATTCACATGTAAATGATGCTCAAAATACTGCAGGCTCTCCTTTTGCAGGGCTGCGATTGCTGGAAAAAATTATATATATATATATATATATTACAGATTAGTACAAATTACATTGCCTTCGCTATTCACAACTCCAAATCCCTGCCATGTTTCCTTGAAAGAAGATCAAATACTACATCTCCATTTCTTAGACCTATGTACCAGTCAGTGGGTCGTTAATTAATCTATGCACGAATTGGGGGCTGCCTTTCACACTTTTTCGCCCATTTCTTTTTTGTTTTATTGGCCCTGAGGGGCTCAAGTAGAATGATTTTCAGTATAGCAGTTGTGCTGTCAACCACCTGCTCCGTGTCTGAGAAATGAGGACAAAGACTTAGTACACACACCATAACTGTCACTCCTGCTCTGACCCTCCCTCCCCCTCTGCTTCTTCTCCCATTGCCAGTTGCAGCTGGGCGGGTTGCCAGGCTCTGCCGCCTGTTTATAGACGTCGACTCTCCCTCTGTGCTCACTTGCTGCGCTGTCTCTGTATTGTTGGTTCAGATGGCGCATACAATTATGGGCTGTTTCATTAAAGAAGTAGCGTGATTAGATTTGACACTGATGTTTTGTAGAGAAGCTTATGCCCGATTATCGAGGCAGTGGGGGCTTATCTACCAGCATGATAGTGGTCCCTGCAAGAAGTAGGTGCTGTCAGTACAGGGAAGAGGAAATGGAGGAAGAGCATGATCCTAAAGGTAACAAAATTGATACTAGTGGGAAGCATCCTGTGTCTTCTTTGCTAGGACATCTGCAAGTCGCTGTGGTGTCATCGCACAGGACACCGATGTGAGACCAAGTTCATGCCTGCTGCAGAAGGAACCAGCTGTGGGCCTGACATGGTGAGGAAAGGTTGTGTGAGTCACAGTAGCCAGGTATTCATTCTGATGACTGGCTTTACACACCGATGCACAAATTAGAAACGAAACTTATATCTATCATCATCTTCTTCTGTTGTACAGTTTCACTGTACAAAAGCATAGGTAAAAATAAAAATTAAAGTAAATGATCTGGATTCTCCCCCAAAATTCGGTTCTTGTGTGTCATGTGTCACCCTCCACCAAGATCCCGCTAAATTGGTTCAGAAGTATTTGTGTAATCCTGCTGACAAAAACAACAGGAAAAAAGAGAAACTGACATCCTTGAAAACATTATGCAATAAATGGATAAATATCCAACAAACAGTGTCTAATTTTGATAAAATGTATGAGAGCACAGACATTACAGTCAACAGGACAAGAAACAGATACTGATCATTTGGTAGAAAGAATGAAAGACTGCAAAAGAAAAATTTCTATTATTGCAATTTATTAGAACTTTAGTCTTAGGTGATCATTCTTATTGTATTCCACTGAGGGTTATTGTTATTTCCTTGTGGTATCACAGATTTCAGTGAACACATCGTCCAGCACATGAGCCTTGATAAATCCACATGCAACTTTTGCTTTTGCTTGGTTTTGTGGACAGGCAAATTAGGAAATAGCATTTTCCCAGTTTTTGTGCTGAACTAATATTTCTTTTTGTCTTACATTTGTATTATGCTGGTACTTACACACACATACACATACATTTTAATAAAGAGCTATTGAATTTCATATTTTCCTGCAATCACACCGATACAGATCTAAAAGTGACTCCTGGTGGCAGCGTTATATGTACTGTACAGACAAGACTGTGGTATTGGTCTTTTCAGCCGACTCACTGTAAGAAAGCAAATAAGCACATTTCCCAAAGCTGGTCCTTTAAACAAAGGTAAGTCAGACTAAATGAGGGCAAACCTCAAAGTTATTATCCAAACAGTCTAATAAACATCCATCACAGTTTACAGAGCCACTTCCTGGTTCAGCTTTAATCCAGTTTAAAGCAGCTAATGTACACAACCTCCTGTGTGATGAAAGATCGTTTAGATAATGTGCCTAAACTATTGGCATGTTTACAGCCTGTCTGAACACCTGACTGCCCATTTCTTGCCACAGCTGCCTTTGTTATAGTGATGTAATGTTTCCAGATGGATAATATGGATGACTTCAGCAAGTTGTGTTTTAAGAACTGGTAACTGAAACAAATTATAATAAACTGCTGATGTCCTTTTGAAATAGGTTCGTTTTTATTTTCCCAAACAAAAGCAAATCCTTTCAGCTTAATGGCAGAGAAAGTGATTCAAACAAGAATCTTTTATCACCGTACTTACTGGAACACAGTAACTAATATCATTCAATTCTATACAGTGTCCATCTTTGCTTTTTGTATTTGTATAAAATCTGCAGAATCATTTTTACCCCATCAGTTCTCTCAGCTGGACACAGAACGGCTGCACCTCCTCACATATTGATGGTTGATATATATACATGTATAGAGAGAGAGGTGATGATGTGTTTGAGAGCAGGATTTGGCTTGGATCAGCTCGGGTGTGGTGCAGTATTCTTTGTGTGTGTGCGTGTGTCTTTTGGCTGCAGCTCGGGAGTCAGGTTGTCCAGGTGTGGCATTTGTCCAAAACACGAAAGTCAGGCAAGATGGCTGGGCCAAAACTCAGAACAAAGTTCTGATAAGAGAGCCTTTTCTGTTTCTCTGTTTCTCTGCTCTTATTTAATTTCCTTATTGCTTTTCTTCTTTTTCTGCAGTGGTGTCGACGGGGTCAATGTGTTAAATATGGGGAGCATGGGCCCAGGGCGGTCAATGGCCAGTGGTCGGAGTGGTCCCAGTGGTCTGACTGCTCCAGAACCTGTGGAGGAGGGGTCATGTACAGGGAGCGCTCCTGCACCAGCCCAAGGTATACATACACATCTGCACATTCTTACACACTGTATTCTAAATTGATTAATCACCTCTGTTTTTTATTACTTATAGATAGATTATGTAGCTATGCAGAAGACTAAGTTATTCATGCTGTCATATGTCTGTTGATATGGTGAAAAGCGTGGTTGCAGTTTGGGCCAGAAAATAATTCTCTGAAGTCTTTGAGTACCAAAATTCTTCCTTTCTGAACACCTGAAAGTGCTTTTTGCCAGGTAGCTGTCAGCAAAGACGTGTACTCATGTACCGTCCATGCACACATACACACATGCGTCTGATAACGGCTCTCATCAGTCAGATTGACAGTACAGACAATCTCTCCCTGTGCTCCAGACGAGGAAAACCTCCTCATAGCATGCTCTTTTCTCTGAAAGCTGCCAAGATGGTGGGTAAACGTCACCTTTTGCCGCTCACTCACACAAACATAACTCTACAGACCCACATCCCAGTGAAAGATTCTTAGTTTTAATGTTGCGTTTCATAACAGACACATGGCAGAATCCCTTGTTGATATTCCCCACAACACTAAGGGGGTTTATTCAACATTTTGAAAACTTTATTTTACTTTCTTGACACATGGAGTAGATTTATTGTTTTAGGTCTGTCATTGCGGTTCAATCAAATAATTGAATGCTGCTGTTACTTAGTTAGTTAGCCACAACAACACTTCCCCTTTAAATTTAAGACCCAACAAGTTTGCAGCGGGATATTTAGAAAAAGGATTTATTTCCTAATCATTCATGCCTTTATTTCCTGCCGTTACTGTGACGGATGGATGTTTAATCCATAAACCAAAGGCACTCTTACAGAGATCTTATTAAACATTATGGCACAATTATACACATTGTTTGAACAAGGGGAAGTGATGGGTCTCCTTGAAGATTGTGTTTGTACAAGATATTTTCTTCCATGCTGTAACACTCACTCAGGTTGTGGATAGTGGAACCAATTAACAGTGTTTTTTTTATTTTAATATGAAAAAACAAGAAAAAAAGTTTACACAAATTCCTGGAAAGCAACTTTGATGTTCTTCTTTCCTTTCTAGCCATCTGTCTTGTTAATTTTAAGCTACCTTGATTGTAACAAGAAAAAAGAGCAGAAATCAGTAGTTTTCTGTGGATTTATAACAATCACAGGGAACAGCATTGCAGCATACAATTTATGTTCACACACACATTTATAGTGCAGCTAGATTCACATTCCACACTACGTTTCCAGCAGGATCATGGGTAATGGCTATCATCCAGGGCTGCTGCACACTGCTAATTGGTGGACAGATCACCAACTTCACCACAAAGAATCAGCTGATTGGTTTGTGCTGTTAATGACTGCCGTCATTTATGAATTAGTCATAGCAGGTTAGATCATAGTGGTACGTCACATCTAATCCTACATGTTGGAACACAGTCCTGCTTGTCTCTCTGTGTGTTTAGCCGAGGGTGAGGTAATCTTGGATTATGAATAGTGCAAGAATAGAGGAACAGTTAGTTTCTTCATTACTGCTGCCCCTGTATAATGTCTTTCAGCCAAAAAAATGACAAAATGACCATCATCTTTCATTTCACATAACTGTTCATACAACCTTAGATTCATAATAGTAAAGAACCAGACCACTCAAACAATATAATGTAGACAGCTTCAAGAAATGTGTGTTTATTCAAAACAAATAGTGCTAATGAACTAACTAATGTCACACTTGCTCACAATGTGCACACTTGAACCGTCTTCCCCACTTGTGTTTCAGGTTATTTACTCATTAGGCATTTCAACCGCTATCATCTTGGAATTGAATTCACAACTCCACATTTTTCAGTGCTGGCACATAGTCTCTCTGCTTTCACTTGTTATTTCCTATCCAAGTTCTTCTGCTTTCAGTGATTACAGTTAAGCATCTCAACTCCTTTGAATATACATAAATGAATATATATAAAACAAGAAACAAACTCACTCAGTTCTTAACTTCCAAAATTTCCACCTTTTATTAAGAATATGCTTCAACACTTCAGTGACCTTTTTCTTTTAGTTTATCCACCACTTCTGCTAACTTCAAACTGCACTCTAGTGATTTCAGCTAAATTTTCTGATTATGGTCTCAGCTTTTCTCAGGACTGACATTTACATTTCTACTTCAATTTATTTAAACTTCCAATTCAAATTTTTTCAATGAATGTATTCTGACTGCAGGAAATGGACTGCTACAATTCAGCAGCTGACACATGTATAATTTACACAGAAAACGTGGTCTTTTCTAGTTGGACATTACATTCTTTTCAATTTGTCCTGTCCATTAATGAATCCATTCAGATATTCTCAGACCTGTACTTTTACACTGTCCTCTTTACTCTACACTGGATTTATCACCGCTTACTTAATAGTCGGGCGGATACTTATGTGGCTGTTCTGTCCGTCACAGTTGACTTGTGTCCTAATCCCTGTGAGGGATCAAAGACGTTTTCAGAGGCAGACCAGCCCTCATATGATACAAATTATACACCATGACTGGCAGACCGAAAAGGGCCACAGAGCCTTTTTAAACCAGGTTAGCTGTCAGATTCATTTATCATTCCTGTGGCACTAAGGAGCGCTTTGTAGCAGCTGTTGCTTAAGAATGCATTGACGCTCCTAAACAGTGAGTTAGGGGTCAGTGAGATTGAGAGGAGATGTGAAGATGGTGAGGGTGAAATTTTAAATTGAATCATGTCAAGTCATGATATCATTATCATATTACATTTAATGGGCCAGTTGTTGTTGTTCAAAGACTAAAATGAGGCAGGGGTATGTTTTAAATGACATCTCTTCCTTTCCATTGCTATTCCTGACCCCAGCACCCCAACACAGACCGCTGATTCATAAATTCAGCCACCCAAACACACTTTTGCCAGCTGCTCCATGTACCCCTGAGTCACGTTTTCCTGCCTGATTCATGACATTCAGAGTAAGTTTGTCCCCAGTAATCTCTGTGATTATTTTGGCAGGGCCCCTCTGCTCTTAATCTGTGCAGAGCAAGAAGGATTAGCCTGAATCTGATGGCTTGTCTGTAATGTCATCTTCCCCCCCAAACTGAACTGCCTGGACAGTCAGGGGTGTCACTGTCAAGCCTCAGGAAAGCTCAGTGATGCCTGACACATAAACAGTTTGATTCTGATCAAACCTGCATTATGTGTGTGGATAAAGGACAAGTGGGTTTAGGCATATAAATCCTTAGTTGATTTTGTTGAGTATTTTGTACATTTTCACCTCTTCTCTACTACAATCTTTGCCCAGTGGAAGCAGCCTTGAAGATGGTTCATTCAATGATTCATCCATTTTATGAGGCAACCATGTATCTTTCCCTCTGTCTTGTAAAATCCTTTTAAGAAGCTGCTCCAAGATGGAAAATGAATCTTCTCCTGTTCTTCTCTGCCGCACCCCCCCTGTCCCTCCAACTCCCCTCTTGCGGCCTCATTCGCCGTAGACCACCTGCCAGATCAAACACAGTCAACCTAATCCTCACCAACAAGCCTGGGAGATTAGGTTTGCGATCTTGACCTGGTTTTGTCGGGAGCACATTTTGTCACACACTTCAGTTTAAAGGGAGTGGGTTAAGGGGGATGAGGCGCTGATGGTGCTGTTTGGTGGAGTGTCCCGGTAGACTTGTGAAGGTGTTTTACAGGGTTTAGGCCTGCAGCACAGCAGCAGAAAGAGGATCTATGTGGGAAGTCATGAGTGGGGCAGGGAGAGAGCAGGTGATTCAAGACGATGACAAGACTAGACATGGTGACCTCCGACCCACAGGAGTTCAGTCACAGCTTTTGCTGCCGGCCAAATTTACTGGGCTCCCGAGACATTTAAGCATCCTTAAGGGTCCAGAGGGCTGCATTGGAGCTTGGTGTTGAGACAGGAAGAGAAATGACTGAAATCCAAACTGAAAACTTGTCATATCTCGATTTTTTTCCTGTTCTTGGATGTAGATTTACTGTTACAATGGCATGATATAGGGAGAGGAGACTAAAGGGTGTAGGAGAGAAATTAGGAAAATTGGGAAACCCAGGGTAACGTGTCCATAATCTTTGAATTGCTGTCAACTCTCCTCATGTAAACTGTCCATCTTCCATGCTACTCTGATCAGAGGCCGTAGACTGATGGAGTATATGCCGTAGTTCCCCCAGTGGCCTGCCGTAAGCACATTTCCATATGGGCTGTGTTTGTCTGCCGCTAAGTCTTAATAGGATCAGGACTATGAAAACCTGGGCCAAAATCCAACCCCTCCTCACCAAGGGAAGTAAGATCAGTACAGAGCAGATTTACACACATAAACACACCTTCAATGAATCTCCATCATTCTTGGCAGCTAAGTCACACTGTGATTGAGTCCAGGTCTGAATGGAGGGGATGGACAGTTGGAGTTTAAGAAAAATGCAGTGAAGCAACATGTATTTATGATTCTAATTGCTGCTAACATTCATTTTATGCAGACACTGTTACAGGAAATTCACAAGAGCCATGCCTCTGGTTGGTTCCTCCTTCCTCCTTGTGTTTACTATCCTTATTAAGCACTTTTTCAGTTCCCACTCTAAAGCGTTTCATGACACTGTAAAACGTAGTCAATTGTTTTTATTAGACATGTTTAATCAGCATGGTTCCAGAGTCTCTGTGTGTGCGTTTTTGCCTGCCGCTATTTTTGAATGGCTAAACTCAATTTTCTCTGTCAGTGGTTGCGTTGGAATGCCTGGCGCGAGTTAAGAAAGGCTGGGAAGTCTGCCGTGGCATCCTTGTGTTCCTTCCATGTCAAGACTCTGTCTCTTTCTAACGAGCGGTGATGGCTTTCTTCACTTTGTTAGTATATTAAAGCTCCATCTGTTTTTGTTCTGTACCTTCATTTATTCCTGACTTTGAAGATATTTCTGTAGCACGGTGTGTGGAAACTTCTGACATGGACTTCTCTTTCTCAGCACAAGACAAAAGCTTTAATCCTGTTGTTCCATTGAAAAATAAAACAGGCTGGACATTTCAAGCCTGTAACTGTCTCTTCCTCTTGGTTTCTCCTGGTTGTTCAGCCCGCAGAACAATGGTAAATTTTGTTCGGGCTCCAGTCGACTCAACCATCTGTGTAACACTCGGCCATGCCCTCTCAATGCCGTGGACTTCAGGGCCCAACAGTGTGCTGAGTACAACAGCAAGCCGTTTAGGGGCTGGTACTACAAGTGGAAGCCCTACACACAAGTGGATGGTAAGTTGGTCAGTTGATAACACACAGAGAAAACAGTTTGTTCAGTACTGTGATATGTTTATATTCAATCAACAATTTGCTCTGTGTATTTTCCCTCCATTATTTTGAAAGAGCTGAAAAAAATGGACAAATAATTTTTTGAATATAGGGAGCCATTGGTCAAGTTTTGTTGTTGCTACATAGCCAGTGTTAGTATCAGTAGCCAAGAGTTTTTGAGAGCCCCTGCTCAGAGGAGGCATTATTATCCCCTTCTTTTGTATACCTTATGCTAGTTTTGAATGCAGGAAAACACTCGATCTATGTTTTTTTTTTTTTTTTTTTTTGTCAGCGCTAGGAATATAGATTTGAATATTCTCATCGCCATTGAAGTAGCACCATTACTGAAAGAAACATGAGACATAAATATCTAGCCATTTGAATTGATAAGAATTTTTCAGTGCATTTTCAGCAAATTAAAGTGAAAAATTCGATTTTGCAGAAAAACCCTTGTTGAAGCTAAATTTCCGATCAGATTATGATAATATCTTGCATAAGCATGTTTCGGCTGCAACATTGCATCAATACATCAAAACCAAGACATATATAAATGCAACAGTATCCAGAGTTCTTGTCAAGCAACAACCACCACCACCCACTCAGACAAGAAACCACAGCGTCAGAGAAAACTTACAAATAGCTCCTTTAAATTACAGTACTTCTCAGGGACCACAAAGCCATCCCACCATTTAATGTATTCTTGGCATGTCTTGCACAGGAAAAGAATCTCATTGTTCAGAGAACACAGAGTGACTATATAAACAAAGAATTGCAGATTGTTCAGGACAAGCTTTTTCATGTCTTAATTCTGTGGATCTTTTATTTTCTGCACCCTGCTGTACTCTGCCGCTTGTCCAAATCTCTTTTATAAAGTGTTTCTGTGATGCCAACCACTATTTACTGTTGCAGTGATTAGGGCCAAAAAGCTGGAGGAAACTATCTTTCTGTGTAATGTACATGAGAAACATGTAGCCACCTGCACCCTTTGACACAGTGGGGATAGATTTAAAAAGGAAGCCTGCGGGCCAGCTTTGTCATATAGAGCAAGCGGGAGAGAAAGCGAGAGAGAGAGAGAGAGAGAGAAAGGCAGAGTGAAATGTAGGAGAGCCGTGTGTTTGGCTGCCGTCCCAGCCCCGTTTAAGCTGTTGATGAATGTGAGGTGATGTAGAGAGGAACGAATTCTGAACTGCCTTCTGGGACCTTGGTCCAAGTCACCTTCACCGTCATCTATTTTAATCAAAGATGGCTGCAGAGACTTTTCTGTGATAACTGATCTGAACTACAGAATAAGCCTTTTGCCCCACATGAATACCCCTGGGTACATTTATAGTCAACTCCTGTCTTTTCCAGTCAGTCTCAGCAGGAAATGTGCATACTGTATGTGTAACAGGTTGCAAAACAGAAGCTATTGAAACGTCACATTTTGCAGGCCATATTAAAACTTAACTGAATCAGTGAGACTTTTATTCACACAAATTATGAATTCTGTTGTTTCTAACTTCTCTTTGCTGCTTTACATGTCTATATGTTCTCTTCCTCTATGTGAAGACGAAGACATCTGTAAGCTGTACTGCATTGCAGAAGACTTTGACTTCTTCTTCGCCATGTCCAGCAAGGTCAAAGATGGCACCTCCTGCTCAGACCACAAAGGAGATGTCTGCATTGATGGAGTGTGTGAGGTATGTAAGATGTGTGTGTGTGCATGTTCATTCGAGATATGGCCGCTTACAAATAAAATGTGTGCCAAGACGTTTTTTCTTAGAGATACAGAAACTCTCAGAAGCTTCACATAGAATTCAGACATCACACTTTATTGTTCTGCAGACTGAATTTTGAATGGAGATATTTGTCCTTCTACATCCATCTAATCCATAATGACAAGTTGAAAACATGTTTTAAGACATTGTTGCAAATTAATTAAAAATCAAAAACTGAAATCAGAAGCATTTGCTGTGGCACTTCATGTGGTTACATATATCCTTATATATATATATATATACATGTCAGAGCAAAAAGCAAGCCGATATATCTGAGGAAGTCTGTACAAATCGCTGTGAGAAAACTTTGTGCTGAGGAACAGATATGGGCAAGGACATATTACTATTTCTAAAGCTTTGTGCTTGCACAGCACAGTAACCTCAATAATTGTGAAAGGGAAGGTTGGATGCATCGGGGCTCTTTCTAGGAGTCCCAACCCAGTACCCAGGCCAGAGGGGTCTTGATCAGGCAGGTCACCAAAAACCCAATGGTCACTCCAACAGAAGTCCTTCAGGAGTCCTCTGCAGAGAAGTATGATCTAACCATCTGTAGCCATCTTACATTCTGCTTGGACTTTGCCAAATGGCTTTTAAAGGAATAGGAGAGCAATGAAAAATAGAAATGAAGATTAAACACTTTGGGCAGAAGCACTATGTAAGGTTAACACCAGGCACTGATTGTCTCCTGGCTGTTACCAACCCTACGGTGAAACATGGTGGCAGCAGCCTCTCAGTGGCAGGAACAGGGAGACTGATCAGAACTGTGGGAAGGATGAATGCCGCGAACACCAGAGCGCTACTTGAAGAAAATCAGCTCTGGAGTGAACACAACCTGACATTGAGACAACGGGTCCTGAAGCACACAGCCAAGGCAAAGCTGAAGTAGTTTTTGGACAAGTCTCTGACTGTACAGAACCCAGCCAAATCCTAGACTTAAACCCATAAAACACCAGTGGACAGACCTAAAGGCGGCATTTGACAGACTGCTCCCACCCAATCTGGTGGAGCTTCAGAGGATCTGCCAGGAAGAACAGGATAAAGTTGCCAAATCCAGAAAAACTTGTAGAGACCTAACTCACAAGACTCAAAGCTGTTGTTACTGACAAAGAGGCTTTTATGAAGTACATAATAAAGGGTATAAATAGATATATGAAAGAAAAAGATTTCAGCTTTGGTTTTTAAGTACTTTTAAAAAAAAACAAAAAAAAAAACTGGTTTCCAGACTTTTGACAATACTTGGTTATTATTGGTGGTTGAATGTAGATTGATGAGCAAAAATGTTAAATGCAATGAAACATGAAGAGGTCTGAGTGCTATGAACATTTTTTTGTCTACATCGTTGTCCCCTCGTAGTTTAGCACCACAGTACCAGCCCCTAAACGGCTTGCTGTTGTACATTTATATTTCTAACATTAAAGCTTATTTTTACTGGCAAACAATAGAACATTTTAAGAAAGTCCCCAGCTTAGCTTTGACCTGATGTCTTTATTTCATGGCTGTGCAAAATATGATCACACTGGACATTTGAAGGTGTAAGCTTTCTAAACAGGCGATGTAGTTAATGGATTTTGGAAGTTCCCACAGTTGTCATGGGTTTCTGGTCATACTTTCTCTCCTTAAATAATTCCTGCCAATATGTTGTCTTTCAGTTTCTTGGGATTCATAAGGGCATAAGTAAAAAAAACAAACCAAGTCTCTGATGTGTGACTTTATTGCAAGTTGCTATGGTGAAGTTGCAAGATGTCTGAAATGCAGTGAGAGATGGAGCATCTCCTTTACTTTTGTATTTGTGCCATTTTTATTTTTTTCCCGAATTTCATCTAATCTTTAGAGTAACTCTGCTTCTTGCAGCCATTCTTATGTCTTCCTTATAATCCAGGTCCTTGGTGCAAGAGTTGCATGAAACACCAGATGTAAACACAGAGATTGAATTGTACCTCCTGACTGGCACAGCATTTGTTTATTCCATTTATGAGTGCTTTAGACAAGAGCTGGTCGTAGAGTTTATTTGTATTTATGCGTTTAATTGTGACATTGATGGCACGTGTGTTTATTTGCAGGCAGTGGGCTGTGACAAGATTCTGGGCTCCGAGGTCTCTCTGGATGCCTGCGGAGTCTGTAAGGGAAACAACTCTACTTGCAAGTTCTTCAAGGGCCAGTACACACTTCAACACAGGGCTAATGGTAAACTGGCTTTTGTTGTACTTGTAGTGTCTCTCTGTAGTGTGTCAATAAAGACATATCCAAGCATGATTTAGCCTCAACTTGCTTTATTTCTTTTTATCCCCAGAGTATTACTCAATGGTAACGGTCCCAGCAGGGGCACGAAGCATTCGCATTCAAGAAGTGGAGGTATCCACCAGCTACCTGGCCGTCCGCTCCCTGAAAAGAAAGTACTACCTGACAGGGGACTGGACTGTGGACTGGCCTGGAAAGTTCCACTTCGGTGGAACTGTGTTTGACTACCATCGATCTTTCAACAAGCCGGAGAGCCTGTATGCCGCTGGACCTACTAATGAGACGCTAGTGTTTGAAGTAAGCCGCTGCTGCCGGGTGATGTCCGTTTGTAGCAATTAACAGTGACAGCCCCCTCCTCCTCTTTTTTTAAATGTCTGAATATGATGAAGCTTAGATGAAAGAAGTAGTTCGGGTGGCAGGGAGCACAGGGGTGGTTGTAGCTGTCTGGAGTGCTTCTGTGGGGGATTAATTGTGTTGGGTGACTGGTTACGTCAGGCATGATGTGCAGATGGGTGGGTGGTGTGGAAGGCATTAAAAAGAAACTAGCTTGTCCTTTTTTTCCAGGCTTTGTACAATGACGACCAGCACCACAGTTTTTCTCTCAGTCCTAAGCAGGGCTGTCCTAATTGTGAGTGATGGAGGGAAAGGCAAAGAACTTCACATCATGTCAAAACCAACAGAACACAATGGCATATTGTCATTTTTTAGGGAGTATTTTTTAAACAGAAATTACTTTAGGTCTTCTGTCTACATAACGCACAAGCATCTAGGTCATCAAAGTTTTGATGTCAACCACAATTCCATCCCTATTCACTGATAGCTCTCCCATAGATCTCAATGCAGATATCACTCCAGTCACCGCTCCTATTGAAACACCAGCCAGTTAATTATCTATGTGCCAGGACCTCCTGCCCCGACCATCAATAATCCCTTGTTTAATGCCATTTTTTCTCCCTCAGCCAACTTGATATGAAATCAGAAGCAACTGGGTATGCTCACCATTTCTTACTTCACGCAGAGCATGACTGTATGTTAATGGTTTAATAGTTCAAGTCTGGTTCAGTTGTACTTCTCCACTCTGTTGGACAGGTGTATCCTTCAATTTGACAACCATCTCTATGGAAAAAAAAATATGCACGTAAGGTGATATTAGTAAAGGTAGGGCAAGTAGAGCCAAGTAAGAAAATATGTTTTTTGCATATTTATTTGAAGTTATTCTTTAAGCATTTCTAGAATGTAATTTAGAATAGGGGAGATGTGACACAATTAGTCTAAATCAGCCTCAGGAGCAATTTCCTTTTTCATATCAGTATCACATGGCTGATGTATCTCCTGTGTTTATAAAGACTATAGTTTCTTGGTCCTGCCAGCTGCACTGCCAACAATCACGTGTTTCTCCATGTACAAATATTCAAAACCAAGGATCTGCCCCCCCTTCCCCGTGGCCACTGACCTCCAAAGTGCTTTCTTCCACCCAAGTGATTTGAAGCTAATAGAGCAAATAAAATCACCAAGTCAACTGCCCTTTAGAGGGATGAAAAGTATAAAATCAGATGGTTGCTCTGAGCGAGAAGTTCAGGACAGTGCAGCAGGTGATTTATGAGCTGATGGCACATTTTTTTCTGCCCCACGTTAGTAATCAGCGGTGCGTAGGAAACCAAAGCTTGGAGGGGAGGGCGAGTCTCTACCTGTCCTGAAGGCAGCAGCCCAATGTGATGCAGGACAGATGTATTCTCCAGACTAATATTTGACAAGTGGCCGAATCACTCTCCTCATGAGTCTGTAATAGGTTCAAGTGAGTAGCGAGGGCTGTAGGGTGGAGGCGGGAGTAGAAGCGGGTGTGGGATGTTTTTCCCACATAACTTTGTCAGTGAAAGCATTTATTTTCTCCTGAACTCTGAACTTTAGCTGTGGAAACAGAAGTGAAAACCAGCTGAAGAGTAGACATTAGTTTTTTTTTGTTGTTGTTTTTTTCCCCCCTCCATCATGCTTGAAGTGATAGTCTTGTAAAAGCCAGTCTCTCCTCAGCCTTTCATCCCCTGAATTTCTGTGGTTAAAGCAGGAATGATTGGTACACTGGTATGCCCGCTGGATTTACAGGCCTAGTTGGTCACTTGTTTGACCATCAGGAAATGTCTGAGTGTTTTTTGTAGCTATTTTAGAGAAGAGGCCTGTTTGTAGGCAGTTAAGTGGATTTGCTATTGTAGCTGGCATTTGAACAACAGCCCTTTCTTGTGCTGGATGGATTTTTAAAAAATGTACATCAACTTTTGCAAAAATGTTTGCGTTCTGCCACCTTACAGTCTTGCTTTCACTGAGCACTGTATTGTCAATAGCAGCTTTATTTCGATCCCATGGGATTTGACGTGGCTTTGGAGGTATCTGTCTGTTGGACAAGTGGTTGGTCAGTCCACGATTATAGTCCAGATTGAAATACCTCAATAAGCATTTCACAAAACAATATCACATGGATTTCATTTCAATTTGCGACATTTGTGGTGCCCAGGGAATGAATCCCAATGACTCTGATGATCCCCATACATTTCCTGTAAAGGTTGAAGTTTTTGTTTATCCAAAGAAAAGCTGCAGCATATTTCTGGTTCAGAGAAACAATAGCAATTCTTGAGACTTAATCCATGCAAAAATATGAACATTCCAATCTGCCTCAGTTTTACTCTTTGTTTTGTGCTCTGAAGTCTTTGTAAGCCAAAACACTGAATTAAAGGAGGTATTCGTAAATTTGCTATTGCTACCCAGCAAGCATTCGCATTACTTACCAACCTAGAAGAAATGTTACAAGTTCCCCATCAACCTGTTTTCAAGGGTTGAAAAGTAACACCAATGTTTACACTTGTCTAATGATGTCTTTATTTCTACTGAAGTGAGACAAGATGGGCAAGATGGGTGGTTAACTAGTTTTGTTAACTGGTTGTCTGATTTCATCACTTGTTTGGTTGAGTACAGTATTATCGTGACTGAAACGGACAAGAGTCCAAACTACACACATACAACCCAAGTTGTAATGGGGATAAATGATCCTTTAAAGAATGGACTTCAAGTCTCAGTCTTGCTGCTTGTCTCTATCTCATGGATCTGTCCAGCACTGAACTCAGCAATAGCAGACTGCTGATCTGCAGATGACACCACCGTAATCTCTGTAAGTATGTTCTTTAATTACTAAAAAAGAAAGAGGTTGGTAGAGATAGAAAGAGAGAGAGAGTAGAGCCACAGTGAGATTAAAAGATTAAGAACTCTGCAATTGAACTCTTTGGATGTGAGAAGTTAAGGTCAGAGCAGTGCAGATGCAACTGCAAATGAAGGAAAGCAAGTGTCTTTATTTTTTTTTAGTGCTGATCTTCATCTGTTTCACACATTCTACTTAACTGGCTCTGTCACAGAAACGCTGAGAGGGAGTCCAGTGGGGGAGGGTGCAGGCACCGATCTTTTCCAGACCCTTATTCAGTTTGAAACACTCAAAAAAAAAAAAAACAAACCCCAAAAAAAACAAATGTTGAGGAGTGTGAGCATAAACTGTGACAAGGTGTTCACATCTGCACAGCTGCTCTGCTAGTAGGGAGGAGGAGGGAAGAGGAGTGGGAGTAGTTAACAAGGAGTAGGGAACAGATTTAACATATGGCTGCCACTGGAGGTCTCAGTGGATACCAACTACGATAATTCCCCGTGTTGATGTTTTAATGGTAAGAGGTGCGAGGTCTTGCCAGTTCAGGGCAAAGCATTGTGGGCCTGTAAGTGAGATTGACATCTATGTGTGCTAGACCGTAATTTATCATCATATCATCTGACGTGATGAGTGGTTTGGTGGCTGGGTTGTGAAAACCAAGAAACTCTGTGGTTTGATTTTGGACTGTGGGAAAACTCACACGACTTAAACTTGAAAAGCAGCTCATGCTAAACTTCTCTTCAGGAAATAATGTGTTTCTTTCAATAAATGTGATGAGGAAAAAAATATATTTATGACCAAAGATTCCCCATTAAGGAACATTTCTCCAACTACATCCTTATTTTAGTTTTAAAACTTTTTTTTTTTTTGGCAATGTTTTTTCCTGGTCTTCACCCCTCGGAGAAGAAGACTTGGAAATGCTGCTGCCCAAATTTTGAAAACCTGATAATGAAGAAGACACCAAAGGTCTTATCAGACATGATTACCGGTGGTGAAATCAACACAAAAAAATGAGTTAGAAGTGTTATTAGCCTTGTTGTCTGTCAGCAACTGATAAAATTTAGCATTTTGTGTGACAACTGCCTTTGTTGTAACTAATTTGTGTTATTTTCTGCGACTAATAGACACTGCAGAATAGACAATCTGCTTCCAGTTTATGCTTGCTCCTGCATTCTCAGTGTACATTAATGGTAATGAGATATGTGTTTAAGGTGTGATAGAGATTTCTTTAGATACAGAGCTAAAATGATCATCTGGAAGCAGACGGTTTTCTTTCAAAATGAAAAAGCAGTTTTGTGGCAAAGGAAAAGAGGGTGTTCAGCACAGTGTAGATCTATTTCACTGAACATGTGGAAAAATAAATTTCCAATGCATAAAATTTAACTTCCAAAAAAGGAAACCCGAATCAAATTATTGAGTTGCACACAAACTTGTCCACTGACAGGTGCTAGGGACAGTAGTGTGCTCATTTATTAGTTGCCGTCAGAGCTTAGGTAGATTTTTATCTGTTGTGACTTGTATCAAGACAGTAGGCAAGCTCTGCTGTTAGTTTGCTTTGACCACTTAGGAGTTACAAGGCCCGTGTGAGCTCCGTCTGCAAAGTGGGAACAAGCTTGACCTCACTGTTGATATTGTGACTCGTTGCAGGAACGTTGGTTTGCAGTATGGACAGGTTGGATATGTTTCTTTTTCTTGTTGGTTTTGGTGTTCAGTAGTCAGCCAGATCATGAGGTTTGGCTGCAAATGTCCCAGACTAAGGAAGTCTAGAGTAGAAGGGGTCGGACATGTCTGAAATTATTATTGTTTGAAAGTTATTGTCAGCCCTGGCAGACAATGTTAACACTGTGGTTGGTTGGGTTTACTCAACATGGTGGAAAGCTTCGGAAAGGGAGATAATCTATTCAGAAAGCTACATGGCTTCAGTGTAGGGCCACTGTTAATAGGAGCTACTGAATGACGAGTGCCTCTGATTCACATCCGAGGTGGTTGTTTGGCAAAGGAGCAGGAATCTTGGTACTGGTTGGTTTGCTTGGATAAGCACAATGTCCCGGCGTGGTTACCGGTGGCAGTTGTGTCATGACAATGGGTTTGGATTTTGCTGGGGTTGGGCGGAGTGGGTTAGGTAGCATCAGCAAAGGAAGTATGTGGGTGTTATTGTTGTTTGGTAGAGGCCACAATTTCATCATTTAGACATAGTTGCAAACACTGGGTTTCCAAACATTAAACCATGGTTTGACTTGTGGCATATGGTCAAGAACTTGGTAGTAATGTGGCTGACATGAAGACATGTAGCCTTTGGTTGACTGTATGCATCTTTGCATTTTACTAGTACTGAAGAAGGAACCTGGAAGCAAGCAAAGATGGAAATAAACATTTGATATGATATATGTTCAAAAGTGTTTTAGCATGGTGCATTATTAACCTGATATGGAATTAAACAATGCCAGATAATGCTGCATAAGCTTTTAGCAGTTTGTGTTGTGCCAAAGATGTGAATAAGAATTAAAAATAGGGCTTTTCTTAGCCAAGTTATGGAGTAGCAAAGCATATTGTGTCGCTATGATTTCTAAGAGACTGTGATATTACACTGATTGTGAAGAAGTGTGGTATGTGATGCAAAGTGCAACAACTGGATACTAAGGCTAACGTAATATCCCGTGCCTAAATGCCTCCATTCAAACTACAATAACTTCCTGCTGTTTCAGAATATTGGCGTGCACCTGTTCCTTTCACCTCAAACTCACCTTGCACTTTGAAACCTTAGTGGAAAATGGACATGCGCACGCTTTTCACAGGACCTTTGTACGTCTACAGCGTGTCACAATAACCTGTCCTTCCAGCTGCTCAAAGTCTGCATATGCTGTACCTGCACGTGAAGAGGTGTTTCTGACATTAGACAGTTCATTACCCCTCTCCAGACATCTCTCTGTTTTTTCCTCCTGCCTGGCACTGGGCCGACTGTACACATGGAACAGTTAACAGGCAGCACAGGGGGATTGGTCCAGTCAGTGGAAGCACCCCAGGATTGTTGAATGTGGATCAGACCCAGGAGGCGCTTGGCTCCCTAAGTTTGGATGGTTGATGGTAGATTCGTTTGTACTTCAGGATATACCCCAAAGAAAACACGCTTGGCAAAGCTCATCATTGCAGATACTGATAAACTGGTATGTTTATGAGACATTGGAATGAATATTGACAGTTGGACTTAATGGAATTTGCCGATAGATTTAGGATTTGGAACCATGATACCAGGACTAAAGTGATGTGGGATGTAAAAAGACATAGTTATACCAAAGACATTCTAGCACAGTGTTTAAAAAGGGTTTAAAATGGCAGTAAGCAAATGTTCCTCAACCAAAATTCATCGCTATGGTAGTGGATCCTGACAGGACTTTTAATTATAGCCTGATGCTGCCTTTGCAAATGGGTATGTCTACTGTCATTCATCCGTTTGTCCCCGCTCAACTTCACTGTCCAAATAAATCTCCTGAACAGAAACGGTAACTCAGAATCACCAGCCAGTATAAAGGATGTGGTGAAAAGAAGCAAACTCTCAAAAGAAAATAGAAATTGTCCCTCGTACGTTCACTGCACTTTCCAAATAAAATCACCTTATAATAGTGTGGTCAGCCAGTTTGGAATAGAGAGGGAACAAAGCACTCCTTAATATTTCTACTCTATGCACTCTGGTTAGTGGGTAGTAGATCTGACGGCTGAGTGGAAACTGAGTTAGGCTGCCACGTTGTCAGTGGTCTTACTTTTAGTCCATAACAGACCTTTTTTTTCCCCTTCTCTTCTTTCACTTCACTTCTGCCATGCTCCTCTATGTTGATGTGGCATAGACATGCTGCAAAGATTCATGGGGCACCGCCAATCACATATTGGCTCAGAGAGAGGGTCTTCATTGTACTGAATATGTGGGAAAGGTTCTATCATCCACAATTTAGGGAAAACTGACAATCACCACTGACTTGTTTTCTAGTCAAAACTTCTGTTAGCTCTAATTGTTCTGGCCATTGGTATGCCTGGTTTATATTGTGTCATTTGGTTGATTATAGGGCTATTTTTCTTCATTTCTTAAGCTATTATTGAAACATTTTTCAGAGTATTTGGCCTACATTATAGCACAACTGTTGCATGAAACTAAAATCAGACATGGAATTTTTGCAGCTACAACATCAGCTGTGAACATGCAATTAAATTCTCAGATTTTCCAATAACTGTAACCACCGGGTTTTCAACTATGTTTATGAGTTATTTGCACATGGAAAAAGCAAATGAATTGTGGCTGACAAAATGCAGTGTCACAATTGTTGCGTATACATGGCAAACATTGTTCCCTTCAAAGTGGAAAAGTCGTCATTTCTGATGCTGTGACTTTTTGGCTGAGGTTCATAACAGCTAGAGCAGCATCCGGGGTTTTTCTCTTTACTGACTAACCCCCTTTCTCTTCTTGAAACTCTCTCTGAATAACTACTGAAGAGCTTTTGACATAATTTTGAATCAGATCTCCTGGCCTAACATGCGCTAGTTTGCGGAGATCTGTCATTGAATAATATTGTAATGGCATAAAAGCAATGCTACCTAACCCTGCATTAAATGTGATTATGCTGGGTGTGCCATCTTTAGATTTGGATGGTAGAGGCTCATCAGGGCACACCTGCGGCTGTGCGGGTGCTTTACAGTATACACTGGTGGCCTGGAGATTTTGGGGGAGGAAGATTGGAGCAGCCTGGAAAAAGTGGTTGCAATGGATGAAATCCAGAGTAATGTGAACATCTGATGCTTTTCCTGGATAAATAATGGTTAGAAGACACACTGCATTCACACACGTGATGCCTTTCCCGACCAGCTGTGTTCTTGCTTCACAGATCCTCCTGCAGGGGAAGAACCCGGGCGTGGTGTGGGAGTACACTCTGCCTCGTACTGAGAGAAAACCTGACTATAGCTGGGGTGTGGTGCGCTCAGACTGCTCAGCTCCCTGTGCTGGAGGTGAGATTGTATGTGTTTGAATAGAAGCCAATGGTTCATGTTTAAGGGCTGAAACTAGAAGATCTCTTAATTTTTACATTTAGTGTGACATTAATTTTAACTTTTGCTTAGGTCCTTAATTTAACCATGAGGCACATGCAGATCTGTAAAGCAATGGGTTTCTCAACCTGTAGATAGTATTGAGGGTCTGATAACAAAGGTTTAAGTCATGGAAACTAGCTGAATCCCGATTCAGAGGCCACATTTTTTGGAGGCTGCATTTGAAGGAAGGAAGGATTTCAAGGAATTTTATCACAGGCGAATAGGCCATACCATTTGAAAGATTCCTTCATATGTGACTGATAAATGGGTCGCCCGTCTCCCGGGAGATAAGGGATCTAACAGGTAGATCCTTCCCAATCCATCATATCCCAAGATTCATTGCAAACTGTTTTAACTTCAGGTGCATCTGCTAAAGCCGGGGGTATTAAAAGCTCAAATAATTGTGGGAAAAAGTTATATGTTGTCAGGGCGAAAATCCTGTTTTGCAAAGTTGCAGCACCTGAATTTGGGCAAAATGTTTCTTTGCTCCAGCTACTTGGATCAGGCACAAACACTTGATGTCCGATGTGGTTAGACAATATGTCTTATAGACTAGTTCTAATGGAACATTAACCAACTTTACATCAGTCTTTTAGTAGTATATCATGTATCATACATATTTAACACTCTTTTTACAAGGCTCCTATTTTGAAACAACTCAGCTTGAATCATTAAAAAAAACAGACAGGAGAAGTCACCAGCTTGTTAGAGCTGAGGAAATCTGCCAGTGGCAGTTGTTGGTAAAATCAATAACTGTTTTTGTCCATCTCTGTTTGAAAGCCATCGTTACAGAAGTATGAAGAAATAGAAGTTTGATGTGTTGCAGTATTTATAAACTGCATCTGAGCTTTGTGAGAACAGGATGTTTGAAAGGCATCCCAACCATTACTATGGAGGGTAGAGATGATCTGATATAATAAATAGATTAGCAGAAAATGTGCATCTTCATGTTTGTCTATGTGTACAGTGTCCCTTAGTATGTAATTTAATCTGTATTTGTGCTTTTGTATTTGTCTTTATCTGTGTGTTGATGTGTTTTTGTATTGGGTACAGTTCCCCTCTGCTCCTATGTGGTCCACAAAGTGTGTTCAGGCTAATGAAAAGAACCTTTGTCAGTTGAGAAGCTCAGATTTTCTTGGTTTGAAAAGACTCTCAGCAACCCCTAGTTCGCTTGTCAGTGAAAGGGTTTGCTTGTCGTTGTGTGTGTGTGTGCACGCGTGCATGTGCGTGAGAGTGTGTATGAGTGAGTGACTGAGAGAGAGAAAGTGTGTGTTCTCTCTAGAGGCAGCAACAGTCAGCAGGTTTGCAGACATTTTGACCCAGAGAGCTTGAGCTATGGCAGAAAATGTAACTGAAGTCGTTAAATTACCTGCAAGAACTGCATCAACTGTCTTGCTCTCTCTCTCTCACTCTCTCTGTCCCTCCCCCCCTCTCTGTTTCTCAATCAGGTCGTATCTCGACCAAGGCTGTCTGTCTGCAGGACCAGAGAGTTCAAGTCAACTCCACCATGTGCAATCCCTTCACCAGGCCAACGCTGGGCTCCCATCTCTGCAACATGCAGCCCTGCCCCGCTTAGTAAGTGCAGATACGTGTGTGTGTGTGTTGGGGGGGGGGGCGTCAGGCCGTACGTGACATGTGGATTAATGTTTCCAAATTTTCAGGCTTTGGAGCTGTTTTCATTACAGACACAAAAACACATATATGCCCGAATACATAAACACACACACACTGGTTGAGTGTGGAGGGTGCCTATGGTACATTTGCTGTGGCCAGCCACCACTCTGTTCTTTGTGCTCTTCTCTTTTCTACTCACTCTCTAATTTTTCCTTTTTTTAACCATGCTGTCATAACAGAATCATACAGTGTTTGATCTGATATTCATCTTTATTCTACCGCTTGGCTCCTGGACGTGGATCTTTTTTTTTTTTTTATTTGAACTCAGTCTGGCAAGTTTCAACCAGTCTTTGCATGAAGATGAAACCTAATTGTTAAAAATATGCAAATATATATATATATTGTTACAGTAATGAAAGACACTTATTTTTATCTTAAGCATCTTAAACCTTTACAAAGGAAACTTTTGCTAAGCTGGTCAGCTGTGGCTGTATCTAATATCTTTTAGATATTTTACTATTTTTAGACTATGATGTAGGAAGGTAAAAATGTACAGAAATATAAAACTGAACAATTAAAGAACCTATTTGTAGGTTTTCCATCAATGAATAGCAAATGTTAGCATTAACAGCTGTTTACTCACTAATCAAGAAAACAATTTTTTCAGTTTGATTCCCAGACACAAGGTTCTACCAATTGGTTGTTCTTTTCATCATGAAGTAAATATAGGATGATGTTTCCAAGTCTGTAGAGGAATTTTAAATATAGTGAATGCTTGAGAATAAAAGAGAGAGACAAAGAGAAATTGAGGTATGTCTGAAAGAACACAGGAGGCATTAGACGCATTGTTCCTTTCTCTGCACATGAAATATTTCTCACATATTGTCGGCCCAAAGCTTGCCAACTGTCTCAGTGGCAAAATCATGCCCATGCTTTACCTCAGTTGCCTGGACATTTTAGTCGCGGGCATGCATTCAGTACAATGAGCATTCAGGGGCCATTGCAGCGAGCAAAAGGAGGAAACCAGGCTTAACTGCGGCAGAGTAACATGTTGTAACAGCCCTGAATAAATGGGCTCTCTCCTATGTAGGCCTTTGGCTGAGGGAACTGGAGCTGGCTTGATTTACTGCGCTGCTCCAGAGAACGAGCAGGGAACCATGTGTTTGGTTCAGTGAGAGAGCACACACATACACAAAAATACACACAGGCACAGGGCGACAGGCACACTTAAAGTTCATACGCATTAACATTGGCCAAACGTATGATGAGTTAATAATGCATTATGGATCCAAGGCATGGGGTAAAAATAGAAACACAACACTAAGATGCATGTGTCTTATGTTAATGATGTTGCCATTTCGTCCACCATTAGCCATTCTGCAGTAAGTGCAGACTGAACTTTCTCCTGTGTCGGGGGGTTGAACAAGCCAGACAACTATCGGTTACACTTCCAGCATTCAGCCTCTGTTTCTCACCAATTTTCCCACCACCCGAGAGGGTATTTCCTGCCCCTAATCTTAGGCATACCATTTCTCTTATCTTGGCGAAAGGTATTAAACAGTCGTGTTGCATGTCCAGTCCTCCCCCCTTTTGTTTGAAAGAAGAAGGTGGTATAGTCCAGATAAATAGCATCAGTGCAGGCAGTCCAACCAGGAAAGTAAAGCAGTCTTTGACAATTACAGCTCTTATTATACAGTAGCTGACACCATTTCTTAGCTGGTTGTGTGTACAAGCCAATTTATGGCCGCTACACAGGAAGGCAGTTGAGTTGAGTGAACAGCATGAAACCATTAATGACTACATCAAGACCTCCATGATGCATGTACACACATTCAAAAGCCCAACAGAGAAAAGCTAAATTGACAATGAGGAGGAATGCATGTGTGCTCTGCGTTTGAGTGTAAGTGTGCCTGACATGAAAATGAATGTAAAAGTGTCTGCTTATCTCAGTGGTGTGTGTCTCGGGCGCTGACAGGCCTATCCATGTTTTATTGTGCAGAGACGGCTGGATTCCCACGGGGCACAGCCAGTCTAGCCATGCAGAGGCAGTCAGACTCTCCCCTCCTCTCCCTCATCCCTTCACTCCCATCTAACCCCTTTTGCTTTATACGGGTCTTAAACTATCACTCCCCATTTCAGTGTTAGTATGTTGAGGAAAAAAAGGATTCTAGAGAGTGGCATTGGAACAATTTCTGAACATGAAGGGAGGTGGGGGGGCTCTGAGGTTTTAAAGAAATAAATTCAATCTTCCAGCCCAAGCTTGCTGCCTGGAAGAAATGCACTCATATCTCACTGAAGTTCATGTCATGTCTTGCTTCGTCTGCCTCCCAGCCCCCATCTCCATCTCATACTATCCCTCCATCCTCTCTTCCTATCTGGAGTTTGAAGTTATTTTGCTCTCTCTCTTGGCAGAGGCCATCTGTAGACTCACTTACCAAAGGTTGGGGATTTCTCTGTGTCTATCACGCAGCAGCATATGTAGACAAATCAAAGTGAGGTGTACTGTAGCTGTGCCAGAGGAGATGTGGAGCCTGGATTTATCAAACCTGTAAGAATTAGACTGAAGAATTCTCTGCAGAGACAACTTTCAAGTAAAATATTTCTGCAGAAAGTGCTGAATAAATTACGTCTGTCGAATGAATTTTACTTTCAGAAACGTTTAAGGATACTGTTGAAGACTATGTGAATAGTCACATGTATACACAGAGCCAGAAGTGGCAAATGTAGAAACAATTAACATCTAATATTAACAATATTAGCATCAATAACAATAAATGCAAAACAAACATATGACCACAGGGGAAGTAATTTGTTCTGCTGGTTTGCAATATATGTTGTATACACTAGTTGCACAAAGTAAAATAAAACTAGTGCAGCATTTGATCTTTTTAAGGACACATATTGGTAGAAAGCAAAAGCTGCGAACACACTTTCACAGCAGACATGTTGAATTGGTCTGACAAATAACGTTAGCAATGACTTATGTCATATGTCTGTGCAGAGAAACTTTGAATGACTACATCAGGGCTAAGATGTATAGAATATCAGCGTTGTGAGAAATCTGATGTTGGGAGCAACAATGAGTGCAAACAGGAAGTTTATCAAGCCACACATATATAAAAATGTAAAAATATGTCTTATTATGGGCAAAGCAACCTGTTAAACAGAGGTGGTCAGGTATAAAGTTATATCTCCAATTGGCCCCCTAACTCCAAATTCAACACCAAGGTAAGAATCTGTGCTCATTCACTGGTAGTAGCTGGTCTTCAGCCACACAACTATAAATGGGGGAGCAGTAATGCATCTCTTACCTCAAAATATGTCAGTTATTGAAACATTTCAGAAATACAAATTACAGCTAGGTCAGTGTTGGTTTGCAGCAAAGCAGAGTGGCACTTCAGGCACTTTTCTCCAATGATATATTGTTATTTATAAGCAAGGGAAAACAGAGAGAAAAAAAGCAAACAGTCCCCAAGCCAGAAATCCAAAACCAGTGTTTCCGGTCCCAATGGTTCACATCTTCCCCGTTTCCAAATTGCAGTTTAGTCCAACTGCTTCATTTGTCTGCGGCATTTGAAAGAGAATGAAAGCATTTTTCTTCCCCTGAAGCAGGTCGTGGCGGCGTAGAGGAATGGTCTTTGCGGTGGCATGTCCTCTCAGAACTGGACTGAGCCATCTGCCCATCTCTCCGTGTCCCTCTTCTTAGCCTGTGGTTGTCAGACCACTCATTTGCTGTAATCTCCCCTTTTAGCGCTGATGCCAAGACAGAAGCTATTTTCGAAACAGCAATAGGCTTTCATCAGCCGTGAGGCAAATTTCAAAGACACTTAAAGGAGAGGCAAAAGCAAAGTGAACTCAGAGGAAAGACGTTGGGAAAAAAGTGAGTGAGAACAGGTGAATAAAAGACAAGAAAATGCAAAAAGAAGAATGAAAAAGACAGGAGAGCACATAAAGAGAGAGAATTGAGGGCTTGTGCACCCCATTTGTCAGTGGCTATATTGTATATTGCGGTTGGCTCTGGAGACCTATGAAAGCTCCTACGTAGAGTTGTGTATACAATATGGTTTCCATATTTAGTTTCAGATGACTACTACAGGGAGAGATGGATGGATATGGATACATATATTTTGCCCTGTGTATTTTTTCTTCTTTTGTATGTTCTTAACTACCAATTTGCACAATGACTGTGATCAATGTTTGAAAATATTGTAAGTATTTTAAAAGCAGCAGATCCAGGATTTGATTAATGATAAGAAACGTGAGAAAAGCCCAGCTAGTTCCCTATTTGGAGCTTTTAACCACTTAATGATGCTCCTGTGAAGTCTTTGATGTGATAACACTCGCTGTTAATTTAGGTTAAAATTGTGTTTTTCTGTTTGTTTGGGCTCAAAATGGGGGCAGCAGATCAGAGTTGAGACCTGTGCTTGGCTGATTAAGCGCTCAGCCATGTGGCTGCTATCTTGATGAGAAAGGCTAGTCAGTCTATTTGCCCCATCATATAAACCCTCCATCTTCCTTTTTAATTCCATTAACTGGCACCTAATGGGTTATTCTCTTTCTGTCCATAGCTGGGCAACAGGCGACTGGGGGCCTTGCAGTCGCTCGTGTGGAGGAGGCCAGCAGACGAGGACACTACGATGCCTGAGGAAGGTTACCTACCAGAGAGAAGAGGTGGTGGCACACTCTCTCTGCCCCGTCGTCTCTCCAGCCCAAGTACAGCCTTGCCACACTCAGGCCTGTCCACCTGAGTGGAGCACCGGCTCTTGGTCTCAGGTACACGTCAGCCACACTCAGCTCCTGTGATAATATTGGGATGGAATGGGATGGAATATTGGGTGGATCCGTCCACCACTTTGGTTCAGGCTGCAATATATCAACTCTTGGTTTGTGCCCTCATGCATTTGATCATGTCTTAACTTTTAATCTAGTGCCAGATGCAGCTCATATAGCTCTTTAACAGAATAATATCTTCATACCCTCTCACTCAAACAAATAAGTGTCTGTATATAAAACAAATTACATTTTTATTTGTTTTTTGGATTTAAATCTCATAATAAATTTAAAGCACAGAAAAGGGAGTAGCTGTATGAGACGTAAGAAAACAGGTTAGAACCGTGATGCTGCTGCTGCTGATAATCTCATCTGTCTCCTCTTTGCATTTATAAATCACAATTATTATTGTCACGATTCATCACAAGATACACAGAGGAAACATAAACATAAATAAATTCACATTTCGCAGGTTATGTGTGCTCTGCTGTAATTTAATTTACAGGCTACACATCATTGATCATTGTGAACCTTAGTTGAAACACAGTAATAGTGTGCGCCTGAGAGGACACACACTCACATAGTGATAGATTTCCTTTGCCAGCTGACTGACATTTCAGTCAAGATAAAACAAGCACTCTGCTGCCCTCTGTTGGACAAGTCGAAGACAATGAGAAGAAAATCAATGAAATAATAAAGTCTCTGACATCTGCTAGTTGTTGAAAAAGCTCCTGAGTCTTTTCGCAGAAAGATCATTTTCTCCGGAGATTTAATTTGTGCAGTTTAATCATAATTAATTCCAACTGCACTTAGTAACCAAATGAATCATCAAACAACCACATGAAAATGATCATTGTCTGGTTTGTATTCAGCTGCTCTTGGGTAATAAATACTTAACACTTGTTCAGATGTGGGATTGAATCTGGAATGGAAATTGAAAGACAGGTATAGCCAAAAATTGATTAGACCTCTGACTGGTGTGGCTGTTAAATGTTAAATATGACTGTATAGTTCAGACTTTTCCCTCTGTAACCATGGTGCATAAAAAGCTGCACAGGGTTTGCTCATTATGCTGTGTACTGTATTTATAGCTTGGCTGTGGATCAGATAATTTGTCAAACTTTCTGCTGTGACCTGCACAGTCAGGACATTTAGCTGTCATTCAGCCATCAGTCTGGAGGACACTGGTGTTTGACTGTTTTGGAACACCAGTCCAACCGAGTTCAGTCTGCGGTCATGCATAGTGAAGGCTCGTCTCCCCTAAAAAGACCTGTTGGCCCATTACAGTGACAAAAGGACAACTGGGACATGTCTGTGTGTGCGGCAGTGTATGTAAATGTGTCTGCACAGATGTGTATGTATTTTATATTTAATGAATGAATGTGATGCTGCATAGGACTGCCGTGATGGCTGTGGTAGTCAGTCCAAGTGGAGCAGTTTGTCCGTCTCTGGAGTTCATGTGGAGTTTACAGCAGCGCCGTCTGCTGTCAGTGGAGACACTGATGGGCTTGGGTCACATTCATGCACGAGTTATTGGTCTACTGTATTTAATGTTCAGCTATAATGTGCTGCCATCAAACCAGTGACCTTCTGCTAGCTTGTGTGCAATGTATTGACTTACAAATGTTTTTATAATGCCAAGGATTTGACCTCTGTTAATATGGTCCAGTGCTGAAACATTAAAGGTTAAAATAATCACCAGAAAGTATCAGGCCAAGTTAATGTATGTGTGTGCTCATAAGGCCTTTGCTTATTGAATCACCAAACTCCTGATGATGCAGTCATCCGTGTTTCTGCCTCACTGACTCCTCCTTGTCCACTCACAGTGCTCCAAGACGTGTGGTCGGGGACTGAGGAAGCGGAGTGTGTTTTGCAGCAGCACTGATCCCGGGACCAAAGCGGTGGTGGTGCCCGACAGCATGTGCAGACAGCACCACAGACCCAAAGCCCAAGAGACCTGTGTCCTGCGGCGGTGCCCCAAAAATGAGAAGCTCCAGTGGATCCCTGCTCCCTGGGGAGAGGTAGGAACGAGGGGACGTGAAGCTCAGGGAGCACCAGCAGCATTTGAAATGAAATGTGCTGCTTTCAGTTTCACACTTAAGGAAAGATTCACTTGAAATTTTCAACACTTTGTAGTTGTGGATTCATGTTTCATTTTGGCTGATGTGAGTCACTATAAGTGTGGAGGACTTGTTGTACAGACTGGCCTGAAAGTGGATGACAATAAATAAATCAGAGTACATTTTCACTATCAAATGTGGAATAAAGATGATCCAGGAAGATAATTTCACACACATTAAAGCAGCTAATGATGAAACAATCTATCATATCAACTGGTGATCATTTTCCCAATGATTAACCTCTTAATTACTTAAATGAATTGGACTTAAATGGTCAGTGGTTCAGTGCCTTGAAATGATGTCCGATTAAACACTCTATCGAGGATTTTCTTACAGCTTCCAAAATAAGCTGACTCACCTCAAAGTTAATCAATATCCTAAACGCTGACTGGCACACACGTTATACACACACATTAATTATACCTCAGATATTAAACTGATGTTTATGCCTCCACGTGGCTGAGAGCAGCAGCTGAAGAAATTATTTTCAGGTTGCTGTCTGTGCATACATCTTTATTCTGATCAACGTGATATCTACCTGATATTGCAGAAATGCCTTGCGAAGCTTTAAATTTGGTGCAAATGCCAAATTGGACTCAAGGCTGGACTGATTAGATTTTGGCCATGAAAGGTCAAAGGTCATTGCAGCCTCACAAAACATGTTTTTGCCCAGAATTCACAAATTTCTAAATTTATTATGACACACCTTAGCACAAATTTTTATTACGATAAAATGATAAAGCGATGCTATTTTATATTCAAAAGATCAAAGGTTAACTTCGATTTGACATAATAGTGTTCTGCAAAAAAACTTTATTATTCAACACTGTAACTCCTAAACTGAAGATGTGTTGATGACCATATTTTCTCAAGAGGCACATAACTACAAATCTCTATGACAATATCTCACACCCTGATCATGCCAGCCATTAATCACCTGGATAGATAGAATATTATTTTTGCATTTGGGCAAAAGATTTGGTGAATTGTTAACCATCGCCCTTGTTGTTCTCATGCATGTAAAGTCCAGTGGTAGATAACTGGAAGGTCTGGGGCCAGGGCAAGGGTCGTCCACTAAATACTTCATGTTGCTGAATATGTAATGAAAAAGGTCAGTGTCAGGATCAGGTTTGCAGCCTGGAGATACTACAAAGATAAAACACAGTGAAGTTAGCTCCCAGAATACATTGGGATTCAGATTTTGAAATGGAGCCAGACAGATCGACACACCCGCACACTCTCACACACATACTGTATGCTCATCAAATAAAATGACTGAAAAACACTCAGTAGAGCACTTAGTATTTTGGCTCTATTTCTACATCTAAGTGACATTTTGCTATCTGCTGCTATGGGATCTCTCACACACACACAGACACCCACACTCACAGAATTCATTTTTTAAATTGTTCCTCCTGCCTGCACTCTTCTTCAGTGCTCCAGGTCATGTGGCTCAGGCATCCAAAAGAGAGAGCTTTGCTGCGGGGAGAGAGACTCACATGGAGGGTATGTTTGTTCAACTGCACAATTGAGACATCCCACTTTAAAAGATTTGTACACGTACCTATAACCCCACTGAGTTGTCTGTGTGATATGTCCTCTCAATCAGAATTTCATTGTTTTCAAAATGGGAAGCCCTGTTGGAAAAGTCATTTTAAGCAGACAACCTTTCCTCTCCTGCAGGTTTGTGGAGTTCCCCATTCGGAGGTGCAGGAATGTGGCCAAACCTTTGATCGATCTCCAGCAGGGTTGCAACCGAGGTCCGTGCCCGGAGCTCCCTCAGGTCATCCCTGGCAGAACAGCCTCCAACACTGTGGTCTTAGGCTGGTACTCCTCACCCTGGCAGCAGGTGCGTTTGCTCACACTTTGATCCAAAAACTGTCTACATGACAGAGTGACATGTATACACCAGCTGCAAGTCTTCCCATCTGGAAGTTTTCTCCATGTGGTTGATGTGTTCAAATTTCATGCCACGAGAATTTGTCATTGAAAGCATTATGATATGACATATACCTCACATCGGAAACCCTTCAATCATAGCTCCTCTCTCAGACTTTCTCCGGAGCACTAAAATGTCCCAAGTTTTCAACAGAAATGCAGCTGTTAAGATGAAACGCTTTTGGTCTCTGTCGTTAAATTCCTTCTTCATGACAACTGAACAGGTAATTTTTTTTAATAACTCACCTGTTTCCAGGTTTAAGTTAAGTTTATTAAGTCTTCTGTATATTAAGTTCTGCATAGAGCTGCATGCTGCTTTGAGAAACAGGTAGGTGAGGGAATTCTTGCCACTAACCGGCATGTACAGAAGTTTCACACACCCCTCCTCTTTACCTAGCTTTGGATTGGCTGGAATTTTCAGAGCCCCTCTTCTGATTGGCTGACTGTTTTTGAGTGATTCGATAAACCAGGGTTTGTGGTGTGGCTGAGGGCAGTGGCTACTTAATTGCGCAGTCCTGAGAGCTGATTTTAAGCCTCAGTTTTTGAATACAGGCTGTGAGCATTTCTCTGTGGACTGAAACCTGAGACTTTGTCAGGATTAATAATCGAACCCAGACCAGACTTATAATAAAAAAAAGCCTATCTCAATATATATAATTGTGGGGCTCTCCCAGCCATTCCAGTTTGTGACCAGTTGTTTTAAAACCAACTCATCTCACAAAAGAGCTCCTCAGGTTCACAACATTTATTTTCCAGCCTCGCCATCAGTGTCTTTATTGATTTTAGTTTACCAGGCCTTCTTCTCTGGGAGGCCTGGAACAAGGGAGGCAGCACAGTGTCTGGGTCAGAACTCTGATCAATACAGGACATATGACAACGAGTGACTCCTCTGATTCCCTAAGAACCTCAAATGCAGACAGTACAGTGTAGGTGGTGGAAGTTCACAGACTCCTGAACAGTCTCTGGCTATGTGGAACAGGCCTCAGATGTTATGGAAGAGCTCCATTCTGTTACAGAGTCTTTCAGGGCAGGTTGTGTAGTTTTTGTGTTATATCATCTATTATGCAAAAAGTCTTAAGGGCAAGCTTATACAGCACAGAATCGTATTCTGCTTGATCTAGAGCTTGTGATCCCAGTATGTTTCCACCACAGCAGATATATACTGACAGCTTGCTAGAGGGGAGAGTACATGCTGGATGGGATGTTTGTTTTCTTCATCTGTTCTTGGTCTCTGTATGGACTTATCCTCAATCCGTTTCCCTGCCTCCTCTACTCTTTTTATGACAACTCTTTTCTCCCCACCCACTGCAGTGTTCTCCTTCTCCTATTTATATCCCTGCGCTCCTTCATAATTCTGTCCGTCTCATTCTGGCTTGTCTTTTGTTTTTGCCTCTCTCCTATTTTTCTCATGCCTCTATCTCAGTGTTCTGTATCCTGTGGCGGAGGGGTTCAAACTCGGTCTATCCAGTGTCTACGACAAGGTCGTCCCGCAGCTGGCTGCCTGCTGCACCAGAGGCCTGTCACTTCTAGGGCATGTAACACGCATTTCTGCCCCGCCGCTCCCCTGGCTCCAGCACAACGTCCTGGCCGGGTCACAGCTGCTAGATCTACAGTGAAAGGTAAACTCATCAATGGGGAAAATTACAAATTCAAGTGAAAAATACCTATGCGCTTCAGAACCTGCAAATCTTACCAAGTATATTTGTGTTAGAGGCCCAATACAATCAACATAAGACAACATCATCCACCATTTCAGTCATATGGCCTTGTTTTTAGACAGTGCTTCTTGACAATCTTGTTAAGTGAAAGAGCCTTGAATGTCTCAGATGAACCTTTTTTGACATGCTGAAGGTTTTTAAGCAGCTGTGTTATTTGTAAAACATGGATAATCTTGTTTGAAGAAAATGGACTTATTTTAAGAAAATATATCTAATTTATTAGATATAACAACCTTGAGGCCAAGAATTTTTTTTCCCTACTAATGGAACATAGAGACATATAGAGACTGTATAGTACAGTGCCTTTTCTAATTTAGTGTGGAAATAATATGAGATACAGTTGGGATTCATCAAAGATTATTTCATTTACTTAGACTGATCTGGAAACTGTTAAAATCCATGACCTACTACAATTTCTTTTTTAATAAATTGGAAGATTCCATTCCAAATATAATACCATAGCTTCATATCCAGCTGCTTGGCTGCTTTTATTGGATAACTGGGCGACAAAGAGACTTGTCTACAGATTATTTCAGGTGGATAGTAAAACTCTGTCATATATAAAAAATAATTCTAAAAGTTATTAAAACTTATAGACGTTTTTCCACAGCACAACATTCACGAAGCAACTAAAGAGAGTATCACACCAGACATGTGACAAGTTATTTCATGGTCTTTGCTCCTCTAATCACACAACCACTGCATACATTTCAATACAGTTGATGATTTCCCCTTTGAAACCAGAGTGCAGGCTGGAGTTGGCATTTCCTGTCTTAAGGGGTTTTTTTGTACTCTTCCAAGCAGGCGTTGTAAGCCCATCGGTTGGTATGTCCGGTCAATCTACAGAAAACTGGTGAATTTCTCATTTAAGTGATTTATGGTGGGCAGAATTTAATATTCTCTGTTTCCTGCATTTCTAATATTTCAAGCTATTTTTCTGCTTTCTGTCATTGTCACAAGAAGCTCTCTGAGTGGCAAAATGCATTTGTTTGATTAAACAATCAATACCGAGATGCCACTTTGGGTTCTGGGAGATTGGGCTGACCACTTCTCACTACTTCCTGCCATGTGTTTTGGCTGTACAATCAAACAACCAATCAAAACGAAATGAATGAATAAGAAGTCCACAGAACGAGTGGGAGCAGTTGGTAGTTGAGGTCTAACAGTGGTGCTAAAAGCATTTGCCTGTCCTCTCTCTGCAGATGAACAGTGCGTGGACCATTTCAGCTGGTGCCACTTGGTCCCCCAGCACAGCGTGTGCAACCACAAGTTCTACGGACAGCAGTGCTGCAAATCCTGCTCCAGCAGGAGGCCGTGAAGCTGTGACACACCTGAAAGGAAGGACATTTCAGAGGCTGTTCAAGGGCAGGAGAAGGGGGTGGGGCTATTTACTCACAAGACACATAACTGTGCTCAACAATTTATATTTTCTTCCTGGAGTACTTGACTTGAGAATTTTAAATAGAAGTAAAAGCAAGAAACTATGGACTTGTTTTACGTGACAAGGGCTTAGCGGCTGCTAATGTGCATCTGCCAATGCAGCGCCATCAATTCACTGAGGGTACTGAATGTGGAAAGACCCTGAGCGTCTGAGGACTCGTTGATGTAAAATATATATATGTTGTCATTTTATGGTGCTCATTTGTTTTGAAACATCTGAAACTACAAGCCATGGAGAGAAACGGAAAGTACAATAGCATTTCCAGCATGCTTACTCTGTATGTTGTATATTTAAAGGCGTCTGGTTTCACACGTCTTTGCTTAAATTATTATTGTTCGTAATATATGATTTTCATTTTGTCGCGTGTACAGTGGATCTGTGACATGTTTTAATTCTGTGTTTGGATATGCCATAGGTCCGTGCCAGTCATCCTTGAGTCAGAGGCATTAGTAATCAGTTCTCAGAGTTTCTTCTTCTCAGCTTGTCTTGTTTGCTGCTGCTCAGTCAACCACACATTCTTCCTGTGCGTTTCATTCATGTAAACAGTATGAGAACATGCCTCCTCTTTTATGTAAAACATTTTATTCAGTCAGTCTGTTAAGTGGTCGTTTTTATCTCTCCTGTATAATAATGGTAATACAACTTGATGATCTACTTGACATTCTTCTCTTCCCTTTTTACCATTTTCTCTAAAACCTTTCCAAAAACCAAAAAATAACAGAAAGGCTTTGCTTGACATAGTCATTTGCACACTGAGCATAAAAACATATCAAGTTCCAATGCATCTCTAAGTTCTCGTTTTGAACCTTGAAGTCTTTTGCAGGTTGAAAAAAGAGGTCTTAAAAAAAGAGCTTTTACATGACTAGTTCAGTGTGAAGTAAGACCTTACACTATGCTGGCATTCAGTCACTGAAATGCTACAGCAGTTATATTTAAGCAATTTTTGGAGATTTATAGTCCTGACATTTGGATTTTTTCATCAAGCACATGAAGTCAAAGGTTTATGGGTTCTGTCAATTCAGTACAATTTATTTCTACAGGATGAAAAAATGTCAAAGAAAGGAGTGTAGTTTGGGCAACTCAGTCTCTGATGGCTCAAATGACTTTAAAATATACCAAATAGCTGGAATAAGTAAGAGAAAACATACATGAATATTGTTCAGGAATGTGTTGATTAATTGTGTGAAATCGCTCACAAATGTCTCCTGGGCTGAAGTGAAATTGAGTTCTTGTTTGTCATACACAGAATCCTTTTTCATCGTCTGACAGCAGGAGCCAGGTATAATTTTGCACCTTTATTACCTACCAACTGGAGAGCCACAGCACAGATACACTCATTCAGTTAAATCAATCAGCTCTTTTCTGCACCCACATCCTCAATGTGGGTGCAGAAAAGAGCCTCAAAGCTACTGCAAATCTGTTATTTTTTCATTTCAAAGTTACACCGGTGATGTTAAAAACACAAAAATCTACTTTCAAACCAATTTTATTTCGGGCAAAATATACAACTTGGAAGAAAAGCGTTCATCAATGTGTGCACGGCTTCAGACTGAAGCAGCAAATTATTGCTTTTATTCATACACATATGTACAAACAGCATCTCCCCTGTTTGAGTGGCTGTACTGACCCCGATGCTTAGAGAAGCCCTTTCTCCACTTTTTGTGTGAATTTATGCAAATGATATTCAAAAAGTATTTTTAAATATAAAGCAATGTCACATGGCCGTGATGTAATCTGACCTATGAGCAACAAAACATTTTGTCCTATCAATTATTCCTTATTCATCACTTTTTGACTTCAGTGTGGCTCCTGGATATTTGTAAGGTGCAGTAACACTTTGTAACATTGCTTGTTGATCCTTACAGTAACGTAAAGTTTTTGCACCTTTTTTGGGTTTACAGCCTTTCAATCCACTCTCACTGCTCTGATCACAGTTCTTCATTCCTGACCAAATGAGAAAACGCACTGGATCACCGGGCAGACGTCACAACACTGTCACTTTTTTTAGCTCCAGTATGGGCTCCACCAACTCTTCAGAAATGTTGACCCCTGTTATGCTGAAAAAATCTGCCCTACACATGCTGATTTAATACATTTTCCGTCCAAAAATACTGAAACATCTCCATGTTTTTTGCGGCATTTGTGTTTTGTTAAATGCTTAACTGTATTGCCTTCCACAGGAACACTGCTGATCATTATGCTCAGTGGCCACCATTAGTCTGGCCCCTCTGCTCGCACTCTCATTGGCCTCTTAGGCAACTTTAGACATTTGAGAACTTTTTGCCACGTCACAACTTCCAGAACTTGAAGCATGCTGAGACTTATGCTACTAAACAGTGTTTTTCTCGCAGTGATTATACCACCCTTTCTCGCACTGCAGGGGCTACGATTGCTCTTTAATCAACCCGTCTGCATGAATCATGAAGCCTGGAGTCCCGACATCATCTTAGCTGCATGCTGTTTACCAGCATGCTGTGAGCCAGACACCACAAGCTGGGGCCCACTCAGACGCACACAAATAAATATATTGACTCAGCTAACATACACACCTACGGTATAATGTGTCCATGGAGCATCAGGCTAGGTGTGAAAGTGTGTATTTGCTGTGCTTGAATTTGTGTGGGTGAGAGCATGCTTGTGCAAATTGTGTGTGAATGCGCATTTTGCAAGCTTTCATGCAGCAGTGTGTTTGTGTGTGTCTGTGTGCGAGAGTGCCCGCACACTACATATGTATGTCCCTACAATCCAGCTTATGATGTCTAACTCTCAGTGGGACAGCAATTTTACTGCTGAGCTGATGCGAGAATTTCTATTTTTCCAGCATCCTGCTTTCAGTTCCAGATGGGATTTGATTTCCCCAGTCAATATTGGTTCATAATAACATATCTTGATTATTTTAGCACGGGGAGCCACATCAACCCTAAGCATTACTGCTACAGAGACATAAAGAGACCAAGACTCAAATAAAGAGACAGAAACTGAGGGATGTTTTTATTTGGCATCCTCGCTTGAATTTGGATCTGGACCCACACAGATCATGAATCTTAACACATTTTAATCACCAACAGAATTGTGTCTCTAGCTTTGGGTGTGGAAGGGTACACTGTAAAGTATGAATCACTTGGCTTCAGATTTGAAAAGATAATTCCTCCTTTAAAATCACAAATTTGGCTATTTTAGATTTTGTTGTATTTATTGTTTGACAAAACTGGGCCTGTTCTGAATTTCTGCCCATGACCAATTTTAATTTTACTCTCTTGACAATGGTTGGATGGATCAGAATTATACTTGTTAAACATCAGCGTACTGTCGCTGGGAGCATGTTAGCATTTGGACGATGGCTCTCGGCCTCACAGGGCCCCTGACGAGGCAGTATTTTAGCCTTGTTTAAATTTTCAACTCATCACATCTGTTTACACGAGCCATGTAACAACCTTTTGTTTCAGACAAGAAACCTTGTCTGAGACAAAATAACTGCAGCGGTTCTCCCTTTTTTCCAAAGAGAGTACACAATGTGCACACTGAGTCGAAGTAGATGCCCTGATTTGTCAACTCCAAAATAGGCCTGTCTTTCTTAATACCTTCTCTAGCCAGGCTGATCGATGCAGGTATTTCTTTCCTGTTTTCAGCATGCTCTACTGGTCCATCTTCAGTTGGCAAAGCACCAGTGGTTGTCGGTCCAGCTGTAAGTCAGAGCCGGCTGTTATTTCCAGCTTCGACATTCCTCCACTAGCCACCTGTCAGGCAGCCCGGCTAAGATGGTCGTTTCTGTGCGCTTGGCAAGCAGTGAACCTTGATAGGACCACTCACAACTGACAGCCGCCCTAATCACATCTTAACAGAGTTCCATCTGTGTGTGTGTGTGTGGATTGAGAGAAAGTGAGAGTGATCTCTCTATTTCTTCCACGGCTTACGCCAAGGGCAAGCTTCAGAACAAGTGGGAGCTGTCATATTTCAACGCCACCTCTCCCATCAGTAACTCGGCATCAGGCAGAGTTCACTGAGCACGTGCCAGCACTACAAAAAGATAACAGACACACACTCTAAAGTGTTTCTTTATTTCCCCTTTCCCCCGGCTTTCTCCCTCTCGGCCCCCTCTTGCTTTTTCACACACACACAGACACAAATATTTGTCTTACCATGTCCTCTTTTACCTTTGTGGGGACCCACTGTTGGAGCATGCCATTTTAACATCCTACTATAGTTGGTTTCTGGTTTTCAGACCCCACGAATAGACACACACACACACACACACAGGCACACGGATGGAGATGCACAGGGGAGCACCTGGCATTTGCTGCAGGGTGATTGCAGGTGGATCACAACATTGGCAGTGCTTTAGAGGTGTGTGATTGTGTGGGAGTCACATTGTGGGGCTCATTTGTTGCTGCTGGGTGTCTCCTCCCCTGTTAAGAGATCTGCCCCTCAGAAATCTTCATGATTAACAGCTCAGAAAGACGAATGACAGTTCTGCGTCTTGCCGTGCTTTTGTGTTTCTGTCGCGCTACATGATTTAAGAGTCAGGTGAAGACTGGTGGATACCTCGCTCATGCACAGCTATCCTTCCTAAGCTCTCCTGAACCCTCGCCCTGATCCTTGGCCCTCACACACTCCCAGGCTGCCTCTCATCAGCCACCTCCTCCATCTATCTCCCCCCTCTCCTCCTCCACATTGATTTCTTTAATGCTCATCAACTCCCTCCCCTCTCGCTCTCGCTCACTCCTCTCATCTCATTGCCCTTGTTTATGCTTTTCTGCACTCTGCAGAAGTTTATCATGTTTGGCTTTTCAAGCACCCAAAAAACTTCACCTGCTGTGTGTTTTGTCGGCACTGGGTGTTTTTTGGGAAGAAGCCACAGCTGCCTTTTGTGTAAGTCTTCAAATTCCGTTTTATGGTGAGAACCTCCCTTTTTCCTCCCTGTGATTACTTAAGAAAACAAAAAAACCCCATTAGATCTTGCTTGATTAAGAATCAGTTTTATTGATTACTGGAACACTTTGCTTTCTAAGGTGTTACCATCTAAGTTTGTTGTACTGCAGTGGAAGCCACACTGCTCCACGGGGTTGTGGTTCCGAGCAGAATTTAGTGCAGCCATTTTATTCTCTATGTCAGTGACACTAATGCAGAAATGTACCAACCAGCGTTACCACGCATTTTTTTCCATCTCATCCTCCCACAGCACATGCTTATGGTTCACCACCTTCACAGTGTGGATGACTTTTTTCTTTTTCCTCCAACAGGCTAATTCTCGCTGTGAAGCGCAAAGGTAAACATAACAGCAACCTTTCTCTGCATCCCTCCTTAGATCCATTGGGCAAAGCTTTTACTTAACACATTTTCTCCTTGAAGCTATGAATATTATTGATCAGGGTGTTTGCTGCAACTCTCCCTCATCTATTCTCCTTTGAGTGGCCCGTTTCTCATCATTTTCCCTCTGAAATGAACAAATTGGTTTGGGTGCTCAGGGGCCCTGTAGGCCCCAGCTGTTGCGGTGCCCACCTGCCTGTTAACCCCCACGACCTTGAGAAAATGGTCGCTGTAAAGGAGTCCTGCTCTTCTTATCTTGTCTCCTCTCCTTAATGTTGTGTTTGTTCAGCTTTTGTACGAATGTTAATTCGTGGGTGTAAAGCACAAAGCCCATGCATTTCACCCCTCCTCCTCCCTTTCCTCCTCTTCCTCTTCCTCTTCCTCCCCATCATCCTCCCTAGAGATCCGTTGTTTGGCTTGGAGTCAGTGTTTTCCTATAGAGCCATATAAAGTGTTGGGCACATATAGAAACATAAACACGTGTGCTCACGGGCTGCCTTTGAAATGATATTCTGCTGTGTTTGACAGTAGAAAAAGCTCAGAGCTGCCATACACACACACACACACACACACACTAACACGTACTTGAAAGCAGGAGGAGACGGCGCTCTGATCAGTTCCCTGTCCGGCCACCAGAGGGCAATGCTCACCCATTAATTCCACAGTTTGTCATCTCCACATTTTAAACGCAAATTACAAACAACAACATAAGCACAGAAGAACAACGAAAAGGAAAAAAAAAAACATAAATCACACTGTCTCACACCTTGGTTTGATGAATGTAAATAATCTCACTTGATTTCTTTGTATCCCAAACAAAGGCATTGACTTCTCTGACCTCTAATGATCGTTAAACATTATCATAACCAATCCAGTATGCGCATGCCCAAACTCCGTTTTGACAGGCGTCAGTTCAATATTTGCAGCTCAAACAGTCATATTTTATTGATGAACTGCATTCTCATGCAGGCCATGGGGAATACAATTGCACAACAGATATGTAAATTCCAAAACCTATCAATTTTTCAGACTCTTTGGTCGGCAATGCTAAATGAATCTCAGAGGCGATCCTTCATTTTTTGCCCCTTGTGGATAAAAAGATGAATTGTCGAAAACAAGCTGGGCTTGATTTTTTTTGGACCACCAGTGATTTCCTAAGTAAATGAAGTGCTCTCCGGTATGTTGAGGGCAAAGCTGAATTACAAATAATCAGTGGGAAACATCATAAGGTAGAAAGAAACAAGGTCAGGGCTATTACCAATTAGCTATTACTTTTTTTGTGCAAGGCAAGCAGCTAAAGTGTAGTGGGTGAGGGAGTGAGGTGTTCTGCTTCATTGTGGAAAACAGCAAGGGTGTTTGCAGGTAATTGTCCAAGGTTACAAACCTCAATAAATCAAAGGCATGTTGTGTTTCAAACAAGGACACAGCAGTGGTCGCGTTACAGCAGATACATTATTTCCAAACACACACTTTAGTTGTCACCATCCTCGTGCATAAAGACTCTACTTCCCATGACTGGATAGCAGTGCTACTTGACCTGCCTCTGTGCGTTTGGTCTGTGCGACCAATGGTAGATGAAGAGACTCCATGTTAGGTTCTCCCTGGACAAGAGTTTCATCTCTTCAAAGCCTTTAAGAAATGGAGGTCATTTGTGAGAAAGCGACGCCCTTCTGAAGTTATTTCTGAGGGAAGTTTCACTTTAGTTGGTGCCATTTCAAGCCAATGGATGTTGGGAATCATTCTTTTAAGGAGAAATGAGGATCACTCCTGCGTTAAGTTGATCTTTGGAACCTCAGATCAGTTGAAAGGATCAGAATCCCTTGATGAAATTTTTATCCCGCAAACGGAGACAAAGTTAAATTGCTGCAGTGTTTCTTCCCTCCCCAGCCCCACGTCGATTAAATGACCCAGGCTCTGCGGGGGGACCGGAGCACATTTTTAAATCAACACAACCTACAGTATTTACAGAACGCCTCACAAAACTGGTCTAAAAAGGCGCCATAAGGCTCTGTCTGCACGCTGTGTGGTGGGCAGTGAGACTTGCATTTTAAAATCACCAAGAAAAGCACTGATTAGGTTGTTTGCGATGTCTTTAACAGCACAAGCTACTTACTGCACACTGTGCGGGTGTGTGTGAGCTATTTTTATTGCTGTGTGTGTGTGTGTGGGTGCTTGCATGCAGACATGCATGAGCTCATATGCACGCATGGCAAACTAAATCACTACTTCACCTAAGACAATAGTGACAATTGTAAGTAGATCTCGGCCCACTGAATTGTCTGTGGTTGTCAGAAACTGCTGTTGAATGGAGAGATTTGTGTGTGTGTATGTGTGTACATATATATACAGACAGAAAGACAGAGACAGAGTGAGAGAGAGGAGTCTGACAGATTTCAGTGACAATGTGCCTTACAGCCACTGCCTCAGTGCTTTTTACCTGGTGCCTCTGGTGAAGTACACACATGAAAGTGAACGAGGCATCACATGCAGCCAAATCGGGAAACAGCACCATTACAGATACAAAACAACTGTCACCTGCAGCTGAAGTCAGCAGATTTGATGACTTACATCGCCTCACTCTCAACTGTTGGTTTACAATGAATGTGAGTGGTGCAAATATGACTGCCCCCTCCAGTCCCCCCCTCCACCAAAAAAAAAAAAAAAAAAAAAAAAAAAGCTCTGTGAAACATGTCCATGCAACTTTGACATCGACACAGTAAAATGAATCCCATCTCACAAATGACTCAATTCATCCGACGAAGATCATGCGGCAGCTTGATGCTGCAGGATTCTCTGAATATGCCCCCCGCCTCCTGACACACACACACACTTACTGCTTGCTCTCCCTGGAGTTGTATTAACTTCTGTTAATGCCATTTGCGATTGCAATAGATGCGAATCCAAATGAAGCAAATCAATCAAACCACCTGCTCCCTCCCAACCCCCACCTCCTCCAACCAGCAGAGAAAACAGCTGCTGTTAAAGTGGAGCTAAAATGGAAAAGTTTGCCTCCACTGAGGTCGGGTTTCTTCTGGAGAGCAGCAGGGTGTGAGCGGGAAGGCAGGGAGAGGTGGGCAGGTGTGTCTGGCTGTGAGAGCGAGGTTCAATTTCCCAGTTACCTTTGCTACACCTCAGCTAATCATATAACGCAGTGGTCGGTCCACCCGCCAGGAGCCTCGAATACCTCGCCCCTCCCTGTGTTGGCTTCAATTAGTGGGGAATTAAAGTCCTGCTTCACGTATGGGATTCATGGGGGACGCTGCTCCTTAATTACAGCAGCTCTCTGTGTGCTGTTGGGGACTGATTGCAAAGCAAGACATCCCCCAACCCAGCACCTTCCCAGCCCCATTTGGGGGTGTCTGCAATACAGCCTCGCTCAAATCAGTAGGCAGATGCAGATTAGTTATTCAGCTACAATGGTGCAGAACTACATGTGTCACAGTAATTTTTTTCATTTTCTTATCCTGCTGCCTACAAGAAGTCTGGGAAGAGTGGAGTCTTTCTGTTTTTGTTTTTTTTTTAATGCAGAAAAAGTAAACAGCACAGGTGTGAAATAAGTTCTGTTTTCTGGCCTTTTTATTTCTTTATTTATATCTTCACAGTTGTACTACAAGGCTTAAAAAATAGTTAACAGACTTTTGGATGGCAGAACTTTCCCTCAATGGCTAAATTCATTTTTTTGTAACCTTCTCTGCTTTTCCCAAAACTGCAGCCAAACAAAACTCAGCTGTCAAACTACCACACAAAACCTCTTACTCATCTCGCACAATCAAACAATCACCTCCAACGGTCTTACCTGTGCCCGAAACTCAAGCAGTGTTCTCAGATCATACACAGAGCCAACCCCCCCCCCAAAAAAAACTGTGTTCAGAACATGAAGCCGCTGATGCATGTATTGCATATTATTACAGTAAAAGTAGTTAATGTTTCCAAAAGAATGTCCCAACTCATTAACAGTTACAGTATGGTGTATTTTCAGTACTGCAAGGCATAAAGCATTGAATTTCTCGATTCACACAGTAAAACGTTTGGGTCATAAAGGAAAGAAGTCGAGGGAAAAGCAGATTACACTGTTAACGTAACTGCAAAATCAAACTCAATATGTGAGTCATTCAGCTTCAGCATCATATACCTTTGTACAAGGTCAGCCCAGAAGACCTCATACACATCGCAGGCTCTGTTCTCCCAACAGTCAGCCAACAGGGTAAAACCCTCCGCTGTGCTGGATCCAGCGTTGGCATGACACCGCAGGCTGACTCCATGGCCTCGTAGGAGGTATTCCCTGATGTAGGACTGACAGGCGTACACCTTCCACCGCCACAAGCAAGGTGAGGAAAGGGGGATATGGTGTAAGGCAAATAGTCATAAATGAAGCCTTTGCTTGATGTTAAATCATTGTGTACCAAGTAAAAACTGATGTTGGTCAAAAGAACTCCATGAACATGATGCACTGCCTGAAGACCGCCCAGAAATGTTTTACCACTTACCCCCATACTGACCGGGAATTCAGCACAGCGAGTTGACAGTAGCTTGTACTGTAAACACTACAGAATATACGAGCTGATATCCAATGTGCACCCTCTTCTGCCGTACGCAGTCACACTCAAGCACGTTTACACGACACCTAAAAAAAACGAATTATTGCGTTAGTCCGACCAAAACTGGCCTTTTAAAGTACATGTAAACACGTTAGCTCGACTGAAATCGAGTTTATAATTGTCGAACTAACACACCTAGATAATGTGATTGAAAATGATCTACTGCTGCATGTATACAAACAGTCGGACTGGAGCTGGAGGAGGTGATCTGCTCGTGTGCTTAAATTTCGCGCTAAGCTATGACCTGGAAGTCGAACGGCATTAAAACGTAAACGCAAACGTAGGAGGTCAGACAAAAGAAGCAGACATGGCAAAGTCTGCAGCAAAAGCTCCTTTTTGGACGGATACAGAGGCTAACTTGTTAGCTCACCGGTCTTTTTTTCTTTCCACATCTGTGGTCGGTGACGTCATAGGTCAATCGGTAGTGGACCATTACCCACAAGCCTAAAAAGTGCATATCGCCACCTATCGTAGCAGAGGCGACGTGATTTCAACAAACAAATCGATTTCACTCCCGTGCATGTATACTGGGACAAGGACAGAAGTCTTTATCGAGCTATAACAATAACTTGACTTAACTGTGCATGTAAACGTACTGACTGTCCACTCACTTCAACAGCTCCTTGCTGTATATTCTAGTGCAATGGCATTGTTTTGAAGGAACATGTCAACCACGAGAGCCTCTTCCTGTTCGGGTTAGGGTTTCACCCTCATGGCAGAGTCCTGCATTTCTGCAGAGAACTAGGCATGCAGTAAAAAGAATGGATGTGATCTAATACAGGTGAAATTACTGTTCTGTCTTCCTCGTCCTCCCCTTTCTGCTCTACCTCTTAGTTTATTTTCCAACATTATTTGTTTCAAAGCTTAATAACTTGAACGGACTGACTATTGCTTTTGGCAATTAAAAGCCCCAAACTGTGACAAAGTGGGTGAGGACTGTCTTGGGCACCACTTTTCCCTACATGGTTCTGGTTTACACAGTGTTTGTGTTCAGTTTTGTAGGATTTCCCGTTGCTACCACTGCGTAACTTACTATAGAGGGTTCGTTTGTGTTAGCAGCTTGTTGAAATTCACATTGAAGCACAGGAGTGCATTCAAATAAACACACAATCGTGAAATAATTCTATTTACTTCTATTGTTGTTGTAGGTTTTAACATAGTTTAGTCCAATGATTCTCACACTTTTTCAGCTATTCCCCACTTTTGGACAAAGACAAGAGAAAAGATGAACAGCCACTCAGACCTACGGACAATTTAGAGTCACCAGTTAACCCAAACATGATGTCTTTCGGTGGTGGGAGGAAACCCACGCAGGCACCGGGAGAACATGCAGACTCCACACAGAAAGGCCCCAGGCCCTTGTTGTGGGGCAACAGCGCTAACAACTATGAACCCGTGCTGCCCTAATGAAATACGCCAAGCTTAAAACTGTCAAATTTAATGAAGTGACATCAGGTAACATCATGTGCTACCTATCACCAACTTTTGTGGTTTTTTAAAAGCTCACAAATGTATGAATGTTGTGCGGTTATAGCCCACACTCACCTGCTGCCCCACTGTGCGAAAGTTTGTTCTTTGCTCCGCAGTTAATGCGCCAATGTGAATCATTATTTTTGCACTTTAGTTCCAGGTTCCATTTTTGTCCTGGTCTTCTGTCTAATTCTCTTTTCATGGGTTGCCTTTTTAAGCAGTCCCAACAGTGGTCATAAGTTACGTTTCTGATCTTTAGCATAGCTTTAGTTGATTGTAAAATGGAGATTGTAGCTTGTACAGTAAGCAACCTTGACAAATTAATTCATCTAAGTAGCTGTTTCATGACTACCACACAGGCAAATTCAAGGGTCATGCAACAAAATGTAAGAAATGTGGCTTAATTCAAGAGAAGTAGAATTTACTTTCAACGAAAAACTCCTAATTAGAATAACTTATTCATGCAAAAGATTCTTAATGTTAAAAAACATGATGTCTTTGGACTACCTGGAGGAAACCCACGCAAGAACATACAAACTCCACGAAGAAAGGCCCCAGGCTCAGGAATTGAACCTGCGACCTTCTTGTTGTGGGGCAACATGTGCCAGCGTGCTGCTCTTTAATGTTAAAAATCTTTCTTTGAAATTCTAAATAAAAAAAACAAGATTTTTTATTTCTTTGTGTGTCACAACTATGTGATTATTTTTGAATGTTGAATGTGCTTTTCAACTCGTGTGTACAATGGCCCATAAATATGCAAAAGGAAATTCCATTCATTCTCAGAACAGCATTAATGTGTGTATTTCACTGACTATGCTGACACTAATGGATACTCCAGAGTGCCATAAGCAGACACAAGACATCAACTGAACGTATACTTGTGTCCTCGGGGCCTTGAGCTTGTGATGGTTTGATATGCATTCCTTATTTGGGAAGGCACAAAATTACAATCTGTTTCCATAACCCACATTTCAGTGTGGCTTTTTGTGAAAAGGTTGGAATAATTGCTCTTTGTCTGTGCACCTGTGTGATACCAAAAAAACCCAGAACACACTTCCTGAATTTCTATGAAAAAGCCCATAAGAGGCACTTGTGAAAGGGGAGTAGCAGCGGGCTGAAGTGGCTGCAATATTCTGAAATTAGAATTGATAGCTGAATACTCAGGGAGGCAAGTGGGTACACATATCCTTATGTTATTTTTACATTTCATTTTGAAAGGTCAGAGGCATAAGAGCGAGCAAGAGACTTCCAAAATATGTATAATATGAATTTAGCTCTATCGCATCCAATTTATAGCAAGTCTGAAGATATGGCAATGGCTAAGCAACAGATTACAATGAATACAACTCATCAGTTTGCTGATTGGTGATCTGTATGCAACAATTGACCTCTTACAGCATGGCGGGTTTGTATTCTGAGATAGTATTTTCCAGCAGCAGCCCATATCCCCTTTAACTATTTCAAAAGAGAGGCTCAGTCCAAACTGAGTTAGAAACAACTAAACTTAGTCACAAACAACTAAGATGGTCTATTTCTCTTTCTATTGTAAAGTGCATGCAGACTGTATCCACTGCTTGGCTCTGACAAATGTCACAAGGACACCCATCATGTTGGATTTTGCACTTGTATCAATAGTTAGGAAAGTTCCATAAATCAGATGGGACAAGTTGTTTCCCAGTCTTTTCCGGGCTTAGATTTACAGTGGTGTCAGTGGTGTGACAATTGAGTGCCACTGTCACTTTTCAAGAAAAGGAAAAAGAGGAAAGGGAAATCAGAAGTTAGATGAATATATGTTTAAAAGAAAAGAGAGGAAAGATCAATGATCAAAAGGGAGGCGGCTTTGTCAGAATACCGGATCAATTAGAGCATTTCTTCTTTTTTTCAAGCTTCCTTCAACCTGCTGACCCCTACTTAAACGCACACTGGCATGTTTTGATTCATGTCATGAGAGAGTAATGTAGGTTTGTTGTGCGTATGCATGTATGTCTGCATAACGTGTGTGAATAATCATCACAATCACAGATGAGCAATGGAGAGGAAGAAAAGCCAGTAAAACAACAGCTGCTGTGTAACTGTAAGCACGGCAATACATCAGAGGTAGAATTAAATGCGATGTCTAATTGTGTGAATGTGTGCAGTATATTCCCAGTCAGGAAACAATTTGAGTGGAAAATAAAACGTGGCATTTAATGAGGATGCGAGTATTAATTGAAAATGTGAAGCGATACCACCCTTTGCAGAAACCTTCAAGAGCATAACAGATCGAGAAAACAAGAGCTCATGCTCGATTGCTTTTACTCCAGTGACCAGTGACCAACTTTTGTGTTTATTGAACTGAACAATCATTTTATCTGTTTAGGTGACACATCTTTAACTGCTTTACTTGGATAGTTCAGAGAGTACATGGAGCTTACAGATATATGTTCCGTATATAAAGCTTCATGGAAAAAAAAAAAAAAAAAAATTGAATTAATATGCCATTGTTGTGTGTTTATTTGCTCATTATGTTCCATTTCCAAACATCTGTCTCATATGAGTTCTGTCTCTTTGCTGTGAGCCACTTGGGGCCTATTTTTTTGTTGCACTCCTCATAAAAAAGTAAAATGTTAGGAGAGTGGAGTGACAATGACAGGAAGAAAGGGAAAAAGTGCGAGAGGCAGAGAGAAAGCTGAGAGCCGCAGATGGCTGTTTTATTTCACTCTGGCTTGCTAAATAATGCTCAGCTGTTGAGTTCTTGTGATTGTTGTTGTGTTGTTCTGGAAAGGTTGTGTATCAGTAGCAGAAAGAAGTAGCCAGTGTTACCTGTGTCCCCCAACTTTAAGATTTTATTTTTCATAGGCTATTAAAGTTCTTGTGTTGTCATGTTGTTATTTTTGTGCCTCTTTAAAATGTCGCAGTGGCATTAGTAGAACGTTGTTCGCAGTAAACTGCACTTATGAATGTGACTTGTTTTAGAAGTGGTGTGCACCGGAAAATGGGGCTCCCCTGAAAGCCACCATGAAATTTGAACCCCGTGCAGCCGCTGTGTAACCAAAATCATTACATTGCTTACTCATTATATTGTTGAATATTAAAATGCTCATGAAATGTAAAAAAATGTCACTGAACTATTTGTTGTTGTACTTCAAGTGTAGAGGAAGTGTTTCCTTTAGTTCCATTAGCTGAACGGAGCACCTCTCAGCAGAATCATTATGTCTGATGTCATAGGGAGGTCATAGGTCATGGTTTGGCTGATTATGGAGTGTAGATTAAATTAGCATTCAAACTGTAAACAGAGCTGTAAAAACCATGCAGGAGGCTTTGTTCAGTAGATTTTTCACCTGCTTTGAACAAGCTATGATTGGAACATCAACATATTCAGATCGTGTAAAGCTGACATGATGAAATGATTTAACAGACATTTATTTGGAGTCATATTTCTGCCCATGTGTTGAATCTTTCAGCTCTGCTCAAAAGGTGAAGCTTAAGCAGCAGCTTTGATGCTCTATGTTTTTCTACAGGGGAGGTGGGTTCAGGCCATTTTGTGTTTTCAAAGAGTCCGACACAATGACTCTGGTTACATGAACACAAAAATACCTCTCATGCTGCCTTTACCACTGATGTGCTAACTGATGTACTAACTTGTCTATGTTGTGTATCTAATTTGTATACAAGTCTGGTATTTTTCTTTCTTTCCTTCAACACTATGAAGGCTTGACGTGACATATAAACGAGATTTCATTCACAATTATCATAAACATTTTGCTTCTAGACACTTTAAAAGGTCCAGATTACCAAACATTAAACCAACTAAAATACGCCTTAACCTTCAACCCAGGTGTTACGTTCCCAGATTTTCTAATATCTTCTTCTGCTGCCACTCTGACTGGGTCTAAGGGAATTTTAGTAGTGTTTCTAAAAACTCTGAAAAACTAATTAGATTCAATTTCACCCCTGTGGTATTGTAGTGGTGGCAGAAAACTGAGAGGCTGATACCACAGAGTAAAGCAGTTAAACCAAAACTATCTGTATCACCATAGGGGTCCGGAGAAAATGAACTTTTGAAGCCTCATTCACAGAAAGATCCATAAAGAAAGTGGCAAAGGCATATTAGCGTTCCACCATGTTTCAATGCTGACATGAGCCATGTTTGAGCAATAACCTCAAAACAATCCATTGGTCGCTGGTGTTTAGGGGGAGGTAAAACACTCTTGGTTGTGCCTGTTTGTTACCCTCTGTTCAGCTGTGAAAGCAGCAGTGTTGAGGGTTGCAAAAATGAGGAGAAGCAAAGCAGAGGGTGTGTTAACAGCACAAAATTAAAATGTCATTATGTATCTCTATTCTTAGCTGAGACTGCTGCAGGGATCTCCCACATCTCTGGCTTTGTTCAGAGAAATGGCACATGGTTTCACAAGTTCACAATTTTGTGTAAATCCCTAAAGGGGCTTGTGAGCGATGGTTACTTACAGCAGGATTTGGATATATATCCTATATGTGTTTTAATAATGTGTGTATTTTTTGTAGGCCAATCATTAGTGCAAGCGTTTTTTTAAATGTCATGCAACTATGCTTTCTTTCAGAGGTTGGTTGGGGGGGCAGATGGGGTATGCTAGGACATGAGAGGGTTTGCTTCCTCAGAGAGAATTATGCAGAAATCTCTTGATAGGACGGCCCCTTTAATTTTAGGGAAAGCCACATTGACATGTATAAGTTTAATTAACTAATGTTAGCATGCTGACTAAATAGCACCAAACAGAGTCAGTCAGGCAAGTCTGACATTTTTATTTTATCTTCTGGTGCAATTCAGAAAGCACAAACTATGTGTGAGGCTGATCAACAAAGACACAATTTCAGTTTTGCAATTTCATACAAAAGGTATTGAACATCAATCAATGATCTGCAGGTGGTGCTGGTTGACATTACCAGGTTTTATCTTCCAGGCACCATGAATATTGTTACAGAACTTCAAGTTTTAGGATCCATCCTCTGGCAACCATGAACTGCCACGACCCAGACTGACCGCTGTAGGCATATTTCTGACACTCAAAGATAAAAAGGGGTTATGTAAAAACGTGTTCAGGTGGAGAACAGGGTTAGATTTTGCTCTGTGAAAGTTAGGAAACATCTTTGTGATTTTTGCATGTCATGTTTTTCCCTTCTTTGTCTTAAAGCTTTACTCCAGGGCTGGAACAACTTCCACTGGTGCTGCTGGCAGCAGTTAGCATCAGCCTAAGACAGCCAATCTCATATCATGCTCTGCTCACAAAACCAATATTTTGTGCTATTTTCTATCTATTACTATAAAATCTGGCTGTCAGTTTAGGCCTTGTATTTTCAGCTTGACTTGAATCCCCCTCCTTCCCTTCTTCCCTCTGTTCCCTAGCCAGTGTCACGGGCGTAAAAAGCAGCCTGTTGAGCAGCCATCAGTCTGCTGGCATTTGATCAATGCCCAGGTCCCTTTTGTGCTGCTAAGCGACAGATAAAAGAGACTGTTATCAGCTCCGCAGCATCAGCTGCAGATAGCTATGTTGCAGTGGTGGAGCGGGCCAGTGGGCCTGAAAAGAAAGATGGAAGGGGGCGGGGGGTACACTTCAGCAAAGTGTTGAAGGGGAGAATCGGGATGGGAGGGATGATGGGGCAGTGTACCATAGGTCAATGCCTTGATACAAGCTTTTACAGCTGTCACGAGCCCTCTGGAGAATAACGCAGGGTGGAGGAGATGAAGAGATGAGGGGTGAGATGGAGAATAAAAGTGAGGTAAAGATTATGGGTGGGTGGCTGGTGGTGGTGGTGGTGGGGAGGGTGGGGGGAGGCTGACGGTGTAAGAGCCATTCTGAACTTGCAGGAGAGGGAATTGGACGCTGTTGTTTGATTGAACTACGCTGTTGACTGTGACTGCGAAAAGCACACGCTGTGAAAACACAAAGCAGCAGGGGCACACACACATACACGTTCGCCACACAACAATATGTATGTATCAAAACGTTGCATTTCAAGGCATTTATCTATCCAAACGATGCATCTTCAGTGTCAACTGAGTGACTATGACCCAAGTCACAGTTATCCCATCAAATCTCCTTTTCTGCCAAATCTCACTGTCTGCAGCTTCGTCAGAATCTGCCCCATCCTCTTTGAAGAGTCAATAAGGAGCGTCGCTTGGTGTGTTTTATAAAGTCTCCCTTCACAAAGATGTTGTTGACAATTTTGTTAACACCCTCCTCTGTTTGAACGAGACAAATATATTCAATTTATGGCACCACTTTGACTTAAGCAAACAAAAAAAATTTATACTTGTAAACAGCCTAATGGATTGAAGTGTCCAATTCTGCAGAGCTACGGATGGTACAAATGAGCGACACTGCACAATAAAACAGATTCTGAAGCAGTGTGTGACAAGCAGAGTAATGACAAGATGCTTGGAGGGCTTTCTTTTTTGATGTGGATTACTGGGAGCGACAAAGAAAACAATGGCATGACAAAAGACTGACAAGACTACAGATATCAGCTGCTATTAAAGACCCCGGAGCGCAGACAGAAATAGCTTCTCCCTCCCCTAAGTTGTTTCACAACATGTCTGCTTAAACAGGCAAAGGTTTATACCAGGAAATAAATAGAAAGAGACTGCAGAGGTAAGGTGTACACTGCCTGCAGCCCAGACGCATCTTGCAAGGTCAGCTCTGAAGTCAGTGACAAATACATAACATTTTCTGCCACTGTCTCACAATAAAAGCCACTGCTTGTTTCGCCAGTTGAATCCCAGAAACTGTACACAGCAGTTTAATTAGTGGCAGAGTCTGACCTTCGTGATTATACATGAAATAATACGTTTAGTGTTTTAAGTCCAATGTTACTTTTAGTTTTACCTTCTACCAGCCTTACTGATCCCCCATAGCCAGACATTATTACATATGTGGCAGCACACATTAATCTAGCAGAAAATGGCTGCTATGTGATACCACAGTCAAGGCTGGATTAATTATTAGGGCCACTGGGCAGTTGCTCAGGTGCCCCAAAACCCCTTGAAAACCCGAGGCAGTGAAGACACAAGCCACATATATGGATTCAGATCTCAGTCTCCCTTTATGTGAACCTGTCCCCTTGTGCCACATTAGAGAGTGATGGCATTTCTTTACCAGGTGTCAGAAAAGCTAATATAGTTGACAGGTCAGCTAACATGGAGCTAATTTGACGTTCAGTGTGCCAACCAGCCGTTACAGCAGCTGACATTAGCAGTTAACGCAGAGAGATCCACTCACAGCTACTTGTCCCCTTCGGGTCTTGGGCCTCAGTGCCTCCATGTTGATGTTCCCTGAGGATCCTGCACAAAATTACAAAATGCAGTTAAACATGTCTGCTCATGATTTAGGGATAAAAGCTGCTAATATTGACTGAGTGTCAAAGCATTTTATCTCTGAATCTCCTCTGTGCTGCTCTATTGATATCATTCTACTGATACTGATTCTCTGCCTTTAAACTTGTCTGCCTCTAATATTGAGAGTTTGAGCTTCTTATTTTTTTTTTGTAAAACAGAAAAACAATCCGATGACCAAAATATGACTTTAATTGTCTTGTCTGTTTGGTATCTTTTGTACCTACCTCAGTGTTGGCTCTATAACAGTTGGGGAAAAAGGTTATTTACTTTTTAATAGCATTTCTTTTTTTTTTTTTTTTTTGTCTTGTCTCCGGATTTGCTGTGGTGGCTCTTTAGAAAGTCCTGTTACATTATCATGGGAAATTTATTGTGAGCTGTTAATGTGGCACTCTAGATGATAACCTGCTATGATTCAGCGTGTTTAAAATAAGTATATTAATGGGCTTACTCGTTGGGGAAGGTAGACTTTACGTCATATGCTGCTGTTTGATGTAAAGTTCTGCTTTTTATTTCTTCAGGAGATAAGATCTGTTTCTGAAATTTTAAACTGTACATGCTGAGAGAGGTCCAGGCTAAATAAGGTAAAGGGTGGTATCCATGACAACCAGCAACTTAATTAATACCAGTCATGGAGAGTACATTGAGTTTCTCCATTGCAGTTTCAAGGAACTTACTTATATTTGATGTAGCTGCTTACCCAGGTTTTGTATTTCCTTGATACTTGCAATGTTTTTTTGTCATAGTCAAGTTTTATGTTATTTTCATGCTTTGTCTTGTTTTTTTTTCCCAGTTTATATAGTCATAGTAGTTTTTCCTCTGTAAGAGTGATTTTCCTTTGATACTTTGGTATTAAAAGATTGCTTATTTGAACTCTCTGGAGTTGTGCATTTGGGTTTAAGGTCCTGGTTTGATTGGGACGTCATCCAGAACAAGAGATTCAGGCCACACAGTTTAACAGAGAAGCAACTTAATTCTTCTATATCGCTGAGAGCTGAGTGTTTAGTACTTTAAATGCTCTTTAAATGATCCCCATTTGGATCATTTCAGTGAATTTAGCTGCATTGCACAGACACATCAACAATACTGTAAAGATCAAAGTTCTTCCTTGTGTTCCAGCCAATGTGACGCAACAGAAACTTTGTGTCAGAGAAACAAACCACACAATTCACATGTCTGTCCAAACCCAGTGGAAATATTTACTCTTCCACAACTGGAAACCATGGTATTCCTATTTGAAACTGCTAAATCATTTTCAGCCACTTAGGCAGCATTTCCCCATCCACACTGGGTGCAATTCAGCTGTTTGGGAAAATGCGTCCTCTATTTTCTCAGATGTGCTGTGATTGACTGTGACGAGAGCTGGAAAAGGCCTGTGGGGAGTTGACGGTTGGGTGAAAAGGATGTGGTAGGTGGAAATGGCAGGGGGGGTTTGTGTGTGTGTGTGTGTGTGTGTGCGCGCATGTGTATGTTGATTGGTAAGTAATAGGGGTTCTAATTGGTGAAGGTCTCTGTGTTTCTTGGCAGACTCCCTGGAGGGGAAAGTACCTGGTGTCAGTAAGTCCCCTCGCAGCTGAGAAATATTGTGCAAAGTCCTCTGATGTCAACTGTCAAAGAAGAAGCCAGGGCACAGAAACACAATTTCATACCCGTCTGCTCCCTACTGAGCTTTTGTCTCTGTTTTTGCCTTCCTCTTGTCTTTGCCTCCCACTTTCTTTCTGTGTGACTTGTACCTCCTTTTGTCCTTGTCTGTTTCCTTCAGTGAATACTAAATGGCCTTGCTTGTCTGTCAGCAGCAATCCCACACTCATGGCTGTCTGCGTGGCCACACACGTGTGAATAAGTGTGTGCACTTCATGATTCAAGACTGCTTTATTTGCCCCAATTACAGAGACAATTATAGTGCAGTGACCGACATTCACAGTGAATTCAGACTTAATGAATTAAAACTAAGTGCAGACATAAAGTGTGCTCTCACTTCCCGCCCTCCTCATTTCCACTGCTGTAAAGATTCACTGAATGAAAGCAGTTTGTACCAGTTTGAACGTAGGACAGGGAGGGTTCAGAGATAATTTTACAAGCCTATTTAATAAGTCTCTTGTCAAAACTGTGTTTTTTTTTCTGTGTGTGTGTGTGTGTGTGTTCCCTGATTATAGTCTGTTGCACTGCAGATCAGTTGCAAGATGATACGCCCATGAAGCAAGCAGGAGGATTAAACTTACAGAAGAACGGCATCATTAACCGTGTATATTTAAATGTTAATGGGTGTGCTGCTGCATTTGAGCACAGAAGGGGGAAGGTATAAAAGTGCAAGAGCAGAAAAAGGGTGAAGAGAAGGAAATAAAAAAAAAAAGAGGGCTTGGGTTTTTAACCTTTATTTATGCGGAAAGGGGGACTGAGAAAATCTACTCTATTTTAGCCAAATATGTGAGTGAGTGGGAAGCCAACCTTTCACATATTTAGACCTGGAAATGCCCTGAGTCAGTTTTCTCCGGCAGTTCCACCGCCTTGAGGCATCTTGGTGGTAGCGGTAGAGGGAAGGAAGTTCATTAATTTATTTACTTCACCCAAATTCCAAACTCTCTCACCTTGACAGGAGATTCTAACTAACTTGCTCTCAGGTCAGAAGCCTGCAGCTAAAACTCCTAAACTGATAAACCTGAGTGTTGATACAGAGCTGACCTTCATTAAAGTGGACCCATATAACCAGCTAAATGTTCAGGGACTTTTATAGTAAAATGGTAAATGTTAAAACATCAAGCAATGGTAGGGGAAAAACTGTACAGTTAGAAAACTGAGTCAGAAATTTTATGTTAGCATTAACAATCATGGCCCAATGGCAAAATGGATAATTTAATAATAATGCACTATGTGTATTTCATTATACATGATGTGGAAAGTACATTCGTCATATTTAGGTATACTGGAAGGCAGAATGGAAACCCAAACTTAGTTGGTGAATTCTACTTATGGATTGGAAGTAAGTCACAAACTTAGCCAAAGTTTTATACTCAGCATTCAGGAGGAAGTGGCTGCTGGTGTGAACACTTCAGACAGAGAACATTATGTAAAGAGATTGTGTACATGCAGCAGTAAAAATTGTCTTTTACATTAAAGATGTGGAAGTAAATGATGACCAATGCATTGGACTTTCAGGTCTGGCCTGTGCAAAAAAAAAGAAAAAGAAAAAAGCCTGTACTATCATTACATTTATGTCATGCATTGCCACTGAGCCAAGAATACTAGCAACTGTGTCTGTGCGCCAGTAAATTATTAAAGTCACTGCACAGTGTGTTGTAGCCACTCACAGGCCACTGTCACTTTATTACACTGTGTTTTCATTAAGAGACTGCCATTGGGTACATATAAATAAAGCTGCACTATCTCCTCTGCAGTGGGCTCACTCTGAGCTTTGGATATGTTTGGGCTTCCTGTGGCAGTTTGCGACACAGCCTTTTGTCTGTTTGCAGTCAGTTAATAACGTTGTACTGTGAGCTTGTAGTAGAGATGCAACAAAAGAAAAAAACATTTCTGCACAACAGGAGAGACACGTATGGTTTTGAATGTTTTGAAAGACTTGGATATCAAGAGGTGCATGTGTGTATATCACAAATAGCTATGACCTTGGGTGTCGGACAACAACATTAGTCGAGTATTCATTTTCATTAGCCATTTATCAATTTAGGCGGAATATTGTCTTTTTTTTTTAAACAAAGGAGAAAAACTGTAATATGTCCAAAAAGATGTCATTCATGGCATTTGCTTGCTGTTGCATGATATGTAACTTCTGTCACTAGCACCATTTAAGCTAATAAGAAATAAGGAAAGCCTACCTTTGGTGACATCATGAAGTAGCGTGGGATGGTCGGCGTTGGTGTCTCCCCCACGATTGTTGTGAACTTTTCCCAGTTTAGATGAAATCAGTATCAGTCATTGTTATCTGCAGTGAGTGGAAGCACAGGATGAAGCAATTTCACAGAAGAAGCCAGGATTTCACTTTTGTCAGTGTTGGGCTGGCAACTGAGACTGCTTACCTTTGTTTCTCTGATAAATTATAAAGCAGATGTTCAGGAGGTTTTGATCAGCAGCTGAATTATCCACCAAGGTATCCTCATCTCCATAACAAATGGACCATGGGGTTAAAACTGATGGAAACAATAAATAAAACAGTCTTACATTAAACATCAATTCAACCAAGCTCTTCTGCAGACACATGATGCATTGTAGTGGGTGGGAGCCAAGCTGTCTGACATTTGTTCTGATAACTCAAGATCCAAAAGTTTGTTGAATAAAATCCTTCATCTCATGAAAAAAATAGTCAATCAAGGTGTAAAACCTTCTTGACACACGCACACTAGAAAAAAAAAACCAAACAAACAAAAAAAAAAACAAACGCCAAAACATATATAGCATCAATATATATATATATATATATATATATATATATATATATAGATAATAATATATGAAAGACTACCGGCCAGATCTGATTCCAGTGTTAAGCTTCCACATTATTTTTCAACTGACACTTTTCAGATTTGTTTTCACATTGGAAACTTCCATGCTCTCAAAAAAAAAAAAAAAACCACGACTGACTAGTTAACAGCAACACAGAATATGTTGGAGCGTTCCTGTTTTCCTTTATTTTCTTGCCCAGTCTCATATTCTGGGTCTCCCAGACTGTGGGCTTTTCTATCTGAGGGTTAGTTTGTAGCTTTTTGCAGGGTTGGAGTGATGGTTTAAGTGAAGGAGAAAGAGGGTGAGAAAGGACATGTGGCAGAGGAAGTGTCAGCTGTGTGTGTTTGGGGAGACAACTTTCTCAAACCTCCAAGTCTTGCATGAAGAGGCCTGCAGGCTAAGAAAAACAAGTCAGGGTGATAAGTGGTTGAGGCAGGATTTGGTGTGTGTCTGAGTCTGTGTGTGTGTGTGTGTCTCTATCTACTGCCTTCTTTGTGTGTGTTACCAGGCCACTCATCAGGTGGCAGATGGCTAGAAACCTGGGAGAGTGACAGGCTCTATCGCGTGTTGGCAGGCGCCCATCTACCACTTGTCCACTATGTGACACGACCTGTCACACCACTCTGTCACAGAGGGGAGAGTGGCCGTAACACACCAGTGTGCACAAAAACACACACACGCCTTCCATTTCAACTTCTGGATCAGAGTTTGAGAGAGGGGGATGAAGACGTAGAAAGAAAGATAAAGGCAGCAGGGAAGAGAAATACACTTCTTATTCACTGTGGAGAAAAGTGAAGTGTTGTTCAAGGATTTGAGGGCCATTTAAAAGAAAGAGCCATCTCAGAAATGAGCTGTTTTCAATTCATAAACTGAGCTAGAATATCCCCACATGAAGGGCAGAAAAAAAGATGTGCACAGCTGCTTCTGACTTAAAGGGATTCATAATTTGGAGGTCTGATATTATAGTGTGTGTGTGTCCTTCTCACACACACACACACACACACACACACACAAGCATCAAAATACACCATTGAGCCCTCCTGCTCCCTTTCCTGCTTTGGTTTTTTGTATCCTTGCCAAAAGCAATTCATGATTGCTGTTGAGGAAGCTTGTTGTATGTGTACATCTCAATGTTTCTGACAGCATCGGATTTTTATCCAGCAGAGCAACCCACCAAATGTCAAGTGTTAACGATGTTATTGTGCTTGCTAATTGTGCAGTATTAATGCCAGATGAATGCAGCGCAGCTCAGAACAAAAGCTTATTTCAAAAGACTCGCTTCATAAATGCGTTATATGCTGAAGGGCAACAAAGTTAAAGTCACTATTTTAGATGTGTAGGATTGTTTCACAGCAGCACCTAGAGCTGCACGGTTCGTATGTAAACAAATGTCAAGTGTAATGATTTTAGATGAAAAAAAATTGCCTTCTGGAGAATGGGTCCTTGAGGTCGAAAGATTGCCAGAGTGTACAATTAAAGCTCAGTGGAAGATGGAAGATCATAAAAAGAAGAAAAAAGTTGGCTCTTTTCTTTAAATGAGATTTAATGGGTGTTGAATCACAGAAAAAACTGGAAATGAACAGGGTGAACTCCTTGTGTGTGGAGCAAATATCCTATTTCTGAATATGCGGTGATACATTAACATTTCAAACAAAGAAAAGTGCAATAAACTCCACTACGGTTTCAGATTGCAGTCAGTCGTTTAACAGTGTTGTATAAATCAACCTCATTAGGTTGATTTATACAACACTAGGTGCACCAGGGCCAGGGTCTTCATTCCAGTCCAGGATCCAGATACATAAAACTTTGTAGATTCAGTAGAACTATAGATTTGTGACTGTATCCCAGAGGTATGCATTCATTCATTCATCTTCAACCGCTTATCCGGGGGCTGCTGGAGCCAATCCCAACTCACACTTGGTGAGGGCAGGTTACACCCTGGACAGGTTGCCAGTCCATCACAGGGCAAACACACAGAGACAAACAACCACTCACACTCACACCTACAGACAATTTAGAGTCACTAATTAACTCAAACATGATGTCTTTGGATGGTGGGTGGAAACCCACGCAGGCTCTGGGAGAACATACAAACTCCGCACAGAAAGGCCCCAAGCCGGGAACCGAACCCGTGACCTTCTTATTGTGGGGCAACAGCTCTAACATCTATGCCGCCATGCTGCCGTCTTTAAGCATTTCGAGGAAAATAGACCATAAAGCAAAAGATGTATTAGGTGGTGGCGACCATCTGATTGACAGAGTGTAGCACCCAATCAGGTTAGAGTACAGAGCAGGCCAGATCCAGCTCTCACTCCTCGGCTGTGAAACTGGACACAGCAGTTTAAAAACCAATGGGTGGCATCATGATGGGTTGACACCTGACTGTGTCTAACTCAGTTCACTCTTAACAAACTAGTAAACATAAAGAACTTAAAGGAAGTGGAGGTGCACTCCCACCGTACATCCTGTTTACAAATACTGATCCACTTGCGTAAATTGGCGTACTTGTGTCTATAGATCATTTATGGATCTGGCTCCTGATGCTGGAAGACAAAGACAAACTGGCCCGGAGGACAGGGAGCACACTAAATACTAAATACACCAGGAGGGGAAGACAACTTGGCACAGGTGAAACCCAATGGGGTGGGGCTTGACCATCACAGGAGCAGCACATCCAAAATGGCAAGAAGTGCAAATCTCAAATGAGGGAAAAGGTTTGGCATATCATAACAAGATAATGGAAATAAATGTAACAAAAAGTATATAAGCAAAGAAGTGGGCCAGGACATATAGCAAAAAATGAAAACAGTTCATGCCGTACATCGCCTTTCAATCAGATTATTCTAGCATTTTGTCAAATCTTTGCTTGACAGCTCAAGTTTGATTCACTTAGAGGAGAAGCCACAGGTTATTTCTTCAGTCAAGTAGCTTTTTATTAGTTGGAAACATTTAGTGGCGTAATGATTCCCTGATTTAAATTAATATTGTGAGTTTAACTTCTGGCTGAAGCTGGGAGAGGAGCACAGCTGTGTGCAGGTCTGTTACAAAAGGGGCAGGGTGGTCATTTCTGCCTGTGCTGTCAGCCCATTAATTATCCCTGAACCTGCTCGAATAAAAACTGCATTAGCAAAACAAAAGTAAAGCATTCATGTAATTATACAAATATACGAATAATTGGAATCTATTGGTAGCACGTTGTGCACACGAATAACACTACTAACTATACTAACCAACTAATCCTGAAGGGAAGAGGGGTTTTAGAAGGAGATGCCTGAGGGTTTGCCTCCCTGCTTAATAACTTTTGCTGCTTTTAACTGGATGTTGGAAAATGCCTTTTATTTTCATAGAAATTTCATCATACAACCCCTTTGGATTTTTTTTTCTTCTTTTGGATTTCAGTCTTCTCGGCTCTGCCATTGCCCCTCTCTTTTTGCTGTTGACTCCATACACCTTACCTTATATGTGATAACTCTTTCCCATCCTCAGTTAAGAGTTCATCACTGTTATTGGCTCATTCGCTGACCAATCAAAGGCATGCTGGGTTTGTACCATCGTTTACCCCCTGAATACAAATATAGACTTGCACTGGCAGATACAAGAGGCTGAGAATAACCAGTTCTGTGAAGCAACCACTTTTTATATACTGCTTTATTCGTACCCTATACCATAAAATTGTAGTCTAATTACTGCTCTGCTACTGCTCCATGCCATGACATCACCACCACCATTCTGGACTGTTGACAGTCCATCCAGTCTTCATGTGTCCAGTGTTGGGGAGCCTGTGTCTGCTGCAGCCTCGGGTTTGTTTTTTGCTGACAGGACAAGAACCTGATTAGGTCTCTGCTGCTGTAGTCCATCCACCTCAAGGTTCAGCACGTTGTTCATTTTGAGCTGTTGTTTCTGCTCACTGTAGTTGTAAAGAGTAGTTATCTGAGTTACAGCAGCTTCCCTGACAGCTCCAACCAGTCCGGGGATTCTCCTCTGACCTCTCTGTGGGATTTTTTTTTTCTTTGTTTTTCACACTATGCGGTAAAAACTCCAGAGACCATGGTGTGAAAATCCCAGGAGATGAGCATTTTCAGAAACAAACACCGGCAAGCCATCATTCCACGGTCAGAGTCACTGAGATTTCAATTTTGCTTCATTCTGATGTTTGATGTGAAAAGGAACTGGGGCCCCAGACTTGCAGGTTTTTATGCAGGATTGGCTGATTGCATGAATAAACAGCTGTACAGGTACTCCTAATAAAGTGCTCTGGTTGCAAACGGCCAAAAAAATACCAGAAGAATTGAGTATTTAACAGTGCCATAAGCCCTAAGCTCTTAAACCAGTTGTGAATTGCACAAATTGAGATAAATTGTTTTTATTCCAACTAATAAATATTTTTATTACATTTAAAATCCTTTATCCAAAAGATAACCCTTAATGAGATTTTTATTTAACATATTCTGATATTGTCTAAATTGGCCTGTCTTACTGCACTGTGAAAAAAAAAGATCACTACACAACTGAACCAAATAAAACCCTTATGCTGTATTGTTGGAGTGTCTCCAACAGTGTTGTCTCTTATTTCAAACACACATTAACTCCATTTCAATACCAGTGTCAAATCAGTGTCAGAAAGAAAGAGACTGATTCAGTCTACATTTCTTTCTTATGAAACTAGTCAAATAATCATGTTTAATTGAATAATATCATCAAAACTTTCCATCATAAACATACATTAACACATTTATATTACAAGGAGTTTATCAGAAAATATCAAGTACATGAATGAACACATACATTATTACCAACTCGGCCATAAGGCTTGAATTGTTTTACTACTTTACTGTAAATGCACCAAAGCTTCGGCTGTAATAATATTAAATATGTAATTTGATATATTTCAGACTTTGACAGGGAGAGAATGTCTGTTTCTGAGAAACTTCATATTGATATTTTGTCATATCAGAACAATTGCCAGTCAGTACTAAAGAAAATGTATTGATGATAGACAAATAATTATTATTTTTTTTTTCAAAAGAAACAACTGCAGCCCTGTCTCAGGATATAATGTAATCAACACAGAGCTATCATAATTCATCACTGCCGGCTGTTCATTTCTGACAGGCCATGACAGCTCAAGTGTCTCCTTTGTTGGCCAGCTTCTGCTGCTACAGTGTACGGTACAACGCCAAATGGCCCGGAGCACAGCTGTCCTCTGACACGAGCTCCACTCAGACTTTCCATCACTAGGAGCAAAACAAGACCAGACCAGATTTTGAGATGGAACGAGGCGGGAGTGACAGCATCGCCCAACCTGTGATAACTTTCAAAACACTTATAGAACTATAATAAACCTCGGTAGAGGAACAAGTTTGTCAAGAAAGGACAAACAAGAAAGGAAAATACGAGAAATTGGCAAGTCAAATTGTGTGCTTACTTCCGTCCACTTCTATTCTCCATCATCTAACATAATTGTGTCTATAATTTCTTTGGTTGGGTACTTGAATGTGTTTTGCTGAAGCGTAGAACACTAAAACATGGCTGACAGTCAGTGGACCAGAGCAGTAGCACACAGACCACAGAGGGCTGTTAGGTTGAATGTAGAGAAACTTTTCAGCAATGGTAATGACTCCGGTTAGCATTTAGCATGCTACAACACGCACTTATGTTTACAGATTTAGCTCAAGGTAAAGGGGACATTTTTTCTGTGAATGAAAAATAATTGAGTCCATAGGTCCCCTGTATTCCAGCTTATTACAGCCCGTACTGATGGTTTTGTTGCTAGGCAACATCGAGGGACCATAGTAACGATGATCAAAGGCAAATGACAAAGTTTATTTTAGAGCTGGTCGGTTCCTGAATCACCCGGGTTACTGATTCAAATCTTCGTAAAAAAAAAAAAAGAAAGAAAAAAGGTGAAATTCAAAAGAATTCAAAATCAGCCGAATAGGCTCAGATCTAAGGTCAAAGCTGTAATGAACGGAAGTTTTGTCTTTATGGCATCAGTTATCAGGATGAGATTAATTTAAATATAAAAAGCCACCAGATATTACAGATATCACCAATAAAAACTAGATCTGCTTGGAAATACCACGACATTGCTAACCCTCATATACATTTTGTATTTATGCTACGGATTGAGTGTAGAAGTCCAGACCAAAGGATTTATGAAATGCATATAGGCTGCAAAGCCCACTATTCATCTCCATAGTCTCTTTAATGCACCTTTCTGTTCATTTCACAAAAATTTCATTATTTAATTTGCTACTCCACATTTCTTTTTCATTTGAGGAAGCTGCGGTACCTAATCCGCCAACTCAGTGACTTTTTAGATTTTTCATGTACCTCATTGATTTTACCCTAGTGTTTCATTTTCATGTAAATAAATAATACAAAACTAACCTCCTTACAACAGATGATGTTTGTAGGACTAAATCCCAAATCTCCACAAGCCTGTGAATTAACAGTTAATGGGCTTTTTCATATTGTTTTTCAATCTCCAAAGGGTGAAACAGATTAAATCAGACTAATAACCACACTTGAGTTATACTGTGTTAATCCACGAAGTAAAGTGAATCTCCAGGTACGAAATCACTGTGCTGGATTATTTTTGTGGTTTTGATTTTTGATAAGACAATTTTCTGTGCCCCCCAATACATATACACGCATACAAAAACTGCATTTTCACACACAAAGTAATGCTTGTGCCTTTTTAACCTGCACTTCCATCACACTTTTGAGACCTTTTACAGTTTGTTTGTCACTTAAGAGTGACCTTTCTCCTGCCATCCACATGGCTGCAGCTGTAACACCTGAGCCCAGAGGTAGGACACATTGATATTCCCCTCCTCACCCCGTTGATAGCACTTACACTCACTCCCTCCAAACAGACTGTGTACAACGCAAAGGCAATGAAACCTGACTGAAATAAACTACTTTAAGCATACTGTGTTTTGCGTCTGAGAGTGCCAGCCAAATCTTTTAACCGTGGAGATCAGACAATTTGTGAAGAATTTATTTTACCACAGAAAATCTAGCTCGTTTGTACATTTATATGGGCATATAAATGGGCCCAGTGCTTTGTATATGTCATCTACCGCTGACATTATCTGAAAGACTTATTTTATTCTGTCTTTCTGTTATCATCTCTTTCATTATCAGAACAGTGGTTTTTGAATTTGCTTTATTATACTGATAAGGCAAAAGACTGGAGGCGATGGGAGTGATTATCTTTCCTCCCCTTCTTTATTCTTATACAGCTTCTTTTTTGGGCTACACTGACTAAAGATTTTTCCTAGTCGGCTGGTACTTGTTGAACTCCGGGGTTGATAAAAAATGTTGCATTGACAATGCTGTGCAATGTTACAGAGAAAAAGAAAAACTTATGTCTAAGCCCGTTTAAATTATAAACTATGTTTGAAGATGAGTCATAGGTGAATATAATCCTACAGTTTACGTCTCACCTTAACATTTAGTGATTCTGATCTCAACCCAGATCACAGCTGCTGTTAGGCGGGAGTTGTCACATACACATTTTCTGTTGCTGCTTTGTGTTACATCTTTGCTCAGTTCAGTCAACGGAGGACAATTTATTTCACTACTACTGACCATGTAAAAGATATCTGTCCATGACAAGATATCACCAGTTCTGAAGTTTTTATTGATAAGTGCTTCATCAACTATTAGACCTAATTCATTTATTTAAATTTGGCTTATAATGACTCAGTCATATAAATGGAGGAAATCCCTCAAACTCTGAATTTAATCTCACTTCACATCATCGCAGTAAAATTAACTGAACTCATGTTGATCCCCGTTGGTGCTTTGAAAGTGCTACCCTGAAAAAGAATCTCTGAACCTCTCACTTGGGTCTGCTATAAGCAGCAAGAGGGAAGTTTTATTTTAAAACAATGTCTTCCAGGATGTGACACTCTTCCGTGTTGAGTTCAATGCGTTATTCATCTCCTTCAGAAAAGGGAGTTTTACACTGGGCCCAGACAGCTGAACAAGAACATGAGCTGAATCCTAGTCAGTGCTGAACAAAGCTATTTTGGTGATATTGCTTGCATATACTGACTCAATCCCACCTCTAAATAATGAATAATGATTGGGCAGGTAAAAGATCTGGGATTAATGCTAACAGCATTAGGCTGTGCGGCCCATCAGCAATAATGAAATTAATGTGCAGGAATGGACACGCAAAACATTTCAGCAGCAGATTCTTAAATCAATACTCTTTTCATTACCTATCTCATGTTCACACCCCCTAACCTCAGAGCTCAAAGGAATTTGTTTATGAATGTGTGCATGTGTTCTTCTGTATGTGTGTGTGTGTATACCAATGAACACATGTATTTAAAACATGCCCAGTGGTGTCGCATTTCGCTGTTATCTTGATTTCCGCCCCGGGCCTCATCAGCAGCACTACTATCTGTCAAGCTGAAAGAGGGTATGACGTTATGACTGTTTTCATAATCAAATCCCACTCCCACCCTGTAACCATGGCTGTTCCATACATCTCCCCCAGTGTGCCAAAAGACGCCACCTTCACAGCTCCCGTCCACACGGACACACATGCACACGACGCATTCCAATCCCATTCCGCCTCCAACCGAGAGCATCAATTTGCGTAGCGGGTACACACTCAGACTATAAAGGCCCAGGCTGTGACTTGCAGCGCTTCATCCTTCAACAATTACACATAACAAGATGAACATTGGAAATGAAGAGTCATCAGGGTTCCTTTTCAGCCAAGCGTGAGTGACCGTTATCGACTGCCTCCATCTCTGTGTTAACCTTGGCTTTTTGTGTGCTCAAGCCCCACATCGCCTACCCCTCCCAAGCTCCATCTGCTGGGGTTGAAAGGGTTTTAATTTTTGATCCAATCACCGCTCTTTGGATCGTAATGTGGCAGCATACTGTAGCCACAAAGAGCAGGGATGTAATGTTTGTGTGGGCCGGGTGTTAATTGCTACCTGTCCCCTGTTAAGCCTGTCTGGCCATGCAGATTGCTCGCACTCACAGGCATTAGGCACAACTGGAATAGTTCTCATCTGCTGCAGGCAGCATGGTCGCGTCTGATAATAAGGTATAGATAGAAAGCATTAACCTGATGACTTCTGCAGACTGATATACCAACAGACCATGGGCAAGGGGAGGCTCAGGGAGACACAGAGAGTCAGAGACAGCTGACGGTAGTCACACATCAATTCACATATCAGTCAGTCATTTGTGAAATGAGCACACTGAACTTATTTAGTTGCAGCTCTAGATCAAATTTCTAAAGAAACCTTTGTCAAGTTGGGTCATATCTCCTATAAAACGTGATTAAAGGTGACATTCATGCAAAATCAAAATGACATTGTTTGTTGGCCACATTTAACGCAAAGCAGAACACAAGGCAGAGAAGTCAGTTATTAGTAGAAAGACAGATACTACAACTCCTAGAAATTAGTGCTCTTTGCAGGATACTTGAATGTTGCATTTCTCTTCATTTAAAATTTATTTCTTTTCTTTTAATAAAAAGCTGTTAAAATGTTTAAAATTGAAAATGTCTCGATTTTCAGGTCTGTCACATAGATCAGGTTCAGCCTCAGTGTAGAGGCTATAGTGGATGGCGTCTGTTTGGTGTAACAATTCCGGTATGATGTAAAATGACAATAACATGTGAAGGCCTACTTTGTGACAGCAACATCGCATGGTGGCGTGGCCTAGTGGTCTAAGGCGCTGGATTTAGGCTCCAGTCATTTGGGTGGCGTAGGTTGGAATCCCACCGCTGCCAGTGAGCTGGACTTTCTCACACTCACCATGCCTTAAGTCTGCACTTTATACACCTTAACTTCCAAAAAGCTGCGGCTTTTCTTGATATTGTGTCCAATGTCTTGCATCTATTGCACATATGTACAGTATGTGTATTTACTTCCATGTGTATTTATTACCTGTTTCTGTTTTGTAGTGTCTTGTGCAGATAGTGTGTCCGCTCTTAAATTAACATCATTAACATGGGCGCCAAAATGAAAACCAACACACTCTACTACCGCAGCTCATCAAATGTCAAAGGTCTTATTTTACAGTTCAGTACAAATAAAGAAGGTTTTGCTAAGTTGCGTTTGGCAGGTTCAAATTTTTATTGTTAATCACTTTCATTCTCATCATGAGTTTAGCTGATCATTAAGAAACAAAACCCGCCTAACTGGATGATTACCTCTGATATTATTATAGTATGAAATCGAACAACATCAATCTCAAATTGAGCTTTTTACCGTTGTTTCTTGCTTCGGATAGTAGTCAGGCTGCTAGCTATAGCATTAGCAATATGGTTACTGCTAGAACCCTGGCATCAGAAGCAAACATCTTAGATATATTAATTGGACTTCTGAAAATGAGCAGTGGCGGATCTTAATATATTCTGTGACATTCAATCAGGACTTTGCATCAGAAGCGCATCACTTGTAAAATCTTGGGGGTAACTTGGTTACATATGGAAATGATAGTTTACTGCTGTCACTTATCATTTGTTCATCTGCAAAGGCCAACAGAATAAACCTAAGTGTGAACCCATGACTTTAACTGCATTCATGTTAGACGGTGAGCAATCTGTTCCTCTTGTGTGTGTGTGTGTGTGTGTGTAGTAAGAAAGTACCAATGACACAGTGAAAGGACATACAGCGTTGCTATTACAGACAGCAATAGAGTAAAATTCAGACCTTATTCACTGCACCTGATTAATAATGGCTGAAGGTCTTTCGTCACATGTTCAGCGATGGAAACAAATGCAGTGACCTTCCTCCGCCTGCATTGTTATCATTAAAATTTTATTCATTGGATGGATTTATTTTTCTATTTGAAATAACACAGTTCCTTGTAATGTCTCCTCATCCATTTGCTTCTCGAAAATCTTTTTCATGAACCCAGTACTCTGGGTCCATGAGTACTCACTACCTGTATATAAGACCAATAAACTTCCTCTGGAAATCCGGTTTCCTTAATACCCACTCCCTCTGGCAGAAACTACTTTTCTTGTTTACATGGCAGTAAAAAAATTTGCTTTTTTGAAGCAGGCTGTAAAATGGGGTCGTGATCCTGACTTGATTTTTGATTTTCACAGTTTTAATATAGAATGGCTTTCGGACCATATTCAGCACTGCATTTTATTTCACATAATGGCTGGTGTGTGACAGATATAGGATTTGAATCCTTGATTTGATTTAATCAAAGATTACAAGACATGCTCAAGTAACCAAAACAAAGGAACAAAGAACAGAGACAAAAAAGATGGTGTATCAGGGAGGACATATTGAAAGTGATAAGAGATGCTGGAAGGGACTTGAAAGGTTCAGAGTGTGGACAGTACATAGAAAAGCCGAAGAGAAATAATGAGAAACATATGGAGAAAAAGAAATCCATAAAAAGCCACAGTGATTTGGACCCAGACTCCCAAATCTCTGTTTTGGGAGTCTGAAATCTGATAAGCACATATCCTACAAAGCACTGTTTCCATCTCCACAGACTACAGAGAGCACACAGCACGCACTGTTTATAAGCCCATTGCCATCATTAGGAATCATGCAGATTAGCCTTGACATTCTCGCAGATGAGAGGGGTAACAAAGGTAGCAGGCTATTGGCATGCTAATGCTCATCAAAAGAGTTCAGAGTGGTCCTTTCATCCAGGCTTAAAGCCCTCTATTCTGTTGAAAAGCTCACAGATAATACACATCTGACTGACCTGTGAGCAAGTCGGTGTATGCAACTTTTTGTGTATGTGTTTGAAAGTGCTGATAAATGAAGATACATTTGAGATAGCTTTAACAAAGACAATGGTATAAAGACTGAAAGACAAAAATTTTAAACAGCTCCCCATTAGCTATTTGCAATTGTCATTAGACATGCAAATCTACCATTATTTGCCTATTACTGCTTGTTTTTAGTCTGCCTTTCTTTCCCTCACAAGATGGCACTGTACCGCCTTGGAATCTCTGCTCCAGAGGGAGAGAACCTGTCTCTCGGACACCGTCGAGTCTCTTTGTTTGGACTTTGAAGTGAGAGAGGTATCAACTGAAGCATACAAAAGCTGATAGTAGCGTGTTTCAATCCTGATAATGTGGTGCAAAGAGTTGTGTGTGGTCATATTGATTGGAGAACTTGGGCTGAATGAGAAACAATGGCTTTGGTAAGAGAGTCTCTGTGTGAGAGGACTGGGAAAGTTTGCATTTCTTTGAGTGCATGAATGTCTTTCTGTCTGTATGCACAGACATGGGCATAGCATTTCTATGGGCGCACATGTGCTTCAATTGTGTTTTGAGTGATATGCAAGCACCATTGTTTCGTGTTAACTTGCACTGATAATTTCAGCTTCATCCTTTGTTCATACAGCTGCATCGTCTGTTGAAAATGAGGACAACATGCCTCAAATCCCTTGCCACACTTGTATGGCTGTGGAAAAAAAGAGAAAGAGGATGGCATATTAAAAAAGCCTCAACATGCAATTCTTTAAGTGTGAGTCTAATCCTCAGTCTATTTCTCATTTTCGAGGATAAATGGGTTTTAAAAGCCTTTAGTCAAATTAGTCCATTATTTAGGCCTGTTAACGACAATCCTGGCCTCTGAACATGTCTTCAGCAGCTCTTCATGGAGACCATGTGATCCATCCTGTTGCTGAATGAGGCTTATATACAATGAGATGGCAAGTGTCCAGATATACATCACTCCGGGGAGATAAGGTGCTCTCTGGGGAAAAAACCAAGTAAGGGAGCCTGAAGGAGCCAGTGCCTGTTTGTGACGGTTACATGTAGCTGGTCAAAAAAGACACAGGATTCAATATTAGACTGAGGCGAAGCTAATGTGGAATGTGTGGAATATTTAAGAATAGCATTAACCATGTCTGAAGATATCCGACAGAAAAATAAACACACATTATGTGGACTGTGCTAACCATGCTGTTTGTCGCCAAAATTGCTTTGGAGCGGCGACAGTAACAATCACAGGTTATCGTTTCATACACAACTGATTATTTTATATTATTAAATTGTATATGATTTTTACCCATGTATCTGTTTGACTGACACATTCATATTGATCACAGAGAAAGCAATGACTTGTTGGCATGAAGCTGGTTCAATTACAAAAAAAAATGAAAAAAAATCCATGAAAAAGAAGTTACTACTTTTATCAGGTTGGCGTAGCATAGCTAGCCTAATTTCTCTGGGGGTACTTTCACTGTAGTGAAGCTTCATTTGTAGCTTAGCTTGCTACAATGTCCGAGTAGCTTGCCCAACACTGTTGTAGAATCTTAATAGGTGATATTTCCTTTACACACAAAGAAAAAGGGGATTTTAAGCTTAAGACTTTAAGCCAGGAGACACAGCAGGCTCTAACTTTCCCTTTAAAAGAAGCTCTACTGTGGATAAGCAGGTGACCTCCATTAAAGAACCCGATCCCTACACACATAAATATAGAAAGGTGAGAGATGAGCAGGATAAACCTGCAGTATTATGAAAAAAAAAATTGAGAAGATGGAGCTGAAATCAGAGCAGGAGCGTGTAAATGGACCACTTTGTTTTTCATAGTACGATATGATCTATCTGCCACATATCACACTCCAAATGTTGAGACTCTGAGCTCTTTATAAAACGAGCTGACCATCTTAACTCCTTTTTCTTTTGTCTTTATTCTCCGTCTTGCTCATCTCTTTCTATTTTGGCCAAAAAGCCCACCACCAAACTGCTGCTCAGCTGCCATCAATCTGGAACCCAAGTACAAAAGTATTGACTTTTCCCTGTCAGCCTGTGCAGATAGATGCTAGCTTATTATTTTGGTTCGGCCCCCAAATATCTAGACACATAGTCCAGGGCCTCTTGGCTCTATTGATTAACCATTAAAAGGCCTACTAGTCTTTAGCTGTTTGCCCTGTGGAGTGTAAAGAGACAAAACCCACACAGTGATGTTGATGGTTAAAGTGGTTTCTGCCCTTGAAGGAGCCCTTGAACACCATCCTCTGCTTCTTGGAAGTAGTGAGAGCGTCCTTGGTATGTACGCTAACTCTCTTTTCATCAGCACTCCAGTGCAAGTTGTTACAAGTCAGTATGACCATGTTGCCACAGTCACCAACCAGTATCATACTTACCCAAACACTTGTAAGCAGTGTCACCTCAGAAAGACTGTGACAAGAATTCTTATGTCTGTGGCTCTATAGGCTCTACAGAAATGGTTATTTCTCACTAAATCAAAGTGTTTGTGTGAATACACACACACACACACACATAAAACTATAGTAATATAGTAGTCTTGAATTTCATAATTCCAACTCTGACTATTAAAAATACCAAATATCTGTTGTACATTTTAAGGTAAAAATTATTTACATATAGTGATAATTCGTTATAATGTTTATTCTTATATATTCTCATATTAGTGCTCTTCAATTAATCCTTGCAATATCTAGTTCATCTTAAACAGCAGTACTTTGCAGCCGTCTGGTGAACCGCCATCTAATATTGCTGTAGAAATTGTGTGTCTGAAAAACAACACACTGCATGTATAAGCCTGTGGAACGTTTATCACAGCAAACGTGATATTTAGATATATTTTCTGTGGTTTTAGGATGTTGTGGAGACATTTCCAGGGCAAAAGATGGTGCTTTGTATGAAACTAAAATGGCACCCCCAAAACCCCTCCAAGCACGGTACCTGATGAAGTGTGGTGAAGCTAGTGTCTACCGTCTAGTCTTTTTGCTGAACAGTTACTGAACAATAGGCCTTACGATACTACAGCACTGAATCATTGATAGTTTAAATTCTTAAAATCCACATACAAGTATGGATAAAAACACACAACAAAAAAATGTAAATAAAAAAAGATAATAAAAACTCCAATATACTAGAATATAAACATTATACAGATGTGCAGAAAACTTAAGGTTGCTTTTTAAGTGTTTCAAGAATGACAGCCATGGATTTTATATAAGTTGATGTTGCAGCAAAGGAAAAAAGATGCAATATAAATTTATGCTCAGTCACACGTACCTGACCACAGTCTTACAGGTGATAAACCAAACCACAGTTTCCAATTTATGACAAAGGCTTTATGTCACCATTAAAAACTCAATTTCTCCTGTCTGGCAACACAACACTGATTCTCTCTGTGTCAAATAAAAACAAATTATGTATGCTACATATAACAGACAGTTCCTTTTTTTTTTTTTTTTTTTTAACCTGCAAACACTGCTTCAGAGGTTGTCTGGGATAACAAAAGATGAAATCTTTAATGAGCGGACGAAAAGTAGTTTTGCAGAGGCATTGTATCAGAGGCGGTCTATGTCGTCGCTCTCTTTTGGTCCAGCCATAGCCAGAGGATAATCATTTCACGCGGCACCTCTGACTGATCAGGCTGCAGGCTAAGTGTTGGAGAGGGGTGTGGATTGTAAAAGCCATCACATCCAATCTATTCCCCTGTAACTACCCTTCAGCCACTCTCCTGCCTTCAACTTGGCATACATGCAAATGATCCTGTCAATATCGCCCTCACACTGCTAACCCCCTCAGCCCCCGACCGTGCAAATAAGTCATGCCCATTTGCTGGAATGGGGGCTGTGACCCAAGTTGGCTGTCACACCACATACTGTCTCTCCTCAGTTACTCTGGAGATAGCACTGACATCTAAACTCAAGGATGGACGAGATGGAGGGGGAGAGGACTGGAGATTCAAATTTTTTTCTCCTGCATTTATTCAACAGATAATAAGAACCATTTTGGCAGCATTTAGAGGCAAACGGTACAAATTCCATATTCATGCTAATGCACATGGAGTGGAAACAATGGCATCCATGTATCTGTTCCAGTTTTAACCAAGCCTGGATTAAATGGTTATAGTTTTTCTAATTGTATGGAACAACCTGTGCCTATTGGACTCTTTACTCCACATATCGTGTTATTCTTTATGTATTTTTGTAATGTTGCTGTTGTAACGTTTGGTTATTCTGTCTAAAATTCTACAAGAACGACCACTTCATTGCTAAATTTAAACCACGTAGCTACTTCCCGAAAATAAGGTACAGCATAACTTAATTTAAATGAGCAATGACAATGTTTTTTTCTGAAGCTACACTGGCAGAGATTGTTCTTGTTATCAGCAGCAGCTCTGCTGAAAAGAAGTTTGTTATTTTCCTCCACCTTAAAATGCAGATGTGATCAAACTCACTTAAGTTGGAAAAAAAGCATGAACCACAAACAGATTTTCACAAAGATAGAAACTGTTTTCATCTTCTGTGTATGGCAAGTTGTATGGGTGTAAATTCAGTAGCATGGTTGTGACTTTTGACTTTTTGCTGCTAAAACCAGAGCTTTTGGCAGATTCATTGTTTTCTCTTTTTATACGGTTATGTTGATTCCCTGTGAAACTGTGCATGTGTGTGCATTTTAATCACTATCCAGTCACACTGCATTTGTGCATTTCACAATAGACACTGGTGTTCAACAAAAAAGAGTGGTCAATAGGTAGTCCATGGTTTCTTTGTCAAAAACTCATTTGCATTTCACCCTTTTCTGTCAGGTTTGCTCTGTTTGGACATAAACTTATTTCAATGAATAATCCAATATTTTTTGCCTCTGGGAGGACAATCCCACCTAAACCAACATGTTGATCCCATATACTGTCTATAAAAATCGATGCAGTGAGTACTCAGACACAAATGTAAAATACTAAACTTAAAACAAGTGCGAAAAGTGGAGCCAATGCTGAAGAGCCTTAAACTTTCAATCTATTTAATGATCAACAGGAAACAACTCCACTGGTTGGAAGTGAGATTGTATTGTAGTCTATGTGAAAATAGCCTTAAAGCTCACTTGATTTGTTCGATTTTCTTTATGAATTTATGGTGTCAGTATCTAATTTAAAGTCTTTTTCTATCAATTCTTTAAATGATGGTCTCATTTAGAGAAAAACAGACCATAAAGAAGGGTATGCACTGTACCACACACAGCGACAAACCAATGGTTGATGTGACGGTGGGGTCACACTTGGTTGATTCATAGTAAACTGTCTTGAAAAGATTGGATGGATTGCTGGGAAATTTGCTACAGATAATTGTCAAATTATATAATTTTTTTATGTTGTATACAAGAAATCAGCATATTAACTTCTAATAATTGTTATTATGTCAACTAATAAAATAACCATGTGTAAAATAATGTGCACCCACCATCTGAAACACCTTAGAAACGTCTTAGAATCAATTATCCAAAACCTGTAAGAAACCCGTAAGCGTTGCTTTGTGGATATCATGATTAAAAATATGTCACTACATACATAAATTTTTCATTTAACTTTTGGATGTTACAAGGGCGGGGCAGTATGGCAGCACAGCGATTAGCGCTGTTGCCCCACAAGATGCAGGTTCGGTTCCCAGCCTGGGGCCTTTCTGTGTGGAGTTTGCATGTTCTCCCCGTGCTTGCATGGGTTTCCTCTGGGTGCTCCGGTTTCCTCCCACCACCCAAAGACATTATGTTTGGTTAATTGCTGACTCTAAATTGTCTGTAGGTGTGAGTGTGAGTGGTTGTTTGTCTCTGCCTGTCTCTGTATGTTGGCCCTCCGATGGACTAGCGACCTGTCCAGGGTGCGCCCCCCTGATTTGACTGACTTCAATTCAGCGCTGGAGTTTTGGTAGGTGTTTGGTAGGCAGGTTGATATATTTGTCTTTTGAAGACTGTAAAAATACACAATACATACAGTAAAAATAGAGCATTTGGTAGGGAATATTATGAGTGATCTTTGGACACAGTTACAGTCATAGAATATATTGTACAGCTATTTTATATTATATGGCCATGTGAAATAAAATGCCTTTCTCACCCAATTAGTTGGTAACACTATTCCAGCCCAATGGCAGCACACTAAATGTGACATGGACCTGGATGTCAGGACAGTTAAGGGGCTGGTCAATGACTGCCTAGCTTTAAGAGCTGCTGTGGGGGCTTTGAGGGGCTCTATGACCAGCGTGCACGTGGATGAGTGTATGTGTATGGGTGTGTGTGTGTATGTATGTGGAAGGGGCAACCTCTGTTCAGCGAGCACTCTGCCTCAGAACAACGGGAGACATGACAGCCATACGGTCCCTCCGCAGCTGGCTAATTGTGAGCAACATGTCACTGGAGTGGTTGCTTCAAGTCCCCCCGCCCACCTGTGCTGTTCTTCATGACTGTGTTGATGATAAAAAGGAGGAGATGTGGTCTTATATGTCTAGGGTCCATGGTCAAACATACCAGTGGCCATTTATCTGTGGTTTGATTCCACTTTGTGGTACCTCTGCTGAGGCACCACTCAGCAGCTATAGAAATAACTACTTCAACTACTTTCACTGGAATAAAACGTAGATGAGAATGTGAATAGGAAATTGAGGGAGTTAGGCTGTAGACAGAGCTACTGACAACAGGGAAGAGCAGTTAAAGATGAGTACTGGACGGTCTGTCTGAGGCAGCACAGTTCAAGGTCTCTGTTGAACAGGGTGAAATTGAATAATTCTTGTTCTTTTGGCATCAATGTAGCCAGTAGTCAGCGATAACTGAGCTCAAAAAATGTACAGATTTGTTGAAGAGACAGTGGCTTTGAATTTTCAGGGTCCACGAAAGAATGACCGTATTTTCGGTCTCTTGTAAAATGCTAGCACCAGAGCTAGCATTTTAGCAAGGGTTGGCAGTGTTGGTCACCGCTTTGAACAAGGATGAAATATCTAAATGAATTAATAAACACATTCTTGTTCTCAAAAGGATGAATTGTTATGGCTTTGATCCCTTGTGCTGCCAGAATGTTGATGTATTTGTGTTTGTATGAAACATCTCAACAACAGTGTTTGATCTGGTGCTGTTATGAGCTCATTTCACTCTATCCCTTGTGTTTAGTGCTTCTGTTACGGGTCCTCATCCCTGGGACCCGTAACAGTAGCAGGTGAAACAGAGGAGTGGGGACACAGTCTGTGTTGTTGTCGTTCCAGATTGCCTCTGAAGAAACGGGGGAGACGCTGCCCCCTTTAACTGTCCCCAAAGCAACTAGTCTGAGCACAGAGGGCCCCCCCCTCAAACACGCCCCTAAAATCATTTAACTGAGGCCATTAATAGATATTAACAAAATAATCACAATACCTATCAGTTTTTGAATTTTAAATGTGGTTAACCTATTTTAAGAGTATTATGAATAAAAATTACTGTACTAACAACTACAACTAAGATGGTGAACACACTCAAACACCATATTGTTGGCAATGTCACTGTGAGCAGGTTGCCATGTCGGTGTGAACATGCAGTCTTGTTTTCAGTGGCCATATAAATGTGACTCGTGAATCACTGTGGTAACAGTTGTATGTGTGTAACTCTGTAGCTCCTTCAGCAATGCCACAGGCGCACGAATGGGCTCCCTCACTACTACCCTTCTCACACAAATGGCCTGCTCTTGGCAGTTTTACAGCTGTGCCATATTTTTTCTCCATTTTTTATGTCCGACCGTGCTGTAGTCTGAGGAATGTTCATTACCTTGAAGATTTCCCCCTGTCCTTCCCCTGATGGGTACTCTTCAATAACCTTGTCACAGGTTTGTCCTGGGTGTTCGTTTGGGTTGATAATGCAGCTTTTTCCCTGATATTGACCTTTCAGACAACAGTGTTTTGTTTGTTTTTTTAACTTCTACTGGCCAATGATATCCCTGCAATAGACTGGCTACTTGTCCAGGGTGGGATTGGCTGGGATTGGCTTCAGCAACCCCCATGATCCAGAAACAGATGACCAGTGGAAAATGAGTAAGTAAGTAAGAGGCCAATGATATATATATATAAAAAAAGGTCAACTGTGATGTTACACAGTATATAACTCTTTATCAAGTTGAACATATTAACCCTATTCAGTGTGACTTTTCAAGATTTAAAATGAACATGAGCATGCACAGTTGGAAGCACATTGTCTGAAACAGCAGAGTTGAAATATAAAAAGGTAGCACATATATGATGAAAAAAAGCAAGATAAAGCATAGATATAATAAAATTGGACAGCAGAGTTAAGATTATATGATTAAAGAACAGAAAGAGCAAAGTACTGCATGGAAAAGAAGTGAGAAGGAAACGAGAAGGAAAGAAAACCATCTTCAGGAACAAAGTTTAGCTGTCTGCCTGTACCTGTGTTCAAAAAAGCATTGTGGGGAAAACATTTTAAATTGCAAGGAGGAGGAGGAAATAAACAGGAAGTGAAGGCAGAGCAAAAATACCTGGCTGGCTGAGGCTGCTGCTGGGAATATACTGGCGTCAGGTTTAACCTTCACACTAACGATGAAACAGACTGATCAAAGCCATTGACCTACTTTCCCTTGTCTCATTCAATCTAGCCCATTAGCCCAAATTTACCTTGAGGGAAAGAAAAGGGGAGTCCCGGAAAAGCAGGGAGTCCCTGGGGAGGAAGCGTGATGTTGGAGAAGATGCTATAAACATCAATAGAGGATGAAATAAAAAAAAAAAAACAGTGGCACAGGTAGAAACCCCCTTCTAGACCTTTATTGTGATATTCATCAAACATTAACAGTGAGCTTGAATACCATAGAGGAAAATGTCGTGCTTGGAGAGCAGTGATGATGAAAAGCCCCCAAATGCATCTGACAAGGAGTAAATATTGAATTGAAAGATAAACAAGGTGAATGTCCTTCATTATTCATGCCAATGGGTAGACAACGAAACATGATAGCGTGGAAAACAGCATCCTTTATCTGACCAGCCCTCTCATAAAACACCCTTTCAGACACACCGGAGGAGGAGTCAAGGCAAATTCACACGTCAGCATGTTTTTACATTGTCTTGTATTTGTTATGTTTTACTGCGTAACTGTGTCTACAATGGGCAGAGAGTAGCTCTGAGTTTCAGCATGATCTCTCATTATCAGTTTTTCAATTTCCAGTGAAATGACAGCTGCACACACAGGTCTCTTTATGATTGTGCCTGCGTATCCTTAAAGATCCAATGCTTGGGATGCAAAGCTGGTCTACCTTGATTTCAGTGGTCCTCTCCTTTCAGCACACATGCCTCCAAGTGTTTCTGCTTTTCCATTTGGGCTGCCTGTGTTTGTTTTCCATTTGGGCATGAGCATATTTGAAAGCAAAAACAGGCAGTGATCCCAGTGCATAAATTTAAATTATGTGCTTAATTATGTTTGCGCATTAAGTGATTTATATTAAGCAGACAGTGCACTCACTTGGGCAAAGAAACAACAAGCCAACTTAAAGTCAGCTGCCTCCGATTGTTGCCAGACAGAACCACCCCGTGGTCCGGCAAAGGGCCGGAAGTGTCACAAGAAGGAGTAGAAGGGTGTCTCCCAACAACCTCACCCCTGAGACTATCCAAACAACCAAAAAGGTGTTTTCATTTCCTACCAGTCTGTCAGCTAAGACTTAGGCCACGACTACATAATTATTTTTCAAAACAACAGCATTTGCTCTGAAGATTATTTTCTTGGGGATAAATTTCCTTTTGATTGACTTGAGAAAAAAAAATATAGCTCAGCAATGAAGGTATTCAATATTAAAAAGTCAAATGATGTCACCCATGAGGCTGTGTCATGGGAGTTTGCTTTGGGGATATTTACAGGTATAACTCTGTGGCACTTCATTCCCACTCAGACCTGGGGAGCAGCTATTGCTTTGTAGCAAAAATGGCCTTATATTAGCCAGGATGACCTGGTTCAAGAGGAATCACACTGGCCTTTTCTCCTAAACTCGCTATGGGATTGAGCTCTTAGGACCAACAGGAATGCTTATTGCAAATGGAAACTAACAAAAAAAGTTTTGGTAGAGCTCTACTAAATCTATATTGTTCATAAAACTTTTTGAGTTAACAGGAGAATGGTTTCTTAAAGTATAAAAAAATATAAATTGTTCGAGAAAATATCCTTTTCTTTTTTTTCTTTACTTTGAAAAGAATAACCTATTTTAGCCATCCTAGCTGTGTGAGTCTATAGGTGGTCGTGGCAGTCCACAGGTCTTTCCAACACGGGGCCAGTCTAAAATATCTCAGCAAGTGTTCAATAGATTGCCCAGAAATTGTGTACTTACGCGCATGGCTCCCAGAATATCTACCCTAATGACTTACGTGATCCTCTGACTTATTTCCCCCAACATCACCACAATGTTGAAGTTTTGGTTTTGAATTAAATATCTTCAAAACAACTGAAAGGATTTTTCTGACATTTCAGTGCAGTCACTCAAGCTCTTCAGAGGATGAATCATAACCACTTTGGCATAATCCCCTTAATTTCCATTCAGCTTTCACATTACTTTCCATCATTAGATTTCAAAGTCAAATTCCCATTGGCCTCCATTGTTCATTGTGTTTTGTACTACTTGCATGCTAAAACACTGAAAACATGTATAAATATGTCTAAGGAGGATTTCTTTTCAAGATGTTTTTTTACTTCATCTTGACTAAACATTACACCATTCTGAGCTACAGATGCTTCAGTATCTGAACACTATTTGACACAAACTAATTAATGACAAATGTGGAAACATATTTCAATTTGTCATTTAATCCTCTTGTGGAGAACGTTAATTTTCATATTACAGAAATCCTATTTGTGTTTAAAATTTTCACTTGACACATAAAGAAGTTGAGAATTAAACTGGATGTCCCTTTCACATTAAATAATTAGACACCATAAAGACACTTGTGACCTTTTATTTATGAGGTATTGGTCCTATGGATCGGATTCACATTGTTTGCCAATCTATCTTTCTGATCTGGAACCAGAAATCAGTGCATCTAATACACCCCTGATTCACACACACACACACACACACACACACACACACACACACACACACACCTAGACACATGCACAAAAACTGCACTACTATCCAACTTAAACTTGGCAGCAATTTACACAGAAGCAATCTACCTCATCATTAGGCTGGCCACCTTCTGTGAGAATACCAGGGGCAGCGTGACCCCAGCCTGTGCCAGCATCACCTTTCCTTTCTCATCATTTCCACAGGCAGCAACTCAGTCCAGTGGCCATCATTTTTGTCAGTGTCATAGTTTGCCTCAATGTATCCAGCAAGCATTTCAGTAACAGTGATATACAGGAAGTAGCCAACTTCAATCTGAACGAGGACAAGTTCTGAAAAAAAATATGATGATGTGGCAGGGCAGAAATCCAGACTGGAACAACTTTGAGAAACTATTTGTTGGCATCAAAATGACGCGGGTTACATTCATGCAAACTTAAGGTTGCTTTTTATTCTCCTTCCTGTGAATGATTCAACATGATCTAATGTGATCGTCATGGCTCCCATGATGGATTGGCTGAAGTGTGTTTTCCTTCACCCATTCATCCTTACAACACATATCAATCAGGACCGCAGCCTTTACATGAATGAAAAGTGTTTATTTTTTGGTCTCATCTGGTCTATAGAGGACTGAAACACTTTGCTTTTATTTATTACAAATGTGCTGCAATTTTGTCAGTGAATTTTAAACCACTAAGTGCCGATAATAACAGTTAAGAAGAGTTAGGTCTGAGGAAGAGGTAATTTGCAGGATTTGATTCCTGATTTGAATAAAATGTATTACTTTGGTGCAAATCACTGTGGTGCTTTACACACTAAATTGAGTTGTAGTAATTTAGTAGTGTATCCACAAAGTATAACAACTTTATTTTTCGATTTCCATTTGATAGCATTTGTTATATTTAATAGTTTTTCACTGAAACTGAAAAGTAAACCAAATTAAAGCTGCAATCAGCAATGAACGGGCCCGTGCACACCTGTGCAAGTCGGAGCCCCCTCCCTCCGAAACGCATTAAAAACCATTTAATTGTGGGTAGTGTGCATGGGACATTTTTGTGATTGTCCACTGTGTGGCGCTAGAGAACACCCACTAGTCATATGTCATGTCAAAGTGTATGATGTGGAGAATGCACCCTGTTCATATCATATAAATCGGACAATGTTTGCAATATGACGCTGACTTCCTGTGTCCAGTAGGTGGCAATTTGAGTCTGATTGATTATTGACTAATAAATGTGTTCAGGGTGGGAGTCTTCTCATGCATGCAAAACTTGGACCAGCTTGGCCAATTGTATACTGGAGTTAAATAGATTCCTATTTATGGCAAGTCCTCGAAATTTGTGGCCCCATCATGCCCAGCAGGAATTCACGGTCCTGCCACGCCCAGCAGGAATTCACGGTCCTGCCATGCCCAGCAGGAATGACATAAGAAAAAGCTTTGAATCACCTTGTCTCTTCAAGGTCTTGAGATGACACTGAGTGAATGTGAAATTGTTTGCGTTAGAGCTGTAAGAGGAGCTCAAATACAAGTTGTGGAAATGGCAAATGTGAATTGTGGACAGTTTTGGGGCATGTTTAGGCCCTGAAAAAGTTGCCCCTTTAGGGACCCGGCAAAATAATAATAATGGAAAAAGAATAAAATAAATAAAATAACCGGTACAAATGCAATAAAGCTCCTGCGTTGTGAAGTGCTTCGGCCCTCATTATGTGAGAAAAAGAGAAAACATGGATTGAATTTACAGTGGTGGCCAAAATCTTCCTCAACATGACGCTATTTTACAAGAATTATGGGATGTTGCGGGGCTAGACTTTACTAGGATTACGCTTCATACGCAAAACACCGTTCAATGGAAACACCTGGAAGCTGCAAGCTGGAATTGTACTTTGTCGAAATCTTTGAAATATTTTTGCCAAAAACTGTAATGGAAACACAACTATTGTCTCACAATCATGTTTCTTCAGAGAAGAAGCCAAATTACTTGTGTAATCAAAGTGAGGTGTGATCTTGAATAAACTGATGGTGATTCAGGGACATAGCTCAAGGACACAGCTTTGTTTTTCTTTTGGACATACAATGCTTATCCTGCTCATTGAGTGATTAGCAACAGGGTTTTATCACTGAAGTTGGTATAAATTCAAAGCCTTTAGAAATAGTCTTGGAGCACATGCTATTATTTGAACGTGGCTAAGGTGAAGAATGAGCTACTGAATGAGCAACGGGTTCAAATAAAGGCTCTTTTGATGCTGTTTCTGCCACATTGGCAGAGACTTCAGATGCAGTCCAAGCACTGTAAAGCACACTGTAGTATCATGGATCTGCCCAGGCTTTAGGTATTTTCTGTGTTCTTTTTCTCTTCCCTGTGGTACACCTCACTTTTATCTGTGTGTATACCTTATTGAAGGAACAGCAACGCCTGAGCTTCCTGCACACCAGTCACCCATCAGCAATCAAGAATCTGTATACATTTTTCAGCTTTTCACCCACTCGTCGCCACATTGTTGTTCTACCTAGTTAGATAGTTACTCTCAGCTGACCTTAGTGGCTTATCTACTTGGTCCTGGGGTTTTGTGCCTTTTTTTCCAAAGACTGGTTCCCTTGCGCTCAGGGTCATCCACCTTCTCCCTTGATCCCAGCCAACTGCCTGCCTTTGTGCATCCCTGGAGTGCTTCACTGGAGTCCCTGCCTCCCAGACCAACATTCCCCAGCCACCTTGCCTTGCCTGAACCACTGTCCACTTGCCCTGCTGCATCCTGCTCTGCTCCCAGGAGCCCCTTACCAACCTTCTCTTGTTCACAAATAAACACCACCTCAACCATCCCCCATCTCTGTGCCGGCGTGTATGTCCTAATTATACTGAAAAATTACACTTTAGACTGCCATGATGCCACCAATTCTGGACTTCAAATCCATTCAGCAAGTTTTAGGAGGGTTACAAAATATTGGACAGATCCATTGTACATTTAAAGGAAAGCTTTTGGCTTGAGTTGCATGAGGTATGGGATAACATTAGTGCTGAAGTTCTCAGGACATTTACTGACACTATGCCAGAGCAATGTGCTGCTGTAATTGTTGCAAGGTGGACAAACTGAATTTTAAAGTTAAAAGTGAATTAAAACAATAGGACTCACTTCATCTGTTATTTGTTGTGTTTAGATCAACCATCCTCATGTTTCATGAATTTTACCAAGTGAAATCATGTTTTGGCGGCAAAAAAGGTCGATATTTTCAGATCTGCCAGGTGTTATAATAATTTTGGCCACCAATGTAAATCCATTTACAGCTAATTGTTTATTATTAAATGATAAGTGTTTGTCTATTGATCATTGAAAGCTTACAGAGATAATTTCTTGCCTCTTCTGAATCTCTCTGCAGGTCCCCGTGCATGGACTCACATCCTTGTTCACACGTCTCAGATATGCTCCCTGGCCATTTTCCCAACATTCCCTCCTCAGTGAGCTGTCAAACCCCAAGTCCACCACCACATTAAAGGACACCCTATATATATATATATATATATATATTTATTTTTTATTTTTTTCCCCCCTCCCCCACTTCATATATCATCTTTATCTCTACTCTCTTTTGTGGTCTCTATCTGAGTGTTATATTTGCCCTCATGCCCAACTGAGTGATCCTCCAGATCAAAAACATTCACCACTATTACTTTTTCATCATAGTCAGACATCTCCCTTGGCATTTCCTTTGTTGCCATGTGAAGATTTTTGCCATTGCTTGCGTGTAGCGTAGGGTTTGCCTCCTTGTTACGATGGGATAACTATATACCATAGAGCTCACACTACGTTTTGTTTTGTTCCTTTTCCTCGAGGCTGTGTGCATTCATCTCCATGCAGTGCCTGTGCCTCCATAGTCACTGCGCTGTTGTCCAGTTGTAGTTGAGTGAAAACGTACTCCCGCGCTCTCTCAGGCCAACTAATTATGGACTTTGATATTCCCATTTTGTTTTACTGAGTGCGGCGCCGTCGCCAACAGGCAGACCAGCAGAAAGGCCAGCACCATTGATTGTCTCAGTTTCGGGCCTAATTGAGCCAAATGGGAATGGCTTTTGCCAGAGTTCACTATCCTTCAGTGTTTACTTGCTGATTCACAAGAGAGAAATTCATTACTGCCTTACTGAAAACTCTTGTAGACATGCTCACTCACTCACACACACACACACACACACACACACACACACACACACACACATCTCTCTCTCTCTCTCTACATTTATATACACTCACATTTTGTAGTCATATTGATAAAGGGTTGAAGTTCTTAGTGGTCTGCACATACAGCTGGGCTTGCAGATGCTAGTGGGAATTAATGCAATTTTCTAATGGTGCTCGGGTCTACATCACAGAGCCGTTAATTCTATCTGTGTTATTTTCTCGACATCACAGCCTGAATGTTTGCTGCTGTTCAACCCACGCTGGCTTATAATTGCATATAAGCGAACATGGTGTAATATTTGTCTGATCAGAGCATTAAAATTCATGCCTGTGAAGTTGCTTTCACAAAGAAGTTAATTGTGGTGAAGTTATTCCACAACAGGGACGGAACTTCTCTGAAAGGATTTTTTTTAAAGGTTCTACCATCCAACGCAACCTCCATTAGCTTGTAGTCCCTTTGCTAAGAAAGCAAACAATTTTTACTGAATGCTGGTAATCAAGGTGATCATGCCAAATTGGTCCAGTTCTTTTGTGCCATCAATAAGCTCAAAAGGAACAAAACTCTTCTTTTATTAGATGGTTTAGTGAGAGTTGTGTGTCAGAAAGGTTCAGTCTTTCGTTTAAATGTGTGTGTAGTCTGCCATTTTTAGTGATGATTCCTATCCACCCATTTTCCCATTTGGAAAACTAAAACTGCAGATTTTGACATTTAGTACAAGTGGTGTGGCAGGAGAGGGGATCAGTGTGGTAACTAATGACAACAGGATTACATTTTATAGCACTAGTACTGCTAAGCACATTCAAAATGTTCATTAAAGCTACTTAGTGCTTTTAGGTACTGCTCTTGGCTCACATCAGAGTAAGCAATTTTCAAATTTTACTAATTTATGGACTCAAAGCTATACCTATCCCAGAACTATATATCTCTGCACACATCTTAGATTTGGTCATCAGTTCGGTTGGATAAACTACCAGACAATCAAAGTGAATATTTAAAAACTACCTAAAAATACTTATCATAGCAAAGCATTTTTATTTTCCCACAAAAGTCAAGACAAATAGCACAGGAAACAAATTGGACAAACTCGGCCACGTGTTTGAGGCTCAGTTGGATCCTTATCAGAACAGTTAGCATAGATCATTGGTTATTCTGTTTGTTTGTTTCTAGCCGGCAGTGGCTGACACAGTGTTAGTGGTTTTGCTAATGCAAACTTTAGCTTCCCATATTGACAAGGTTTCAGGTTTTTTTTTCTCCGTCCCCTGTCTCCCTGAGTTGACAGACTTGGCTCTGTGGGCTATATGGCTCTTTGCTGTAACATTCCACTGAGTCAATGTTATTGTGTGCTTGAGTGCACAACAGCATTGTAAAAAATTATTTGAGTAGGTGGTGCATGGATTATTCATACAAGCATGCCTTATGTCAGCCAACATGTGCATCACTACAGGCTTGCTATTTAGGCACCTTCATTAAAAGTATCAATAATAAAATGGTAAGAAGTGTGGAAGAGATAGTATATGCACAGAAATACTGCAGTTCCTGAACAGGAAATGATGATGGCAGTACAACATACATCAGATTGTTTCGACCAAGAAAAATTGAAACACACACACACAAAAAAAAAAAAAAAAAACAAGTGGCCATTATGATTTCATGCTGCTAATCAGTGACTGAATGAAAAGCTAAAGACACAACAGTGATTGGAGCATTATCAGCCCCCTTTGAGCTCCACAGAGAGTTTAAGCATCTAGTTCTCCACTCTCACAGCTCCTTACTAATCCATTTTAAGCTGCAACAACTCAAAAAGCTTTCAGCAAAGATCTGATAATCTGACATAAAAGGAATGCATTCACAACTATATAGCAGAAAGGTAAAGTAATCAAGATAGCTTACAGAAAATATTAGCTGCTAAAGAGCCAAATGCTTCCCACAGGAGATAAGACCAGAACCAGCAGGTTAATGCAACTTTTTTCTTTATTCACAGAATTGTATTGATTTTCAACAGAAACAAGAGTTAAATAGTTTAAAATTCTGCTATCACATCAATAGTGCAATGCAGTATACATTGATTAATGCTTCTTAAAGGTGACTTTATATTACAGTGTAAAGTGATAGCTCTCTGTGAAACCTCTCTCACGATTTACAATCCTTTTCTGATATATTGCCATCCAACTCCATTTACTTTCATGGTAACTTTTAATGCCAACACTTCATCCTGTTCCCAACATTTTGGCACAGTAACGTTTTCAGAAAACTCAACATTTCAGAGGTCAAAGTTTAACAGATTATGATCAACAGCGCAAAAGCTGCTCAACACCATTTCCCTTGTAGTATTGTGTTTGGCAAACACACTGCAGCTATTCTCAAAGCCTTCAGAGAGCACAGGGAGAAAAATATGAATCCTGTGTGATAAATCCATGCCACCAGCGGGCCTGGGAGAATGACATAAAGCTGTATTTCACTCCTCATACCGAGCTCCCTCATTCAGGTTGGATTATCAAGCAGAAGGAAGTGATGCAAAGGGAATACAATACAAGCACTGCTTACATATGGATGATATGATTAAGGTGCTGTAAGCCAGGCTTTGACACTGATGCACAATCCAGGTGGCAAGTTCATGTTTATGGCATCCATATCTATGTGAACACAGTGCGAATGTGAATGTCACACTCTGGCTGTGTTTTGCAGTTACTATCAGATTTGATTGTCTGAAATTCTTGGAGGGAGAATGGATGGTAGACTGGGTAACACGTGGGCTGCTACATCAAGATAATTCACTTTACATCCTTTGGATAGACCTCTTCTCAACACAGTTGTCATTAAGCGAGTTATAGATGCAAACGGAGATATTTCGGCCATCCAACTTCAGACTGTTATGCTGATGCGCTGTCCTTGTTAAAAAAAAAAAAAAAAGAGTGAACAATGACTCTGATAACCTGAGCAGCAAAGGCAGAAACTGACACTTATCATTCCACATGTCTCCTCTGCCATTGATAAAAGGATCTTTTTAATGGGGGTGATTACTGTAACCATGTGCAAATTAACCTGATCAACTCAATAGGTGATGGGACTTTAATGCTAGAAACACCGTGTCCACCTGAAAAGCTCAGACCAATATTGATTATGGCAGCATTAAACATTTAAGTAATCACTGCACTTAGTTAAATAATTGTGTAATGAATAATAGATGAGATGAAAGGCGGACATGGTAATAAATGGTCCGGGGAATAGTATCTGTCCATGTGATATTCAGCCGTGACTCCACATCCACAAGGACGCCTGCTTTTTGAACCGCACCAGCTCTCTCACTTAACTGTCTCATGAATCAGGGTATTAGCCTGTAGGGATACTGTACACACACAAACACACACACGCATGCACAAGTTGAGGAATGATGGGGGATTTAATCAATTCACATTACTCTTGTGGAATGTGAGCGCAGCACTTATCCCAGGAGTTAGAAGGCTATTGGGCTGTTTGGTTAAGCATTGCAGAGCATTGATATTTTTTCTTTTTTTAAGAAAAGCTGTTTTATTTATCTTTTATTTTATTCTATTGTCATCAATCCAGTTGCAGTCCTGAGAGCTCAATATACTGCAGTTTTCACGACTAAAAACAGTCATGCAGCATAACAAAGCTTGCAGCTGAGCAACCGTGTCTCCTAAAAATGAATATTTGTATAAAAGCTAAACTGCAACCAGATTTAATTTTTGGTCCATTTATTGAGAGGCAGAGGGTCATACCACCTGAATTCAAGCTACTGTAGCCTGCTCAGAACTTCTGTTCCCCCATGGTATAAGCCCAAACCATTTGGCTAACAGGTTGCCCAGATCACTGGGCTATGAATATATTAAGGATATTTAATTCATGCATCAGAGAAATGGCAAAATGGAAATTGAACATATTAGTAAAATGTCCACGGCCGCCTAGTTAGTATAGTGGTGAGGATAGCCGCTTGGTATCTGGGAGACCAAGAAACCCAACCACAAAGCGCCCACTAATGGTACTTGTGCCGGTCCCCAGCCCAGATATATAGGAGGGTTGGGTCAGGAACCCTCGTAAATACCAGCCAAAACCAGCAAAATCAATCATGCCATTTGCAGGAGCTGACTTGTGGTTCCAACCCCGAAACAGAAAAAAGCCAAAAGAACAAAATTAAATAAGTAAAATGTTCATGGCCAGTGTCTTTATTTTCTGTGAATATCAATGGCTTTGTTTGCTGCCACTGTTCCTATAACCAAAATGTACTGCTACTGGAATATCACATCTCACACAACAATATTCTCGTTGTACAATATGTATATTTTATGGTTAAATTTAGGCAGCATCACAATACAATAGTTTCTGCTGGCTAAACCACAAACAGTCCTGTGGGTGTGAACCCTGGCCTCTGGTGTGACAATCTCCTGCTTTTAACACCCACCATCCACCCTGACCCCCTGCTGCCGACTCTGCAGCCATTAATAAATGTAGCACCTCAGTCATTCAAAAAACATGTCGCCTCTGAGCATTACACATCCAGCCACTGTGTTTCCCCCTAAAATGTACTAGCTGTTTGTTATTGAGGGTTGTGCAAATGCATGTTACAAAAATATGGAAAACGTGAAACACAACCATATGTCAGGTTTCTGAATTTGTTGCATATGTGTTGTCAGCCTGGTTCCCGTTGTTTCTCATTTTGCCCGTGTTTCATTGCTCTGCATGATTTCTTTTAAATGCTGCTTGTGTGTTAGCACATTGATGAGGAAATTTCATTCCTTTGATGTGTTTTTGTTTATTCACATTTTCTTAAATTGCACAGTTCTGAGCTCTCAAAGGTCACTGTAATTCTATTCTAGGCTGTGATGACGTTGATTTTAAATATCAGTTGGCTGGGATAATGTAAGGTCAATCATGCCTGTCCACACACTCGCACACATTACACTAACTATATTGTGTGTCTGTGTGTAGGAAGGACACCTTCTTCAATCACATAATGTAAATGGGCTGAGGCTTGTTGCAATTTACAACACAGTCCTGTCATGTCTGATAAATTCTGCTTTGTCTCTGCATTTATCATGTCAAGATGACTTCACTCTTGTCCCTCTTTAGCAACGCTGTCTCTCCCATCCACGTGCATTTTGCTCAAAGCCCCTCATTTCCTTGGTGAGCGGGGGTGTGGGTGCATGAGTGAGACAGCTTGGTAATTAGTTTTTGAGCATGCTCTCGCTAAATATTCCTGCCTAATGACAAGGCCAGGCGGGTGTACTACGTCTAATGGCCTGGGGTTCAGCTTGGTTCTACACGCTCTGATCATAATCCAAACTTGTAGTAAAACTACAGCGGTGAGAAATAAATAAGTATGTGAATAAATAAAAAAAATTAAATGTTAGGGAACACTTTGAAATGTATATCAAAAGCAGTAATTTGTTCACCATCAATAGTCTTTCCAGAGGGAAGCCTGTCTCTTTCTTTCTTTCTTTCTCTCTCTCTCTCTCTCTCTCTCTCTGTCTCTCTGTCTCACTCTCATTTAGTTAGATGAGTGCCTCTTGCAGCCCCAGGGAGTGATAGCAACCACCAAGTCTATTATTTCCTACAGCACTTTACTCCTACCAATATGAAACACTCGATAACAACAGGGCCTACCCTATGTTAACTCCCATAGTCTATTAGCCAGACACCAATTCCATCCAACAGCATGTGTCAATACAAGGGAACCCCTGAGTAACATTACCAGCAATGAAATGAGAGTCATGCAAGTCAACTGCGTCGAAATGGGCATACTGAAAAAATTTTCTGACACATAAAGAAAGCTAATAAAGAAAAGCAAAACTAATGAGTAGACAAACAAACAGAACACAGCGGGGCTCATGAGCAAGGCAGGTTCACCATCTTAAAATGCTTCCATTTGCAGATAGGTGATGTTACAATGGAAATGCGGAGTGCATATATCACATGCAGGTACACACATCCGCCCAAGCGCTGCTGTGTTACCCCAGTGTCGTAATGGCCAGCCGCTGAGCAACCAGATGCTATCCCTTTTTTCTTTTCCCCCACGATGCAGCAGGGTACAGCGCATCTCATCCTCTCAGGGCTCAGGTGTTAATTTATGCTACTGCAACACTTTTCCCCCTGACTAAACAGCCTGACCTCAGCCCAGCACGTCCCACGGTGGCGCTACACCTCTGCACAAGCAGGCTAGATTACATTCTTTGAAAAAAGAAGGATAAGACAAAGAAATCCACTTCCTCTTGCACTACCACATTAAGCTTTGGGAAAGGAGCAGAAGAGAACAGAACAGAACTAAACTAAAGTGGGATTTGATAGAAATTTGGCAGCAGTTGTGCACAGTCTATAACAACACACACATGGTGTGGATGAGACCAAGATTTAATGTATTTTCATGAAATAATTTGGCACAAATTGAGAAGCTAAACTAGGAACTTTACTCGCATGGGAAAAAACACCAAAATTTTCTTGCAGAATGAGCGTGCTTATTCAATGATTATATCTTGTTGCACTGCTGGCTTTTCTTGAAAGATGAATATATGTGTAGAGGGAGGAGTAGGAAGATGATGTTGGCTGCTGGGTGGAGGGGGTGAGGTAAAAGCAGTTGATGGCCAGTTATGCCAATATGTTTGTGGTTGAAGGAGTTTCTGGGGCAAAGCCCTCTCAGTTGTGGGCCGGACGTCCACTCAACATCTCATAGCCCAAACTCAGATTTATTATTCATGATCTGTGGTGTCACTGCAGTCCATTGACTTCATTGTTGAGACATCACCTGAGACATCAGTGCAGACACACACACGTACACAATAAAAAAAGATGAAAGCTTCTGAGCACCTGCTTCTTTACTACTCTATAGCTCCCCCTCAGATGGAGGGCACTTTATAGATGCCCTGGAGGAGGAAACATTGTGGGTGGCTCTCTGTTCAGGAATTATCCAGGGACCCGGCAAAAAGGTGGCTCCTCACTTCGTTTCATTCTCAAAGATGACTGGCCGACGGATGAAAAACATTTGCAGCCAGCCGCACACTCTTCCACACCCAAAGGTATTAAAGACCCAAAAAAGAAAGGAGGTGAAAGAAGGTGTGTATGTGTTTGTGGGGGGGGGGTTATAATTCATGTCTGGATGAGTGGAGGATCATTGGCTTTGTTGTCCTTCCCGTCGGTCAGTCAGGGAACAGAGGACTTGTAGTTCGAAGGCAGCCAGCCATTGCACCTCACTTACAAACCTGCTGGGACAGTGCCATTCAATTCCGAGCTGTTTTGGAAGCAGATTTCATCACATTATCCCTGTTTAGGACTTTTGCACTTGGCGCCAGACTTAGCATAGTAGCCTGTCTGTCTGTCATTTAGGCATTCAGCCTGGGGTATGAAATATATTTTGAGAAAATTCAATAACATATTAACACTAAGCTGTTTTTTTTTTTCTCTCTCTCTCATCTACACTTCAACTGGGGCCTGTCTCTTCTGAACCGGATTAGGCAGAGGCATAATGTGCATCCGCATTAGCCTGTGAGTTGGCACATGGAACATGTGGGGGTGGGCTGCCAAAGAGACCCAAAGATTTTCTTCTTTATTGAAATATTTATACAGGTAAACTGACTATATCTGTTCAGCTCCATTTACAGGAGATATCTAGGCGTCAGACTAGAAAAAGCCAGAATCGATAAAACACAATTATAGCAGAACAACCCATCGCTGGATCTTGAGTGATAGGAAGGTGGTGGATTAAAGCATCAGGGGCTAAATGCACAGAATAGCTACAGGAGCAGGAATGTGACTGGACTGTCACTGCTGCATGGCCTTGCTGCCTTCACAGGTAGTATTAGCAGCTTATAGATCTCCTCACAATGCCTCATTATTTACCACGCGGCCTTACCTTTCTTTTCATTTATTCATTGATAACTGATACCCCCGAGCTTTGGCAATAGTTAATGTGCTAATGTGCCATATTACTCTGGCTGCAATGACATAGCTATTATGCTCCTATAAATGGCTTGAATCTGGGAGGAAAACTAAAGGCCCAAAGACAAACAGTAACCTTGAAAAAACACTGCCAGTATTTCAGTCCGCATTCATATTCAAGGCAAATGCCCCCAACAAATCAAATGACCAAGAAGTCAACAGTAGTTGTTTTTAAAAGGGAGCCTCTGGAAAAGCGTACAGCCAAGGTCACAGGCCCGGGGGCCATGGAGTTCAGATGTAATAGATTTGAATTGTATTACAGATGACTGATCTGCTACAAATCACTGGCGTTTCTGCAACATGCCAAGAACGATTCTCCTATATGCAAGTAATCAGCTATTACACACAACCTTGAGGAAATGTCAGCTTGACTCTACATGTGTGGTGTGTTAGCTGTGGGTTTACATTGCATGTGCTATTGTGTGCAGTCGTGTGTATCGGGATAAAGAAGAAAAAAAAAAAACAGGAAGAAAGTAAGCAGTTGGGGTCTGTCAGTGTCACTGAAAACCTTCTGAACCACCTTCCGCCCTCTAATAAGATTGAGCACCAAGCCAAGCTGAACAACTGCCAGACATGGAGACACCATGAGAATAGAGAGGAGATCCCTGGAAAAAAGGGGAGGGGATGTTTTTCAAGGGAGGGCAGGCAGAAACATTTCAATGTTGTGTCTCTCTACAGAGGCAGCTACACCTCAAGTTTCAGTCAAGGAGAGCTCAAAGAGCGACTGTCAGGTAAATCAAGTATGACTTTTATTTCTTGTGGGTGATGAAGGAGGGTGTTGGCTTCCAAGATGCCCTGGCAACAGAGTTGATATTCAGTGAATGTGGGGTGTGAGGAGGCACACACACACACACAGACACACACACACTAACACACAAACTGAAACAGTCTCTGTTTTGTAAATTTGGTCTTTTTTAGACTGCAGTCACTATTTAGCCTGGAGTGCTGCGAGTTGTAATGGACAGTTTAATTTCCTGCCAAAGCCAGAGTCAATAATGTATTTCAAGCAAATTGTAAACATTGTTATTTCAACATTTCAGCATCTTTCATGCTGTTCAACTTTATGTGGTAATTCAGCTGGTGTATATGCTCTGTTCTTTAATCTTTACAACTGGCACGCCTTCTAAAGTATTGTCAAAGTTTGCAGAAAAGTGCGGTGGCCCTTAGAACTCCTCACAAACAGCTAAAGAAAACACATCCATCTCCACAAGTAGCGCTGCAAATAGCACAGACGACCACTGCAAAAAAAAAAAAAAAAAAAAAAAAGCTATGAATCCAGCTGACAATTATTCATTGTTTAAATGCTTTGGGAGGTTTGAAGTTAAAACTATTGAACAACAAATGCTTCCCTACGAGATTCATCACAGTTTTGTGTCCCCGGAAACACTCGCTGTTGTCTGTGCTACTTGAAATGCATGTCTGCATTTCTTTGTGCTTTGTGTATTTGCAGCATGTGGTATTGTCAAGTTGGTGAGGCAATTTTTGAGTGTACTTATGTTTTGTGTATTTGTATGAGTGTTTTCTTTAGCTGCAATGCTCTGAGCTCTAAGGGCCATCGTAGAAAAGAAGCCCGCGTGTACAAATCATGTGCACCAAGAGTCTTTACTTTACAGTCAAACAAATACAAAGGATTAGGCTAGCAAAAGCCAAAAGAAAGTACATAAATGACAAAAAAAAGGGCCAACAGATGAGAACAGAAAAGAACAGACAAGCAGTGTGTGCTGGAAGGCTAAGGCAAATATATATGTACTACACACACACACATATATACACAAGAGTGAACAGCATGACGACAGGATGAAAGAACACACTCAAAACCATTACTTACAACTACCCTCTCCTGTCAAAATGGAGAAGGTTTTCAAGAAAAAAAGAATTAAAAGTAAAGAGTGACTTGACGTCTTTGCTTTCTACCCTTGAAACATAAAGAAACAGCCTGAAATGCCAATAATAGGCCACCTGTTGAGGATTTGACCTCTGAAACTGGGTTAGGAGTGACTGACCACTACAGGGTTCTGGTCAGAGAACGCTCAGAGTCATCAGCTGAGTTTAAGGGTTTTACTAATAAACTCTCTGTTCTACAGTGCAGTACAGTGTATCTGCAAAATATAACAGAAAATTACAAAACTTAAATATTTGTGTGCTCTTATACACAGCGGTAAATACACATTCTACCGTAAATAAATGTACACACGTTTATATATGAATACTAGCCCATTGCAGTACTATTACCATTAACTACTGCATCTCCTCATCACTCTAAACACACACAACATAAGCTAACTAATTAGCTCAAATCAATGCTAATTTCCAAGTTAAACAACAGTCATTTCCAGAGTGGAAACGCACATCTAAAGCTGCTGAACAGAGGAAAAGGTCACCAATCTAATCACCTCAGTTTACAACATTATAAATATAACTCACATCATCAGTGACTTCTGTACTGCTGCCAACCGCGAAACGAGCGGAGGACTCAAACACACGAAGAGCAATCAACATGAAGCCCTTACAAAATAAAACATCAACTTCAAAATAGAGCACCATTAACATGAGTGTCTAATGGGAAGAATTCGTAACACCACCCGTTTCTTTCACACGGTGCTTGAATATTCAGGATTTTCAGTCCCTCCTCAGGAGGAAAATGTCATGGGGGCTAACCTAATGTTTGTAGCAGACCAACTCTTCTGTCAATGTCTTGGTCCCGCTGTGTGTGATTGGGAGTGTCGACCAGGCTCTGCTCTGCAATAGTCTACTCTTCACCTGAAGTCATTTACGTTAAATGTTTTTTAAACACTGTCTGCCTGCTTCAAGTATAATTACTTAGCTTAAGCAATTGGCAATTTGCAGGACATTAGAGCGGACCTCTGCATAATGACTGCTGAATTACCTTAAAGAAGTCTATTACTGTAGTACAGCCTGTTCTGCAGCTATGGATTCACACAGTACAACTGGGTGCTCGTGGTTTACAGGAAAAGAACTGATGCTAGCAAGCTCTTCCTTCCATTCCATTATTTTACAGTTCCAGTTTGCTTTTGTTTTTTCAAGTCGGTGGGTCATTACAAGGTTAGCACTTGATGCTTTAAAATACAGCCTACACATTATAGCCTAATTTACTTTGTGCATGTCAACTAAATACTGACTGGATATTATGGCCATCATCTGAAACAATGCAAGGGATGGGGTGCAAATGAGTATTTTAAATATTATAGGAAGATTGATTGATTGGTGGGTCTTGGCAGGGTAGCTATAATATTCATACTCATATACCCAGATATACATTAGCTCAGAGAAGAACAGGGGGAAGAGATCATCCTTATTGAACTTTTGCCAAGCTTAATAACTATTGATATCCACTGTTGTTGCTTGGAAACAAGACATCAGGTTATGCCTGGGAAGAAGGATGTAAGAGCAGTAATACAATGTCCAGATAAGATCCATATGACAATAAATACTAATGTTGGAGTTGCAACAACTTGTCTAGTCTTATCATCATCTCATCAGCAATTATGAGACTCAATATACTTTCAGTCACAAACATATTGGACAGCATACACTAGTATGTACCAGTGGGGTGAGATATTTCCCCCCTTTGAAAGTAAAATTTATTTTGTCTTTTTCATGATGTAACTTTATTGTGAAAGGATGTACAGGCTGAGCCTATTGCCCCATCTGTACCATGTAATTCTTTAATATCTACTGAAAAATTGCAAGCATCCTTATAGTGTGGTTCATATCTAGGTCATCAAAAACGTTTTACTAATGTGTACCTTAGAACATAACATCGGTTATTTTGTAAATTGTCATCACCATCATCAGGCTTTAACCTAAATGTTAACAGGAAGTTTACTGTTAGTTTTGCAAGTGCATCCTATAACCCACTGTACCCTTGATAAAAGACCTTGTACGAATCACCTTCACCTGCTGAAATACAATGGTTGCTTCTTATCACTTAAATATTCAATGTTTCACTGAAATATTAATTAATAATGCATTCGAATAAGAATAAGTGCATATCCCACTGGTATTCTTTGATCCTGTGCCCATTTATTTTGGAACTTGGAAGCTATAAAAGGAATATTTCAGCAAAATGCTTCACATTTTAGTAGAATACAATGCAGCATACAAACTGGAAATATGGAACACAAAGTCCACTTTGCTTCATCATAAGCCCCCCTATGCTCCATGAAAATTCAGCTTTTCTGCTTGCCATGTTTTCTAGCTTTTAGGCAGTGGATGTGAATGACAAAAAGCCTACTGGCAGGCTGTCAGAAATCGATTTGTCACCATCAGAGCATCAGTAGGACGGAGGATTAAGATCCTTTTAAATGTGAAGTCCACATGCTTACTGCATATGACGATCCACTGGAAGTTCCAGCAACTGGATGTCCAAAGCATCCAGCCTGCCTTAGGGGAACTACTGAAGGTATACTGTGTGAATAATATAAGAATAATAGACCAAAAAAAATACATCTTGTATTCACATAAGCAGCTGAGATCTCTGTCAGTGAAGTGTGAAATGCCCTATGGTGTCCTTGTTGAAATGAGCTGATGAATTCACATATCCCGGCATCAAACCCGAGAAGATGCTCGTCCGGGCTTTGCTGAACCTGTTATGAACTAATCACAGCAAAGGGCCTCTCCAGGAAAAGCCCAGCCACACTCACCAAACCAGATCCCATTTTGTTTTAGTGCTGTTACAGCATGAGCCCATGGAAGCAGTAACAATCATTAGAATTTCACTCCTCGCTGGTGAAGGGGAGCGATACAAAAAAGAGGAAAATTAAATGAGAGGGAGAGGCTTGGATCTCTGCGGGATTGTCTGCCCAGCTCCAAAGCTGGAACACCCAAAGAGCTTAAAGTGATATAAATGTCCCTGAATGACAGCACAAATTTGTATGATGACAAATAACCTCTTTGAAGCCCGCACCGCAGCAAATAGGATACCATTTCTGTATATTTAAAAAAGGCACAGGGACTTAAAAAAAAAAAAGCCAACAACAATGTCACAGTGGCAGTTTTAGTCGTGTAGAAAGTGTGTGAGAGAGGTAGTGAGGTGGTTATCTAAATAAGAGTGTCACGCCTGCTTACTTTTATATTACCTTGCCACAATACCCCCCTTGATGAGCCATCCAGGAGAAAAAAGCAAACAATGAGGTAACACAAATTAATATATATATTCTCCTTCGTCCAATGCGCGGCATAATACATCAGAATTCTGCATCCAGGTGCCAGCATAATGCACAAGCTTAGCACGTTGCTGTGTGGTAAAAATTGAAATAGACTTGTGAAGAAATGAACAATTTCCCTGTGGAACAATTGGAAATTTTTCGAGACCGTTGTTGGCTGACCTGTCATCAATCACTTCACAGCAGCACAAATTTAAAGGCTGGCGGGAGGCTGAGAGATTCAGGAAGACAGCCTGCGGTTGTTGACAGTTGATACCCACCCAGTCAACAACCTAATAGCAAATAGCTGAACTAACGTGGTGAGTCGATGGGGTTGCCACACAGATTGAAAAGCCGATCATGATCAGAAGTGTAAATTTGAGATAAACTCTAAAGCCTGCAGCACAGTTTGTATCTTAGTTCCTACTTTAGTTTTACAGAACAAAATTTTTGCTCTGATGGTTGCAGTGACTGCATCGGTGCTTATTTTTTTAAATTATATATAGAAGCTTTTCATTTGATATTATTCTGTTTTTGCGTGAATAAAAACAAAGGAATATTTAACCTCCCTATATACTTGGGAATAAATTGGTTGAATTGGTTTGATTAACCAAATTGTAACATCTCTGTGTACGTCTGCGGTCTAATTAATCCAGACAGTATCTCTGAGATTAGCAACAAGATGGTCTGAGGATGGTTTAATATTTAAGAAATGCAGAAAATGATTTTAATCAGGATTGTACTGTTTTATTATTAACAGGACACTCTCAGCCTCACAGTGTCAGGGAAAAAAAACATCTCAGTTTTGAAGACAATTTATACCAATCAGTAAAAATATTTATTTTAACATTGCCTATTTTAAAAAAATTTATCAGTAGTAACCAATAACATATTTTTCCACTGCCTTCCATTTGCTGTTTCAGAACAGTCTTGACCCCTGTTTTTGTTCTGCTTTTATCACTTCTTTCTTTCTAATGATGCTAACATGTTGACCAGTTAGCTGTGGCCTGCTTGCAGCGCTGGTCAGAGGGTGTAATAAAACCTCTCGTAAAACGTACTCCATTAAATAATAACGTAAGATTCATATTAGTTAAATGAAATGTAAAACAACCCTCGAAAGACATGATTAAAATCCTGCTTTAGGTCATGTAAACTCACAGCGAAGCACTGTCAACACTCATTTTCTGTGCTCAACTCCAGCGTGGAGGCAAACTATTTGTTTTTTTTTTTTCTCTGACCTGGTCGTTCACTGGCTGTGTGTGCGACATGCTCATTTGCACCCCGAGGTCTTTTGAGCTGCTTCCACCTTGCTGAACCTGCAGTGCGTATGTGCCACGTTGTCGCCCATGAGCACACCATTAATAATCTAAAAAGATGCAGCAGCAGACACTATTACTTCCTTGGATCAGAAACTGCATTTTGATGCCTACTGAATAATTTACTAGATGAAAGCTGTATACCAGAGTGAAAGAGAGAAGACACACAGACACAAAGGTATTTATGAAGTGGTCTGTGTGTGTCTCAGTCTGCAGAAATCTAGTGCTATTTGTGTAAATACTGGAGTGTATGTGTGTGCACTGTGAAGTTATGTGGTCCCTATGTAGCACTGATCACATGATCAACCGATGCAACAGTTTGATCAAGTTATGAATCTCACAGAATTCAGGCCAATAAAGTAATGTTAGACCACATTACGGATGCAGCATATTGTAATCAATGTGATATTGAACAGTATAGAAAAGTGAAGACAAGAACTTTGTGTCTTGAATGTCAGTTGTCATGCAAATGAAGCTGCATGTCGGAAAAATTCATTTGTGGAAATATTTGCAGTGCAGTTGGACTGGTCAAGCTAAGCTAACAGGCTAGGCTATTTAAATGTGGCTAAGCTAGCTTGCCTCTGTTTGCAGTGCAAACTGTACAAAGTGCATTAAGCTGACTTTGTCATGTGTCTATGTAAAAACCTCACAAATACAGAAATGTCCAGAAGTGCGTTTGATGAATGAAAAAATGTTTTCTGCCTTTTCATCTTCACACCAGCACTAAACCCTTATGACTAACTGCCAGCTCAACCTATTAAATTCCCTAATTGTTGACAAGTTAAAGAAGAAGTACATTTCCATGGGAAAACAAAAAGGTTACTACCAGCAAAAGCACACTCAAAATTATTGGTCATATGTAGCAATGAAAGACAATCAGGACACTGTGATATTGCTTTAAAAGAGGGGAGGACTAGTTCCTGTCAAAAACAATATTCCTGTCTGCTTCGCTGTTGGCTTTGCATCTCCCTGAAGATAAAGCTTCTTGTGCGTTTTTGAAGGTATTGTTGGTTAAATTTAGCCCACTGGGTCTTTGGAAATTCACTGTGGTGCCTGTGCCATTCCGATTTCCTGAAAATAACCATCCCATGCCATAATGCCTAGTGATTTGAAAAAGTTGTTATGACACATTTAATTTGCATACATTCTTTGCCCCGTTGTGTGTGCGTGTGTGTGTGTTCGCGTGTAAATATCTTCATCTACAGTACATGTACAGGTGCGCGTGCGTGTGTGTGTCTGTGAGGTGTAATGGTGCTGGTGTTGCAGGGAGTAGGCTTTCCCTATTGTGTAGAGACCTCTCCACCATCTGTCAGCCTGCTCCCGGCCTCTGTGCCTGATCGTGCCTGATGAAGACCAGATGTTTTCCCTGGCTGTTGCTCCCCAGCAGGACCTCTCCTGCATCATCCCAACCCACTAACACTCAGATAAACACAGACACACCACACACTTAATTAAAACTCTCACTTATACAGTGCATGCATATACACACACATAAGTAACCCAACATGTTCTTTGGGTTTCTTTCACTTTTCCCACACCATGCTATTTCTGTCGAATGCACTTTTCTCTCTCTCCCCCAGCAGCTATAATACAAAAAGTCCAAAAAACTCCACAAGTACTGTAAAAGCTCCTTTCATTAGCCTCTCCTCACCTGCGAGCATCCTGTCAGTGAAGCAATCTGTCCCTCAGATAGAGGCTTGTCCATGTTTGTTGCTTGTGTATTACAGACTATATTTTTTGAATTAAATAAGTCAAAAACTCCCTGTGCATCTTTCACTCCAGTTTTTTGTTGCACCACACACCATGTGTAGTGCTAAAATCGGTGCTATATAAAGTATTTATCATTTGAACCTTCAGCTTTGTTTGCTCGGTTGTCACACCCTTAATTCATAGTCTTTCAGCTGTAGCTGGTATGTGTTAGTTTTCTGAATAAGCAATTAAAACTATTAATTTGCATTTGCCTGCTTTACATTTTCAGGTGCAGGATTTAATGAAAACCAACAGATATTCTGCACATTTTATACAATTTTAAAATTGCAGCAGCGCTAACAGACAACAAATTATTTATATTTGAATGCATACAACAGGGCATAAAAATTCAAGGGATAAAAAAGCTGTGTTGATGCTAACACACATATACACACACGCACAAAAAAAACAAAACAAAACATAACAGTACTAACTGAAGATATAAATAAATAAAGTAACTAAAAATGGATTTTGTTAGTCCTTTTACTATTTTGTTCTTGTCCTGTCTAGTTTTGTCTTGTCTTGACGTGTGTTGTATTTTGGGGATATATACATACCTTTTTTTAATTTTTGCAACAACAGTTCAGTTTGTTGGGCAGTGTTCTTGGATTATGTTTACTTACATTTTGGAAAGTGATGCCAAAGCAGCTATAAGCCATTAGTCTCTCTTGCTACCATCGTAGCAAACACAGCTGCTGGTAGATTACTTTAGACTTTGACCGCTTAAGAACATTAGAAATATGTGTATAAACTAGGGATACAACGGTACTCGGTAAAATACCGAACCGTTCGGTACACCCTGCACGGAACAATACATCCTTATGTCCTTAGGTTTTCGGTACAAGTCAGGTTGCATTAGTGCTTACTGCTTTACAGGTTACTGTGTGTGTGTGCCTGACTGTCCAGGCGAAAGCCCTCCCCTGCGAGTTAATGTCCAATCACTGTTGTGCCTCCGCCCACTCACAGTGACTAACCTATCACACTGTTGCAGCTGGAGCCGTTGCAGCTCACACACACAGAAGCAGGAAAACTTCTACTTTGGAAACGACAACTTTACCTCTGAATGCTCCGTACGGCGATTTTACGAATCCTACTATGGCCACGCCAAGACCCGCCTTACTCTGCCTCTGATTGGCGGGTAAGGATTCGTAATATCGCCTCCGGACTCGCCATTGCTGCAGGCTATCTCTGATAGTTTGTGTGAGGCTGCTGTGCGCGTGTGCGTTTGTGTGTAAACAACACCCGCCCAACTGAACACTGCCTCTGGTTGGCTTACCATGAAATCTTACTCTACCTTAGCTAATCATCATCACTTATGCGGTTGTCCCCCCCACCAAAAAAAAACAACAACAACAAAAAAAAAAAACACACCTTTGCAGCTCTTGTGGCGGATCGCAGCTTCAATGAGTTGCTTCACTTCACACTTCATAACGCACCACATTTAATTGTCAGTAACGGTAATGGCGTTGTAACGATGGAAATAGTAACTAGTTAGATTACTTGTTACTGAAAAAAATAACGCCATTAGTAACACCGTTATTTCCATCACTGCTACTATTTATGTATATTAGTAGTCAATGCTAAGAGGCACTTCAACATTTGAAAGTGTTTTTTGTTTATATTTTTGTTTGTTTTAATTTTTTATACATATTTTATGCTATGGTGTAAGTAGTGGGCAAGGAAAAAGAGGCACGTCTACTATTTGAGTTTAAGTGTTGTATTTGTTAACAGACTGTTAACTTAAAGTTTTATTCAGTACCAGAATTTTTTGGAACTTGTTCTGACAAGCAAAATAAATAAATCATTTTGGTAGAAAAAAAAAAGTCTCTTTATGAACAAAACACGTACCAAAACCACGACCCAAAAACCGAGGTACGGACCGTACCTTGGGCTACCTGTACCGTTGCACCCCTAGTATAAACTGTCTTTCTGTCAGAGGATTGCATCTGAGAAATATCATCGTTATTTATAATATGCATGCATATGTTGTTTTTGTATTTGACATGCATTTTGGATATTGGGGCTGACCTAAACAGAGCTAAAAGGAGAATTCTACTGTAAAACATAGAAAAATTTGATTTGCATATGTACACATCTCTGTGGCCCCTTGTGGTCTAAAAAATGATAAATGCAGCTTTAAACAGACTTTTTCACTGGCAGGGGGAGCTGCCAGTGTGATGTTTACTAGTGTAATTCTAACTATGCAGTAATGTGTCTAATAATTTCCCTTTGGGTCTTGACTCAGTTTAAATCTTCAACTCAAACTGGCATGAAACAAAGACTGGGCATACCGGATGGAACACTAAATTACATTTCTTGGCTCAGTCCTTTCTCAGCTATTCTAAACTCATAACTGCTGTTGAACAGTTCAGAGTGTAATTAAAATCTTCCTTGCCTTTGATTCTTAAAAAAACTGTTACATAGTGCATAGGTCAACAGACAAGGCAGGGAATCTTAAAGAAATATACTGAGGAGGAGGGGCAGGAGAGAAATTATTAAAAGATGGCTATATATACACAAGTGGCCAGATGCGGTGTAGAAGCCCATGGGGCTGTTTGACAGTGAAAATGTAGCCTTGAGGGAAGACTTTAAATGCCAGAAAAGTGGTTAAACTTCCCAGATTGAGTTTAAATTTTGCGGACAATACTTACAGATATTAACATTTACTTGCTAATGTAACCCACCTGGTGTATGTTTCACCCACCCTGCAGGTATGTCTAAGGTCTAGGTTCTAAGAGGAGACAGGCATACAATGGAGCAGTAAAACAATTGGAATCACCTTTCACCTTCCCTTAATTACTCACGCTGACGACAGATAACTTGAATTTAAGTGTATTAGGTTTTGTTTCACTTCCCTATTTTTGTTCACCTTCAGGAGGAAATCAGAAGGCAGCGGGATTAAGGAAACTTGAGCAACTCAATCCAGTCTGTAGATCAGACTCAACAAAACTCAACAAAACACAGTCCTTTGTGTCTTTTTTATAACCCTCATCAATGTTATACAACCACACAATATCCTCACATATGTAATAACATTTTGACTCACACATTTATGCTTGATCCCAACATAATTTACACAGCTTAATTAAAATAGCTTTCTAAGAACCGAGTCAAAACAGAGCAACTATATAAAACAGCGACCATCTCTGCTCCAGCAGCTTAACTAACCAACCATTAGCTTAACATCTCTCGATTACACAGTATTCAAACATTTCAAATAAACATACATTTTGTAATATCATCAGGTTATGAGCTTATCCCGACTGTTTTTTAACCTAATGAAGCCACAATTCTCAAAGTTGACACATTTCAAAGCTATCAACAACCAGTGTTAATGCGCTGCTTTAGCTAGCAGCTAACTCACCGGGATATTCAATAGCGCGCCGTTTGGACGGGTCGGCAGTTCCGTGGCGATCCGACAGCTTCTCTTCCAAATGTCTAAAAACTCTTCCGACGAAGCTTTGCTACTTTTCTACTTTTTCCAAAGATTGTTTTAGCTTTCTAACCAAGAGCTTCCTCCTGACGCTGCTGTGCTCCGGGCTGAACGCTCGGCTCTCTCTCTGAATGGAAGAAGAAGCCGTCAGGTGTGCTCTCCTCTCTCCCCCTCAGTTACACCGCCAGGCGGCCAAAAGACCACCGACTCAGGAAACAACCATTCTGATACAGAAATACATGTCTGATGACTGTTTTCATTATATCGGTTCAGACTACCTGGCTACACTAATTACATAATATTATACATATATATATATATATAATAACAATTTTCAGTTAGATTTCAGCCGAGCTAACGTGTTTACATGTACTTTAAACGTCCAGTTTTGGTCGGACTGACGCTATAATTCGGTTTTTTTAGGTGTCATGTAAACGTGCTTACTAACATTTGGCATTCATGTCTCAAAGAAGCCACTGTTTAGATCTCCGTCGTTGTCATCTGTATAAATTGGGTTTCTTCCAGGGCCAGTTCAGACCAGCACCATTAATGCACTAATAATTGATAAAACTGTGTCTATTCTTCCCCACAACTATAGCAAATATCTTGAATTTCCTACAAACAAACGAACCCACAGATTGTCTGTGCAGCAGACGTAAATCTGAAGCTACCACATCAGGCAGTTATCTTATCTGGCTGGGAACAGGCTTTACAGAGTACAAAGTACATTTTATCTGCTCCCACTCTACATATTTGTCTTCAAACTTTCTGTTGATGAATGTGTCGATGAGTGTGGTTTGTTTTTTTTTTTTTTGTTTTTATTAACCCACCAAAATCACATCATAAATGTTCCGGTTGGGTGCCCCCCATATGTTTTGCCCCATGACTCTTGGCCTTCAGTGATGTTTGTCATTATATGTGTGATGCAGCAGCTGGCATCAGTATGATCTTTAATGGCTTCTGTGAGATTGGGACAATGTATCTCTCTTCCCAAAGTTCATTCCTAAAATTATAACAAGTTGACAATAGAATATTAACGACAAAAGTTAGCAATACTTTTTTTATGATAAACGATTGGTATCGACAAATCTTTGCTGATCAGTGCTGTGTTGAGCAAGAGCGATTTGTTTGGAAACTGCAGATGAAGCTTCTGCAAGGTCAATAATGGCACAGCCTCATGTTTGATACTTGAGCTTTTACCAGTTTCTGACAGGTTTAGATTTTCATTATAAATGTCTGAATACTTTATGGATAGCATTCCCACTGAGATATATTTTGTCATTAAAGCTTGTATTTGTTTAGCCAGATACGACATTCATTTTACCTCACAGAACACATGAGCCATTGAAATACTTCTACCCCAATTTGTCAGTTAATTTGTTTTATTGTGTGGTACATTGGCTAAAATAAAGGGTAGGACTGCGTGTACATCGAAACAACACACACAGAAACTAATAATAATAACAAAAAGAAATCCCTCACTCACTCAGGCATTTGGGTACAGTATATTTGTATTTGTGATAAAAATGATATACTAACTTTGACTTAAAGGAAAGAGAAGCATACAATATTTGTAGATACCTTTTAAAAGGAATGAGGACATGTCAGAGTGTCGCAATAGATCCTAAATTGTGAGCTATCACTGACATGGAGGCTAATGGATACATGTCAGGTACTGGATAAGTTTTCTTTCAACTGACACAGTGATGGCACAGTCAGCTACAGCTGTTGAATGCTGTAAAAGCATAATACATTTTAATCAATATTTACAAGGGGAGATAGGATGCAACTGATTAAAGCGTGCACGTCAGTTAGTCTGTACTAAAGCACCATGGCCGCACATATACAGCTCTTGATAATGTCCTCTGTATGGCTGCTGCCAGATGCTGCCAGCTGCTGCCACCACCAACTGTCTTCACTGCGAAAAACTACTGGGAGAGTGAAACTGAGATAAGTTTAGCTTCCCTCTTCTTGACTGCCTGGAGGCATCACCATTCACTCTGCTATCTCTCTGCTAGTGGAGAATACCACTTCGGACAACCAAACAACTTAATAGTTTGCACAATGTACAGCGCAGATTATATTACAGTTGGTAACATTTTGTTGCAGTCAAAGTGTGTTCATCCTCAGCGAGGAAACAGAACAAAGTAAGCCAGAGGCTCAGCCACTGTTGCTACCTTGCTTGTGGCTGGCTCGCTTGGGGCCAATGGCGAGAGTTGACTGGTAGCAGGTCCAGTCCAGTGCCAGATGAAAACACTGAGTTCAAATAACAGTGCTGTAATTAGTTAATCGTGAGAGAACTGTCACTTTCTAAACAAAAAAAAAACAAAAAACAAAAACAAAGCAAGCAAACTACACCATTGAAAAACAAAACAAGATTTGACAGATGTATGATGCTGTATACCAGCACAGCTTGGACATCCATGCTGGGAAATGGGGGTGGGGGGACCAAACTTAAAATCAGATTAACGACTCATTCTTGTTAGATACTTAGTTGTGATTTGTTAACTTGTTTAATGACGTGTGCTGTGTTTTGTAATTTGTTGATTTGCACAAAAAAGTTGTAAAAAGAAATGTGTTAATGATAATGGTGGTGTTAATGACGATGATGCTGCCAGCAACAGCTCTGAGGACGACATCTGTGGCATCAGTTCTGACGCTGTGGAGATTTTGTTTTGACAGCAGTATCTTTGTCTTGTTTCATTAGTATTTTATTTCTCCAAATAACATATAAATTATGAATAATTAAACAAGTTCAAAGTGTCTTGGTGCCCCCAAAAGAGAAGGTTCATTATGTCCAGAAAGGTTAAAAAAGCAAAATATAACTGGAGCGGGCTTAACAGAGTTGCATTTTGAAATGCCACATATTCTAGTGCTGTCGGAGGAGATAAAACAATGGCCATATTATGGCAGGCAGAAGTCTGTACTTGAGTGTTTGAAATGTTATCCCATTCTGCTTGGGGAAAAAAAAAGCTCAGCCAAGATGATCCCATTTTAGGCTTTTACAATCCCCTCACTTCATCTCTCCAGGGGCTTCGGCGCATCATCTCAGCCCACGATGACTCATTGGTTTAGAAACTAAAATCAGTTTTCATGCAATTAAGTGCAGCTCTTTCTTTCCGCTTCCATTTTGACACACCCAGAGAGAAAAAGACCTTATATCAGTTCTCCGTTAGAAAAGGCAGACTGCTCATAAATGATTGCATTTGTGCTTTGACAGCCTAAATCAGATAAGTACAGATATGTATGTATGTATGACATGTTCTCCCCGTGCTTCTGTGGGTTTCCCCTGGATACTCCTGTTTCCTCCCACCGTCCAAAGACATCATGTTTAGGTTAACTGGTGACTCTAAATTGTCCTTAGGTCTGAGTGTGAGTGTGAGTGTGAGTGTGAGTGGTTGTACGTCTCTCTCTGTCTCTGTATGCTGGCCCTGTGATGGACTAGTGACCCATCCAGGGTGACTCCGCCCTTGACCAGTGTGAGCTTGGATTGGCTCCAGCACCCCCTGCAGCCTAGATAAGCAGTGCAAGATGAACGAATGAATGAATGATTGGATGTAATTGCCCAACAACTTGTGAAACATCCTGTTAGTATGAAGAACCTATACATGATATTAGTTATTATATAACAGCAATCTCAAAACACTAGTACATCCTGAATACATCCATGTGAACATATAGTAACTAAAAGGGGAAACATTTTCTATTGCATGTTTGCATGGATTTATATCTAAGTTACATCCAGGTGTGAGACACAGACTCATGCATTTTGCACAATTCGGTGTCTAAACCACCCACGCTGAACATTCGAAAGTGTAAATAAGGAAAACAATAAGCTGCCATTTGCCTGAGCTCACTGACATGCGCACCTTGAATCACAGATTTAGAATCTATTCTGTTGCCTTGAGTGGAGCTGACTGGGTGTCCACTGGGATTCAACCAACCTCCCCAGCATAGCAAAGGTCACACAGCAGAGGTATGGCTTTCTAATGCAATGCCCTTTTGTGGTGTCTGAACTGCCTGCATTGTATTCCCCTCACATAGACTTCTTGCGGAGAAAGAGGCTTTTAGAAGCCGGATAAGGAGAACAGCATTGACAGCGTTTCTAAAGGGCAATCATACAGATTATTCAGTCCAGTTGCCCTCTTTATTGAGATTAAGGCGCTCGCACCTCTGATATTGTATAAAGCAATAGGTATCTCACCCTGTGATAGCCCAAGGACTCGGTGAGAGATGCAGGGAAAGGCATTTTCTACTCTGACAACAGCTGAACTCAGCTCAGCAATGCCGTTTTCTGATAAAGCTGGCCAAGGAGAGCTGCTCCTCTGCCAAATTGGCATCATCATTCACTGAACTAAGGCACAAAGTATGCTGTTGTGATGTCATGATAGTACATTTGGCAAGTTTTTGTTTAACTGTTGGCAAGTAGGAAAACTCATCGAGATGGCAATTCTGTGATGTTTAGTTTGGAGGAACTCTGCAAACTAATCTTCTTTGGCCTCATTTTCTGCCATACTAATGACATGGCTTCCTGGACAGCAATTTATTGGGTTGTTAGTCTGTCAGCTTGCCGGCCAGTTTGCTACTTTGGTCCAGACTTTATCTCAACTACTGTTAGATACATTGCTGTGGAATTTCGCACAGACATTTGTGGTCCCCTGTGGTGACTTCCTGACCTTTCTGTGAGCACCACCGTGCAGTTCACATCCCCGGTGCTGTGTGAAATGTCTTGACAACAATTGGAGTAAGTTTTGAAAGGTCCCCTTACAATTTCTGAGTTTTTTTTTTTTTTTTTTTTTTAATGCTACTGAGAAAATATCAGCATGCAAACACGATATCATGAGACAGGGAACATGGTAAATCATAGCTGTTAGCATCAGCTTGTTAGCGTGTCACTGTGACCAGGCTAGGATACTGACATTTAGCTCAAAGCACTGCTGTGCCCGAGTTCAGCCTCACAGAGTTGCTGGCATGGCTGCAGTCTCTCGCGCTCGTTTTGACTTTAGTTGGCTTTGAAAAGGTTTCAACAATATACGGGCTCCAGCATTTTCACAACCTCCTGAGGAGAGTCAAACACCTCAGCTTCACTAAAGACATAACTGGAGCTGCATGGATTTCATTTGACAGCACAAAAAAAAGTAAAGAAAAAAAAAGTGAGGCCCTTTTCCCCTCCACACTTCATCATATAATGTATGCAAGCAAACACTAAACTCCTCAAGGCGATATGTTGTGATGGTAGCAGCTGGAAATGGAAAGAAATGGTGAACACAATATCTATATGGATTATCACCTGTGACGAATGTGAAGAATGAAGAAGCTATGACGTCCCAGTCGCAGACAATTATCTTGCCGGCGTAGATTCCCACTGTTAGACTTAAATCATAAATATTTTTTTATGGGCGTCAACAATGCTGGAACAGACCAACAGCATGTTTGTAAGTTCAAATATTCCTTTAATGTCTGATGCAACCTGTTGCAAGAACAGACAAGGAGAGTGAGAAACAGCTGCGCGCAGATATGGGATTAGGGGAAAAAAGTAATTTATCCCCTCCTTGCAATTAGTGCATATTATCTTTGTAATTACTATTATTATCACAGTTAAAAAGGAAAGCATTTGTAAAAAGTGGTGTTCACGACACTGCACATTATTTCCTTATTATGTTAAAATTCTTATTAAAAATCTGAAAGTGCAATTATGTCAGCTGGCAAAGAGTCATTAAATCTAGCATGAAAGCCTCCCCAATATCAAATGGTGAGATTCTGCTTCTCTTCCAGCCAACTCTCTCCCTGCAATGCAACCGAGCTCTGTCACGCTCTGCAAAGGCTCAACAAAGGACACTGCAGTCTCATTAGCCAAGTAAACAAATCAGAGAGTGAAATGAGATGCTTTTTATACTGAAACAATGGATTTCCCACTGGAGAAAATATGGCGGGAGATGAAACCCGATGATGAGGCACGTGCTCTTATAGAAACCCTGAGATGGAAGTGCTCGTGTGAAACAGGCCCCACTCCATGCTAAAGAGATGAAAAACCTGACACTGGTTTATAGATTGAAGTGAAAACGCTCTGGATTTACTCGCATTTGTGGAGTAGCTGAAATGAGAGAGCCATAATTTAGCATTCACAGGAAGACACATGCATGCATCTGATAATTTAAGGGGAAAATCTGACTTGAAGACATTTTTGACCATATACTTCCTATTACGCCACTTTTGCCAATTTGATTGGCAAATTAGAGGATTTGCTGCATCAGAGATGGATGCCAGAAAAGAAATTGTGAGCATCTATCCCCGCCGATACGCATTTTTCCTGAAATGTGCAATGTAAAAACATGGGCTCCAAACCAAGCGAAAATCAATTTGCCATTTCAGCTTGTCGCATTCCTTATAACCTGCCTAACATTAGTGTGTAAAAGACATTTTGACAAATGTGAGGCTCCCTTGAGTGCAAATGCCATTTTTTAAATTCCCATTTTTTCTATTGTGTGAGCACAAGCAGGCTGAGACTGGATTGTGGTGACGCTTGTGTTTAGCTGGGACCTCTTGGGGACATGAGGTCGGTGGCTTCATCTCTGTCCGAGAGATGAGACAGTTCCCACAGCTCCTTTAACACAGGGGTGCTCTAAGTACGTCTGACATATTATTGATTATCTTGGGTCTCATGTGCAGCAGCACCGCATTAGCTTGGGACAGCCAAACAGACATTCACACACAGATGGTCCCTCAGTGACCTGGACAGATGGCAGGGACGTACAGTCAAATCACAGCTCAGACACAGTGAGCAGCCACAAAACAATGTCCACCAACACGAGTATCCTGTACTATTGAAAGTACTTACATAATAGAATTTGTAGATACTTCAAATGGGTTGACACATCAGGCCAGTCCTAATGAAACCACTGGATGTAATCCTTAAAAGCAACTCTTTCCAGAATGAAGTGGATTAGAACACTGTCTCATAAACCAGTTTCAACAAGTGGACACAGAGTCTGTGTCTGTAAAAGTGAAGCCAATGATGAAGAAACTAAAACTGACACGCTATCTATGACGATCAAGAGGTGACCCCACTGGTTGTAAAAAGAGGCAAGATTATGTTGAAATTGATGTGAAAATGTCCCTACTTCTCACTTGATTTATTAGGGAAGCAAACATTTTCTTGAGTTTATGGTCTCAGTCTCCAGTTTTAAGTCTTCATCAATACAACACGAGGGTAATTTTTTAAATGGTCCCATTTGGAGAAAAACAGACCATAAAAGAGGTTCTGAATTAGAGCTTGGGGTAATACACGGGTAAACTGTACTGAAAGTCTTCAAAATAATTAAATTGTTTCTTAGGTAAGTTTCTTAGGTTATAAAATGAGGTGGCTCAAAAGTGAAGCCATCCTATCAAATCATTGCACCCCTCATCCTTGATTAAACAGATTGGACATGATGAGAAAAGGCACACACTTACTATGTAAAATCTCACTGCTGAAAATGTTTATCAGAGCAAAAACCAGAACTACCTGCATAGCTCAGAGACCAGATTGAGTCTCTTGCATCATGTCTAGTTTCCTCCAAACACGATGCTTAGAATTGAGGCCAAAGAGGTCAGTCTTGGTTTCATCACACCAAAGAATCTTTTTTCTCACTGTCTGAAAAGCCTTTTGGGCAGAGTAAAATTACAAAATGGCAATTGGGGGGCGTTCAGCTTTTCCCCGCAAGCAGAAGGGAACCTGTATGAAGCAGGCATGGTCTTCGGTTATCAGTGGCAGTCCTTGCGGCATCTTAAACTCATACTGTCAAATAAATATACGATGGTGAAAGTGCATTATTTCCCTCTGAAATGTACTGGAAATGGAAATGCTGAAGTAAAAGTATCTTAATACTGTGCTCGATGCTTCAATGAGTGTCAATTATGAAATGGGTAAAAGACTTACCCACCACGGCCACAAGATTATCACAATAAAATAATAAACTCTATAGCAGCTAATTTTCCATTTTCTCAGTGCTCATTATTTATATTAATGTTTAATTAAGGCTAAAGTTAGAAGCTAGCTAACATTAGTGTCCATCTGTAGATACTTGACAGTATCTAATTCTAACTCTGAAGGTATTTACTCATACTATCTGCCTGGTGGCTCTGAGAACATATGCTACTGATGGGAGTGAGGCAGACAAGATGTTTGTAAAAGTTAAGAAACAGTACTATAGCCAGTATGAAAATAGAAGTTACAGTTTGTCCTTTGAATTAACTGGCAAAAATTTCATAAGGTGTCTGAACACTTTCTGAACGAACTGTCCATTAGTGACCCAGCTCCTGTTGTCTGGAAATTATACGGTGTAAAATATTTGGAGATAAACATTAGAAAATCGTGTGCTACAAGATTTAGCACAATGTCTTCTTTTTCATCCTATAAACTTAGACCACAGGTCGGCTTTTCTTAGGTCTTGAACTGCAGACAGTCACTGTGACAGGTCTGTACGGGCTTTTGATTCATTCCCCTACTTATTTCAACTTTTAGACCCCTTCCCATAGGGCACAAGATTTAAGGTTTTCCCTCTCTGCAGAGTGAGAATGATCACGTGAGGACTCCTCAGTGATCTAAGTCATTTTAACTGAGAGTTATACAACCTATCGTGTTATATCATTTCCTCCAAACTTGAAGAAAAGAAAGACAAGAAATGGACCCAAGCATTTGTGATTCCTGCTGGGGTACATTGCAGGGTGAAAACCAAGACAAGGCCAGAGCCATAGCACAGTGTGTTGGTAACAATTCACACTGCAACCTCCTCCTCTTAAATGACATGAACCGGTACTGGAAAAGTCCAGTGAAGGTCCAATGAAGTTAAATGTACGAGAAGTTGCGTCAAGTTTGAGATAAATAAAACTTCCACTTTTTTCACTACACTGTGTTGTAAACACAATGTGAAATGAAAATGTCGAAACTCACAGTAAACTACAAAACAGGGGCCTTGTTCGGTGCATCAGTGCAGCGAATGCAGCGTTCGCTTTGCCATATATCATGTATGAAGTATAATTTGACAGCTAGGTACAATTCTTGTGCTTATTCTGCAAATCTGGTTCTCTTGTTTTGACTTGTTGCATTACAGTTCAGTTCTGATGCTGTGGAGTATGCTTTTATGTCTGCTTCTCCCCATTGTACCTGTGTACACCTGCTCCCTCCCACTATCTTTATTACACATAATATTAATGTAGAGCAGGGCGGAGGATGACATTTTTATTGAATTATTTACAAGGAAAAATAATGACAGTGGGATCTCTGTGCTAAACAAATAAATAAATCAGATATCTAATCAAATTCTGGGATGATGTATGTGGAGCATGGTGTTATTACGTTAGGTGATAGGTGTCAGAGCTCACAATACCAGCAGTGGTGGAGCGCATGGGATTGTACATGGGAAAGTTTATTTTTTTATTTATTTTTTTCGTCTGTTTTGGTTTTTGACATTTGATTGTCTCTCTTGGGCAATAATGATGATATGAAGCTGTAGCTTATTAGACTGAAAGACTGTCAAACTGAACACATCACTTGCACAAAAAGATAAAAAAAAGCTGAAGTTTCTTTGTTGTCCATGTTCTTGAATGTTGATTTACATAAGACAGAATGAACTAGATTCTTTTCTTTTTTTCTTTTTTTTTCAAGAGACATTTGAACGTGGGGTTTGTTTGGGATGTTCTGGGTTTCTCCCCTTGCACACAACCAACACAAAAAGTTTGGCTTCATCCCGCACAACAAACAAACTCCTCTATAAGATGCTCAAGGCCTCCTGCATGTGAGCAGGACAAGTTCTCATGTGCTGCTCTGTTCACTCATTGTTTATCTCCTCACTGGCTCACCAAGACTGTTTTTGAGAAGTTGCAGAGGAGATGGGGTTGTGAAGTTTACTACACCGTGGGGACGAGAGAGGAATGGATCATGTTCAGATTTGTCTTTGATTATGACTCTTGATCACTCGTTTCTCTCTGCTTTTGTGTGTGCTGTCACCCATGAATCTGAGCCAGCACATTACTTTCACTCTAGCAAGATGAATTATGTGTTTGGGAGCCACACCTGACATTTTTTTCTGGTACATACCTGCTAAATTGTCCCAGAAACAGGGAAACCCTTGTTTTTTATGAAAAAGACAACACACATTGTTTCCGTGTTATTTAGTGTGAAATTTGCGTCATTGTTCGACCAAAAGTGAAGAACTGATGTGTACTGTGTGGTTATATTGTACTTTTACTTTGTACATGACCACATTAAATTTCAAGAGGTCCTTACTTTTCGTTTCACAATTGCCTTCTTAAATGTCACTCCAGTTTTGCTTCACTCAATTGTTTCACTCACTTCACTTACTTAAACCCACCACATCACTTAGACCATAAGCTTTCGGCCAAAACTGTCCATTTCTATTTCAGCTATTCAGTATTTACTTTTGTGAATACATGTCGTACAGAAGTTGGAGTAGCCTCGAGGCTTAGTTCTTATTAATGTTATTCCCGGACAACGGTTTTGCAAAAAGTAAGTGTGTTTTCATTTATCAATTTCGATGCGCATGTTCAATGTTTTTATAACAATGACTTAATAGCAAGTTATGCAAAACCACCCCCCCCCCCAAAAAAAAAAAAACAATCACAAAAACACTACGCAATGCTAATACTAACTCTTGACACTCCGGCATCTTTTCTCCTACTGAAGTCAGCACACTAATCAGCTCTCCCTCTTTCTGACTCACTGTATCCTCCAAGGACGTGTTATAAGCTTATGTGTCAATGGATGCATAAAGTAACCACAGCAGAGAAAGAGGTACAAATGTCCTCTAGGCGCCTGACCTGAGTTAGCGCCACCAGTTATTTAACTTCATTTGCCTGTTACTTATATGCACATCATAGCATTGAATATATAAGTATGTGCAGTTAACATTTTATTTTGCCAGTTTTCTGGAACTGTTTCCAAAATCGGGCTTTCTTTCATGTTTAATATCTTAATTTAGTATCCACCTGTTAGTCAAAGGCTAATTTGGTTAATTAGCTTTATTTCAGGATTGGCAGCTACAACATTGAATGAAAATTTGTGGTCATGGTAAATAAAAAGCAGGAAATCCATTTTCCTGCATGAACATCGGATTTGTGCTACATGTTGCCCATTCCCTATATCCAACTTTTAATGTAATGACTATTACATCAAAACATACATCATTGCAATTTCTAAGAATATTGGCCTGATTTGACCATTAAGAAAATTACCTGAAAAGACTATCCTAAAATCTGACTGGCAACCTGTCCAGGGTAAACCCCTAACCTTTCCCTGACATGCGAGCTGTTGATTCGCTGCCGCACCCAATTGGACTCTGACGGATAAGTGGTTAAAAATGAAATAAATGAAACTATCCTAAAGTTGGCAGGACTATCAGAGTCACTCATAGGAAGAGCCTGGTCTAATTGCAGATGCTGTCCATTCCTTACCAAGACATAGCACCAATAAATGACACAGAATTAAAAAGTTTTGTTTTTTGTTTGTTTGTTTATTTGTCTGTTTTTGTAAAATTGGGTACTTTATTAAATTAGCACATGGATCACAGCCCACATTTTCTTACTTTGCTTGACATAAGAAAATAACCTAATTATGATAGAGAAGTTATCTCTAATCCCTCCAGTTCCGGTTGAGGAACCTTGATTTAGTACCTGCAGACTCCTGAACTCCTTAAAAGGTTGCTTTGTTCCTGGTTGTAGCAGTACAAAAGATTCTTATTCACAGGAAAGATGGAATGACTATTTATTTAACTTTCTTTGAGTACTCTAAGGATTTTAAGACAATTGGCACTGTGGAAACCAAAAGATGGAGCATAAATTAGATGACTAAACTTAATTTAATGGTACGAGGTACATTTTTTCATCCATGACAGTGTATCTCAACCAGAAATAAATTAATTTGAAAATCCAATATGTTAAATATAGCAATGAAGTAACCCAACCCTAAAACCTTTTTTTGTTCCAACTACTTGTCCAATTGACATTTAGGCCCTTTTTTCCATAGCGGTCATTCAAAATGTGATAATCCCCTCATAGTGGCAATAATAAGTGAATGGAAGAGGTGAGGAAGTCAGTGGACAATTAACTTCACTTGACATTGAATGGACAACATCTCAAAATGCATTTATAGATATCCAATGCCTGGAGTGGCTGGAATAAAAGGAATTCAAATTAGAGCACTGTTCACAGCTGAAGCCCATTATCTCAACACGCTGCAGAAACAGAAAAAGAGGGAGAGATGTAGCGAGTATGTGTGCCTGAGAGAAAGAAAGAAAGAGACAGAGAGACCAAGAGATGGAGAGAAAGAAGACAGGATCACAGATGGAGTGAAGAAAAGTTGAAAGATAAAAATAAAATAAAAATAAAATAAAAAAAAGTCCACTCCCACTCCGAAAATATGACCTCAGGTGAAAATGAGATAACTCTCCCTCTTTTTTGGGGGGGTTTTCACAATGAGGTATTATCAGCTTGAAAAGGGCATAAGGCAGGGAAGGGGAGATGAGGAAGCGAATGTAATAGTGAGGGAGGGATCTCCATTGATATATCCATCCGAACTGGAGGGCCTGGAACTGACAGGGCCCCAGAGAAGCTTCTGCGAAGAGCCTGAGAGAGATAAGGGGGGGTCATTATTTCTCAAACTTGAGTAATCCCTTGATGGCACAGTCCTGGCATTTCCCAAGGGTTATGGGACTTTTGAGGATCTGAGGGGAGAAGAGAATTGGAGGAAAAGCATTTTGGTCTGTGTGTAATCATCTTGAAAAATATTGGTTATTTATACAGTATATTGATAGAATAACCCAAAGAATGAGCTGCACATTGAAGAAATGGGGAACATTAGCTGGCTGCAGAAATGTATAAGCAGTACTTTGACAGTAGCTTAATGGTCAGTTACGGCTGAAATACCAATATCTTTATTAGTTGTGATATTACTTTGTTAATTAATCCCTAGACAATTAGTGCATTTCCCAGTATTCCTTCTCCTTGACATGGACACTGAAGAAAGTGATCTTCAGCCCAGAAACAGACTTCTCTTCTGGCCAGCATGGCTCTGTGGACAACAATATCCAGCCTGCCAGTCAGTCTGTAGGCTCACCACTTTGACCCAGACTTAAATGCCTTAACCGTCTGAATGATTGCCTTGAAACTGCAATCACTCCCTGATTTGGTCACGATACAATTACTATGCCGGCAAGAGGATTTCTCTTGGTTGAACACTAACATGTTCTTTTTGGGGCCCTGGCTGAAAGAATATCTTTATATCACACATGTGGTTAAGAGTGAACAAAACACTTTAGGATAAAAAGTAGCTCCTTTAAACTGTTATTTTTTTACTGATCGTCAACAGTTAGTTTAGCCTTCGCTGCACACTTAGCACTGCTTAAATTAATCTGTATTCAGTGGCACACATGTAACACGTGCATACAGAGCCGTCGCATGGACTGTGCGAACTGTGCAACGGCACAGGGCCTCGCGCCACTAGGAGGCCTCGTGCCTGCAATCCTACGTTTTTTTTCCCCCAACAAATCCAACAAATTAAGCGGGTTTTTCATTGTCACTATGCCATTACGCCTCACTGAAGAAGGAAGAGGGGGAAAGCTAACATGTCAGCTGCGAGAGAATGCAACCGATTTCGCAAGCACGAATTGGGTTCTGAGAAAAGGAAAAAAATTAAAAAGAAGGAACTGTGGGGATCACTGGATAAATTTATCAGCACTTCCAGAGATGTGGTGGCTGAGCAGATGCCCAAAGCTAGCGGGTCTGAATATGCTAATGTGGTGGCAACAACTAGCATCACCCACACCGACACCGTGGCAGAGCCTAGCGGGCTTCAACAACAGCAGGACGGGAACGTGGGCACTGAGGACGATGATGAAGTCCGAGGTGGGGGTGAGGAAATTTGATCATTCAGTAGAACTAGAATAGCCGTGTCCGTGTGACTATTATTCATGCACAATTGCGCATCCATGTCAAAGAGCAGGGCCTCGCACCCCCCCTGCGATGGCCCTGTGTGCATATCATATATTTACAGGTCCAGGTAGACAAAACATTCTGAAGCAAAGGTTTGGGACATTTAAATATATGTTTTTCCATAATTCTATTAAATTAGATGTGTACATTGAATTTCCATTGCTTTCCTTCATTCATCCTCTACCGCCTATCCATTTCTGGGTCGTGGGGCTGCTGGAGCCAATCCCAGCTCACACTGGGTGAGGGTGGGGTACACCCTGGACAGGTCACCAATCCATCACAGGGCCAACACACAGAGACAAACAACCACTCACAGACAATTTAGAGTCACCATTTAACCTAAACATGATGTCTGTGGACAGTGGGAGGAAACCCACTCAGGCACAGGGAGAATATGCAAACTCTGCACAGAAAGGACCCAGGCCAGGAACCGAACCCACGACCTTCTTACTGTGGGGCAACAGTGCTAACCACTATGCCGCTGTGCTGCCGAGTGCTTTTCTTTCCCTCTTATTCCACTTTCAACACTCAACACTATAAATGTGTCTTGCTCACTGTTTGACATGCAATGTTTAGCCAGGTCTGAACCAGATGTGTCTGGATCTGACTCCAGACCGTGGAAGCTGACCAATCAGTGACCCCTGCAGCAGTGGCCAACATGCTACTGATTGACGGAGCCTATAAATAGGGCTAACAACAACTTTAACTGATTATATCACATCGATTTAACATTGGTAAGTATATGCTTAAAGCAAAAAGTTAGGAGGAAAGGTCCAACATGAAAACAGAAATGATTCATTGCGGTGTGAAGTGCTAAAGCTCTGGGCTGGAATCAGTCTCTCAGACTGTCACCATGTCCTCTACATAAAATTTTAGCAATTTTTATTATCTGAGATATCAATATGTCTCTATCTCTGGCATCTCAGTGACCACCTTGGGAATATTCTGCCTCTGTACCTCACTGTAGTCTATAAACTAGGTGGCTGCAGATCACAATTAAGGGCAGCCAGGCAGAAAATGGCTACAGGGGCCATGAGGCTGTGGTGATTGAACAGCAGAAGATCATTTTCAAAGGGGCCCTAAAAATTAACTGCGTTGTGCCGTTAACCCGATCACCTAACTGCTGCATGGATAAGTTCCAGCATTGGCATTTCAGCATTGCTGTCCAGTTGGCACATGAGGAGCATTGGTTTTTGTTTGGTTTTTTGTTTTTTTTGATGGATTTTAAATTGTACCTCAGCTGTTGGTCGAGAATTCGACTATCCAATTATGTTGCGAGCCATATGTACATGACACATCTTCAATTACTGTCCTGAAGTGTTTTTGTTCAAAAGCGCGGCCGGGCAGAATATAGAGCCGATAACACGGGGGAAAAAGGCTCTCTGGTATGTCAGACTCATTTCTTCCTGCCTTTACAACGATGCTATGTCAGTTTAAAGCTTCTTATGTAAGCCAAGGTTCATGTTTTCTTTTATGTGCATTGCATCTGAAAGATGAAATTTCTCTTTTCTACTTTTTTTTCTTTGCTACTCACTGCTAAGTTATGTGGTTCTGCATGACAAGAACACATCTGTTGTTGAACCGTTATGTTCAATTAGCTGCCTGCTCCTGCAAAACATGACTAACCACAGTATACGGAAGTATACGGAACACAAACTCACAGGACCGGGGCCAAAATAACAACTTATTGTCTGTAGTTTCTTGTAGCTGTCTCTTTCTTTACGCAAGGAGAAAGGAACCAGCAACACTGTCAGTTAATTTTCAGATTTGGTAATCTTCCAAGTTCATTAACAAAAGCCTGTGTCTGACTTGTTGTGCCTTTTGTACGCACCGAGGAGTTGTTGTGATACGCCATAATGAATAAGTGATGAGCTGTTTGGGTGATTTGCGAAGTGACACAACTTTTATTATTTACGCTGTAAACCCTGATGGGAGGGGGGACTGTGGATAACCATAAGCGAATGTGACAGGATTGTGTGGGTGGAATCCACTTAGAACTATTACAATCAAGCTTCATTTACATGAGCTACCGACAACCTTCAGTTGACTTTGGGGGGGCTGTGTTTGGGAATCATGGACATGGTATTACAGAGCATACTGATGCATCTGTAATAGAGGCAGGCGGCAGAGCCTAATGCTGACCAGCTCTGCCGAAGAGAGAGAGAGAGAAAAAAAATTGTTCCAAATGGAAAAAGTTTAATTCCCCCCTACTTCACGCAATGGGATGGATATAACATTCATCAGTGCCCTGTCAACTAATGCATTTGGTTTTATATTACACCTGAGATTTTTTTCTCTCTCTCCCTTTTCTTTTATGGCTTCATGAAGCCAGATTAAAATGCTAAAATTGTGAATTAATTTTTTTACCAGGGCACTGGAACCAAAGAAATTTAGATTTTAGAGAGTGATGGAGTATTTTATTGTAAGGCATGAGAGTGATATTGAGGGCAAAGGAGAAGAGGAAGTCATTTTCAGATGACTAGGACATCTAACTTGGAATAATGTTATTTTTTTATTTAATTTAAATATCTGAAGCTACCCTCTCAAGGAGCACCATTTACAGTCCGAGACATTAAAAAGGGAAACTTGTAGGACTGTAAAATCCTACAAAGAGGCTGCTTTAAAATAACTCTTTGATCTTAAATATAACCAGCCCCCTGAATGCAATGGTTCCCTCCCTGGTACCATCTGTCCCTCCTACAGAAAGTTCTGTTATATTTATATCAAGACAGGTATTAATCCCTTGAGCTTTTTTTCTTATGTTTCATTATAAAACTCACAAAACTCCCATTTTTGGCTCCACAATACCTGTCAGGAGGGACTATTTTTTCTTTCTTTTTTTTTTTTTTTTTTGGTGCAACAATGATAATTCAAATAATGATACATGATTTTGGGGGGAGCTCAGCACAACAACATAAACCCATCTGAAAATGTAGAGCAGCCCTTATCCCAAAAGAGGCTACCAAAAACTCCTGGGAGAAGAGTGAAGCGCTGGAATCATAAAACAAGACTTTTTCTGAATTTACAAGCCACTGGTGCTGTTTTATTTACACTGGCACCAATCTCTGTGGCCGTCATACAATTAAATACTGGAATAAGTTGCAACAGTGTGTATTTTAGAGCAGTGTATTTACTTATCATACCATCAAAGGAGGCTCATTCACATATGCAAAGATGTTTTTCGAGTGTACTCAGGGCATGTGGTTTCCACCTGACAAGTAAATCTAAATTTGTGTTTTATGACTCTGGAAAATCCCTCAAAATAAAAATGTATTTATGGGGCAAAGCTTCAGATTCAATGTCCTCAATTCAAAATTTCTCCATTCCTTAAAAACACTTTGCAAAGCTTGGCATTTCCTCCTCCGAACACTGGGGGGAGCTGTTATGTTATTACCACAGACGTGGGACATGGATGGAAAAATACACGCATTGAGACAGTTTGTGCCTGACGAATAACAGTTTGCCTGAAAACTGAAACATATAATTTTGGTTTGTGCATGCAGTTAAAATATGTTCCACAATCTATTCCCCCTCTCAGTGTTTTCCCATCCACCCACCACGCACCTACAAATAATACTGTCGTCAAGCTTCCTGACTATTTTTGGCTGTGTCCAACCTGAAGCCTGGATCCACTGCAGCAGACAAATACCCCGACTGCTTGGGATGCCCTTTGCTGATTATGATTATTATGAATATGATGAGAGTTTGTCAAGTGTAAACAACTTGCTCTGATAAAGACTCCTCATGAATGCTCATCTCTCTTCCCTTGACATCATCTTGCTCTCTCATTCTCTTATCAATCCCCTCACCACCCAGTTTGTGTCAAAAGAGACTTTGGATTTCTTCGGCAGAAATCACAAAGCACACTGTTTGTCACATTAACGGAAGATGAAGGAAAAGACATTTTCTGCTTGTTGAACACTAAGGAAATGAAAAAGTGATAGCAGCTCCTTTTAATCATGTCATGTTTTCTGAGGAAAAAAAAATGCAGATTGTTACAATCAGAATGTAGTTGGGTTAGTTTTCTGTCTCTCTCTTTCCTCCCCCCCAGCATTGCGGTTGTTGCCTTTGGTGTGTCACAACTGATTGTTTGTATGTATCACAGACAGAAACCATGCATTTGCAGATGGGATCCTTCTGCGACCAATCTATATATGTAGCTTCTTCACAAAAGATGTAATTACAACGACAGTGTAAATTTCTACAGGCAATTAGCCTGGGACAAGGAGCATGGACAAGCCTCACGTCCTCGTAGGCACGCTGTCTCCCTCCCTGTCCTTTCCTTTTTTACTCCTTGACAGAGCGCTGTGTGGCCTGGCAGAGCATGAGAGAGACCGTAGCATTCCTAATTCCTTTTATTTTCTATCAAGGTTATACTGGTGAAAGTGCGAACAGGTTTTGAAGCTGGCTGAAGCAGCAAAGGATGTGAATTCCATTTGAGAACTCATTTTAATTTTAATAATTGATCCCTAAAATTGTACTATATATATACGAACAGATGTCTTTCCTTTGCAGTTTGTAGAAAATCTTGTCAATAATATGAAAACACCTTCAGGTGTTGCTCCCATCCCATAGGTTGGTGTAAATATGCACAAATTTACATGACCTATTTTGTTTTAATGATGGATGAGTTAATTGGGCAATTAACTCAATAACAGGTGTCCGTAATGGCGCAATGCTTCAGAGACTGAGGCTTAGAGAGCAGCTCAGTCTGTGTACGGCTTAATGGACAGAGCTGTTAAAACTGTTAAAAGGAAGCAGACGCATATGTGGTCTGGAGGCTCCTCGCGTTCTGACATTTAACAAAACAAAAACTGGATGCAGCGAGCAGTGATAATGTAAAGCACCTGCATTCAGAATTTGACTTGGAGCGTGCTCACGGGTCTGAGGGAGCGGGCTGCGGCTGCATGTGTGTCAAGAATATTTTCGAAACCTTTAGTGGCTCATAAGGGAGATGTGTGAAATCTGATGAATTGCTTCAATTGATGTCCCTGTGTCTGCTGCTCGAAGCTAGGGGCTAAATTGCTTTTTACAAATATAACGCACCTGAATCTCCAACTGCTGCTCAACTGGCATTGTGGGTAATATAGGTGCAGGGGAGATATTTCTAGTTCTATATCGATTTTGATCCAGTTAAAAAAAAAAACCTCTCCATTATCTCCCTCTACATTTTTCCCTTACCCAAGCACTGGATCTGAGTCCAATTTCGAGTCGATTGTCCTTCTTAGAATCTTATTCTGCTCTACAGAGGAAAATAGTTGCCCATACCTGTTGCCCTAAACTCCTTGACAACTTTATTTAACAGTCATTTTATAGTTTATAAAGTGAGGCAGTGTTCCTGAATGAACACGAAAACATTAAACTGGCTCCACCATCACCAGCTGTGTGAAAGCTGCCAACATGTCAATGAATTCATGATTATCAACACAAATTGAATGTTTCGAGGGTGCTTTTTAAGGTCATGCATTTTGTATAGGCAAATGGAAACAAGAGCATTATTTTATTTGTATTGTATAAACTCATTGCAAATGACTGTATGAATTGAATTAGGGAAAAAAAAAGAAAACTATTTTCGCTCATTGCATTGCATTTATTAACTTTAAACTGTGCATTCATAAAGGGTTGTAAAGGTAAAGTGCCTGAATGCATTTTCCCAGAAACGCAATCCTTCATGTCCTTTACTGTCATCATAGCTTTGTATGTTAGCAAATCTTATAGACGTCTTTCATTGCTCCACCTTCGTCACTCCACCAACGTGGAAAGCCCGAAACACAAGAATTGAACTAACTTTGGACAACCTAGCTAGAGTTACCTGCAGGAGACATTAGTGGTAGAAGGTTGAGGATGGAGGAGATGACCGACAGCTACTAATGTCTGTTCTTCATTCCACTTCACTCAGTGATTTCATATCAGAAGTATTATTAATTTATTGACATTTACATTCACTTCCAGAGCACTATTATTTAGTTTATATGTAGTAACTCTGCTGCTGTAGGAACTCACTCTGTTTATTGGAATATTATTCAGAATTTTATTCTGTTACAAATGAGGATTAGCCAGAGTGTACTGAAGATATAGAAATATAACAAGTACTTCATCTGATAAGAGAGCCTTTGATTTATCACTGCCACCTCAACTTATGTCTCCAGACACTGAGTTGAAACCCTTCACTTACACTCAGCGTGTGATTGTTAGATGGCACCTCGACACATGGACCATTGTGCCAATTTGATGGTGACTGAAGTATGTTGTCATGACAGCATAGTCCACATGAACTATTCACGTACACTTTGTTTTTTTTTTTTTTTGCTTCACTAAAGTCATTGCAATACTGAGCAATGTTAATGCATATTGCAGAATTTTCTCATACTATGCAGGTCTAAAGTTGCTGTTATTTCATAGCCATTAAGGTTCTTGGTATTTGGGGGTGCAAGGCTTACTTGCCTGAACCACTGTTTTATCATATCATAATCCTCTGTAGTTCTATTTTATATTTTCTGTGTTAAAAAAAATGTTACATTAGCCTCTGAAATACATAAAAGTAGAAGTATAAAGCAGCATAAAATAGAAATACTCAAGTATAATGCAAATATGTCCAGTTCCTTTTGACCACTGGAGACTTATTAAATAATTTTGGTTTGTTTTTCATGATGTGAAATGGAAAATTTCAGGGATTGTGAGACATAGAGACGAAGACGCAGAAGTGTTCAAGGCAAGAGAAAAACTCGGATAAATGCCGCTCAGCAACAAGAGGTAATGGCATGAAAGTGTCAGTGGCAAAAAGTTTTGTGACTGTGATGCTCTTGTGGGGGTGTGTCATAAGCATTCAGCTGCTCTGAAAAAAAAAAAAAGCAAATGAAAGGGGAAATGCTTGGTGGGCCTCAAAACTTTCATACCATGCACCGGTAAAAGATTTTTGTTCTTGTGTGTGGAAACAACAGAAAGAGATGATTCTTATTAGAACCTGTCAAACACAATAACACTGGGGTTTGTAATACATTCTGGCTTCTGTGCAACCGCATCATCTGCCTATCTCCCTCCAATCTGCGATTGGCTCCTTTATTTAGCAATTCGATGAAATGCATCCCACTTTTGATAAGTAATGAGCTGTAAATACTCCCCAGGGATTTAAACCCATCTCTTTCTGGTTCACAAAAACTTTTTTATTTGCAGTTGTGAATATCCAGACATATTGGAAAAAATGCTCTGTTGAACATAAAGTACATATTTTACATTTCTAGTACGCTCGGAATAAAACTAATCAGAATTGCCAAGTTGCGGAATGATTTTGATAGACAATTGATCGGCTTAGAGACATCACAACGATGGGCACAAAAATGAAAAATAAATAGATGCAGTAAGGCGGTCACAGATTTCTTCTTTAATTTGTTCACATCAACATCATAGCCCTGCAGCAGACCAAGTGAGGGAGCTTTTGAGAAAACTGACATAACACGATTTTGGATGTTGTGGGTCTAAAAATTAACCATAAACTTGTGCAATGGGGTTTATTTATTTATTTATTTTTCTTCTTCCTCTCCCCAATGGCCATGATGCCTTTTGTGCCTGCTGGACTGCGATTAAATGTGCGTGTGGTCACACAGCCTACGGTGTGCGGTGCTTCATTCATATTTTTCTTCCTCTCACCCTTGCCTTTGTTAGCCCCCAACCGACGTTTTGTAGTAGCCTTGAGTCAGGTTTAGACGTGCTGCGGGCTGACAGGAAGCACTGCCTTCGCGGCTCCCTCCCCTCTGTCCACAGATGTCCTCCGGTAATACAAAAAAGAACTAATGACAGCAGATAGACCACATTTATGTGGCACCCAAAAACAATGACTCAAATCTGTGCTGACTAAAACCTTTGGAAGCGTCTTTATATTTAGCGTTATAATGATTAAAATGAATCGTAGAGTAACATGCAGGCACAGTGAGTGAGGTAAGAAATTTTGTCTCAGATCAGTAACCAACTGATCTTAGGTCTTGGTAAAGATCCAGGTGCGGAGAGTACATATATGCTTCCTGAAGTAAAAAAAAAAAAAAAAGTTGTTGTCATAATTACAATAATAAACATGTGGTTAAGGTTGTGGATGAAAGAAAAGATGATTACTATTGGTTTCACAGGGAGAAATAATAGTATTATCAGGTGATTAGGTTTTAACATAAAACAAGGAGATCTGATCCTGGCTGAGCAGCTCCGGGTTCCAAGCAGCTAAGACCCATTAAAAACCCACATCATTTGACAATGGTTTGGGCCACATGTGGTGATCCTGCAGTGGGCCACTGAAGAAACACCTACTCAGCATATTTATTCATTCATCTTCTACTGCTTTTCTGTTCCCAGGTGGTGGCGGGTGCTGGAGCCAATCCCAGCTCACATTGTACTTTGGACTAGTTGCCAGTCCATCGCAGGGCCAACATACAGAGACACAGAGACTAAAGACCACTCACGCTCACACTCAGACCTATGGACAATTTAGAGTCAGTTTAATTAATCCCAACACAATTTCATAATGAAATGAAAATGTTTCATTGATTTTAATGGCCATCTCATTGTCAACCTGATAGGAGGAGAGTCTCTTTTGTCCTCAGTTACACCTTGGTTATGTGGATAGCGTTGACGTCTACTGGTTGGTCTGTATCTTTAACCCTCTGGCCCAAACTGGAATATCTCACCAGCTGTCAGATGACCTATGATGACAGTTTGGTTCAAACACTAATAAAAACTTGAGTGACTGCTGACTTTTTATAGTACAGTACGATCATCAGGTTTCAGTCTTGCAAATGCTTGCTGTAGGATCAACCACTGCAAGTGTATTTGCTTGAATTGAGTTAACCTTCCATCTGGAAGCTTTTGTGTGTGTTGTAATATTTATAGCATCCTGATGATAGCCTTTCGTTGAAAGCAGTTTCTGTGTCCCTACAGAAATTAGACTGTGGCCGTAATTTATTCGCGTTTGCATTAATATTCAAGGAAGTTAAAGAAAGAAAGTACAATGATTGTTAATTGCGTTTATGCATTAATGCACTGTTTTACTTTGAACAATAATGTTGGCTCTCCATGTGATGGCAAGAATCACTCAGCCGATTAGAGGCCCTATCAAAGCTCACCATGCTATTGTACTACAGTGAAAATCTATATAAAAGCACCATGAATCACCTTGAAACCACCTACTGTGCTCCCAGCAAACCAGTCAACAAGAAGCCAATAACAACAATATGGTGAGACTTTTTCTTTTTCGAAGGCCATAAAAGGAAAATAAAATCACTAATGAGTATGTTTATTTGGCTATTTTTTGCATTAGCATTTTCCATTTATCGATAAAGGTTATATAAGTGAATTCATTATCGCAATCCATTTGAACAGATACGTATTTGGGGCCCTACCTCCATCAACCAGGTTTATCAATTATTATATTGATCATGTCTCCATCGATACAGACTTAGAGCCAAAATATCTTTTCTCAGCACAATTTGTTATAGAGTCTACTCCTCTATTTTGTTTTCTATTTTTGTAATAAATGTATGATGATGCTTTTCTAATTTATTAATGGTAACTAATTACTAATTACAGTGTTAAGTGTATTTATTCACATATTCATCCAGTGTACTGCACTTTCATTCCTCCCTTTTATATATATATACAGTTCTACATTTGCGATCATGCAGAATATCACACTATACATTAGTGCAAATTGTGTCAGATTGCTAAAATGCATTACCGGATTCTTGCACAGAGGGAATGTAAACAACATTACCATAATGCATGCTGCTGTAATGACTCATCATTGCTGAGATATGTCATTTTTGATCTGTTGAAAGCCAGAAATGTCTGTTACCTTGTCTAGAAGTGTTTGCTGAGTCATCTTGAAGAACAATCCTAGAGATCTATTATTAAGCTGTTGGTGTATGTATATGTTGTGACTACCAATTGACCCTCTAAAAAGGTACTTATCTGGGTTGGTTGATCTCTTCACTCATCTCCTTGTTGTTCTGCAATGGCTGGATTGCCATTAAGGAACCCAAAGGGAAAACTCTAATGACCTTTTGATTCTAGTCTAGACTTCCGAGATGAAAAAATGGCTTTGTGTAAAGATTTAGATTTAGCCCTTTGCCTTGTTGAGAATTAAATGTGTAGGCAGAGGTACTCAGTAAAAATGTAAAATCAATTCCTACAGTCCCAGGTAAGCAGAGGAAATGGCACTGATGTGGTAATATATTTAAGATGAGCAGCAGGAGTATTTGGCAGACTTACTGGTAGTTGTGTGATGTACAAAAGAAACCAATCTCCAGTGAACCCTCTATAACTCTGCATGTCTATAAGAACAAAATTATTTGTTTTTGTTTTCTTTAGGTCCTTTTGTGTCAGCCTGACCAAAAACTAAGATTGTTATAAAATTTGCGTCAAAGAAATATGAGCTGCACCAACATCATAATGGCAAAACTGAAAATTTTACATTTTTCTTACAATAGAATTGTACTTGCTTGGCTGATTTGTTTGCAAACACAACTATCAATTACTGTGTTAGGAAAGATAAGCCTCTGCAGTTTCAAACCTTCAACCACAAAGTACTGGGTGGTTCACTGGAACAGAAAGGAAAAATACCACTATTCCCTATATTAATTTATAAGGGTTTTTATTTTTTGTCACCACTTCTTTTGACATGTTTTTTATTTCTGCTTTTATCATGTGGATACGGAACTGACAAGCAATTTGACAAGACTCTTTCCACCAAAATGCGCAATTCATTGTTATGATTCAGACGAAGTGAAGTTTTAGTATAGATGATTACAGGACCTGAATCCTAACTGCTGTTGAGTACACAGTTGACTTTTCTCGTCTTAGTTTAATGTTGGCCCTGCTGATACACAAACTGGGCTGATGGGAATGTCAGTAGCTTTTCAGGTATTTGGTCCCAAACCAAAGAAGAACGTGAACTGAAAAGTCAGACAATCAGCAAAGATATGATGTGTCCTCTGGGGGACATGAACACCAAGAGAAGACGTCGTGGTAATCCATTCAGTGGTTTGGTTGTTTTCCATTGATGTCAAAATAAATACCTGTTGATGGAAAAGTCAACATATCACCCGCTAGTTTAATTCATAATTTAAGAGCCATAAATGTCAGCAAAACAGCTACAATCTGACCAAAAGAGAAGTTTCAATATCTGGTATGCCAAAGAGAAAAAATAAATCACATAGGAACACAGTCTTTCCATAAGTGAGCCAGAACCAGGCGGACACAATCAGGATGACTCAGTGATGCACCCATGCTGTTCATTGTATTCTCATCTGTAAGGCCTATTTCAGAGCTATTCTATGATGTCAGCTCTGTTTAGGATCAGGACCCTAACCCTTTCTAAACTTACTTTACAGATCACATAAAACATATGATTCTCCGCACAGCCCGAAACAATCAGGATGGAACTCAACAGCAGGTATCTGGTGGAATGACTTTGCTGAATGTGTAAGCAGAACCTGCTTTTATAAAAAGTAGATTCACAGGAACTCAAGACCGCCAAGGCTCACCGAGGAACTCAGGCAGGAAAAATTATTTCTGCAAGGAATGTTGTTAATGGACTGACCGAAGATCCTGTTCATGGAAACTGATCATTTCCCTGAGCTGGAGGGATCAGGTGGTAAAAGCAAATGAATCAGTAATTGCCAAATTTAGATTCCGATTCTTTAATCTATGGCACATAAACAAATACAAAGCCTAAGCCGAGTAAAGTCTTGGCAGGAACACCATCAATTCTGTGGTTTTTGTATACTAATCATCCTTAAGCATCTCAACTGTCTGGTGGTTGTATATCCCTAAATAAGTGAAACTTGGTGACCGCTATATCCCTTCAAAAAATGTAGATACCAGCAAGTTTTAAGATGAGCCTATGAGCCGTTTGTCGTAGTTTGTCTTTTGTGTGAGTGAAATTCTGTTCTAAAATGCAAAGTATGCTCTAAATGAATGTAATTAGAGAACAATTGTTGGGTGAGTGACACAGGAGTGCCACTCGTTTGCTCAGTAGTATAACGCTGTAGCACAGACTACGACATAAACTGATCCCAAAAGCCATTGTGATGAGTGCACCGTCCGCTCTTGAGTGAGTGATTGACTTGTGCGCTAGTCAGTTGTCATGGTCCTTGACAGTTTTGAGTCATCAGCAGATCCCAAAACACTCTTTTTGAGTGTGGGATGCACAGCAACAGTATAGCGCCTACTTTTCTATTGCTGTGCAAAGTAGCAATAACATGATTTTACACAGAGGTCAACAACTAACTAATGTGTCCCTCGATGGGCTAATCATGTGTATAATGCAAGTAAATTATTTTTGTATGCCACTTTTAAAAACAACAGGGATTGTACCAAAGTGCTTGATGTATAGGGTTTGACAGTGTAGCCTGTATTCCCTATTTACCTATTACTCATTTCTTTCATTTACCACAGCACCCCCCTTTTTAAAAACAGATTTGCTTTGTTTTTAATCTTTGCTGCCTTGTTTCCCACTGAGGAACAAATCAAACAGTTTGAATTGAATATGAAGTTTCACAATATGCTCTTCCCATACCTTTGTAAAAAAGAACGTGTTATTGACTGTTTCATGCTAAAAACGCGTACTCACTTCAAACCCTCAAATTTAATTGCACAGCAGCAAAACATGCTATGGCAGCCAGACAACCCACTGTCTCTTCCATTATGTTGAAGACCTCACCTGTGCTTAGTTGCCGGTTTGTAGATTGAGCAGGGGAGTCTTCCTGAAACATCTGTGTAATGCATGAGTGACTACCTGACGTGGACTGCTGTCCTACATCTGATTTTTGATTTCTAATGGGTCTCCCCCATCTGCATAGAAAACACATTCAAACACATTGAGTTATCATTTATTAATTACAGAGACGTGCTGATTTCAACTTTATAGCTGAATCTCAGTCTGGCATTTTTGGTGTAGTGCGGTTGTGTGGTTGTGCGGCTCACTGCTCTTCTAAGTAGGCAGTGAGGCCAGGAACAGAATTTAATTAGGGTTTATTTAAACATTATACTATCTAATAGTATCTCTTTCAGAGCATTCAGGCAAAGTAGCTGTAAATATTCAGCTAAAAAACAAAGAAACCAAATAAATAAATAAATAATATTCCAAAATGAAATTAATGTCCGACTTGTCCAGGGTGTACTGTGCCCTCGCCCAGAGTGAGCTGGGATTGGCTCCATCCAAGATGGATGGATGGATGGATGGATGAAATTAATGTCATTTAATTTAGAGAGAAAACCATGTTCACAAACAGGCAGTAGATATGGAATGTAAGTGTGATCGGTGCCTTCAGAAATAAATTACATAATAAAATAAATATGTAATATAAACATACATGACATCTAGTTGTAGACATACAAACTGTGATATGTCCGTGCCATGCCAGCTGCAGGCGCCCTACTTAAAGTTACATTAAATCACACCTCTGTCAACAAGCTTGTTTGGTCCTAATCATGAGATATTAGTGTGTTAACATTTCAGTCAAAGAACATAATAAATAAAAACCACTATATCTCTCAAACATCAAGATTCAGTATTTTCATCGTGAGCATGTTGTCATGCTTACAAGTCGGTGCACGGCACAGTGAGATACAGTACAGCCTCAAAGAACCACTTCTTGATATTTATTCCATCATGTTTCAAAGGTTTGACACACAAAATGGCTTTTGTCACAGTGAAGGTGCTAAGAAAAGTAATTTTACAATTAGAAACTGACCACAGACTGCATGATAAGGTGAATAATGACTAACTTCCACAAGTAAATTATACCAATTCAAATGGACAAAATGTCTCCAGCACCTATACTGTAACGCCATGTCCGTACTAGTGTTTAAGCTCTGCTATAATTTCCCCACAGTATTCACTGACCTCCTTCATAGCCAGTAATACCTGCAGGTTTTTAGCAGCTCATCCATCTGAGTGAACAGATCTTCACTGATCCACTATCCCACAGGTCAGTACGACAGAGATGCAGCGTGCCAGAACCAATGTTGTGACTTCTTTCATCAGAGAGAAAACATGTTTGTGAGGCCTTTGAGGCTGACAGAGTACCGTGCTGAGGACAAGGAGAGGGAAATAGCTGCAGAAAAATATTGCAGGATCTTGTCTTCCTTTCCAAATAGCAGGAAATGTGATTTTATTTTTCATAGATAAAATCATAAAACTGAGTGGGAAATCAGTCATTGGCAGTGCTGAATAACTAGATACTGCAAACATTATTTGGATAAATATGTGGAAATAAAATTGTGGAGCCAAAGCAGAGTCAGTAAAACACTCGGACGACCTGAAAAGACAATCAGATCTATAACTCTGTGTTTTACACGTACAACGTCTGCAGCATTGTGTGTCACATTATGGCTTCATGGATAGGTCTGTTGACAACTTCATTCCTTGATTTAGTGAGTTTATTTTAATAGTCTATGATGGCTCGAATTTTCCATTCTGTGTCTGCTTATGCCAAGCAACATTCAGACTAAGCTTTATGTTCAAGTATGTCACTGCCTTTCTGTCTCCAACACAAACAGACTACCAAAGACTATCTCTAAAGTTTTGATCCTGTGGTCTTGAAACTGTCTGACACACAAGGACTCCTGATTAATGACAGCTCCTGGACTTTTCACACTGTGCTACCTTTGCTTATGGGCTTATGGGCTAATTCAACAGGGTTGTCAAATACACACAACTACCACAACCTGGCAGTTTGTGTCTCTATGGTCACTGTACTAACAAATCATGGTACTTCATCATCAACTGATTTAAGACATGGGAGAAACATTTGCTTATTAGACTGACTATGTAAAAACATATAATTTACTGTGTGTTTCAGGCATTGGTGAAATAAATTGAATAGATAATTAAAGCAAAGGACTTGTGATGGACCATCATCTTGTGAAGAACTTAGACGGAGTGAATATTAATACGTACAGCTTAAGCATCTTATTCAGAAAGAGCATTTCCCTCATTATGGCTAATTTGATTTTCAAGCATTTGGTAGCATTTGTCTTGGCAGGACTTTATGTCAGCATTTTAAGCGTACCCCTTTCCTACTCCAGTATTCAACATCTCCATTTTCAGCATGTGTTTGCCACTGCTCTCTCGTGTTGGGAGACAAAAAAAGAAAAAGAAATCAAATAATCAAATATCAGAGTATGTAATGGCTTTCCCAGGAACAAAAATAAAAGTTTGAGAAAAGCTATTACATGGCGAAAAAGCAGAAGTGTGTTCCTGCTTCTGTAGCTGTATAAGAGACCCTTATGTTTACTTTACCTCTGAGACCTGGGGTGCTCTGGGTAAAGTTAAAGTAAAACTCATGTATAATTCAAATAAAACTAATGCACTATCTGTGACTGTGTGTGCCTTATGATGTGTCAAGAGGACATCTGACATATGATGAGGTTAGGTCTCTATCTACGCATGTTTAAACAATGGCTTAAAATAAAGCTTTATAATTAAATATTTACATTTCAGTTCACATACATTTAAGATAGCTTTATTATCAACCGCAGTCAGCTGCTATAAACGATACCTGTTAAATATCAAGTGGCTCTATAATAAAAACTTAAACACTATGCTTTTAGCTCTGTTTTTTTGGTATAAATCATAGACTGTGTATAAACCTGAAGTAGATTCTGGGTCTGAAACGTGAAGCCAAAGCAGAAGATCTTAAATCTGGACCATCAGGAGGCAACTCCACTGGCTGTAAAAGAAGTCAGGTTATATTGAAGTTTATGAAAATGTCCCTACTTCTCACTGGATTAATGACCTCGGTTTAAGCATTTTCCTAATTAGTTTATGCTCTGGGTCTGTAGTTTCAATTCTTCAATACAACATAGTGTCAGTTTTTTTTTTACAAGATGGTCCCATTTAGACGAAAACAGAACATAAAAGAGGCGATTCATTGGGATGAGGCTACAGTGTGGTTGACACAGTAGCAGACAACCTGCCCGAGGTTGGATGGTATCAGGCTGGGGTACAGAGCAGGTCAGATCCAGCCGTTCCTCCAAATTTGATTCTTTCTATTTCACCATGTAGTTGCTAACAGTGCTAATCATTCAGATGTTTAAAAGTTGAATTTGGAACTTTTTCTGTGGAGACAACAGTCTGATACAAAAGTATAACTAGTCAGATTTCTATTTTAGTCCTTCATTAAATGAAGGAGGTTCATGTTCAGGTTCTTATTGAATCAACCCCTCCCAACTTCAGTTTTATGTGAAGCCAGAGTGCATAAGAAAGGAGGTGGAGTTGCCATCTTGTTTAATGATTCCCTCCAATGTAAACAGATGTATTATGGAAGTTTTGCTTCTTTTGAATATGTGGCTCTTCAATTGAATTCCTTTGCTCGTGCAATGTTCCTAAACATCTACAGGCTGCCTAAGTTCTGTATGAATTTTTTTGATGACTTTGCTGAACTGCTGTCTATAGTCTGTATTGACTTTGATTGCATAGTTATTGTTGGTGATTTTAACATCCACGTTGACAACCCCCAGGACAGAGGCACTAAAGAACTGTGTTATGTCCAAGATGGACTGACTCAGTATGTGAAGGAGCCCACACACAACAAGGGACACACTCTACACTTAATTATTTCCAAGGGTCTGAACATTTGTGAGGTTGTGGTGACTGATGTTGCTCTCTCTGATCATTCCTGTGTGTTTTTTGAGAGTGCTATCTCCATACACACTACTGTTCAGACAGAGGTAATTACCAAACGGTATATCACTGACAAAACCAGTGAAATATTTATTCAGACGTTTCCTTCCTCACCTGTTCTCTCACGGGTCTCAGGCGATGAGCTTGTAGAGGATTTCAGTTCTAAAATAACAAATGTGATTGATGCCATTGCACCCACTAAGGTGAAGGTGGTTTCTGGTAAGAAAAGATCTCCATGGAGAAATGCCATGCTGCTCAGAGTAGAAGAAAAAGAGTGTCGGAAAGCTGAACGCATGTGGTGAATGACAAGTCTTCAGGTTCATTATCAGATCTATAAAGAGAGACTTTGCATTTATAATTTAGAACTGAGAAATGCAAGGTGGTCCTTCTTCGCTGACATCATCACCAAAAACAAAAATAATGCAGGTGCCTTATTTGCTACAGTCGACAGGCTGACAAACCCTCCTGTGTCAGTAGCCTCTGAATTTCTGTCCACCAGGGCCTGCAATGAATTTGCCTCCTTCTTCACTGACAAAATCCAGAGAATTAGACAAGCAGTCAGCACCTCCATATCAGGTACAGGATATGTGTTGTCCCTGTGTCCACTTAATTCCAACCAATTCCAGTAGCATGACACAATTTTATCCGATCAACCTTAAAGACCTGGAGGACATTATACAAAATCTGAAATCCTCCACCTGCTGCCTTGATATTCTGCCAACAGGCTTTTTCAAAACTGTTTTTAACTGCATGGCTTCAGATCTTCTACAGATTGTCAACATGTCTCTTCTCTCAGGTGTATTCCCACAGGCCCTGAAAACTGCCGTCATCAAGCCACTCTTAAAAAAGAACAATCTAGACGCCTCAGTAATGAACAATTATAGGCATATATCAAACCTCCCATTTTTAAGCAAAATCATTGAAAAAAACTGCTTTTCAACAGCTTAACAACTTCTTGGCTCTAAACAACTGTTTCGACGTTTTCCAGTCAGGATTTCGACCACACCGCAGCACTGAGACTGCTCTTGTTAAGGTCTTTAATGACATCTACTTGAACTCAGACAATGGCAGAATATCAGTCTTAGTATTACTGGATCTCAGTGCTGCATTGGACACTGTCGACCACAACATATTACTAGACCGACTGAAAAACTGGGTGGGACTTTCTTGACCAGTACTAAACTGGTTTGAATCCTACTTAAAGGACAGAGACTACTTTATGTCTATAGGTAATTACACATCTGAGTGGACAAAAATAACATGTGGGGTTCCGCAAGGCTCCATTCTGGTGCCACTTCTATTCAACATCTACATGCTCCCACTGGCTCAAATGATGGAAAACAACAAAATATCTTACCATAATTATGCAGACGACACACAGATTTACATAACCATATCACCAGGGGACTATGGTCCAGTACAAGCACTGAGTAAGTGCATTGAACAAATCAATGATTGGATGTGCCAGAATTTTCTCCAACTGAACAAAGACAAAACTGAAGTAATTATTTTTGGAGCCAAAGAAGAACGATTAAAAGTCAGCGCTCAGCTTCAATCTGTAATGTTAAAAAGCACAAGACAAGCCAGAAATCTTGGTGTAATCATGGACTCAGACCTGAATTTCAACAGCCACATTAAGACAATTACAAAGTCAGCCTACTATCACCTGACCAGTATCTTCACAGGTCTCTCTAAAAAATCCATCAGACAGCTGCAGCTGATTCAGAACGCTGCTGCTCGAGTCCTCACTAGGACCAAGAAAATGGATCATATCACTACAGTTCTCAAATCTTTTTCTATTTTTTCTTTTCTTCCTGTCTGCCAAATAATTGATTTTAAAATACTATTGCTGGTTTATAAAGCACTGAATGGTTTAGGGCCAAAATACATTTCTGATCTGCTGGTACGTTATGAACCATCAGGACCTCTCAGGTCGTCTGGGACAGGTCTACTTTCTGTCCCCAGAGTCAAAACTAAACGTGGAGAAGCAGCGTTTAATTTTTATGCTCCACATATCTGGAACAAACTCCCAGAAAACTGCAGGTTTGCTTCAACTCTCAGATCTTTTAAAACAGAGCTGAAGACTTATATGTTTGCAGCTGCCTATTATTAAATCAAACTTGAGGCTTCTGATCAATATCTCACACTGCACTGTAACTTTTATTCCCTGTTTTATCTGTTTTCTGTTTTAGCTTTTTATTTCTAACTTTACTTTTAATTAATTGTACTATTTTATTTCCAATGTAACTTTTTCTAATTATATGTAATGTCTTTTCATGTGGCTTTTATTTGATGTATGTTTTATTAAAGCACTTTGAATTGCCTTGCTGCTGAAATGTGCTATACAAATAAACTTGCCTTGCCTTGTCTTGAAGCTCCCTATCAAGATCTGTAAAGCAAAGGCCAGTAGAACAGTCATGCCACTGACTTTTATTTTATTTGATTCTCCTTATGCCTCCCACCCACTTTCTTTCTGTGCTCAGTGATGCCGCTGAGTTCTCCTGGTTGCTCTGACCAGCCTCACTGTTGGATAAACAATCCCATTCAAGAGATATGTACCAATCTCTGAGCAGCAGAGAGAAAATGGTGTAAACCCAATGACCCCACTGATCTCTAGTCTTCTGTCTCACCCAGCGTCGGTGCTCCCAGATGAGTTTTTTACTATAATAAGATCAACGGTATGGCAGACACGCCCATATTACTTTCCACCTTCATGACATGACTCAATCCTCCACCAAACACAAACCTCTCCACTTATGTCTTCGCCTCTTTTTTTTTTTTTTTTCTTTTACTGTCATGATGCCAGTCATCAGTGGGCAATCGTTTGAACTGCCCAGACGCAACTGGTCTCCCTAAGTTAAGAGCACCTGCAAGTCACATAGACAGGACAGGGAGACATTTGCACTTTATTCTTTATTCCATCCGCTACTCACTCAGCCCACTAGAAGCAAGACATGTAGTAAGACTGCTACATGCTGTATCACTACTCCTCTGTTGTCCCTGCTCAATGTATAGCATACGGAGCAAGGTATCACCACATTCTGACCAACCTTCTCCATCTCCTGCCAGCAATCAGATATAAAAAATGCTTCACTGGCTTTCCAAACATATTCCTGAGCATTCAGATATTCCTACTCAGGTGAAAATTATTGCCCGGTCTCATTACTTCCACATTTATCAAGGCATAACAAAAATGCAAGCTTTAAAGCAGGTCTAAGGGTTCCTCTCACAAAATCATCTAATTTCTTTAACTGGGCTTTAACTGCAGCCACTGCACTGAAAAAAACATCTACATGCATGGATGAAAGAGCCAACAATCATTTTCTACAGTTAAATTCTTGGTCACTCCAGTCTAAAAGCATACAGTCTATCCATAACATAACAACATAAATGTTGTCTCTTCATCTCTCACAAGTACCAAAGTTGCAAGTTGTTCTGTCTGATTACCTTGAAATCCCTTGACTCATGCGCTTACTCCATCCCTTGCACATCGCTCTGGATAAACGCTTCTGCCAAATACGTACAAGTGGCTTGATTGATCAAGAGCTGTGAATTCTATTTCCTTCCCCCTTTTTCCAATAACTGCAACATTTCATGAAAGGTACATCACCAATTATCAACTCAGCTCTCAAGCGAAATGTGGGTGTCAGGTTATTCAGTGTCCTGATCTGGCCCTTACCTTTGCAGAAATCAAACTGAATATGCCTCAGTATTTGTTATACACACTAACTCTAAAGAAGTAGCCCTGTCACATAGGTAAGAATGTGTTAAGAGGTCTTGGCTGGGTGAGTCATTTGATCAATGCCAACTTTAAGGCTTATTCAGTTCATTGCAACCCCTTCTCTGTGCTCCTTTGTGACAGGAGATTAGGCTGTTGCACACACATTGAACACCACACCTACTGTAAAAGAGCCCGCTCTTCAGGCTGAGCACATATAGCCCTTTCAAAGGCCCCCCACTTGAGCTTACAGTGTGCAACTGAAGCAGAAAATATTGCAGGGTGAAATGTTATTCAGTCAAGATGAGAAACATATTGGTTTTCTTTTGCAACCACTGTCAACTTCTCATCCCTAGAAATCCCTCCCAACTCTGATGGTTTCCGAGTGGTGAGCCATCATTGTCAATACGCTGTCATTCATCCCCACAGCCTCTCCTTAAAACCAGCAGCTTAAAAATGAGAACCTTAATATTTGCATTCCAATTAGCATAAATGTAAGAAAGTGGAACAAGTGACTTTGGAAATAATCCAGCAAAGCGCATATTCAACCGGCAAAGAAAAAAGAGAGCATAAAAAAAAAAAAATCGCATGCGCAAGAGAGAAAAGGAGTTAGGGCATGGAGTGAGAGAGGAGGAGAGGAAAAGAAAAGGAGAGAGAGAGAAAAAGAGAGTTCTGAATTATAATAGTGGGCTTGGGCTACACGCTTTGAATCAGTGGTGTATGTCTTTTATGAGCTTACGACTTCACACTGCGTGAAAAATCTGCCCTGCTGCCAGAGTTCTTTGGCATTCAGAATGTCACTTTTAATCACGTTCCCCTCTGAGATCTGATCCCGCCGATCAAAGACGCTCTGACTTTAAGATAACATGTCAACAAAGACGGGGTTGTGTGTTCTTGGCACTCGGGCTACATGTTCTGAAATGGAGGGGGATGATGACATTGGTTTATTGTTTGTTGTTTGGGTTGTGAAAGGGTTGGGGCTTGGTAGCAGGTGCTGGCTTGAGGTGGTTCGCTGGATGAGTGAGTGTGTGTGAGAGGTCTGTGTGCGGCTGTGTGGGCAGAGGACAGCCCATCGCTGTCATTAACTAGTTTCTGTGCAGCTTTACTCGACTTCTGCTGTTAACATTAAGGGGAAGTTGTTGATAGCTGACCGGCTGCGCTGGCCTGTCTGTTTTTCATGCTTCGTCCCAGCAGGTTTGTTTGGTTGAATCCATGTTTTATTTGCAGCTAGAATGTAGATGAATTAATATTTAATATTTTTTCTTTTCTCATTTCAAACTAATACCAGTTGAGCTAACATTAGCCTGATAAACAGATCATTACTGAATTCTCTATTAGTCAGTATCTGTAAAATACATTTTATTCATTTGTCAGTTATTGTTTTCCAAAATGAGTTAATTTTTTTAAATTATATAATATCGTGGGCATTGTGTCGTAAATAAGTATTTTCTGTTGTAGATATTAATAATAACATCTCATGGCTTTTTCATTATTTTTATGTAAATTTTTTATTTTAGGATGTAAAAAAAGAAACAGAAGTGACATTGGAAAACATTGACATATTTCAGTTTGATTTTTGTACCACTTTAGATGTGTCTAAGGCTAAAGAAAATAATATCAGATAAATGTTCATGAAGATGGACTGTAGGCTCGTGAGAAATACAAATCATGTCACATCTAAGATCTTACAGTGACATCACAATGCACCACAGCAATGGAAAAATAAAAGGCTTTTTTCTACAGTATTTTTACTCATTCGAGGACATTAACCGTTGCTCCATTCTGAAAGCACTATTGGACAGTGAGCCGACCTGAACAACATCCTGAACCAGAAGCAGTCACTTCTAATTTTGTGATTCAAACCTGTTTGGATCTTACTGATTAATATCACAATGTATTCAATTAAACAGGGGCCAGGGAGACAATTAACAAAACTGATGCAACAACAACAAAATACGCTTCAGTTTGCTGTGCATATAACTATTGCTTACTTCTGCATCACCATGTTTCTCTGGGTGCACCAACAAATGTGAAAAATGTGTACAAAAAGTACTCTTGAACCTGACTTGAATGTGATGCTAAGAGGCTCTAAACCTCTGACTCAACTGTTTGTTCTTTGGTAAACAGGCTCTTTGACATAGTGCACAGTTTTTTTTAATACCCACACCCGAGAGAGCTGATCCACTCTGCCCCTTTAGCTGCCAACTTTTATCTCCTTCCCTCTCCTTTTTTTTTTATTTTTCATGGTCAGACACAGCCAACACAACATTTGTACGGAACTTGATTTAGCTTTTATCATAAATTATTATTCCGGTTAATCCACACCTGAATAATAAGAAGAGGCACTGCTCCTTCTCAGTGAAAGGTTCAAGCTTCTTGTTAGGATGCCTCTGGGTACCTTCCAGTGGAGGTCTTATGGGCACATCTGACTGGTGGGATGCCCCAGGGTGGACTGAAGAGATATGATATCTCATCTGGCCTGGGAACGCCTCAGGATCCCCCAGGAGGAGCTGGAAAACATTGCTCGGTAGAGGGAACTTTGGAATACTTTGCTTGACCTGCTGCCAGCATGACCCGACCTCAGATTCATGGCAGGAAATGGATGGATGGATCAATTGAAAATAACAATAAAACTGAGCTGAAAAGCAGCTGCTACTGCTGCTGTGCAACCTTCAGCACCACTGAGGCGTAGCAAGGAGGGAGGGACACAGTTTTCTTTTTTTTTTTTGCAAGAACACTAACAATTGTGCAATTTTATTGCTGAGAAAGAGAGCAAGTGAGAGGAAGAGACTATTTTACCAATTCACCTTCCTGTGTAACAAAACACAACTTTGTATTCTTGACTGTTATGTTTCTTACACTATTCATTCATTAATTCATCCCAGATCACACTGGGCGAGGGCGGGGTACACCCTGGACAGGTCACCAGTCCATCACAGGGCCAACACACAGAGACAGACAGAGACCAACAACCACTCACACTCAGACAATTTACAGTCACCAATTAACCCGAACATGATGGCTTTGGATGGTGGGAGGAAACCGGAGTACCTGGAGAAAACCCACACAGACACGGGGAGAATATGCAAACTCCGCACAGAAAGGCCCCAGGCCAGGAACCGAACCCGAAACCTTCTTATTGGTTAACCACTATGCCGCCACGCTGCCCCGTTTCTCACACTAATTAACTTATATTTAGTTTTACAAAAAGGAAGCTAGGACAAGCATGTAAACCTGTGTCAGCACATCTGATGCAATGAATAAGGCTATTTCTTCAGTGGAGAGATTTCATAAGGCCTGACCATTAAAAGTCACATATGTGATAGCACTTCTGTCTACACGCAAAGACACACACACACACGTGTGTCAGAGGTCATATGCATGTGTGCACTTGCATAAGCTTGGCTGAATCATCTTGATTACACACGCATGCACACACTCACATGCACTCTTGCACAAAAAAAAAAAAAAAAAAAATCCTACCACTTTTGTTTGCAAGTTTTCAAACGAGGTTCAAATGAGGATGAACGTTTTTGGAGGTTCAATCTAGTAAAGAGATTTTCAGCACTGGGGTTTTCTGTGTGCCACTCAAGACAAATTAGAAAATAAATTTCTACATTTTTGGAAATTAGAAAAAGCTTTCACTCCACGCTGCATCATGTACAACAGCATCATTGTCACATGTAGTTACAGTGTTGGGGACAATATGGGGGTAAAATGGGCTCACCAAACGTTTCTTTGAGGCAGAACTGCACAGGAGGCAATAATCTCATAGTTTGAGTTAAATCTCTCCAGGCAGAGCCAAAGGAGCAGACTTCTCTGCTTCTCTAACTGGCATAAATAAATCTAGAGAAGAGAGCAAGAGAAAAGGAAGAGAAGCCATGGGGGGCTTTGCACTGCAACATAATCAAGACTTACTGACTCATTCCAGGTTATTCAATTAGTTTGTGACCTTTACCTGTGAGCTGTGTGTGTTCAATTGCACACAACAGACTATGCTACGGTATTTTTACAGTAGCTCCACTGTATTAGTAGTTACCCAGAAAAGACTGACAACACTGGATGACATTTGTTGTCATTTCATTTGCTAGTGTTGTCTGCTGGCATTTCTGCTGTGTACCCTTTTCCTTTAACCATGTCTGTCCTTCCCAGCTCCCCCAACCTCGCCCCTTACCCCTCCATAATGACCTCCATCTCAGCCATAGAGCTTTGGCCAGCAACACAGCCTGTCCCAGGGGTGCTGACCCTAGAGGAGCCTCCTTTCTGCCAGGGAGCCCTGTGCAGCAGGGGACCAGGGGAAATGCCACTCGGTAGACTGTGCACTGCATATATGATGGTGCTGAGGGAGAGACATTTAAGTGTTTGTCATGGGGCCGGGTGGTGGAGGTGAGGTGCGCCACTTTGTATATGTAAAGACAGAGTTGCTTGGGTGTGTAAGAGCACAATGAAAGGGACGCATGCCAGCCTAGTAAGTTCTGAAGTGTGGCTTCAATTTAATCTGCGGATGCATTATAGATGGCCGTGAATCTGCATCCTTTCATTAAGCTGGTGCTTCCTAGAGGAAGCACAGGAAGCTCACAGAGCGTTTATCTGAATATTTAGTTCTCCCTTGACACATGGCATCTCATACGCATTCAAAAAAAAACTACATTTATTACATTCATTCATTCAGCTCGTCTCTTTAAGTGTTTTTCCATTAATACACAGACTCTTGACAGAGATGGGAACTCTGTGGTGAGCAAAATATCAAACTGCAGGAAAGAGATGTACACAGCAGAACTCAGAAAAAGGTGATGTGTGGCTTAATATATATATTTTTCTCAGTGGTTTCTGAAACTACTCGAGCCCATATCCTTGGACGGAATGGGAAGAAGACAAGGAGTCATCCAACCTGAACAACCATATAGGACATTTTTTTTCAATCCCTGATAAAACCAATTTGTCTCCTGAAATCGGGCTCCTGCGACCGCAGGTGTACCGAGCCTTGGTTGTCATGGTCACAAAGACAAAAACACAAAGTGAGATCACCTCTATACATCACCCTGGTTGCTGTTGCCTTACGACAGACATGGCTTGTTTAGGTTTACTCACTTACTTGGTTAGATTTGGAAAAAGATTCTGATTTTGGCTAAATTAACAACTTCTCCGACATAAGATGATCTCTGCTGTTGTGTTTACAATTATAATGTGGTCAACTTTGTTGAATGGCAGATGACAGTCCCAGTTAGTAGCTGCAGAGTGTGAAATCAGACTCAGACACTATAGCAGTAAATACGCCAGCAGACATATTTTACTTAGTTTATTATATATTTAGTTTTTCTCCTTTTATTGAAATTACTGTAATAAAATTATGTGGATATGAGCTGATCACACAGACTTTAAATAGTTTAATTGGCGTATTAAAATGTCTAATGAAACAGTGCTATGCTCTGAAATTGGAAAAATGTTGGGCTTGGGATGAAAACAAAAAGGGCTGGCACTAAGTATACTAATCATGTAATATTGAACATCTTACCTAGGGCTTGGTGTGGGTCTTCAGGCAGGTTTCGAGCTCCTATGCATTGGCTCTTACATTATGCATTACCATTTCTTTAATGTCATAAAAATGGCAGTTTACCAGCCTTTGCTTTGTCATTTTACACTCTCTTTGTGTGTATTAAGCTACTTGTATCAGACATATATATATTTATGAGCACAATTTAATATACAATTTATGATCAATAACAGAGGAAAAGAAAAATACTAAGAGCTTGAGGTTCCTCAGCCTCCTCAACTCTCGCCAAGTATCCCTCACTGCCATTCATCTCTCTATGTGAAAATCTGTTGTTTGGTTCCCAGTAAAAAGGACAATGTGGTGGCAGGTCAAACAACTCAGATTTTCTTCTTCCTATGTGATCATAATCATCATAAAGGACTATCTTATCTCATCTTAACTTCATATTTTATCCCGTGACATGTAAACAGGTTTTGTTTCGTTCATATATGCAGTACATCACCCCACCATTCTTCTTCTCGTGTAAAAAACAAAAACAAAAAACATCTGCACATCAAAATGTGCAAGATATGATTTCTAAAAGGATCGTAGCAATAGTTAAATAATAAAACATGCTATCAAACAAGGCATGGTCTGTTGGTATAATACACAGCGCTGGTATATATATATATATATATATATATATATATATATATATATATATATATATATAACAACAATATGGCTACTAAATGCTAATACACTTAAAAATGTTCTTCCACAGAAAATCCTTTTATCCTTAGAGTAGAGAGTAGCTTTTATTACTGCCAGGTTGATAGCAAAGAAACATATGCACATATTCCAGCACAGCTAATTATCAGCTCCCAACATAATTAAGGCTTATAGATGAGCAAACATAATTAGTCGGCATTATGTGGACTAGATGGAGGGAGGGAACAGGTGAACATGTACTCAGTCCTTTGTTTATGAGCTAAGGGTATACTATAATGAGGCAGGAGAATAAAAGTTGATTAGTTATGACCTAAATGTGTCCTTAAATTGCTTTGACAGAGAATATTATGTGGTCTAGCTCTGGAAATGGGATCACTGCTATGTTATTGACTGATAATCTGTGTGCTTCACATGTGGCTGAGAGGAGCTGTTGACATGACAGGATCAGTACAGCGCACATACCGCACATGCTGCCGGCCTCAGTCAGTATACAGTGTATAGTGGGTTGAAAACCAGGCAATACACACATTATAGCACAATAATCAAAATGTAACTAACAATGTGGTGCATTATATGCCTTTAGGGAAAAATCATTGATCATCCTGTAAGTACCGGTGCTATGGCTTATTTATGATGAGGCGGTGGTGGGCTGGGAAGTATTTGAGCTTGTGTGGAAGACCCAATAATTAGGCACATGTCATCACTGAATGAAATAGTACTCCCAACGGCAAGAGCTATGCTGTCCTACATGACACATTCTAAAATACTACAGGAGTAAATCTGGCACAGTGTAAAAAAGGCTGCTCTGTGCTCGTGTGTGTGTGTGTGTGTGTGTGTAAACGGAGTTGAATGTGCCGCCTGGCAGCCAGTACAGAGACAGAACATAATACCATACGTCCCAAAGAAAGTTGGGTACATTGAAAACATGGCCTAATTAAAGCAGTTTATCACTTATCTTTAAATAAGAGCATTTGTGTCCTTGCTCATTTCCCTCATGAGTATAAGATGCAGGGTTGTGGGTGGGGACGGAGGGGCGCTTAATTTGTTGAGAAGAATCCACTTCATTTGGGGTCGCCCTAATGAAAGTGAGATCAAAAGATTAGTTAATATTCAGCCACATTTATTAAACACAATGGTGATTGTGAGCAAACAGCAGTATTACACAGAATCCTTGCAGGGCATGGGCAATAGCTGGATAAGCTTCCATTAGATGCTTGTAGTATAGCATAGGCACCACTCAGGGCTTTGCTGGGAACAAAATAATATCTATTCCCACTCTGTTTGAAATCTAATTCTATCTTAACAGATTCGCCCAAGCTTGCTTAAGAGACGGTGCACCGTCGTAGTGTGATACTAATGGGAAGGCTTTGAGCCACCCGCCATAATTCAACAGCGGTTTGACCAACACAGCTTGTACAATCAATGCTGGAGGTTTGCTGTGAGCACTTGAGCAGACCTTGCAGTACCGCTGAAACAACACGCCCTTGTCCTCACATATTGGTGGGACTATTTCAGGAAGGACACGCGAACATTCTCGGTCGATGTCGAACACCCAGATATACAGTTCATCACCGCAGAGTTGATTTGCTTCGAAGGTCAAAGACTCCATCTGTTTTCTGGTCACATATTCAATATCGCTGTAGATTTTGTAGCCTCAGCAGCTTGAAACGGGGCACAGCCATGCCCCGCAGGAAATGCATCATCATAGTCTTTGTTAAAGCCTCCAAAACAGGAGACAGAGAGCCTTTCAGGTGATGTAACCTGCCAGGGGCTGCGGCAACACTGGCTGTTTAGCTGCTGGATTGCATCTCTAAACCTACAGCTTCCCTCCGGTGGGAACGTCAACGCAGCACGTGACGGTGACATAGTTTGATTTTGACAGGATGGCCATTTAAAAATTGATGCACATGACTGATTTGATGTTTAGTTAATGTCTGTTTGTTAGCCAGCAAATGTTCAAATTAGGGTAACCCAGATAACCCACTTTATTTACCCCCCATAGACAATCATGCACATTAAAGCAGCCACTGACACATGGGAACAGAAATCACCACGATGTGATTACTTAATAAATCTGTCAATTTTAAGTCCTTCTGTCGCAATGATAACGATGCAGAGGCGCAAGCTGTCTTGTCCTCGTTTACGCAACAGTCAGTTTGTCACAAGAAGCATCACTACGGCGGTGTTTCAATAAAGAATGACAGTATTTTCACAACATTTCAGCATTTGTTCCTTACCGAAAATAAATACAGAATCAGGTATTCAGTGTCTCTAAATTGTAACATGTTTGAAATACAACACCTTTCACTCTCTCTTTCAAATCTATATTCAAGTGGACTTTCATAATGGCTGATAATGTAGTTGTTATAGAGGTTGGTGCGCAGCCACCAACCTCTATAACAACATGCTTCTGTGCTCAGCTCAGGCAATCCAGGATGTGTTCTTGACCCAGGCACCAGGAGGTTCATCTCCCCGCTGTGGACAGAGCCCCTGCGAGTTGTTAACCTCATCTACACCCCCCACCGAACTCCAAATGTCACACCCCATTGCGACTGACCATGGCTGCCCTGTTTACATTATTAAACCAAGAACCCCCTTTTTAATTCTCTCCTTTGTCTCACTCACTACTATGGTTTCTCTTTGTGTCCTCTCTCTCCCTCTCTCTGGCAGATCCATACTCAGCAGGACACCTCTGCATTATCAATCTAGCTGCTTTATGTAGTTATTTCTCTTGCTGCACCATTTCCAGGGGCCTGTTGTTATCATTTCCATTTAGCTTTTACTTCCTGAGTATCAGTCTTCACAGGCGTGTTTAAAAGGGCTCTGTGGAGGAAAAAAAAAAGAAAAGAAAAACATATGGCTTTAAAGGAGTCTTGCTGGAAGTCGATGCAGAGCTAACCAAAGCCTGTCTGATTTTGAAAAACACCAGTTCAGTTGCCTTTTTTTTTTTTTTTTTCTGGATTGCAGCTGAAAATAGAGGAAAGCAGCAGGCAGGCAAGAGAGTCAATACGCTATAAATACTTTTCCTTGTTGGCCTTTTTGTGTTTGTGTGAGATAAAGAAGAGAGAAAAATCTTAACAAAGCGGACTTTTGCTCAAATTTCAGAACAATTTTGGATTGCCTTCCAGTCATGCAGTGACGGCACGATTTAGAGCAGCCTGTGTGAAATTGTGTTTGTGTTCTTAAGTGCAATTGAAGTTCAAGCATTATCAAAACTCCTTTTGTGTCTTCTTTTTTATATTTAAGCATAGGAACACTACAAACCTGAACTCATCCAGACATTACCCAACCGAGCTGAATATGTGATCCAAAAACCTCTGCCGCAACGGTCAGAGGAATGCTAGGAAAAGCAAGAGACTCAGTGGCTTATGATGTGAACTCTATGATTTCCACAACACACAATTTTGTGTCGTGTCTTTCTGCACACCGCACTTCACCTGTCCAGACAGAATATTTCCTGTACCTGGCAACAATCTCCTGTTGTGGGCCCCCCTGCGTGAGAGGGATCGTCAGGATGGATGCATCAAAAGCTGTAGGAGAAAGATCAAGCTTGAAAATTTGGTTTTCTGGGTGTGCAAAAGGGAAATCTTGGGGTTAAAAACCGATCTCATTTCTACTCCGCAGGACCTCAACACACGATATATACCTTGGGGCTGATGAGGGAACTGATTTGTCTAATATTTAAAGAAAATATCTAAGGGAAAATAGCAATACGCCTCATAAACTTAATAAAACATTTACGTGTGCTAATTTGAAAATTTTTATACAAATTACACAATGATGAGTCTTTCCATCAATACAGTACATTAGAAAAAGCACTTTCAGAAAAAAAAAACAAAAACAAAAACAAAAAAACCCACTGCATATTATAACTTTACAATTAATGAGGGAAAAAAGGCATTTGATGTTGATGATAAACACATTCGGCATAATTTTCCAATACCCCCTGCTGTTTAAATATACGCAGAGCAATAATGAGGCTATATATTATTTACCCAGTAATCCATCCATTGAATTGAAAGTGGATTATTAGTATTGTGGAGCTTCAGAGTAAATTTTTTGTCCTATTGATTTGGTCAAACAACAGAACTGTCGAAGAACTAATTACAGAAAATAATTTTTCATTGTAGGGAAAATAAAGGAAAATAGATGGAACCAAGATTGGACTGTGCATTTGTTGGTGGATAAAATCAAGTAGAGAACATGTTGCTGGTTAAAAAAAAAAAAAAAGCCTACAAGACAAATATCAGTGATATATCCTGTCTGATGCTCTGTCTACCTTCACCCCTTGCTGTCCTATAAATGGGCAACCAGCCCACCACTCATCTGTCCCTTTCACTTACACTCAGCTGACCTTGAGTATCAAGCGCTCTTCAGCGAGAATGACAGGCACCTCCCAGTGTCACTACAACACAACACAAGACAAGATGCGGACAAGACCTGTTCCATCTGCTCCATTCGCTTACGTGCTGTTTCAGGGCCGCCACCCCACTTGCTTGTGCCTCCTCAGTTGGCATCACCCACGGGTGACTTTTGCCCCACCTGACTTTGACTTTGCTATGGGGGAACTTGGGCAGCAGATGCTTGCCTGTTCCACACCAGCTGCTTTCTGGGTAGTAGGTCCAGCCAGTTTTGAAAGAGGAACTTGTGATGTCACAGTGACAAGAAAGATGACTATCAAATTTGCCATCAAGCTGCCACTTTTTTTGATACCTTCTGACACCACAACCTTTTTGGGCCATTCCACACATCACAGGTTCCCAAAAGGGAATTGGTTATGTTGGGTTTTACCCCCTCCCCCCTTCCACCTCTACTGAAGATTCGCTGTCCGTCTTTCGCAAAAAATATAGATGATGGTTGTCTCTTTGACCTGATCAGCTCTAAACCACTCAGGTTGTCAAACCTCGCCAATGTGAAGGACTTCCTCGATCATGTCACTGACCAACTCACCAACCTTGCTGACAAAAGAGATAGGTGAGGTCCAAATCAAGTTGATTCAACTTTATTACAAGGAAAGTTTGCATCAAATAGCTCAAAAATCATCGGTGGTATAACACCATTAACCCAAAGACCTGCAGTCTGGACAGGGAAAATGTAAATGTTCCTTGACGTGACGACATGAAGTCATTTGTGCAGATATGCCAGTCATCTCCCGTTCCACCACATGTATAAGGAGTTCTAGGAAATTCAGCTGTGGTGGCGACTGTCATGTTCACAATACCGGTTTGAGAAGATTTTTGCTTTGTGATGTAATGCATAACCATATCAAGTAGTAAATCTTTATAGTGGGTAAAATTTGAGATTTGGCTGAAATCTCCCTTTGAATGTTTCAGACAAGAAAGTAAATAATTGGGAAATTTAAAAGTTGTCCCAATGAAAATAACCATAGGCACTAAACTATAATCCTAAAGCTAACCCTATGTACAACATAGCATTGCTACAGAGACAACCATCACATAATAGCTCAAATGTCTGCTTCATGTAAAGTGAAACTCAAGGGGGAAAACACAAAATGGAGCCTGCGAGCGTAGAAGTGATGCAGTTGGAAGATTGATGAAATGCTTCAGACCAGCGACATGGTCTTCACTCACTCTGGCTTTGGTATAAAATTGACAATTTACATTGCAAGTGGTCAAGCATGACGACTGAGATGAAAAGTGTTCAGTTTGTTGTGATTGTGTCGCAGCATCTTTATTATGTTACATGACATGTAAGTGAAAGCTTCACAGATGCATAAATCCAAGACATTCGAAGATTTCATGGAAGCCTGAAAAAAATGTTATTGCTCTTGCTGAATGATAAAGGGCGTTTAGCACTGAAGACTAGCTACTACACAAAATCTGATTTACTGTAACGAAAGCAAACAGCATAATGTCTGACTGAAAATGCATCTGTATGGGGAAAATGATTCTAAATACATTTTGTGTTCTTCCATCCAAGCGTTTACAAGTTTGTTTACTGCTCAGGCAGCGCCTCCATACGTGCGTGTCTGTTTGTGTCTTTGTTTCGCTGTCACTGTATAGTGTCTTACATTATTCTGCTACTATCTTGCAGAAATTGCCTGGACAGCCATTTGGCTCCTGTTTGCCATCCATTTGTAATCCGGACAGAGGGGCCATGACTGCTCAGGCCTCGGGACAGCAGCAAAATCAATTGGCTAGAAATGACATCTGCCAGAATCAGCCACAGGAGCGCTCGTAGGTACCATAAATGAAATCACAAGCCCTAATTGTGTGCTGATTTATTCTCTTGTCTGACTGCATCGTGACTGGACCAGCTAGTAGCCCCAGAGCTTTCTCTGTGCACTTGGTCATACATAACACATTTATTTACCCATCCCTTCTGATTCACAGCATCACTGGAGGATATAGTGCAGCACCCCCACCCAACAAATACCCGCATCCCCCATCCCTCTGCATTTGATTAATTCAGTTTTCAGTTTTATTTTTTTTCTTCGTCGTCTTTTTCGTGGCGGCATGTGAAATGAAATGGTTGTGGAGGCAACTGTCACTTGGCTCAAGTAAGATAAATACGTGGTTGCCTGAAGCTGTGAGAGCACACTTGCATGTTTGACTACATTCGGAATAGAGACAATTTTTCCCAGCATTATACTCATGGCCGTTTTAAAGAAAACTATTCCTGGTTTCTAACTGTCGGGCTAATTGTGAGACAGAATTGAGGTTACACGGTGATGGCAGTTTTGCATGAGACCTTTGGGCAAACAACAGCATGACTGTGAGTAACGTATGAATTTAAAAGCATGCGCGCCACAATTTTCCACTCCTCTCTCTGTTTCTTTGACTCTTGATAAAAGGCCACTACTGCCTCCAATGTGATATTTCCTCCATGCCGCCAGACTTTTTCGCAGCGGCGGTCTGCTGAAACTTTAACCTAGCTCTAACACAGGCCTAAATAAAACATGAAACAATGCCTGCAAAAGTGTCTGTGAGGCAGTAGAACATAAAAAATTGATACAGCCTCCGCGGGCCTGACCAAGAAATTTATCTAAGCCCAAGAGTTCATCTCGCTCTTCCTGTCACCTAGGCGACAGTCATGGGGAGGTTACAAGCATGTCTGCGATGATACCACAGGACCCTGTTTTTCATTATATCATGGCTATAGGAGAGAGGTAAATATAGAGAGAGAGAATCTCTGATGGAGTTATAGGAAGCAAAATGGACTCAAAGGGAAGAATAGAGAGACAGATATAAAGGGACAGAGGGCGAGAGAGAGAGAACAGGCAAAATGTAAAAGTAATTTTTGGGGATGAAAAAGAAGTTCCCATTAAATGACCTCTCAGAAATTGGTGACGGAGGGACATCAGGCGTATGGCAGAGAGTCAAATTAGAGAGCTGTATTTGTATTTCTGAAATCTGCCTGTAATGGAGCCATCTTTCAAATATCAAACTCCTTGTCCTGATCCTCACTTAAATGACATTTTCCAATATTTGTCCTACATTGCTGTTAGCAACATCAGAATGTGTGAACATGGCAGTGCAACGGCCAGTGGGGAGATGGTGCTACGGTATCATTTAACGCGGTGAACAGCCCTGCCTTTTCCAGCTCATTAGCCATCCCCTTCTTTGTCCCAGGCCATTTGATAGCAACATTAATCTACGGCTCCACTAGGCTTCCTCTCCCTATTTACCGGTATTTCATGAAGATTACACCACTCAACCGTGTAAATGTATGCTTTTTTCTTTTTCCTCACCTCCCCCGCCTAATGTGAACCCCCAAAACTCCATGGAGTACCTAGCAGAAACTTCTGCAACATACGGCGGATTAGACACTGAATTTCCCCAAAAGCCCAAAGAGATGAGAAGTGGGACTGAATGAAAAGCGATCAAAGTGGCCTCCAGCAAGCTATGTCCTACTTGTTTGCGTTCACGGGATGTTGTGTGCATGTGTGTGTGTTTACCAACAACATAGATGGCAGACTGCCATAAACAATGTAATCCTTTGATTAGGATCACCTGCATTTGATTCCAGTAACATGTTTGTCTGTGAAGCTGGTGATTAGATATTATGCAAGAAAAGGTACATCCTCTCAGAAAATGATGTCACACATCTTGTGCCTTTGTCATAGTATGAAACCCACAATATCAGCACTATGCATAATTTGAATTTGGAATGATGAACTGCTTGATAGAAACTACGTAAAAAAAAAACCCCAAATACCACAGACTTTCACATATGCCTTTAAATCCAAACTTAACTCACTCAACTCTTTCCAAAAATAGGAAAAATACAGACAAAAGAATCCTTGCATATGGGAAGCTTTGGCATTTGGAACCATATACTTCTTTTAAAGAGTAGCTAATCCTCAGGGAAGTGAGCAGTTCTTTGCACAGTGTCAGGCTGAACCCACTTCATCAAATATCACAGCTACTTTTTCACAAACTTCTTTGAGCTCAGTTTTTCTCTGGATAAAGCAACAGCTCTGTGATCAGTCCAGCAGACTCTGCCTCTCATGGGGTATCTGACTTTTTTATGTGGGGGTTGGGGCAGGAGACACAAACTTACTCTGCCTAAAGCTTGCCATTCATCTAGACATGAGAGGTTTGGGCGTATTTGGCATTTAGAGTCAGTGGCATGTTTGAAGGTGAGTCCATTCCTTCTCATTTTTTTTTTGCACTGCATAATGAAACCTGAATTCAGTTTGACAATAAATGGCAATACCCTCTGTTCATGGTGTCATTTACTACAATGTTCCTTTTTTCCAGCTTTGGGACTGCAACAGCTGCTATTTCTCTTGGAGTAAGCACAGCTGGTAAAATGTGCGGCAGATAAAACCCGAAAATGAAATTGACTTTTTTGCATTGGGCATAATATGAGACATTTGCTGTGTTTTCCCATCACAATCGACCCACGTCTTTTAAATCTTAAAACACAACAGGGTTTAAGAAAAATATAGACACCTTAATCCTGACACAGTCCCAGGTGGCCAATATGAAGTTCAGTTCCAGGCTAATATATATTGGCCCCACAGGAACCACTATTCCCCAGCCTCCATTACCGATGTAACTTTAAGACCTGCGACTTTAAGATATATTAAAGCAGAATGACCAAAGATGGCATCGATGTTCCAAACACCTTCACATGGCTACAAGCACACACCATTTACTATTCATGTCTGAGAATTAGTTACGTTTCGTTTTGTACAAGGAACGAACGATCAGAGAAGCTCCCAACAAATTAAGTACAGCATGTTGCTGTCATATTTACTTAAGAAGATTGGCTGATGCATCTGAAAAGTTTCCCAAGAGATCTGAGCACGTTAGCAAAATAACCAGGTTAGCTGGAGAATAAGAGCGCACGGCTTTGAATCTGTAGGCCCATTAAGATCTGACACCTTTGAAGAGAGACGGCTCTGTGAAGATGTGTGCCGTATGGAGAACGGACAAATAAGATACATCAGAGAGGGAAACGGTCCGATGCTTGTTTAACGAGTTATACCAGAACACCATCAAAGGCCTATTGGTTCAGTTAACACAGTCTGCACGTTAGCTTATCAACGTGTCACTGTCAATTGTAAGGCTAACTATGTCCATGCAAGCCCACCCCACCTTCTCCTCGCCCACTCAGCTTCCCCTAAGCAGCAGATGCTGTATCGAAACAACAATTACATGTACAAGGATCCTCATCAAATGTGATTGGTGGATGTCGACTCAGTGCCATCTACCTACACCCACACACACAGACCCTCCAAAGTCTTGTTGATGCACAAATAAATAAACCTGCGCCTCTCTGTGTTACTCATTTCCCCCATTCAAGATGAAAATGTGACCACAGAAGTGCTGTCATACAGTAGCCATGGTTACAGCAGGAAACAGTAGATCACAACCTTGACAAGCTCAGTCGTACAAAATGAAAGCTGATGGGCTTTGGCCAAATCCTAGATACTGACTAGGTGTGCTGACTAGTGTGCATTCAAAAGAACTATTTACCGTCGTATTCAAACACATAAATATGACCATCCACTTTCTGAACAGTCATGAACAAAAGAGAATGATTACAAAAAAAGCAAAGCCTGAAGTAGACATGACAGTTCTGCCCGTCAAAATCAGTGGCGGTGCAACTTTGTGAAAATCTTTTTTTTTTTTTTTTTTAATGTATTTTTTTGTTGGTGTTGTTTTGAAGGAGGATTTTGCTGTTGGTAAAAATGGCCATGATAGTGTGGAAGTACTGCCAGTTCCAATAAAGCTGCAGAGAGATCATTGCAATGAAAGGTGACCTTGGCATAATTGAGATTCATCACTGAGAAAGCCAGGCAGATGAAGTGACAGGGAGGGGAAAGAATGAGGGGGAAAGAATGAGGGGGGAAAAAAACACCCCCCCCCCCCCCACACTCACACTCACACACACACACACACACACACACACACACACACACAAATAAATACTACTTTGATTTTACGGGGGAACAACCAACTGTTGGTCGGGGAGACGGGACCTGAATTTTAATGTTGGTGACCTAGCCAAGACTGCAGGCTTATAGGCGATACTTACTGTATTCTGTTTTTAAAAGTGGCACGCATGTGAAACTAAATTTAAAAGGACTAAACAAAAAACAGCACCTCCACACCAACAGAGAGCAGGAGAGAGATTTTCAGTGGTTTGTATGGACTCTGGATGAGATAACAAATGTTGGGAAGCACATGTTTCAACCACAGAGGAGAACAATGACAGCTCTCCATCACGTTTTAACTTGTGTGCAGCAGCGAGGCATTGCACTGTGTTAAAAGCACTCTGGAGAGATGCAGACACAACCAGGGATGAATAGAGGCTGTTGGGAGGTGGTATGCTGGCACATGTGGGGATGGATTATAGGGTCCTTTTCAGACTTGCACAATATGCATGTTTGGGCCTGGGCTGGAGCCTTCACAGAGCAGCCACATAGAGCTCCTGGGCTAGGGGGTAGGCTGGGGGGGTATCCCCAAGACAGCCAGGGTTTTCTATGGCCTACAACAATGGCCCACATTCTGAATCCACAACCCACCTGGCTTTGTCTGATAAATGGTTTTGAAAGAGGACACACACAGCACTTGGTCCAGCACGCAATCTGTGTGCCCAGACACATCAGTATCATTGCTACATGCTGTTTTTGCTTCGTGAGGATGATTTTATTCGACAATTCTTTGATACCATGCATATAACACGCCAGCTTTCTTTGCATGAGACAAATTAAAAAGGAATGGTCATACTCAGATCAGACTCTGCTGAAGTTCCAAAAACAAGGAATCCTACATTTCATTTAATGTAACTGGATAGTGGGTTTCATAAACAGTCTCTCCCTCTTAACTATTTGCCCAGTATTCTAGTTTATAGCTTTCCATCTCAGTTTTTTTTGTTTGTTTGTTTGTTTGAACATGAGAATACACTGTTGAAACTCCTTCAGAGCCACGGGAGACTTTGCCTTACTCATTACTGTTTTTTTAAGTCAATTCCTTTCTTAAATTTTACCTAGAATCTCCTTATTATGGTGGTCATCTAAGAAAAAAAAGAAAACATTTGTGCCACAGACAAGTAGGTGTGCCTCCATTTTATATAATTAACCAGCTTTGTAATCATTCAAGGATTAAAAGACCAACTAATGACCAAAAAAGGGATTTGGCAAAATCAAAAGGATTAATTACTTTTCATACTTTGCAAGGTGACAGTAATTACTTTCATCCACTCAAACAAAAAAGGGAATAAAATAATTGGCAGACACTTAATGAAAGGTTACGGCTTTGACATAATTGTGAAAGACGAGGAAATTAATAGTCCTATTATTCAATCAAGATACACATGGAGTAATTGGTGTGTTTCTCTCTGGAGGCCTGACAAATGTGGGCTCTGTGAAGGGTGGAGAGGGTTTAGTAAACATAGAGAGGATATTGAGCAAGATGGACTACTCCATCCTTCTAACCCATACAGGCAAGGTTATTGTGTCGGTTCAAACTCCAGAAGGCCCAGGAGAGAACTCAGCCACCTCTATAACAGATTATGGTGAGCCCCATAAGAATTGAGAATGTGAAAACCTCCCATTAATGCCAAGGTGACATCAATGAGACACCTCAAAAAGTCAATGAGCATATTCCCAGGAGGCTCCTTGTGATTTTTTACCTGGACTTTTCAGATAGTGCTACCTCACAGACATGGAGAATTTGGAGATAAAATGAGAAGTCAGGTCTCAGTGTCCCATATAAAAGCATATCTGATTCTGATTCCAGATGTGCGCTGCATTTTAATTTTAGCAGGAAAGTATAGACAACAGTGACAATCATGAGGCTGGATTCAGTTTTTTTTTTTCTTTTTTTTTTTTTTAAAGAGGAAACAAAAGGCCAACTTGAGCATAAATATACCAGCCAACGCTCCATGATCTCAGACCCATCATATAAAATGCCAAATACATTTATGGGATTGACTTAAGTTCCAGAAGAGAGAATGAAATTGGTGAGAAACTGCAAAATTCAAATTGACATCCAACTCAACTGCAATTCAGTTATTGTCTTTCCAATTCGGGAGCTTTTTAACAGTGCTTTGGGATGTGTACAGTTACCTGCTAATGCTACCTAAAAACATAAAGGTTTGCAAGTGTAAAAACATGTGCAAACTTGATATCAGACAGACAAATGTGCAAACTGATCTAATAATGCTTCATGTTAAGAATTGCATCTTTCAAACTAGCAAAATAGCACACATTGTCGATTTAGCACCTTTGCTTTAATAAACACGCAACTTGGGGTGTTTTTATCTGAATTCTGGGAAGAGAAAATGTAAAACCATTAACTTAAACGCAATGCCATTTGTCAAAGCTGAAAGTAATTGTGGTGACTTTGATTGTGTCTGCAAAATAGTTCCTTTAAAAGGGGGGGGTGTTAATTTGCTTAGCGTTGTGTAAAAATGGCTGCTATAATTGTGGTGAAGAGGAATCATAGACGAAATGATAAAATGCATAAAGAAAATGTTTCTATCAGACGTGCTGAAATTTTTTATATGATAGAACAAAAAAAAAAAAAAAAACCCAAAGAGAAAAACATATTGCCTATCCAACAATGCAATTTTGGAACTCTTAGATGAGTTAAGGGCTGATATGGAGCCAGTCACAAGAAGTCGTCACGCTTTTCTGTAGCTGATCAATGTGTTTATTAGGTTCTTCCACCAAGGCCTCTAGTTCTGATGCATCAAATTTCCTGTTACATTTAGCACTGGTCCTTCTCCCATTATCTCCTTTGTGGAAGCCATCTACACACACAAAACCCTGTTGATGATCAAGCAATTATTCTTAGTAGATCACCCGCAAAATGCACAACAACCAAATTTGCAAAATGTGAGACTGTCCAAGCAATAAGTCTTGGCATTGCTTTGGCATTCGCCATCTCCAATAATAATGTTGGCTTACTGAGACATGAGTGAAAAAAAGCATGATTTGCTTGGGAAAATGTTCACAATGACTATTTTTCAGCTATTCAGTACAAAATATCCATAAAATATAGCTGAGTATCATTGCTTTATCCTCACCTGTTCAGTACTTGTATCCAAGACTACACAATTGATATTACTTGCACAGACATCTGAAACACAGTCCTGAACTTGAAAAATAGCCTTTTCAAACTCACATAACTCCTACGGTCTGACTCTCCGGTCAGGTGCCTCTAAGAGGCCATGACTTTTTGTCTGTGATATGTAGGTCAGACTTAATCAAACGTCAGATTGTAACCCAAATGACCGATTTCGAGGAACAGCCATCACTCATGTCTTAAGGTTTGCTCTCTGACTTAATTTCCCTTTCCTCTATTTATGCCTCTCCAGTCTGATGGACAGTAGCCTGGCTCTCTCCTACGGTGTGCCAGCTAAGGTAATACTCCTCAGGTACCCTTTAATTATGTAAAATTTAGTATTCATGGCTCAGGTATTCATCACTTTGCTCACGGCTTGCTGGCGGATGGATGAGGATTTTCCTTCGTGGTATGCACTTACCAAATGGAAATACCCCACCCTCAGAAGAGAGGGCTGAGGGAAGCGAAAGATTCGCCTGGATGTACAAGACAACAAGAGGTTCTGCTGATAAATCACATTGAAGATGACTTGATATAGCATAGCAGAAAAGTTTGAAATGGTTCACAGTAAGGCCTCACTGCACGACTGAGAGGAATACATTTGTTATCAAATCTGGCAGTAAAACATTGAATCCACCATATTTTTTTTCTCCCCCTCCACACCATCAATTAACAATGGCTAAACATAATTGCACTTTGTCAAGCTGATTCTCATACTGTCTAAAATACCCCAGAGCCATTAATCTTTGACTGGCTGAGCATCCGTCAAGTTCCTAATTATGAAGTTACATTTGTTAATTTACAATGTCAAAACACCAGTCTACATATAATTATAATTAGCTCACTGCTTGGTCATCTGCTGCATTCACAGAATGCATCAGAGTAACATCATTCCTCCTCCAGTCGCGCTAGATTCGCATTTCGTTTGCAAAGTCACATGTTCTCCGGGAGAATCCATCCATCCAACTTGAGGACCATCAAGTTGCACATCACATAAAATTACATTTCACCAAATACTGTTAAAAGGTTTTTAGCACTAGAACTAGTGTTCACATCGAGTTGTTATATCAAATCTAGAGCAGTAAGATATAAAATCCTATTGTGGGTACCGCGGTAATTGTGCATCAAAAGAACACCAAACTGTATCCATGTGTTTTAATGCGGAAAATATGAGAGTGTGAAATCCACACATCCATAGACGTACCAAAAAGCCTTTGTTCAACTGGATTTGCCTTGAGGGAATGAACAATCTAATCAAAGCTTGTTCCCCCTGAAGAATACTGTTAATGAGTTGCAGCATTCTCGACATTTTCATTTTGTCTTGTGGGTATATATTCTAATAATTCTGGATGTCTAATTACCACCAAAAAGCTGCAAAAATGTGCTGAAAGATGGGCAGCATCAGTATGCTGTTGGCTCACAATGTAAAGACACTACTGCCGAGATATGATTTAGAAAGTAGACGTTTAATGGTGGAAACAGTTTGTGAATTACATTTTTCTGCTGAAAATTATCGGTGACTGCAAGGACACAGCAGATGTTTAACAGGTCAGCAGTGATAACAGTTCTGTGGCACCAAATGCTGTTGCTGTAGCAGCATTTTGCTTCTCTGATTGAACTGCTTAACACCCGCTGTTGCTCCTCTGTTGCCCACATGCCTGTCCGGGGAAGTGCACAGCAGATGGAAAAGAGAAGGAAAATAATTATGCTCGACATCATTTTTTTTTAGATGTTTGTCTACACAGATCTCATCCTGGCAAATGTTACAGTGTCCATTGTCAGTCTGACAGAAAAAACAGCCTGAAATGCTCGTCCCTGCTGGAGTCACACATAGTGCAGTTTACCACTGTGGCATATTGACTATCCCTCTTAGGATGAGTAGTCTGTGGTTTTTTTTGTGTGTGTGGTTTTTTTTTGGTTTTTTTTTTCCATTAAACTATTGAGCTATGATAAGAAGCCATGGACTTTTGGATCACTCAAAATAATCCCCTCCTCTTCAATCTTGCAAGCCAAGCTGCTCTTTCACTATCTAGAAATGTATTCCAAGAAGAGAACATTTGGTTGAAGTCACATGTCAGAATACAAAATACGCCCAGGGAAATAAAATAAATAAATAAATAAATTTAAATGCCCAAATCAAGTTAGAAATATCTTGAATATATTAATTTGGGGAATTCAAATGGGTCCATTAAACTATCTTTTAAAGTGCAGTGACTAAGAGTGAGGGTGAAGATGCAAGCAGCAAGCAAGCCACAAGGAACAAGCAAAAAAACAAAACAAAACAAAACAACAAAAATTCAGGAAAAAAAAAAACGATGAAAAAACTATTAGATTAGGGAGAAATTAAAAACAATAATAGTTTCTCTCACATATTCTAATTTGTTGCCTAATGCTGCAGAACATATAATGATATAAGCCTATTGAACAATTTCGGACACATCAGCAAAATGTAGTGTTTCAGCTACAGAGGTGGACGTCAACCATAAAACTTTATAATATGGTTGAAGGGCCAATTTGATACCATTAGAGTGTTAGCATTAACAGATACTTTCCAGTATTGCCAGGAGCTTTACTGTTTTTCACTAGTAGAATGGTTACAGTGACTCATGATATATACTCAATAGCTTCATGGTACGTTAAAAAAATGTAATTAAAAAAGCGTTGTTGGCCCTGCGATGGAGTGGTTACCTGTTCAGGATGACCCCGCACCCAATGTGAGCTGGGACTGGCTCCAGCACCCCCCACGACGCGGAAACAGTATACATTCATTCATTCATCTTCTATCACTTATCTAATTTGATTTGCAGCCTTGAATGATGCACATAATTATAGTACATCTGTGAGCTACTTGTGGCTACATAGTCAGTTAATGTTGCCGGATTGCAGGATGGCATCACAAATGTCCAATAAAATGTGACCATGCATGTAAATGAGATCTTGACCTTTGTCCTTGCTTATGTTTTGGAGAACTGTCTCTTTCTGTGCACTGGGGTTGCACATTTTACACTCCCATGACATCTTCACAGCTGTATGAGAATTAAATAGATTTTTAGGGAGAATTATTTGCAAATCCTGCAACTGAATATTGAACTTACATTCAGCATGGGGCCAAAAATATAAGTGCAATGGGATGTATTGCTCAGTATCTATCGTATTGTGGTAGGCCATAACACATTGGCAATATGTCTATGTGCTCCTATGTTGTGTTCATTCATTTGCTCAGCAATCATAATTCAAAATATGTCACTCTAGCACATTTATATTTATAATCTGACCCAAACTGAATTTTCTACCCAGTTTTAGTTGTGTATTTGTCTACTTGTGTATAATCTCTTGGGTGAAGGGAATTGGCTGAATTTACAGATTTTACAGATTATTTTTCAGCTTTCAAAAGTTTGTTTTTTTTTTCCTCATGAGGAGTAGGTTACATTAGGTTCAAACATGACAAAAACAAGGCATTAAAATATCAGTTCATATCTTTACTACCCAATAAGATAGAAATGCTTTTAGCAGGTGGCAGAAAAAAAAAAAAAAAGGTTTTGTCTGATGCTGGCTGAGAAAGACCAAAATTACTGAACTATCCTGCTGATGTTTTTTGTTTTCAGGGGATGCATATCATTTAATTGTGTGTAACTAAAACTTTACCATCTTTTTAGCAAAGTATCACAAATATATATAATAACTCATGCTGTCTTTTCTTCCCGAAACACCATTAGCATTTTTTTTTTACATTTATTTTATTTTATTTTTTTTTTGCATTTTGTAGCTGGTAAACAGTTGCAGCTCTAGCTGACAGTCGTGAGTTAACTTTACAGGACTTGTAGTTTTGTTGTGCCTGCTGGAAGTCATTGCAATTCCATGTCAGAAAACCCATTAAGGCTAATGTCCTTGGGATTCAGGAAGAGCCAAGCAGTCCATGCCTTTTCAAAATCAGAAACATCTCAGCAGCTTGACTATAACAGATGCAAATAAGAGGCAGATCAGTTGTTAGTGTGTTAGACACAAGGTGCCTGCCTGTGGCCAGAAGACAGTAATTACCAGAACATGCTGTCTCCCCACCCAGTCATGTTCCTCACTATCTGTGTGATCCTATTAGATATCTAATATCTCTTTACAGAATCTCCTTTCAAAACCAAAATTGTGTCTCTGCTGTGTGTACTCAGTTGTTGTACTCAGGATAGGGCCAACATAGCTTGACAGTGAAACACTTGCACTTGTGTACCCACAGGGATTCAATAGAGACATGGATTCATTGTGTTCTGATAAATAAGGCTGGTTGGAAAACATCAAAGGAACTAAAGCCACTCTGTGCTTCAATATAAGCCAAATCTGGCGTGTTCTTATGGGCAAAGTGGTGAGTTTACAACAAAGATCAAAACCCAAACCCTCTAATGACCATATGGCCAGATTTTACCAACTGTTATGCTCTCAAAACAAAACAAACAAATGCAAAAAAACCTGCTTATTTCCTTGGTATAATATGGAAATAAAATTTGCATTTTAACACTAAACTATACTGTTTTTTAATACCAGTTTCATTGACTGTACCCTTCAACAGCTCATCATCACTGAAGTCCAACGTCCTGGCCTCTGTCATTAGTGGAGACTAGACTTCAGTTCCTAATACACTCTCACGAAGTGAAAGAAATTAAATAAATATTCAATACCGCATAGACTGCAACTGTTTTACATTTAATTTTAGTCACTTCCAGACCTGGAAAGGTCTTTTTGATGCAGTACCCAGGCTAGGCAACAAAATAACATTAAAAATATAAAGCACCCTGCTGCAATGCTTAGATTGACTGCTCCACCTTGGTTTGTCTTGTGTCTTTATAACATTCAACTGGACTCAACACAGCAGTAGCCAAGAATGAGTGTGATATCAGCAACGCACACTTTGTCTTTAGTATGGCAATGAAATTGCGACAAATGACCAACTGAATGTGGCAATTTTGCCATATGATGAATGTGTTTGTAAACTCCCGCTGCCACTATGTCTGCAACACGTTGTACAATTGTGCATTGTGAGGTCTCTGTGATATATTTTTGATCTATTTGCCTTTTTTTTTGCCATGCCACTTTAGTTAGATAAAAACCATCTGATCCCTTCATGATCTCTCCATGAGAAAACATGTTCAATGCAGCAACTTCGTATTTGCAAATCATAGAAAATGAGATAAAAGATATCACCTCAAACTCACATGGGTGGTGATTTTCCCTGTCGAATTTCAGGACTGTATCTAGATTTTAGCCGTTTATCTGCCCTTTTTACCAACAAGATGAAGACAAGCTTCAAGCTGTCCCCAGACTTTGCACAGAAGACAACAAGGGACACCACACTGCATGCCACCTTCTTGTTTCTTTTGTGCTGCAGATGCTTGTTGCTGCGAAAACAGATGAGGAATGTATGCCTGTAAAAACGCATCAATGAACCTGTGTCACTGGCTCTTTAGATTTGTTTTAATTACACTGCGGCTGGGGCTGGGTTCAGAGAGAGGCTGCTCTGAGGTTATTTCCCGTCAGCATCATTTCACTGATTTCCAGCAAGTATTAAGGATATTTATGTACACAGTGGTAATTTAAGTACAAGAAATAGTTGAATAAATTAATATGTGGCTTTTCAGTTTTTATTTTGACAACCTTTTTAAAAGTCCTTAACAATATCAAATGATAATAATAATAATAATAATAATAATAATAACAATACACTTTATTTCCAGATCAGCACAAAGAGGAATAAAAGACAGCCAAATTAAATTGCCCCATGTATCGTGGGGGAGGGGTTGATGGTGGATGATGTCACCAAAACTGTCCCACAAAAGCAGCCATGCAACCAAGACCTCTCAAATTGAGAGGGTGAGACCTCGACTATACACTCTGCACTCTCAAGTCTTCACAGTGGTATGAGATTAAAGAGATTTCTGAGAAGGTTAATAAAAAACACACAGTGAACAACTTCTGAAGTGACTTAATGCAGAGGAGAAGTTTGGAAAAGATGCACTGCACACTTGCAGGAGAGGAACAACAGTAAATCATAATATACACTAACATTCTTGTGGGTGGTTCTCTCTTGCACTGCCACCCCCCCCGTTTTTTTTTTTTTTTACTAATAACTCCTCTGCCTTTTTGTAAACCCCTTAATGTCAAATAAAAACTATATCATAAAATTGAATGAGGCATTTAATAGAGTCTAGAGCTGCAGGAGCACGCTGGCCCAACATGATTTCTGGGGTGAATTCTAATAAGAAATAGATCCTCAGAATGCTTGCTGAGTGGGAGAAAGTGAAGGAAGAGAAAGGGAGGTTGGGTGGGTGTGTGTGTGGGGGACTTCAATAAGAATGTGAGTTCACTGACAACATTAGCTGTGCCAAGCCTGTTGGGCTTCTCCGCTGCATGCGAATACCACTTTTGCACTTTCCCTGCACCCTCCACACTTTGCTAAGAAATCCTGCCTACACAACCTTGCATGTGTGACCGTATATTACAAAAGATTAGAAAGAATAGTACAAATTGAAGGTGATAGTTTGAGCCCCTTGAGTCGTGGCTTCGTATCTTCACTCAAAAAAAAAGTATGCATCTGAAGATTATTTACTGATTTGCATGGGCAGTCACTCAATACTTATGGATGTTCTTCACTCACTTGTGATTCGGTGTCAACTTGGTGAAACTCTGCTTCACCGCCGCCACACATGTTCATGAGATCAATGGCATCGATTGAGTTTGAAAGGAAGCCTCTGTGCTCAAAATTCAATCAAAATCAACAGTTATTTCAGCTGATTTAGGATTGATCTGCTAATATGAGATTTGGACAAAGTCATCGACAGGCAGGTACACCTTGGGCCTGTGAGGGACAAAAACATCAACGTTGTATGCATGATAACATGATATGATTCATCAGAGAGTGTATTTAAAATTCACATCATTTTACAGGAGCTAACAGTGGCCTTAGGCAGACCCTCAGAGCCGCCGTGGATTACTGTAAATTGCTGTGAAGATAAAGCTGTTGCCTGGGAGCCAGACGGGACAGTAATTCTCCACTTCACTCCTGTCACGGCCTTTTTATTTTTTCCATTTACCTCATACTGACTGAATGGGACTCTAAACTCTTCATCACTCTTCCACTGTTACCATCTGTCTGCATACCTGCCCCGCCTGAGAATGAATGCCATCTGACAAATACCAAAGCTCAGTCAAGCTTTAAGGAGAAATAAGAAAGCTTACTGAAACTTTATTGTGTCTATTGTCTTCACCTACTGGAGCAAACAAAAGCTCTCCCCCAGCATGAATGACCTCCTTGCCAAATTGGAGCATCACACCAAAATGTGAAACTAATCCTGAATTCATGAGATTAAAGAAGTTGTGCTCAGTGGTGTTAGAAGGAGAAATAATAATCTGGCAGTCACACTCAATTTCATTTCCTGGATGCTGACATGCAAATGAGGCTCATTTGTATAATCTTTACAAATGAAAAGCAGATAATCAAATACCATCAGAAGCCATTAATATTAAATTAGGTCTCACTTATGCAAAGTCATGCATTTGGAATTTAAAAAGATGGAGAGTGGACCACTCTGAGAAGAGAAGACAACCTGGCATACAAAACATTCCCTGGCTTCTTGTGTCATGTCAAGTGACTGAGCATCATGCTTTTACTGTCTATCAGCACATTAGTAATGGTTCTTCAAGTCCTCTTCAGTAGATAGATAGACATTTTACACTTTTATTTCCCATAGATTTTTGCTGCATACAACAGCGTTTTCTATTAACTTCACAATGTGTGACCTTAGATGAGCCTTCATACAAATGCTTTAAGTAACATCTAAAGCAGAACAGACTCCACTAAAAAGAAAAAAAAAACAAAAAACAAAAAACAAAATAGCAAAGATAAACAAGCTTTCATTAGATACATTTTTTTAAATAAGACTCACATTCATGTCCTTGAGGCAATTTAAGACTTTCCCTAGTCACTGAGTGTCTTAATAACCAGTTTACTGGGGCATTTAAGTGCAAGTATGAAATCAAAAGGTAACAAATGGAAGTGGTTGGACTTAATCAACCACCTATTTAACATTCGAATTCCATGATTATACTTAATCATGCTTCTTAATGTCTTAATGTTACTCTTAAGCTGTGATGAAAATGCAAGCCACTGATAGAAAACGACCATAATCTCTCGATAGTCCTCTCTGTGTGTACATCTGCTATGAGAAACAAGTTTAACATGACTGAATTGTTTAACACGGCATCAGTAGCTTACTTTACCTGGTCAGAACAGCGTTTCGGGCTGTTCACGCGTTGCAGCTGCGTTTTTCAGCCGTTGGACTAAAACTTGTCAGACAGAACACATGTTCTTATCCAGCTGTCAACACAGGCCTGTATATCTTTTGTTATACCACTCCTACATGAGTGGAAACATGACTCCCAAACTCCCAAAGGAGTGAAACTGCTGCTCTTTGACAAGTTTCTAAACTACGCAGTTATAGGTTGCAACTGCTAAATCAACTTAGAAGAAAATGATAACATAGTTTCCTTCATGAACCTGGGTTAGGGACAGGGTATGAAATGTTTTAGAGCCATTATCAGTAGCTAATGCAGTTAGAAATAATCATTAGGGCCTGAGCAGTGGACAGTGTGAGGGCCCTATTAGATCATTTGGATTTTGTCTTTATTATTCTTCCTGAAAATGCCCCAAAACTCATGAAACTTGGTCAAGCCATCAGGTCTGACCAAAAATTTGATATTTCATGCATTTGACAGAAATGCCTGATAAAAAAATGGCTCAATGGGGCAATCCTGAAAATTAAGAACAGGAAGAAATACATCGGTACAGATATGTATCCTGCTCAGACGAAGGCAAGGGGTCAAAAGGGGAGTCAGTCTTTTTTGTTTAAAAGTTACAATTTTGATGCCTTTTTCGCCTTTTCCACACCTCATACATTAACCAATTCCTCCTACAGTTTTGATCCTTTTGACTTCATATTCACTCTGCATCATCCCAAGACCATGAAGATGAAGTTATTAAAAGTGTTTTCATTCGTTATACATGCTGGCTGTGGTAGTGCAGGAAATTTTCATGGTTTTGTCAGGTTTTCGCTATGAAACAGTCCTTCTAAATCCAGCATATGTTCTCCAATCTGTCCCATGTGATCAGACTCCCACCCTGACCCTGTCTGTCAATATCCCCACAGACTCAGCACACCATCTATTGGACTTCAGCCTCATCTCCCAAACTTTGTCCTATTTACACGATATGTACAGAGTATGTTGTCAACATAGTTATAGCTATAGCTTGTTATTGTTATCTCTTTATAGTTTTAACGTTCAAGTCCTCCTTCCTTCCCTGATTAGATGCTGTTGTTAAACAACTTTGCACTTTGCAGTTTTATCAAGCTACGGTCAGTTCAGTTTGTGAGTAAGAATATTAATGCATCAAATGTTTTTTCAAATGCTTGTTTTTTTCTACAACCATTTATTCTGTGTCAAGACTTTTTCCAATGCATCTGTTTTCATGTTCTCCCCCATAAAGACTATTTTTTCACTCCGTCTCATCCTGGCAATTTTACATAGCACTCTTTCACTTGAAATGGAGATGACCCAGCCCAAACGTGGCGCTGAGTTGACCCATGCAGTCAGCCTCATAGTATTTCCTCCACTGAATACTAATGTACACCTGCTATGGTTGCGCAGGCTAAATAGATGTCTTGTATCCATTCGGAGTCCAATATTTAGCTCTCTCGTGTCTCCTCTTTGAGTCATATTTTTCCTCAGACATATTACAAATCAGGGCTAACTTCAAATCAATCATGCATCCACTTCCAGTGTGCTGAGCATCCAACTTTGGTCTGAAGATTGTATCAAACACTTGGATGAATAGCAACACTGCTCGAGTCCCATGTTACCAATTTTGAACACGTATACATAACTGTGGGAAATAGTTCCAAGGCTCTCTCCCACATTCCCCGTATTTCTTCCTCTTGTCTATTTCTCAAGTTGGAAATCCTCTTAAGAGAGGTTTTCCAAAATAACATTATCTTCAAACAAACATTTCACTTTTAATCATTGCATTTTTCTCCCTTATACAATTCACTGTGGTATTGGAGGCCCTTTTGAAGCCTTTCTTTTTCCAAGTGGCCGTTGGGATTTGCTCCCCTGTGGCCTCTCTGCTTACACCAAAGCTTCGCTTTTCAAACCCAGCTTTGAGTAAAGAAGGAAAACAGGGGGGAAAAAAGAAAACTCATAGGAAAATAGGTGGTGAACTGATGAACAATTCGCTGGTGCTTACCTGACAGGAATAGCGATTTTATCACCTTGTCTGCTCTCAGTAACATAGGAATGGGGTTTCTCACTTAGCATGCAAACGTCAGTCAAGAAGTTGGGGAGATAATTCAAAACATACACGCACTCACACTGGGTTCATTACACAGATTCGCTCATGCTGTGACAGGGAAGGACAAAGGGAAAAGGCTTTCAATATACCTGCGCAAATTTATTGTTATCTCAGAAACCTTCAGGATTCTTTTTTTTTTCCTCTTTTATTACAACAGTTTATTTATCTCAGCCAGACTTGACCCCGCTGGTCACTCCTGGACCTCGGCTGGAGGAAAAGGCTAAAATATTGGTATGTGTGACCCCACAGCTTGACGTAGTACAAAACTGTGTTTGAATGGCAAAATTATGGTGGCAGTCTGTTTCCAGTAATGTAGAACGGTGTTGTTACCATTTTTTAACTGAGCAGACAAAGAAGCCAAAAGCAACTGATGCAACAAACCTCAAGTGAGTTTACTCTGTATGTCAATCTAAGTCAGCTGCAGCATACAGTAACAGTGGCTGATATTTAGAGGCATTTAAAACCAACCTTCACTAATGCAGCCTATCTGAGACCAGAAAACCACACAACATATTCCCCATCCAGCTGTTTGTCATTTTGAGGGAGCACGACATGCTGCTGCTCAACTGATATTTATCCCCTTAGGTTTCTATGGCAAATGAATTTGCCATCATTTGCCTATTTTAAACATTCAGGACACACGGACCAACAGTACTATAAATCTGGAGTCATGTTTGGATCCACCTGATGCATTGAACTCTAATATACATTCTCTCTCTCTCTATTTGCTCTTTATTTCTCTCCATGTATGCTTTAGAAGTAAAAACTGTATAGGCATGTGCACGCAGGAATAAAGAGGCTTCTGAGGAAAAATAATTAGTGTGGAAATGAAATGACAGTCAACAAAAAGTAAACTATGACTTGTTTTACTACTTGTACTACTGGTTGAGAGAAGTACAAAATAAAACAAAAGGATACATAATGCAATTTTTCATCTTTATGTATAGTATATGTAATCATGCGTTCCTGTCTTCCCCCCTCCCCCCTTTGGTTTTAACCCAGAGAGACATGCTAGAGGCTGAACAGAACTTTTCCTGCACGATCACAATGAAAAACTTGAACCATTGAACCATTTTCTCATTGTCACTGTAATCAAGCTGTTATTATACACAGTGTTTGTTCTTGCTTTGAATTCTCTTCTGGTACAATTATCAAGTAATTAAATAGCATATTTTACATATGAGAGAATGTTAAATTACTTAGAAACCTATGGAAAGTGTTTCTATATTCTGTCATGGTGAAAACAGCATGTTTTTCAAACTAGGGCCTATAAGGGATACATTGAATTGAGAATGTGAATGAAACACAGGGCTCAGTATGCACGTACATAATTCTTAATACACAAGGGTCTGACCCACAATGGACTAGTCCTTCACTTCCTAACCCAATCTACCAAATATATAGCCAGCTCTTGATTGAATGCGGTTCACGTAAACCCATTAAAAAAAAAAAAATCCAAACAAGAATGCATATTAATTAGCCAGTTCTAGAGGAAAGACAGGTGGATGTATATTTCACCAATAAGGTTAGTTTCCCCTCACCCCAGTTTCATTATTCAAAATAATCATCCATATAGGTTTATAATACCCCTTTTTAAAATGTTCAATGTTAATTAATAGAAAGAAGTATTATTCTCCCAAACTGTTACTAAGAGAATGCACAAAATCAGTGTTATAAAAAATATTGCAATATTGTTATTTTGTTAATTTGTGTGCAAAAGTATTGTTCCACAGAGTGACTGGATACTAATCGATGATGTAGTCTTCATACCTGACAAATTGTTGGCCATCTTGGATGTCGGTATTCTCAAAGGTTTTCTAATGCAGCGACCACTGTGTGTGAAAAGGTTAAAATCAACTTAGGGAAGGTATGACATGTTTCACAGAGAGAATCGACACACTGATCAGACTATGGTTAGACACAAGTCAAATCCTTCAGCCAGTTAAGTTGACACTGAACAATCCAGGAGAGCTTCAGTGAATACTATTACCTATGAATAACGGATTAACAACCTAAGCACAATCACATGCTATTGTTCTGTGGTCAGGCCTGTTTTTATGTTCTTTATTCTGGTGCCATTTGCTTTAAAGTGAGAGCAACAATAGCCAGTGGACTCAGGAGGCTAAAGCTCTACCCAAGAGGGCACACGGCAGAAAAGGCACACAAAAACCATTGCAAACGTACAACAGTGACCCACGGCAGTGCTTGAAGTTATGATTTGTGGATCGGTAGATACTATTCTTTGTTCTATTCAAAGTGCTGATGACTGATAAGCCCCAACACAATGGGCAGATTAGAGGCACGATTGGACACATCATTGAGACGTGTAGTGTTTAAAATCTCCTCACTGCCTGTAATTCTGCTCCACTCTACCCCAACTCTGTAACAACAGGCCCTTGATAATGTTATTGCTCATGGTTCATGACCAGGGAAGATAAGAGAAATAGGTTTCTTTAAGCCCCGTACAGGCTTAACCTATGCCTCTACTTAAAGCAAGCCCCAAAGACCCAGGCGACCCTGTTAGCTTTAGTTTTGTACAATACCTCAGCGCAGTACATGACAGATTTTAATACTATCCACTATACTGTATTTGTTGTGCAAAGGAATGAAACAATTTAGTGCCTATGCAATAACATATTCACGGCTGGATAGCAGACTCAACATGCAACCAATGGCAGCCTTTCAGGAGCATCATCACCCACAATGCTTAGATAAATGCAAAATGTGCAACTTTAACGTTCATACTATTTCATTAGTTTTTAAGTATTTAGAAATATAGGAATACCTGAAAGCAGCCAATCAGTTATAAGGAGGATTGTGATTGGGTATTTAATATAAAGCATCCTGTTAATTTTTCTTTGTCAGGCCAAAAAAAATGCCTTTGGCTACCTAAAGGAGCAAAAAAAACCCAAAACAAAACAAAAAACAAACAAAAAAAAACCCTTACACACCTTCAAAATCAAGATGGATATCCAGCATGAAATTGAAGAGCTTAGAGAACTGGTGAAAGCTGCACCTTTTTTCTTTTTGTTTTTGAGTACCCACAAAGATTACATTCTTGCATATTGTGAAGTTGTCCATTATCATCTAAATTACACATGTAAAGTTTAAACTAACTATGTATTGACCTAAACAATATAATGTTAATAACAATGTTGATTTCTGCCAGAAGCTTCAGCTGAAGTTACAGACGTTATATTTTCACCAGCTATTCAGAACATTACCACACTTACCAGCCAACATCTAATGCTGTGTAGTATCAGACAACTCTCCCACGAGAGAAACGCCACACGGATGCCAAAACAACAGAGGGAATGGAAGCTATGACAACAGGTATACCACTGGGGTTATAAACTGGCCACCTCCCATCACAGATGTTTAATTAAATTCAGCCCACAGCACTTCCAGCAGGATCAACCATAAATTCTAGTAGCCCTGAAACACTCCCTCCCTCCGTACCTGCACAGTTCTAATTAAACCCGCACACACATTTCCATTTTCACTTCCTGTGCAGTAGCTGCTCCTATATTTAGATGAAATCTCAACGCACAACTTTCTATTGCTTTATAAATCAGTTCTTTGTTTCCTTGCCACTGTTGCGTTACTTGGCAAGCAACTCAACCTCGAACCCTAATAAGAGGCTCAAAGTGTGATGTTGGGATGCCAACTTTGGAGGCAACTCCAATAACAAATTAGTCAATTTGGACTGAATGACTCAAGAATAGATAGTAACAGGAGAAAAGTTAAATTGTCTCCACCTACTTTCCTTCACATTGCCCCAGGCACAGACACAGATGGCCTCGGATGGTGATCAAGCACTTGCCCTTTTGCTCTCTGATTAGATAAGTGCACCTTTTGCAAGACATTCCTTCTTCCATTTCATTTTCTTTCATTATTTCCTTTGTTACATTCGGCCCATGGCATCGATTCTCAACTAAAAGCATGGTGATATGCCCATCAGCTGTGCTGGAGCCACCACAGCTTATACAACACACAACACTGTGGATCTTTGTCACAGTTGTGAAATTAAACAGCTATTTAATCATATCAATACAACAAGCGTCGTATCGTATCCGCAAAAACACGATTCATACGCCGTTTACACTGTTTGTACAATGGTGCCCCTATGTTTCAATTAGGTGCATAGGTACAGTTTCAGGTGGACCCAAAATTTTAAATTAATCCATTTTAATTAAGCATGACAATTTTTGCATAACTATATTCATTCATTCAATTAAGAACATCTCCTGATTTGGATATTTCTATTTTATGCTTTACATTGGAAAATAAAATACTTTCTTTTCCGTTGCATTTATTTGAGAGCTTTATTTATATAATAAAGCTGGATATAACAACACAAGCTTTTGCGCACATTGTAACATGTTTTTTTAAGATTAAACTGGTGGCGTCCCATTTGTTTGGCTTCTTACTTACAAAAGCAGTATGAAGTCGGAGGTCATTTATAAAACTAATCAAATTTATCGAATCCGTATAATCAAATCATGCCGCATGTGATAATATATCAGTCAGAGAGACCAAACCAGTGTTAATACAGTCATTCCATTTTGCAGCTAATACTGAATACATTACTTTTCATTTACATTTAGTCATTTGGCCGATGCTTTTATCCAAAGCCACTTACAAATTACTTATACCTAGGTCTCTTTTTGCACTGACACATTAGTATTATAAGTGCCAAGCACAAAATCTATTCAATCAGCGAAGTACAGGAAAAAGATAAAGTAAATGCACCAAAAGTGCTAGATAGACATGTTAGGGTGTTGGACATGTCAGAAGAGGAGTTGGCTTCTGGGCTGGAGCTTTCAGGGCTGGAGACATGAGAGACAGGTACTGGAGTATTTTGAAGGATGAAAGCATCTGAGCCAATGAGAAACAGAGTAAAAGTGAATCTTCCCAGAAGACACTCATATTCAAATACACAGAGAGGGACAACCCCTCTTCATTCAGAAGACCAGTGTCTCCCATGAAAATGTTGAGTCAGGCTGATTTTTGCTCAAAACCAAAATGGCTGCAATGTGGACTGCTGCTATGTAGTCACTGCACGATTCACGGAAACTCATAAAAATTTAAAGGGACTTAATTCAAAGCATTTCCATAACTGTTGCAATTTACCAAACACAGTAATACTTTTTTTTTACCTTTATGAAACAGTTAATGTGAGATGTAGTGAGTTGTCTGGTGCTAGAAGAAAACATGGCTGCCTCTCGAAACTACTCATCATGGATCCTGAGAAATTTCCATTCAGTCCACAGGAACAGGAGAAATTATTAGAGCTTTCATCTTTAGAAGCCTCTGAAAATAGGTTTAACAATTGATAATGGTAATGCAGTGTTCAAACCTGTGAGTGAGTTGCAGGCTCAAGGTTAAATATGATCAGTGAAATTGAATCTGACAAAGCTACATTACAATCCATCTTGGGATATTAAACATTTCAAATTTTCTGAATTAAGGACTAATAAGACTGCTGAGATGAGTGTGAGATGGATGGTCTTGGTTAACATTCACAAAACAAACCTGATGGGAGCAAACGGCATCAGAGTTGACATATGATATTGTTGCCGGGGAGAAATGAAGTCTTAAAGGAAATTTGCATTCTCTGACATTGAGGCTTTTCAGCCAGTTTCAGTGAAAACTGAGAAAATGTTTTGATTTGCATGATGACTGCACAGCTTCGCATTCTTACACATGCCATAACAGTGTGCATGGGGTTGTAAAAACATTTTGATAGTAGAGAAGCCAGTATGTTTTCTTTGTTCTCTTACAAAAACAGAAAGACTAATATAAGGAATGTGCATTAATTTTCAAGCTCCAAGTTTGCACTTTCAGCTAACTAGCTTACAAATGTACAAGAGTGTTACTGCCAATAGCCAAATGACTTTATTTTGTGGGATTAGAGAAAACACTGGAACATCCACTTATCTGAAGCTTGTATAGCCCACTTCTCCTGACTACAACTAAGAGGGGCCCTGAGTTCGTAAAGAAACAAATTTTTTAACTGAAAATAAAGCCCTTGAAATAATACGTCTGCCTCTTCCCTTAAACTTTAAGGATTTTGATTGTTTTGCGTTGCTTTAAACTTTCAGGATACTCTAAATAATAATATTTTTATGTAAACTTAATTGTAGTCAGTTACTATACTCACCTTTAACTCTGGGAGGTATGCCAAAGGAAATACCAAACTGTTTTAGGAAATAATAAATCAATTATTTACTTCAGCTTTAAAGGTAATCCAACAAAATACTAGTACACCTTTTCTGAGAAAAATAAATAAACGTCTTTGTTGTTTTCTTTTTTTAATCACAAGAATTACATCACGAAAAGGATCTGGTTCACTGTCAGCAATGAAATTTAACCAAAATTAGCACTTCAAGTTGCAGGAAAATACCTTCTCAGTTTACATTGAGTACTTTTAAGCAAAAGAAAAAAAATACTCCTTTAAGTTTCAACACAAAATACTCTCAAAGTTTCACATATTCCCTCTAACTCAAAAATACATTTAAATACCCCAGATATTTAGATTTGATTTACTCTCTCAATAATAAAATCAAATACAACTCAATGGGCCCACACTCACGCGCACACACACACACACACAGCCGGCAAAACCCAAGTAACCCCCCTTGCAGGCCTGACGCTTAAGTGCGAGGAAATCCACAGTTTTAATCCAAACGATCCAGGAACAATAAAAGGCAAAATGTTACCTCCAGTGCAGCTCAACTCCAAAGAGCAACCCTTTACCCGGTCCAAGTCTGATGAAAGGGCCATGCTGCAGGTAGACTAGGCAGGTGAGAAGGCGATGGAGTCTCTCCCAGGCAGCCCGCGACGAAGTCCGAATGAGACGAGTCACACAGCAGGTCGGCAGCGGTCCAGTTCAATCTTCACGTTCCCGCGTTGAAACCACGAGGCACAGTCAATGGCAGGAGCTGCTTTAGCTACTCTCGGCTAAGTCAATTCACTTTGCTAGCGAATGCTAATAAGACGCTCTGAATTAGCTCAGAAACTATGCTAAGCTAAAGCGGCTGCAGCTACAACAGAAAATTTCGAGCAGAAAGTCTCTGGCTGCACACCAAACAGGTCTAGCTCCAATATCCAGGTCCAGAATGTCGAACAGACAATCTCTCAGATACTAAAAACTTCCCACTTTATCTCTGAGGAATTACCCACTCGCCACCATGTATCTCCTTCCGATCGTCATTCTTTTTGTCAAACCCTTCCCACACAAAATCCACGCGCACACTCTCTCTCTCTCTCTCTCTCTCTCTCTCTCTCTCTCTCTCTCTCTCTCTCTCTCTCTCTTCCTGTCTGACCCTGTCAATCACACCTTAACCAATTAAGGACCCTTTCAATCACACCTCAACCAATTAAGGACCAGGATTGTACTTAAGCTCAATCAGTACTTCCTCTTTCCCAGTGGGCTTTTTTCAAAATAAAATGAAAAATTGAACAATGCACCTTTGTGTCCTTTTAAACTATTTTGAAACGTATTTATTACACTTCACTATTTCATCAGACTATTTTAACCTTTATGAAATATTTTTTACACTTTTAATAACAGCTTTACCCAGAGATTAACATATTTAAATTATTTATTATTTATTATCTAGTTTTATGGATAAGGATTTTTAGCAGGGTTACTCTCAGATTCAACCATTTCAAAGTTGAAACCACTAACATCTACTCCTGCTCTTTACTTAGGGAAGGTTTACACGTCGCACTTCACTTTGTGGGTTACTGTTGCTAGACTCATCATTTACTCCTCTGCTTTTCTGAACTTGAATGTAAATGCGAACACTAACACTGAACAGATTGTGTTCCACCAGTTCATTTGAATAAAATTCATATTTTTAAAACTTTCTGTAAGTCTGTTTAGTACTGAAGGGGCGGATGAGCTCCACCCTGCGATTCATAAGCAATGATGCACATTTCTCTCTGTGTCTTCCACATGATTCATCAAGTGGTGAGGATGCTGGCTTCTGGTTTGAGACATGTGGCTAAAGCCTTCAGCCTTTCAGCATCATATCACATTCGGCATGTATACGGACCATGATTCTCACCTTAGATTCAATTAACACTGAAAAGTCACATAGAGAAAGAGCTTTTAACCAGCCCTCAGTTTTTATGTTAGCAGGAGATTATTCAATTTAGAAAGAGCTGGTAAAATCCATTGGTTGTTGCTGTTTTAGCCGAGAGAATCAGTTGCCGTCAGCTGCAAATAAAAAAAGCCTGCTCTTGTTGGCTGAATGAACGCACAGACCACTTCTTTCAAAAGTGGATGCAAATTTTAAGAGGTAAATCTGCCACTGTTGTTGTTCTAAGCTGCATTTGTTTCTTACCAGAAGAGAAAACTTAAGCCATAGGTTCAGTGGAGTGTCACTTGATAAACATTGTGTTTTGGTACTTTAGTAAACAAACTTTGGCTAAGTCAATTTCCCTCAAGTTGCGTACAAAGCTGGCAATGCAACAAAGTTTAACTAAATATGTGTGTGTGTGTGTGTGTGCTGGATGTTGGGGGAATAGCTGTTTATGAGGGGATCTTGACGATTTATTCCAGACAGCTGCATCGTTGACAGGCCATCATTAGCAGAGTGATTCCTCAGGTTGTATCATTCCCTGGTGGCCAAGACAAACTGCACAAGATCTTAATTGCCGGTATGAATAAAAGTTCATTTTCCAAGGGGTGGTATTATTATAAATGTAGTATAAAAGATTACAAGGAAGAAGAATATGTCAAGTACTGTACTCTCACACTACTGCAATAAAGAGGCTAATGACCCTGAAATGGGCCAGAGGGTTATTCAGGGACAATAGAGAAGATAAATGCTGTTTATCTCCAATTACAGTACTTTCTTATGACTGTCTAAGCAAAGAAGGGGGTAAGGACGACAGAGGAAGAGCTCTGGAGCATCAAGACAGAAATTAAGAACATCCTGAGCCTCGGAAAAAGTCTCTTTTGAAAGTGTTTCTTTGGATAAAAAGAACACGTTTTGTGCTTAATCTTTGCAACTGTTCTTGAAAAAAGTTTTATGGCAGAAAAATGAGAGGTTGTCTTTATTTTGGATGCTTGTAAAGTTAAAAAGTAGCATTTAAAACCTTTCTAAACAGAGTTGCAGCCTGGTGAATGATGTGTGGTAAAATGCTACCCATTATTATTGCAGTCAGGGGACTGTGGAAGAAGAGGTATTAGGACTGGTCTCTAGGGATGGGTGCCGGGGGGTTTAGGGGCCTTAGTGTAATATTGCATGGGAATAATAATGAGCTATATATCCCTGATATCCACTTTAGCCTTTGCTGCAAAGAGCCATTACAGCACAGTTTGTAGTTCCCATGAAAAAGGATGTACAGCATTGTGGCCTACATTGAAGTAGCAGTGTGTGGTGAAAACAAGACAATTTCTGAAAAGAAAAAAACCCAAACCACAGCATATGGAATGTAAGGAATATGTAACATTGAAAATGTATGTATGCTTTTTTTTTGTAGTTTTTGAATGTCAAATTATAAAATCTTAGTTTTTGACATTTGTCCACCACCCACCAATGTGGAGGCACACAACAATTTCAGGGTAGGAGAACAGACCAAAGGGAACTTTTCCTTGCTCCTTTGTTGTGGAAATTTTTTTGTTAATTGAACAAAAATATAATTTCTAGAAGACAAATTTTTTTTTTCAGTAGTTCAGAGTTAATGGCATTGTACGCATCAATTGATTGACACAAGAATGCCGACACTCATTTAATTTCTATAATTGTTGGAAGTCTTTTTCCAGTTTTGACTGACATCATCTTATTGTATGAATGATTTGATCATGAAGGAAAAATGATTCAGTCAATACCCAACAGCTAGCGGTGCTGCTGCTTCGGCCTCAGTCCGCTGGCAGCACTTGCTCCCCCTTCACTTTGACAGACAGATGACAGACAGACAGACGATCCCACTTACCCCAACGTCTGGCGCATAACTTGAAGCATTTGAGTGATGGCAAGTAAATAGTTTGGACAAACTTAAGATGATGAATGTGATTGAGAGGAATAACTCGTTTTCCTTATGGCAATCAAAAACTATACTAGCCAGGGGAATAAAAATAGTTACAGCGTGCCGCTAACCATCACTAAAGTTGTGACTATCGTTTAAAACTCTGTTACTGTGCAGCACCAAGCACGGGTACAGACTGGCTGAATCATGCTGCCCATCAGGGTTGAAGATAAGATGACCCAATGCATCCCAGATTGTTGTTCAGCAGTGAAACATGTTAGCTTGTGCAAGCAGTGATACAAAATATGGTGATTGCATCCAACTTAAGGAGAGGCCGCTTGAGCACATTTGTGGCGAATGTATTACAAGTGAATGGATAATTGTGGTTTTGTGAAATCAGGAAGCTGTGTGCTTTTGGGAGAATCAGCTTTCCTCTTGAGGTAAACAGGAAGGAAGCAAAGGCAATTTTCCTTTTCTTCTTTTTATCTGGAAAATAGTGTTCGGTGTTTCCTTTCACATTGCTATCAAATTTATCTTGAGTAGTTTATTAGGAGTGGAAGAAAAAAAATATTGAAGGATGGTTTCAGTTGAACTTGTCAGGAAGAGAGAAGAGGACAAAGCATTACCAATGTTGGTCTCTTTTACTCTGGCGTTTTCTGTACATAAAAAAAAAAGTTCATTTATTTTAATAACTGCTTAACTGCTATATTGCTCAGCTTTGACATTTAAATAAAAGCAGGCCAATAATTACAGTGAGGAACAGAGTGCACAAATATGCATTAAGCCGTGATGCTTTTCAAGCAAAGGCTCCAGAATGAAGTTCATTTACATTTTTAAAGTGCTTAATATTTGAGACATAGTGATTGTAAAATGCACTGAGACTTATTTAAAAAGTGAACACAAACAATAAAAACTGGTGCTATCCATTAAGAGAGCAATAACTTATAATGACGGTCTGCTGCTGGGAGCATTAGCTTCAGTAAGATTCACTTGGATCTCTTATATGCAATATGAAATGTTGTGTGTAGATGGAGCCGTGTGGCAGATGAGTGTTTTTACTAAATTACTTCTTGAATTATTTAAGTTCCTTCAGGTTTTCTCGGCTAGTTAAAACTGCATAATCCAGTCGTGCTTTTGTGGCTAATGAGGAGTTATTCGAAGTATCCACACAATCCCTGATCAGTGTTGGACGCATTTATTACTTATAGTTCCCAGTTACTTCTCCTAAAAGCTGAGTTAGTAAATATGTTACATCATTATACCACCATAAAATAAGAAGTTCAAAATTAAATAACGATTCATTAATAATTAATAGTTAAAAATCTTCGTTAAGAAATGGAGATGAAATGTTTCTGTGTGTGTGTGTGTTGGTGTGGGTTTGTGGTTTGTATGTGAATGAGATCCCCCCACCTCTGCCTCTGATTGGCTTGCCAATTTGACTCTACCATAGCCAATCATCATCATATGCTGTTTGCTCCCTGCAATAATAAGAGACTATGAAAAAAATAAAATTTTTTCTCAACTTAAAATTCTTGACCTTTTCTGAAAATTTATGAGAGAGTGAGAGAGAGTTTTGTTTTGTTTTATTAGTTTTTTTGAAAACCAGTTTTCAAAGTTGGGTTTTAAAGTCAAATCAGTATTTTCATACAGGAATTCCTCAAATTATGGCCTGAAGCTGAATTTTTCATCTGTGTTTCACACAAAGCAGTTCATGCTCTCTTTTGTCTCACCTCAGCCCCCAGTGCAAAATTTGTTTTGATATGTCCGGATGATGAAAAACTCTTTCTAAAACCGCATTTTACGGTTTGGGGAATTGAAGAATGCAAAATTTTCATCACAATTAACCTATGGTTGAATAACTGTTTAATATTTTATTGTGTTTTTTAAAACCTGTCAAATGATCCAACTCCAATATTCACTGGAATCAATTAAATATTCACCTCTTGGAGATGCCAGTGTTTATGTTCCCCCCTGAAGGTTCAGAATAAATCTGAATTATTCAAAATTTTGCTGTGGCCCTGAGCCAACAAGTTATTATCACATCTGCTTGACCTTACTTTGGTGAATATGAGAATATATACTGCTTAAGTGAGAAAAGGCAAACATGAAGGATAAGCGATCCCAGAGGCCTTTCTGCAAAATTATGCCTCCTGATCTCAAAAGCCACATTCACTCTATAGACCCACAACACACCCAGTATTGTGGTTCTTAATTGCTGCTCACATGTGTAGTCGTAGATGTAATATTAACTGACAGACGACCATGTGCGGCACAACAGTAACAAAAGTTGACATGTCTCCCTCTGTTTCCAGCGTGTTTTAGTTACTGGTCTGGATATGCTATCCAGTTTTGAATGATTTGTGCCATTTCCTCAAACAGGACTCAAGTCAGACATTTGGCATTTTTTCTATTAATGGGTCTCATTGTCCTTCATGCCAGTCGGGTTTCCTCCTGGTTCAATAAAGTATACCTCATCTCATGCCAACAGTGGCTCAGGGAAGCCATCAAAAATATGACAGCTGTCTCTACAGTGAACAAGTTCACTTTGATGTAAGGTGCAGGTGACTAAATATGATCGGGCTTTAAAGATTTTGATGGAAGTTGGTGTGCTGTTTAATCCCCCCTGCCAAAGAAAGGAATAGATTATGATTTGCTGTGCTAAAATGGTATTCAAGCATAAGCATACTTACTAACTATTTTATTAATCCAAGGATCATGTTAATAATTCTTAATTTCATCAGTTTGTGGGCATTATAAACGATTCTTATGTTAAAACAAGTTTGCCCTAAGAATGAAAAAGCCAGCAACAAATAGATTCTGCCATCTTGTGCTGGTGACATAATTTGGAGTTTGTGCAGTAGTAATGGGGGTTGGAGATGCAACATTGTGGCCCCGTCCCAAGTCAAACAAATGAATCACACCTGACAGGGATGTAATTTGGGGGGGGGGCAGGGGGGACATGTCCCCTGCACTTTTTCAAAAGGCAGTTTTGGTCTCCTGCAGTTTTTAAACTTTTTGAACTGAAGCTTCCCTTTAGACCACCCACAAACCCCTTTCCAACCGTTTTTCCATTTTACATATTTAGTGCAAATGACCGGTGAAAGCGTGCACTCACAAGTGATTGGGCAATCTATCTTAATGTAAGTGGTGAAAGGGAAGAGTTGTGACATGAGGCTCTGCAGGCGTAGCGATCGTGCACATTTCCGGAGCTGTCCAACCAGCGTAGTTGTTTGTCAAGAGGTCAGTGGGTGAATATCTAAATAACATCAGCATGCTGAATATTCACTAATGTAGACACTTTATTAACAGCATATGGAAAACAGTCCTTCGCATTAAAGGCTCGAATATTTTGCCGTTTGGCGAGTTTACGCTACATATTCCAGGTAAATGATGCTAATGTATGCACATTCATTGCAGTTGTGCAGCGCTCATATTACAGTCCATTGAGACCAAAGCTCATGGTGATGTGACTGTTGTGATTGATGAGTTGTCATAAGTGCTGGAAAAGCAAATTTATATGAAAAAAAAGGCATAACTTATAACAAAAACAATTTTTCCGTTGTAAATCCTCAAGAGTACGGGAAACATGATTCACCACAGAAAACAATGTATTTATAATCTTATAATCTAATAAAGTCAACACAGGGCATCAAGGTGGCATAGTGGTTAGCGCTGTTGCCCCACAACAAGAAGGTCGTGTGTTTGGTTCCTGGGCCCGGGGTGAATCAATGATGAATGAATGAATAAAGGCCACATAAATAAAAGAGACTTTCATATTCATGACAAAATTTAAGTTAGCCAGACCAGAACAGTAGGCTCCAATTTTTATTATTACATTACCAGAGAAATATACAGTGTGTGTTATTTAATTATTCATTATAGGACCTTCAGGTGAATAAGCACAGTTATTATCCGGTTTCTTTGCATAGCTGAAGAACTGTGAAAGAGCTTTGCACCCCAACTGTCAATACACAAATGTAGTGCTGATGACAGTCCCTGTTTTCGCTCACAGAAGCTAACATGAAGACAGATTTTTCTTTTAAATATTAAAATATCCTGGCACTGGGTTCCAGTTTATTGCAGTGGTCTGGGTTGATTCTCTCAAGTAAAGGTCCTTGATACAGGCGGGTGAGTGACCTTTGTTTCATTAAAAAAAAAAAAAATTGAAGATAAGACAAAAAATCCTGGGGGCTTACTTATGAAACATTGATTGCAAACATGTCAAAAGTTGTACTGTGGAGATTTTTGTGAGATAGACAAATGAGCAGATTTGCTTGACATTGCATCATGGATATGACATTTTTTGATATTATCAAATAATTCAAAAGAAATGATGTAGAGTCAGACAACGTGACTGTAATGTCAAATCGCTTTCCAGACAGAAACGATGTGTGAGATTTTATTAATATATAACACACAGAAGCTCTTCAGAAAATACTAATAACCTTTGCTATTCTATTGATGGACCGGGGGCAGAGCTGTTTTGTGATCTTTTCCAATTCTCCCCCAAGGGTATCCTAAATGTTAAATGTGTGTTCTCCTATGTCTGGAGCTGCAGATCCATGCTGGCAACATTTTAAAGAAACTCTTGAGTGCTTTTATGTCATACATCATTATTCACAGAGAAGTGCTCTCAGGTAATGGAGTGGTCCAAGCCCTTCTCTCGCTCTCTCTCCATCTCCCTTTCTCACTCTCTCGTCCACTCCCAATTCCCAGCTCAGGATGAAAGTGCTGTGATTGATGACAAATCATTCCAAACTGTTGTAGAGAACTTTTAATTCATGACCAGGAAATTGGTCTTTTCTCCTCTGTACTCCATTTTGGACCAAACAGGGCAGAGCTGCCCAGTTCACTGCTGAGCCTGACAATAAAATCATGATTAATATTGGCTTACATCAGCATCCAATTTCAATATCCCTTTGACTTTGATGCTATAGACAGCTAGCAGAATGAAAAAGATATGTTTTGATTTTTGATGATTAACGACGACAACATTCTTGTGCAGATGAAGTTGGATAATTTGATAATTTATCAATCTGTCACACAGCGACTCTTTGCAGAATGTTATGCTTTAATGGCTCTTGAGAGTTTCTAGTATCTCAGCAAATTTCCCTGATAGGTAAGACATGTGTACTTGTCCTTTTGAATACTGAAACATTACACATAATACGTTACACTTTACTGAAAAAATAAATAAATAAATCAGTAAAGTAGACATCTGTCGAAATGGACCCATGGAAACATACCTGGATATACATGTACATTAATGGGAAAGCTGATTAAAACACCTAAAGACTGCCAGGCCTGCCTTTAACAGTTATAATGATGACAAGCATCATGACAGAACAGAGAAGTGCAGGCTGAGGTGGATACATTATAAGTGAGAAAAGCTAAACATAAAGTTTGAAAATAATTTAGACAATTTTTTTTACATTTTCAATCTATTGGCCGTAATATAGTCAAAATAACAACAACTTAAAAATTTTAGCACATCACGTACACCATGTACAAAGTTTAAGTTCCCTTTGTCCATTGTATTAAAAATATATCAAAATTTACCAGAAAGTTGGTGACTCCCGTTTTACCCGACGCTCTGTCAGCAGGTTGGAAGCAGTTTTAACAACTGACAATGTTAAGGTTGACAAATTGTGAGAGGAAAAGGGGCTTTAGACATGAAGGTCATTGCTTTGAACTGAAGGATCAGGTTGATGTTATTGTGAGATCTACTCTCAGTGCCATGTTTCATGTTACACAGACTTCAGGTAAAAACACAACAAAGACAGTAAAGCAGACTAAATGATGTGAACCAAGCAGAGTCTACTTTAGGCCAAAGAGAGTCCAGGTCAAACCTCATTTGCTCTACCTTTGTATTCATATTTTTCATAAACTTGGCTTGATTTTGGGCTGGGATTGGCTCCAGCACCCCCCGCGACCCAGAAACAAATAAGCGGTAGAAGATGAATGAATGAATGAATGAATGGCTTGATTTTCACAGGTTTGGTTATCATTCATGTCTGTAAAGTTTTTTTGCAGATTTATTGCAGCAAATGGAATGAAACACATCGCTTTACTTGGCAGTAGAACTGAAGTTCTGGCTTGGCTTCAACCCTCGGTATATATTTGTTTTTCTGTGCACAAAATTATTATGCTGGAGAGCTTTTGGTATGTTTTTCTCCATTATCCCCTTTAACCATTCATTTTGCCAATTCTATTGATGCCTCTAAAGAACTCATCGGTTCACAAGAATACCGCCATAAACTGTGAAAACGAAATCCAGGAAAAACAGCTGAATTGCATTGTTATACAAATGAACATTTGTGTCTGAATAAATAGGGGCAATTAAGACATTCCTATTTACTTTTATTTATTTATCATTAAACAGGTTACAGTATAATGTATATATAGATTCATTCACTAATTTAAGCATTACACGACATCAAGAAGATAATGTTGTCCGGCTGCTGAAAAAAACATTAAAGCTAATGATAAATTCAGATGTAATCGAAAAAAAATTTAACAGCTAAGACCCACAATTATCCCCTCCATTTAAAACTTTGAACTTGATAACTCAATGTGAATAATGTGACCACACGATGACCCTGTAAAGAGTGTCTCATCAGTCTCATTCCCACAGCCAGTTGCCACATCATACGGCAGCCAGTGGAATTTGTTGTCGGGAGAAATTTTCCCCCCTGATGGTAGATGAGGGAAAAAATACAAATCATGTTTAAAGCTCTTCTTAATTGCCCATAAACCAAAGAAATCAGTGCTTCTCTCGCGCCGTCAAGGCCTTGTATAAGCACAAAATGAGCAGCAAGTCTGCTGTGATTGTTTTTTAGCTTTCTCAGTTGCAAGAGCACTGAATCTTGACAATTGTTTTCAAGAAGCCTTTGGGAGAGCCAACATTTTCTCCCTAAAGAGATATCATGGCCCTGAGCTGGTTTTATATGATATGAAATATATTTCACCAGTCAATCGATGTGGTACAACCCATCTGGGAAGCTGGTCCTGCTCTCTGCTTGTCTTCTGCGCCTGCCTCCTCCTCTTTCTTGTGCATTTCCAGGGAATAGCCATGATGAGAACACTGAAAGGGGGAATTTGTCAATGATCAAATATGTTGAGAGGCATCTGAGAGTGAAGTGCAATTACACTGACACAGAGTGAGGGGGAAAACTTGTCTCAGAAGTTGCAGTGGGAGAGAAAAGAACTTCCCCCCCAACAAAAACTTTTCTCTCTGACAGAGTAGCAAAAGTACAGTGCCATTATTTGTTAGCTTATGAATTCTTTATGCAACTTTACTCTCCCCTTTTGTTATGTTTGTTTTTGTTTGTGCTATATGCAAACCACCAGGTGTTATTTATGGCACGCTGAAAGAGATAATTGTGTAGGATCCTCATTAGTGGTCTTTCACTTTCACAGGTACTGTACGTTAGAGTATACTTTCAAACACTTTAATTGTCCAGTAAGAACCAGTATAATAGCCCTCCTTCACTACTCTATTAAATATTCAGGTGTTAAGATCCAATTCTCAAGGGTCAGAGGCCACTTCACACCTCCTCACTCCAAGATTTGTTTTTCTCTCCTGATAACCCCCCCGCCATCATCCCCCTCCAGGGCTATATGACCTTATTTTAGTTTGTCAAAGTCATCAAGATAAAAGGGGTTCAGATATACGAAAACATCTCAGACCTGGCATGTGACTGTTTGTTTTGGAACATGTATAGTAGTTATGGGGAACATCCAATGGGAAGTGACACTTGCCTGCAGCGCTCTCCCGGCTCCCTGCACAGCCCACATCAATCCTAAAAACACAGCCACTCTTCAGAGATTACCGGCAGGAGCAACAACACAGGCAAACAAACAGACCAAAGAGATTCTATCCTTGAAACAAGTCACGTCCCCTTTGATCGTTATTACTGCGCAGACGTTCTTAATTTTTTTAGATGTGCGTTCGAAGTGATTCGCAGTTTAATTGTTTTAGTGCACAGCATCAGGACCCCAATTTGCTTGGATTCTACAGTAGCCCTGTGGGCTTGGCTAGCTGCAGTTTAAGAAGACACGTGAAAATTAATGAGACGCAAGCAAATTAAGAAGGAAAAAAAAAAAAACAACAAACCCATTCAACAATGGGACATACACCCACTCAGGGAAGAAGAAAATGCAGCAAAGAATGAAGTAATTCTGAAAAATAACAGACAAATTTTGAGAAAACACACAAAGTAGAAAACACTGAACATGAAGCCTCCACTGCGAAGGGCGCTGAGCGTATTTTCATTCCCAAACTGACTGCATGATTCAGAGTATGTGATGTTCTAGTCAACATAACCTGCATCGCAACTAACTCCATGAGCCACAACCATGGCAACAGCAACTTCCACGTCGGAGCTTGTTCATCAGTTTTTAATGGCTCCTGTGAACTTTGTTATGTAGTTTAGTTCTGTTTTTGTTCTTTTGTGGGGGGTTGTGTTCGGTTGTGTTGGCAACATTTACACCTTATATTATGCTGCACATGTGTTATCAAATTAGAGAAGTTGTTCTCTTCATTTATGCGCTTTGTCTATTTGCATTTTTTTCTTTAGTCACAGTGCGTTGAGCTCTCAGGGCAAACTTAGCTTTAGACTTCCAAGCAGGCGGCTAAAGAAAGTGTGAAGAAAGAGCTTCGGAAGTAAAACGTCTTGCTTTGCATCCTGTTTGAATCACAACTGATGTTGGTACATTTTGACATTCTTGTCTCAAAGCACTATTTTCCTGATGATTTTTGTCACTGAATGTCAGAACTGTTGTCCAAGCAATGGAAACTCATGTTGAAACCTGACACTTGCAAGCCAATTGTGACAAACATGGGGAAAAAACGGCTTTCTAAAACACAAGTGAATGACTTTTTCCATTACTTTGTTTATGCTATCCTCCCTTTTGTTGCCTTTTCTTTGTACTGAATATGAATATAGAAAACCATAAATGAGTAATTGATTTGATGGCCAATCTACATGCCAGACGTCTTCCCAAATTCATCACGGCGATGTGAATTTCTACTTCAAATCTTCATCAGATTGTCATGTGGTGTCCTACTTTCAACCCCTCATAACTCGCCTCCATCAGCCCAACTCTCCGTTTCTCATTACATCACTCTGTGACAGTGGTTCACAAATCAGCCTCGTAATTCAATTGGTTTCTATAATCAGTCCAAGCAGCTAATGCAGAACATGCCAAAGCAGTCTGATAATTATCTTATCCATCCTAGATGTCTTGATGCTGGTGAAAGTGCAGCACTGTATTGAAGGGTTTCCATGTCATGCTCATTATATTATGTATTGTCCCAGCTCATTTAAAAGTATGATTATCCTCTTTGCCCCTGTGTTGCGGGACCCATACAAATGATCTTTTCAGCGTTATCTGATTATCATTGACAGTGGCTGTGATGTAACTTACACACCCTTAATATGAATTATTCATTGACATTTATCTGTTTTAAGTCAAGAAAACTTTTCTCTGAGCCACAACACCACATCCACGCATTCTACTTGTTGGAGAACGGGATGGAAAGTTTTGCTCTCAATAGGTCCTGCTAACACCTGCAGGTTATATGAAAAGTCTAAAATGTAGTAAATGGAGAAAAAAAAAAAAAAAAGTATTCTAGCAATAAAATTGTCTCGCAAGCTATAGCATTCTGGCAACGTTGTGTGACTGGCTGACGTGTTCCCTTCGATGTCTTTAGAATGGAAAGGAAAAAAAAAAACGACAGGTAAGAGTGCTTGTGCATACACCTCTTGCACTGTTTAATTACAACACCTACAGGCTGATAGGCCCTTAACTGTGTTGATACTTGACCACGATGGAGGCAATCTGTGATCAGCCAGCCGAGAGGCTTGACCGACCACTCTATATGTTGATGAATGCATAGACACACAGCGGCTGATAAGACGCTGTCAGAGAGCTCCCATTTCATCCTGTTCCTACTTTTGAAATAGTGCCCCTGCTTGCCTTCTTTCCTGGCGCATGTCTTATTACAAATGCACGCCAGCTGCACAAGCCCGCCTTCTGAAACTGTGGGTTTTCTCTCAGTCAAAGAGCAGGGAGCATGAGTAAAAGGATGGTAAAAGAAAGGAAGGGGAAGGAGGGAGTTGGGGTAAGTGGCGTTGGGGGGGCAGGGGATAGGGAGGTGGTGATCTCAGGCTTGAACAAGGCTTTATACCTTCAACACAATTTGCATAATTGTATGCATCTCATGCAGCGTGAGTACACAGCGCCAGCATGGATGATCAGTTCTTATCTCCAAACTGCACCATAAAGATAAGAGAAACACATGCCAATATAAGGTAATCTCATTTGCTACTGCCCATTTCAAATTATTTAGGAGGACTCAACAGGCCAGGAGCTACTGTAGCTGCATGACTGGGCAGATCATTGGGTTGGGATTTCTCAAGGCCGAGAATGCAATTCTTATTGAAGTGGGAAGCCTCTTGCAAGAGGAGAAGAGATTTTTTTTCATATCTCACTATCCAAGCTACACTTTCTCTAAACCTCTGTGAGCATGACAGTATGCAGGATTGGCTAAATGTCCAATTTGAAAGATGACGCTTCCTCTGGAAAGAGATTTTATGTGTGACGATGACAACTTTGACTCCATAACTCATTAGATGGCATTATACACTGGAAGGTGTACGATCAAGGAGACATTATGTTTTTCTAGACACTGAAATGATAATGTTTAATACGCTAGTGAGAGACAGAATGGCATAAACCCCTCACAATTGATGTCTAACTGTATGCTGCTCGAGCAGCAACCTGGCTGTTAACGCAGCAGTGTATCTCTCAGCATCAGACAACAGGCGACTGTCCTTTTCATCACAGGCAGATGGCTGGATAAGCAGGGCATTGCTTCTACTGTATGTGTGCCTTTCTTATTCTCTGTTCAGACACTCTGATTCATCGACTTCTTAATCTACGGTTCCTAAATATCATTCCGAATTCTTCTGGCTCACTTTAACCCGATGTGTATGAAATTTATATCGAGGAAAGTCTCACTTATTTACAAAAACACTGACTGACAAAGGTTTAACCAACAAATTGAGACTCCAGACTTTCTTTACTGTCCTTGGTCTCCCTGCCTCGTCTCCCAGCTTCGTTCTCATCTCCTCTGCCCAATGATACCATTATGTTAACACGTACATAAGCATCTCATTCTTTTCTTATGAAGATTTCATCAAATTGATTCTGTTCTTACTGGGCTATTACTCGGAATTTCTGTGCATCAAAATTTTTCCATTCCTCTTCCATTTTCTCTGGCTGACAAAATACAAACAGAGCACACAGGTTATTTACAGCAGAAGGAGAAAAGCAACACCATTAAGTGATCTAAAGCCACTAAAGCTAAAGCTTAATTAGATTTAGTTTAAGTTAAAAAGCGCCGCTCTAATGTTTTCCTGAAAACTGCGACGTAACGGAGCGAACAAAATGCAGTCCAGTTACAAATGTTAATGGGTGTGATTCTGCTGAGTGGTAGAAGTGAAGAAACATCTACATCCACTGTTTTAAATTAACATAATCAAAGTAGCTTCTGTGAGTCACAAACACTCGCAGCAAGCTAATTTGTGTGGGATCATAGCAGACACACAAATTTAAAAACTCCCTGATTTGCATGAATAATTTGCAAAATTGCTTTCAGGGCACACTATTATCATATTTAAATTTACATAGTAAGGTTTATATTGATATACTGAAGTGGAAAACAATGTCTCTCCTGTGGACCCAACGGATTTCAGGAGAACATTCATGATGGGAGGTGAAGTCATAGTAAATTTTAAGACAACAAAGCAACAACAATGATGAACCAGAAGACAACCACAATTTGTTTTTTATTGACTGCTGTATTTATGCAACTTCAATGAAAGCTACTACCATCTTTTCTGAAGTTGAACCTCATGTGCCCTCCTGTCACTGCCAACTAACCTCCTGCCAGTCCTCCGCCACTCCTCAGTCTCCATCTCACCATTTTGCTGCTCCAGGCAGGGGAGGAGAATGCTCAGTGCTGTGAATCATCGTCATAATACCGATGAGACTGTCAGAACGCCACGTTTGGTGAGCTGGCTGGAAATGTGTGGAGGGGAAAAAAAAAAGAAGCACTGCCTGTTGCAGCTACCCACACTAGGTTAATGGTCTGACTTAAAGATAATCACATTTAGATGTAGTGAGAGTGGTATCCATGCATGACCAAGGCTTCAGCCTGCTGTTATTAATTACATTCTCATTTACAATGTAAGTATTACAGTAGTTAAAGCCACACTGTAACACTTTTGCAAAAAGAAACAACACGTCTTGTCTCAATAAATCAATAAAAAGTGGTGGAATTTAATAGACTCTGTTGCTACAGCCTTACTTGGTCTGGTACAACCAGTAGCTAATGACTGCAGCTTTAGATATATTGCTCCTAAAGTGACATTGCTGTCACCTTGCTGGCTTTATAAATCCATTCGAAACGTGCTACTGCAAAGCAGGTCTTCGCCTGAACACATAAACACCCCTTTGCTGTTGCCATCTTGCTGCCTGGCAAAATTTACACTTGCATATTTATAAAGAAGTGTTATTAGCGTAGTGTTAAAGAGGTTGTTCAAAGTACAAAGCATCTCGGCAGCTTTAACTTTCATTTGTGCATAATTCCAATGCAAACATGTCTCCAAGTGAAAGTTTATGTTGCTCCCTGTCTATTGCATTTGCTAAGATAATTTCGGTATTAATTTTAAAATATGTCAGCGATGCTTATATCTTGTTATGGTGGCGGTTAGATTATAAAAGTCTTTTCTTTGTATAAATAGAAAAGAACATGCTTTCCAGAATAACTCTAGTGTATGTTATTTGATTCATAAATTAATATCTTGCAAATGTGCAGGGAAGAATGGGGACTGTCTGTTTGGATCACACAATAAGAGGAATTGAAGAATACGACCTTGTATTGTTTTCCCACAACAACTGCAACATTGTCGAGAATCTGATTCTGATCATTTATTCATGTTGTGTGTTTTCAAAGTTTGCCTTATGCAGTGAAGAACTGCCAGGTGCTTTTTATCTTGGGGAAGCTGTTTCTGGCAGACAAGGTTCAGTGAAGAGCAGCAAAGCCGAGCGTCATGGGTGAGGCCACTTCACAAAAGGTTCCCTGTACTTTTGTTGGGCAGGATTTATTAAAACAGCAAGCCTCTGACAATTCAATTGAAAATCCACTGCCGAGATTGTTTTCTCTCTAACTGCAGTGACCCCTTCAGAACAGGGTTTGGGAGGGGCAGGGGCACAAGAGAGACAAGCAGGTGTAGGGGGCTTTTAGAGAGCTTGAGATGAATGGCAGGTATAACTGCCTGCCCAGATAAAAAAAAACAAAAAAAACAAAAACGAACAAACAAACAAACAAAAAAAAAACAACCCATGCACAATGAATACGAGACAGTGGTGAAGAATCAGCCCAGTAAATGCCTGTGGTTAAGTGCAGCAGTGTCGTACGCTGAATGGGTGGTGTTTCAAACACTATCACTGTCAGTGTGTGCATTTCTTCATAAAGCTGTGGAAAACAACCATGTGTCAAATTTTTGCCCTTTTGCCATGTGTGTCACTGTTCCTCTGACGGTATTTGTGCTCATGGCCAGTTTTCATTTGCCTTTGCTGCTTTGCTCGCACACTTGGTGCCAAGCGGGCCAGCATGTGACATTCACAGAGGCTCGTGAAAAGGACAGTGGTCTGCACTTTGTGCCTGGATTCTCCATCCTAAAAACCAATTTGAGCCATGAAGCCTTGGCATAATCCTCATAAAGCTCCCATGTTATTCACAGAATGGTAACCAAGTGAGCCTTAAGCTTTGCCCAACAATGAGTCGAACACAGGCATCGTAACAAATGCCATATGAAAGTCAAACACTGTTTCAGCTGGAGCATGGAAGACATTTTTATTGAGTGACTTTGGAAGAGATTACCAGCGTTGCTTCCTTTGCGACCTCCCATTTGTTTTAACATAACAAAGCAACAATAAACCATTTATGATATGAAGAGATTATTTTAAACAATCCCGGTTTTAACAAAATTCTAGCATTTTTTTGGTTTTATGTGGAGAGGTAATATCATAATTTTAACATTATAGCACAGCAAGAGCTCCAAGCCAAGCAACAAAATCTGTTCTTAGTCACTTGATTGGTAGAGTAACATTCAAATTTTAGAGGATTCTCCTGATTGTGTTTACAATCTGCAACTGGATGAGGCACAAAGTCAATTTTGTTGGGGTTTTTTGAAATTCGGAAAAGTTTACAGCCTGACTATTGGTTGGAATTGGTTGAAAAAGTATATATGTATGTAGAAAGTTGCCATTAGCACGGCAACCAAGAGGAGCTGCAGTTTCACTGCTACAGGGGACCCCATTCAGAATTACTGTTGTTATTGATCAGGGCGGCAGTGCCTCAGTGGGTTGGGACTTGGTTTGGGAACCAGAGGGTCACTGGTTCATGTCCCAGCCTGGACAACAAAATGCGGAGTGTGGACTGGTGGATGGAGAGGCTGGCCGAGGGGCCCTTGAGCAAGGCACCATCCCCCGAAAAAAACGCTCCAGGTGTGCTGAGCAACGGCGGCGCCTTCATTCTGGAAACTCTTGGCATGTTTGCATAATATGGGGCCCTGTGTGTGTGTTGTTGTTTGGGGGCCTGTATATATATATATATATATATATATATATATATATATATATATACGTATCTCAGAGTGTAAATGTAATTTTGTTGTGTGTGCTTGGACTTCAGTGTGTGTACAACGACAATAAAAGATTCTTCTTCTTCTTAAATAATTGATTGATTGTGGATGACTTCAAATAAAGAGCTTTTCTGAAGCCTTGTGGTCAGTGGCTGGCAAACAGGGAACATAGTCATCTTTCATAATGAAAATATCACAACCACTATGTAGTAAGATAAGACAAGAAGAGGCCCTGAGCAAGCTTGACCTGGAACCTGCAAACACAACACACTGCCAGCAAAGGCACTGAGTGTTACTACTGGACTTAAATCAGTGATGCAGAACAGTTTTGGATGAACATTATTCATAGGAGACAGGTTTGAATAACTTTCACACCACCATCTGAAGTGCTGAGAAAGAGCTAGAGGACGATGTTTTATTTGCCATTTTTCTTTTCACTCCTTGTCTTTTCACCAGAGGATTTATGTTTGCAAAACTCATTCCTTCCATCCAGGAATGATTATATCAAAAGCCTAAAGAATTTATTCATATTTATATTAATGTCCGTCTCAGGTGGTCCCTGTTCATCCAATATCTTTTTGTGGCACCTAAGCAACACAAGGTTTTACTTTTAAATTGCCTTTAACAAATCACAAGAGGACGCAAAGGCTAACAGGCTTGCAGATTACCGTGCTACCAAACGAGCAGTCCGTGCCAAGACTCCACGCCAGCTCACATCCATTATGTTTCATTTGGAACCTGGTTACGCTGTCTGGGATGATACAGCTCCACCAGGCCACCATCTGAGAGACACAGCAATTCGTAGAGTTCCTTCAGAGGACAGAGGTGGACTCCGGAGAAGCCAAGAGACTGCATCCTCCAGGGTTCCAGGTTCATTGGCCTATTTTTGAGAGTTAAAAAAAGAAGAGTGCCACTTGGCATCGAGAGAGGGAGAGAGAGAGAGAGAGAGAGAGAGAGAGAGAGAGAGAAGCCACAGCACTGCACTTAGCCCCTCTCTTCTTTTGAGACTGTCGAGTGTACTCTCACAATCAGCACAGGTTGATTGATGGTACTGTACATCAAAACCAATCTAAGATATTGCTGGATTGGCGACTCATTGAGTTTGTGCTTTTCAGATTTGAAAATACAGTTTTAGCTTAATACTGTATCAGTAAGCAGCATGGCTTCAGGGATGGGGCATCAGTTAATCAGTATGCTACATTGGTGAGCAGAAGAGAATGAATTTTCATTGTTTTCATGGAGAAAGGGATGCTTTGTACTTTAATAGGTTCACTACTGATAACAGAAAATACACTCAAGTGGCGTCACTCCTCTGAGAGAGACCGCGAGATGCTGTGAGATCGCAAGACCGAGTGAGATTTTAAATCGTTACATGGCTGCATTGCGCTGCTAGATCAGATCATTAATACCAAGTCCTTTATTTGGATTATATCCTCGGATTCCCTGGATCACACTGAAGTTACCACACAATTAAAATTTTATTTCAAAATTAAAAAATATTGCCAGAGTGTGGGACCTGGCTTCATCGACAGTTACTATCAGCGGTGCATCATGGAGCTTCCCGCAGACAACCCGGCCAAGAGGAAGAAGGCCGACTCCTCCACCAACACACAGGATCTCATTACCGCTGAGGTCTCTGTGCTCAAATCTATCAATAAAAAACTGGATCTGCTCAGCTTGCTGCACCAGGAGATCCAAGATGTCAAAGTAAGCCTGGAGTTCTCACATCAACAGATCAACGACCTGCAGAGAGATAACGGCGAGCTTCGAGCTGATGTCTCCTCCATTACAGCGGAGGTGGACCAGCTCAAAAAAGAAAACAAACTTATATAAGAAACTGTCCTTGACATACAGTTCAGGAGAATGCGGGACAATCTGATCTTCTCAGGAATCCCAGAGAGCTCCCTGGACAGTCCAGAGGCCCAGATTAAGAACTTTGTGTCGCCTCACAAACTTCTGACGGAGGCGGTAAACAACTTCACCTTCCACCACGTCCACCGACTCAGAGCCCGAGGAGGAAACCGTGTATATATATATATATAATAGCATCCAACATTAAAGAAAAAAAATCTCACAAAAATGTTAATGTATGTCACCTCTTCCACACTTTCAGTCACCTTGTCACTCTCCCTCTGCTTTTACTTCCTCTTTCTTTCTCTCCTCCACACTCGCCCACCCCTCCACATATCCCCTGTACAATAACAATAACTTTTCCATCGTAACGCCCATGTCAAAAACTTTGCTGCTTCTTTTCCAGGTCTTGATATTCAGTTTTCATGACATTTCCTGTGACTTCGCTGAAATATCCACACATTAACAATCTAACATTCCAACATTCACTTCCAGAGTCCACTCAAGTCACTGACTGTAACCCCCTACATACTGACAGCAGTAGAAGGTTACATAGAGACACACGCAGAGCATTCTCAATATTCATACACAGAATGATTGAATGCTCTCTCTTTCCATGTCTTACTTAACTACAGTTTCCTAGAATGTGCATGGCATTCAATTGCGGGCAAAAGGAATTTTAATTATGGATTATATGACAAATTTAAAAGCAGATTTCTTCCTCATTCAAGAAACCCACTTACAAGATTCAGAAGAGAAATTCCTTATAAATCCAAATTTTAACCAGATCTTTTCCTCCTGTTACAATAGTACACAAAGAGGAGTCTCCATTTGGGTCCATAGGAGATTACCATTTACTTTAAACAGTATGGTAACTGACCCAGAAGGTCGATGCATCAATCTTTAATAAATTATACCCCATTGTGAATATCTATGCTCCAAATAACGATGATCCAGCTTTCTTCCACAAAGTTTTTTTGCAATTATCCAACATATCAGTCACCCCAACTACAATCATAGGAGGGGACTTTAACACAGTCCTGAATCCTTTTATAGCTCGTTCTCATAACTCATCTTACTCAAAGAAATCACAATCAGCCAAAGTCCTAAAGGAATATATGGATGACTTTGGACTTGGCGATGGCTGGAGACTCAAAAATCCTACAAAGACGGAACACACCTTCTTTTCCCCTGTGCACCACTCTTCTTCAAGAATGGACTTTTTCCTGTCAAACAACTCTACTGCACAAAAAAAATCAACACCAGTATACACTCAATTATAATCAGTGATCACACACTGCCACCAAATAGAACAGAACTAACAGAACAATATGCAACATAACTGAACAAACAATTATGGACCCAAATACATAAAGTAAATTTCAACCGGAAAAATTGTTTATAATTCAATAACTCAGATACCAAAATTTTGAACATAACAACAAATCAGGCAAATTTCTTGCAAATCAACTCCAATGCAACAGAGAAAAATGTCTGCAATTCAGGACTCAAATGGCAAATATACACAAGCACTCCAGGAAATCAATCATTTCTTTTACAGCTTTTATCAAAACCTAAATTCAACAACAAACAACCCAAACCTAGGAGACATTCAGGCCTTTCTCAAAAGTCTAAATCTGCCTCAACTGACTGTAGAACAAAGAAACTTCTTGGATGCGCCACTGACCATTGATGAACTATTAACTGCATTAGAAAATATGGCTGCAGGCAAGGCTGTTTCCGAACACAAAATCAATCGATATGCTGACGATGTATTACTCTACCTGCAACAACCTCAAAGATCATTACAGGAAGCATATAACTGTATCTCAAATTTCTCAGCCCTCTCTGACTACTCAATGAATGGGTCCAAATCACCAATATTACCAATAACGGAGATTGCATGGGATCCTGCAGACCAAAATCTCCAACTTTCCTTCTCCACAGGCAACATGAAATACTTGGGTATAAATATCTCACCTAAATTATCAGAGGTAGACCATCTGAATTCTGATCTGCTCCTGGAGAAAATCTGTGATGACCTGGGGCACTGGAACTATCTTTCTATCTCTCTTATGGGGCGTATAGCTACGGTTAAAATGAAAATTTTACCACAAATCAACTATTTATTGTCCATGATCCCATTCAAACCCACAGCAAAGTGGTTCCAGAATTTAGATTCTGCGATTACAAAAAGAAAAAAAATTGCCTCGCTACTCTTCAACAAAATAAACCAGAAGGAGGATTGGATGCACCAAATTTCATGAATTACTACTTCAACTCAACTCAAATCAACTGCAATGTATCACTAAATGGATTAATCCAAATGCAGAGTACATTTGAACTTGAACAGGTAGACAGTCACAACATCAGTATCCCTAACCCTTACCCTTCATCATCATGACCCTCAAGCATCATAACTTTTTCAAAAACCCCATGATTGCCTCCACCCTCTCTGCTTGGTGGAAAAGTGTAGACCACAGAATCCCAACTGGAAAGTCTCTTAACGTATTCCAATGGTTGCAGAATATATATCAATGGAAAAAATATCTGCTACCCGTAACAACCAATTGACTTTCTTTACAAAAAAATTTTTTTTAGTTTTTATTACCTTCCACATCCAGGATCACTACGGCGGATCCCCAGACCACAGCACCTTAGCATGCATTAGGAGTGTTCCTCTTCTCCTCACCTCTGGGATGTCTGCCTGGCCAACCTCTCTCCCCGCCACATGGGGATGTGCTCTGGCGCCCTGCCTGGGGTATCCTGTGGGTCTGGGGCCTGTTTGCTATCCAGACGGTCTGGGGGTGCTGATGGCTGGCTCCTCCTGGGTCGCCCTGCGGGCCTCGGTGGTGTGGGCCAGCCAGTTCTCCAGCGTTTCCTCTTCTCTCCTCTGCTGCTCCCTCCTCTCTGGGTTTGGTGCCTCATGTGCTCCCACACACAGGGTAACGGGCCTGGGGAGCCTGGGCCCCTGACCCGACTCTGGGCTCTGGTGATGGTCTCACTCATATTTAGGGAATGCCCACATGCATGTGTGGTGTCACTTGCCAGCTCATGTTGGGTCACATCATGAAGAATTGATGAATCCTACCTAAAATGGCAGGAACCCCATCTTTGACTCGGCTTCTCTGTTGGGACACCTTCACCTATCTGGACTCCCATCTCTCTAGAGATCTGCACAGAAACTCTCCAGACTCTCATAATCCTGAGTGAGGTGATAGGAAAAGCACAGCATCCTTCATTCCACCAGTTCCTACCAGGTGTAGCACTGCCCTCCCAGCCACACAGAGGTCATTTCACTCAATAAAGATCAACAAACTAGCTTCCAGGGAGGGCTGGTGATGGTCACACACACACACACACACACACACACACATACACACACTGAAATAATAAATATTTAAATGCAAGACTGATGGATGCAAGTGCATCAATCTCATAAAAAGTTGGCACACCCTGTGACGTTAAAGTGTGAGGACGAATGCAGACCAAAAAAAAAACATCGACAAAAAAACAAAAAAAACAAAACACACAGTAGTGTCTTTGCCAGCAAACAGAGTCACAAGTATCACATTTTCTTGTTTTCTTGGAATCTGGACTTCCCAACAATAACCAGCATTAAATGGTCAAATATTGTTCTGGCACTTAATTCAGAAAAGGCCGCTGTTTGTATTTATGCTGTAGGGTGTGAAGGGTTCAGCTCTGATCAAGGTTACTCTGCAGTTTTTCACAACTGTTGATTGGAATCCATGATCAAATATTAACCTCTAGTGTTTAATTCTCAAACACCAGCTTAGACCTGAATCCATTTCAGCAAGTTTAAGTTTATGAGGTTACCCTTAGTACTGTTCTTCCTCAGGTCCAAAACAGGTGCAATTATTCTGCACCCTTGAAATTCTGTACATCTTCCAACAAAACCATGATTTTCTATCCATGTACCAAATAAACAGGCTCATTGTAAAACGAACTAATGATGGTGGACCGCTCCGGGATCCATCAGCAAACATGTCAGCAGACAACCGCAACCACAGTCAGCCATGCATTATCTGCAGCTTCACCACTGAGGTAGAGATGGTGCAAAAGAGCTGATGTTAAAGCTTTGGAAGGAAGTGTGTGTGTGTGTGTGTGTGGGATGGGGGAGGGATGATTATACTTTCCACTATTGTTGCAATATTATGACCCATCTAATGAGCTCTATGGAGAGTTGTGCCTCTCATTCTGTGGTGTCACCCAAAAACTCGCCTGCAGAGGAAATTCAGAGTGGAGTCGTCCTCAGACACATCTGCTCGGATGGATGGATGCACTTGCTGATGTTTCAGACAACACGGCATCGCTCAGTGGCCTTTTTATGGTTTCCCCAAACACACCAGAGACTTGTCACAATACTTTTTCTCATATGCCGCACAGAAAAAGAAACGCATGGTTAAAAAAAAAACTGATTTTGTTTTTCCTACGTGTGTAATGTAATAAATCAAAGCCAGAGTTTTTTTCTTTGTTTTTCTTTTTTTTTTTTAAATCTCGTCAAAGTAGGAATAAAATCGTACCAGAGCTCCCACTTCAGGAAAACCGCAGCCCACTCCCTCCCTCCCTCTCCTACACACTCGTAGGTGCACACTTGTCAGTGAGTGCTTTTGCGCTTCACTACAATGCTGTGGCCATCTCTACTCACTCAAAGGCAGGGAAACAATTGAGGAGCTTGACAACAGCAAAGCGGCTGCCACCGAGGTCACATCCAAAACGCTATCTGCATATTTGTTCCCAGTTTCATTTTAGAGATGCCAGGCCATCTGCTCGGTATTTGTAGATGGTGAATGAGCAGCGATTAATCAGTCAAACTACTGCTTTCAATACTCCAGCTCTTCATCTCCACCTTAAAAAAAAAAAAAGAAAAAGAAAAAAAAGTGCATTTGCCTCTCATTTATCACTCATAGGTAAATGAATCATGTGGAGGTATGGTATGGAAATAAAAATCTACGAAGATGATTCTTTGACCTTCTTAGTAGGAAGAAATATGTGCTAAAATTCACAAGTCAACTGAAAATAAACATTGAAGAAATCCCGTCCTCAAAAACAACCAGAATTTAGAGTATCCAAAAAAGAGAACAAAAAATAAAAGCTATTGCACAAAGCAACAAACAGTTAAGACCAGAGCCATCTCTAAAGGCCTTATATGGATTTTCTGTATTTTTTTAATTATATATCCTTTCTGCTATAAATGGTATTAAACTGAGAAATATATGTGTAAACATGCACTTCTGTCTTCTGAAAAACTACAACTAAGTACTTTTGGCAACACTTATGGGTAGAAAGATAATGGCTGCATGGATTATTTTTAAGGCAGAGGTGTAGTGCGTAGGTGCGTGTATTTGCAGGTATGCAGTTTGCTGTATTGCCACCTCTGGGAAGGGCAATTTAATATAAACACTGAAAAACAAAAAGGTACCAAAGAGAGAAAAGATACCAGACAAGCTATAGATACCCATGTAAAGATCTTCCAGGCTCTCGTGCAATTTTCGTCTTAGCTGTGCACACAGGTTAGGCTAGCAGCACTGAGGGGGTGGAGAAAGTACTCAAATCATTTACTTAGGTTGAAAGTGGTGATAAGAACATCCTTCAGAGAGTCATTAAAAAACTGCAGAAAGTTTTGGCTTGTGTCTCCATAGCGATAAGTCTTGCTAAACCACTCTCTGCAGGAACAAAGTACATGGCATCTCCCGGAAGACACTCTCTTCACCTGTGGAACACTTATTACAACCTGAGCCACCACTGACTGGTAAGTTTCCCAAGACGCTGAACTGACTCGGCAGAAGCTCCCTCTCATCTGCAGTGAGAGTGATTGCAAAAACAGTCAGGCCAGGAAAAGGCATGTCCTCTTTCAGTTCTTCACCCAACTCCCTCGTACACTACACACCAGAAGGAGCTATCCAGAATGAATAAAAGTGCTATTTCTACCTGGTTTGGTGACAGCATCATCACTATAATGGCCGATGCCCTTGTGTGATAGGTCAGCTGCTGAAATCTGTACATGCTAGTCCTTGTGTTCATTTGAGTTATTTGGACTTTAAATAACAATAGTGCAAAATAAAATGCTCCATTCCGATTGAAAATATCAGCTATTATACCCCAAATGTATTATTGAATCAAAAATATCTATTATTCAGAAACAAGGACCCTGGACACGCTGCACAAAGACACTCATGCAGTATTTGTTCAAAACCAAAGCAGTGGCAGCAATTGTGGGCATACAGTGCACAGACTTGTAGTGTATTCCATTCATCAAAATGTTTCTTTTGCACCATCCAGATGCACATTGTCTCTTTTGAAATTTATTTTCTTTTGCATATTAGCAGTATTTAAACAGAAATGTCCGTTGACAAGGTGGTGATGGAAATGATTAAATGCATGTCCGAAGCATTTACTTCACTATAGGTAAAGTGTTGGACAGAAACATGAACTGTATTAGCCTAAAAGGTGGTCAGATTTAATTATACCATTGTGTTCTTTTCTTTTTTCCCATTTACTGATGGTAGACGGAGGTACATGACCTCAGTGTCTATCTTCTCCAGTAGCTCCACGTCTAGCTCATACATTAGGTTATGTGCTTTGAAAAACTGTAACTGTCAGTCTGTTCAGACTCAATAACTGTGTCCGCTTAATGTCTTACAGAAGGCTGAGTCAATCACTCGAGTTGCACCCCTGATTGCAATGAACTTTCCCACTAGAACTTCCATTCTCTGTGTTTTAATCAGCCCATTCTTCAGATGAAAAGGGGTGCGGGGAATAAAAAGAAGCCTTTCATATTCAGTTTCGAAAAGGAACTCAATTAAGAGGTCCCAGAAGGGCCCTTTAATGGCTTATGAGGAAAGCAGTGATGAAAGAGACAGAGGTTATAAATATTTCAGGTAATTTTGTTATCTATTCATCTTTTCTTCCACATCAAGTCAGCAATCTGTCTCATTATCTCACAGCCAGATTGTTTTACTTTCTCGCCCATGTATCTGTCGTTCCATGACACGCTGTGTGTTTCTTAATGTGTTTTGTGCAGGCTCACCATCAATCCTTTTTTTGTGATTGTTATTACAATTTCCAATCATTTCTCATATGAAAATGACAATATTGCTTCCCTCATTCACACAGAGATAACACATTCGCAAATGTTATAAATTTGAAGTATATCCGCTATGTTAAAAACCTTAGATTGTATGTACTTATTCCCAACTGCACTGATTTCAGTTGGCCATGAATGACCATTCTGATAACTCCGTCAGTCGTTTCACATAGCAAGACAAACAGCGCTAAAAGATGGAGCGAGACTTCAGCTTTGTTGCATTGTCAAGGTTCTCAAATGACACCAGAGCATCATTTCTTAAGCACAGCTGTGATGTTATTTATAGTGTCATCATTTAATTACGCAGATGCTGTTCATGCAAACCATCATCAACACTGATATCTCAATTTTCATCTCAGAAAAAACAAAAAAACAAAAAACAAATAAAATGATGCGGTCATAAACCACAAACAACTCCTAGAAAAGAATATGGTGAAACTGAGCAGTAGCAGAAACCACATATATTCTGCATGGAAAAGCACCACAGTCGCTTACTGTTTAATTTATCCTTTGACTAAGACCCCGTTGAGACTTGTCATTTAAAGTGTTTCATGATCAGAAAAATGTCCAGAGCAGAATCGAGTTGCTTTCATTTCAACTTGGCTAGGCCACAGATTTCACTAGTCATTGTCTACCTGGTTACACACAAAATCTTCAGATTAGGAGGATGAGCTGCTTATGTACCTGAGCAGGATGGACAAAGAACTTCGGTACTAGTTTGGTTGTGATATGAGTTTAGCTTACATATACTCATCCGTCTGTCTCATCCCAGTTTTTCTGGGGTTGGGTCATGGTGGCAGCAGGCCGAGCAGAGCAGTTGATAGGTTCCTCTCCTCAGCAGTCCTTCCCAGCTCCTGCTGAGGGCTTCTAAGATTTTCCAAGGCAAGATGAGACGTACAATCTCACCATCGTGTTCTGTGTGTACCTGCAGCCCTCCCATCAGGTGGACTCACCTGGAAGTCTTGTTAACCAGATGCCTATAGATTGTGCCTCAGCTCATTATTTTGATAGCTACCCAAAGCTCAGAAGCATACCTAAATTCCCATATAGTTTACTGAAGACTCAAAAAGGAATTATGACTATGATCTGTTGCTAAATCATCACCACTGAAGCTACTTCTGGCTGCTTCTACTGAATTTCTAACTGCGGTAGACTGGACAATTGTAATTCATTACCACCAGAATGTCTCAACAGTTCTCTGAAAAGCCTGCAGTTGATCCTGCTGCTGCATGAATATTAACAGGAACTAGAGATCTAGATCTAATTTCTCCTGTGCTAGCTTCTCTTCATTGGCTTCCAGTAAAATTCAGAATAGAATATAAAATCCTTCTCCTAACGTACAAAGCTCTAAATGACCAAGCTCCATCATATCTCAGAGAGCTCATAATTCCTTATTGTCCCAGTAGGTAACTTCGCTCTCTGGATGCAGGTTTAGTTTTGGTTCTTAGAGTCTCCAAGATTAAATTGGGAGGCAGATCTTTCAGCTATCAGGTTCTTCTTCTATGGAAGAATCGGTCCAGGGGGCTGCAAGAGTAACCTTCAGGTATCTTTACACACTACTGCTCACTTCCCATTGTAACCTCTTCTTCTCCCCTACTGCTAATATTTACTCGTGCACATTTGGAACTAACAGGTTCCAATCACTATATGTTTTAGTTTTTTTTGTTTGTTTGTTTGTTTGTTTGTTTTCCGTGGCATCTTCTCTTCTCCTGTTCTTGCTCTCTCTCCATCCCTTTACAGAGTCACCAGTCCTCTCTGCCCCCCCTCTCAATCCAGCCAGTCGGGGCAGATGCCCCCCCCCGAGCCTGGTTCTGCCCAAGATTTCTGCCCCTTAAAGGTTTTCTTTGCCACTGTTGCCAAGTGCTTGCTTTTAGAGGGATGTGTCTGGTCTCTTTAACAACTTCATAAAGACTTCAGTCTAGACCTGCTCTATGTGTAAAGTGCCTTGATGTAACTTGGTTATGACTTGGCGCTATAAAAATAAATTTGATTTGCTTTTGACAAAGAAGATTATTGTGAATACCGAACAGTCCGCACCTCTTTGCAACATCTAGTTTAATCGTAGTTCATCCATCTCTCAAGTCCAACCATCTGTAGCATGCACTGCTGGTAAGGTTTAGTCGACACAATTTTTACCACGTGACCTTAGAGTATTAGCAATCAAACATTTTTCTTCATTATAGATGAATTTGATGATTTCATAAACCAAAGTCTTGGATAAATTGAAATTTGGATAATGGCTCTAAATGAAAGGTTACAGAGATATTAGAAGTCATGCTGAGAGGAACATGATTGTCAGCACAAAAATGTAACTGTTGAAATGTTCCACTGAAATTCACAGTGCTGAGCATTGGTGTGTAGAATCCGCTCCCCGAACGCCAGCAACCAAGAATAAATGGCAGATTAGTCCCTGAATTACTCTGAATGCTGCACAGTGTGGTGTCAATTCCTAAACCCTGCAGGGATTTGTAAGAAGGAGGTGTCTACAGGGGAAAGCTCATCCTGCTGTCACTCATCTCACTGTCCTCTCCTGGTATCACACCAAGACTCGACTGAAGAACAACAGCAACACCCCCCCACAATAATGCGACATGTGAAAATGAGCATGACAGAGTGAACATTCTTTAACAATGATAAAACACACTTTGACTAATATAAAGTTCAGCCCCTCTGAATGACAGTTTTAATCTCAACATGCATATTTACATTACATTTACATATTTTTATCTTTTTTTTTTTCATAAAAACAGGTCTCTGCTTCTGCTGAGAGGGATTCAATCAAAATAATGAGCTTAAGGGTTTTCTTTGCCACCAAACGTGGTTCCTTGCCAGGAGCGAGTGGTAGTGATGGCGGCTTGGTAAGAGCTTCTGCTATTGCTGAGTTTCAAAGACAAAATGTGTGCAGAATGGAGGCTATAGTCAGTTGCTGCAGGAAAATGACGAGACAAAGAAAAAGAAACACATATAGGAGTGTAGACTTAAGGCTGGCGTTGACCTCTTGCTGAGTAGAGGAATAAAGTTTGATGCTGAACTGCTAGTAAATAATTCCAAGCAAAAAAACCCCATCTCCTATGAAAATGCTAAAAATGCAAATTGAGAAGACATATTATTGACATATATCAGAAAATATTTGACCATCTGACCAATCATTAATGAAAAGAAATATCTATTGGTCAAGTTGAATTTAAATCATATATCAAACAACTTAACAATATTTCAGTTTTTCAGAGTAAGATTATGTCTGTTCAGTTAGGCTGAAGAGGACAAAAGACAGAAATTTGAGAAACACTCAAATTTTTTAATTTTAAAAGCCCCCAATTTCAGAAATGACAGAAAATGCACGCATTCAGCAGAACACCTGGGAGAAATCTTAAGTATTGTGATCTCAACAATGTGTCTGTGAAATAAATGAGCACTTTTAAACAAAGAACTCCCTCATAATAGCGAAAATTGATTGCTCTCGTAGGAGACAAAAATGCCACACTAATTATTGGGAAAAAATATGATCACTGAAGTGAGCCATTATGCTTTGGGCCTTTTTCTGAATTAGTGTTTTGCACAGGGGAAAGTGTGCTCAATCACTGTTCGCAGTGCCAAGCTGCTCGGGAAGGTGAACCAGGCTAATGGAGGATGGTTCATCAATCGGGACATTTTCAGTGAGGGGGTGAAGTGAGACAGGAAGCAGGAGAAGAGGTTTTAAGGCCAAGGAATGAATAGACAGAGAGATAAACCATAACCACTGTTCTCTGGAGCAAACCTCAAACCAGTGTGTATATTTTCCATACAAAAGAAGCTTTTAATAAAAAGCTTGAGGAAAAAAAAACAAAAAAACATGAAACGTCCTTTTAAATATATTTCCTGTAATGCAAAACTTGAAGCAACATGTAAAATGCTAACTTCCAGTATGAGGTTAAGGGCAAAGAGGAGCTCCACAGAGAAGTAACCCTGTGCTTTCTCAAATGCTATTTTTATAGACTCGAGTTTGTAAATTGTACGGCCGCCATTTCGTTTTTCTTTTTGAAACGTGAAGAAACTATATTTAGAGAAGAGAGTGGAGCTGAGGAGGATTGGGGGCTGAATCCGAGCTGCTCTGCTCACTATCCTGATTGTCAAGCAAGTCACTATGTATGGTGCCGTCTTTTTCCATAATTGGACCATAATTTCAGACTAAAATAAACTCAGTGCTACACTGAATATATTATATAAGCTCATTGGGAAAATTTTTACTGAGGCAAGAAATAAAGTGAGAAATGGGATCTTTTTCCCATAGACTTCAAAACAATCTGATTCCCGTTTGCAACCAATGGAGACACCTCCTGATGGTCATTAGATGGATCTTGTCATAAGTCATTTTTATCAACTGTTATGATGAAAACGAATGCCGTAGCTGCTTTAAATTAGAACAAAGCCATGTTTACACTACGTACTTACTCTATTTTTAGTTGACACACAGTATCTTGTGTGTGAGTAAAATCTTACGGATGCCTTGATCCTCTCTATTCTTTTGTCTGGTTTTGTGACTCCATCTGTCACTCAGTCTGGGGGCATGGTGGGGTAATACCAGCCAGACAGTGCTTCTTTACAGACATTACCCTGCAATGTGTGAAAAATAAAACTAAATTGCGTAGAGAATGTCCCTGCTGCCTTCACATGACATAAATGATGGACAAAATGTTTCTGAATGTCAAAAACATGCAATGATAATTTTAAGAGCAGGTAGTTCTGGGAGTCTGGAGATGGTGATGGTGGATAACGGATACAATACACCATAGCAGTTTTGAACTAACTGCTCTGATTTAATGCCCACTCCACCATCATCTGAGCCTCTGTTTGATGGATCTTTATGTCTGTCTATGCATACTATGTGACACAGAACTATATTTACTGGTTAATAAAATCACAATGTCTTCATAAAAAATTTGGTGGGGAGAATAGAAAGTAATCTACAAAGGCCATGGTGTGTAAAATTGGGTTTTCCATAGGAGCCACAGAGAGGAACAGTTGTCGATAGAGGTGGATGCACACTAGTGTGTTTATCATTTTGCTTTTTTAATGCAGAGAAAAAAAAGTTCATGAAAAATAATAGCCCTATATACTTTGTCATTTGCATCCATTGTTTGGGGATTATAGCTATTGGGCCAATTTAGCAAAAGCTCATTAGTTGTACTCATCTTTTTTCCCTCAAATAGGTCTATTAATTTTGAACAAGTGTGGCAGATTCGCGATCACAAAGTAGATCTGTCCCAAATAATTGTGCATTTCACAGTACATTGTAATTAAAATAAGTCAAAATCTAGTCACTTCCTTCAGGATCCAACGCTGCAGTGCAGTGTCTTCAGATAAATCCAAGATAAAATTCTGACGTAACTTCTACTGTGACCCAAAAACAAATTAGAGTGGGGCCTGCGGAGTCTAGGATTGCAACGGGCTACTCATCTGCCTGCGGATCTTAAAAGTGGATAGTTTTTTTTTGTTGCAATCTTTATGTTGGACTAAAGAGCAGAGACTCTTATTGTGAAAGATGCAGGTCAACACAGGTCAAGTATGACCAACTTGAAACCTTCCGCTGTCAAAAACGGATTTGTTTTTGTGTCAGTCGGCTGCACCTGCAGCGTCTGCACACCACACAGACACACACAAGGCGAGGGTAAGCGTATCATTTCTACTGCAGTTCAACAAAGTGCTTGCAATTGTATGCAAGCAAGGTTTTTGCATACTCAACACAGTGTATATACAAACAGCCTAATTATAGATACACAATTTATATAGCTTGCTTAATATTAGCTTATATTAGCAATATTAGCAACTATTTCATTGGATGGAATATGGTACACTCATTCATGTTTCGTTCAGGATAAAGAATCATCGGACCGGTCATCATCATGCGGGACTTTAGTTTTTTTCAGCTCATGATTTCCACGTCTCACTGGCATTCCAATCAGTGTTAATCAGTACGCTACATTGCTAACTGAAACGAAGATCACGAACATGGTGTATATTTAAACCTGCCCACTATCAGCGTGGAAGCATTGTCGTTGTGAGCATGTTGGAAAGTTGAGGTTAGCATCCATGCAGACTAGTACAGCTGATAGCATATCTGCAAAATTTGTTTACTGGTAACAGTGTTTGTGACAAATTACTTCATGTACTTTCTGTACGTTTTTATTTATAAATGATAAATAACACACACACACACACACACACGCTGTCTGGTGGTTTGCAATGAAGTGATGAAAGGCAGTGCTTGGAATTTTGGTCCTTGTCTACTGGACACAAAGCAAAGTTAAGGCTACTAGACTCTTACTGTAGTGGTAATTATAAAAGCCCACCTCAGCTCCACCTGTCAAAATTGTACAGCTCCAGTTAACAAGATATTCATCATGATCCAGAGTCTTTTCCCAAACATGCGCTGTTCCAAGCTTGCACCTGTGCATCTGAACATCAAAAACCAGTTAGTTATACTCTTTTCATGGTCGCTTTGTGCCTGAGCATTTTAAGCTCGGAGAGGTAAACAGCTAAAAGAAGAGGGAAAGGTAAATGATGAAAGTCATCTCACCGGTGCAGTTCATCAGTCATGGTGACACTTTCCTCTGTACTGACCCTCCACCCCTAAATGACCTCCGCTATCACCGACTGAACGTGTGCAGACACAATAAAGGCAGCCTATGAAATGTGAGGTGCAAAGAGCCCGGACGCTGCCTGTCTGCCTTTTCAGTCTCATTAGACCATATTTGAAGGTAAAAGTAGAGATGATATTTTGCCAGGGCAAAGTATCAAAGGTACATTTTTTTGGTTTTTAAAAATGGAAACAAATGAGATCTACTGCCCAAAAGAACAGAATGTGGAGATTTAATAGGAAACATGTACGCAGACAGAGGTCCAGCTGCTGTAGGACCATCTGTCCCCTTCTGTTGTAAACTGCATCATTTTTCAGCCGTGCTGTGAACACAACAGGCATAAAATAATGGCTTTGATACTGCGAGTAAAGGTAAAAGTTTTTGTATATTTGAAAGCAGCATCTTAATGACTCTGTAGTTTTTACCACAGTGGGAATTGACTCAGTGAAGCTGTTTTAAGAGGCTTGATAGAGAGACCAGAGCCTGGAAATTTTATGTGAAATTTAATCTCTTAACATCCAAGCTATTTTTAACTGTTATTTTTAATTCGTAAAAATGTGCTTTTGCGCTGACTGACAGGGTCTTTTCACTGCCACAAAGACTTATTCCTTCAACTGGTGGCCTAATTACCCTGTAATCTCTCTCCTTTGTGCCAGGGCAAAGGATCAAACATACCCAATTAAAGCAGACCTCAATGAGCTATGTCTCCACTTTGGCCCCACAAACGAATGCTCTTCTGGCATGCAGTAATAGCAAAAATGTGTCAGTCTGAATCATCACGACCCCATCGAGTCAAAACGAATATATTCTGAGGTTAGTGAATTTTTTACTGCAAAAAGCCCTTGAGACAATATCACAAAATGGGATTTTCCATCTCGTAGATAGAAAATTAAGTTACATATGTTTCTATCTCAGCCGAAGCAGTTCTGCCTAGGCCCTTAAAGAACAATTGGAAGTCAGAAGACATATGGCCACGAGGGCTTTAACCTGATCCTCAAGAGAACAAATATTCTCGTGAACATGTTGCGCAGAGAAAAAATGTTCTTTAAGGCTCGTGTATTGGACAAGCTCCTCATTGCTTAGACAGATACATAGCCTTCCTGCAGTCAAAGAGAAGGTCACAATGTGCACGGTTTAATGAAAAAGGCTTAAAACTAACTCAAAAGTTAAGTCCACTGATGTCTGAATGGACTCAGTTCAAGTTCACAAAGCTTTTTGTGGTAATTGCAGTCAGATAACATGGGGGCACAGATTTATTCAGCCATTTGACTGCTGGTGGGATCACCAGCCCTGAGTATGACAGGGAAGCATTCTCACAGAAAGCTCCCCGCTATTGATAGATGCCATATCTCAATGTGCTGATGCTTGCAATGCCTGAGCCATATACTCTGACATATAGACTTCAGTGCACTGTGTTGACACTGCGTTTATAGACTGTAATAAAACATTAATGTCTTTGTCAACCGTTTCTTCTGTCACCAAAATCGGAGGCAATGCTACAGTAAAACAACACTGTGCAGCAGCCCTTGTCATGCTTAGTTGTTTAGCCAGGAAAGAATTCAGCTATCGTTGCAAGAAGGTTATTTATCTTGGCTAGCCACTGCCCCGGGCTGCAAACGGCAAAGCACTTAATGGCAAACAAGTGACATCTTTTTTCAAATGATTCAACAGTCATCTAAAATCGGAGCTGACCGGTGCCCTGTGGCTATTGTTAGTGTCGAGTGTGACTTATAGCATTATGTCAGTGCACCCGCAGAGAGGCAAACAGGGGGGCTTAGCATAAATTAAAGTCTCCCAAAATAATAATGTAGAACTTCTTGAAAAACAAAGCAGTTAAAGTGAGGCAAGCTGCGTCTACGCTGACCCCTGCATGAAGTGATCTATTTTCATTCTCTGTGGTGAAGGGACCTGATCAACGTAAACCACACAGAATTAAAACAGAGCAGAGTTAAAACGAGAAAAAATTACGACTTTAAAGTTTGTTTTTTTTTTATCCTTAATGGCCTCTTCTGTAATGAGCAATAAATTGTGCAAATGTTTGATTTAAAATGTCTTATTAGAAATTAAACCTGCAGCACAATATTAATTACATATCAGTTTAATATATTAACATACATTTGCTATTAACTTTAGTCAAGTAAAGTCTGTGTATTCTTCTATGTGAGCAATGTGTATTGTATATGTGCAAATGACTCACTGCGCCATACTTCATTAATGACTTTCCTTTTTCTATGCATTTTAATAATGTACAATATTGCAGTATGGTGAAAGATTAAATAGGATCTCCCTGGCCATTTGGTCCAGTGCCTGCTGACATAATCTGCCTTTGGGAAGAGGAGCAGCCCGTGACCTACTTTATGTTTCAGAAGATCAGTGAAGTCCAGCAGATCCCTGTGGGAGAAATCTGAACTGTGAGACCCCGAGTGCCCAGTTTTCTTAAGACATATGTGGCTCCTGACTGATTCCTTCAACTGATTAACCTGGTCTTTGAAGGCCTCATTCGTTAAGATCCTGCGGAGATAAGCCAGGAAGCGGCATTTGTCACCTGAGGTCATAAACATGACCAGAGGACAGGAAGGCTCATCTGACACCCCCCAGGGAAATGAAGGACAAAGGACTACCAACACCGTTGGACCTCCCCAGATGTTACATGTCTAAAACTAAACTCAAGTCACAAGGTAATTATCTGACTTCTCTAACCCACCGGGGAGAACGAACTCTGTCCCTACTCAGCTGACTAGTTAGATACGACTCTGACTTGTTGCTTGCTTGTAGCTGTTTTATGTTTAAGAATCTGTGTTGTGCTTTCTTTAATGTTTGTCCGTATGAAATCTTTCAAGCTTGGCCGTGTTGAGCACGTTCATTCTCTCACCCGATATATAGAAAATCACCACAACCCCGTGACCTAGACCTAGTGCAATAACACTAGCCCACATTCAGATAGATATACAGGACTGTATTTTACTTCAATTTAGGTTACTGTGTATTGAGGTCTTACTCAAACAATGTTCAGCGATGTGCTGTAGTGAAGGGGACTAACTAGTTTTGATGTAAAAAGTTGGTGCTACACAATATAATTGTTGAGCAAATTTTTACGTCATCTCCCTTTTTTCAAAGAAGAACATTGGCAGATATTCAAGAAAACTGTAATTTTCTGAGATGAGAAAGCGATAATGAAAACGCAAACTAAAACAAAACCGAAGGACACAACTGAATTTTCATTTTCTACAGGGCAGAAAATGTTCCAATGCAAAAGAAAGAAAAAAAAATATTTGCGGTTCACAATAAAGAGTCACAAGCTAATCATAAAATGTTACAAGATGAGGAAGAGACTATGAAGCATTTGCTCTTTAGATAATAATAATAGTAATCTTAAAGTGATTACACTTCAAGATTACTATTATATAATCACTCTTTGGTGTCAAACTCAGTAGACATCCATTTACCATTGAGGAGTCTCAAGTAAACACAGTTTTGCTTTCTGCTTTTAACAGCCAGAAACGGCAGGAATGCATAAGTTAAGTTTAAATGTTTTTTGAACTAGTTTTCTGCATTCTATCTTAACTTACATGATATAAATCAGTCACTCTTCCATTACTTTAATATAATTTCAAGTATGGTACTGAGCTGTTCATTAAATGAACAGCTGGTGAAAAAGGCTGTCAGAGGACCCATTTCAATGAAACTGCCAACAATGTTGTAAATAAGCACTAAGTTATTTGCATTTCTACTAAGATATTACAAACAAGAATTGGAAATTTACTATTCAGAAGATCCAAAAGCAAACCGAACTAAACTGAATGAATCCTCTGTTGTAAGGTGACAGCCAGTTGGATGCTTCTTGCCCCCACATCAGCTGACAGTAACATTTGCATATCAGAGGCGTAAAAAGTGTAAAGCAGAGGCAGGCCCTCTCATGAACCCAGAGAAAGTCTAATGTAGCTCCTCCATCACGGTAGTCGCTCTCATCTTGTGCCAAGCTACCACATAACTCCTGTAAAGAATGCTCAGTATTCTTGGCAGAGACTCACAAACACAGATTTTTGTCGAAACCTATTGAAATCCAGAGGCCTCCACTGTAGAGATAAGAGACCTCCTGTCACAGCAAGGTGGACCACTGAGTGAGCTTCACACAGTCCAACTGAGGGAATTATGCATAGAGGCCTGGAGAGACTGGCTTTTTTTTTTTTTTTTTCTTGGTAGCAATCTGCAATTCTATTTGACCTAATTGTCTTAATTGAATTTTTATGATTATGTTTTACTTGGAGAGGTGGACCTGTCTGGGATGTTTGGATGGGTTTTAATTGTAGTAGTGAAGAGGGAAAATAAGTTGCCTTGAACTTGGAAACAACCCCACCCCATGTACCATTAGTTTAACTTTCCTAGACTGCACAGATGCAAGATAAAAGTTGTAGCAGCATCTACAGTAACTATCTCACTGATTTAAAACACTTCAACACAACTTTTTTAGTTTGTGAGTTTTGCTAACCTCTAACTTCAGTCTTAAATTCCAGTTTGTATCTATATATTTATTGTTAGCTTGGTGACAGCATGCCTTTTTTTTGTGTCCGTGTTAACTTGTCATTTTATTATAATGTGTGGTTCTGCTGTTTTAGTTAGTCTTTTACCTTTTTGATATCCGAGATATTTAGCTTTTATTAAAAAAAACCCCTTTCATTTAATAAAGTGTCCTACTTTGAAAGGTGGACATAAACAAATACACCCACAGACAGGGAAGAACAGACGCACATGTAGACAGACACACACACAAGCATTTGCAAGCTCTGCTCCCGTCGGGCCGTGAGAGTCATTCAACTTTTCCTCTCTTCTACAACAGAAACTCAATAATAAATAACGATGTTCTGCAGAATTTTTGCCACATAAAACAGATACACATATGAATTATGAACAAATATGGTGTTAACCAAGGTGCAAAAAGATCAATCACTTGATGCAGCACGGCCCTAACTTTTCTTTCCTTATTTTCAGTCTTATAATGGATCGATGCCTCCTCCTCTGTGCACCAGCTGTCAGGGTTGGAGTTGTTCTTATTTTCATTGTCTTGGTTCCTCAGTGTTACCAAATATCATATCCCAAACCTGTTGTATTTTCTTCACAGAAACCATATGGTTAAGACGTCATTTAGTTTCTGAGAGGTGAACAATAAAGGCTTTATTCACTGAAGCACATGTCTGCACTGTACCGGTTTCCCTTTCGGCCTGAAGAAAAATATCAATGTATTATTCATACGCTGGGTAGAGGAAGTGTTGTTAAGTCCTTTGGATACAACTCGAGGAATCCTAATATATAGAATACGTTCAACTTTAACTTTAATACATAAATCTCTGGCTCCATGTGACAGCTAAAATATATATTTCATCTCAAACTCATTACTGCTCATTGTTTCACTGTCTCCTGCTTCAGGCTGGCTACCTGTTTAAAAAAAAAAAACCAAAAACATCTCACGGTAAATAAACCAAAGATCAACACCTAAAATGTACACCGGCAGCTATTGCTAAAACATTGTTGGTGATTGTGTTGAGGCAGGCAGTTTTCCCCAAATTTTCCTCCAGATAAGGCATCGTGACGAACTGCCGTGACATTTGGTGGATATTCTTTGTCCTTCTCTGATGCCCTGACAATGATCCAGTGCAACAGTCGTTCTTAAGCACCACGGTCAATGGTAGTCTATCTTGAGAATAGATGGATAATGTAAATCCTGACTACATATTGGTAGACCTTTTCTCATGTGCACTTATGAGGTCAGTGGCTCCAGTTGCGCATAAGAAATGTTATAAACTAATGGCAGGTTGTCATTAAATGTACGTACTGAGATTATAGAGTGCTGCAGGGTTGACTAGTTTTGGAGGCCATCCTGAGTGTTTGCATCACTGTGGCTGCCTTGACTTTTCACTGTAGAAAATAAGCTTTGGAAAGAACCACCAATGACGCTGAAAATGTGTTAGCACCTTTCTTAGCCCACTTTATACTACTTTATACACTTTATACACTTTATACCAACCTCCTATTTAAAGAAAAGTAAAAGCTGAAAAAAGTTATTGACTGTAATTTCTGCTGTAGAGTAAAAGGTGAAAATGTCACAACTAGACTTAGTGGTCTAAAACTCGTTTATCATCACGGATTAAATCATTTTGGCCCAAATTTCAGCTACTTTATGATGCGGTGGTGATCAATTACAAAATTAAAAAAAAAAAAAAAGGTATAGATCCAGAAAGTTAAGAACCCTGTGTGTCGATCTGATTGATGCTCCTTTAACATGTGCTCTCACTTCCCATTACTTTTTTATGTGAGGGTAAGCAATGGAGCAACCATTGACCCCAGGTGCTGAGGTCTACCGTTCACATATGCTTTATTGCTCAGAGCTGCTGCTGTTATTTATGTTCTGAATTTACACTGCACTCATACACAACTCAAAACTCTAAGTCACCAGGAAAGAAAAGCACCTAGATACCTCACTGTGCCATGATGGGAATGTAGAGTTACCGAAAAAGGCTTCATCAGATCAGGCTGTTTTGAGGGAGAAAGAGTTCATCACTGGGTGTTTAATATGCCCACTTCACCAGTTTCAGCTCTATGGCCACGCCACCAAACCCCTTTAGTCCCCCCCTCCCCAGTCCAGACAGATTCTGACTCCTCGGCTGCTGGTGCCACTGATCTACACCGTTGAGTGATGTGAGCAGAGTGCCTTTTACCAACAGTTCTGAGTCACAAGGGCTTGTCATGTGTTCCTTTCATCTTTGCTGGAGGGCAAAATGTATTCCATTAGATTACCACAATTTCAATTTGATCACCATTAGATCACCGGGAAGTCTAGTGGAGTTTTTTTTTTTTCTTTTTTCCAAACGCAGTCTATATGATGTCATAAGCTGTATATGACTTTTCTGTTGACAGTGCCTGACACAAAATCAGTGGTGCTCAGTATGAATACATACACCTCAGCCATGTGTAAGACTTCTCTCTCTCTCTCTCACACACACACACACACACACACACACATAACGAAGAAATTTAGAAAATATACCTGTGTAAATTGTAATATAAAAAAATATATATACACATTTATTGGTGCATCTGGTAAAATATACACTGTTGATTTGAACTATAACAACATATTATTATTGAACCAGAAACTTTCATTTCATGTGAAAATGTACTTTTTTTCTGGCTGCTACAAGATAACGACAAATGATGTGCTCTTGATCTTAAGTGAATGTGCTGAAGACTGTCCGTCTTCTGGAACAATTTAGACTCATTTATTCTGTGAACTGGAAAAACAAATACTTAACCCTCACTCTTTTTTGAACTCCCCATCCTACCTAATTCCTTTTGTCTCAGTTTCTCTAGCCTCTTACTTTAGTGTTCGTACAGTAAAAAGAAAAGTGAAGTACAGCTTTATACTTGTGCCTTTTATGTTCTCTACTTTTGTCTCCTTCGGCATGTAGAGACAAATTGTGCTGTCATTTGGTACAAAACTCTTCTCTCTTACTTTTTTTGCAGCCAACACTCAAATGTTTTGCTCTCACTGCATTTTAAATTCCTAATCCCAGGTCCTCACTAAATGCACGGACAGGAACTTTGCCACTAGATGTAGCTGAAGCACTCAGGTAGATGCAACGGTGCTCAGGAAAAATGCTTTCTTTAAATTTAAAGCAGGTTTGCTGAGTTTTTTTTTTTCTCTTTTCTTTTTTTCTTGCAAAGTGATGATGCACAGGATAACTGCTTTACTTTTATGTAGCCTTTTTCTCAGGACCAACTACACTGAAAAACACTGACAGTCTATATCTACATACCTGTATTTACTCTCCAACACCAGTCCCTTTGAGATAAGTTTGCTCTTTCTTTTTACTTCTTCTTTGTAAAATCTTCTCTCCACTCTAATGGATGAAAATATGGTAAAATATTTCCTTGACACAAAAGTCAGGGATTATTTGCATGTGAGTCTTTTCAGATTGATAGCTGTTGTGGTGCTGCTGAATATCATACACTGCAACTATTCCTATTTCTCTGTAAATACACGTGATGGACATTGGCGCTATATGCAGTATAACTTCAGGCAATGTGTACTTCCTCGAACATGACTTCCTTCCCTTCCCTGTGGCTCCCTCTCAGTTCTATGGTACGTCTGCATTATTCACTCTCCACCAGATTGCAAAAAGACAGTGGGGGTTGGGGGGGATGGTGGGGGTGCTAGAGGGTCACCAACTGATTAGGCCATCTCTACTTCCTCTCAAATCACCAGATTCCGCTCTCCAAATGTAACAATCACCACGAGGGTGAGATAGACACGCCGACATTTGACCTGATTTTGCACAGATCCGTGACCGTTAGCTCTGCGCCTGGTTTTTTACGCGCTGCGTGTAACTTAAAGTGACACTTGCCTGAAGCTCCCTTGGAGGCGCAGAGCTAGGTTGGTGCTCTGAAACCACATATGACAAGCAGGGGGAAGGGAGGAAGAGAGGGCGCCTGCCAGGGTAAGGGGTGTTTGTCAGAGAGAGGCGGGTGGAAAAAGAAAGAAAAAAAAAGAGAAAACTGAAAGGGAAATACAAAGAAATAAGTAGTCTCACTTTCGCTTGCTGACTTGCCTTTGCTGTAAGCTGGTATGTTTGACTTTGTGCCTCTATGTGCTGGCTTTGTCACCTCGGTGATGTCCTTGGATGGTTAACTGCTTGAGAGTAAGAAGCACTGCAGTGAAAAAAACAGAAAAAAGAGAGGACACTAGAAGTGAAGTAGGGTCACACACAGGTTGCCGCAGAGGTGTTTTACTTCTTTCAATTGATGACCCACTTGATATGAAAAATGGACAAATGGAAGCAACGTAAACCAGATATATTTGGAATCAAAAAAAAAAAAAAAAAAAACACAAGGAGGGGAGCAGATAACACAAAACAGAATACAACAAGTGATGGCCCTGACCACTAAAAAACAGGGAATACAAAAAAAATAAAAAAAAAATAAGGGGAACTGAAGTGTTAGTTCAGTACTATGATTTCTCAGAAACAAATGAACAGCGATGGTCACATCCTACACCTATATTACGGTTACATCATCTGGCAGAGTCCCGAGTTTTTCAGTTCACAGCAGCTCTGGGTGTTCATGAAATTTGACCGCAGCACAAAAGAATTACATAGGAAATGCTGTTATGTTTATTGCACCCATTCAGCTTATAAGATGTCAGAGCAAGTGGCAGTGCCTGAGCTACAAATATACTGTTTCAGTTCACTGGCTCACACTTGTAGACATCAGTTAGTAATTGTTACAGACTTGACATGATGAATGGCAAGAGACGGATATTAACAACTACACGGACCACAAAAGATTTTTTTTTTTTGTTTTTGTTTTTCTCAGCTATACCACTTGAATGCGAGGGAGTGATATCACTGAATAAATGAATCTGCACACCTTATAGATGCTAAAAAAAATGTAGTAATTACTGCAATTAATCATCATTTGGGAGGACTTTACTTGGTTCAGTCAGTGTGTAGTGTGCGAGACCAAAGATGAATATTGTATGTTTTAAGAGAAAGAGAGGAAGGTAACTATTGTCCCTGCACACACACACACACACACACAACCACAAACAAGAAGCAAGAAATTTATCTCTTTGATGTGTGTCCCTATGCAGGGAGGAGCACCTGAGGGCTTACATGGCTTACTGACCCACAAGGACAACAGGGTGGTTAGATCCTCATTGTTTATCCTTATACTACATTTGTCAGGCTCATATCATTAGCTAACAGGACACATAGGCTCTGCTTATGATTGTGTTTGTTTGTGTGTGTATGTGTGTGTCTGTGTGTGTGTGTGTGGACGGACTGCTGCATCTGCTTATTATTCACAGTGGCAATTTGTCTGACTCCACCTCTTCTGGCTCCGTACTTTGTGTTTCACGAATTCCTCGCTTCTGATTGGATCTGCCTGCGTGCCAGCCTTGGAGATGGCTTTAAGTGAGAGCTCTCTGTCTGAGTGAGTGACGGAAACGGCTCCTTTAACACTGTCCTGAGTGTGAGAGCGTGTGCCTCGCACAAAGAACATGCCAACAACAAGATTAAAGCTGCTGAGGTAATAAACAGTTTCAAAGATTAAACATTTGTTTTACAAATCTACATTACACCTGGTGGTCTCTATACACCTTTTCCTCAGGGGGTAAAAAAGATTTAGACTACCCTTCTCTCTCTCTCTCTTTCTCTCTCTCTATATATATATATATATGTCCAGGGAACTTTCCCATTCGAATGAATAGGAAAGAGTGTCCAAAATTTGACTTGTACTGTAGATATAAGTAAAACTCTAGCATTTCGAATATTAGAGTACCAATGCTAAAGATATGATTTAACAAAAGAATGATATGGATTGCTGTTGCTAATATATAATGCTTTTACGTGCAGCGATTCACTGGTGCACCTGGTTGGTGCTATTTCTAACCAATGTTGGGTCTTCATCTATCTGTTGCTGTCTTATACATTGGCATAAAATGTAAAATGAGTTTCTGTTTTCATCCATGTGTGTTTATTTGTCAGAAGGATTATGCTAAAACACTTTCCACCGAATTTAGTGGGACGGGGTGAGGCTAGGACTGGGGAGAAATTCATTACATTTTGGTGCCAAACCCGGATCTTTTCATGTGACTGATTTTTTTGACCTTTTCTCAGAAAAATCAAAATAAATACATATATCTTAGCTAATCATGTTGCACTGATGTGTTGCCACCCCAGCAGGAATCAGCTAAATGCATTTTGTCACAGCAGCACCTGAACGGCCCAGCACCGTCTCCTGACATCATATGTATATTATGACGGAATTACCTGCCACTCCAAATACACAGTAAGTGCTGCTCAAGGCATAGCGGCGTCTTTTGTTAGCTGTCGGCAGGAAGAGAAATTCTCAGCAGCATTAATGGACTGTTAATGTGTTGATCTGCTCATATCCAAAAGACATTTTTCTGCCAGAACAAATAAGCATCAAATACAGAGACTTTTAAAACCATTAAATGACAAACACTCCAACAAAAATTTGCTGTACATTTATTTTCAAAGTAAAATAAATTAACAGATTTTAATGCTGGAAAGGCCAAAATGGAATATATAATTATACCTCCCCTCGCTCCCCCATTCACACCTTGCTGTTTCCTCCATGCTATTAGAGAATAAAACATATCAGACTGTCAATGAAGCTTGTCCTGAAAATGTAAATTGCATTTGGGAATTTCATTTCCATTTCACAAATTATTTAATGCCTCTAAATAAAACTAAATCCTATTGAGATTTAAAGAGGAACAAATAAACGGGCTAAACTGAAAGCTGTGTCATACAGTATGTAGGGTATCCAGCCCTGAGTGCACATCTGGTGTCAGTAGAGGGGCACCCAACCCATTTTAGCTACTCTAAATTCAGCGCACTTAGACACAAGTTGGTGTGCACAGACACTCCAGGGAACAAAGACAATGAAAATTCATCTTAATCTGGAGAATTCTCACTGGCACCCTCCCCACTCCCAGCCCCGTGGACGACAATAATTAATCAACCCAGCATTAAATAGGTGGGGTGCAGGGGTAATAGATCAATTGACAAGCTGATGATAAGAATCGATGGAAGAGATAACCTTGGCTGAGGTGCAGAGTCTGTGGATGGGAAGAGAATGTGGGGGGGGGGAGGTGAGATGATGTTTTGGATCTACTGTTGTTTTTTTTTTGTAAAAAAAAAAAGTATGAGCTGCCTTAGAGCCAGGAATGCTGACCTCACTTAGAAATATACACATTAACCTGCACACATTCACTTAAGATATTGATAACATCCCTTGCTCAGCATGAAATTTCAGAACTGTGTTTTTAGCTATAGTATGGAAGGACTGAGTCAAATAACACAGTTGCCTGATGGTTAGCCTAAATAATAGTGGACCAAGGGAGTGAATTCCCTGGAAAAACAGGGCTAGGAGAAATACAGTTGGAATAAGAAGATGAATGATGACTATTTTCTTTTTCGGTGCTGTCACACTGTCATGGCTCACTGGGACACAAAGCCAAGCCAAGTTGAATCAGCAGTTCAAAATTTCTAGGGATGTACTTTGCGACTTTTTTGACAGAAGTTTGACGAGGAAGTAAATAACCCGTTCTTAGTTCAACATGAAGACTGAAAGCTGGGGGAAACCGTCATCTTTGCTCTGTTTGACAGAACAAATTTTCCACCAGGCAACTCTAAAGCTTGCTACTAATTAATGACATATCTCTTTTGTTTATTCATCTGTAAAAACCAAAGTGGAAAAATAACAGATTCTGGTGTCATGGCAAGATATCTATCCATGATCCATCCTGATCTTTAGGTGCTTACCCAGAACCCAGACCCATTTCCCCTCAAAGGAAAATTATGGGGAATACAGCACAGCCCAAGTGGACCACGTAGATGAGATTTCTGGTGTTGTTGTTTTCTTTTAATAGTACCGCTTAATGTCAAAGATCTGTGATGTTACACATAAGGTACAGTGGGCGTTTATCGTAAATTTATTCTGCATTTGAAAATAAGTCAACATGACAGTTGTTACTGTTTCATAACACCATAACCATGTCTGAACCATTTTTCTCAGATCTTACAGCAGCTTCAGCAGTTGAACCTAGGCCAAATGGTAAGATTTGAAGCAATTTCTTTCCTCAGTGAAGCAAAGACGCACATCACATTTCTCGCACAGGGTGGTGGTTGAATTCCTATTACAGACTTTGCAGCGGGCACACTTGTCACATTTCACAAGCCAATGTGCAAACTTGTCAGTGCGAACATCATCTGGACCTCAAACATGAACTCTCTTGGGCTGAGGTGGTGGAGATGTGGGGCTGAGTGATGGGCGGCTTCTTTGTACCTGACAAAGAATGAGGCTAGTGGCAACCTCTGCCTGTAAGCTCCTTTGTTTCAGTGGTTTTTGGAGACCAAGTAGTTTACAGTTGCAGCAATAGATCAACCACACATTAACAAGGCCTAACATGATGGTCTGCCCCCCCCCCCCGATAAATGTGTTGTACTCCTTCACAATGTATGGCCTGTTGACCTCCACAAATGCCTTGTCTGATTCGCTCCAGCGTCAAGCTTTGTCCTGAGGTTCAACGGCACAGCAGGATGAAATCAGGGTAACAGATTTGTTGTCATACCACTCGACAATGGCCATTCTTTCCTCTTTCTCCACCATGGCATCAACTGAACCTCTGCCTCTCTTGGCAAGACTTTTCTCATCTTCAAGCTGACAACCAGCCATGCGATCACTACGCAGTGTTCCTGCAAAGTAGATCTGTTGCTCAAGAAAAAAAGATTGTCTGTGAATACCTTGTAGCTTTGGTTTTAATGGGAGGGTTTCGCAAAGTTTGAGCACAACATCACCTCCCATGCCAAGTAAGGGTTTTTTTTTTCCAGTACCGCCATCATAGACGAAAAAATCACAGAGAATTCCAGAGGAAGAAAAGCGGCTCCAAACTTTCACTCCCCTCGGATGGGGCTTGCCCTTCACATACTGCTCCGCAGATAATCATTAAACCTCGATATGGGATAGGTAATGCTTTATGGAATGAATTATGATACTTGCATGTTATAGTAAAAAGAATATAAATAAAGGGGGAAGTCTTTATGCTCCACTGAGTTGGGTTAGGTTCAGACTTTCTTTCAGAAAGCATAGCTGTCTTGTTATCTTTTTGATATGTTGTTGTACAACTTAGTTTTTTTTTTTTTTTGACTACCTAACCTACAAATACCAAGACATTTGTTTGTCCGTTCCTCTTCTGACCGACACCATGTGTTAAAAAAAATATTGGAGTTTGATGTACTCAGCTCAGTCTATAAAGTGACAGTGGGCGGGACTGCTGACAAAATGTAGCTGGTAACTGACCATCTAATACGCTAACCTATTGTGATAATGATTTAACCTCACTGATCCTTTCTAGCCATTTCTGCTGATGTGCATCTCTTGTTTTCTTTCTACACGTAAACAAAGAGAAAGTATAGGCCCAAAAAAATTTCAAAATTAGAAAAATAACACTTTTAATGTCAGGACCACATTTGAGAGCCGCATTATAGCCAATTTATCTCTATCAACAACAGCTTTTTATGTGCTTTACCTGGGATCCCCTTCAGTTCAAAGAGCAAAGAGTAATCCAACTCTTCTTGTAAAAATATTGTATAAATATTATAAAAAAAAAAGGATAATAATATCATACTTTCGAGGTGCAATTCAGTACTAGAGATCTCTGATCAGACTAAAGAGTGAAACTGTTAAAGACAAATAGAAGTGAAATTATATGACTTTATTAGGACACTGCTGTTTCCCTAGACTGGTGAATGCTGCATTTGAGGGACTGACCATCTTACCAACAGTAAATTAAGTGTCCTGAGGCGTGTTGGATCTCTGTCAAACCTTGGGAGACTGACCAAATGATATACTTGCACGTCGTTAGGTCTGCTCCTACACTTTGTCACACAAATTCACTGATGCTATTTTTATGACAGTAATGGTTTCAAGTGCCCCTATGGCAGCATGAGCATCAGACAGCTTGGTCACACTAATAAAACTTAGGATATTCCTATAGAACTGTTATCCTTTAGGTCGGTTTTGATGATTGGGTTAGGGGGCAGGAGAACATTAAGATCTGAGAAAAAAGGAGTACTCCCTTAATGTCAGATGACCTCCGTCATCGTGGTAACATTTGTAAACTTGCAGTTAAGGCAATGTAATCTAATCATTCAACTTCAGCTGTGATAGCTTGGTATAAATATGCTTTTATATTTTTTTTCTTATGGTATTTCTAAAGAAATATTAAAATTATATGAGAAAGGTCTTTGATGCTACTTTAATACTGGATCAGGAATTGGCAACTAGCTTAACATACCAAAAGCAGCAGTAACACAGGCGGGCTGACTCTGAACACTCAACCTCACTCAACATGTACAGTACTAAGTTCAATCAACATGAAAAAATGGACAATTGTGGTTTTAAAAACCACAATTGTTTGTTCAAATAAGAAATCTGTGCTGGTTATTTTTCGGCCAGGAGCGGTGACTCAGTTTTTTGTCACCATGGAGTTGCCGTGACAACCAGCAGAGACTACGGAAAAGCACTGGCCTGGCCAAAAATGATTTCCCGATTTTGTGTTTGGACAGTGCTGGAAGGAGGATACTGATAAGCTGCATGACAGACAGCAGTGTAGACTCCCCCATCTACTACAAACATGGTTTTTAAAGTGATATTAAAGCCACATAAACAGACCCTTGGAGATGGAAAAACAAACATGAGAAGGTGTGCAGAGGGAGTTGACAGGGGGGAGTAGAGACTGTTACAGCAATAAGATGGAAAAAGAGAAAGCCATTACATAACATGACTGGACAGAAGAGAGTGGTGGGATGAGTTGGACAAGCTGTGGACTTTAGTGAAAGATGGATAAGGTTGATACACCAGACCTATTCTTCATTAGATTTGACACCTGAACCCCTTGCCCTTTCCCAGCTCGACTCCAACACACCAGATGGATCTGAGCAGATGCCTTCCCTTGCACCCTGCCCTCTGTTCACCCATCATTGGTCCACAGGGCTTACTTCCACCTGGTTGAAACTGATGGAAATCATGTGTCCAACTCTGCACGTGCCTTTAAAATCACCCAATCCCTTCAGCTACCATACCAGCCATGCAGAACTGCGTCCAACCTGTTCATCCTAAATGCTATTCATATGCACAAATATATCCATAATAAAAAAAATGAAATAAAAAATAATTACTCACTTATTCTCATTTATCTTCTACCACTTGTCAGTCTCCTGGGTCGCTTTGGGGTGCTGGGGCCAATCCCAGCTCACACTGGGCCAGGGCGGGGTCACCCTGGACAGGTCCATCACAGAGCCAACATACTGAGACAGACAGAGACCAACAACCACTCACACTCACACTCAGACCTAAAGACAATTTAGAGTCACAAATGAACCCAAACATGATGTCTTTGGACGAAACTGGAGTATCCGGACGAAACCCATGCAGGCACGGGGAGAACATAAATCTCTGCACAGAAAGGCCCCAGGCCAGGGAACAGAGCCGGTGACCTTCTTGTCGGGCAACAGCGCTAACCACTATGCGTCCGTGGTGCCTTGAACCGGTAATAATAAAGTTGAAAACTGCTGCTTCTCTACCCCAAGGTTTGGTCTGCATTGTGTCTGCTGCTCCTCCAGGCTCCAAACTGGATGTCAGTGTTGCCTACAGTCTGAGCTTCTGCAGCGGAATAACAGTGCATAGTCTTCAACTGATGTGACGTGAAACTAATTTCATTTCAAGTGGTTTAACCTGACTCATTTGCATCAATTTTTGCAGGGGGTGATCGCCATTCTAATTCAGTTGTCTGTATTTTATTTCTGATTAAAATATAATATAATCAGTTTCAGTGTGTCAGAGGAAGGGACTGGAGTTCAGAGAGTTGCAATGCTCCATAGATGACTAAGAGGGGTAAGCAAATAAGTGAGGTTCAATAGCAAAACATGCTGTCTAAAAGCCTAAAGCTCTCAAAAATGTTCAAAACAGTGGCTAGCATTAGCTGCATTACACCAATGCTTGTGTGTATTGGCAGCCTTGGCTTTAACAGATGTTTTACTTGGAACTGATGCTATGAGGTTGGTGAACTGAGGGATTCCAAAACCCCAATAATAACAATTTCTTTCACCCCTCTTATTCATTGAAATATTGATGATAGCAGCTTTAAGAGATGCACTGAAGCACATTTATTGAGTGTCAGCATGTGATTTTCTACCGATTTTCTGTTTCTGCTACCATGTGAACCCTCGCGGTCGCAGTCTCATGTATGCATAAGTGAGTCAGCCATTTCCCGGCCGCCTGACACTCTGCACCACAACACATACTGAGTCTCTGTTTAAGTCTAGGAAGGAAAGGTTTTATATTCTTTAATGCATAATATTTTTTCTTTTCTGTTAATAAATGCATAAATGAGACAAGCTTGCACTCACCTTGACTGGTGTTACAATTTTAAAGGACTACTTGTATACAACCACCAAGCAGCCAAATGAATATAAATGTGGTAAAAACTATACACCCCAAATTAACACCATGTTAAGAATTACGTCTTCAAAGTTGATTGGATTCTCATAAGAATTCCCTGATATGTTTCATTCACAAGGACAAAGCCATGTTTTGAGAGGTCAGTGTGACCTTGACCTTTCACTTAATCCGTTCACCCTTGAGTCCAAGTCAATGTATGTGGTCAAGGTAATGACATTACCTCTGGGCATTCCTTGTGTACTGTAAGAAGGTGAGGTCACTATAAATATGACCTTTGACCTTCTACCACCAAAACCTAATTAGTTCACCTCAGAGTGTAGAAATGTTTTTGCCCAATTTGAAGACATTTCTTCAGCACTGTCGTGAGATAACATATTTAAGAGTGTTTTTTACATGTTACATGTGTTGTAAGGTCACCTTTGGGTTGAACTCGGACCACTATGAATAAATCCGTTCATCGTTGAGTCAAACTGGATATTGCAAGACAGACAGGTATAAAAAAATCATTCATTACCAGCAGACTTTATAACTCCTTAACTATTTGAAGATAAGCTACCAATCAGCAGAATTTCCCTCTAGGGATTAATAAAATATTTCTGGTTCTGATTGGCGCCAAACTTGAATAGATTCCATTGGGTTAGGGTCAAAAAGTCCAAAGAGTTTCACATTCTAGTGACCTTGACCTTTAACCCTCCTGCAATTCAGTGCCAGTGATTGTTTGTGGCATGAAAAACCCTCCACCCTACTACATTTTTTTTTTCATTATAATTATGAAAACATTCAACTCTCTCAATGAGAGCTGGGTTTAGATGGATCAAAGAAACTTTTTTCTTAATTTCATATCCTCTCAACTTCAACTTCAAGGTCTCCTCCCTGCTCTTCCCTTATCCTGACAATTATTGTGTAGGTAACACTAAATACTCCAAATTAAAGTTTGCCTGGCAAGGAGCACACATTCATCAACGAAGCTTGCTGAAACGTGTTGCGCTTTCAAGAGTGAATAATGCCAAAGCAATGATGCTGTAATTGGATTTTCTGCCTGCTCCCCTGCATGGCACTCACATCAGAAAACCCATTTGAAGTGTTTAGTGTTGGAAACATTAATCCCTGTAATTTCAGGTCTTGTGTGCCTTCTATGTCAGGTACATTAGGGCCACATTGAAGAAGCAGTAAAACAGTGAGAAAGCCCCGGTGTTGTCTGCCAGGAATTAGAATGTCATGTGTTGATTCTTACACGTAAAAGAGGACTTGTTAGATGAAGGCCTGTCACGCTTTAATTGTCTCTGGTGAGGAAAAAATGAAGGGAGAGTGGCAAAGACAGAAAGATGGGGATGAGAAGGACAAGGAGCAACATCAGGAGGGGCTATAATATTCTAAATGTGATAAGTTAAATAAGAGAAGAGGGTTAGGCAAGAATTGCTGTGATGTAGGGAATCCATCATTGCATTAGTCTCTTTGAAACTGGTCGTCACGCCTCTGTCTATTTGCATAATTACCGCTAGCAGGGAGGTTATGTCATCGGTTCAGTTTATTTTTTGTCACTTTGTTTGGTCGTCAAACACTACTTAGCAAATTTTAATTGAATGCTGTGGAAAGTACGGCCACAGGCCAACAAAGGAACAGGTGATTTGTTCTTAGTATGGATCCATATCCAGAGGTACATCAGGATTTTTTTGTTTTTTTAATTTAGCTTTTTTTTTTTTTTTTTTTTACTTCTTCACGTTGGGAATTTTTCAACACATTGCAAGGTTTTTATGAGAAAGAAATTCTAGCAACAGGTGTCCCTCAACTGTCACTGTGTGTATTTTGATCTTGATCCAGCTAACATTTACTATTATGCATCTCACTTATAGCAGCATATGAGCATAGGCAAATGGAAATTTCTAACTATTATCTCTGCTAAGGGCAGCACGGTGGCATAGTGATTAGTGTTGTTGCCCCACAATAAGAAGGGTGAAGAATTGCTGACCTTGAATTGTCCATTGGTCTGAGTGTGAGTGTGAGTGGTTGTTGGTCTCTATTTGTCTCTATGTGTTGGCCCTGTCCAGGTCATCAGTCCATGGACAGGAGCCAATCCCAGCTCACATTGGGTGAGGGTGACCCCTGTGACCCGGAAACAGATAAGCAGTAGAAGATGAGAGAGTGATGAGTGAGTATCTCTGGTATCACGGTGGTATGGGCTATACTTTAGAATGTGCATTTTCAGTCATGAGTGTGATATATGCCATGTGATGTTCCCCACATTTACTTTGATTCATCACTTGCCATACAGAACATAAACGTGCTGCTGTCGTGCCATCTGCCAGATTACCACCCTGAAACGAGAGGTCTCTGTCGAAATACATGTCAAGGATTTGTAGGGCCACTGTGCAGAACAAGTTCAATACTCACTTTTAAAACCTGTAACCAGGTTGTTTACTGACCTAACTAGGGCAAAAACCAAGTCTTCTTCTTAAAATTTTCTTAAAATGTTGACCTAAGTATTGTAGGCTTCTTTCTGTCATAAGGAATCACATAACATTTGTAAAACCATTGCGTGGCAGCCTTATTAAAGAAGAAGAAACCTCATAGTACAAAATGACTGAGTTCACTGGGATAGATGAAGAAACCGATCTCATACAGAGAGAAAATTGAAGAGGAAAGATGCTAATTCTTCATTACCGATGAAGCTGGTGAGTTGTGGTCGAGTTATTTTATGTTCATAGGTCAGTGGTGTGCCTGGTCATTTGCCTTACCATCTGTGAAAGTTGCTGTCAAAACAAGCAAGGAAATCTTTTTTACATAACATTTTTTCCTTAACTGAGGAAGCCATCTGTACAACAGCTTTAAGGACCTCATTTCGAATAAATTAAAGCTTAAGTACAAGAGTTAAGTAGAAAACTTTAGGGGTTTTGTCTAGTGGGCCCTGATTCTTACTGTTAAGGGTTAAGGCCATTATACTCCCTGACGTTAATCTGAATTTACTTCTGGAAAAATATGGCATGTTGTCATTTAGGCCAAAAAACCCAGTGTTGTATGTAACCAGCGTCTGAATTGAAGTGAATAGGATTTCTAGTCTTTTCAACTGGCTTTGTCTTTAATTCGTTTTACAGTTAAAGTGTGCAGAGTTGGAAGTACTTTACAGTACTTTGATTGACTTGAGTTCTATTGTTTTTTAAATGGCTCAGCGGGTCTTCTGTGTGATTACCCAGCAACACAAAGCTCGGTTTTCTAGCATAACTTAAGGTTCACTTCTGCAGGCCACAGAAAGAGAATCAAAGCGCTAATAAAGACAGGGTTAAGGTCTGCGTAGTGATGGATTGTAATGGAGCAGCTTGACAGCATGAATGTCTTCATTTTCCCTCTGCTGACGTTTAAAAAATGGAACCCATCCTTGCCACCTGGATGTACCTTGAGCTGTCTGAAAAGAAGCGATTACCGGCTCAGAGTGTGATGCAGAGGCCTTCGGGGATTTGATCACCAATTAATCACAAAATCCCAAAAAAGTACTATTCATCAAACCCTAATGGTTCTTTCGCAGATGAATAATTTCACCAACTCATACATGTGACCACAGGATCAGTTTTACGCTCCTTGCGTGACTGCGACAGCTAACAATGCCCCATTGAAAAAGACAGTTTGCAAAGAAAAGAATTGCTGAATATTCAGAACTGAACAAAGCTGGACAAGCAGAAAGTAGACTGTTAACTCTTTTGTTCTCAGTTACATTGATTGATGAACTGATTTGTTGTGCATCCTCAGTACCATTCTTTAAGTCATTTTCTACCGCTTACCTGTTTATGGGCCACGCGGGGTGCTGGAGCCAATCCCAGCTCACATTGGGCAAGGGCGGGGTACGCCCTGGACAGGTCACCAGTCCATCACATCTAACACACAGAGACAGACAGAGACCAGCAACCACTCACACTCAGATCTACAGACAATTTAGAGTCATCAATTAAGCTAAACATGCATGTCTTTGGACAGTAGGAAACCCATGCAGGCACGGGGAGAACATGCAAACTCTGCACAGAAAGGCCCCAGGCCAGGATGAGAACCCACAACCTTATTGTTGTGGGGCAACAGTGCTAACCACTATGCCGCAGTGCTGCGCCTCCTCAGTACCGGTGCAGTAAAAACAATAATGTCTGTAATGTTATTATCTTTACTCTTTCACTTCAGCTCGCTTCACATTTGTGTGATATACGATGACAATGAAGACCACAAACACATGGCTAGATCCTAGTTTTCTCAGCCATTGACATCCAGTTCAAATAAACAGATAATGAACAGTGATTTAGCTTGAGTGAAGCATTTTAATCACGGACACTGTCAATGCAGTTTTGTTGTATCTAACCAGCAGTTGTCGCCATAATTATTTACGTTGTGTTGACAATATGACAAATGCCTTGGCACTTGGCTAAACTAGTGAACCAAATTGCTGTTGGAACATAGGTCACAGCGGCATCACCGACCAGACTAAAGTTACCCAACATTTTATACAAACCAAGGTTGGATGTGGTGGCTGATACCCACACTTTAGTATGTGGTGTTTCTATCTACAGTTGAAATGAATTGCATAGTACTGACTTTTTGGTGTGTTGAGGTGAAGAGGTGAATCTTTTATTTAGTGGTTATTTTGTGTTACATGCAATGTTAGGTAGTTCTCTGGTTTTTCAGTGAAGTGCATTCAAACTTAAGTCGCTGCTAACAGTAATAAGATGTGACACATGCTTCCTAAATGAAACAGCTGTTACTATGCAACATGACGGCTTGCATGGAAAACAACTTGGGTCATGTCTTTAAGTACACAAGGTAGTTGGTTCACTGGTGAGGTGTCTCCAGGTTTTGACTTGTCAAGGCACTTGAACAAAGAATGAATTGGTTTTCTTTGGACTGAGGGGGGGCGTAGACTGACTTTGTTCAACTCTGCCCACCTGTGATGATCAACCACTGTAATTTATTTCCGACCCGTTTTCTTAAACCATCATCCCACTGGCATCTGGCCAAAGTAGTTATTCACATAAGGGAATTGCATGGAAACCGCTTTTCGAAGTGGTTTCCATGCAAACACATTTTCCATGTTATGCACTCTACAAGATGAGCCCTGGATTCAAAGTTTTTCTATTTTACAGCAGAAGAAATAGAATCGAAATGATCAGGTCCCCGCATTACAAATCGTCAGCTGAATTCACTTGCATTTGTAGCTGCAGTCTGCCTTTATTTGCACTTTGCTCTGCACTGAAAATGATGTGAATGGTTTTAAGAGCGTGAAGTGGTCAAGCATAGGTTTGCAATCTCACTTTCAATCATATTTAGGTAATATGACAAGAGCTGAGCCTGGAAAGTCAGGGTGGCGCAGCAGGGAGCAGAGACTGCCCAGCAGACTGAAACAGGAGCGTGACAGGACTGCTGTTTCCATGTGTAAATGCTGCAGACATGGAGCTGGCGATTAGCTTGTCAAGCCACTGGTAGAAAGACCTGAGCTGCATGGAAAAGTTGTATTTTGATCAGGAGGAAACTAACCGAGAAAACTCACCTGGCCAAGTCTAATTGGAAGTCATGGCAGGAGATACTGGAATTAAGCGAAATCTTAAAGAAGTTTCAGTATTTCTTTTCTCATCTCCTTGAACTTAAGTTGTCTTTTGCTGAACTCCTTCACCTCCTTCCTTTGATATTAGGCATTAAGGTAAAAGAATACAGTTTCCGCTATACTGCACCACTGCAGTAGAACCTCGGAAAGAGGGAGAGAAGGGTGGAGGCCCAGCTGATTACTTGTTCTGCCCCCCACTGTGACACAGGAAGGTAGAGGAAATACAGGAATATCCATGATAGCCCCTAGCCTCACCCACTCTCCTCATTTATTTTTCAATGTACAGTATAATATATATATGGGGGGGGGCTTTAGAGAAAGAGAGAGAGGGGTGATCTTCAAATTTGGTAAGGGAAACTTTTGGACCTCACTGTATTTGTTATTATTTACTTTTTTGTAACAGCACTCTGTGCCTCTGCCGCGAAAGCAATTCTGAAAACTGTTTGGATGATTGCATGAATAGAAAGCTCTGAATTATAATATCAATCACAGTAGAGAAAATATTATTGATCATTCAGACAAAACTATGTTTGGAAGGGAGTGAAGCGAATCACATGGAATGGTTTGAAAGAGTTAAGGACATTTACTCGCTCATATAATGAATTGGCTTTTGAACTGAAATCATTCACTAGTCTGATTTATACTTGGGCCTGTTGCTGATCTTCATGTTGTGGTTTGTGCTAAGATGGGAAATGCAAACTTAGAACACTGAAAGCATGTACCGGTCTTAAAATTTGCCTCCTTTGGAAACATAAAATCCCCTTTGAGTTACAGCTACAACTAAAGTCAGTTGCTATTGAGTCTGGATTTCCACCAAGTTGCTGTCACTTGCCTTAGAACAGTCCTTAGTTTTTTCCCAAGCAAGTCACATTTTAATTCATTAAGACTGAAACACTGCTGATTAAAAAAAGAACCGTCTACAAGTCAATGATTGTCTTTATTTATGATCTTTGTGGCTTTATGTTGGCACAGTGGAACTTTGTGATAACTGCTAATGACAATTTCCTGTTTACCAATGTGAACATTGTGAGGGGACAAACTTGAAGTATGAGATAGAATTACTAAAGTAATTGGTGGTCAGCATTCAAGGCTGGGTAACTATTGGACTATGGAAACTAACTGTTTGAATGGCATCCATAGAATTTTATCCAACAACATTACCAGGGTCAAGCCTTCTAGGTATATTTATCAGTGACCACAATTGTGTACGGAAACTCAAATTCTCTCAATTTCACACTCTCCGTCTATTACCACTGTGTAATAAGCAGAGAGCTACTTTCTCTGAATTACCATGTAGCTATCGCGGCAGAGGGGCATAGAAATCGTGCTGCAGACATGAGTAGTGCAGAAGCTGGAAGTAGTGTGAATGGGGAAACAGCAAGTGACCTGGCTGAAAGAGATTAAAGTGACAAAAGAATCAACAAGCTCTTGTGTACAGTTTCTCAGCTGCAGTTTCAAATTGTATTAAATGCTGTCTCTGAAGGCTAATGATTTCTGTGGCCAAGTGTTTAAGTATTTACGCCAATGATCCTCAAGGAAATGATCAACATTAAATTAAATGCTTGGATTATTATCATGAGCTTACAAATAAATGGTCCTGAGGACAGTGGAAGGAAGACATGTAGGTTTTCTTTTATATGCAATTGTCCTTGAATATATACTTCATTGAGGATAGGTATAATTTTCTTGCTATTTATTTCCCACACACGCATGCAGACACAAAGATTTTAATGCTGTGCTTAATATGTGGCAATAAAAACTTGCTCAGCCAGAACCCTCTCCTCTGACATTACCTATCATTACTAGGGCACCCATTTCAAGTGAGTTAACTATGATAGCTAGTGATTATTTGTCTTTTGTAAAGATGTATTTAATTTGTTTAGGTGTTTTTGAAATGACCAATGTGACACTAAAATGCCATTCATCAGAAGTAAAATAGCCAATTTCAAGTTTTGCTTTTGCTTAATAGTTAACATTATCATGAAAATAAGTTTGCTGAGCAGTCTGAAAGAAATTCCCTGAGTTTATTCTTTTTCTTACCATCGGCTGTCCCCAGCTGCAGCGATGATCCCTCTGCCTTTGTTCTCTTTCTGTTATTTCTTTTTATTAACTCAGGTTTGCATGCTAATCAGCTAGCAGCAGCCTGAATTGTTGCTTCATGTTCTATTACCAAGCCACTGTGGCTGCATCATACTTAACATTACTGTGTAATGTTAAGTATGATGCAGTAGCTTTTTTCAGACATAAACCTCCTTAGAAGTGGTGATATTAGCTTGCAAAGGTCGTAAGTCATATGAGGTGTCGATGATATGAAACCTGCAGACTTGTGCAACTTAAAGAAAAAAAAAAGGACAGATTTAGCTTTATTGTAGTTGCACACTTTAGGTAGCTGCCTGGAATATCAGAAAATTGCGATCAGTATATATAGTACATCAGTGTATTCAGATAAATTCTAGCAATTTCAAATGATTTGAACATTGTTACATGCCAGGTTCTTTACGGGGTGCACATTGTGTTTTTTATGTACAGAAAGTATACAGGGTTTCCAAAACTTTCAGAATTATTTGAGGTAGTACTAAATGATTAAAGCCGCAGTGAGAAACTGTGGCACAGAATTTACACAGGACTACGCTGATCATCTTATTGTGTCACAAATACATTTGGGAAACATTTGGAAAGTAATGTTCCACCCCGAATCACATTTTTAGGAGCAACTATAGGTAATTATTCTAAGAACAATGTCCAAATTATGCCAAAGCAAATAATAATAATAATAATAATAATAATAATAATAATAATAAAATGTTAAATGTTGGAGTAATATTTTATTGTAGCTTTGATTAATTATTGCGCTTTTGAAGAAAGGCATGTGGACTCTAACAAGCGAAGCAAAAAGGCTACTGGAGCTGGCACTGATATTATTAGTCACACTCCGTCATTTTAAGTTGTATTACCTTTTCATTTTGCAATTTCAACCATTTTCTTACTTTTAGATTAATTAAAACTTCTCTGAATTTAAATCCCGGTTTAATCACCTGGGAAATTAGTTGTTTGGAAAGCAAGCTTTATGTTTCTACTGAGACCTGGTACTTGGACTGTCCTTTTCCACAGCTAGATGTGTATTGTTGGAGTGCGTATTGTGATGCAAGAGCAGGCTGGAGGAAACAATGCGGCCATGTCTCATTCCTGCTTATCCCGTGTGAATATATTCATTCTTCAGCCCGGACTTATCACGGCTCTCCTCTGCCGGTGGCCCCTGGGTTTACAGTCGCTGGAGTCTATAGGCCCGCAGCCTTCCTGCACCTGATTCCCTCTCCATGCCCCTGAGGACCAGAGTCCCCCATTTGTCATTGGTAAACATGCAGAATAGCTGGTGTGTGCATCTCATGAAAAAAATAAAGGAGCCCACAGAGGGACAAAACAAAGAGGACAAAAATATCAGCTTATTTCCCAGAGATTCTGTTTAAACCTCTGCCAAAGAAAATGTTTCTTTCTTTCTCAAAGCTTTTTTTAATCGGAGGGAGTCTCCCATAACTTTATTACATTTAATTGTATGTCATCCTATGTTCCTATTTTAGTGCCATTTTGATTTATTGGATTCACTGAGCTAAAATAATAGCCCATCATGTAGCAAGGAGAGTTGGAGTGATATTTATGGCACGACTTCACATGGAGCCATTATAAATCCATTGACCAATATTGTGTCACAAAGCCCTCATGCAATCCCAGCCAATGCATTGTAAAAACAAGTTTTAAATACCCATGCTCAATGGGAATGCTGACGAATGGCCCGTCTCATGCTTTGAGAAGATGGCAGGGAGAGGCAGTGTTGGGGTGTGTGTGTTTGTGTGTGTGTGTGTGTGTGCATGTGTTTGGGGGGTGGAGGGAGAAGCGGGAGGAAAGGAGAATCCTGATAAAATTACTGGATGGACTGATTGATCTCCTTGGATGCATGTTGCAATGGAGAGACTCAGGTAAAACTGATGCATCTAGATTAGTGTCAGAGGAGCTGCTGAAGGACAATGGAAATCATTGTCAGGAGATGTGACCTTCTGAGCATATGAAGCCCCCAGCGTACCAGACTGTGCCTCATGGCAGTAAACCAAGAGCTGGGGAAATTTTCTCACTGCCAAGAGGGATAAAAAAGAGAAAAGGACAATATGAGGCAGGGGTAAAATTGCAGATGTTTCAATTCATATTCATTAGCATGGCTTTCCATTATGGAGAGGAAATGAATGGTAACAACACAAGTGGTAAAACAGAGAGAAGGTTGGGCTGTGCAGTATGTCTGTGAAAACACACACACACACACACACATTTGGCTTAAAATTTCTGATGCTTGCCGTAGGGTTAGGGTTACATTAACACCCATATCAAAAGTCTGATTTGCTAACACAGTCAGTGTACATATATGTTTTTGAACCATATATATATATGCTTTTCTGGCACACGATTGGAAGTTTAAAAATTGGATGTGAAGGGAATTTTAAAAGAGAGAGAGAGAAAAAAAAAAGCTGCTAAAATGAATTGCTTAGAGCTTGGCAAAATGGATTTTCATTTCTGAAAACTTCAGCAGCCGCACAAGGTTATAAAACAATAGTCAGGTTCACGTATTAGCAGTGAAATGTGTTTTTCTTCTGTAATCTCTCCTCTTATTCATACCAACCATTAAGAGATTTCATCCTTAAGTGCTTTCGGTTTAAGGGATGGATGACGGAACAGTATTAAAATCTTTGCCGAAAGCTAATGCGAAGCTTCGAATGCCTGAGTTATCCAGATCAAACAGGTATCGCCCACAGTCTTTGTGGTTTCTGTGACAGTATTTTTTTTATTTTGCTGGGGATATAAATGCTGAAACATGCTTCGCTTTATGAAGCTTCACATTAATGTCAGATAAACTGTTGAATATATTTTGTACAGCAAGGACGATAGGGTTTTGTTCCAATCATATAAACCTCAACTACTGATCTTTCATTGGCCATGGACGACACCACCTTGGTGGGGCACATCACCAGAGGTGATGAATCAGCCTATAGGGACGAAGTGCAGCGGGTGTCAGAGTGGTCTACAAAAAACAACCTGTCTCCTAACACCAAAAAAAAAAAACCAAAATAGGTGGTCCTGGATTTCAGGAGACAGAAAGCTGAACCTGATCCCCTCTTCATCAATACAGAGTGTGTGGAGAGAGTTACCTCCTTCAAATTCCTAGGAGCCCACATCTCCGAGGACCTCTCCTGGTCGGCACACACATCAGCAGTGATGAAGAAGGCCCAGCAGAGACTCCACCCAATGAGCATACTTAGAAGGAACAAACTGGAGGAGAAGCTGCTGGTGACCTACCGCTCCACCACTGAAAGTCTTCTAAACCTAACCCATCACTGTCTGGTATGTTGGCTGCACAGCAGCTGAGAGGAAAGAACTGCAGAGGGTGATCAGGTCAGCTGAAAAGGCAATCGGCTCCTCTCTGCCCTCCCTGGAAGACATCGCCAGCTCTCGATGCCTCTCCAGAGCAGAAAGGATCACCAGCGGCCCCCTCCACCCTGGACACCACCTGCTCAGCCTGCTGCCCTCTGGAAAGAGGTACAGGAGCCTCAAAAGCAGGACAAACAGACTTAAAAACAACTTCTACTCTTGGGCTGTCAAGACACTGAACACCCACAACTCAAAGCAATCCAGTAAACAGTGAAATATAATTAAATGTCGAATCTACCTCACCTAAATGCAATTATAACATGCTGCTTTTATTTATGTATTTATCATTATCTATAAGCACTAGTTGCTCTTTGTTTCATCCCTGTACCCTGTTTGTTAAATGTTTGCTCATCTCTTTTAAAGCACCTTCTGTGTTTGGGTCCCCAAAATTTCATTGTACAGACGCTGTATAATGACAATAAAGGCTATCTTATCTTATCTTATTATGAAAAGGAGGAATGGTTATAACAAATGAAATCTGTGCCAGTGTTCATACGGGCACCTGATAGCTGTTTTAAGATGGTTCTGAACAATAGATGTCTTTCTTCTAATTATTAAAATATCTTGTACAAATAGTCTGTAGCTGTATGGGAAACCTGCATATTATTTTTTTGATTACATGTTTCCCTACCGGGCAGCACGGCGGCATAGTGGTTAGCGCTGTTGCCCCAACGCTAAATTGTCTGTAGGTCTGAGTGTGAGTGTGAGTGCTTGTTTGTCTCTGTCTGTCTCTGTGTGTTGGCCCTGTGATGGACTGGCGACCTGTCCAGGGTGTACCCGGCCCTCGCCCAGTGTGAGCTGGGATTGGCTCCAGCACCCCCGCAACCTGGAGATGGATAAACGGTTGAAGATGAATGAATAAATGAACGTTTCCCTACCATAACTCTAAAACTAACACTCTACCCAGTGACCATATGTTGGCCTAAACATTTTGATTGATTTCGAGGGGTCCACATTCATGATTCACCAGCTTCATCTGATCACAGCCAAGGACAACTTCCCTTGACATCATGTCAAAACTCTCCTTGTGTAACAGCCCTGGTAGCTCAAAGGAATACTCACAAGCCCCGTGGTTCTGTATGCTCTGCAGAGAACAGTGATTAGTGAGACTCGAGGACAATGTGCTGATTCAGAGCTCTCTAAAAGCCTTTTATTACCTCATAGTGAAATTCCCAGTCACTACTCTTCTCTCCACTAGACCCCCGCTGCCAGTGGTCTTGCAGAATTTCATCAGCCAATTAGTTTCTGTGGATGATAAAAGCCACAAATATAGAACGACTAATTATGAATTGCGGTCTTATATTGTGCTACTGTTTGCATTGATGTATAATGATGTCTGATAATTTCTTAAGTATCTGTTTTGGTGAGTATTATTAGTATCCAATTTTAAATGTGTGTGAGGTACTATGTTCCATTTGAATATCTTCCTCAATTGATACTTTGATTCCACTGTATCTCATCAACTGTAAAAAAAAAAAAAAACAAGTATGGGCAGCCCTTAGCTTACAATCAAAGCAGTCCTTCTGAGGAAAACCCATATGACCAAAGATAAGGGCCTATGGACTAGCCAGGCTCCCCTTTAATCTCAGGGTTTACTGTGCCACTCAGCTTGAAACACAATATCTGATGTACACCTGATAATTCTTCATTCTGCATTTGAGTTTTCTCTCCACCCTTTTCTCGCTTCCCTTGAACATTTCTTTGATCATTTTCACAGAGATCCCAGAGCTGATGTCTGCCACTGATAAAGCCTGATCTGCAGTAATAACATATGGTAAGGGAATTGGATCTGTCTCTGGCTCTAAACAGTGATTTCTACTTTGCCTTGTCCCCCCATGCTGCGCCTTTTCTGGTGATGAGACTCATTACAATGCCTGGTGCACATTCCCTTTTGTCCTTAGCAGCGCTGTAATCACCCAGAACGCTCCTACATTTCGGCTTCCATTCATGTGTCAGGGCTGTGCTTCGTCAGTGCTAACTAGTCAGACACTGTGGCTTTCACCTCAAAAGGAAGAACCGATGGACAACAACCAAGATGAACAGAGAAAGAAAGGAGAGAAAAAAGAGAAGGCTCTCTCAGAAAAATGACAGTTGTATTCTAAAGGAAGTGCGTCGCAGTATTTTTTTGGCTGGATCTCAACAGCCAGGCGAATGCTATAACATGAAATGTCCCTGACTGACTGATTGGATATATTTCTATCATTTATCAACCTAACACCTTTTCACTGAGTTAGAGTTTTTAGGGCTAACAGGTTGTAGTGGAGCGATGTTGATAGTGTGCATTGTCCCAAGTGGAAGAACCCTTTTTAAGCAACACTGAGTATAAACCTTAGCAGATCTGAATAGCATTTAAACAGCAGAAACACATGCAACCAGATACTGTATAATATAACACTCTTTTTGCTGCACAGCAATAAAAGCCCTGACAAGAAAATCCAGCATTTCTGGTCACTGAAATGTTGGAGGTCTTTTAATTTGAAATTGTGGACGTACAGTACAGTATATGTAAATAGCTCTAACATTGCAAATGATGTTGGCACTAAAATATTGATTCAACATATCAAACAAATACAAACCTGCCCCAGATAAAAGTTTGTTATTTTGGAGGTGAGCTAAAAAACAAACAAACAAAAAAACAAAGATTAAACTCTAGTGGATCCCCCACGGAGTCTGTGAGCTGTGGGAGAAAGAAAAATAAGAAAGACATTCTTCTTTCTGAGTGGCCATCTTACAAGGAAATGTAGCTTAAATCAAGAAATTATCTTTTTATGTTTATGATTTTGTTCTAAAATCAGGAACCGACCATCTGATCTGGTGATATACTAACTTGTAGTCTCTCCCTCCGTCTCTGTGGCTCTCTCTCTCTCACTCTTCCCCATGCATGTACATTACATCATTACATGTCTCTAACTTTGTCTCTTCCTGTAGTCTGCGTTTTGTCCCTCCTGTCGCCGTCCTACAGTGCTAAATCATCTCTGCTCCATGTTACTGCTCAGTACCTGCTGCGGCAAGAGTTACCTTCAGTTATCATTACACACTGCAACCTGGTCGTTCAAAATGTGCACTCGTAAATATTAGCAGTAGGTAGAAGAAGTGATGAGTCAATGAGAAGTGAGTAGCAATCACTGTATGTTTTGTTTGTATTTTCCATGGCATCTTCTCACCATCCCGCTTTAACAACTCCATAAAGAGTTTGGCCTAGACCTGTTCTTTGTGTAAAGTGCCTTGATGTAACTTTGTTATGATTTAGTGCCGTATAAATAAAATTTGGATTTTGATTTGATTTGAAAAGAAAGAAGCATTACATTTTGCTGTATTGACTGGGTTCATTTCCCTTCGGTTTACCTTCTCTTCACATGTATCTCTCTTTTGGATTTTCCCAAAGGTTGAGTCTGGGTTCCTTTTTATTTACATGCTTCTGAGTATTAGTTTCAGGGCATTTAGTTTTTGCTATGCTCTGCCTTGATGATATTAATAACTGGATGTCTGACAGCAGGCAACGAAATCTGGGAGTATTACCAGCACTCCTTCTGGCCCCAAGGTCAAGAATGATTAACAATCTCTCATTTAGCCAAGGGAGCTAATCTAATAATAATAAAAAAAACAGGTCCCTAACACAGGTGTATGCTTTGATTCAGTTTTCATTTAAGCCCCAGGTGACCGAAATGGTGCATTCCCGCTTTGACCGTGACTTAAATTTTTATAAAACTGACACTTGTAAAAAATAAAACGCATCGAAGTTTTTATTGCCCTCCACTCAGTGTGTGGAATGACTGATTTTCTGGCTATGTATGATACTCACCATGCCTGGAGAAGGATTTAAAATATTTAAATGATATGGAGAAAAAAAAGATACTTCTTCCCATTAAACCAAAACAACAATCATTCTTTATTAAAAATGCTGTTGGAGACAAAGTATCTTAACTAAAATGAAATACATTGTGTGCATGTATGAAAATTTGAGACTTAAATAAATATATCCATGAACTATGTCTCTAAAAAGAATCCAACGGGTTTTCCCATAATGTCTTAGCACTAATTAGTACAGAAATGGATTGAATAAAAACACTGGAGGAGGATGGCATCTTCAGGGAAGAGAAAGGTAGAGAGGCAGAGAGGTGCAAGTGACAAAGAGAGCGAAACACAAACCATTCACTAAACCAAAACTTTTTTTGACAGCCTGAAATTTAAAGTCCATTTTTAAGGGAAAATATTGTGGTTATTGAGAACAATGCAAACATATTTTTTTGCCCATAATTGCAACCACAACACCAAACACATGGCAGCGTGGTGGAATGTCCCAAAAACAGGCCTATTTACAACAACAACGAGTCTCTGGAGAGGAGATGAGCCACGGAGATATCATTTGACATCCACTGCAATGCGTTGGATCCAAAGTCATTATAATTGGAAAGCAGGCGAAAGTTTGTCAGAAAGCGCACTCAAGAAGGAGGCACTCGTACCCATTGTGTCAATCTTTTGACATGGCGATGCCAGTACAAATTTGTCTTTGTATTGAAAGGTTTATTTGTACATGAATTATACATTAATTCCCCTTTTCCTAAGTCACAGAGGCTTTGACAGTAGGAAGCAGTAAGTGACAAGTCATAGTATATAATTGGTATCTAGACACACAGTTCCATACATCCGCCCAGACTGTGAATATTAGTTCCATCCATTACAGATAATCAATGATGTAAGTGATTTACATTTTAGTATGTGCAAGGTCCACATAGGAAAGCTGCAATTTCCACATCAGAGCAGCTCCTAAGCCTGGGGGATTGTCTAAGGAGGGTCAGACTTGCTTTGTCTGTCCCTTTATTAGACCATACTTGTTCCTGTGCAATGTTACCTTTAAATGTGCGAATATGAAAGACCAGAAGAAAGGAAACATCCACTTTAATCTTCTCAGCTGAGCTGCTGTGATTTGGATGTTGATTAAACCGCTGCCAGATGACCAAAGGTCTGTTGGGCCACCAGTTCAGCGCTGCAGCTGTTGCTTTTATGCTAAACCGTTCCATGGAGACGTCATTGATTGTGGGCTTAGCACACAGGTCTCCCCCCTTGGTTCATTACTTTTACCTCAGCCAGGCTTCATGACAAGCTAGACAGCTCAGAACCTTAGATCTCTGCTTTAGACATCAATAGGGAATAGTCAATGCAACAGCCTAATTGCTTGGGATGTATGTATGTTTCTTTGTCCAGAATAAGGCAAAGTTAAACCATCAAAAGCATGTAATTTCCTGGGGTCTAAACACAACTTCAGTTTTGCTTCCTTGCAACCTTTGCTAATGGACATAAATCACACTGTCGACCAATTTATCTCAATGCATTACTGTGTTAAGACCGTGAACCTCTCCTGCCCTGCTAAGCCAAAACACTGCCACTACATGTTCATAGCACAAGGCTCTCTCACCATAATATAAAAATAACCACTGAATGATGATTTTTACTTGGTATATTCAAATATAAAATCTATATTTTAAACCTGCAGTAACTTGGCCATTGGCTAGCTGGTTACATATTACTGTTGGAATCAAGTTTGAATGCTTAATTCACGGTTTAAACAGCTGTTCATGCAAACACTGGCAATGTAGCATTAGCAAAACTTACAAGCGCCTCCTTTATGATACATTTCATATTCAGATTTGAATGATTACTTATTCAATTTCTAATATATATATATATATATATATATATATATATATATATATATATACATAGAGCATAATTAAATGTAATTTCAGTGTGTGTGCATTGATCGCAGTGTGTGTACAATGACAATAAAGCTTCTTTCTTTCTTTCTTCTTCTTTCTTAATCAATTTAATTTGCTATTTTCAATGTAAGTGTAGTACATGGGCAAAAAAAAAAAACAAATACATAATCATTATTAAGCTACCAGTCAAAACACACTACCATTTTAAAGGTCCTCAGTTCTCCTGTTTTGTAACTGTTTTTTAAATTCACATCGCTAAGAGTCTTATTGTTTTAAAAATAAAGCAAGAATCAAATAAACTAGAGATTTTAGAAACAAGGCATCCATGAATCTTTTTGTTGAACAAAATGTAATATACAAGTCTGACTCATCCAGCAGCTGCACAGAATTGCTCTTTCTATGATGGAAATGAAACATTGTACAGAAAGTTCATCGCAGCTGAAGCTACAGACGTTCCCACAAATGTGTTGCACTGCTTTCACCTTATGTCCAGTTCATCCCAAACCAGCTCCATGGGACTGAGTCCAGAGACAGTGCTGATCTTCCATCATGTGAGGCCACCGTCTGGTTCTATCCCTCTAATGTTTTAGCTCATTATCTGGCTTTAGGATGAACCCCTAACCAACTAGTCTGTCCCGGTTTGTTACTTGTCTTTTTCTCATTATTCTGATAGAAGTATACAAGACTACTTCTTGCAGAGCAACATTGTTTTAATAAAGCATCAATGGCTGTACTGTAGGAAGACAGTTTGTTCCAACACTGCCTTAGTACAGACAGAGGGTTTGTAAATCATGAATAAATGCTTGGAACATGAATTGTTTGCTTTGACGTTCAAGGCTTCATTTTCTTGCACTGCTGAATATTAGACGATTTCTTGGCTAGATTTAAAACTTTAAACGATTTTGTGTTACCCCCACAGCTTGTGCGGCTGCCACGTTCTCCCTTCGTAGTATTGTTTGGTTGATACCTGTTCAGCCTCATTTACTTAAAACTGTCTCTGGCATCATAAAAAGTCTTAAATTACACTACAATTCACATAATAAAAAGATTGTTTGGGTTCAGAGATTGTGTCCACTTCCAAGAGCTATAACAACTTTTACCGACAGATAACCTGACCTTCCAAGTTTGTGAATAGATAATGAATGACCTTGTGTAATGCAAATTGGTAACTCCTTTATTAAGGCTAATCTAATTAAGATCCCCCTTCACACATTATTAAGGGAGGCCAATAAACAAATGTGGGGTATAAGAGTTTAGGCATGGGAGCAAAATCATTAACACGTCTTTAATTTCTCAGCAACACCACAGTGTTGATTGCTGCCATGCCGCTGGCCATATGTCCTTGTAAACTGTAAGCGAATAGTTGTGTACTTGTTAGTTTTAAATTCGACACATAAAAACTGAAAGATATACAAGTGGTTTTATCAATACCATAAGCCGTTCAATAGAAATAGCACAAGGCAGGCAGCAATATTGTTCATTACTTACCTCAATGCTGGAAAAGTGAGTGTCTCTTAAAAGACAAAAAAAATCTTCAGACTAGTCATAAAAAATGAAAAGGTGCATAGCAGTGCCTGTCTTCTCCTTAAGACTTTCTCTCTTCAAACCGTACCCTCCTCCACTTCTCCCACCTTAACTTTGGAGGAGGGCCTCCCCCATGATGCCTCCAGATTGCACTCGTAACAATGTGACTGGGGCACGATGCAGGGATCCATATTTTCATATCTGAGGCTGGTGATAGATGAGGCAATCTGAACAAGTTGTGCCGAGAGATACATCAGGAGGCAGACAGGCCTAGATAAAGGGAAAAAAAAAGGCTGGGCCCCCATTGTCACCCGTCCTCCGCTCCATGGATATATAGTAGCTCCTCCAGGACCAATAACTCACATACATATTCAAAAAGTACAACAGCAGTGTGCCACCCCAGGGACAGATGCTAAAGGAGCTAAAGTGAAAAGCTGTCCAGGATACTGTTGGCTCTGCCTCCCTCTACCAGCCCCCAACACTGGCTTACAGACTTAATGACCGGCTTTCTTTAGGCTTGCAGCTGACTGAATTTTAGCCACTTGGTGGTGACTCGACATGGCTATTTATCCGGTGATGTTTTGCTAAACATAGATGTGATGAACTCAACACTGTCATTAACTGATATCCTCCAGTGCAATTTAAATTCCTCAATGCCAGTGATGAATTTGGATACTTCGTAGCCCAAAGAAATTTAATGAAGATGTTGGTGATTCGACCTTACAAATTAATCAACGTCTGATCTAATTTAATAAACACACTGCAGGGTCACACTTTTTGCACACTTTTTACCCATTTATCTATGTCAGAAAGTGATAGAATAAAAGAAGGCATGAAGGAACCATCAAGCCCCTTCATGATGGCGTGGTGTTTTTTGGAAAATGTAGTGAACAAAGCTACAATTGACTGGACAACTACAACTGGACATAACTGAGGCAGAATGAGGCAGCCACTGAAAAAGCAAATTAACTCACTTCAAAGAAGGCTAGGCAAGCCAGGTCCAATTAGACTAATTTACTTTCCCCATATATCTCGATGTTTCCGGAATACAAAACACTGTATTATTCCCTAAAACACAAACAAAGCACAGAAGAGGACCCTGACATAAGATCACACGCTGAGTGATAAACCAGAAAAAATGTTTTTGCAATACATAAAATCCTGTTTATGTTTTCAGCCTCTGCTGTGATCCTTACACATTTTCAGCTCTCTAAAAAAAATAATAATAATAATTTAATAATAATAAAAACAACACACAGGGGCCCCAAGACACCTAGAGGGCCCAGGGCAGTGAGGGCACAAGATAACTTTATTGTTAAGCTCTCAACCCGGCATGATGTGAAGCTGTTCATATGATTGACAGGTCAGCTAACATGGAGCTAATTTGACGTTCAGTGTGCCAACCAGCCGTTGCAGCAGCTGACATTAGCAGTTAGCGTAGAGAGATCCTCTCACAGCTACTTGCCCTCTCCGGGTCTTTTTACCTTGTCTGTCTAAAGTTGTGTTAGTTACAGGTTAATTTTCCATTTAAGAAAGCAAAGAGCTGATGATCAATTTTTTTTTTTTTCAACGGTTGCTCTATAAAAATGTCCTTTTTCATTATTTGGGTAAAAAAAAAAAAAAATCATGTATAATGGCATTTTTTATGTCTTGTCTCTGAGTGTCCTGGGGTGGCTTTATAGAAATTATTAGAATTCCTTTTTATTGTCGTCTGGTATTTGAATATCGTTGCCGAGGGGTACAGCGACACATTGATGTGACACTGGTTGCACTGATTGCCAACAGGGATTGATTTGTTTGTTTTGGAAGAGTATTTTAATGTGTGATGAGGCCAAAAGCCAAAAGCGTAATGACCACTGCTGTCATAGATGCAGTGATATCGCATTTGAATACCAAGAAGTACTAATGTCATAGTCACTGTGCACCAGTCAAACCCCCAGTAATATCTTGGTCCAAAGTTGGACACTCCTGAACCTGAAAAGATTTTGTAAGAGAAGACAATGAAACTATAAGGAATATCCTGAGCGTCAAAGACATTCATGAAGCTCCAATTCATACAAACAGTTAGCTTTGTTCAACCAGAAAAAACACTGAATCTGATGCATTTTGGATGTAAATAATCTTGGCTGTTTAATTTCTCACTCGCCACTTTCTTCACTGTCACAGTGTAATTAGGATGTGTGAAAAGTTGAGGAGAGCAAGTCAACAGTAGCAGATTGGTATGGTATAATAATATATAAAGTCATAATAGGTATACAGTGAAAGTGTAAGGAAGCCAATCACTCATGTCCAGAGGGACCCACTGCAATGTCAGACAGAATTTATTAGAACAATTTGTCATGCATTATTGCCTCCAGTTCACAGTGCGCCTCATGTGGATGTGCATTTCCACAACATATTGTATGACGGCTGGCAATCAGGAAAAAAAAGTCCCCAATTAATCTGAAGCTATAGCTCCATAACAAGCACTTTAAATCTCCATCTTGGAGTGTTAAAAAATATGAATGCTGCAACATTTCGCTTTACCCTTGGCAATACAATGAACATTAGTGGCTAAAAAACATAAATTGACTTTTGAGCAGAGGTTCTCTTTTTATCAAAAAATAAAATAAAATATAAAAAATGCCACACTCAAGATGTCGAGACTGGAAAATAGAGCCAGCAAGTTCACTGATAAATTCTTTAAACCAGCTCCTAATGTTATAATGTACTAAGGGAAACTCCAGAGAGCATCAGCACCTGCAACAGAGCAGCAGCCTTTTCAAATCAATACGCATTTTAAAACTGCATTACCATTAAATGATTATGTAACTTTGACAAAAAATGATGGTAATAGAGTTCCCATCTTAAGCAAACTTGGGAGATGATGTTCATTCGGCACTGAGCAGGGACATGCATTCATGGGAAATGGCCCATGGCTGATGGCTGATGTATGAGAAATATGAAATTTATTCCACTCTTCGATCCTTTTCGATGAAGTATCTTAATGCTACTTCTGACCATCTATGGATATTTTAAACCATTTTTTCTAAAAATCCATAAATTGTAGACGTCCTAAGCATAGGCTCTTGTCAATGAATGATTTTAGCAAAGGAGTTATTTACAATTTTTGCTGCCTAGCCAACACAGCTTATTTGCAATTCTACAAGAAACTTCATGAATCCAGCTTCAAACTTTTTTTTTTTTTTGGACTGCCATAAAGTTTCTCAAGCTGATGTTAACTTTATATCTTTCATGCTAACTTGTCTCTATCTTGTCTGGTATCAACCTAAGCATGCCAAATGGCCCGTCTTGTTGGTTCCCAGTTGGGACTTGCAGTAGTGTTCAATCTGCCCTGAGGATGTACAACGCATGGGAGGTATTATGACCAAGGCCGGGCTCTTGTCGAGCAGCACTCACCACCACCTGCTCCCATCAAAAGGCAACAGCAATGAAAACTTACAAATAACCAATTTCAAGTTCAAGGCTTCATTTTCAGATAACATGACCTTCCACGTTTGTGAATAGATAATGAAAGACCTTGTGTAGTGCAAAATGGTAACTCCCTTATTGGCCCCATTATTAATAACCAACTCAATGGCCCCAAATGTTTTTCCCCCAATCTTAACTATTTCTAAAACAGTAAATATGGCTTGATAAGAAACAATGAAGGTTGTAGTTTTCCTTAGAATTAAAATAGTAAATTCCATGTAACGCCATTAATCAACACTTTGTGGACATGGTTTGATCACATTTGGTTGACAGAAGCAATAGAAGCCAACAACACACTATCAGATTTGCCAGACGCAGCAAGTGAGTCACAGTAACACAGAACATAGAGCATTTATCTTCAATAATGCAGCAAACTGCTTTCTTTTTGAAAATGCAAACAAAGCTTAGTCAATGAAAATACACATGGAATTTTTTTTGTGTGTTTCTTATGTCTTTAATTGACAGGAAAAGTGAAGAGAAACAGAAAATATGGAAATTGAGGAGTGTACATTTATAAGGCTGTTCAGTCTGGAATCCAACCATAGACCTGCTGTTCAGGGCTCACTATGCCCATATGATATGCACACTAACCACTTGGCCATAAGGACAACCCCTAAAAATCACATTTAAACTGGAAAAAATGTATGCATACACCTTGAGTTTAGGATGAGAGTTAGATATTAGACACTTAATGGTTCTGATGTATATCTATTTGACAGAAACCAAGTGATTTATCACAGGAACATAGCTTGAAAATGTTGAAAATATCTAGTTGTGTTCCAAGGTAATTGCTCTTTGCAGATTAGTAAGCCCAAACAAGCTTAATGTTGAATTTACTGAATTTCCTAATAAGCAAGTATTTTAGCAGTCAAAGAAAAATTTGGATATTTAGTTGCTTGTTCCTTTCTCTCTGCTGACGTTCTTGCTGAGTAATCATTTCACAAGTAAATATTGCCTACATCACAGTCCTTTGTCTTTAATCTATGTGTCACACAAGGTCACAGTTATAAAATCAGGATTTTAGCAGCAGTGCAGCTGCTCCGAACTGGTTTTGTGGTTTTGAAGTGACTGCTTGTGAACTTTTAGTCTTGGCGGCTGGATTTTCTTGCTCTGTTTACTGACAAACAGAAGCAAAGAGAAAAATGTTCAAATGAGTGGAGCTTTTTTGTGAAATTGGCTGTATTAAAATACTGCATATGTTAGCACAGAGAACAGGCAAACAGCTGGAGGGATGAGACTGGCTGACACTTGACAGAATGCTAATGTACTGTGGTCCAGTTCTAACTTGGCCTTGTTCCTAGTGAGCACAGAACGCTTCAAACATACATTGAAATGAATTAAAATTAGCAGAAAATGGCCATTATTTAAAATAATTTCGCAACACTGGGAGACACACTTCAATGTATAACTATGTCCTGTTATTAAAACGAGTTGGAGCTATGTGAAGTGTATGGAAAAACCACAAACAAAAGGAAAAAGCCACAGTTCCCTCTGAGCCATTGAGTGTTTTGTTAAGCATGAAAGAAAGCTTGACTCAAACTCAAAGGATTTGATGAAATAACTGGTGTGAACAGAACCACCTGCACCACATTAATGCCAGTAAGACAAAGGAGGTGGTGATCGACTTCAGCAGGAAGCCACTCCGTTCTCATCCGGGGTCTGGACATAGAGATTGTGGAGGAGTACAAATACCTGGGTGTTCACCTCAACAACAAACTGGACTGGTCACTAAACGCTGACGCACCGTACAAAAAGGGCCAGAGTCGTCTCCACCTACTGAGACAACTGAGTTCTTTTGGAGTGTGCAGGCCTCTGCTGAGGACTTTCTATGACTCTGTGGTGGACTCTGCCATTTTTTATGCAGTGGAAGTTCAGAGAGGGACAGGAAGAGGCTCAGCAAGCTGGTCAGAAGAGCCAGATCTGTCCTGGACTGCTCTCTGGACTCCATTGAGGAGGTGGGTGAGAGGAGGATGTTGGCCAAACTGACATCCATCATGGACAAACCTTCCCACCCCCTTCATGACACTGTGGGTGGACTCCTTTAGCACAGACCGCCGCGGTGCAAGAAGCAGCGCTACAGCAGGTCATTCATTCCAGCAACTATCAGACTATATAACAATGCAATGAAATCTGCACTCTGGACTAATTACATTTACATTACTACTTCTTACTTCTTTTTTTTTTTTGCACTACTTGACTGTCACTTTATCATTATCTCTGCCACTTTAGATTTTTTCTTGTACTTCTACTCCTTGTTTCTATTCTTGCATTTTTTCTATACCTGTGGTTGGTGCTGTAACAACGAATTTCCCATACATGGGATAGATAAAGTACTCTTAATCTTAGTTGGGATTCTCCTTTCACATCAACACATTTTTAAGAAATCATCCCTCTTTTGTAATAGGTTAATCTCAAGTAAGCAATGGATGAAAATGCTGCTGACCCGTCTCAAAGTTAGGTTTGAATGTTGTTAATTGGCACCTTTGAAGCCATTCATTCCTTTTTAAATGCACTGTGTGATGGAGCATCAAGGTGGTTAGTAAATACCTCCAGGCTTGGTGCCTTTACAGACAAGGGCTGACAGCAAAGAAAAAGCCATAAAGTTAGAAAATGAAAAAGCCATCCGCCTTAAATGCTTTGGTTCTTCCTCAGTACCTTTTATAGTAATTACAAAATATACAATTGAGTTTCAGCCATCAAATGATTTTTCTGCCAGTACCACCATGGAATGATATTCCAATTTTATGCTCTAGTACCCTGAAAGACAGCAACCAATAAAAAGAGAGCTTATATCATTCTCTGTATTATTATGATATTGTTTTTGAGTGGACACTTAATTCACTGTGAGTGAAAATAACAGGAAATCATTACATTGTATTTATAAAGAATCATTCTAAGCATGTAGCATAATGACAGATTCATTTTTATTACAGAAAAGTGTGTTCACAAAAATTCAGTAGAGTACAAAATGCTCTATAAATGCATTAAAAGTAGAGATATGGCTTCAATGATGTCTGTCCAGCTTTTGGAGCTTCTAGAGTTGTAATGTAAGTTTATGAAACAGAAAATATCAAACAGCTGCCCTATACAAGACCTCAGCTTTTTGACAGATGTTATCATGTGTCACACTTTTACTGGCTTTTCCCTTTAAGACACGGCTTTATAGATCAGTTCATTAAAATGCATGTCTTGGTACTGCTAATAAAGTTATTAAAGCTGCACAAAACTCATCAGAGTGTTGGCAAAAGTATTTCTTACTTCTAAAACCCATCAGGAAATGTATTTTTTCTTTGATTGGATGCCTGTGGTGTCAAATTTGCCTTGAGTGCCAGATATCGCTCTCCTGATCTGCTGTGTGTCCTTCCTTGTGGGACTTAGTGTATTTGGTCTGTGCCAGTGGCGCCTCTCTGAGCTCAGTTACACCGTCAGTTTATCCTCGGCACACTCAAGATCATCAAGCTATTTTAACAGCTAAAGGATAGCTAGCTTTTTTCTTTATTATAAATACTCTTCACATTCACCTTTTAATTCCAGCTGTCCCTGTTCCCCCTGCCCTGGTCCAGAATAAGCTGCTAACAGTGAAAGTCAACACTTTCTGTATAGTTCATGGTGAATCAATTAAAATTCAAACACATTCAATAAGATTTTCTCAAGTAAAGGTCCAAAGTGTTTTTGAACCAGGGGAAGGGGGGTGTTAATAGATGGATGATTAATCAATAAATAACATTAGTAATAATTAGGACATATTCACTTGTAATTTCAAGGAAAATAAGAGCTGTAAAAGAGTCTAGTATAGCGTCTCAACAATTTTTAAAAAATAAATGGTCTCATCACATCATAAAAATATTTCTGCTCCCTCTTACACTCATCTCCTCACATTGGCTGAGTTACATCACATGACCAGTCCCATCAAAGCAAGAAAAACTGTGTTCTTACAATTGGTCCTACCCCATAGTGACTCCCTGCTCTGATCATTCATTACCAAGAAATGTCAAGGTTGAAATATTTCCGTTGGCCTCAAGTTGCATTGATGCAGATTTACTTTTCAGTCAAGGGGGAAATGATGAAGTCAGGAGCCACAATTGTATTGTGCCAATACTAAATGCTTGTTGCTTATATAACCTTAATAGCAACCCAAATAAATGCCTGGTTCTTTTTGCCATTGGCATCAATACAGGCCAAAGCCACTGACTGTGCTAAGGTTGCCAGCAAGCTCCAGGAAGTCAGTTCCAAGTGATATTTTAGCACATGGAACCCCCCAGTACATTCACAAAGTTGGAGTTTTGTTAGCACAGGACAAACTCATGCTACCAGTACCTGCCCTTCTTTCCATGTCTAAACTAATCTGCCCCGCTGCTGGCTGTGGCAAAAAAGCAAGAAAGTGACTAAGTGTATTTCCCAAAATGTCAAACTACTCCTTTAAGCCTGTGAACTTCTCATCCCCTGTCAAATGTCAAAGTCTCTGTGAATCCCTCACATGTGACAGAGAACAGATATGAGTCAAGCAGCACAGAGCTCAAATAAACAGACTGTGACCTGGGAAGCGTCACGTTCATTCGCCGTATGTATATTTAAATTACAGCTTATTATTTTACGGAAATTAAACACTGACATTACGCAGTGGCCACATTATTCCAAAATGTCTGAGTCACACTGTCCATATCTTTGCAGGAGCACATGCTGTCCAGTCTGTGCAGTTACAGCGATATTTAAAGTAAAACCGTCACACACCCAGGGGACAAATTATCATGGACCTTTGTTATTGCCATGAACCAGACAGATGAAGCGAAAAAGTCATATCCCTCACTGATTCCCCTTATTAAATATTTTTTTTGTCAGTCACAAAGGACGAGATCTAGATGGAGAGCAACAGACAGATACAGAGGGATTTTTAAGCTCTGAGACGAATCCGATCTGGTGTGCAAAATGGTTTTTGACTAAAGATACAGGGTTGCAGCTGTCTCTTCATGTTTATGTGTGCATTCACTGTGAATAGGCATAATTTTATTGTCTGTAATATATTCACAAGTATTCCACTGAAATAATCCAGAAGTTCCATTTGCATAAAGATTTAGTCAGATTGTATTTATATTTTCCCATTCTGCGTCAATAAGGCAAGGGATTCTGTCTGTAGGATCGATATTTATTTACATATATGACTCATTAAGTATGTAATGATTTTCAATATGTTACTCCATCTACTGGCAGAAATTTGATCATTAGACCAACCTTTTAATCTTTCCTGCTGTCAGGATGGAAGCGGCATCGGGCCTCCTGCCACAATTTTTAAAAAGATCAGTGGTGGCTTTTCAGGCGTCTTCCTCCCAACATGTGTACCATAATAGAGTTCTGTTCATAATTAGCTTCCAACAGCTTCATTAAGTGTAACAAAAGTGTAACAAAGTGATGATATCCATCACTTGATAGTTCTGCGGCTTTAAGAAGCAGAACCCTTCTTTGTGTAGTTTTACTTCAAGGCTTCTCTATGGGGCTTATAGTAACTACAGGGGGGTGTGCCAATCAAGAGAAAGGATCCAAATCTCTTTTCTGATTGGCTGAGGAATCAAATATAAAGTGAGTTGATTTTAGGGGAATGGCAAGACCAGTGATAGTTTTGTTGTGACATCAGAAAGTTACATAAGTCCTGAGGACGTATTTGAAGGCCCAGCTTTTGAATACTTGGATGCATTCATAGTAATAATATAGATCCTGTTCCATAAAAAAAATAAGACACTGAAATTTCAAGTTAAACAAAATTGTTACCAATAGTAGTACAAACAGTAAATAACAGATTATAATTATTCTTCCGGGGTTTTTTTTTTTTTTTGGTAACCGAGCCTGAGACTGTTGAGTCCCTCCTGATAAACAGTTACATGGTTAATATATAGAGGCACCAGCCACCCATGAGGTAACACAGTGACACTGGAAAAGTAACACTTTTAACACAAAGTAACACCCCAAGGTGGGTGTTGGCCAATCAGAGGACTGATGTGTGGCTGACAAAGCATATGTTATGGTCTGACATGCTAGTGGCTGTGCATGACATATAACAGCAGTGATGATTGTTTGCCAAACCTCAGTTTAGCATTCAGTGAACGAGCTTTGACACACACACACACACACACTCAACCCCCCCCCCCCCCAAAAAAAAGACCCTTGCTTACCTGTTCATTACCTTATTTTCACCTGGCTTCTTATTAATATTATGAATTCTTTACTGAGCCATTCTGTTAATTTGTTGGCTAACTGGCTATTTTTCACATCGATTTATTATAATATCATATTAATACATTTAATCACATGTAATTGCAGCATGATTTTTTTTTTCCTCCTACACTCAACATCTTGTGCCCTTTTGCTTTCCGTCATGCTTGTTTTAGCAGTAAATGCTGTTAATTGTCTTTTGCGTGACAAATTAAAAATTGGCTTCCATTTGCCCTGTCATTGAAACTAAATACTGCAGTTCCACATGTGAAATAGCAGTGCTCCAGGTTGTGTCAACATTAAATTAAAAATGTACACAAATTCATTGCACATTCTTTGAACACTGAATCAGTATTCCTGTAAGACTCTAATTAAATACAAATTCAAACGTGTTTATTTCCTCTTTAAAGCAGAGCCGCATCCCGGAGCCGAGTTCAGGTTCAAATGAGGAGGAAAAAGGCACAGGGAGGAAGCAGTGCAGGGGAGAAGTGTGAACCTTTAGCTCCAGTTGCAACCCCGTCTGAGGGGCTGCCAATGTGAAAAGACCTCGCTGTGAATTCCCTACTGAGACGGGCCTGGTCCGGGGGGAATGTGAGCCAATCTCCAGCCTGCTTTCCTACCTGGGAACAGCTGCAGCCTCCATCTGCCAGCTCTTAGTTGCTACCTGAGGGAAGCGCGCTACATCCCTCGACTTCAGGAGAGAGACTCCTTTGTTATGACAGTGAGGGATTTAAGGGTTTGATGAAATCAGTAGGACTCCTGTGCTAGTTGTCTGTAAATATGTGTGCGCGTCTTTTCTGGTCGTATGCACACTGACACATAAGAGAAAAAAAAAAAAAACTAAAATAAATTGTTGAAGCAGCATATTGGACCCAATTCCTTCAGAGGCGATCTTTATCATAATAAGGTCATAACTGGGGTAAGCAGGGCGCAAATTTCATCTTAATCTTTCCAGTTAAGGGGGCATGTGAGCACCTCAGTCAAATTTCCTCAAGCTTTTTCAGACAGCATGTGTTGGTCAACAGAGGCCGTAAAGTAGATGTTGTGTTGATGCTTATTCACTCATCATTCATCTTCTACCACTTATCCGTTTCCGGGTCGTGGGGGGTGCTGGAGCCAATCCCAGCTCACACTGGGCGAAGGTGGGGTACATGGACATGAGACGGACAACCACTCACACTCACACTCAGACCTACGGACAATTTCAAGTCCCCAGTTAACCTAAAGCACGGGGAGAACGTACAACCTCCACACAGAAAGGCCCCAGGCCTGGCAACTGAACCCCCAACCTCTTTGTTGTGGGGCAACAGCACTAACCACTATGCCGCTGTGCTGCCCCTTGATGCTTATTCCTCCCACTAAGTAAGGTAATATGTGCTGAATTTAATTATTGCATATGCAAAAGCCACTGTTTGAATATCACATCATTACACATAGACTCTCAAATGCTACTGTTTGTGTACTACACAAATGAAGGCCCTGCAGATTCAACTAAATTAAAATACTGCGCAAATCTGTTAGACTTCTGAATGTTTGTTAATATTCTGTTATTATATGCTTGTATTGAATACGTTTGTGTCATGCTTCAACACTTTGAGTACAACAGATACTCATTTATAGGAGCTCTTGATGTGACAGAAATGATTTCACTGTCAATCGGTCAGTATCTGTGATTATTGCCATGACTGTGTGATTGGTACATGACTGACTTTGGCGACTCCAACACTCCAGATCAAACATTTAGTTTGCCACAACATTCGTAGTTAATGAAAGCATTTAGGAAAACGGTGATGCGGTTGCAGTTTTCATTACATGTGTTTCAAAGCTGCAACAACAGCAGCAGCATGTGCCGTGAATGCTGAGCTACAGTCATCAGCATTACTTTCAGCAATCAGGATGAAAAATACGTGGAATCAAGTATGGTAGCAAAGAGGCAGAGCTATTTGGAAAAAAAGGCTTTCTTTGTATTGTGTAACTTTGAATTTTCTTGGATTAATCACTGTAGCAGACAAATTGTATGTCATGCAGGCAAGTATGATGACAAGGCAGGTCACACAAGGCCAAGAACAATACAGGATCTTCAAAAGCGCTGATTACAATGAAAATAGACGAGCGTTAGTGTTGGTGACACAGACATCCTATCAGTTAGTTCATTCTGTCATTCATGTGCACAGAGTATACGTCATTTCATTACCTAAGTCTTCCTCTTACAGATAAAGGGGATGAAGGTGATTGTTGCTTGACTGAAAAACCAGGGCTTATAATACGTCCTTAGAGAAACTCTGGGCTCTATTTCAACAGCCTGAAGGGAGGACTGAGGTGCAGATGCTTAAATGCAAATACATTCATAGCCCATCCATGTCACTCTTGCTGTTTTAAAAGGAGAAAAAAAAAACTGTTGCTCCATCAGGCTCATTGTTTAAAGAGCTCGCAAGTCTCTCAGTAATTCATGAGAGTGTTATGACCGTGACTTGTATCAGAGTGTTGTCTCCCATTCTCTACAAAAGCCAGGTGTTTGCACCCCAGCAGATTGTTATTGTAATGCTTCTCAGAGAATTAGATTCTATTTGCTGCAAGTTGATTACATATTGTGCCTGACCAGTGACCGACTGCACATTGTCCTGTATTTCTCAGACTCAATTCAGTGCAAATCTATGGGATGTAAGTACTACTAATTGAGACTGTCTGAGAGATGTGGAAACGCACTTACTGTCCTTCAGACTGACCGTCACCTGAAGTTACACCAATTCAGCAGAGTACAAGATTCTTGTTGTGGCTCTGACTCACGTCTGGTGTATCACGACCAATTAGTTTATTATTTTTGCTACTGCCACTACCCTGCAACTTTTATTACACAACATTTAAACAGATTGAGAAAAAAAAAACTCTTCATGAGTTGATCACTGATGACTACTTTAGCCATGCTAAAGCAACAAGCATTAGGTAGAACATCATGCATGGTGCATGATGCTGTTTGCCCAGCATCATGCACCAGCAAGCTTGTGAAACAGACTCCCTGTCCTTAGCTTCGGACAGAAGTCTGAGCTTCTGTCTCAATTGTTCCTCACGTGTGGAAGCATCCTAACCTTGGCTGAACTGGCCAGGGCTTGCTGTTTAGCAACATGACATAACGAAAATAAAGATGTGACTTAACAGTGGTGTTGCTTTCCTCTTCGGGAGACAACTTTTGGTGGGGCGAGCACTGGATCTGACATTTTATCTTGACTGGTAAGTAAAGAGTTGTTAATGCTAACGTATAATATGTAGCAAATGCAAAACGTAAAAATGACCAATTGGAAACCTTAATCAAATACATTCCTAAAGTAAACTATGCTTGTTTGGTTGATATGCAACAAGGAAAACTCAACAAGTTTTGAAACCTTATTTCAAAATGCAGTCAGTGAAGCTTTTAAAGCGCAAGTGAAGAGGCCTCAGTCAGTCTTCCTAAATTACATGCTGAGTTAAGTGTACAAAAACTCTAAATGTAAGTTTTCAGACTGTGTCCTCACTGCTCTGTTATTCCAATTCTATCTGAATATCAATTGCCTGCTCTCCTTAGACAAAGAAAGCGCACCTCATGTCTTTCCACTGCTTGCCATTCATCAAGAGTTGTGGTGACATTACCGAAATGAGTCACGGCTAATTGCAGTGAATTACCCCTGTGCTTGATACATTAGTGCAGCATCAGTGCACACAGGTGGTCCCGCATTCTGTTATGCTGACCACCTCTGAGGGATTGAAGAACAAAGTTCTGTGTGCTTTCATTTCTCTAACATATCACTGACAAGCCACGATTAGAGTCAAGCACACACATGAAGGTATCTGGCATTCAATTTAACTTTTTAGCACCACGCAATGCAGTGTTTGTATCAGACCTTTATCTCCTTGATCCAAGACCAATTAGCTCTGAAAACTCTGAAACACAAACATTTTTGGCTAGTTTGCTGATTCTGTTATGAAAGGAACATTTAGGGAATAAAAATTATTAATAAAAAACAAACAAACAAACAAGTTTTACGAGTTACAAAGCGCTGTACAGACTAGTATTTTGAAAAACAGAAATAAAGCATAAATTAATAATAAGAAGGAAAACTAGGTATAAAAAAATCATTTGATAACATTATAAAATCAAAAAATACAGCAAAGATAATAAGAAAATAAAACTTGATTCTGCAAAAAATGCTCATGAAATAGACAGGTTTTAAAACTACCAAGTGACTTTCTTAGAGCCTGTCATAATAAGTTTTACGTCTTGTTTTTGGCATGGGTAGGAGTGTGACGTATCCTTCCTGACCCTGAAAAACTGACATTTTGATGACGTCCTTATCACTCGCCCTTCGTAGACCAGGAATGCACTGGAGGCATTGTGTGTTTTATGGCTCTAGAAAATGATCTACATGCAGGAAGCATGCACGTATAAAAACAGATCATAAACATAGGGGGGGTGTTCAATCTGCACTATAATCAGATTGAACACACCCATTCTTTTGTTGATACTAAAGCTCTACCAGGTCACATTCACTGAAAAACCTTTTGATGGTACAAAGCTAAAATTAGTTTACCAAACTGAAAACTGAACTTCATCAAATTTGTCCATTTCATCGGTTTAGACTTTTGTCTATTACTTACAAAGTCTGTGATATCTAGTCACATTTTTGTTTGGTCCCGTCTAGAGTGAAAGCACCGCCAGCATTCAAAAGTGACCAAAACATCAGCCAGAAAGCATAGGAACTGAGAAGTGGTCTGTGGTCACCACCTGCAGAACCACTGCTTTATTGGGGGTGTCTTGCTAATTGCCTATAATTTCCACCTGTTGTCTATTCCATTTGCACAACAGCATGTGAAATTGATTTTCAATCAGTGTTGCTTCCTAAGTGGACAGTTTGATTTCACAGAAGTGTGACTGACTTGGAGTTACATTGTGTTGTTTAAGTGTTCCCTTTATTTTTTTGAGCAGTGTAATTTGATACAATTAAACTATCAAAACCACAACAAAGGTATTTTGTTCTGGGACCCCATGGACAAAATCAGTATGCCAACAGTGATGCATACAAGTGGATGCACTGTTAATACATACAAAATAGTAGTAACATATTACAGCAGTAGTCTCAAGCTACTTGGACTGAGTGGTTACAGTAATACAGACCCAGCACTCATCCCTCTGAATAATGAATGTTCCCTCCTCCAGTTGAGGGACGCACCTGTTCAATATCTGAGTGACTCACTTGCATAGAACAGACGGCATCATGGGAGATTTCATCTTTAAATGAAGCTGCACGACAATGTTTTGCATTCTCACTCCTCATCTTATTTCCAGACATATCCCGTCCCACAAGAAGAAGTTAATAAATATGCTATTGCTTCTGTTGTGTATGTGTCAACACTTGTGACAGATATATTTTTATTTAAAAGTGAGCATTGAAAATATTTGGCCCCTTGTGTTGCTGTTTTGTAGAAAAAAAAGGATTTCACTTATATTGTAGATTCTAATTGTGGAAGGTACAAGACGTTTGCCTGATTGAGCCGGCATATCATATCATATTAAAGATGTATGCTTACGTCTTGGTTTACTTTTAAGTTATTATATAAAAATTGTGCTTTAAACACCCAAGATTGGATATGCAACCTCATTAAACATCTTAACCAGACTTTGCTAGACCAAATTCTGTGAATACAATCAAACCAAATATACAACTAAGATACACATAAATGAAAAATCATTGGCATGACATTTAAAAAATGTTTGTAAGCACAATTTGACCCACGAACTCCCCAAAGGCTAAACGGAGATGACTCCCCAGCAGCTTTCTACACACATCAGGGCCTCAATGATTGCTAATCGTTCAATACAACAACAGCTGTAAACAACAACATGATGGATTATAAGACAATAGCAAACCCACAGGGGGAAGGACAGCAAAATCCAATCACACACAGTACAAACTGAGATGCAGAAAGACACCTCCAGGAGAAGGAGAGAGTCCCACAGGCTAAGCAGCAAGAGATGGCACAGCACCATTTGCTGGGGATTTGTAATCAGATCCTCAGTAAAAACCTATAATGTAAACCGTATCATTTGGAAGTTAAAGGTCAGCTCTATCACAGCTGTCTGGTCTACCGAATGTCTAAATAAACAGTTCAAGTGTTGTAGGTCCGTTAGAAACAACAAAATCACAGCTCTGCAAATTTAGTAGCTGTCACTTAGAAATTTACAAGATAAATTACAACTACAAGTTGTTGTTTTTTTTGTTTGTTTGTTTTTTTTAAATCCACCAGTTTATTGATTATGTATTAGTGGTTGGATGTTTCAGTGCTTTACTTCTACATGTATTGAGTTTTTTATGTTATCCAGCACTGGCTCTCATGTACCTTTGAAGAATGAAGAACAGGCTGACATATGCTGGTAAACTGCAGGCTGTATTAGGCTGATTACTTGCATTTTGTTAGCTTCTGACCAAATAGCTCAATGATGTTGAAAAAAAAATGTGCTCAAAATGCATTATGATCAAAATAAGGACATATATTATTCAAATTCAAAATGACCAATAATCACCTCTTATTGACTCACTGCATTACCATCATTCAATGCATCCTCATGAAGTTAAATTAGAAGAAGTCCACATTATGTGATTAGATTTTTTTCCATTCTTCGACAGCAACTTCAGTTTCCAACCTATTTAGATCCCCATCTTTTATTTTTTCCTATTTATTCTTAGTTTCAGCTCAATACTTTGAATCATATGTGTTTAAATACGTGCAAATAAACTAAATCGTACCTTATATGTTGTAACATGACAGGAGCAGAGCTGATTTAAATACATAAGTCAAAAAACAATTATGACACGCAATCAATAACAATCACAGCAGGGATATAAATTTTCACCAAACTGCATAAAACATTCTGTTTATTTTCTTCTAGAAATGTAAAAAAAAAGACCATTTGAAACCTTCAACAGACTAATCTAAAATGCATTTATGTGCAAATTTCAGTCTCTGAGTCAGATAGCAGCTCTTGGTGGCCCCGTATTTGCAGTTGGGCGAATCATTTCACCTGCAATAACTGTGCACAGGCAAAGCACATTGTATCACCCTCTGTAGGTGAAACTTAGGTCATAAAGCAGTGTGAAGGAATTTTCGTCCTTCTAGTCTTCTCTCTTTTTTCTCGAGTGCAGATCTTTAAGTGTGTGTTATACAACTGTTCCGACTTACAGGTCTGCTGTGACTGATGTTGGCTAACCAAGGTCATACATGGTGTTGTAAAAAAAAAGTTTTACGAGGGCGGATGACATGAGAGAAAAGGCATGAGATACTTATCTTATTTTCGAGTGTCGGGGAATAACAGAAGCTTCTCACATACATGTTAAGGTTGTAGAATATCCTCATTCAGTTAAAGCATTGCAATTTGCCGAAACTATGTAGTATCCAGGACAATAACTACAAAAGCTATTTGACTTTGCATTACTCTGAGACAAAGTGTGACCCTCCTTTTTTTTTTTTTTCCTCTGGAACTCTTCAATTTATCAGTAAATACTGTACTCTGGCTAGATTTGAACTCTGAGGGAATGTCTTTTCTTCAGATCATGAGAAAGGCAGCTTATATGAAAGTAGACTAAACACTTATTTGCAGCAAATTGTAAAGCTGTATCAGGTCATACACATTTCAGCTAGCAAAGTTAACTCATTAGCTGGGAGCTTAAGTTAGGTAATGTAATGATTCATTTGTCTAGAGTCCCTTCTTAAATCAAATCGAATCGAATCCATTTTTGTTTATAGAGGGCAAAATCATAACAAAGTTGCTTAAAGTTTCATATAGAGCAGGTCTAGCCAGCTGTGGCAGGAAGAACTTCCACTAAATACACTATAATTATGACACATATCTGCAATTAGACATTTGAGTCTTTTTATCAATTACCTATATTAGTCAAGGCAACTGGAGACAGTGAAAACAAGTGGTGGTACAAAACAGGCTTTGGTTGCGAGAAGCTGTTGTTAATGCCCAAAACAAGCAGCCTTATGAAACTAGACCACAGTTTTTACTCCCAGTTCAAAATAGGCACATCTTATTCTCTTAATTTGACGATCTGAACAAGATTTTTGGAAACCTCATGTTTGAATCACATAATTTGTGAAACATGGTTCAAGGAGGGCCCAAAATTCTGAAAGAGGTTGTGGCAAAGTGAAAGGCAAATTGATGCCACTTGAACAGAAAAAGTTTGATGACAGTGGCCTTAGCTTAGCACTTGTAGAAAGCCGAAATATTCATTTTCCCTTGGATGCACTTTAAATCTCATGTGTGGATATAATTCTTTACAATCAGCCTCCCCCCCACGGTATCAAATTCTGCCGCCTGCTAACCGACCCCCCCACCGCTGCTCTGACAAGTTGTATCCACACACAGGAAGTACATCTGGGCCGTTTAAAAGAGTTGTTAACTCAACCTGAGAGTCCTGGCCGAAAACCCTGCCGGGGGTGGGAAAAATTCTGACATCTCTGCCACTGGCAGCAACACCCACGACTGGGCCGGCAGGATTTACAGAGGGATCTTTTTTTTTTCAGTCAATATATTTTCAATGAAGCTATTCACATGATATTTGTCACCGGACTTTGGAATTAACTCAAGAAATTCACATATATAAATAAATCAAAACGTTTTAGTCCATACATAACATATAAAGCTTTTTGTAATAAATGAAATGAATGAAACAGGAATTAACACACTAAATAAAAGCATACGGATGCAAGGAATGGCAAATAACCAGCTGAAATCCCTGAGTATTTAGAAGACAGAATTATTTCCGATCTATGCAAATGAATATCAGCTGGGTTCGTATACATTGACGGGCTGTAATAGGATTTTTTTTTTTACCAGGATGTCACATCAAAAATCTTAAAGAGCTCTCCCAAAACCATTCAGCACCTGACTGTTGTAAAACATATCAGTGGAAATGGTTCCAGTCGTATTTCAAAACTTCTGAATCTTCCAGTAAGTACAGCTCAGGCCATTATCAGAAAGTTGAAGGAACATCACTCCACCATCGACTGGCCATGCAGGAGCTCCACCCAAGATTTCATGACCAGGGAGTCAGAATTATAGTCAGAAGAGTAGTCCACTCCACCTCCATGGCCTGTATGGACGCTCACTCCATAAGTTTAAGCTTGTTTAAATTTTTCTACAGAACACTTGGACAATAAAGCACTGGGAGGATGTAGTCTGGTCAGATGACCCAATTATGTAGTTATTTGGCTGTCATAATACAAACTGTGTTTGGACAAGAACTGGCACTGCACATAACCCAAAAATCACTACCAAGAGTGGCCTTTGAAGGTGGCGGTATCAAGGCATGGGGCTGTTTTCTAATCTTATGGTACTGGAACACTTCATATCCTTGAAGGAACAATAAATGGAACCACAGGTAGATTCTTCAAGTGACTTGAAGTGTTTATTTATCGCACAGTGGGGAAATTCACAGTGCTAATGATCCAAAACATAACTCAACAGAAACGCTCAACTTGGTTTCACATAAAGAAAATGAAGGTGTGGACTTAAAACCAGTTGATTATTTGTCTAGGGAACTGAATATCAGGGTTCACAAGAAGGCCCCTGGAAATATCCGAAATTTAAAAACACTGTGTTTACAACAGTTTCAGTAGGTGTGTCCAATACTTCTTCTTATTCCATTCCACTTTGCTACGCATAACTGGATTTATGGACTTAAATATTTTGATATTTTATGTGTAGATTTCTTGAGGTAATAATAAAAACAAGTCTTGGGAACATTTCATATGACTAACCTTGTTGGAAATATACTCACTGATAAAAATGTTGATGTGAACATCCAATGTAGATATACAGGGATTTGTCCATGTATTGAGATAATACAGGAAAATGACTATGCATCACTGCTATTCACTGACCATAACCCTCCACCTCCTGCTGTGCCGCCTCCGATGGGGCCACTTCTTCAATAGCGGTAACAGTTTATTTGTTTAGTTCAAAATCACATTTATATCGAGGCAGTCTACAAATAGAGCAGGGCTTTGCCATCTCTTTACGATAAATATCTTCTGCTGTGGCTCTTTCAACATGGCCACCTTGCCTCTGTGTGACTCCCTCAAGACTATCAAGCTTTTTGGCCACATCCCAGAGCAGGAGCCAAAATGGATTACGCAGAGGACAAGAGCCGACACTCTGCTGTCATACTTACAAGCGCTTTTGTGAAGGTGGCATTTAAGACAGAAATAACAAAACCTTTGCAGAAAAAAAAAGTCAGAAAAGTGTAGAGAAAGGAAAACAATGCCTAAAAACAGATTAATCTGACTCTGAAGAGGAAGAAAGTTTACAATGTCTTCCAGGAAAACTGTACGTTCACTGGTGGTGGGTCGGTGTGTTGCATATTAGCTATGTGACTTTGGGAGGGCTGTGCGCCTTTCAGAAAATCCAAGATTGCACCGGCAGAGATAATATTCGCTGGAGTTCTGTTCAATATACATGTTTAATAAAAGGTTGTGGCATAGCAAGTTTTTCAATTCTGCTGAGTACTAAGAGATTTGAATATCATCTCTAACATCTGCACATTCGATTCAAGGTATGCCCATGTTCCATGCAAAAAAAAAACAACAACCCAAAAACCATCAATAAAAAATGTGTATTACATTATAACAGTCCTGTGATATGATTATATAATTAGAGATTTGGATTTTTGTAAATTTTACTATAGCATTATCTATTTATATAATTCCACATAAATAATAAAATTACAACAATCCTTTGAAACAATCATGATTCAAAAATGAAAAGCAAATCTTGATTTATGAGACATTAATTTTTTTTTTTTAAATATGTAGCAACTTTACTTGAGCTGAGTTGCATTATCTGAATTCTTCCCTTCAAATGATGTTTAGAGTATGTAAAACGCAATCATCGTTAAATGGTTGGGGTGATTAACAGACTGCTGTTGCAACCAAGTCTGTGTTAATTAGAATATGTGTAAAGCTTTTGTACTGATAATGAATTTTTATAAAATTGAAATGGAACAGTTTTTTAGTAATTTTCATCATCAAAATGAACCCCACTTGCTATAAGTTCTCTGATACTTTCATCTGGTTTTCAACTGGAAAGATCAAGTGAAAGGTTGAAGCTTTTCAAATAACAAGGTCCCAAACCCTCGGCACCGAGACCGAACCAGACTAAATGGCAGGGTGTCCGAGTCATCCTTCAGTAACGACCCAAGCCTCCCTCAGCTACTATCTCCGCCATCACACTGGAGTCCAAAGAGTCGTACTTGATGTTGAAACATTCTTCTAATTTACCTCTGCCCGCGCCAGGAAATTGAAGTCAAAGGTTCACTGCATCTTGTGCCACAAAAAAATGATCAGTTCAGGGCCAACATGTGAAGTAGAGAAGCCAAATTAACCCGGACACTTATAAATGGCAAACAAAAGGGGAGAGAGTGGGTTTAAAAATTCATAGGACATGATGAGGTTGCCGGTCAAGTGGCTGCAAGTGGGGACAATAGATTAAAACTAAATGACTTGTCAAGTGTCATATACCTGGGTGTGTTTATAGGTTTCTATATGTTTCCTGGTGTGAATTTGTCAGCTGAGAAGCTTCCACAAGAGGTACAGTGAGAATTAGATACGTGTCAACAAGAGAATCACATCTGATCTACTTTGTTTGTATGATTTCGATGATTTTCTGGACTGATTACAGTCAGTGGAAAGCAATTACCCTGAAACCACAGCAGGCTCACGGCTCTGGAACGTTGACCATTGTATCGAAAAATACAAATTTAAGATCTGAACAAAAATCTATTGTAATAAATAATGGGACTGAAGTTTGTGTGAAACTAACAGCGTTCCCAGTATTGATTACTCAGCTTTTCATCCTCTTGATTAATCAATAAATAGTTTTGTCCACTCAGCCCAGTCTGAGGGCTGCAGTATTAAGGCTAATGAATGACCGTATCCAGGAAAAATGGTAAACATTGAAATTAAACACTTCAGATGTTCTCATAATTGTACACACAGTCCACAAAACCATACTTAATGTCACACTCAACATTAAAGTGAGTTGTTCCAGAAAGTAAAAACGTTCTGAGCAGCGTTCAGTTCCTGATGGGCCACGAGAAAATTGATGCTGGATAATAATGGTGAGTCATTTTAGATCATCTGAGTTTCAGGAGGTTGCAACAGGCTTTCCAAGGAGAAAGACGTTCTTGTATTCTCAGGCTGGATAACATGAGCAGTGTTGCCTTCACTGGAAGAGCATCTAATAAACATTAATATAGGCTCTTTAAGAAAAGTCATTTAAGAGAGGATGCTGTGTCTATCCAAGGGAATTTGAATGGGGACAAAAGGGAAAAGAGTTATGCTGTATAGTGATAAAAACAAACAAAAAACTGGGAGGAAGGAGGGGAGGGATTTTTAATTAACATAATGATATATATTAATTCTATACTGGGACAGCGCCTGACCTGGCAACACTTAGCCTGATGGTGCCAAAACTAAACTCCATTTAATGTTGTCCATGTTTTTCAGTCAACTATCAAGGGATCTGTTGTCAAGAAATTAAGTAAGATTTGAGAAATATATATATATATATATATATATATATAGTGTTTTGTTGCCTTTACTCGACCATCTTAATTTCTCTCCACTCTGTCTGCCTCTGCCTTTTTTAGCTTGGCCAGTGGCCCAAAAGTGGCTTGTAATCCTTGATCTCTGAGGTTCAGTGAATTACCACCCACCGCAAAACAGCCGACTCAATAACTGAGAGATTATCAGGACTTCTGACGATGTCAGCAGCTGCTGCTGCAGGTAGAGGATGGAGGCCAATCACTGAATGTTGAGAATTCTACAGCTTGAGCACTTATCAAAGTCCCCTTCCACTGCATCAAACCATTCACAGAGGGTGGCAGGGGACAATGATGATACTCTGGAAGGAAGTCATCGCCACAATGAAGTCCACGCTGTTCAAAAGTGAAACATAGTTCAACCCGTCAATGCAGAGTTGTGTGTGTTACCGCTTTAAGACATGACAGACGCTTTCCTTCCTTTGACACTGCGGCCCAAACTCTTCCTCCTTCTGGCTCCTAGATGGGTGACTTTGGAACTGTGCAGTCCAAGTTAGTCTTTGACTCCAACATTTAAACTGAAAAATGTTCCCCTACAGTTTAGATATTTACTACGTTTTTCATACCAGTGTGAAGATGCTGCAAAGGGATTTGCGATTCAAAGACAAAATGTAGTATTGCTCACCATCATCATTCCAACTTTCTGCCTTTCTGATCGGTCATTTCTTCGGTCGCCAGGCTCAATCTATTCAAAGCGACTGAGAGTCAAAGAGTCATGCCAGACGTTGGCTTTTTGTAAGGGAAAGATGTCTGCACAAGGCTAGGATCAAAAGCAGTGAACCAGAAAGAGAAATAACAGTCTTTTGCCTGAACCAAGCTCACTGTGGTGAAAACGGAGCGCTGGCTTGTTGACACTCCTCACACTTTAAAGTCCAAAACCAGTGCTCCGCTCCACAAACACCGCTCCCCTCCCTTCTCATGCAAAACTTCAGAAATAAAAGTTTCCAAAGCTCAGTCCAACCTTGCATTAGTTCTGCAATCACAGCATTCATTTCTTATTGCTTACCTCAGACATGTGGGCATGTGCTGTTGCCTGTTCTGTGTGATAAAATATTGTGACCGTTTTTTGTTGTTTTATTTGCTGCAGATAAAATGCACAAACCTGTACAAATAAAGTAAACTGACCTATGAGTGAAGAAGAAATCCGAAAGCTTTAATTCACTTTTGATTATCCTGACATCTCTAACTGCTGTTCAGATAAACATCAGCAGCATGAGTCCATCACAGTAATGTTGTGCTTTGTTATACAACCCTATTCTTACTGTATACATGCGGCGACAAAGGAAAGGTGTTTTTGGTCATAGGTCAAAACAAAGGCTCCTGTTGTGTGTGTTCTTTGACGGACTAACAAAGCAGCTGGAATGCATCCATTTAAGTGTCGTTTCCAGTAAAATATGGCAGCAGTGAGGGGAGAGTGATTGTTGTTAAAATACAAGCTGCTGTGTATGCAAGTAGATCAGACCGCTTTTTACCATGTGGCGTGTGTGTTGTGTGTATGTGTATGTGTGCGTGTGTGTGTGAGAGATACAATCTGCTCCAAGTAATCACCTGAGTACTTGGCTCAGCAATAGAATGATTAAGAATCATTTTGTCCAGCAGCCACTTGAGATGTAGCTGCTAGATTTACTGGCTGAAATTGCTTTATTTCGGATACTGCAATTTTAAAATTTAACTTCATGCCTTTCCAAAATACTAGACTCTTGACTTTATGCAGCACATAAATCTCTTTCCCTCATTCTCTTATTGGCCTGTCAGGTCTGCACAGATCGGAGAGCCCTGCCAGAAGAAGAAAAATGCTCTACAAAGTGTAGCTGGTATTTTATGAAACAGAGTTTAAAAAATCGTTGACTTCTAGACATGGGAAGGTGTCCAAAATGACTTGATTTTATTTCTTTTTTTGATATATCACCCTGCCCATAATGTTACCTCAACTTTAAACCTGCCAAACATTGTTGGTTCCCCTTGCGTAGGCTATTCAATGTCCCCAAAGGATGAATCTTAACATTTCAGGTTTTGAGATTTGACATTTGATGCGTTTCAACAGCTGTTTGATGGATTTGGTGACCTCTTTTACTTGCCCTTTAATTTGGTTTATTCCTGTCAACTGTACCTTTTGCTCAGTGGTAATATTCTGAGAGTGTTAAATGGTAAAAGCAAGATTGGAACGACGATAAATGTTATTCTTGCTATCGGGTTCACCATTTAGAATTCCTATCGGCAATATATATATAATTGTCGCCTTCCACTGGTGTCTCTGTGTCTAGGCTGAATGAAGATATCTGACAGAAAAAATTGTTTTGATCGTTTTCAACTATTTTAGCTGCTGCTTCCTATTGACGTTCACTGTCAAGAATAACTAAAAAAAATTATTCATTCAGCTTTCCTGAAAACAACACAAGAACCAAGCTGCAGCAGCATTGAAACACCAGACAGGCAGCTGGTGTGAGCACATGCACACACACACACACACTTTATCCAGAGATGATGATGATGGCACCCACGGCGCACACGCCACACATCTCATGTGTCTCCAGCTGTAGTCTTGTTTTAGGTCAGACTGAAATATTTCAACAACAGTTAGAACATAAAAAAAAAAAAAAGACTTTTCACAGACAGTTATCAATCTTCTCTGACAATGGAGGAGGGAAAGGTCTACCATGGACAGGTCCCCAGTCTAGTCCAGTCTACCGCACGGCCCACAGTCAGATACTACACAACCGCTGACACTAACACTCAGGCCTAAAGGCAATTTAGTGTCACCAATTAACCCGCATGTCATACACCCTGAGGGAACCCACACAGGCAACATGCAAACGCCAAACTGAAAGGCTCCTGACTTGGGGTTTGAACTCATAACCTTCCTGTTGAGAGGCAACAGTGCTATGCAACCCAACATGTTGACATTTTTACAGTAGCTGCGAATGCATGACATGAATTTTTGCAGATGTTCAACGTATTCAAAAGATGAATCTTTGCCGCTTCGACTGTTTTCTTTTCACAAGTAAATAAACAGCGCTGCGGCAGCATTGACAGAGCAGACAAAGCAAAGCATGCTGACACATGCTTTGTGTAAAAGAGAAGTTCTATTTGTAGCTAAGCACTGTAAACCACACAGTCTAAGTGTTACCTTTCTTACATGAGTCGCTCATCTGCTGTAACTTGAAAAGTGGCTGCAAAAGTAGTAGATATTGTTCCTTCGAGGATCAAGCAAAAACTGCACAGGTATTTTTCCTCACATCTAAAAGCTATTCACCCTTTACACGTCTTTATTTTGTCTCTTATGACGGAGTGGAAAAATATTTAGAAATTTTAAAAGTTTTTAAAGGAGGTCTCAGTATATAAACTTTCAGAGATGCTGGCATTGATTTCTTAACAGGTCTTGCGATTTGTGGGACGCTTTCTGTTGGTAAATCTTTTCTTGGACATCACTGGACCTCATCATTATAAATAAAATGAATCGATCCAGTGAACAGTGTCAAACTGCTCACAAGAGGACGTGCCACTTGTAAAATCATACCGCTGGCTGCAGAGCCGTTCGCCGATGATTGTCAGCACATCTGTGTCAGTTCTTTTAATGGCACCATCCACGTGTAAATTTTACTTTTCCATGTTTGTGCATTCGTATCTCAACAAGCAACCTGACAGCGCCGTGTCTTCTTATTTCCCTCAGAGGAGACGGTTTCTGCCCGCTTGAAAAATCACCTTACGCTGTGAAAACAGTAACCCGGGTGAACTTGTCTGTCAGTCAGAAAAATAGACTCTTAGGAGATATTACGCTTCTATACCTGGCTGCTCATGACTTAGAGCTGTCAGTCTGGATCCAGCTGCTTCACATTTCATTCCAATTTATCACAGAGGCACTCACTCGTCCTCTCACATGAATTGACTGTTCTTCTCTTAACTGATAGAGACAGGGGGTTGATTGTATCTGCGTATTTACTGCAAGATTAAAAAGATTTTCTTGATACAATCATTAAATATGCCTGCGGTTTCGATAGAGCTGTGCTCGCTTTTAAGTTGCTGCAGTTCCAGTGAAGAAAATGGAGTTAAGTCTGTGGCTTACCGTGATGATAGGGACATTTGTGTTTTTATATGTACATACTTATAGTGTGTGGGCTGTTTTTGTCAGAGCAGCTAATGTGAACAATGCCAAGATTTCTCACATATTTAAGTGAGCTATATATAATGTATAATATATAATATGACACTACTTACATATATAGCGGAGACCGGGTACGGTTGTAACATGGGAAGAGTTGTAACACCACCAATTCCATCAATCAGAGAAGCGATAGGAGTCACATGATCATTTCAGGGTTTACCCGCTTCATCTCCAATTTCACATGGTGGTTTTCAAGGTGTCTGCAGATTTTATTGAGAAAAAAACTGATTTTTGAGGTAAGAAAGTCAATTTTTTGACCAAAACTACTTACTTACACAACTGCAGATAAAATCATGTGACTTACAGTAGATCAATAATAATAGACAGACATTGTTCTGGACTGTTCTTTTCCCCCAGTACAGCAGTGTGGTCTCTGTTTTGCTTATTTTGTCTAATTGTCACAACTCTCCCTAGTGTGTTTTAAAAGCCACCCCAGTAGTGCGGTAGGTTGTAACAAAGGAGCGCCAGGTATCTGACATTAACCCGTGAGGTCTGTGATATTCCTGCAGGGTTTTGAATTAGTGCCATTTGTAGTAAACAATTGTAGATATTTTATATAAAAGTTTGAGAGCTGTAGCTCAAAAATTCAGTAAGTTACAAGTGCTGAAGCAAAAAGTGTTACAACCATACCTGGTCTCACCTATGTATAGTGAAATGCAATGTGGGAGGCTCCCGAACGTATTGGCTCATTTCAGATATTTAAGAACTATGTTTTTCATCTTCATGTTTTTATCATTGCAAATGCTACATATTAACATTACTACAGTTTACTGTTATAAAAAAAATATTTCATGGTCCACATCCATGTCTGCAGCAGTAGTGCTTGCCTGCTTGAGACAATGGCCACAGCTGGAGCTGCAGCTGAGATGATGCATTTTTCATGGATGCAATCATTTAAAAGGAAAATAGCTACAAATGAATTGATCCATTCCTCTAAAAAACAGCGCAAAAGGTGTTCATCCATCCGCTGGCGTTTCAGACACTTGTACAATCAATGCCAGAGCCAAATGACTAGTTCATTCTATGTATGACCTGGGGCCAGATTCACAAAACCTTTTTCAGAAAAAAGATCTTCTTAAGTGCAGTTTTTTCCCTAAATTCTGTCTTAAGAATTAAAAAGAGAAAAAGTGATATGCTCAAATAAAGCTCTTAAGTAGTTTCTCAACTTTCTTCGTAAATTTCTTCTGAAGAAAAAATTTCAGAAAAAAACAAAGTTCTCCAATTTGTTCTTGATTTTTTTCTCAAGTTTAAGACCACCTTGACCTGTCTTAGAATTCCTACAGTAAAAAGGCAAGCCTCTATCTAATATCATATTTTTCAACAAATTCTAGACAAGTTTTGGCAAGTAGGTCATAGTTTAAGCTCCTCATAGATTCCCCTACACCTAACATTAAGCGCCCTTCCTTCACCTCTGACTAGAAATACGCCCACTTTTTCTTGACACCTGCGCCGTCTCTCAGCGTCCCCCCCACCGCTGACACAGCCTCAGCCACTTTTGCCCACCCTCTAGACTTATTTTCAGCTGTTATTCCCATATTGTCTATTTTCCCAAGTAGTAACTTTTTTTCTTACATTAATTTCCTCAGTCATAGCCTCAGGCTCCTGCTTTGAGAAGGTTTTGGACCTCTTCTTTTCCTTCTCCATAATTTACAACAACTGACCATTAATTTATGACTAACGTCTTTTTAAATGTTCATTGGCTCGTGCGATGCAACATATAAATTTGTGACATATTTTAAGAAGTTCGTAAGTAGGAAAAATAAAAAAATTCGTAAGATTTGACACTGTTCTCAAGAAAATATTGAGGAATTGCACTGAAGAGCTTTCTTATGAACTTCTTAATTTATATCTTAAGACATTACTTAAGAACAGATTGGAGAATCGGGCCCCAGGTCTACAGAAGAGCGTGCAGATAGGAAAGGTGAAGGCAGAATTTCATTTTATTTGACTTGTCAAACACTTAAGGCTGAGCCTTTTCTTCTGTCTGACATGAGCATTAGATGGCGTAACTGGATCCATGGAGAGGTTATATATCTTCCTTTTTTATTTTGTAAGTCCACAGATACGTTTTGTGAGATATTCTCCTGGCAGACATAAAGGGATGGAGCTGGGCAGAAACCCACATAAACCCATCTTTGTATAGAGGTAAATATTTACTTCAGTAATTCTCTGTGCTACCAAAGCACTGCTGTGAAAGCCACTTTGGTGTTTTCAGATCTTTTAAAGCAAACAAAAACTCCTTCACTACAGTCAGGCATGCAGGTAAACAGTATTTTGAGCTGAAGATAATCCAGGTATAAAGCATGAAAATGACCTTATACATGAAAAAAAGTTGAAGGAGAGATGAAAAAATCTATAAGGCAGGAATAAAGATAGATGTATGTAACAGCCAGCACTTTTCCTTTTATGATATTTGAATAACTATTCTACTACATAAAATTTATTACACAGTGAAAAGTGGACCCTCTGCAATACTACAGCATTTTATGTTGTGTTTTTGGTCATTTTTGCTTTTGCTAATTGTATTTAGAATATAATTTAATCATAAACAAAGAAAACATTTAATGAACTTATTTTGATGATAAGTATATAGTATCAATCCGTCTCAGTGAGAGAAGGAAAATTCTTATGAAGATACATGCACAGAGCCATTACATGAAAAGCTTGCACATTAAAGGTGCTATGTGGCTTCCTTGCAAACAAACATTTGATTTACGTTCAGTTTTTCTCACCAAAGACGATTGTATGTTTTTCTTTAGATATGCGAGAGCTAACAAATTTAATTTCATCCTCTGAAAACATATGGATACATGTAGACCGATCAGCCACAAAAACATGATGACCACTGATGGAGGAGGGAATTAACAATTATCATCTGGATTTATCAGGCAGAAAGTGAACAGTTTGTCAAGTTGTCAAGAAAAATTGTCAAGTGTGACGGTGTGACGAACGACTCTGACAAGAACCAAACTGTGATGTCCAGATGAATTGATCACGCGTGTGCACAAACTCCTGTGCACATGTGTACCGCTGCAGAGGCAGGTAACAACTTTAGGGATTCACTTGTAAAGTGAAACATGGCTCCATGTCTGCACTGTTGTCATTTAGCTCAACTTCACTTTTCAGTACAACACATTTTTTACTACCAATTTATAATCACTTTGTTTCAGTCAATAACTTTTCCTTGATTGACACCTCCTTGATTTGATTTACCTTCAGTTTTGTGTACCTTTATCCAAACTCTAAGAGATAATGAGAAAGTAATTTACAAAATGTTTGCTGCCGACTTCCCAGCTGGATACTTGTTGTTCCCACAGTGGAAATAGTCCTTCTGATAATATGAGAGGTCTGCGTGTGGTCAGATCAATAGATAGGCTCTTACAGGACTAATATTACCTCACTGTGAAAATTGAGCAATATTTCCAGCTCTGCTATAGGAAAACTCTATTGACTATATGGTCAATATCAAAGAGCAAATATCAAAGGGTTCACGTTAAGCTCTCCAATGATGGACTATCAGTTTTTACCAACCATTTAAAAGGAGAGAAAATTCAATAGCAATCTAAGGCGAGTATCAATTTCCGGCAGTTGATGTATTTTGTTGTTGCTGCACAAAGTGTCCTTGCTTGAGTGTAAGGTTTCTTTTGCACTTAATGTACAAATATAATCACCGGCAACTATTTTTTTTCTTCCTTAAGGAGGAAAAGCCTCATGTTACGCTTACGAACAACAGGCTATATTACATGTTGGTATGACTACTGCCTTAGATTATTGCACCTCTTTATGGCAATGCTATTGGGTGTTTGAATTTGCTTGCATAGCCAATATCTTGATTTTAAAGCTCACCAAAGGGAGATTATAATTCCTGCAAGTGATGTGCCCACACTCCAGCACTGAGTGACACACTCCAGCACAGAGGAAGTAAGTTTAGAAGCCTGTAGGCAGGAGCGCTGAGGGGGGAGGAGCCACTTGAATTTGATTTCACAGGCTCTTAGCATATAATGACTCTGACAGAGGCCCAGGTGGTCTACTGTACCATCTAGCCCACCTTGTTCCAAATCACCACTCTTATGTTTACTTATGCATGCAGCGCTGTGATTTCCTGCAAAAGTCTGAACAGAAAAAGAAAAACACACAATTTAAATTAGGTGTCTGTGCATCTCCTTGAAAAGAGCCTTTTTTGCAATTAGAGAATTCACTTGACTCTATCTGTAAATAGCACCTTGCTGCTATTTGAGTGCACTGTAATTTTTATCTATTCACACAAAAGACAATTTAAAATGTATTATAGGCGTATGGAAAAAGATGAAAAACTACAATTAACACCTTGCGGTTGTATCTCGCTGCAGAACAGCCAAGTTGCAGAAAATTCAACTGATGCACAGATGGGCAGGAGCTGAACAGACACCCCAGAAATACTATGCCTCTGGTTATTGCTACTGCATTTTAAAGCAATAAAAACTAATTAAAAAAAAAAAAAGAAAAAAAAAAAAGTAAAAAGTAAAAAAACATTTTAATGGACATTTTAAGGCCTGAATAAAATCAGGTAAGAAACATTTTCTTTTACTTATGTGGGGAAAATACTTCTTTATACCTGGTAAACTAAAGGTTACAGTGAGACTGGGTTTTTATTGCTGTATTTTTCCTGATGTGCATTTTAATGCAACGTAGAAATGGCTCAACTCTGAAATTCATCTCAGGACATACTCATTCATGAATAAACTTCACCCCACGATCCTTGCTGATGTTGCAGCAGCTTGTAATAACAATGCACATCTCATCTCTCAGCTTATCACAGCCCACGTGCCGCATTCTCAGCGCAGGAAATAATTTGAATTTTAGAGACATGCTGCTGGAATTGTTCATGAAAAAACATGCAGAAACAAAGCCTCATAAATACTTCTGTTGTGAGCCTGTTCTGTTCTTATATCGGTTTCTATATATTTTTTTTTTCCTCTCAAAATGACAGCGGTGTCCAGTCACCTGTGAATCCAACAGTCCATTTACACATAGAGTGGCTGATTTCATGCCACCGTGGTCTTGAGCAGTGCACAGGTATGTTTAGAGCGTCTCAGGGTTTAGACTATATGTTGTTTCCTGGCGCATAAGGGCTTGCAAAAGACGATTTGCTGCTGCCTTGAAAAGATATACAGATAACCTTTGACACATCCAAGTGTCTGGATGTTTGTTCTTTTGTTTCCATCCCATTGTGTAATGCTTGATATCTTGTTTTGACACCTTATGTTTTTTACAATAGCTGCTCAAAGACGTGTTTCGGCAGCAATAAGCATATTTGTGTTTTTGGAGTTGCACCCCTACCAGTGAGTTTTCCTTGGAGGCTCACTGTCTCAGAATCAGCTTACTCTTCAATCTTGTTTGGGAGCCTTCAGTAAACGATGGAGCATGCTTTTACACACTGCACTTACATCGTCTCGGCACAGCCTTAAAATATGTTCAGTGTTGATGTAAATGGAAGCCGCAATGTTGGTGAGTTAACATGATGCAAATTATCAAAACAAAGTTTAACACATCAGTTTTTTGTAACACTGTAAAGGATGGCATAGCAACCTTAGATTCTACTGTGTAACCTTGTTTTTAAAACTAATTTTAATGAGCCATACCACAGCTGAATAAGGTCACTCCACTGAAGGTAATTCAGGTTTATGTCAACTAGTGCCTAATTGTCATACTTTTATCAATCTAATTTAATGAGAATATTGTAATTGTTTTTTTAGATATGACCATTTTATTTTTATTCATTCATTAATTCATCTTCTACTGCATATCTTTTTCCAGGTTGCGGGGTTTGCTGGAGCCAATCTCAGCTCACATTGGGTGAGGGTGGGGTACACCCTGGACAGGTCGCCAGTCCATCAAAGGGGCAACACACAGAGACAGACAGAGACAAACAACCACTCACACTCACACTCAGACCTACGGACAATTTAGAGTCACCAGTTAACCTAAAGACGGTGTCTTTGGATGGTGGGAGGAAACCGGAGTACCCGGAGGAAACCCATGCAGGCACGAGGAGAACATGCAAACGCAGTCAGGTTTTAGAGTAAATCACAGCACAGAAGCAGCACTGGTAAAAGTTACCAACCACATTCTAATGGTTTCAGACATCAGATTGGCTTCCAGACTTGTCCTGTTAGATGTTAGTTCCGCTTTAACAGCATTGACCAAAATATTCTATTACAAAGGCTGAAATATGAAATTGGGTTCAAAGGAGTCACACTAAACTGGTTAGAATCATACTTATCAGGCAGCTATCGCTTCGTTCATGTTAATAATGACTCTTCCTCACGCACTTTAGTTAATCATGGAGTTCCACAGGTTTCTGTACTTGGAGCAATCCTTTTCACCTTTAGGCAATATTATCCAGAAGCACAGCATCAATTTTCACTGTTACGCAGATGATACTCAGTCATACTTGTCAATGAGGCTGAATGAAACTATTCAGCCAATCAGACTTCAGGCCTGTCTTACAGACATAAAGACCTGGATGACCTGCATTTTTTTATTTCTGGACTCAGATAACAGAAGTCATTGTACTTGGCCCTAAGCACCTTAGAGAAGCATTATCTGATCATGTAACCACTCTGGGTGGCTTTAGTTTGGCCTCCAGTTCCACTGTTAGGAATCTTGGAGTCAATTTTGATTAGGACATCTCCTTTGTCCCTCATATAAAACAAGTCTGTAATACAGCCTTCTTTCACCTACGCAATATTGCAAAGATCAGAAACTTCCTGTCTCAGGAGAATGTAGAAAAACGAATCCATGCATTTGTTCCCTCAAGACTACACTACTGTAATTCATTATTATCAGGATGTCCCAACAATTCTCTGAAAAGCCTTCAGCTGATTCAGACTACTGCTGCACATATATTATTAAGAAAAAGAGATGACATTTCTCCTGTGTTAGCTTCTCTTCATTGGCTCACAGTAAAATTCAGAATAGAATATAAAATCCTTCTCCTAATGTACAAAGCTCTAAATGACCAAGCTCCATCATATCTCAGAGAGCTCATAGTTCCTTATTGTCCCAGGAGGTCACTTCGCTCTCTGGATGTAGATTTACTTGCATTTACCAGAGTCTCCAAGAGTAAATATGGAGGCAGATCTTTCAGCTATCAGGCTCCTCTTCTGTGGAACCAACTCCCAGAATCGGTCTGGGGGGCGGAATCTGTCGAAGCTTTCAAGATCAGACTTAAAACTTTCCTTCATGACAAAGCCTACAGTTAAAAAGAAAAAGAGTAATTAAACCTTAAATTTTTGTTGTGCTGCTATAGACGTAGCCTGCTGAGGGTTGCACTGAGCACCTCTCTCTCTCTCCTATGCATGTACATTACATCATAACATGTGTCTAACTTTGTCTCTTCCTGTAGTCTGTGTTTTGTCCCTCCTGTCCTCTCTCTTCCTGTCCCCGTCCTACAGGTGGTGATTCATCTCTGCTTCATGTTCCCACTCAGTTCCTGCTGCTGCAAGAGTTACCTTCAGTTATCTTTACACACTGCTACTCACTTCTCATTGTAACCTCTTCTTCTCCCCTACTGCTAATATTTCCTAGTGCACATTTAGAACGACCAGGTTGCAGTCACTGTATGCTTTCTGTATGTTTTGATTGTACTTTCCATGGCATCTTCTCTCCTCCTGTTCTTGTTCTTTCTCCGTCCCTCTACAAAGTCACCTGCCCCCTCTCCCGATCCCTCCCTCTCTCAACCCAGCCAGTAGAGGCAGATGGCCGCCCTTCCTGGGCCCGGTTCTGCCCGAGGATTCTGCCTCTTAAAGGAGTTTTTTCTTTGCCACTGTTGCCAAGAGCTTGCTGTTAGAGGGATATGTTGGATTGCTGTAACAACTCCATAAAGAGTTTGGTTTAGTCCTGCACTTTGTGTAAAGTGCCTTGATGTAACTTTGTTGTGATTTGGCACTATAAAAATAAATTTGATTTTACTTTCCATTAGAGCTCTTTACAGTACAACCATTTGTCTTTGAATCAAACTTTTAAGAACTGTAAAGGATGGACTATACGATGCAGACACAGAACAGGCAGCTTTAGATGAAATCAGTTTTTATTTTAAAGCGGTTAACCAGTTCAGTCTTTTGGGGTTTAGGTAAGGTGGGAAGTGAAGGGCCAGCAGGGAGCCAGAGAGCTGACAGGTCTCCAGAGGGACGGGGGGACTAGTGGGTAGGAAAATGGAGCGGGCAGGCTTAGTTTAGGAGCGGAGCTGAGGAAGGAGTTCCCAGGAGCAGTAAACATGGAGGGAAGAGTCAGGTAATTCATACAGTAACAAAGCTCATGAAGGATAGTAGCAACTCGGCCTGATAGATACCACGAGACGGTAACGGACGATCTGGCAATGAGTGGAGGCATGAACCTTTCTTCTATCCTGTAGCAGTGTAGGTGGCTTGGTTAGGAGATCAAGAGCAGGTGTGTGATTACAGCATCTGTGCAGATAATCAGAGTGGATCTCTGAGACTCTGCCCCCAGCTCCAGACAGACATTGACATAGGCAGGGAAAAACAGACGCCCACATAAAGGGGAACAAGGGGAAACAAAGGGAGGAGAAAACCCAGGATCTCAAATCAAACAGCAAACAGCTGACCAAAGGGCTGTACAGCATCAAGAAAGAAAATCAAAAAGAGACTCAAAACAGTTTAGACATCTTATCTAAAAGAATAAATGTGGTTGGAGTTACGATTTGAAAGTATAGATGGGTGGAGTGGATCTGATGTCATAAGAAGGTTATTTCGTAATCGGGGGGTCCATTAATGAATACACACACCTCTGTATATAAAAAGAGCGAGAGACGGTAATGGGACCCATGTCCGTTGATCTGAGCGGCCTGGGTTTAATGTTGCGGTCAACTTTAAAAACTGGGGGACAGATGTTTGGACCAGTTGCAGGTGAGATGAGAAAGAACTTGGACAAAAATTAAGAAGGGTTGTTGACAAATCTGACTTTTTGTCATCGTATAGCGAGCATTATAATTAGCATTTATTTACTTAGCAGCCTAAAAGAATTGTCCTCTGTTGAGTTGAGCATCCAACAACTTCTTTATTCAGCAAAAGCCATCTCCTGCAATAGAAAGCAATGGCAATGTCTCTATCAAGCAATTTCATCTGGTTAAGGAAATAACTAACCAGGCTCATCACTTTCTGATTGCGACTCACAGTAGCCTCCATTCTGCCCTTGGGATGAAGCACTTTCCAAAGGACGTATTGTGAAAATAACACTGGCTGAAGCTCATGTCAAACAATAATCACCATCATCCACTTCCATCAAGAAATCATTTTCAGGGAAATCTAAAAAGACCCTTTGAAGACCCTCTCTGACTTTTAAGAAAATGTATAAGGGGGTGATCACATATTAGACTGCCTTTTGGCAAATAAACGTTTGTAGCTGTAGCAGACTCTTACAGTAATGCCACAGTACAACACTGACACATAAGATAAATGCAGCAGACTACATTACTTACCAGATGCTGCAGAACAAATATATATGTATAAATATTTTTTTTTAAAAGATAAAAAAAAATGCAATGCGACTAAAAACAAAAAAACTGTATTTGACAGAATGATTTATTACAAGAAACCACAGAGTTTTTGAAATAATCTCAGAGGTGATGACCTGCAGTCACGACTTCTGATTCTGAGTATCGATCATCTCTTGAAACCTTTATATGTGCTTTTGATGGCAATCTCTGTGAAAGAAGGTCTGCTATCTTGTTGCCGATTTCCTCCCTGGATAAAACTGACCCAATTTCACAATGTAATAACACCTCAATTACCTTACAATAGAGAGCTGAGATGTCAGAACTTCTAAGCCATTACTGGTAGAAATGACATCTTAGAATGCCATCTGTCACGTTGCTATTTATTGCACCGGTGAGCACTTTTTGGTTTTCTTAACTACAATGGTAACGTGAAAAAACGGGGCAAGACAGTTTCTTGCCACCATTACGCCTCCACTGTGCAGAGTATTCTACAGTTGTGCAATTGTAAACTAACACAGGTCATTTTTAAAATCTCCTGCACAATGGCCAGCGAAAAAGTGATTCATTTACAGAGATCACTAGCTGTCGCAAAGGTTAACTTGCTGAAAATACAGAGCTTCCTGGCTGTGGAAGCAGAGATTGCGGTTGTGTCCACACGCTGCCAGTGCTACCACACTCAGCCTCGCCGCATTCGGCACGGCTTTTTTGTTGAAACCATAGGAAAGAAGCACGGCCAGCTAATGTCAATAACGGTGTCTCAGCATCCAGGGTTCTGTCTTGCCAAATTACATAACATTAATAATCTGTAATTACAGGGAAAAGACTGAAGTGTCAGTGTGCCGAAAGGAGAAATTAAATGCTTCCCAGCGAGAGGGGATGTAATCCTGGGACACACTCTCAATGAAGGATGGTTTCATCTGGCATCACTTGCGTGCATTATGGAGCTCTGAGAGACAGTCCTGACTCTGTGCGGTCCCTCAGCTGTTGAATTTCTTGATTGCTTGCTTGACTGATACTGTTGCAGCCGTAGTTGCAGGCTGTCAACTAAATTTTATGTTAGGTACAGGCGTTATTAATGAGCGCTACACGCTCTACCCAACCTGCCAGAGAGATGTGCTGATGATTCAGTCCACTTGCTTTTAATTAGTGCTAACAACAGCTTAGAATGCTTTACATAAGTCGTATGGTTAAATATATTGCTTTTTTTTTTGTTGTTGTTGTCTGCATTTGTCCTCATAGTTTAACACGACAGCGTTTGTCAACTTTTTATGAAATAGATGCACTTATAGACTTGCAGCTAAATATTTTATTATTTCAGTGCGTGTGTGTGACCATCACCAGCCCTCCCTGGAAGCTACTTTGTTGATCTTTATTGAGTGAAATTTGTGTGGCAGGAAGGGCAGTGCTACACCTCAGTGAATATCAGGGAGAACAAAGGACAGACAAGATGCAGAAGGATGGACAGGGGAAGGGAAGCAGGTGGTGCTGGTAGGAACTGGTGGGGTGAAGGATGCTGTGCTTTTCCTGCCACCTCACTCAGGATTAAGAGAGTCCAGAGAGTTTCTGTGTAGATCTCTGGAGAGATGGGAGTCCAGATAGGTGAAGGTGTCACAACAGAGAAGCAGAGTCAAAGATGGAGTACATAGTGATGGAATGAAAGAACAGTTCAGTCCATTTTAGGCAGGATTCAGCAATTCTTCATGGCATGACATGACACCACACATTCATGTGGGCATTCCTTAAATATGAGTGAGACCATCACCAGGTCCCAGAATCGGGTCAAGGGCCCAGGGCTCCCCAGGCCTGCTACCCTGTGTGTGGGAGCACTTGAGGCATCAAACCCAGAGAGCCACCAAAGCCACACGCTACGCCGCAGCCCCGGTGCTCCAGGCAGGTAACGGCGAGCACCACTGAACCACCCAAACAAGCACATGTCGGACCTGCGTCCCCGACGCACACAGACCAAGGAGACTGCTGGAGAAGGAAGTCTTCCATGCACCGGGAGAAACCCCCAGGACACAGGACACAGGACACGGCAACACCAGAAAGGAAGAATGGCCATCTCCGCCCCCACTGCTGACAGCGGCAAACAGGGAATACCGCCAAAGAGTCGACCCCAGGGCACCAGGCCAGAGCCCATCAACAAGGGCCAGCCGGCCCCCAGGTAGGGCCCCTAGGCTGGAGAGAGCCTGGCCCCATGGAGGAGGGAGGAGAGGAGAGGAGAAGAAAAGCTGGAGAGCCGGCTGGCCCACACTGCCAAGGCCTGCAGGGCGACACAGGAGGAGCCAGCCATCACCACCCCAAGACCCCGGGACAGCAAACAGGCCCTGGAGCCACAGGCTCACACCCTGGCAGGGCGCCAGAGCACACCCCCATGTGAAGGGGAGAGAGGTCAGCCAGACAAGCCCCTCAGAACCAGAGATCAACCCAGGGCTGAGGAGAGGAACATTCCTAATGCGTGCTCAGTTATCGTAGATGTGGAGTTATCCAATAATGAAAACACTGCTATAAACAGGAGTTATCACCTTAGCAGAGAGAGTAATATTATTGCACGGGAAGATACATGTATGTTCACAGATGGCTGCTAGCAGGCAAGGTCCAGATATAGATTGAGGTTTAAGTATAAATATATTGCTGATGCACAAGCCTTTTGTGCATGAATGTGGAGTGAGAATCTGCGGAGGCCTCATTACAGAGCTTTCAGTCTGCTGTGCTGGAGGCTCTTGTTTAGAGAAAACTGTTGTGAACAAACTCACTCATTCATCTTCTACCGCTTATCTGTTTCCAGGTCGCGGGGGTTGCTGGAGCCAATCCCAGCTGTCATTGGGTGAGGGCAGGGTACACCCTGTACAGGTTGCCAGTCTATCAGAAGACTAACATACAGAGAGAGACAGAGAAAAACAACCACTCAGACCTACAGACAATTTAGAGTCACCAGTTAACCTAAACAGGATGTTTTTGGACGGTGGGAGGAAACCGGAGTACCTGGAGGAAACCCACACAGGCAGAACACTCTGCCCAGAAAGGCCCCAGGCCGGGTACCGAACCCGCGACCTTCTTGCTGTGGGGCAACAGCGCTAATCGCTATGTCGCCATGCTAGCCTGTTGTGAACAAACCAACTATAATAACAATGCCATGTCACTTGATTCTGTGCAGTTTGTAACTTGAACATGGGATAAGACAGGAGTTTGTTCTCCACTGTGCGGTCAGACTGCAGGAGACTGAGATATCTCAGCAAAAAACTGAACGGACTGCTGTGAAGACAAGGTGTTCCCAACAACGGTTTGCTAAAATCTATAGGTTGTAATTGTAATACCTCACCAACTATTCTACCATATAAATAATAATAAGTTCGATGTAGGATGAAACTTTAACACATTGGTGAGGTCCTCAAGCACTGTCACTGGGTATTAAGTTATAAAACTTAGATAATTGACCAAATGACCAGTAAAATTAATGACATTCACTGTCTGCTTTATGTTTCTTTTCATGCTCATATGCAAATATTAGCACACAAACACACTAGACTAATACAGGGAATATTGTGAAAAAATATTGTGTACTATTTCATCCTCTCACCTTGAATCCAGGGCAGACTGAATTTACAAAGTAGTACAGCAGAGAGGAAACAGTGCTTCATGAATAAAAAAGAAATTAAACTCCAGGTGGCAGTCCTTTGTGAATTAAAGGAGTGATATTTTCTTCTGGACTGGTAAATAAATCAATGTTATTGCTAAGTCAGGAAATCAAGAAACAGCAACAATCTGGATAATGAACTGAAAGGCCTAACAGAGTCATAAAATATAAATATGTATATTTTTATATTGTAAAATAACTAAATAAATAAATAAATATCAAAGGTATTATAAAATATACCCAGTAAAAGGCAAATGATTTCACAAGAACTCTTTACACAGCAGTTTACGTTTTTAATAATTGCCCAAAATGAATTGCCATTTGTATTTTCTCAAAATCACATAGGATGCATGAATTTGAAAAATTAGAAGACATTATAGTCAACTTAACCGAGCGTTTTAGTGGCTGGCTCCTCTCTGTGGAGTGTTCTAGTTCCTGACTGGTCTCATCAGGTTTCCTCCGGGTGGCTCAGTTTCTCACTTCCAACTGGCGAGTTCAACTGAAAATGTGTGCTTGTTTCCTGTCTCTGTCTGTTAGTCATGTGACAGACGGGAGGTTTGGGAAGTCCACAGATGGAGGAACTATTACATACAATTAGGCAACAGCCTTCCCTTCTGATTATTCACAGCAGAAAATTGACCATGTGGTTTGTTACTCAGCTCAGCAGGAAATGGCAAAGATAGAAAACTTCCCCTTTTAACACTGAGAGCAAGTTCCGACCCAAAATATTCACCCCTGAAATGAACCTGCCTCATCTGTTAAACATTAATTCTAACTTCGAACGAATGAGCCACATTGTGTCGAAAAAAAAAAAAAAAGGTTAATATGAAATCTCTGTTTCTGCAAAACTATGTTGTCGTATTCACACACACACACACACACACACACACACAAACAGACACATATACAAGTGCCTATATCATTTCCTGCTGGGCTAATTACTTGCGCTGGTTAAGGCTGTGACCTCACGGTTATCATTAAGGCGCAGAATGTGGTGTGTAATTTGGTCTTGCAAATGCAAGGATGGCATAACAAATACAAACCCTGCAAAGGTCAAACATTTATTTTATATGAACCATACTAAAAAGCCAGTAAATCAGGTCATTTGGAAAACAAGCTGCACACAGATGGAGCAATGTCGACTGATCACTTGGTAGGAGTTTTAACTGCATTCTGTTTACGCGCACAAATGCTCACTAATGTCCACAGTTTTTCTGGTTATCTAGCTCTCATTTTGTGTTTTTGACAATGCATATCAGAGGTATAATTCAAAGCCCCTATGTGGCAAAAGTACACCTGCTCCCTGAGAAAGAGCAGCGCAGCAGCCACCTCACAGAGCTGGCCTGTTACAAAGAGAGCTCCTGAGAGGGCCAACACTGATAAATCTCTCACATTTCCTCTGTGATGTGAGAGAGACCTAAAGAGGAAGGCACTTCATCACTGGGAAAGGCTCTGTCCGATCTGCCTTCAGCACTTCTCGCCTTAATATGGAAGGGGAAATGGCACTAATAATGTTTTCGGGCATGTTTGGTTTTGGGGAAATGGTTTCATATATCAGTTTCATGAAAGATGGGGGGAGGTGTTGTTGTGGATGCCTGGTTACCGCAGGAAGTGCTCTGTTGAAGAAGCCCCCCCCCCACCACACACACACAGCCCACACCCCCGTGTTAGATTATTTTATTATACACTGTAATATGAATGAATGAATGAAAATGTATTGGTCACCAAGCATGTACACTTAGGTCACAACCAAAGGGTAGGGGGCTGAAGCCTCAGCACCCCCCATTTCTTTTCTTTATAGCATCATTCAGTTACTCAGGAACAGGTTTGTATTTATTTATCATCATGTCTTTATACCTTTTTTAAAATTCAACAAATTTTTACCATATTTTAATTCTTCCGGTAATGCATTCTATAGCTTCACGCCACAGACAGATATGCACCTGCTTTTCATTACTGTATTGCAGATGGGTTGTTTCCAGTTGAGTTGGCCTCTGAGGGCATAAACCCCCCTCTCTTTCACTGAACATGCGTTGTATGTTGTGAAGAAGTAGGTTTTTTCTGGCTTTAAACATAAGTAAAGCTGTTTTCTGATCCACCAAGTCAATGAATTTTAGTGCTTTTGACTTAATAAATAATGAATTGGTGATATCATAAAAGCCAAGATTATTCACTATTCGTATTGGTCTTTTCTGTACTGTGTAAACTGTCAGTAGTGTGGTTTTGCAGGCATTACCCCAGATCTCAACACATTAAGTTAGGTAAGGTAGAATCAGCGTGCAGTACAGAGTATTCATAGATCTGAAATTAAGAAAGCATCTGACTTTGCTCAATACACCAATACGTCTGGATATTTTAGATCTTACTTGGTTCACTTGTAGTTTCCAACTGAATTTATGATCTATTATAACCCCCAAAAAAGTGTTTTTGTATACTCTTTCTTAGTCAACCCTTTCTATCCTTGAACCTACCTGAGTTGTTAAATGGATTTTACGATTTCCAAAAATCATATTTGGTTTTATTCAAATTTAAAGATAGCTTGACATCACACCACATTTTCAGTTTTCCTAGTTCAACTGTCACCTTGTCCATTAGCCTCTGTAGACAGTCATCTGAACAGAGAATAGTGGTATTGTCAGCAAAAAGTACATATTTCAAAATATTAGACACTTTGCAGATGTCATTTATATACATAATAAATCATTTTGGTCCAACTATCGAACCCTGTGGCACTCCACACGTAATGTCTGCTAGCTTGGACATGGCATCATCCACCTGAACATACTGGCTCCTATTTCTGATGTAGCTCTTCAGCCATTCCAGTCCCACCCCTCTGACTCCATACCTTTCCATTTTTTCCAACATAATATTATGGTCTATGGTATCAAAAGCTTTCTTCAGGTCTATGAAAACCCCCAACGCAAACTTCTTCTCATCAACTGCACTTGAAAGCTGTTCCATAAGCTCCATCAAAGCCATCAACGTTGATCTACTGTCTCTAAAACCATATTGACAATCAATTAATAGTTTATGTTTTTCAACAAAGCAGTCCAGTCTGGCAGCAAAAGGTTTTCAAGTATCTTTGAAAATTGAGATAAAAGTGAAACTGGTCTATAGTTTGTGTATAATTTTTCATCTCCAGCTTTGAACAGTGGAATTACTTTCACACAAAAGATAAGTTATAGATGTACATCAGAGGCACTACAATGGCCGATATTACTTCCTTAACTATAGACATATCAATCCTATTCCAGTCGGTAGATTTCTTGATTTTAAATTTTTTTATAAGTTCAAGAAAATTGAACTGTTGTTGAGAAAAGTCTCTCCTCTGCTGTTTGCTTTTTTGATGCCTTTTATTTGTGATAATATCATAAAACATTGCAGAACAATGGGATTTTGAGAGGATTGACATTTTCAAAGATCATGTGCCACACACTGATTTGGTGAATGCCAATGTTAACTTTATTGCATGTTTATTCTTGTGTCAAATGGCACTCAGGGTAACCTTTTTTCTGTACTCATAAGAATTTGCTCAATGTATGTGGTGTGATCTTGCTCATTATGTGACTTTGCTGCGGTGCAGAAACTCCAGGAGGAGAAGTCTTTGTCAGGAGTTTTGTTTCTCATTACCCAGAGGGCTTCAGTGCTCCATATTTCTTCTGCAGCAAGTCCCCAGGTTATACCAGTGTTATCTCTTTATTGCCTTCCCCTCCCTCCCAACTAAAAGACACCGTTGGCATTGATTAAGGTGCGCTAAGAACCTGCTTATGTGTTTAAATTATCTGCGCCTAATGCTCGGGGCAAGCGTTTGCAGCAGTGCCCTGGGACCGCATTATTCCTGTGATAGAAATTCTTTGAGGATCACAGCTTTGCATCCTATTTGGTTGCATAGCCTTGAGAGATGCCATGGGGCTTGAAGGCCATTATAAATACATTGATTAATTCTTAAGCTCTGATAGATGGGCTAAAGTTAAGTGAGATGAACAGCACCAAAAGAACTCCTGAAAGCATCACTCACATTGTTCAGATCTATCAGCACAATGTAGGCGCTGTTGCTTTTGAAAGAGTCCTAAACAATAATGACACACAAGACGTCTCATCGTTTCTATATTAACTGGTCTATATCGGGGGAGGAGAAGGCCCACCTCCCCTGTGCTGTTGCAGCAGAGAGCTTTTGTCTGTGTCAGTGTTTTGCTTTGTTTTGTTTTGTTTTGTTTTGTTTTTTTGTTTGTTTTTTGTGTCCCTTTCTTGACAGTATTTATTTAGACATTTGAGTATATTAAACCAAAATCTCAGATTTTTTTTTTTTTCCTCGCTGTTCTACGGTGTGAGCTTTTGGCTCTGTTGATCTTGTTGAAAATGGGATACTGAACTTTACTTGTTTTCTGCGCGTAGGCTGGCTTTAAAGGCTTCAGCCATAGTGACACTCACATGCAAAAATATATATTTGGTCAGGATGGGAACTCAGGGAAGGAAGCAATAAGGCTCACCACTGTAGTGAAGTTGTAAATCCTGATAATACCACTATGAATATCACCGTTCGGCTACTACACCTGCTGACACATTATTAGTGCCACTGAGGGCAGCAGTACTGCTCTGCTATCGAAATAGTGAGAGAATGGCATATAAAAAATCCTCGGGCAAGATAACAAGCCAAAACAGATGAAAAGAACCAGATGGTGTCCTCACATGATGGAAGACCAGCCCAGGCTCCAGACTAGTTTCATGTGAACTGGACAGAAGGTGAAAGCAAAGCAACCTGCAAAAGTAGTACATCTGTGATAACTTCTGCAAGAGCTGAGATGAACTCTGAGCAGTATCTTATTTCAGCTGGAAGAAGAAGCTGATGTATGTGTGTTGGGTCGTTGGATTGTAGCAAACTGGTTGAAGGTGCTTTTCTTACACAGGTTCCCAATACCGTATGTAATTCACAGGGTGGAGATGGAAGTGGGAGTAATGTCGGCATGATGACTCCCTTGCATCTTCAGCCCTCCTCCCCTCCCCTCCCCTCCATCTTCCTCTTCCTCACCTGCTACCAACCACAACAGGTGTGTACTTGTCAACGTTCTCATGCTGTTGTCGTGCAACTTATTTATAACATCACCACTCTTCCAATCTGCATGATTTACACAGGAAAAGCAGGTAGCATTTACAATCAGAAACTTTATCAATATTCTCCTCATGTCCCAGTATGTCAGATATTATACCCAGACTTTGAAATAGTTGTGAAAGTAATTCTGGCATAACTTTGACAGTTTTTTTCCTGCAATCTTTCTTTCAGTAAAAGCAGAACTGCGCTGATAACATGCCTCCTCTGCTTGGAACCAAACAAGAACGCCAACTAGTCTGCTATTTGGATGGGACACCTCATTAAACAAAGCAGAGCTGCATAAAACAAAGAGAACTATATTTACAGCTTCAATTAATTTACATTTTGCATTGACATTTAACTAATCAATTTGATGGGAAACAAGCAAAGGTAGCAGTTAATAAAAATTCTTTCCAAGAGTGAAATGATACTGAAAATGCATTTCTGGGCCCAGAGAGCCTTGGTCAGATTTTCTGCTGTAATTCTCTTGTTGAATTGCACCTCTCCGTACCACCTGAGTCCTGACTCTGAGCTATTGGGGAAAAAATAGAATTACTAGACGTATGTGGCAATAATCTGCTGAGTTTCTTAACCACAGCAAGGATTTTGTGATATACCTGAATTGGTATAATTAGATAGCTGTCTGATGAGATTGACGGCAGAGAGCAGCGTAGCTCAGTATTACAGCCAAGTTTATATTTTTCATCATCAGTCACTCTCCAACTGGAAAATAAAGCGTAATATTTACTTTCCATCTCAGAAGCTAAATGAAAAATAATTAAGTGCACTCCAATAATTGGATTAAAAGAATCCCAATGGACGGGAACTAAATCAATTAGCTGGCCTTGACTTATTTTCACACATCATATCATAAGACAAGTGAGGTGCGATAATTCACTCCAGAGACATATCTGGACGCACATGCCAAGAAGGAGCCTAACATTTAAAAAAAGAAGCAAAACAGTCAAAGTCAAAGAATGCTTTTGAACAGTGAAACTCTGCATTCCTTGTATTTCTGCCATAAGCCAAACATTCAGATCTCATAGGGATGCTGAGGGGATGATTCTACCCACAGGGCGAACTTGATCCCTCCCATCAAGCGTTTGTTCACTGAAGAAGGGGAAAGTCAAATGGTTTCACATCTTTTTAGCTCTGAGGACTACATGAAGGTGAGCTGTAAAGGCAGTTTCGAAGGAATGTCGAACACTGGGGGATTGTTGTCTATAATTGTCCAACTGATGTGAACCTCAGATTTATTTATTTATATCAAATGCAATTAAATATCCCAGACTGTATTTATGTATTTTATTCATATTCTGATGGTAAATAACACATTTTTCAGATTTTAAAATATTATGTTTAAGTATTCCCATGAATGAGTGTCCAGTAACAACTCTAGCCTTTGTGATTTACAGCAGGTTGATTTGGTGTTGCTCCTGTTAGGCTGCTCATGCCCAAGCTCCATGTTACAGCTAATTAAGCTGACGTCGGCTCCATGAGGTGGATGAAAACTCTATTTTTTTCCCTTCTCTGTAGATGTTTTCACCTGCTCATTTTGAAAAGACAATATTGGGGAAGTGATATTTTTAGTTTATGAACCGAATGGCTGTATTGTGCTAAAAGAAAAAACTAAAGCAAACAAGTCTCAGGCAAACTGTCTGCCTCACTCATTGATGGTCTACGTTAAGGATGTTATGATTTTACTCAATACAATAGCAGCAGGATTTGCAAAATATTACTTTGTATTATGAGGAACATTTTTTAACCAGATTGCTTTTAGAATTGGTCAAATGTGAATTATAAAAGATAATATTTCTCCCTTTTTGTGTATTTCCAAACCAATTACGATTCAACATTTTTATTATTTGTTCATCCCTAGTATATTTGGGTGAATTGTAAAGTTCCCCTACTTTAATAAAGAGCAAGGCAGAGCTGTGGTTCGCCACCACGCAGAAACACATTTTACAAGTGTGGGAATTCTAAACAGTGTGCAGGGACTGCTATCGATTTCACAAAATCACAAAATGTGGACCGAGCTGATAAAAAGGCTTGCCTTGAAGTTATGGTGAGTTTGAATACTACAGTAGCAAGTAAGTGGGGGGGAAGTTCACGTGATTAGCAGACATTGCTAATTCACTGCTTCCATATTTGTCCTTGTCTCTTTGGTTCTGCAGTGAGAGCAATTCTGCAAAATGTTTTTGATCTAAAACCCAAAGTGAAGAAAGCCACAGAGTGATGGGCCGGTCTTGCCCATTTGTGGCTGCTAATTGCTGAACTGTGACCGGACCAGCTCTGGCTTGGGGAGGGGGGTTAGCAAATGGTCAATTCCTATGGACCTGCTAATAACAAATGAACAGGTACTGCTGAACAGGCACTCAATTAACGGATTGCACCTTATGATCACACCTAAAGGTACATTTTCACTGCCATTTGAAACTTTATGTTCCATTAGCTGGAGAGGTTTTAAAATGCACATGCTTGTATACAGGAAATGAAGGTTAGTATTTTTAAACATGAATGCATTGTGCATGTGCTATTTATCAAGATAACACGTACTGTTCTCTTCTGACTTTAGAGCATCCCTGGTTACTGTCAAGGGCACACAGTGCACTTCTATATAAGCATGTCTATGAAGATAATGTTGGCAAGTCCTTGAAAGCCAATATTATTAAGCAATAAAATAAATGAAAAGTGCCCCCTCTCTCCTTCCTTTCCTTTTGTCCCAGCCATTCAGCTACTGTTAATGTGATTTTCAACCTTTCCCTCCTGGTGATGCCTCAGAAAAATGTGAGCACAATGTAAGGAGCAATGCGACAGCTAGTGTGGAGACGGAAATGGTGGGGGGGGGGTTGTGGGACAGAGTCTTCTTCTAGAACATAATTTGTATGCATGGTGGCTGATGCGCAAGTCAGCAGACCTCAGCTACAAATTTTCCCACATTTGTTCACATTTATGGTCAAATAGGTTTCATTTGCATCCAGATTAGACAATGAAGATGGTGAGGGGGGGCAATTATTTAGGGTTGAGTGCCTGAATAAATAAGAATCAAAAATTAAGGCCTGGTAGCACGGCAGCATAGTGGTTAGCGCTGTTGCCCCACAACAAGAAAGTCACAGGTTCGGTTCCCGTCCTGGGGCCTTTCTGTGTGGAGTTTGCATGTTCTCCCCGTGTCTGCGTGGGTTTCCTCCCACCATCCAAAGACATCATGTTTGGATTAATTGGTGACTGTAAATTGTCCGTAGGCAGGTGTGAGTGTTTTCTCGTCTCTGTATATTGGAACTACGATGGACTGGGGACACGTCCAGGATGCACCCCGCCCTCACCCAACGCAGCCCCCACAACCCAGAAACAGATAAGCAGTAGAAGATGAATGAATGAAATTAAGGCCTAAGGAGGCAGGGGAAAAAACGGAAAAGAATTTAAATAGTATGAGACGCAATATTTTAGTTAACTACTCCTGTCAATTTAATAATAGATGAGATCCATTTAGATTTTTTAAATGTCCCAGTGCAGCAGTATACCCACTAAATTGGTAAGGACCTTAAGGCAGGTCCTACATTGTTAGAGGCCCTCTCCTAATTTCTGTTGTGCTCACTAACTAAGTAAACAAAGGTTCTACTTAAAGTTACTGCATGGTGCATGTCCCTAAATAAGTTAGTGTTTAATTAAATTACCAGAAAGTAATTGACACAGAGCAGCCATCAAAGTAATGGTTTGTTTCTGGGGTTTCAGGCAAAAAAAAAATATAATTAAGCTGCCATGTGCTGTCGGCGTTCACTGTATCTGAAGGTGTCCAACAGGACCTCTGAGCTCATTTTCGCCCCAGGGCCCCCTAAAGGGTAGATGTGGCCATGAATACAGCTACCTCTCTGCCACTGAACTCTACCCATTATCATATTAATAATTAGTTGTGCCATTAAATGCAACCCCTCCTCTCCTTGTGCCCAGGGAGACCCATGCGGAATGCAGCGGTGCTTAATGTTACCTCAGCCCCTATAACCTTCATTGAGCTTTTGAGATATGACGTTATTTTCTGTCAACACTTCTTCCTCCTCGGCTCCTCCTTTAATGTGAATCAGCCAGCGAAGTGGAACGTGCTATTTTGGTGTTGCTCGTGCAATTTGTTTGCATTGCAAATCAATGGCCACACATCCAAACAAACATGATCCCTAAGCAAATATTTGAGTGTGCAGAAAGACTGTATGTAGGTCTGCAGCTCTGAGCATACAATCCCTAAAACCCAGGTATAATTAGCTTACAGTGCTGTTTGCCTTTTGATTTATTGTGAGTCCAGAAGTTCCACCCGTCTCGTCAGTTGAGGAATTAAATGCTTTAAAGCTGCAAACCCTTGCTTATAATTTAAATACATATCACATCACTTATCTCTTTTGTGACCCCTCAATATCTGCCACATCAGAACGATGTGTTTTTATATATTTTTTAAAGCAAAGTCCTGTTGTTTCTTTTGCCAGCTACGCCAGGTCTCAGTCTTGATGTTAAGATGTGTGTGTGTGTTGGGTTTTTGTTTTTTTTTTTAACAAACAGGAAAATGTGAACAATGCCCCACAGCGAGGTCTCTAATAGTATACCAGGAATAAACATCCATTAGCTTCAGTTAAGTATAAGAGCAACCACATACAGAGCATGGCTTTGTCATACAGGCTGGAGCGCGTTCACTAAGCTTAAGGGTACATTTCAGAGAAATGACAGAATGGTACAAATCTGAACCCAAATGCACGACTCGTGAGACAAAGTAATGTAAGGAAAAACTAGTAAGGAGTGAATAGCAAAAGTTGCAACAAAAGACACAAGCAAATGATTTGAAAAGACTGTAGAATGAGAAACAAAAGGTGCGAGACATCCATCCATCTTCTACACTTTCCTGCTGGAGCCAATCCCAGTGAGGGCAGGGTACACCCTGGACAGGTCACCAGTCCATCACCTACGGACAATTTAGAGTCTGTAACATGATGTTTTTGGATGGTGGGAGGAAACTGGAGTACTGGGAGGAAACTCATGCAGGCACAGGGAGAACATGCAAACTCCACACAGAAAGGCCCCCAGCCAGGAACCAAACCCACGACCTTCTTGTTGTGGAGCGACAGCACTGACCACTACGCCGCTGTGCTGCCCGGGTGCAAGATAATGCTTGGAAAAAACTAGACACAAAAGATCAAAGTATCAACTTAAATCAGGAAACCAGACAAGGCAAAGGACATGGACGCAACTGTGAGATGGCTTAGTTCGACGGCACGACATGACAAACCGGCACAGGACAAAGGGAGATGTAGACTATATATACACAAGGTAACGGGGAACAGGTGAACAGGTGAATTTCAAAATAAAACAGGAAATGACGAGACTACACCTACACAAGACAATGCCGAGTTTCAGGACATGACAAGAGAAATCAAGACCATACTCTAAGATTCAGAGAATGCTCAGCTCACTTCCTGACTGGGCTCATCCTGGATCACTTTGCTGATTGTCATTTGGCATTCATGATCCTTCATTTGATTGGTGCTAAGTATCCCCAATTTGTGATAGCAGGCAGCATACAGTGAATGTACTTAAAAATATTCACAGCCTCCTAGATTGTGTCCTACTGTGAGTGGGCTCCATGGGCTAAATGCATGTGAATGATTACATTGGTTAATCAAGAATCGGTTTGACACACTCACGAGGAGAGCACTCAATCGTAGAACTCGTGCTCCATCAGCTCCTGGACTTCATCCATAACATGAGGAATAGCTGATCACTAAATACATTTCGGTTAACTATATATAGGTACAGTGATGGCATATAGAAACCAAGGGCCTTTACATTTATTTACACATTGTTTATAATTATACTCATTTATTTTAATGGCCCACTTAACTATACTCACTCATTATATAACACATAATTGCTCTGTGTACGAGGGCTCCTGTTTTTTGAGTGGAGGCGTGTATAGAAATCCCTTATTACATAAATGCTAGTGTTCCTTCCTGCATTTTACAGTGTTAGTACAGCACAGACTACCATTCACTTATTCTTCAAGTTCACCCCTAACAGTAGCAGAGGAGGCAAGGAAGAAAAGGCAAGACAAGGGTGCATTTAGGTAAGAAGTTGGAAAAAAGCTTTGGTTTTTTTGCTTGATCAGAGTGGAAAAAGAAAATTTATACCACTGCCATGAATTTAGTTTAAATGATACTGCCAACAAATGGTTATCCAAGATTAGTTTAGTTTATCTTAACATGAACACTGGAAACAGTGAGTAACAGAGCCGTTACCCTGACTCTGTCATCAGAAAATGCAAGTCAAGTTATATTTCAAACTTGGGCTTTACAACAGGGCGTATGTGTAGGACTCTTTCGTGGCTGGGCACAATGGCCTCCTGGAGTCTATACTGTGTCATTAAACCTGTCTGGGAGATCACAGGTGTAATCCTTAGTAAGGTCTGAAGATCTGAGAATTTCCTGAACTTTGAAGTCACTTCCATCCATCCATTAGTGAAATTGTTTATCCTTGAGGGGTAGCTTGCAGGGGCAGTAGGCAGGATCAAACCCAGAGCCATGTTGCTGTGAGGTGATGGGGCTGAACCACTGCACCACAATGTGCTTGCTTTTTAAAACTCAAATATTAAAGAGAATTTTATTGTTATTTTAAGTTTTCACAAGCTTTCTTGTCGGATTTTTTAATTATTTAATTATTTTCCTGTTTTTCTCTTTGTTATAAATCTGCATATTTAATTGCATTTTACACATTGAACTTCTCTTTCCCGCATTGATTTAAGTTGCGATGGGTGTCTGCCTTTGTATTTTTCACTTTGTCTAAGAAATGCAGAAATAATACTGAAATGTGCACTATCAATCACGTTAATAATGAGCTCTGATAATGCCTGCAGGTGAATTTTGTTTTGTTTGGACAGATCCTGAGGTTCCACTCTTTATGCTTATCTGAGACACACAGAAAAGTGATGGCAAAATCAGCAAATCCCCCATATTGCAGAATTATTCCTTTAAAGTTTCCTTTACATAATGTTGGGACACACTTCCATAAACTGGTTCAGGGAACAACTTATTTCAATAAATAAACCTTGAGTGGCTGACCTTTTAATTAACACCAGAGGTGTTTGATCAAAAGACTGACTCCTCATCTGTTTTACAATAACCTACCTCCTCCATTGGTCTGTGTAAACACTCATAGTGTTTGTTATATGGAAATTCCTATAACACATCTCCGAACGTGAGAACACAAACTGTATTGTGTTTTGTATTATTAAACAAACTGAGGCATTAACTGGGAAGTGGCATTGTTGTGGCCAGAGTTCCCAAATAGCAGAGAGGAAATTCTGGCCCAGTATACACCCCAGCCCCACAGCTGAAGTCTGACCTGTACATCGTCACATTTAGGTTGATTCTAGCATTGTGTGCTTCAGTGCTGACTGCCAGATGGCATATTTAGTCCAGATGAAGAAGTACTATCGACCATTATTTTGTATATCTTCCGGATATCCCGGAGTCTGTGTTGGGCCCGAAGAAACCCAAACATGTTTGACAGTGCCACACTTCGGTCATTCATACATACATGGTGCAGATAGAACGCTGATGGAAATTCGTGCGGCGATGCCAAAAAACACTTTTGATGACCTTTTTAGGTTCACTTGTCAATTCAGAAAATCCATCTGCCATTATACCATGAGATGGTGTGATTCCTCTTACAAACAAGATGTTATTACATTCAGCAATAGGGGGTGTGACTGAACGAATAAGTACAAGGCATTTGGTGGCTTAACATCAACTTATTTCTCACTGACGTATACACAAACACATTCCAGGTGATGCAAAGTGGAGGCTGTGGTGACTGGAGACTGTGCTGTATACCTGCACAAATATAATGTACAATATGTTAGTAATAAGTATACATTCACAAATGAAATTTCTTGTTCTCTTGAATATATTCAATCTTCTGAGTGGCTTCTTAAGTGGCTATCTGCTCTGTAAACAGGAAAAAGGGTCACTCTAAGCGATAGTGTCCAAGGTTTTTTCTATGGTAACATATCCAAACACAAACTACTTTTCCACAGAGCATAGAAAACAGCACCTATAGATATAATAATGCCCATCTTATGTGAAACATCTTATGATTATCTGACCGTCATGAACATCTTGACCTCTACCTGCAGCTCTGCGGAGCTATTTTTTTCTATTATTTTCCTCCTCTCAGCAGTACATCGTTCATGCCCATAGCAGGATGAAAAAGACATGCTGATGTGAACATCCTCTGTCTTCAGGAGAGACAAAAGACAGAATGCACCCAGACAACGTCATGTACTTGAAAATCTAGTTACATGCTATCAGGGTAAGCAAGGCAAGCAGTGCTTTTCCAATTAAAGCTAGAAATCATACATCAATTGGAACGATGCTGAAATATGAGCAATATCTCTCCTTACAGCTGATCCCAGATCAGTGTTCTGTTTCATGAAGCGCTGTTTCCTATTTGGAGGTAAATAACGTAAATCATTGCCCTCTTGTGGTGACAGCATTATATTCATCTCAAAGCTAGCATCTGTGGGATCAGTCATTTTTGCCATTTTTCATTGGTGTGCCTGTGTTCCTCTGACAAAGGCTGGAGTTTGGCAGGCGAAGAGAACAGCAGCCTTTTCTTGGAGAATGGCACATTGAGGTTAAACCTGGGATCTAGAGCAATAATCTTTCCGATCTTTATCCAGCTTTCCTTGACTCAGCCACCACCATTCTGACATTAGTTAGGATATTGCAGGACAATACGCATGCGAGGAAATGCCTTGTGCATTAAGCATTAAGAGGCAGCAAGAGTAAGTAAAAGCACAAATTATGCTGAAATATAATCAAGATCTGCTGTATATTTTTGAGAAATTTGAGACAGAATATTGCTGCACAAATAAAATTAACAGCTTTGTATGCAAGTTGTGTGCAGAGTGGGAGAACGGTAACAATGGTGACTAAAGTTATCTGGTTAGTTAGCAGCATTGCTCTGAACACAGCGGTGAAAAGTGTGTGCATTTCAGGCAGGTTGTGTTTCATATGTATATATGTGTGTGTGTGTGTAAACAATCAATATGTAAGCAATCAGAATGAATGCTTAATCATGTAAGGCAGGACAACAGGTGTGGATGGGCTGGGCATGACTCATTGTAACATCACAAATCAATCTGAGGCATGACAGCTTGTTTTAATACAGAGGCTCTGAATACAGACGCGCAATTCTCCATAGACTGAGTACTTTCACGGAATATGACACCAGGTCATGTAATTAATATATGATACAGAATATAATCAAAGCAAGACAATGGCATCTCGCTTTATAAAATTGTGCAATCTTTAAAAAACTAATATGCATCAGTGTGGATGTCACCTGAACGCCACACAGCTACAGTACATCAGTCCCCTTTGCTACCTAAATAAAAGGTCAATCAGTAATTGTGTATTCTGTGGAGTGCGAGTTTCATCAAACTTGCCTGACCTGCATACGGAAATGATTTTAGATGAACTACAGCACACTAAAGAAAAGCCATCAGGTGCGCTTGGCTTTCAGTGTGCTTAACTGAGATGCAGAAGGCAGCGAATGCTATCGACCATTTTCAATAATATTTTTGGGGAACAAAAGAACATAAAACAACAGAAAGTTGTTGGGAAAACAAATAATAAAATGTAAATGATTTTGACCTATCATAAAGCACATCGCATTCATGTCCATGTAAACATGTGATACTTCTGAAGTAATATGCAGACTTTACTAAAGAAGAGAGAGGTCATATAAAGGTGATCAGTTCAAGTGCTAACAAATACAACAGAGAGTTGGCAAAATCCAAAAACACAAAGCAAGGAAGGTTCACACACTGAGGTCATACTCAAGGAAAATACAAGAGAGCTACGCACACAAAGCAAACAACGAAAATCTGGCAGAGAACACTAGGTAGCCATGGTTTATATACAACAGGTTGGACATGGCTTTGGAGCACAGGCAGGTAAGTGAACGAACATCAGGTGAATAAAGTAAAGCTACAGAAACCCTGAAAGTGTACAAAAGGTAACCGCACCATAAAAACAGTAAACACAATGGACAAGGAACAATAACAATGAAAACAGATCTAAAACTTTACAGGTTTTACAACATGCACATCCAAATCTCACAACACTTCATGAAGGCTGAAGTGATGAAATAGTGCATGAAAAGAGATTCGAAAACTGGAATGAAGACGTATTCATGAAAAAGGTGTGGTTTAACCATTTAGAGCAAAAAACAGAACAAGTGGTCAACTCGATAAACACTGGGAATCACTGAGTGGTCATTAGATGAGCACATTGACAGCTCATTGAGGTTTCTGACCGGCTGCTGATGGCTAGATTTAACATGCTGCTGCTCCCCTATCCTTCACTGTCAAAGCCAGCCCAGAGGGGCACGGCCATATGAGCACAGATCTACTGGGCCCTCATGATGTCAGTGAATGGATCTTAAAACTCTCCAAATCTCGCAAGAAAAATCGCTAGGTTGCCTCGTCAGATTTGCTCTGCTCTGATAGGACAAATTCCGTTTGTGTGAGGACTTTAATGAATTGTAAATTTGTTTTTACAATCCCCACCCCAATCCCCATGGGAACCACCCAGGAAATGAATTTGCATTGTTGTTGTTGGTTTTTTTTTTTTTTTTGTAGTCATTAGGATCCTTTAATTCCTAATGATTCTGAAAGCTCCCTCACTGGTCCAATGGCAGGTGTTTGTATCCCAGCAGTGCCATATGTTTTTCCTGGCACATCGCTCGCCTCCTCCGGACTCTCCCAACATGCACTCATAAACAAACCAAAAACTGGTCAAGGGCTCAGAAGAGAAGGAATATGGAGAAAAGCTGCAGGGTATGTTCACACACATGCATCTGCTCCACCACACACACACACACACACACACACACGCCCAACAGGATCAGTGCACGGCAGTGCCAGTGACTAGAAGTGAGTGTTAGGAGGTACCCATCAGAGAATTTGGAGAAGGGCTCAGCAGGTATCTCATGGTGACTGACCAACCAGGACCTGAGATGTGCAGACCGCAGATGCTGGCTCATTTCAAAAGATTGTGAGAGCAGATTCAATTTTGTTCACTTTTCCAGCCAACAATGTGAACCATCAGCTTTTTCATATATAATAACTTTTCTTTTTGTTTGTTTGTTTTTTCCCTCCTGCCAAGACCTTACAGCTAGCCTTGGTTTTCATTAAGTAATTGACACAAAGTGGCATGTAGTTGTATGTGCTTCTATGGATGTCCCAAAAGCACGTACAGCTGCAGGTCATGGCTGATCTGCTGTCTCCAGCTCAGGTGTGGTTAAGTATTTTATAAGAATCTCACTCTATTGTGAGTTAAAACCAAGTTATAGTAGCACAATGCTGACAACAAAACGAGATTTCAAAAGTACAGTGATGTTCAGTTGCTTTCACTTTAATGCCACAACTATCTGTCACCTGGTCTCTAAGCAGGTTAAGGGAATAGTTTGAACAGTAAATACAGTCATCTTTGAAAATAGCAACTAACCACTTTGTGTTGTATAACTGCAAAACTGCATAGTGTGATATATACAGATATGTACACAAGATTTATATACATACATAAAAATTCCACCTCCACCTGCATGTAAAAAAAAAAAAAAAAAAATATATATATATATATAACTGTGGGAGCCCTACAGGACAGTAGGGCAATTACATGAGGGACAATTTTTCAGGAATACTAAAATGTGTCAATTGGGACAAAAGAACTTTGCGAGCAACAGGATCATTTATTGATATTACTAAACTAGATTCGTTTAGCATTGGATTTGAAACCTGGTTACTTGCTGCACTTCAGGCACATCCAATGCCAACTCAGCACCTCCTTCCCCTGACTCTCTGCTCTACACAAAGCAGAAATGCAACTTAAAATTGTTTACTGCTTTGCTTGAATACCTGTTAAATAATTGAAGCTGTTGTAAATGTAACGTTAAAATAAATGCATAGTTAAGGTACCATACCATTTGTGGTAGAAAATACATTTATAGGCTCAGTTGAATCCCATTTTCAACCAGTCATGTTGTGCTCAATATTTCCAGTCATTTCAGAGAACTGCAGTAGATCCTGAGCGGCAGACAAACCATATTTGCCGCTGATTCAACGCAAAGGCTTTTTTCTCTTTTGTGCCAAGTGATTTTTTGCAATTTATGTCTAATGTACACTTTACAGTCTCCAAAACATCTTGCTATTGCTTCCCTGTGAATCAAAAACAAACAAAATGAGCTAATTGAGGTGGTAGTTGCGAAATTTAGGATTATAAAAAAAAAAAAAAAAACACTCCATGGTTTTAGTATTTCATGACTGATGTGTTGAGAGTGTGTCACTCTGCACCCCCTGAGTGACAGCCAATGTAAGAGAAAAAAATAGACAATTCAAGTGGAGCACACATCAAAAGAGAGAAAAATGATATGACAAAAGAGGGAAAACATCCATAAAGTTGCTCTCAAACTCTTTATTGAGGTTATATTAGTGCAATCTATCAGCGATGTACTGGAAAATCCATAACCCTACAGTGGAATTTCACCCTTGTGTGCTGTTCCCCTTTATGAAGTGCAATCTCATAGCAGGACTGCATGCCTCTGCGGAGCTCATTTTTCAAGATGTGTGACGTGCAATGGCCATGTCAGAAACATAGAGGCGTTGACTGGAGGGGGGCTCATTCTTATGCCATTTGTCCATCACAATGTCTGGCGACACCGTCAAATCGCCCCCACACCGTTAAATAGGAGTCCCACCAACGCAAATTCAATTTGTGATTGATTCAGTGCATGAGCTCGGAGGCGAAGCACGTTTATCGCACGCATTAACACTAAGAAAAAATGCTTAGATTAGAATCTTGGATTTGTTCTTTAACACTCCGAGTTGCTGGGAAACATGCCAATTCACTCGCTTGCTGAGAGTTGGACACAAAGATTGCTACTTTCCTCATATCTGTGTATTTAATATGGGGCTGTGTTGCCAGGGGGATGTTACATAGCTTAGCAAAAGGTAAACAGCTAGTGTAGCTCTGGCCTATCGGCATGTCTAAATTAATATGTGATATATCAGCTATATCAGGGAATGTTAATTAGTGAGCTTTAGAGGGGCTGCAAGGATGATTTTTACCTATGATTGTAGCAATCATGCATATTTTTGTGTGTTGGTCTATCCACCACCTTGGCCTACATAAATATCTCAACAACAGCCAACGAAATTGCATTTAGACTTTAATTTCAGAACTGGAGCCTACTGATTTCTCTTTGTCTAAACAGGTTATTATTGTCGTTTTGTCTCGTAGTTAAGTGACATTCGGCAGTCTGGTGATCTGGTGTAAAGAGCAACCTTTCACACTGGAGAGTGCTTTTCAATTCAAAACTTGGCCACAAAAAGAGGCTAATCTTAAAAAAAAAAAAAAACAACACACTTTTTTCCCCCTGAATCTAAAAAACTAGTTTTTGTACCTAAACCTTTCAAAGTCTTAAGTGGTAAGGTGTTGTTTATGCTTCTAACCACAAGAAACACGGCCTGGCCGAGATACTGCTGAGTAGAGGTTGCTAATTCTCTATGTGATCAAGATCAGCTGGAATTCATCTAAGTTATGAGCATGTTGACAATATTCACATGTAGCTTAAAGCAGAAGAACCAATGAGCAGACTTTGAGGCTGTTTCTTCCTTCTTTCAGTCTTTACACTACCTGAAGGTTATTATTAACATTATTATTTTTATTATTATTATTATTATCATTATCAGGACTGTTCATTCATTCATTCATCTTCTACTGATTGTCCATTTCCAGGTCGGAGGGGTGCTGGAGCCAATCCCATCTCACACTGGGCGAGGGCCAGTCAGTAATATTTCACATTGTCTGGTTTTAGTTTCTTGCCATGTCTTGTCATTTCCTGTTTTATTTTGAAGTCTGTATCTTACCCCTGTCTACCTGTCCAGTTCTTTTCCTGCCTGTGTGATGCTGCACCTGCTTTAATGCGTTTCACTTGTGTGTAGTCAGCCCCTTCCTTGTGTGTACTTAAGCTGTACTCGTGCTATTCCTCCTGTGGTGTCAGTGTTCTCTCGTTCCTTTGTGTGAGTTTCTGGTGAATTACCCGATTCCGGTCCACGTTGTCGGCCTTTTGCCAAGGGTTTCGCTGCCTCTGCTCTATTCTGACTGCTTGCCTGGATTTGACCTCCTTTTCGATTGAACGAACTGTGATTAAGCCCTACCCTCCCTTCGCTCTCGCGCTCGTGTCTCTGTTTCCTGGTGATCGTGACATTTGTCTCTTCACACCAGGATATAGCAACGGCATCAATCTTCGTGTCAAACTTTTGACATCTAAGCCAACAAGTCTATTACCCAGAATGTCAAACTTCTCCTTTACCCTGTTTGGAGACCAGGTGACAGGTAGTTGTGGGAGTGAAGTGAAAGCAACTGAACACCACTGTCTGTGTTTCTGGTACTCGTACTTAACCAAAACTGACTGTGTGACCTTGACAGGTCTTCGTTAAAGGTGGCTCCCCTGCTTTTACACATCACACTGTCGCTGCAGAACAGTGTGAAAGCTCTGACTAATATAGCTTTAGAGAAAGTTCCACACATCTCCCGCCTGATAACTTCAACTTCATGTACGCACCCCCCCCTCCCCCACAATCCCCAGTCTGAGTGCAGCTGTGTGCTTTCTAAACCATGACTCCCCTTAACAGGGACATGATGGCTTTGAAGCCCCGGTACAAGACAAAAGGAGTTTTCTGAGGAAATAATTGTTGTTTATATGGAGTGCGATGGGAGGAGCAGCTCAGGCTCTGTCTTTAAGTTGATTTGCAAGAGTGTCACAGAAGAGTGGGGGGACTCGAGGAGGTGAATCATAGATTGTCAGAAATCAATTCTCTGGGGAGTGCTCCAGTCATCATCCACAATAGGCAAGATGAATAAACCAAATCTCTTGGAGAGCATGTAATAATCCTCAACATAATGGTGTTGCTATGTAGGATAATTCAATCTGAGTTTGAAAAAGGCAACTGTTCATCAGTGCTAAATTGAATATTTCAGACGTCTGCTTTTGTGAAAGTCCCTGAACTGCCCCCCCATCACCACCACAAGATACGCCTTGCCCTTTTCACAGCCACTGTTCTGCCCCTATCCACCCCACACCACTCAACAATCAGCTTTTTTCACCGTGGCTCAGAAGAGTTGTTAGAAATCCACGAGGTTGAACAGCTGATGGATCACACAGTCTGTTTCATCTTTCCCTGCTTTACATTTTCTCCAGGCTCATTACTGCACCAGCGTAGGCTTTCAGCTCTTGGTTGGCAGCAGAAGTTGTTTGTCTCATATACATCGTGCAGCACCCCTGTGTCAACAAGCTCAGCAGCTAAATGCTTCAAACAATGCAGGTTTAATAAGCAACAAAGGAACAATGTACCTGAGGGTACAACATTTTTCTCCAATCTTTTCCGTCTCAACTGCCTCTCTAATGCTGCTGTATGAGAACTACTGATCTTCTCCTCTCTCTGCTGTAATGTGACATTGTACGCGTTTGCAGAGATTATTTTAAAATCTACTGGCAAATGAGCTTGCCTTGATTCCAACAGACTCAGGATTCTGGGTGAACACAAAACAAACAAACAAATTAAAAAAAAAAAAAAAAAAAGGCTTCCTTGTTAATTCAATTACTGGGCACGTTTTTTTCTTCGGCTGCCACAGTCACAGAGGAAGTGTCAAATAAATGCACAACGGATTTACAAATTAACAAATATGGAAGTCTGTTCAATAATTATATTACATTAATAGTATAATTGTATAATTAAATAATAATTAGCTGTTGTGCTATGAGTGGTGTAACTGGAATGGCGTTGTCATTCTATTTGCTGGCTCGAGCCATCACAACAAAAAAGTCATGTCACATGTTGGGTTGAGCTACTACTACTATTCAGGAATTCATTCTTTTTTATTTTATCCTATTTTAATAATTTTATAATAATGTCTATTTCATTGTAATAATTACTATATTTACAGTTAATACATCTCTGCAGCAGTTTCATCCTCAGCAGACACTTTTCAATTATAGTTTTGATGTGAATATAACTTTGATTTGTCTACTCTGCCACAGCACACTGTCTTACTCACAGCGGACATTACCACAACAGATTAAGTGGTGGCGGACTGTTGGGAACTTTTTTTATGATTTCTGTGTGTGGACCAGTTACCTGCTAAGGGTTAAAGATGCACAATGGTTACAATGGTTGTTACACATTTTCACTGATGCACTGGTAGCTAAAAGATCCTCACAGGAAATATTTGTTAAAACACGTGCATCTGCATGAAGCCATTCAATGATAGATTTGGTATCTTTCATGAAATGCCAATGTAGTTACTGTAGTGAACATGCAGCCATGCTAATTAGCTGAAATTTTAATCTCTAATCAAGCAACTTTTTTTTTTTTTCTCCAAGACCAAAAATAGCTACGCTCTGTTGTATCCAGGTTGCTGGTTACTGCAGGGATTTGAACTTCATAACATTAACAACAACAGCCTGGGTTCATTTCAGTTATGATATCAAAAGTCCAACCGAAAGCAACTGAGGCCCCCACTTAAGTCTTGAAGCAATATAATTAGCTGGTCACTGGCGGTGTTCGCGCAGAATTCTTTAATCTGTTATTAGCAGCAGTAAAGTGCAAATGGACAGCCGTCCTCAATCGCACAATTTCGGATCCCCCATTGTGTGATTCACAGCTCTCAAGTCAACAGGAAGGAATGCATCATTCCTGAATGCATTTTCAATGCTAATATTTCCTATGAAATCAAATAAATGTCAATGTCATATGATAATTGGTCAAGAGTATTGATTTGGTGGCAAAATTTGATTTTCAATTTTCCCCAAATGAAAATGTCCTTAAATTAAATCTCCCTCTGTCTGTGTGTCTCTCTCACTTTTTCTCTGTGCTTCCCATCCTTCCACTCACATTCTGTGCGGACTACAGAAAAATAAAGTTGAAATGAAATAATACGACAACACAGGTATTCAGAAATGGCTCCCACTCTCTCTCCCTCTCTTGCTTGCACACGGCACACGTGCACACCATTGTCAGCCTTCAGCAGTACTGCATGTGATGAATGCCACTCTGGTTGGAGATCAAAGCAGGTGAGTGAAGCTGGGCAGCAAAGCACTGGTTCCTTCTACTGTTACACTGCAACACAACTCTGCTCGTGTAGACCCTCTGGCTCCAGCTCGGCTGCTCCAGGTACAGCACATCCTTGTCCTCCTCCCCTTCTGTGTTAATGCTATCCTAGCGTTGCTCAGTCATGCATGGGGGGGGGGGGGCAGCACATTCTTACAACCAGCGTATTGCCTCCCCTATACTGTTTTGTTTAATAAGCAGATACTGCAAAGAGAATACATTTATTTGTTTTCAATACATGCAGGTGGAGGTGGAATTGGAAATTACTCTTTATTGTGTGTTTTGTTTTTTGTTTTTTTTTTTCGCAGGAAGCTTGTTGTGCGCCTGAGCTCCTGATTCTCATCCACAGTAATTGCCTTGGGTTGAGAGAGGAGTAATGACTATAGGAGCTGAAGGCATGCGGCTTACACATCAGAACCAGAGCTCAATATTTCAAGCTGTGAGCAGGCATCCTCTCCTCCCCTATGGTCTGAGAGTGGCTGTCACACAATCAGGCTCCCTGCAACACAGACACTGTGCCTTTATGACACGCAGCATCGACCACACACACAGGCACACGGATGCCAACACACAAAGACTGGCGCAGAGAGGTAGTCATCATAAAGTTCATAAAACTTGATCCAGTGTCTGCCGGGTGGCAGTGGGGCTCTTTTATCCCTCAGCTGCAGAGGAAGGTCTGAATAAAATCTTTTTATTAAGCTTTTATTAAGTAAAACTAACAGAACAGTCTTCAATTGTTTGCAACGCATTCTCAAACTGCCCCTCACTTATAACCAAAAAAAGACAGATGCTCATTTTTTCATGCTGTCATGATATGAAATGACCAGTGTTGATGCAAACAACCATGAACACCACATAACCTCAACTCTTTATTTGATTTTATATTTGACAGTGTCACATTCACAGGCCTCTCACAGGACATGTTCTCATCTGCTGTTACTGAAAAAATATCATATTTAGATGAATGTCTCCGAACAAGAAAGAGAGTGAACAACTGTCATTTTAGAGTGACATTCTTGGTGAGGGAACATCTCATCTCAGGGGACAAAAGGACACTCAGGGTTTCACTGCTGCAGCTATCTGCTATTGGTGCAGCAGCAGAAATACACTACATTTTTGGGCCATTATGTACTGGAAATAATAGCAAAGAAATGAAATAAATTGGGATAACATCAATGTTAAACTGAATAGATGAGCATGTAATATAATCACACGGATTCAACCTCCATTAAACAAGCTGACGAAATATGAACTTTTAAGGAAAACGACGGAAATAAATGACTGAGGTCTTAGGAAAGACAATATGATTGTTTTTTTAAAGCTGGATATACGTACACTTCTTCTATTTAGGGTACTAAATCAAGCTACATGCCCCTCATATCATATACAGTTGTCAAAAAATGTCATTCATTGTAATAAATATGATTTAATAAGCTACCCTTCTGACTCATTTCAGCCATATAAGCATTGAGTGACAGTAAGTATAAGCACAATTGTAGAACTTTGGAACAGTAGATCTGCCATCATGGATGTTTTAAAAATTTGCTTTTATTTATCCCACAATGGGGAAATTCACGGTGTTGACAGCAGCATTACACACACACACACACATACATACAGTGCACTCCAAGCACATAAGAACTGTATAAATATAAAAAATGGAAAATATAAAAAAGTAAAATTAAAATGTAAAAAATGTATTAAAATTAAGAATTAAATTATATAGATACCCGCAACCCGAAAACGGAAAAAGTGGTAGAAGATGGATGGATGGATTATATAAATAAATAATAATAATAATAATAAATAAAAATCTATTTAAAAAAGTATATAGAAGTATATTACAAACAAAATATTCATATTAGCATTTGAAGAAGCAGGTCTGTAAAGATAAATTCTTATAGGAAAAATAACATTTTGAAAAATAACAGTGCTTACAGTGAGTTGCTAAAAAATGTTAATGTATTTATAATGGGTGTGGATACATCCTGAATTCTCTTGACTTGTGTTTACACACCCTTAGCCAATTACAAATGAAAAAAACCCAAATTAAAGGCCCACTTTTCATTATTTGGGGTGTACACTTGATTCAATTGAATTTATTTTTCCCACAAATAAATAAATAAATCCCAGAATATAACTACATGGATCATACACTCTGTTCCAGTTATTAGATATAACCCTCCCCCAGTCACTCAGAGTGTTTGGGGGATGCTGGCGGGCGTAACATTTTGTACTCACAGGCCAATGGACATATCTTTTGAAAGAAAGCATTTTGTCAGCTGGTCTTACTCATGTCAACAGGGAGCATTAATCACAAGATATCATACAGTTGGTAAACAGCTTGACCTCAACAAGACAACAACTATGATCCACAAATTAGATGATTTTTATCGAATTATCTTCAGCCTGTTTAGAGCAGCACTCCAAAGTGGTGCTGTTTATCATGTGCACAGCTCAGGCCACATGCAAGACTTAGTCCGACAATTTTCTATAGTTTGCTTTTGTAAACAGAGAGAAAAGGTGAAGGCCAACATCAAACTGATCCAATGAATAGGTGTTGAGTAATCTGGAAATAACTGGTCGTTCTGGACCATTGAGCTTAATTGTTGTTCAGAGCCACACTGTTTCATCAGATACCTTACTATGATCATAGGCACTGGGTTTGTTTTGAGTCATCCCTCAGACATCAACCGAAATACTAAACACTCAGTCTACCAAATCCAAATCTCAAAATAAATGTACTGTGTACTCATATCTAAGCAGCCTTGGCTAAAAATGACTGTCCCTGTTTATAGGAAAATACCCAACCTTTTCATTACAAACTGTACATTTATTACCTTTGAAGAGTTGCCAAAACAAAAACATAAATGTATAGAAATCAGAGGAAAGGAGACGTACTGGCAGTTTTATTTAATTCATTTATTTATTTTACATTATATATTCGATACACATATATAATCTTTTATTTCTTTCAATCATGTATCGCATTATCCCAGAGATTAAAGCTGCCAATTGACCAGAAAATTAATTGTCCCACCCTCTTTGATTTTGATGAGCAAGTGATGTTGATTGTAGGCTGTGTTGTGGGATAGTTTTGGAATATCACAGAAAAAAAAAAAAAAAAAAAAAAAAGGACATGGTTCTGCATTCAGCAACAACCTCAGACTCTCACAAGTGGAGTCTTTAGTAGAGCAACGATCGTACTGACTGTCCTTCTGTAGTGAATCAAAGTATTCTCCTTTTCCATGAAATGGGCCGAGTTTCTCCCAGACGTGAGTTCTGGTTTGGCGGAACTGGCCTTAGTTAATAGAGTAAGAGCCAGCTTTGGTCTGTGGTGCTTTGGCAAGGTGGGAGAGAGCTGCTCCTGAAATACAGGGAGATTAACTCAAAGTGTAGGTGATAACCTCACTGTCTGACGTAGACTTCCTCACTGCTAATACCAATTACCCCTTGCCTCATGCACCCCCTCAGAGAGACACCCTCACAAGTATGCGCACACATGCTCACAAGCACACACTCATCTGGGGAATCACCTTGATTTGAATGTTTTTCGCTTCAGGCCAGAATACCCGCCGGGGGTCTCTTTAATCCCTCAGGTTTCTCCCAGAATGCATCAGACCCCTTCAATAGTCAGCAGAGGATCTCTAAACAATTACCTTTAAGTCTCCTACTATCTCCACGGGTAAGCCTCTATTGTCATACTGTATGTCCACAAAGTTTTTATATTGCCTAGCGCTGTTTATAGCATCTTGTAAGAGCTTCCCCTAAAGCTGTAATCTGATCAAAAATTTCACGTCTTTTTTCAAAGTCCAGATGAACTCATTTAACACAGCGTGCATATACCATTTCCTCATGGAGCTAATGGGTCATCTGTGTTTTTACCGTCCTTGCTACCCCATCACCGTGCTCCAAAATTCCCTGGAATAAGCTTTAAAAACAGAAGGAGGTCTAAAGAGAAATGAAAGATGAGCCATTCTGACAGCGTAATTGAGCAGTGGAAAGTATAGGTAACCTCATTAACACTGCACTGTAGCTTTTGCCGCATCGAGATCATGCTCTGATATGTGTCTTGATGCGTTCTGACACCATACTTAGGGGAATCATCTCCTAGTCTATGGTAGTATGAACAATGTAATTGCACTTTAAGGTTTAGCGTTATTGCATTATGTAAATGACTTCAGAGTAATGTGGAGGATAACTTAATGATGTCCCTTACCAGTTGTACTTATGACAGAAAAGCCTTTTACAGGTTTTACTAATAAACAATATTATTTCCATCAGAAGCTTTTGAAGGAATAAAGAACGCTAAAAACTTTCATTCTCAGCTTTTTATTCTGACCAACAGGTTCCTACATGAAGACACGTTGCAGCTACAATTAGACCAGCTCCTTTCACTGGTTTTAAACAGATTCATTTTGGAAAGGCTGCTGTCACATGCATAATTGCTCAAATTTGGCTTGAGTTAGTGTTTCAGGGATTAGGTACTTTTAAACAGCAAAGAGTATATTTTAAATAGTAAGGAAGTATAATTGGAGCAAAACAACAGTGCACCTGTGGCAGTGGAATCTGTTGCATAAATTATAGAAAACAGTAAAGCTGAGGTCAGGAAAAAAAAATGCAGGAGTTGGAAACTTGTGGATTCCATTTTCTCTCCCACAAACTATGACAAGGTTTCAACAAATTCTGCAAGTGGAAGAGTTGTGTTTTACAAATCCCACATTTATTCAAACACATACTCATGCATTTTTGCCACAGTTTCTGCAGTGACTCTGGTGCAAAACAAACCTTCTCACAGTTGTATAAAATTATGGGAAGTTTTCGACAACATCTGGGTTTCGTACACGAAAATCACGATGTGAATTCATGCTATCGGAGTTGCGCAACTGTTCTGACAAGTTGATTGCTCCAACATGGCTGGATCATGATGCTGACAATCCAGAGGCCGTAACATCAAGTGGGCGTGGCCTAAAGTGTCACTAACTGACAATTCTCAGTACGACTCAGTATCACTTTATATATACACAATACATACTGTAATACATACAAAATATGCTAATATCAGAACCATATTTATATTGCACGGTAGTGTATGAACACACCAAGCAGCTGAAATACTTCCACTCATCATATTCCTATTTGTATTATGTAAATTTCTTTTAATATATTGTTTATATAGTCCATCTTGCACTGCTTTTAACTTCATGTTAATTTTGTATCTCCGAAAATGTAATTACCAGAGAGCAATAATAAATTCGAGTCAATCATCCGAGTCACTTCTCTTATGTACTAATTTGTTTGGCCAATAAAGGTGAACCTGATTTTAGCTCTGCTCTGCATGTCATACAAACATGTGCTGCAAAATTGAAAAAAATTAAAGTGTGCAATGTTTCCTTAGACGCAGAACAGAAAAAAAAAAAAAAAAAAAAAAAAATCAAGCAGTTGTTGATTTTGACTTTGTCTTTGTGGTTCCAAATATATCTAAAAAAAGATCAAAACAAAAAAACAAAAACCTATCTATTTATTTGAAAAAACAGCTTGCAAGTCTGCAAAACTCATTCCAACAATTCACATATTGCAACTGTGGCAAAATGAGAGACAATGACTTTTTTTTTTTTGCACCAGTGATGCAAAACCTCTAGAAGTTACAGATCTTTGGTGGTATATTTGTGGGACAGAGAAGAAAAACTTTCTCATATCAGTCTGTGCATTTGATTAATTTTTTTGTCAGCCATATGTGATATTTTGCAGAAGCCACATATATCCGGTCTTACATAGATTCACAAGCTATGTCCCATGTTGTTCCATAAGCCACAGATAAATCATTAGAAAGGAGTCACAGGCAAAATCAGACAGAATTTCTCTTATCCCTTCGACAGTGTGTGTATCATTGAAATCTACCTAAATGTATTTTGCCATCTTGACTCCAGTAAGGAAAAACAAGTGAACCCTCTCTGCAGCCTAATAGAGGCTGATAAACTTTGGCACTTCAGACACATAAGAAGAGCATGGCATGCCTTCCTACTAATCTTGGTCCTTGGGTATCACAGCTGCTCCACAGCCGACCCTCACACTGAATTTACATCAAAATCTTTCTGATCAGAGCAGCTGCTCCCACGAATGGTCAATTCAAGGTTTTGTGTGTCTGCTGGGGTCCTTATGCTGGCTGGCAGATGTTCATTAGCCAGCTAGCCTTTCATCTCGGTATGAAGAACAATGGCCTGGCACTCTGTCCTGCTCTTTCATGAGCTAATAAGGCATCATATCTGACCTCTAGGCAGGCAGGAATCCATTTGGCGCACAACATCTGAGATGGAGCCGAAGTTCAGCACTCAAGATGCCAGAGAACCCGCCCAACTTCTGTGAACAGACACGATTTTGCCTTCTAAGATTGCTGTTTGTTTATTTGAAATGGGTTTATTGTGTCTTTCAATCTAATTTAATCGTGACCTCCCCCTGTTTCATCATCTGTCCACACAGTGTTGTGTGGGTTTTTATGGACGTACGGCTGCAGTGGAGATAAACGTATATCTGAGAAAAGGGAAATATGTTAACGTGCGGCACAGTGGTTAGCGCTGTTGCCCCACACTAAGAAGGACGTGGGTTTGATTCCTAGGCCTGGGGCCCTTATGTGCGGGGTTTGCATGTTCTCCCCCGTGCTTCTGTGGGTTTCCCCCAGGTACTCCGGTTTCCTCTCACCGTCCAAAGACAGCATGTTTGGGTTAACTGGTGACTCTAAATTGTCCGTAGGTCTGAGTGTGAGTGTGAGTGGTTGTTTGTCTCTGTCTGTCTCTGTGTGATGGACTGGTGACCTGTCCATGGTGACCCCGCCCTCAGCCAATGTGAGCTGGCTCCAGCATCCCCCACTACCCGGAAACAGATAAGCAGTAGAAGATGAATGAATGAATGTAATTAAGGCCTAAGGAGGCAGGGAAAAGAATTTAAATTGCATAATAATGGATAATGATTGATTTCTTTTTCAACCCTGTGATACGACCCATAAAAGTGTCTTCTAAAAGAAGTGCTGTCGCAATTCACAGCACTTGAAGACTGATTGCATCACAATCAGTGCGACTTGGAGGTGGCACTTTCATATCCCAAACATATCACAAGATTCATTTCACTCTGGAAATGGAAATAGTGGAACAGATTAAAAAAAAAAAAAACCTACAGGGAGCGTGAGCATTTCAGATGGAAGAAGTAGCTTTCTAATGCTACATCTTGTAACCAAAGACTGGAAACTTCAGGTTTCAGCGAAAAAAAAAGCTGCGTGTCATCAAGTTTGTGCTTTGTGACACAGAGGTAACAGCTTTTCCCTCACATGAAGGGAAAATCCTCCACTCTATGTCATTTTGTCTTGACCTTCATAAACTTAGTTATAGCAAGTGTCAGGGTTGCTGAGGACAAACTTATGGTGCCAAGTTTATCAGTGCAAAGTTGTCGTGGTTACAGAAAAAAAAAAAAAAAAAGTTTATGGCTTGGTTATTCTTGGAGACTAAAAGTATGTGTTCTAGTAAAAGGTTTTGGTTTGGGTTCACATCGACACTTTTTGTTGCCGTGGTTTCAGTGATTCCAACATTATTATCTTGCACTTTCCAAAACAAAACCTAACCATGGCACAAATGACCTACAGCCCAAACGTCAATAACATTCAGATGTCTGCACTGTAAATATGAAGCTACAGCTAGACGTTACTTAGCTTAGCTTATCAAAGACTCTAAAGCTCAGTAATCAGTTTGATTTGTTTATTGCATTTTTTCAAGCGTTGCCTTGTTGCCAACAGTTATGGTAAACTTCTGGACCTTAAGATCTTTGTGCACAGAGGTGTGATGCAGTAGTCCTGAAGCTGGACTCTCAGCACACATACACAGTTTTTTTTCAACCTGTTCACTTTCTCAAATCATAAAATCCATCAAGAGTTGATGGATGAGACACTGGACTGAGCTGGTTTGGTAAGTTTCTGCCTAAATCACAGCACAACAGTACACACTGCACACACACACACACACACACACACACACACACACACACACACACACACACACACCTCAGTATCCAGTGTTATTTCCACTGTGGCCTCCGGAGTAGCCAACTCTGGGGTTCCAGGGTAACTGTCCCCCACAGGGACACATTATGTGACTATGATATGTGGTGTGAAGCGCTGACATGTCATCTTTGACTAAAGTGTGAGGCGTCTCAGTTTGTGCCACAGCTGCCTGTGTCCTCTGGAGGGAAAGGGTATCTGTTAGGTGGGAATGACTTGTTTACTTTTGTCAACCCCAAGGATCTTCCCCATCCACTCATACATATGCAAGCCCACCACCCGACAGACACACACTCCATCAGAGAGGATATGGCACTCTGAGCTAACATTAAGGGTGACCCCTGAATAAAGCCTTCCACCTCAAAGCAGGTCTCCACCCAACACCCTAAATGTCCTTCCTTTGTAAGTGACATCTTTAAACTCTCAAATTCTTAAATGCTCTTGAAATGAATGCAGAGTTAACTGACTGTCACAATGTTGGTCTTGTGTGGTTTTGTGTCGATTTATGTTTTGAAAAGCATCTTCACTGCTGACGAGCCAGACAGCACTATCACATGATTTTTCCCTCTGGGGATTTGTAACAGCGCTATATCCTTCCAACCAATCAGAGAAGGACTGGGAGCTCATGGCCGTCAGTCAGTACATGGCCGAGCTTCTGGTTTACGACTCCTTTTGCACAGAGGCTTTACAGTAGTTCCAGTATTCGCCGCTCAAACATGTCACTTCCCTTCAATCTCAGTCCACCAAACTTCTGATTCAGAGAGAACAGGATGAATGTGACAGGCTGGGAGGGTTTGGGGTGGGACAGGGATGGATGGCCACAGGATAGGGATTGGTGAGGTGGGAAAAGCTAAGTCATATGCTCATATACACACACACACACACACACACACACACGCACACACGCACACACGCACACACGCACACGCACACACGCACACGCACATTGTGCATGCAGCTTCCATATATTAGTGCAACATGCCAGGTATTTTATATATATACTATATTACATACTTTTTAGAATACTGTAGTTATAAAAAAATCATGAATATAAACTACAAATATCATAAAAATAGTATAAAGTTGTTGTTTTTTTCCCCATCAGTCATGCATCAATTTTTTACAGATGAAAATATATCTACACCTGTAGTTTAGATTGCTATAAAATTTGGTACAGCTGCTCATGTCCCCTGAGGATGTAGTGCATCTTTGGTGCTCCCTTAGCTTTCCTTCTTTAATTGTTCCTATAATATGGTTTTATAGCCAAACGTCTGCAGTGCTAAAAACATTGCCATCACCATGAGCTTTAGCTTATGTGTGGTGTTAGAAAGCAAATACTAGCCTAATAAAATACTTTACAAATATATGAAAAAACTTTATTGATGTCATTAATAGCAGCCCAAAAGAGCCACTAGTCTAGCACCACTGTCACAAAATAACCAACTGTGGCAGTGATATCAAAATAGCTCAGGTTGTTATAATCAGGAGGTTTTGTGATTGAAATAGGGTACAAACTGATGGTCAAAATCACATTTTATTTTGCGTATGCGATTCTAAAAGGACGTGTAATTCATTTGAAGAGTAGCGTGGTGCTTGCTTCCTCTTTTCCATGCACGGAGCTATGCCCTGTCATACAGTGAGAGAAAGAAAAAAAAAAAAAAAAAATTCATGTCATTTTCTTCAGTTATCAGGTATTTCACATCTTGCACTTTGGTCACCATGTTTTCAAATGCTGTCCGTGCTCTTGAAACAATTTTGTTTTCCTGCAGAGCTTCAATGAAATACCAGTGTGATAGTTTTTGAACAGCAGCATCTCTGTGCTGACATGTTTTTTTAGCCCAAGGTGATGACAGAGTGTGATCGAAAGGCTGTGATTGCTTTTAAAGGACTGAAGGGTGTACTATTGCAAATCCATACAAGCCATGAGCTGATTGATTCCAAATATTACAAAGGTGAACACTGGGGTCACATTTAACAGATTTTTGCAGAGAAAATTTGCTGAACAAGATGCGTTGGGGGTTACAGGGCAAGGCAGGTGTGACTATACCATTGTTGCTTTTATGCCACTTTGATGTGCTGCATCACATGCATGAATAGATCACTCGAAATTTTGTTTGATGCCGTTCACAATCAACAATTTCATTTTTTTTTTATATCAACATTTAAATTTTTTTTTTTTAATCTGTTTTACAGTAGTTGACACAAATAAAAATTCTAAAGATTCTTTCCATGCTAAACCAATGCATTCTTTAATAAACGAAGCTATACTGCTGAAAACACACTGAAACCTGAAATGTGTTGTGTTGCTTTAGGAGTACCTGATGTGAATCATAATGTCTGGGCCCATTCTATATTTAAATTCACATATTTGAAGCTTTTGCTGCATGCCCCTCTGCAACATCCTTTTGACAGACACCTGAAAAAGCTGTATCTGCAAGCGGGCATCCATGGGAATAAGCTTTGAAGCGATTACATTTGATAGCAATCTTCAATGGGACCATGAATGACAGCTATGCATCTGTTTGGAAATAAATGCAAAACAAAATGCTGCCACTCAACTACAGCTTTCACACGTTTCCCCTGTCTATTAGTATTAACACAGAAATTTCACCTAGAAAACAGTGGAACAGAAAGACATCTCAGAAAGCCTGGGCTGTCGCTCCGTGCCCAGTAGACAAAGTGTGAAGTAACAGACACTGCACTGTCACACTGCCGCATCCTACCACTTACGTTTAACAGACTATGATGCTTTTGAAATGTGTCTGATCAGATAAGGAACAAAAATAAGTTTTCATGCAGCAGCGGTCGAGGTATCATGAAAAGTCAAAAGCAAGTATAGGATGACTTTGACATGCATGCTCCTCATGTGTTTATGGCTGAAACAGTCTCATTTATGTCGGGCTTTGTTGTGCTTTGGTGCTTTGTCTATTTTGAACTGGGTGCTGTGCTGAGTGGGACACAATTGCTTTAGTGTAGCATCCCTTCCTCCTATCCTTCATGAAAAAAGCATCATGGTTGACACGTCTTTGATATCGTTCATTTATTTTGTCTCTGGACGATGAAATTCAAAGAGGGCCAAGATGCCAACATTGCCAAATGTGTCCCAAATAAATGATATCCAAGCCAGAATGGGAGCTCCTTGGAGAGCGTCCTAGCCAAAGGCAGTAAATCAATTGGCCTGCGCCAGCATCCGTGCAGGAAAACACAGTAGGGGGACCAACGGCCTCAGTTGACTTGGCAGCTCAAAGGGGCCTCTGACCGTGAGCCAGCAGGCTCCTCAGGGAACTAGAAGCAGCTCTTGGGCCTCTTAGTGAGGGAAGATAGAAACCAATCTGGGGAGGAATTACAATCAGGCTTAAAAGAGGCACACAGTGAGACAGGCGGGGTTTGTTAGGTTGTATTTTAACAAATAGGGAAATACACATATTGCCTTTCTTGCTGAAAGCAACATGAGAAGATTTAAAACCACTTGCATCTCTGCACAGTAAATATAGCTTTAAAATATTGTCTCCCTGAATGAATAAAAAGTATTAGGGCACTTGAAGGTTTATACATCCATTTCATTTTGGCAGATAGTCCTTGACACGTTTCTTTGGAGGTAAGATTGAACATAATATGCATCTGTTTAGTCCCCCAAAAAACAAAGAAACCAGATAAACCTATTCATGTTCATCTCTAGTAGACTATATCCTCTAGCATCTATATCTCCCAACTCTCAACGTCAATTAATGTGTGTAGCGCTTAAAAGTAATCTCTATCATTTAAATGAATCTAAAGCCACTCAGCAGAATATGGGAGGTCCCACATCAACTCACCAGCTGCCACCTTTAAAGTCCCAAATTGTCTGAGACGGGCTCTGGTGGGTAGTTGGGATATTGATGTGGTGCCGTCTGCTTGGTTGCCTATTCCTGCTGGCCGCTAGCCAGACTTTAGCAAAGACATTAATGAGAAAAGTCGTAACCCACCGGCGGCTCTGTTATTGTCTGCCTAAACAACAAGGTGAGGCAGCCATTTTCTAGAGTTTACACTGACTAATGTTTGCATACATCAACATCCATTGAGGCAGCATGTTACATCACACACATCTGCATTAACAGTAGTAACCTGCAGCTACATTAGTCATTCCCTTATGCTAATGTTTCTCATCTACATTATTCAGAGGCTGTAGTTCCAGATGTAAAACTGCTAATATTAAAAACTAACAGATAGCACTCGATTGGCCTCGTGAGGAAAATAAAAGGAGTTCATTCAGTGCGTGAACTGTACAAAACTGTATTTGAAAATATTCTTAAAAGGGTTATTTAACCTGAATTGCTAATAGGGTGTTTTTCCTCTAAACGGGTCTTAAGATATTTACCTCTGGTTTTGATTAATCTCTATGAAGACTAGTGGAATTTTTGATCATAGGTACGACCAGAGATACAAAAATATAATTTATTTTTATTAATGAGAACAGTTGTTTTCAGGGAAGTGTCTGTATTTCAATGGCAACAGATATATATATACACACACATATATATATATATATATATATATATACACACATATATATATATATATATATATATATATATATATATATATATATATATATATATATATATACATATATATATATATATACATACATGCATACAGACTTTTCTTGGGGGGGCTAGGCGGGTCCTATGGCTATTATAGGGGGAGCTACAGCACCACCTAGCACCACCCTGGCACTGCCATTGAATGTTTTTAACTTAAAAAGAAAAAAAAACAAACAGCCTGGGGCCTGTAATTTACAGTACAGAAATGGATGCTGCATGGAAAACAGAATAAGAACAGAAAGAGAAATCAAAAATTGCCTCATGCTTGTATGCCTTTGCCAAGCTCCAGCAAATACGCTCACAATCCCTTCATCTTGAATTTAAATCATGATCAGAAGTGTTTTTACAGAACATTATGATGTCCCAGTGATGCTGACCTTAGATCATTTGGATTGAAAGTTTCACTTAATTTTATCCTCACAGACATTTGAACGAAATTCTGTCATAATTATGGATGTCTGAGTTACGGCCTAAATGTGAATTCACAATGAACTTTGACATCAAAAGCCAAATTCTAATCATTTCACCTTTGAGTCCAAGTGGATGTTTACGTGTAATCTAAAGAAATTTCCTCTTTCTAGACAGTCTCTAGAAACCACACCCAAGAGGCCAAAACCATGTATTTTGAGGACATCACAACCTTGACCTTTGACCACCAGAACATAATCATTTCACCCTTAAGGCTAATTGCACAGACAAAAGGGCTGTAAAAACATATTGCCTCCAGATCTGGCTGATGTCTGTGCAGCGGCATGAGAGGAAATGGTTCTAATGCCGCATCCTTGTACAACTTTGATGTGATTGTGATGATTCTTTTGACCCATCAGCAGCACAGAAAAAGTCAGTTGAGCACTGTCCAGTTAAATTGAGCCGGTGAAATTCAGAGGAACAGGGCTGTAAACGTTTGGATATCCCAGGCTATGCAGATTCCATTTTGGCATTGTTGTCTGTCTCATTAATTTCAAAGTTTTATGGACGTACAAATTTCAAATCAAGAGCTCATTTGGAATCCTATTCAAAGTAAGGAAAATAAATAATTTCTTAGTGGTTTTCAGCAAATAAACACTCCATCTTGGCTTTACAGGGCTGTATTCACAGTTTGGAATTGTTACACCCCTGCAATTAACTTACAGTCGCCAGTTAAATGGCTGTTTGACACTTTTAATGTCCTTCCTGACCAGGGCATAACAGTGAGAAATTTACAGCAAACTTAACAATATATTCAAAGCAAATGACCAAAAGAATACAGGGATAGTGCGCAATTCCACTATGGCAACTGCAAATTCCACAATGCTTGATTTGCCTTGTGTTTTGAATGGCTAAGCCTGTAAACCTGCTTTGGACAATATCACAAACAGTTTCAATTGATAAAAGTTATGGGCTCAACTGCTCAGGCACTGTGAAGCTCAGGCTATACTGTACATGCAACATACAGAACACGCCTTTGCCTGAGGCGGATGATCAGATAACCATCATATCTGATCAGGACATCACATCTCCGCTTACATAGGTGGCAAACAAATATACTTTCACAGGAGTGTTTCAGGGGATATGAATTAATCCCTTCAGCCCTCTTTCATTTCCCAGCACTTTGAGACCACATGTTGTCCTGCAAAGTGCTTACAGAAGTGTGCTTCTGTGTGCACACACCTTTGTGTTTACGTATGCCTGACCCATTACTGTGCTGCTATTTTAAATGCTATAAAAAACCAGCAGAGGAAAATGACTGGTGTTGAATTACTCCAATGAGCAGAGCGATCAATCTTTGCTTTTTTACTTCCATCCTCCCACCAAGTTCATTTCACTTTGTTGAAACACGCAGAGAAAAGCCACATATTGGGTAACACAGACCTATTTAGAAAGCAATTTAAGATACTACACCGATTCTGGGGCCAGTGATGGAGTGTTACCTCTTAATTACACTGTATCACTATTACAGGGAAGCACTCCAATATGACTTGTTGCTTTTACTGTTGGTTACAGAAAATGCTGAGAGAGATGAGTCAGACATAATGAAGCAAATGTTCTCATTTGGGGCAAATTCGAAGTTTTGCCCAAAATGCAGCAAACATTGAAGTAGTGTACTTTCATACATTTTCAGAGATAAAAGCTTGTTGTTGGTAAGAAACATAACATTTCACATGACAAACTATATATTTCAGTAACAACAACAAGAGGAACATTGAGGTTTAGATTAGAATTGTTGCTGTGGTAGAGGTTCTCTTAAAATTAGAAGATTTAATAGCTCAGTTATGGCAATAATTAGTCAGACAGCTTAGCGTGGCGAGCGAGGGTGGTGTACCAAAAGTTATGAAGTAGGGTATGTATTTACCAACAACGCCACCTAGGGAGTTTTACCCTAAGAATTTCCCAGGTTGCATGGTTGGCAGCCACGTAAATATTCACAACAAAATATTTAAAAAAATCCTAGGCAGCCAAAACAATGAATTAAGGAAAAATTTACTTTTAACCGAATCAAATTAAGATTTACAAAAAAAAGTAGGCCAATACACAACAAAGGCAGAATAGAATCAAATTATATAAATCAAAGCACAATAATAATAATAACAATAATAATTAAATAAATAATTAAAAAACTACCAAAAACAAAATAAACAAAACCAAATTCAACTCAATACTAAGCTAAACAACATCTGGACATAAATGGGCAAAAATCACACAATTACAAAGGACAACTAATGGAAAACAAACCATAAGCTATACCCGGATAAATAGAAAACCAGGAAAAACAAAGAGATCCCACACAAAATCAATCAAACTAAAATAAATTGACTCAACCCGTACAATTAGGTCTCAGCTTTCAGGTGGCTGCCAGCAGGCCGACACACACACACACACACACACACACACACACACACACACACGCTCCAGAGTACAGACCCAGTAGCCGTACAGCCCACAATCGGCGGTAGGCAAAAGCAGCAGCGAAGCAGCACAGCCCCACGCCAAGCAGAGAGGACGGGGCTCAAGGCTCTGTTAGCCACTGAGGCTAACAGTCCCTATCACACACACAGGCTGTACAAGTGGGGGCTAGAGGAGGCAGAGCCCTTCAGGCATACATACTGTCTGACCCTTCTGTCCAACCCCAGGGGTTAACAAGGCGTTGGGGAGATCACTCAGATGGACCAGGGCGGTAAGACCAACGTCACTCCAGCTATCTAACATTGCCAAAGTTATGAAGCGCCAGCCAAACAACTACAATAAAGTTTTAGCAGTGCAGCTACTGCATCCTTACCTGCAACCAGTAGATTGTTGTAAACAGGAAGCGAGGTAGCCGGAATTGGGCGTGCCCCAACGCCCAAAAGCAAGAGAGAGCGAGAGATGGACGCTACCTCGCTTTATAGAGTGCTCCCCCGCTGTGACTGGGCCAGGGGCCAAATTACCTACCGGGGAGACATCTATCCTGCTACATTAGCTTTGCATCAAAACAAGCAACAACAGGAAATGACTAACTTGCCTCTGTCCAAAGGTAACAAAACTCACCCACCTGCATTTTTACAACTACCTAACCCTTTAACACCGAACATTTCTGTTGTCCACCTGGACTTTTTGTTTATTTTAAGCACAAAAGGGCCTATTTTTCCAAACCCCTTAAAACCTTCGATATCCGGCAGTTTACAGTATGAAAAAAAATGTATTAACGGTTAACAACGAAGGAACGGACTCGCCGACTTCCGGCAACAGCGCGAACGAAACTACCGTAATGATCCTATATTGGCTGTGACGCGCAACTTCTCGGCTTTCATAAACCGCTGGAATTTCTCCGATAGAGCAAACATTTGCGAACTTGCGGTAATTTCCAAGTGCGGATGTGTTAATGTGCCGCCAGTGGTATAAATGTTTTCTTTTTAGTCAATAAAAAAAAAAACCCAGAAATGAAAAGATAAACTTTTTAGTCAAGGGTTTACATGGTGGACTATTAAGGACTTATTTGGAAGTTTCACTAGTTCCACACTAGCTAACATTAGCATAGCAGTTGCTTACCCAGCAGTCTACAGGAAACCATAAATAATCTTTTTTTACTTGTCAGGAGGTGTTTCAGGTGGAGGAAGGATAAGTAAATGTTAATTCTTCGAAGTTCATTAGCTAACTAGCTATAGCCTCCAACCTGCCAAGTAGTGCAGATCGCAAGTTGTATTATAACCCATTAACGCAATGATGGCCAATGCTCTTGTGAAGGGGTATTCAAAACTGGCTACTCTGGGCAAAACACTATGCTCTGTGGCAAAACAAATATTTACAAATAACTCCTCTAAAGGAACAACATCTTCCTGTGATCGTTGCCAACATTTAAATTCCACACTGCCAGCAGCGCTTATTTTGGGCAAATCTGAAGATCTCAGCAACTGAGAAGACACGGCAGGTATATTGTTACATAAGGATCTTGCATAATGCTGTTTTGTAGTTGCCATCAGAGACAATAGAAAGCTGCACAGCAAGTGTTTCTGAGTATCAGTATTAAAGGCACTCGGCTAGAAAATGAAAACACGACTATAGTATGGCTCTACGTGTTGTACCACAGTTCACATTCATGTTTATACAACTAATTCCCAGCAGGTGAAAAAGACAGTTCTCGATATACACGCAATGACTCGCCTGCTGTCTACTTGAAGCTTATTTGGACTTACACAGCTACTGATGAGGATAAACAGACAACACTGAAGTTACTTTACTTCCTTATCAATAAGCTGTTTGAAATCATGTCAGGTATACTGAGTAAAAATGTAAAGATTCTAAATATGCTCTTGGTGGTAACCAGAGTCTGAGCTGTGATCAATTGGTGCAGTCAGTCTTGCTTTTGACTTTGCTAGTGGTTGTTCCTACATGTCAGGTGTGCGTTGGTACATATCCCCCCACACATGAAGTGTTTCCGAAAATGAGGTGATTCAACAGCCTCCCACCAGGAAGAAATACTCTCAGTCTGTTTTAGTCTTAACACAGAATTTAATTTTAATTAAATGGTTAATGAGCCATGGGATTAATGCCAATGACTTTTTAAAGCAAACATCTATAAATCATTAAGGCTCCATTTGAAAGGGAGAGCGAGCAAGGCTAACGAGTGTACGTGCCTCCAGCTGCCCACTACCATCACCTTGCTCTCTCTCTAATTCTCTGGAGCCACATCAGCCTTACATTGGTCAAATCTACAGCACACAGACAGACGTTGAATGTGCACTGAATGAACTTCTTTTTAAATAGTCATGATGAAAGCTTGACATAACACTAATGTGGTGCTTATTTTACATCTGCATTAGCTTTTTCAATAAGAGACTAGATAAGGACACAACTTCAACACAGGTCACAATATTCCATGAAATTGTATCAGCACGAACTAAGTGTGATGCACTCTATTTGGAAAAACCAGGTTAAGCCGAGAGACTAGACAATGAGTAATCAATCGTGAATGTAAACCTATGGGCCACCAGTTATGGAGAAAAAAAAGAGCTTTGCCATGATAGCAGAGGCAGAAAGGTAGAATTGTCTGAGAAATAGAGGTCAATAATGTGTGTGTTTTTGTGTGTATATATATATAATTATATCCAAAAACAGGTGACAGTTAATCATTTTACCGGTATGACCACTGTTGTCATTCATTAGGGCTCACCACAATTGTTGTTTGCTCATTTTGCCAGGCAACTGCCAGTCAAAAGTGATCAAACTACACCAATGTTGTCCATAAAGCAGATTAGATTTTGTGTTTTGTGTTTTTGTTTTTTGATTTTTTTTTAAAGTTTGATTGTTGCCCATTTGGCCTTGCAGAGTTTTTTCGTACATATTTTTTAATGTCGAAAAATCCCTAACCAAATCTTTAGGGACTTTGCAACTGTGCAGATGCCTCAAGTCTCACAAAAACCCCAAATCACATTCTATAATATGATATGAACGGTCCTTCAAATGTATCAGATATAAGCATTCAGTCAGGGCCTGCAGTGAGAAATGAGCCTCTGCATCTGGGATATTAAAACTTCTATTCACTGGCAGCTGCCTAAATTGATGAATTTAGAAAATGTTCCAGCAAGCTGTGAATATTTCACGTCATCTCTGGATGAGAGAGGCACAACAGCTCACACCTCACTGTCTTTGTATCCTGGATGGATTCACCCTCTAAGAGATTTAATACTAAGTATCAGCCACTGGGGTGACATTTAATGTGTTTCAACTGGACTGTAATACAATATAGAAAATGAACTATCAAATAAATTGTCAGGATCCTAGTGTTTCCGTTGTTGTCCCTCCCCTTTTGTTGTCTTGTCTTCCTGTCTTGTTTGTGTGTCTGTCTGGAGTTGGGTGGAGCTGGAGTCACAACTCACCTGCATACCTGCCAGTCATCTGCAATCAAGCCATATTCTCTCCTCTCTGGATAAAAGCCTGGTTCAGCTCACCACCCATTGTCATATTGTCTGCTTACCCATGCGGTACCACACCTTGGCTCCAGATGGGTTTCAGGTTCTCGTTGAGTTTGTCTTTTGTGTTTCTAACTCAGATCTCCTTTTGCAATTAAGTCTCCAGTTCCTGTATTCCTGTTGTGACTCTGAATCCTTGGCTCCTCCCTTCCCTGTTAAGCCCAGCAACCCGCCCTCTGGCTTCCACCACTCCTCCAGCCTTTGGATCACTCTCCCCTTGGACCTGGATCTCCAGTGTCAGCAACCCCACCCTGCTCTGTTGCAGCCACACTCACCTGGACAGCCACTCACAAGACAGACTCTGCATCCCAAACCTTTTGTTAAATAAATCCACCACCTTGTCGATTCACCAGAACTGTCTTCAAAGTTCTTTTGTCTGTATTTTGGGGGCCAATGTTCAACTCGTTATGACATAAATGGGTGTTTTGGAAATTCTACAATAGCTCACATGACAATTTATACAGGAGAATAGTGTTTATGTACAGTCACGAACCATCAAGTAACATTGTTTTATTGCCAGTAACCCACAATTTTCTCTCCACTTGCCTTTTAGTGGAAAACAAAATTATTTCTCTTTTCTTCATTTCAAACAGTGCAATATTCACCTTTGCAGAAGCATGTATAATTGGCTTCACCAAAAGTATTGTTCATCTGCCACTTTTTTTTTTTTTTTATTGACCCATTGAATCTACCAATACAACCGATGTTAGCCACCTGTCACGCTTTGTAGAACTTTCCCTTTTAATGTATCAAAACTTCTTTTAGTCATGCAGAGGTGAGCAACTTTTGAATCCTAACTATTTAATTTGACAAAGACACCTGGCCACCTGTCGATGATTTATTTGACTTACCCACTCCATCGTCTATTATATTATAAAAAAAGAGAATTGGATGTAAAAATCCCTAAGGGCCTGTGCTAAATTTATCTTAAACCAAATCACTAAAGCCTACTGATGCTTGACAGTCTGGGCAGGTGTTCACACTCCTCAGCAATATCCAAGGGAGTCCCAGTTGCACTGCTCCTGACTCAGGAGGAATCTGACTCACTCTGAGTGAGTCAGATTCTTCACTCTACTGAAGACTGGATTTGCTGAAAGTCAAACAATGCACTGCCAAAATGCCCTCTTTTTTTCCCCACTATCTGTTCCTTGCCACCAGTATTGAGAAATAAGATGCGACGTTTGAGCTGTATTGCTTGGAATAGTGTGGTTCATATTATTAGTTGACTTTTGTTTCACTGTGAAACTGATGCCACTTAATGACAACAGAGCTGCTTGTAGTTCAAATGCATCCAAGGTATGGACTTCAAGGTCTCAAATAAAGCTTGGCGCTGCCAAGGTGCTTATAGTTGACACTGACACACAAAGCCATCGCTGTGTGAGCACTCACCAATAGCACTGTCTACTGAAGTGTTAACAGCCCTGACACTGCTGGTTTCACGATTTGTCTTGACATGTCTTCCTGCAAGTCACCACCCCAATGTATATTTTTCTTTTAAATAAATGAAAAGCCAGAGCAGGGAATAAACACAGATTCTAAATAGGAGCTGACAGCACCACTGGATTTGGAAACGGAAGCTTCAGTGGAGTTTGTTTTTCTTTTTTTACTTAGTTTTTTTTTGGGGGGGGGGGGGTTACTGACAATTACAGGCAGAGAGGGCGACAGATAAGAGCACTGGTGTTCTTTTGGTGTCGCAGCGTTCCTGTCGAGCACTGCAAGTTGGTGGAAGGCCTCGTCCCTTGGGGTTAAAGAATGCTTATTAAATGGCAGCACAAAGACAGCAAGTCATTCATGCGGACAGGGCACCTCGAGCATGAAGGAGGTGAAGGGGTTTAAGAGCTTTGCTTGCTTTAAATAATAATGATGTCCTTTTGTGGGTGGAGGTCATTGTTTTGTGCTTTGCAGTAGGTGTGTTTCATCAGGCATAGAGGCACATTTTTAATGGAAAGTCCACGTTACTTTTTTCTGGGTTTTTTTTTTATTTTGGATTCCTTTGGCACCATCTCTTAGTGCATATGGTGGAATTTTTATTAAAATACAAAAATATTGCAAAGACCTTTTGTGTTCCTGCACTATGGATCCCGATGAGAGGACACACATAAGAAACAGTGTGCTGTGCCCATGGAACAGATGGGGTTTTTAGCTCTGATTTTACATCTAAAAGACAAAACCACAGAGCTGTGGTTTCACTCAGCTGTCAAAAACTGAGTGGCACCGCATTACATGGATGATTACCAATAATTCCCTTGCCGGGAGTCAACTGAAAAGCAGACAAGGATGTAATTACAGTCCCCTTTGGCAAACTGCTTTGTCATACAACAGAATAATGATATGCTCTTTTGACACCAAACCAGTGTCTCCGGATCGCTCAGTAATGGCCCTGTAAATCAAAAATGCTACTTTTTACAGAACTGCACCTGGAGACCGGACATGCGAGACATTCAGAGAGTCCTGAAAATGAAAGGAGTATAAAACAGCGCTTCCACACGGAGGCTCCAGAGTTTGTAAATGAACTATGAGATCTGTGACAGCTGTAGTGTAGTTGAAAAGGTCAGTCAAAAATACATTTATTAATGTGAAATGCTTCATAGCTGTTGTATAGTCTTTAAGTACTATACAGTCCACCTCAACAAGAGGCAATTAGTAAGATTTCTAATGGTCCACATAGCATAAAATTACCATAATATATCAGTGGGGGGGCTGACAGAGATGTTGATGAGAACCAAATGACTCAGATGTTCTTTTGACTGTCATCCTTTCTCTCTGTGCTGTGAAAGAATTAACTGCTGCTGGGAATCTCTAGGCACAACTCCATTTTTTTTAACACTGCTACAAAGCAAATTACAAATTTTAAACACCTGATAAGATGTGTGTAATCCACGATGTTGGCCTTAAAGCTAAAATCTGTGATGGTAAACATTAATTGAGCGTTTATTTCTGCTTATTCAATTCAAGCTGCCAGGAATATCCAGAAATATGTCATTTTTGACATCACCACTGAGTAGAAAATTATGTAAAAACAGCATGTCATTCAATGACAAAAAAATTAAACAACTTCAGACTTGGTGACTATGAGAGGTACTTATTAAAATTTTCAGTGATATATTTATGTTTTGCACATTACCTTATATTTTTTATAAGAGTGAAGCTGGTTTGATGATGAATTTGTACATTTTTACAGGAGGACTAGCTCTTTATGTCTTTTTTTCATATGAGCCTGATGAATGAATAAAAAGAAATTCTAAGATACTGGCCAGTTTACTTTTTTTTGTTAAGTCTGAGCACAGACATCAGCCTCATTTGGACTGTGGCAGGCAGCGGCTCAAAGTAGCCAGAAACAAGCTGAAAGCCTTTAAGCCACTTGATGTATGATGATTGCTAAAGTTGCAGCATCTCTTGAATGTGTAAAAAGGGAACTGTTTGTTCCCCAGAAAGAGACATCTCAGTGTTGTGTTTGGAGCTTTTTATGCTGTCTCCAAATAGCAAAAATTAATACATCTACTCATGTAGGGTTGAAACATTATTTTTTTACTGTTAGTTTGTGGTCAACAAAGGTCAGAGGAAATAAGAAAGGGGGGAGGAAGTAAGTTATGCAAATAGAACCCAGACTGTGATACTGTATAAACCCCGCTGATGATTTGAACAACCTTTATTTATGTTGGCGAGGAAAAGGAAGCCCTGAACAGAGTAGGACGACACCCCACAGCACTGTCAGAACATCTGTACTGCTGTAGCTCAGCAGTAATTTGTGCTTTCTTTCCCCAAGACTCTAATGTCACTCTGACATAAGCATATGTGTTCACAATATGGATTTTCAAACCGTGAGAGAGTCTTAATCTTTCAGTCACACTAATGAAGGCTCTTAAGTGTATAGTGAATATTGTGTCTTCTGTCAGTTGTTTGATGCATTCTGTGAAAACAATCACACGTGGTTCAAGTCATCAGTTGAAAGCGTTTAGACAGGAAGATCTTAATAGCTTCAGCCATGTTTATGTTCTCTCACAAAGTTCTTTTTCTTATGTTCTTCTGTTGATCAAATGCGTTTTGTATCACTGTTAAACTGTGAAACGGAGAAAAGCCAAACATGCGAGTGTTGTTTCGATTTGGGTGATTTAAGCTGGAGCTTCTGTGATGTTTATTGAATTGTCTTTCCTTCTGTCTCCTACTTATGATCAGCATTACTGTCCACCCATCAGAAATGATCTAAGCCAATAAAGTTTATGTGTTTTCATTACAATTCACATGCTGTCATGTTTTGCAGCACACAAATTAGTCATTGCCGGAGCTCTCTCCCCGTTGCACCCCAGCGCTCTAATGGTAGAGGGAGGTTTAGAAGCTGCCTTTCTTCTTCTCTTTCTCTTCTTGTCTGCCTCCCTCATAGTGCAGACACCAGCAGCAGAATTGTTCACCAAGGTACCATCTATTATGTTGAGATAATTGTCCATGAGTAGAAGCTCATCAAGAGGAGAAATTGAAATTATTTCCTCGTACTCGGGGACAGTGAACCATGGAGTATAAAAGATGATGAATCTCTATATTTCCATGGGGATCTGCATACAACCAAGGCAGACTTGATTAGGTTGAACGGCCACAACATTACACACAAGAATTCTTCCTCGTGCGCCTCACCCTGCTGCATCCAAGTTGCCGTGCTCTTCTTGGTTTTTTCGCCATCCAGGAGTTAAAGGTTGAGTTATGTTGCTTGTGCAGTGCAAACACAGGCAGATTAGTTCTCTCCAATCAATCACAATGACGCCATGGTTCTTCCCACAAACATAGAGTGTATTTTTCACCGCAGCGTGGATTCAATTTTCCAAACACAAAATTAAATATCTTGTAAATTATGTTTATTGTCCTGTATATTTCCCCTCCTGCAATCAAATGCCAACAGTCATTGCTCATGTGCTAATTGAAGTAGTTTTATTTTTCTCTTGTGTAAATTTCTCGAATGCTTAATTGCTTTATATATCACAGTTAACATGCATTATTCCAGTGACGTATTCTACCCTCAGTGTAAAGAAAATGTTTGCACTGCAGGCTTGTTCTGATGTATGTTTGCTGTTGGGCACATTATGAATTCCATCTGATAAAGAGAAAAATAAATCCCCCTCCTCCTCAAGCCACACACATTCATGCCTATGTATAAATATATGTAAACATATGCCTTCTTGAAGTGTCACACATATTATGAATACAACAGGACTTACAGGAAACGATCTCGCATCTTAGATGGCAAAAAAAAAAAAAATTTGTTCATACATGATTACATTTATGTATCATGTATGTACACGTGACGGACCCACAGAGAATTATCACTGACTTATAATTCAGAGACATTTGTTTTTTCTTCATTTTGCAGAACATTTCAAGTTACCCAGTATTTGGTTTTGTTATATGTTAGAAGTTATATGTGCTGAATTCTCAGGATAGGGGTGTGGGTCTTCTGAAACATTACATTTTCACCACACTTCTTCATTTTCACCTACTCTACGTCTGTCAGTTTGATATTTGTAGTTGAGGCTCGAAACAGTCGTCACCATTCTAAATTAAATACTAGAATATATAGTATATATATAATGGTTAATGAATAATGGTTACATTTTTCGGAGCTGCTTCAGTGTCATGCTATCCTTCCTCTTGGTTTTTTCTCACACCAAGGTTGAGACATGGAATTGAACCACTTCTTTTTTGTAACAACAATTTAACAACAGCTTTTTTTTTCCAAGTGTAATGTTCTTTGCTAATTTTTTTTTTGTTAACTTCAGTAGTCCAGCTAACAAAATGCTGCAGACTCCAAACACTGAAAGCTTTCTTATACCTGCTAAAAAAAAAAACTAAAAAAAAAAAACAATGAAAAAAAAGTGCAACATAAAAATTCTCAGAGAGGTGCAGGCTCAAGAAAATGCACAAATAAAACGATATTAGTCTGGATGTGTAAATAATGGACATCCAGTCTTTCACAGCAACAGCCGGTGGGGCCTGCAACTGACTTAAGGTTTAAAAGGTTGGAGATACTGATTACAAAATTCAGAGGAAGGGAGAGGGAGAAAATCTCCCTCTTGGAAAACACACAGAACACAGAGGCATGACATGAAACAATGTCAGAGTTGAATGAAATGAAATTTGATCAAATTTATTTATATAGCGCCAAATCAGAACGACTTACATCAAGGCATGTTACACATAGTGCAGGTCTAGACAGAACTCTTTATGAAGTTGCTAAAAAGACCCAACATATCCCTCCAAGAGCAAACACTTAGGGACAGTGGCAAGGAAAAATTCCCTTTAAGAGGCAAAAACCTCAGGCGGAACCGGGCTCAGGGAGGACAGCCATCCGCCCTCGACTGGTTGGGTTGACAGAGGGACATGTCCTAATCAAAAATGACTCCAAGATTCCTAACAGTGGAACTGGAGGCCAAACTAAAGCCATCCAGAGTGGTTACATGATCAGATAATGCTTCTCTAAGGTGCTTAGGGCCAAGTACAATGACTTCTGTTATGTCTGAGTCCAGAAGTAAAAAAATGCAGGTCATCCAGGTCTTTATGTCTGTAAGACATGCCTGAAGTCTGATTGGCTGATTAGTTTCATTCGGCTTCATTGACAGGTATGACTGAGTATCATCTGCATAACAGTGAAAATTGATGCTGTGCTTCTGGATAATATGGCCTAAGGGTGAAAAGGATTGGTCCAAGTATAGAACCCTGTGGAACTCCATGATTAACTAAAGTGCGTGAGGAAGAGTCATTGTTAACATGAACGAAGCGATAGCTGCCTGATAAGTATGATTCTAACCAGTTTAGTGTGACTCCTTTGAACCCAATTTCATGTTTCAGCCTTTGTAATAGAATATTTTGGTCAATGCTGTCAAAGCGGAACTAACATCTAACAGGACAAGTCTGGAAGCCAATCTGATGTCTGAAGCCATTAGAATGTGGTTGGTAACTTTTACCAGTGCTGCTTCTGTGCTGTGATTTACTCTAAAACCTGACTGAGACTCTTCAAACAAGCCATTCCTATACAGATGTCCACATAACTGGCTTGCAACTGCTTTTTCAATAATTTTGGAAATGAAAGGGAGGTTAGAAAAGAGTCTATAATTACCCAAAACATCAGGATCAAGTTTAGTTCTTTTGAGGAGACGTTTAATAACAGCAATCTTGAAAGGCTGTGGTACAAAGCTAAGAGATAAACTCCCATTGATCAGATCCAGAATAAGCATGTTAATTAGTGGAAAAATATCTTTAAATAGTCTGATAGGTATGAGGTCTAAAAGACAAAGATGATGGTTTAGATGATGAGACTATAGAAACTAGCTTGGAGAGATTTAAAGGTGAAAAAAAGTCCAAATACAAAGCAGGTGTTACAGTTGATTGAGAGGCTGTTGCATTTGATAGTGGACTGCTGCCTATTGTGGGTAAAAGCTGTTGAATTTTGGCTCTGATTGTTACAATTTTATTAGTAAAAAAAGCCCATAAAATCATTGCTGCTAAGAGCTGAAGGAATCAATGGTTCCACTGAGCTATGAGTCTCTGCCAGCCTGGCTACAGTGCTGAAAAGAAACCTGGGATTGTTCCTGTTTTCTTCTATCAATAGCAGGAGCTTCTGGCAATGCAAAGAGCTTTTTCATATTTTTTATAGCTTTCTTTCCGGGTTAAGTAGAATTCATCTACGTTACTGGACCACCACTTCCTTTCCTATTTTCATGACGTTTGCTTTGAGGCACGCATATGAGGGCTACACCGAGGTGCCAGCCTCCTCTGTTTTCATTACTTTCTTTTTCAGAGGAGCAACAGTATCAAGATTTGAACACAGCGAGGCCATAGTGCTATTCACAAGGTCATCAGTCTGTGTAGGGGAGAAGTCCTCGATTGACTTTAGACATGGCAGTTTAACAAATGAAGTCTGAGTATTCCCACTAAAATTGGCCACAGCATTTTCAGATAAACATCTGCTGTAGCTGAATTCATTCCCAGATGCTTTGCAGCCATTTATTGTAAACTCAAATGTTATTAAGTAGTGGTCGGAAAGATGAGGGTTGTGGGGAAATATTAATTGGTCAATTTTGATGCCATATGTTAACAAGTTCAAGGACACAATGATGAGAGAGGAGTTAGGGATTTAGTTTCCACTCATGTATCCAAACACTGACACAAACACAAACATCACAATATCGTCCAATGATTTTTAATTTTCAATATGCAGCAAAAAACCCTTGATCTTATAATAAATATTATATTATGTATTTCAACCTGCACACTAATATAGGATAAAAAAAAAATCTCCCACTTCAGGGTGGAAATCACAAGCTGTCTTGTGAGCCGTGTTTTATTACAGCAGACCTGAGTTCAGACAGCAGTTCATAACCTCATCAAACCCTGTAGTTAAAAGTGACAGATCACAGATAGATTACTGTGTCGTGTATTTGCCTGAAACATGAGGGACCCTTTTCCCCTTATAATTTTACCGAATACTAAATCTTAATGCTTATTGCAGTCGGTGCTCAAAAAAAGTGATAGCAAGAAATATTAAATACAAGTGATTAGCCATTACCAATAATAAGGTATAAATACAGCAAAGGTATTTTATTTTGGAGTTCAGAGTCTCTCTTGCTCAAGACAGATACACATGCAAATGCCAACAGTGAAGACCCCCAGCTTTATTGTACTGCAATCTCAGTTATTGCAATGTGCATTAAAATTATAATCCCCATCATTTCTAGCCTCCTGTGCCATTTATGGCTTGTATTTACTTTGCCCAAAGCCTTTCTGTTAGGGTTTCCAGGAAAAAATAGGGCAGAGGATCCAAAAGCAGACAGATAGGCCAGCAGGTCGGCGAGGGGAAATCCAAAATTCAGAGGCAGGTAGAATCCAAAGGGGCAAGGATCCAAAGAAAAACCATAAAGCAGGGGCCTGACCTCAGGACACAACAGGATCTAAAACACAAAAAAACAGAGCAAAGAAGAACGGGCTGTTTCCAGCTGGACTGGGCTGGATTCAAAGAGGAAGTCCAAAAACAACACCAAAGAAAAATCTAAAAAAAAAAAAAATTAAAAATGAGAGGAATATAGAGCTGAATAGACTAAAGGTGAGCAGGGACACAGATTCAACTGAGATGGGGAAGACCATTTCCCAATTCTGTGCTTTTCTCCGATAATGAGTGAAACATCATCAACCACAGCCCAAGTACCTACTTCCAATTCAACAGCATCATCCAGCTAAGAACAGGTTCAGTCTCACAGCTGTTCTAGCAAGGATTAGGATGTCAATATTTCAAAATAAAACAGGAAGTAATCAGTGATAAATCTATATATTGGCTTGACTTTTCCCTTTTTTAACAATAGATTCACGTGTGTTCCCAGGGGATCGGGAAGAAATGATGCAGTCTGTATATACATGCTAAACTCCCAGTTTAGAGAAGCAGGAGCACTGGCATAGAAGCTGAACTATGGGCATCCACAAAAATGTGTTCCTTAGAGAGCCTTAACATAAACTGATATCTAAAGTATGATAATTCCAATATCAGTTGCAGTACTGTTTTATAAACTTGCAGGGAGCTTCATGGAGCTGCAATGGATGCTGCTGTACAACTGCTCCTTCAGCAACCTGGGGCTCAGGTTTATCTTCTGTTCAGGTTTGCCCTGTTAGTATCACAACGGGAGCTGTATTCAAAAGGCTCTTCATAGGCCATTTTAAAAATGTGCATTTGTGGGTGACACCGCCGGAATCCGAGCACCTCTTCACCCAAGGGCACATCCCCGTGTGAAAGGAGAGCAAAACAAGGCTGAGAAATGAGTTGGCACGACCGGTCCTGCTGACTGCTCAGGATTTCTCAGGAGCTCTTTGAATAACCAGTGTCGCATTACTTCTCGTTAATTTTGCTTTTGTAGCTCGCTTAATATGCTATTGACTGCAATAGTGAAGAGATTAATGTGTTGTTAAATTATGTTGGCTCGCGGTGCTGTCCCTTGTTTAGTTATACTGCAGCGTCAGCTGCTCCAAGGATTATTTTCCATGTACAGAAGCTCATAGGAATCTAATGCAGGATGCACTCAGCAATTGGATCTATATACTCAGATGGACAATCCTCTGCCAAAATAGATGTCAGGGACTCATTGCTGGATAATTCTGCAGACACATCATCCCTAAAGTCTGCCTTTCATTAAGTTCTTTTTTGGGGGGGGGACAAATACATATAAAAAATTTGTGGTGGCTACGATTGACATCAAAGCAACCCACTGTTGCCATTATTGTAGTGTAAAGTAACATTATAAAGAGACATAACCTTAAAGTGAGATCATGTAGTTGTTGCAAGTGACAGTTATTGGTTGTTATTCAGCATTTAGCGAAAATGCTAAGCCCTTACAACAGTCGCACGAGTAGAGAAGATTGTTAAGTCAGCAAATTATATTGCTTTATAAACTAATATTTAAAATGAGTGGGAATTAACTGACAGACTGAGTGAGCTTATGGTTATAATGCACCAACTCTAGCAATAAACCCCTGACTGTGTTGCATTTTATTGCCATTTGTATTTGGATGAAAAAATACAGTGTGCTCTGTTTCTTCTCTCAAAAGTTATACAATCTTAACTGCAAAGTCAGGCTACCGTATGGCAAGGAAAAGAAATATCTGACCAGCCTTCAGGAGCTTTTCTCACACTAGTCGAGACGCGCTGCAGCCAGACTTGCTGTCATCCAGACCTTCTGTTGTAATCCTCTGCACTTGACAAGACCTAAAAGATACTGACGGCACACACTGCACAAGCAGAAGATCCTTCACAGATTCATCCACAATATGATATCCACAAGAGGCTCTGCTGTGTAAAACTAGACAGGAAAATCTGGATTTCCTAAGTGAGTGGGCTTTTGGGGTCGCCTTATTTTGATCAGCAAAGTTAAAAACCGCTTTGGTGTCTTTACAGCCCGCTGCCTTGGCCAGACATTAAGCACAAGCCATTCATTTGCCAAAGCAAATTAGAAGCCCTGTTTATTTCTAGTAATCTCTTTTCCTTTCGGCGTCAAGGCTTGCAGGTGTGTGTTTTCCTGAACACAGAGATGTTTTGATTATGATAGGATTTGACTGCTGAGATGCCAAATCTAAGGTGTATTTTTTTTTTCTTTTTCACTGTACCAAGGCCATTCACAGATAAATCAGAGTGTAGTTTAGCCCTTTCTCTCATGTCTCTTTCCTGTCTCTCTTTTTCTTTTAATATGGAAGGCTCCTGGAACATTTGTTCCCTCTAAAGCTCTGTCTTTGGGGTCCATCACCTACATGGGCAGCATAGGAAAAAGTGAGAGCAAAGCCGCTGCTATGCAAAAGTACTGGCTTGATTTGAAATGGTGATAAAGAGAAAAGGACAAATACGATATGAATGAAGCAAAACAAACCTCTAACGTTTTACCTTAATTTTTAGCTATAGGGGTGTATTAGACTTGTTTTTCTCTCTTTTTTGCAAATTGGTGAACTATTCAAGGTTAATAGAGGCAGTCAGCTCAAACGATAAGGTTCATTTTTATCCGACTAGTAAGAGTTCTTCAAATAAAGCTATGCTATTAATGAATGAATGGCAAGGTTGATCTTCCTGAAATATCTCTGCCACTGCTGGATGAATTGACACAAAGATTCGCAGTTGCATGATGTATCGAACTTTGGGGACTATTTACTGCAGACAGGATGAAGTAATTGGATAAATGGGAATAAAGTGGAATAATTTTGGTGATCTCCTAACCTTCCCATGAGCAACAAGTCAAATGTTATTTCTTCAGTGCATTTGGATTATACACAAATATCAGAAGAACCTTCACACTCAACTAAAATTGTCACCATGGTATGACACCTGCTTAAAGGAGACATTTGTACGTTTTGGTTTTGGATACATATCTGAGCATGAGCATCAAGCATTAAAGTTTGGATATAAGGTATAGTTTGGGAAAGACTTAATGCTTATCAGCATCTAAAAAGCCCAATATTTAATATATTATATTAAGTCTATTTACGGCAAACAAAAAAATCTAAAAATTGTTATTTTTTACAGGGATTTACATGTTGGGCTGTTACTTAAAAGAGCTATTCTCCTTGTTTCGTCTTGCAAGTTCAGAATCAAAATTCATTCCTTTAACTCTCTGGAGTTTGAAAGCAAAGTCAATGTTAAGTCAAACAAAAACATAAAAACACTAAAAACGTACCTGCAGAGCCATGATCGATTGATTTATAGTTCAAAGATTAAAGATTAATCTTGACAATAATCTAAATATGAAATTATGGAATTGATGCTTGAAATGAACAAACCGTGATAGACGTCAGATTAGAGATGTTTAAAAAGAGAGGTGCAACAGTGGGACTAGTGTTCTGTCCTGGAAAAAAAAAAAAGAAAAATGCAATGAAACATAATTTGTAAGAGTTGGAGTTCATCTGGTTCTGAGTGTGAAGGACACTCACAAAGAAGAAACAAGTCAAAAGACTTAAACAACAGTTTGGTCTGGATTAGTCTAAAAGTTTTTGCCTGCAATGTGAAAATGGAAAGTCACCACTCATGAGGCAAAGGTAAGCATGATTGTTCTTTTTGTGTGAGTGTGCTTGTACGAAAACATCTGATTTATTTTTGATGAACTGGATCTTTGAATGGGCATTTAATATCTGGCAACAGGCAAAGTGTGACTGTGAGGCTTTTGAGAGATAAGGATAACAAAATGCTCTGTGGAATAATATAACATCTTTGCTCAATTTCTGACAAAGCCTGGACGCCTTTAGAAAAAGTGTCAACAATGCTGACTGACGACAAGCTGTGTAACCCATGTTAGAGATAAATGCATCACAGCAACAGATTGAAATCAATTCTATCTCTCTTCCTCACCTTTTTTATGGTACTACATAGGAACCAGGTGAGTGAGATTAATTGGGCCCCTCTCTTTTGCTCATGTTTTGTCTTCAGTGCCTGAAAAAATTTACCTTGCCAGCACACGCAGTCTCAGCACCGGCATATTTATTCGGTTTTAATGTGGATGTGGAGGGGATCGTGACAATCATCAGATCGTTTATCAGAGGAAGCAAACATCGGTTACACATGTAAATTACCTGCTGTAATATAGGACGTTTTATCATACAAATGTAACCCGTTTTGTTCCCTGTCAGAAAATGCCTGTTAACCATCAAGGAAATCCTTACAAAATAAAAATAAATAAATCAATAAAAAAGAAAAAAAATGGTGACATATGTGGAGGCAGCAACCAAGTGATTATTTTAAGATGCACAGGGGAGGGAGCTGAAACAACTTTCTGACAGTTTCATCATGCATTACTACACAGCAGTTCCTCCCAAAATTGACATTGTTGGCTTTGATCAAAGCCCAAACAGGGCTGTGACACTCTGAAAGAGGTATTTCAAATGATTTCTGTGACAGAGAGCATAGTTTCAAAAAACACTGACAGTGCTTCAAAGGATATAATGTTTAAGTGAGTCTGTGTGTAGGTGTGCGCACATGCAGTGTGAGAACGAGGCCTGGCGCTTGCTTGCTGACAGCGGGTTGCTCTCATTGACGGCCTGTAATTCTAATGCTATGTACCTTTACGATACATTTTTAGATGTTGTCACCCCCCCCCCCCCCGCATAATCTATTCCATCACATAGCACATTAAAATTAAATGACTTGCAGTGCTGATGTGTATATTTCATCATGCCTGTTGTTTAGTTTTTTTTTCCCCCCTCTGTGATGAATCTGAGCAGTGCCCTTGTTGATGCATCGTCTGCGGGCAACGCACTGAGTCTGACTGATTGATGGCAGACAGTGGCTGTCACCCCTGGAGAGCAAGCATTTCTGTGTCATCTCCCCACTGAAGGTCCTGTTGAGCTTGTTAAGGGAGAAAACACTTTTTGTTTATAGCCACTCTGATGGCAGCGGCTGACAGCTCCTGCTGAAGAGGAGATAGACTCCCTCTGGCACACTGCTCCCTCTCTCTCCACCCTGTCTGCCTCATTTTCCTTTCTCCCCCTCTTTCTCTCTCCCCCGTCCTCTGTTCTTCTTCTTCTTCTTCTGTATTGTTGTGAAATCTGCTGAAATGAGGATTAAAAACAAGTCGGAGAACATCGACTTTACCCTTGAAACACAATCAGAGATAATATTTCCCTCTGTCCCTTAACAAACTAAGATCAATTCCTTGAGGTTACCGCTTTTCTAAGGAGGGACGTTTCATTTTTGAAACGATATCTTTTTTGACCATGAACATACCATCATCCAGACCGGAAAAAAAGAACAAACTTTAATGCATTTTTCACAATAAATTTTATCTATTTTATTTCACAGGTCAGCATTCATCATTTGAATAATTTTTTAAACCGATCTTGAAAGACTGTTGTTACTCTTCTGTATAGTTTTCTTACTATCAACAAATGTTATAAAACACACTTCACTTTCTGTTTTTTTTTTTTGTTTGTTTGTTTTTTAGAAGTGTGACAAAATTCCGAAAATAACAAAAAAGAAATGCCCACTGCATTTTTCTGGTACTAAACTTCTCTGGGACTAAATCAAATAAACTGAAGCATGTGAGTTCATAGTAAAAAGAAAACTTATCATAGTTTATTTACGCTTGTAAAAAGGGAGAATATAGAATATCACAGACTGAATATAGTCTGTTTAGACTTTGGTAAGTTCATTTATTCATTCATTCATTCATCCTCTGCCACTTATCTGTTTCCAGGTTGCGGGGTGCTGGAGCCAATCCTAGCTCACAGTGTCCGTGGGCGGGGTCACCCTGGACAGGTCACCAGTCCATCACAGGGCCAACACACAGAGACAGACAGAGACCAACAACCACTCACACTCACACTCAGACCTACGGACAATTTGGAGACACCAGTTACCCAAACATGCTGTCTTTGGCAGCAGCACAGTAGTTAGCGCTATTTCAGCAACAGCGCTAACCACTATGCTGCTATGCTGCCCACTTTGGTAAGTGCAACTGACAAAATATTTCTTCAGAAACATTTTGGTATTTTTTTGCATGGTCATCTTCTCTTCTTCTCCTTTTATCCCCACTACAATGTGTCTGGATGTCCTTGTGTGTGTTCAACACACAAACCGGTTTGTTTGCAAGTGCCCAAACACAGAGAAGCTTTTTGCTGTTTTCCAAGTGAGCAAACTCAGATCACTGGATCCAGAATCACAGTCAGATGAAATTATCCCTCAGCAGCTCAGCCACTGCTGAAAGATAGAAATATGTACTTAGGCAGTGAGTTCTCTTCAGGGAAAGCTTAGAGGAAGGGAATAAACAACATCTAAAATTAACGAAGGTGAAAGTGCCCAAACACTTTCTCTCTTCCATATTCCAAAGAACCCCATCTTCCTCATTCTTCCTCCATCTATTTATGTAGTCACCTTGCCTGGGAAGCACTTCAAGCGAGGCCTCTCAACAGAGAGAGGTGTGAGTGTGTGTCTTTGTCTGTGTTTGTGTATGAGTGTGATTGCTTCTGAAGGGGGGAGTGTGGGAGTGCAAGGGAAGCTGGTGTGAGCTGCAGCTGTGTGCTATTTGAAGATGTAAAGCCAAGCGTCTAAACACGGCCCGACACTGAGTCATCTGCTTTTTGATCACTCTGCACCTAATGTGAATTCCATCTGTGCCACTCAAAGAGCAGAGAGGGAACCTGCATGCCTTGACCCTCTCTGTCTCTCTGCGCTGCTTCCTCTCTTTCCTCCACCCACACCAGACGCCTCCACTTGTTCCCTTTCCAGCTCTCAGGATGAGGGGTATGGTGTCCCAGAGAAGCGTAGGTAGGGGAGGCAGGGGAGGTTCAGTGATATTGAAGCTCCCCCCTGAGCCACAAGCAGGAAATGGCTTCAGATTCCTGGTGTTGTACAAACATTGCCATTTAAAATAAAAGAAACTTGAAAGCCTATTTGATGTTCAATTTGATGTCACTGTTTACCCCAGCGTAGCATCATGCAATATTTATCCCGATGGCAGTAGTCTACCCACATGCAGCCGTCACTGTCATGCAGCTAGTTGTTGAAAGCTTTGCAGTTCATCAGTTTAACAGCTTTGGGAATTTTCACACCATCATCTTACTTTGGTGCTCTCAAGGCCTCCATCCAAAAAAAAAAGGAAAATTCCCACTGTGTAGGCGACATGAAATCAAATTTTGTGAACAGCGAAAGGAAGCTGCTGGAGAGGCTGTGAAGGTGCCGCCACCCGGCTGACAGGTAAAAAGAATCTCAGACACGGTGGAGCAGATGGGGATCTGAGCAGATTCGACTGGGATTTCTGGACAGAACAGCACAGCGAAGGAAAATGAAAGTATTTCCCTCTCTTTCATTTCCTTATTTATCAGATGTCACTATAAAAGTGCACGTGATGAAATGTCAGCATGCTTGTGTCGTAGCGCATATGTGTGTGTGTGTGTGTTTGACAGAATCGAGTGAGTGCATGTGAGAGAGGGAGAAAGTGAGGAAGGAGGAGCGTGGCAGTAAAGCCAGGCATTGTAGCAGACATGATTACATGCCTTGATCTTTCCTATGGCAAGAACGAGACCTCAATCTCTCACTATCTCCCCTTTAATCAAATCCCTACCTTTTTTGCTTCCCTGCCACAAAACTGTCACAGGCTGAAAATAAGCCCTTTCCTTATCAAAGAGCCAAAGGTTCAATTGATTTCCAGGCTAGTAGAATTTTTATTCAGAAACTTTGAAGCACACACACACACAAAAAAGAAAAAACAAAAACGATAGAGAAAACACCTGCACCCCCCCATCAGGCAAATTACTTCTGACTTTTAATTTATTTCGGCAGGAAATGGAAAGCTACATCCTAACCACAGTCAGTAGGGGGGGGGGACTGGGGAGGGGAGGTGTAATCAGGCGGCTCACCAACTCCAAGGCCTGCAGTCTGTCACTTTTAATAGCCACTCAGACCACACAATCTGCTCAGGCTGATATGCTAACACCATTCCCACAGACACAGCCATAGCCATCTCCGCCTCCCGTTCCATCGGCTCCTCCTCCTCCGTGTCCTTCCTAATAATAACGGAACATTTCCACTCTTCCCTGGTGCCTCACATGAAACACATCTCAGCCAAACTGCTCTCTGCTTTCCTTCCATCACCGGGGATGGTGGATTTAAAATAGGGATAGGGAAGATTGGCATGTTTCATTTGTGTTCAAAGGGCCATTCCTGGCTAAGATACAAGGAAAGATTGGATTTAAAGTAGCTAACTTGGCTTCTCCTCCGGTTTTTGGTTTGAATTTCAACTCTTGGCAATGTGTGCTGGATTAATTTATAGCTTGTTTGTAGCAATGCTTGTGGCATGGGTCCGTGGATGGCAATTTTGATCTGCGGACCACTTCGGTCCTGATGGAAGTATCAAAACTGATGTTGTTTTAATACAGATTTGACATTTTTCTTCTGCAGACATTTTTTGTACCCAGAAAATAAATCTGTTGGTGATACCCGCATTGTTCTCGTAGCACAATCCAGGGATAATTGTTTTTACTCATCTACCCTAAAACATTTCTTTACTAGAAGAACTGACACGGTCCTCTGAGGATCAAAACTAATGACACTGGATATTTTCTAACTTTTCATGTAGTGAGTTTTCACTCGTAATGTATGACATCCGAATCTGCTGAATGGATTGGAACAGCATTTGTGATTTCAAGTTGATGTATTTCACTATAGTAATACGTGTACCAAAGTTCTAGAGACAAATATTCTCCACAAAATGATTTCTTCTGATCTGTGACGATGCCTTCGCGTTTCCTCTGGTATCACCAAGAGGATAGGTGATTGTAGTTTAGTGTCATGTTTCACCCCAGTCCCAGGGATTTTTCCCCCTGCCTCCTCTCCCTCTTTCTCCTGGGGGAGGATCCGGTGAGCGGGTTGCAGCATTGGTGACACACCAGAACTTCACCTCATCATTTGTAGTATTTCTACCCAGTCTGTCTTGCGGTACACTAGAGTTCTAGCTCTCACACCTCCAAAGCTATCCCTTGAGAATACATTGAATGATTGTCATTGCTTGTCTAAATCCCAAAGCTAACCTTGTTTCCCTTCCTACACCTGGTTCACCACTGCAGCATGACCGCTTACCCTGAATCTGCCCTTCACCTCCTTCTGGGTCTCCCCCCATTGTCTCGGCTCCAGCAACCTGAAGGCCCCTCCTTCCTGACCAATGAACACTTCAGCTCCATTCCATATTCATCGTTTCAATAAACTCCGCTTACGTGTATCTGTGTCCTGCGTTTGGGGTCCTAATTAAATGTTCTGAAATTTAGAACAAATTAATTTATAACTGTTGGATGGATTGCTGTGAATTTTGCCACAGATACCCTTGACTTTAGTGATCCTCTTGATGCCAAATTCAAGATTTTGAATTTAGGGCTAATTAATATGCTAACATTTCAGCTGTGATGCAGATAACATTCACCAAACATTAACATGTTAGTATTGTTATGTGTAGATTTTTACTTCTGCTTCTGTATCGGTGTGTTTCTACATATGTTCAACATCCCATTTGGTAACAACGCTATATACAGATGAATTACTAATCCGGCTTCACCAACCCCCTCTGAACTGAGACAGAGCACTCATGCGACAGAAAATTCGACCAGTGCTCATGTAATTTTGGCCAGCATGTGAATTAAGATTGGCTTGTCCTGAGTGTCCCTGGCTTAGGGATCAAGTTTTATCTACAAGTCGTTTGCTCTTCCAGTGCCTAATGAAGCTCCCTGAAAGGAGATTAAATGGCAGAGAGGGACGAAACAATAACCATTACCAGTCACCTTCATTTTGCTTCAGCTGTTAGCTAGCTGGACAGCTGCTGCTATGCGGCAGCCACCGCTCAATGCCTTACACGCAGCAATGTAATAAAAGCAGGAGGTGAATATATTTTTATGATCAAAACTGTCAGGCAAATAACACATGAAAGATGCTCTGCAAAGAGGTATGTGCTCTGGACATACCCAGTGAAACGGTGAGAGAAAAGATGTGGTGTGAGGTGTGCTGTGTGATGCACACAGTCACTGCCTATTTAGATTTGCAAACATTTTGCAACCATCTCTGTGAGGGATGCCAGAAAATGATGAGTCATCCATCATGTTTCCATCCTGGCCAAGGTTCAGGAAAAGAATATCATAGTTTTAACATATTAAACCCTTTTGACTGGGGGGGTACAAGCTTCAGAAGAAAACATTCGCATGATTCTTCTTTTGTTTAACTTTACAAAAAGCACACTAGGTGACTTTGCCACTTAGATCAGCACAGTCTTTAACCTTGTGTGGAGACGAATTTACATCCAGCAACCAAGTGTCATCCCGTTTCAATCAATTGGCTCTTTTTACAAAGAGATCTCAAACAGCTTTTAACTGGGTTCCAAATAGAACACAATGATACTGGATCCAGTCTGCTGGCAGAACTGGCTCTGAAATTCAAGATGTTAAGATCTCCATCGAAAATGTGTGAACTCATCAGTCTCAATGGTTTTCTTCCTCACCGTTGAATATGTGGGGCTGGGATCGATCATCCATTATTCTTGAATTTCATTATGTGGGGAGCGCAGAATCACTAAACAACGAGATACAAAGTTGACAGTACAACAGACCAATGCATCAAAATGCCACCTTGATGCATATAATATCATTTAAAATTTGTTTTCATTTAAATTAGAATATTCTATTAACACTTATTCTATTAACCTGAGTGTCATCTTCATTTTATTTCATGGTATGTAGGTGGCATGTAATCAAGTAATATGAGGTGTTGTGTATTGTGTGTTTTGCCTCGTGTAATGGCACTAATTTTGTTTTCCCGATTTAACCTCCATTCACATTATAATTGCAACAACGTGGGAATGTTGCGAGATGATTTTTATTCAACACTGAAAAGGATGAAATCTCTCTTTCCAGTTTATTAGGTACACCCGGCTAAAATTAATGCTAATGAAAATGTCATGCAATAAATCTGCACTGCATTATACTGATATTTTGTTTCAGTAAGGTAGGCTAAGTAACAATAAGTAAGACAGTCACATAAGATCATCCAGGATTTATTTAAGCACTAGTGGCAGTTAAATTTGGTAGTTGGCATCAAAAGTTCTGGAAAAAAAAAAGGAAAAATATATTTTTCAGTAAAACAAACTGTGTTACTTTCGTTCTGGGTTTCTACTACAACCCGAAGGAATATAAAAAAAAAAAACACTAAAAACACACTGTGTTTTTAATGAATAGATGATAAAAAAAAAAACATGCTGGAAGCAGATCTATCAAGTTTTGTTTGCAGCATGAGACTTGGGTTTTGATACTGCTAGGAATAGTTTAGTCTCTATTTCCTTTATGATTATCTAATATCATTTTTCTACTCCAGGCATAAGGTTCCATTATCACTCATTCAAGTCAAACTGCGGATGCTGAGCCGGGTGCAGCACCGGGACTGCAATTTGCTCCAAACAGCACAATTTCACTTCTGCATGACATGAGTAACTGGAGGAAAAGTGAATTCAAAATAATTTAAGACTATTTGAGCGAACTATAATAAACTACAATGACATTCATAAACTTTTATGATCTAACGGAAATGTCACTCTTACATGTTGTGTGTGTGAGTGTGTGTTTGAGAGAGAGAGAGAAACCAGGAGATTGAGGTCACCACGATGGCAATGAGGCCAGTGGATTTGAAATAACAGTCACCAACACAACTGAACCCCACAATTAGTTACAGCACATAGACACATGCAATTTGAAGAAAGAGAAATAAGTCATAATGGGAATTTTTTTTTTTTTTTAACGCTCAGGCAGGTAGTGGGACGCTGTGACTGTTTCAACAGACAGAACTATGAGTGAGGTTTCATGCAAGGTTTGGATAATTGGGGATCCACCATCGATGAATAAGCACAACACATATTAATACATTACTGATTTATTGTTTACTTCTTTTTGTTATTTTCTGCTTGTTAGAGTTTGATGGATACAGCCTTTGCATTTGTGTAAACAGGATGTTTCAAAAGGAAAATGTTTAATAATGACAGTGAATGACTGCATTCATTTGAAACGGCTTGTTTTCCCTCACTGATGTCATCAGTGAGAAAAGTGTTCTTCACAATGCAGAGCACTTTTGCTCAAATATTCTATACGAAATTATACTGCTGCTGCTGATCATCATGAAGAGGAAGGTTATCCAAAAAAATTTCTTATTGATGTGGAGTTGATAATACATCCATCCATCCATCTTCTACCGCTTTTCCGTTTCCGGGTCGTGGGGAGTGCTGGAGCCAATCCCAGCCAACGTTCCGGGCGAGGGCAGGTTACACCCTGGACAGGTCGCAAGTCCATCACAGGGCCAACACCAGACGTGGACAGAGTACACAACTTCACTACTTGAGTAAAAGTACAGATACTCCTTGTCAAATATTACTCCAATACAAGTAAAAGTAGCTTAGTGAAAATATTAGTTAAGTAAAAGTACAAAAGTATTTGCTTAAAAATTACTTAAGTAAAAGTATAAAAAACTACCTCAGGAAATACAGAAAAGGAAAGTAGCTTTATTGTCATTATACAATACACTGATGCGATTCTGCTAAAAAGACATGTTTGTAGCTCAAAAATATCTTCAGTTAAACTGGCCCTACAAGAACTGCTCTCTGGAGGGGTCCCGTCTAGTCTTTCGTCTGTTTATAACATATACACTGCTCAAAAAAATAAAAGGAACACTTAAACAACACAATGTAACTCCAAGTCAGTCACACTTCTGTGAAATCAAACTGTCCACTTAGGAAGCAACACTGATTGACTATCAATTTCACATGCTGTTGTGCAAATGGAATAGACAACAGGTGGAAATTATAGGCAATTAGCAATACACCCCCAATAAAGGAGTGGTTCTGCAGGTGGTGACCACAGACCACTTCTCAGTTCCTATGCTTTCTGGCTGATGTTTTGGTCACTTTTGAATGCTGGCGGTGCTTTCACTCTAGTGGTAGCATGAGACGGAGTCTACAACCCACACAAGTGGCTCAGGTAGTGCAGCTCATCCAGGATGGCACATCAATGCGAGCTGTGGCAAGAAGGTTTGCTGTGTCTGTCAGCATAGTGTCCAGAGCATGGACGCGCTACCAGGAGACAGGCCAGTACATCAGGAGACGTGGAGGAGGCCGAAGGAGGGCAACAACCCAGCAGCAGGACCGCTACCTCTGCCTTTGTGCAAGGAGGAACAGGAGGAGTACTGCCAGAGCCCTGCAAAATGACCTCCAGCAGGCCACAAATGTGCATGTGTCTGCTCAAACGGTCAGAAACAGACTCCATGAGGGTGGTATGAGGGCCCGACGTCCACAGGTGGGGGTTGTGCTTACAGCCCAACACCGTGCAGGACGTTTGGCATTTGCCAGAGAACACCAAGATTGGCAAATTCGCCACTGGCGCCCTGTGCTCTTCACAGATGAAAGCAGGTTCACACTGAGCACATGTGACAGACGTGACAGAGTCAGGAGACGCCGTGGAGAACGTTCTGCTGCCTGCAACATCCTCCAGCATGACCGGTTTGGCAGTGGGTCAGTAATGGTGTGGGGTGGCATTTCTTTGGGGGGCCGCACAGCCCTCCATGTGCTCGCCAGAGGTAGCCTGACTGCCATTAGGTACCGAGATGAGATCCTCAGACCCATTGTGAGACCATATGCTGGTGCGGTTGGCCCTGGGTTCCTCCTAATGCAAGACAATGCTAGACCTCATGTAGCTGGAGTGTGTCAGCAGTTCCTGCAAGACGAAGGCATTGATGCTATGGACTGGCCCGCCCGTTCCCAAGACCTGAATCCAATTGAGCACATCTGGGACATCATGTCTCGCTCCATCCACCAACACCACGTTGCACCACAGATTGTCCAGGAGTTGGCGGATGCTTTAGTCCAGGTCTGGGAGGAGATCCCTCAGGAGACCATCCGCCACCTCATCAGGAGCATGCCCAGGCGTTGTAGGGAGGTCATATGGGCACGTGGAGGCCACACACACTACTGAGCCTCATTTTGACTTGTTTTAAGGACATTACATCAAAGTTGGATCAGCCTGTAGTGTGTTTTTCCACTTTAATTTTGAGTGTGACTCCAAATCCAGACCTCCATGGGTTAATAAATTTGATTTCCATTGATAATTTTTGTGTGATTTTTGTTGTCAGCACATTCAACTATGTAAAGAACAAAGTATTTAATAAGAATATTTCATTCATTCCGATCTAGGATGTGTTGTTTTAGTGTTCCCTTTATTTTTTTGAGCAGTGTATTATATGGACACAATAAACACAGTCTGAAACTCCGGGGGGTCTGGAGGTCCAGTCCGTGGAGGTCTGTGGTGGTTGTGCTGTGTGGTTCCTCATGTTGCTGTCTCTGATATTCACCTGATTAATAGACTGTCCTGTGTGCTACATGTCTAGTTCCTCCTCTGCCTCCTTTTATGACAGTACTTCTTGTCATAGATGCAGGATGATGGCAGAAATGGAGTCCTTAGCTAGCCCAGCTTATGCTAGTGTAGCTGCCTATAAAGCTAAATCTCGTTTCACCTTAGCTTGGCTCGTTGACGCTGATAACCATGGTAAATAACAGTCCGGGCTAATTTGGCACACACAGAAAAGGAGAGGCGGAGTAGTTGAATACATGGACCGGCTTTATTCAGCTCCGTTCTTCCTTCCAACATTACAACACAGTACTTTTATGAGTTTCACCACACTGACTATAAAGCTTACAGTGGCTACAACACCATTCATCGGAGAGAGGGACATACACACAACACAACACGGCTACATGCTGACTACGTCACACATTACACACAAGGCCGCTTGCTTAAAGGGGAATGCTCCGGCCGGTCACGCTGCGCAGAGGCCATGAAGGAATAAGAATATGAATGAATAAGAAAGAATAAGAAGGTGTGAATGATGCATGTAAGTGAATTTCCCTCAGGATAAATAAAGTATATACCTATCATATCTATCATATTTATTATAGTGGTTAGCGCTGTTGCCCCCAAATAAGAAGGTCGTGGGTTCGATTACCGATGAGGGCCCCTGAACATGTCTATGTTAAGTGGTGACTTGATGTAAATGTATGTGGTGACTTGAGCAGCACGGTGGTGTAGTGGTTAGTAATGTTGCCCCCCAATAAGCAGGTTGTGGGTTTGATTCCTGGTGAGGGCACCTGAACATGTCTAGCTTAATTGGTGACAAGTGATGGAATGGCAACCCCCCCCAGCTCCTAGACTGGACCAGAGGCAGGACCTACACGGTGGTCATGTGACAAGTGAACGAGAGACTCAGACCCGAAGACCCTATTTCCTACACAGAGAATATGCAGCAGAAAGACCCATTGGTGAACAAATCACCCACTGAGATGAATTGTTTATGGTGGATCAAAAGGGAATGAAATATGTTTAATATATATATTATCTTTAAATAATTCCTTAAATGTGTCATTCATTCATTAATATACCAGTTCATTAAATGTAAAAAAATATAATTATTTCACTATTTAATGAATTTATTTTATCTTAATTAATTTAATTTTACCCATCAAAGTCAGTGGGCGGGGCTAACGCAAATCGAGTCTAATCGATTGCTTTGCTCTGAAACCTGGAAGTCCCTCAAAACATGGCGGCTACGCAAGATGTGCTTCAACTTTCTCTGGAGTTGGTGCCAGTCATTTTAGACCTTTCAGAGTATGCTGAAGCGGGACCTGCTGACCCAGAGCATGTAGGGTGTAAAGCAGAGGAATGTACTGAAGTTGTTTCCGACCAAGATATTGACCACTAATTTAGAAGAAGTACTCCACCGCTTCAGACACAACAACACACACAAGGACCGAGACGTTTGGCGTTTAACATACCGACTGCAGTACTGGAGCACCGACTTCTTTCTGCTGTACCAGCTTAGGAACGTCAACGAAGACTATCAGGTCTAAGGTATTTACACTAAATTAATGAGTTTTCAGTTTATGAATTGCTGGTCTCGTCCGGATATTACGCCTAGTCTTAACATTACTCGTTGTTGTTGTTGTTGTTGTTTTTTTGTTTGTTTGTTTTGTTTTGTTTTGTTTTTTTTGCAAGAGGTGTGCGTGTGGTAGATTCTAGATTTAGCAGGGAATAAAGAATAGAGACGTTTCCACCACCCCCAGATTTGGTTTTGCCCACCTCAGACCTGTGCGTCTCTCCCCTTATGTAAACATGACACGGTGACACGGTGTGATGAAAAGACCAACTATCTCAAGTTGTTGGTTGGGCAAAAGAATAAAGGTGTCTTTCCAATAGGAGGTATTCTACTACCACTCACGAGTCAAATAATGTCAACTGAACGAAAGTTAGTCCTACTTTCTGCTTTGCTGTCTTAGCTGTAATGCTGGCAGCCAGTTAGCAAGATTGGCTACCCGGTTAACAGGCGAGTTTGTCGTCATGGTTACAGCAGACGGTGAAAATTGGAGGGTAACACAGAATTAGATTTAGTAAACATTTACATGTCGGATATAAAAATTAAGCTCCCTCATTTATAATGATGATTGAAGGTAACGTCATCAATCTCTCGTTCAGTCTGGTAATAACAGGTCACTGTGGTTGTGCAGCCACAGCACCTCCAGGTAACACACCTGTAAAAGGAGTCTAATATGGTGCTTTGAATTTTATGGTTACAACTGTGTGTGTGTGAGTTAGGGCGACAACAGCAATGGCTGTTAAAAGCACTGCTGTTTCGTTCTCTTTAATTGATTATTCTATTTCAACTTTTTAGTTGGAAAAAATGTCAAAAAAATAAAAAGTTTAAAGTTTTATGAAAAACTCGTAAATAAATGAAGTTTATGTTCCTAATTTGATCAAGTTTTCTTTTATTCCTCAAACAAGTATTGAAAAGAGTACTCTAAAGAACTGGATTCATAAGTAGTAATGGTAATGGTAAAGTATCAGTATTGATTACAGTTGATCACATATTCAAAGCTTCCAGACTAAAAAAAAAAAAACAAACAAACATGAGGACCTCAGTATCCTCAGACCTGCTTCACAGTTGGAAATCTCACCCCCCCCATGTTCAACTCAAAGTTACGCCCTTGGTTACGCTGGATGGGCACTGACTGCTGCGCTCCAAGTGTAGGTGCCCCTCCCCCAGCAACAGTGGGCTCCTGGCTATCCGGCCGCCCGTTTCGGTGTCCTGTCCTTGTCCTTCGTCTTGAACACGACATATGGCATGACGTAGTCCAGGTACGGACTACGTCATGAACTGTACTTAAGAACAGTACTCAAGTAAATTTACTTCATTACTGTCCACCCCTGGCCAACACACAGAGACAAACGACCACTCACACTCGCATTCAGACCAACGGACAATTTAGAATCACCAGTTAACCTAAACATGATGTCTTTGGATGGTGGGAGGAAACCAGAGTACCCGGAGGAAACCCACGCAGGCACAGGGAGAATATGCCAACTCCGCACAGAAAGGCCTCAGGCCGGGAACCGAACCCACGACCTTCTTATTGTTGGGCTACAGCACTAACCGCTACGCTGCCGTGCTGCCCGTTGATGATACATATGCTACTAAATTGTAAAACGTATATGTACATTGCAAACTATATCACTTTATATTACATGTTTGATCATCTCTAATGTAAATTCACATTGGCTTATCATGTTTGAAATGTGTTCATGATGAATTCTCCCTCTCAAGTATTTCACATATCTCACATGGAATAATTTGACTTATACTTTAACGTACAATGTCCAAAATCATCTCACTCTGTGTGACATTGCTTTGCTTGTTATGTAAATTTCATATTTTTCAAATATTTCAGCAAGCAATTACATGTTGAATGCATAATTAAGTATCATTTTAATTTACTTCTTCACGTGTATGTAATGAAAATACACAAAATTCAAAAGTACATTTTTGTTTTCTGTTTTAAGTTGCGATGAACCACAATCCGCCTTTGCTGAATTATGATGAGAAATGGCTTTCGCGCCTCATGGATGATGACATTTTGTTTGTGATGTTCAGACATTGGGCAGCATGGTGGCACAGGAATTCGGGTCTAGGTTTGAAACCTGAACGGGCGGCCTGCATGGGTTCCCTCCCAGTACTCCAACTTACTGTCACATTCCAAAGACAAGTAGGTAAATTAGTGACTGTAGATTGTCTTTAGATATGAATATGAGCATAAATGGTTGCCCCCCCCCCCCCCCCCCCAACACATCCCCGCATAGGTAAGCAGAATAATGGATGGATTGATCCTCAGATGTTCAGGTCTTGCACATTTGAAATGAGTCTTCATATGCAAAACATACAAAATGATCTTCTTCCCTGTATGTAAAACACTTGATTCAGATAATTCACATCCTCTATAATTACTGTTTAATTTAAATGACCTAAACACTTTGTGTTCCTATATGTGACCTGATCACCACATTATTGTGCTTTCCAGTGTAGGAATAACAAAACAAACAAATAAATAAAGCTTCATACTGACTTATGGAGGTGTTATTTTCCATTGAGAGGTCATCCTAATTTCACCCCTCCCTCCCTCACTGTGACAACCCACAATCACTACACCCTATGTTCACATTGAGCACTGTAATCCATATTAAATGCATTATAGCACTGACACCAATGGGGTACCGTGTTTTTTTGTACACTGATAATAACATCATCTACATCGGCTCACAGAGGAGAGATGACAAAGCTGTCTTGTTTTATATAGAACCAAGGTTTTGCCCCCCCGCTGAGTTACCCTGTCATCACCATATTAGATTTTTCCTCTATGTCTCCCTCTTTGTCACTTTCCAGCTCTTGCTCTCACTCTCTGTGTGCGACTGGTGTGATGTTTCTGTTTTTCTCTGTCAGAAGTGGTCTCTGGAGTTCAGAGATGCAGAGTGTATTAGGAGTTTGCATCTCATTATTGACGGCGGATGAAAGAAAAACACCCAGATCAAAACATCTGTTAATTGCATAAAAGGGAGACAAACAGTTGTATTTATTAAAGGCAGTAGCAGGTAGCGGTGCGTTCACGTATCCATGCACCCTAAACCTATTGTCAGCAGCATACAACCAAATGTTAAACTTTTTTTTCCTGCTTTCTTTGTTGTTTACTTCTTGACTTGTCTGCTTCTTTATTTATTTATTAGTTTGTTTGTTTGCAAGTGTAGCTTGAATGAATTTCCCCACAGCTCCTCTGTAGGAAAAAAGAAAAAATCCTTGGATACAAATGTGTGTGTGTGTGTGTGTGTGTGTGTGTGTACATTAAAATGATCAAAATGTTAACTTACCCACACAAAGTTAGCTTCTGTTCCAATAGGTGTTGCTGTCTTTTTTATCTCCCTTTATTTAGTTTTTACAAGCAGCACAAAACAATTTGGTCTAACATAGAAAACATGATTGGATTTTGTTCATTTATTCATTCAGTCATTCATCTTCTACCACTTTATCCTTTTCTGGGTCACTGGGGGTGCTGGAGCCAATCCCAGCTCACACTGGGCGAGGGCAGGGTCACCCTGGACAGGTCACCAGTCCATCACAGGGCCAACAGATTTCCACTTTAGTACTTGGATTTCACCACAATGGAACTGCATTCTCAAGGTACCTTGGTACAGTATGACCTTTTATTCATACCACATGGTCTTTTCTTTGCACATATTATTTGCATACCTACTAAATTATTTCTTTCTTATTTCTTACATTCACATGGCCCTTGTGTTGGGATAATTTTGTCTTTGATTCTGTTTGCAAGGTCAAAAATACTTAGAACATTTAAAATTTTAAGCTAAATTTTATCTTAAGTTTTTTTGGTTTTTTTTCCTCCTTTTTTTTTGAAGAACATGAAAATGTGAAAAAATTAATTCAGGGCAATGAAATTAAGAGCTATTAAAATCACTTTTTTGTGTATTCACGTACTGCATTCTGATTGTCCAAAATCTCTGATGCAGTACACAAAACAAAAATATTTATGTAATTTGTATGTAATAATTATGATTTTATTGCTTGGCTAATCATGGCTGCGCCTGCACAAATACAATTTTGTCATTACCCATTATAATCTACAAACATAATTGACTTTTTATAACTGCATGAGCTAAATATCCAGCACAAAGTGACTGTGAGGCATTTTCAAGGCTCACATTTATTTATTTATTTATTTATTTATTTTTTTGGTGTTGGTATTCTAAATGCATGACAACAAGAGAAGTCTGCAGAAACGCTCTGATTTAAACCTTGTTTCATGGCCACAGTATTCACCAAGCCGTAACTTCTTCGTTTTCTTTCCCCGATTGAAGTGTAAGATAACCCATTTTGCAGATTTGAACTTATTTCTTTCATCAAATGTGAAATATTCCCAAGTTTGCCTTGGGGCCATCAGGTATTTGCAACAGTGTTTATATACAGTATTTGTTAAATGTTAATGCTATACTCATTAGGCAGACATACAGTTAATAAAGTTGTTTAATCTGATCATTTTTTGGCATTTCAGTATAGCGCTGCAAAGCCTCACAACATATTATGATACAATGATGCAAATCATTGGCGCTTCAGCAGAACTCTAACCTACTTTGTGACTTGCAGCAGAGCAGGCTCACACATTTGTTTTGCAGAATGTCACCAGTTGTGTCTAATGCTCCCTGTGTTGTTCTGCAAACTGCTCTGAGATGAACATAGCGCTCTAAAAATAACTGTGATGTGACTTGACCTTAGCTCCAGCTTGTCCCAGGGTCACTCACAGGCTTTATTTGGCCTGAGTCACTGGCACAGAGTCCTGATGATGATATGCAGTAAAATGTGTTAATGCATATTCATAACTCATTTTCTGCCTGGGAACATTTCAGCTGTGCCACACACACACACACACACACATGTATGCAAATACACACACACACAAACTTGTCTCCATTTAAAAACATGCACACATTCACATGTGCAACACATACTAATATTATGTGTCAGCACACACACATACACAGCCGTTTTTGTTTTTGTTTTGTTTTTTTCAACTCCAACCACAGGTGTCAACAAATGATATGGTCATAACCTGTATTTTCTGTTCCAGTTGTGATTACAAGGTGTAAAATCACTTCCATTTCAACAGGACACATGTAACTTCTGTTTTTAAGAACATTAATCGAATGTCCCTCTTCTGTTATGCTCTGTGCAGCAGATACTTTGCAACAAATTGTGGTGTTTATTTACTTACTCACTACTTACTTTAGTTAATTGTTTAGTCGGATTTCTTAGTGTGAGCACATCCCTGCCACCAGACTCCGCTCCTACTTCTGGTTGCACTGGTTTCCTACATTTCCCAGAATTTCTTTGCCGGCCTGACCAAAGAATTATTTATTTTTTGTCCCAACCCTAACAACAGCAATGTATGCATTGTCTCAGGCTGTACATGGTCAAATGGATGCTTTCAGCTAAATGCTAGCATTAGCATGTTAACATCCTCAAATGACAATGTTCATTTTACCAACTACAAAGTTTACTTATCTGGTTAAAAAAGTGTTAAACTATAATTTCATATTGTTAAAGGTGCTAGCTACTTTTTCATGCATCTCAATCGAAACCACAGATGTCCACCTCTTTGAACCAGAGGGATAGAGAATATAGATGGGCAACAGTGATGGGTTGAATATCTGAGCAAAGACTTGGAAGTGTGGAACCAAGCTTATTAAAAAATTAAAATAATAAAATATCACTGCTCCAAGTGATGTGCTTGTCTCTTTCACAATAGATATGATGCCAGAGCAGAGGTCAAAAATTGTGAAACTATTGAAAAAACACCTTAACCCTGACATCTACAAGCCCAATCAGTTCAAACAAGCATGGGAAATTGATGAATGGATTAAGGACAATCTTTTGCTTTTAGTGCACCGTAGGAAATATTGTGGGAGTCGGTCTTGACGTCAGCCGATGTTGCTTTACGTGAATTTTTTTTTCCTCCCCCAGGCATCTCTCCTCTTTATTTTGTTTACTTATTCCTCTCTAAACACATCCATCTGGTGATTCTGCAGGAGCCTTCATCACATGACAACTACATATGCTCCTAAAACTTGTCAGTGGAGTAGAAATTCTCCTGAAATGTCATCACTGCTCTCATTATAATATTTTATGCTCTCAGCTTTGGAGGCGTGGATCGTCTCTACCACGCTGAACAGGAGGAATATGCTTGGTGGTATTTAAAGCTGAGGTGCTCGTGTCATTTTGAATCCGCACGGCTCAGACTTAGCCAGCCCTCAGAGGGCAGCGGTACAGGTGGATCATCTCTGTTCTCTGCTTCCCCCCACAGAGGCCCCGGCTGTCTGCCTCCATGACTTGCTTTCGCTGTCATGCCGAACAGAGTAATCCCTGCAGTAAAAGCCTTGCACTATGGGTTCACGCTTTTCTCCTCTCACTTGAAACACTGCACCCCTGTTGTGTTTCTTAGTTTCATTTTCTGCCCGTGAAAGAGGTTCAGGTGCATTGTGTTTTCATCAGTGGCTGAATCCAATGGAAGCGAAAGGTAGAAAAGGAAAAAAACAACAACAAAAAAACAAGGCGAGTCATTCAAAAAATGCAAGCAAAATGGGAATTTTGTACATATTGATGCATATCGTTGGCAAAAGGGAGAAAGAGATTGGCCCTTTCTTTGGCAATAAAGATGATAATCTAAAAAGGCCCATCTGCCTTATTGAGTTCCACCACCTCAACAAACACACACACACAAACGTGTCTTTCCATTCAGAAATGTCACAGACACTGTGCTCAGTATGATAAATCTATCATTTCAACATCATTTGCATAATAAATGATCAATATGCAGGATCAGAGGTGAACTAGAATGACTTGTTATCTTAAAATGAAAAAAAATGGAAGTTACTATAACTGAGCTCATGGGCAAAATAGTAGGTTGACACTCTGTTAGAGGGGAATCGCCACCAGTTAGTCAATGAAAAAGAGGTACTTGGTTTGAAACAAAAAAAAAACCCCAAAACAAAACAAAGGTGACTACATCAGTCTTGATTAAACACACTAATTTAGACTCTGTGGGAGTTTTGAAATTTATTGATTCAGGGTGTGAGTCAGCACAACCTTTTTAAGACTATGCTGTAGTTTGTCTAGATTATGCATTGGTTAAAGTCTGGATCAAGATTAATTTGTCATTTAAAAAAAAAAAAAAAAAAATCCTCAACAATGCTTTAGGCCAGAGTGCTGAGAGTGTCTTGTGACTTCACAGCTTCTTGTGTGAAAACCTAGAATATTACGAAACCGAAAAGCCCCAGATGAGCCAGGATTTACTGTACCTAAAAAAAAAATAAGGTTTCATTTCATTCTATGAGTTGAGCACAAATACCAGTTCTCATGCATTGTGTACACATTTAAATCATACATTATTAAAAAGTATGACAAGGTTTGCTTCCAGGCAAATAGCGTAGCAATAAGAGAATTTCTTCTAATGACGGCACCGAGCTCTTATTTCAAAGTGCAGCTGCTAAGTGTTGGGTTTTGGAGCAATGAAAACTTGTTATTTCATCAGTGTGATAACGTCTTAAAACAAATAGTTCAGCGTGGAAAAATAAGTGTGAGAATAAGAGTGACTAAATATTATTTTAGTAGGTTATTACATGAGTAACTTAGTAATGAAACATAATCAAAGGATATACAAGAAAACCATGAACCCATAGAGGCTTTTAGGGCATGGTGTGATTTTCAGTTAAAGGAATAGTTCAACATTTTTAGTTATGATTTTGTTAAAAAAGTGTTCATATGATGTTTATATGGTAGATACTAAGCCATGAACTAGCTGCTGATTTGCTTCCATCCATTAGCAGGTTTAAGTGTTAATACAGTTAGCACCCTGTAACTATTTTACATATATTTTTACACCAACGGTCTAGTAAGTACAGTAACTAAAGTAAATGCAAATTCTTCATAATCTCCTTATTCAACATAGACAGTCCTATATGTATGATGATGCTCAGCAGGTATAAGGTTTACCATGTTCAACATCTTTGGTTTGTATCCAAACCTGCACGCCTTTCAAGCTCTTTTTAGCTTTATTTAGCATTTGGTGTTTGTTACAAAAGAGTCAGTAAGATTCATTTTCAACTTCTTTGCTGATTGCATGTTCCCAAAAAAAGTTGGACTATTCCTTTAAGTGTGAAACAAATAGCCTGTCTTCAAATGTGACAGACAGTGTCGAGTTTTTCCATTTCACCACTGATTTCACATTCGTGACATTCACTAGCTCTACCACTTGCAAGCTGTGATATAACTGCTTTACATGAGTCTGTCTGTGTGACTTTAGACTGAATCTGACATTCGAAATCACACGTCTATACAACAGCCTCTTGAACATTACACTTTGAAGCACCAGCAGTTGGATTCCTCACCTGTTATTTGCCTGTGTCTGCTGCATAAAATCCAAAGTACCTGTAGTAGCCAGCTTTTCAAGGCAGCATCAGAGTCTACATCATGTCCTCTTCTCAAAATAGTTTGCATATCAACTGAGACCACAATTTCTATTTCTGTAGGGTGTGTTCCAACCAGTACATCTGGTAAAATCTCTACATTTTCCTGAAGGGGTGAAAGATTCTGCCTCAAACTGACAGTATCATTTTATTTCTTTTCAGAACTTGTAATTCAATGGTGAAAAGAGAGTGACGAGACGAGTGAAGTCGAGGAGCCTTGGCGGGAGCCATTTCTTGAATGTATGACTCCGTTTTCTTCCCCTCGAACCACTCCATTTAATTTTTGGCTTTGACTCTGGCTGCGTGGACAGTCCAAAGTCAGCCAAGCATGCCGTCACATCTGCTTTTATTCAGCCCGCCAATCCAGCATGCCACAATTATTCAAAATGTTTTTGCTTATTTCCATAATGAAGGGGTTAATTATGCTCATGAGATGCCCCAGTGGTCTTGTCTTGAGTGTTGGAACACAGCTGTAGGTCTGCAAGCTAAATCATGCGCTAAATGTGTCACCTAGAATTAGACCCATTTGGCCTGGGCTTCCGGTGGGCTGTTTGCAGCGTGAGGGGCCAAGTTTGTGGCTTGGCTGTGGTCAAATTGGACAGGAGGGGCTGGGCAGATATCAGACATTACCCACTGGCCCAGTCAAGATGCAGCAAGTCAAGCGGAGCTCCTACTCCACTTGAATTGGACAATAGTATTTTATGCACTCATGAACAACAGGAATTTATTACATTATAAGTACAGGTCAGAGGCGTATATTTTTTGTTGTTGTTGTTGTTGTTGTTGTTGTACTGTTTAGTGGGGGTATTTGTACCTGTCACTGACACACAAAGCATCGCATTGAAAAGAACTGACCTTGGAAGGAAATCAACGCTGGTCAACATTCATTTATACAATTATCTTAACTGGGAATAAGAAAGAATTTGAGAGCTATATATAATAATAACTATACCATATTATTGTTATAATTTGTGAGCTGGGCTGCAGCAAATGAGCTAGCATACTGTCTAAAAATCTCACTTCTGTCTCAGCCAATGTTTTTAATGTAAAAATTAGATTTAAGACCTTCGGTCTTTTCACAGTTCTACTGTCTTTACTGCTAGTAATTAAATTAATCTTTGGATGATAATTTATTTACAGAGTGTAAATTATCTGCTTGCAGAAAAACTTTTCTTCTTTGCTCAAAATTACCCATCACGGGTTTAGGGCACATTGAACTCCTAATACTTACTGTTGACTAAATGTTGCAAATCCAAGATGGCCAAATTAGGTGATTTGTCGTGGTTAATGGCTATAAATATTGATACAATAGCACTGCTGTGACATTTGTTTGTTAGGCAGAATTGGATCTGGAATTTTCTGGAAGAAAAAATGGAGAAAAATTACAGTGACAGCTACAACAAAACATCATGAACTCACAGCGAGGTTTTAATTGCGTGCATCTCATTTGCATGCGGGATCAGCCACAGTTCAATATTTTGTTTTTATTTTCCAGCTGAGTATGTCTGGAATAAGATTCAAATAAATGGAGAGAATGTTGTGATTTAACATCTAGTCAGCTTTGGGCTATGTCTTCCCTGTTTTCATTTGATTTTAATCAGCCTGGGATTTTCCTCTGTTTTAGTATTGGCAGGGAACAACAGTGTTAAATGTTCTGTTCCTTGCTGCATTGCAAGCTGTTTTTCTCACATTTATTCATATCAGAAGGAGGCTATACCTGGAAGCATCCACTGATTAATATGTCATCAACTCATATCTTGTATGCACATAAATCTCTTGATAATTTACATGCAGCCACTACAATATAGAGAGTGAATGCAACAAAATATGAGGCCTTTACTCCGATGACTTTGGCTTCAGAGCTGCAAAATGTTTCACTTAATCTTTAGTGGTTTCTGTCTTTTGCAAACATGAAAGGATTTTTTTTCTTCATCATCCAAGATGTTAGAAAATAGCAGAATTATGTTTGTGACTAATTAAAGGAAATTGAATTGAATTAAGTTATTTCTCCAAGGATATAGCTCAGGCATTTGTCTGATGACAAACACCAGAGAAATCCTCTGACGCTCTGAAGGATCACAGAGGGAGGAATTAATTCACTGCTTTTGTAAAATCAAAGCACTAAATAGCTGTATACTACTGTCGTAAAAGCTTTAAAAGTTTACTACATTTACATTTATTGTTAGTAGTTTCCACAATTTCCCAATATGGGAAAAAAATATAGAAAAAATAGGAAAAGCAGCATAAAATAAGTCCCAGCAGAAACTTAATAAAGATGGCAATCAGATCTTATTTTTCATATGGTCTCTGTTTGCCTGGGCTAGTTTTAGCTGGAGATAGTAATTTGGGAGCATTGTGTCTTCAAAACAATACAGAACATTCACCTTGCACATCAATACATTTAAATTTTATATGAGGAAAGACAAAAGAGCAGATGTGTGTTTAAGATTATTCAGGAACATGCACCACGTTATTTATCAGTAATCTATCTGTATACGTTGGGTATAAAATACTACAATCCATCAGATGGAAAAATCTTTCCACTTTACTGTAAAGCCAAATGGTGCAGAGGTACTGATTTTCTGTGACATGTTCATCATACCTGCCACTTCTTTGCCCAAGCTTCACAAACCCTGTCACTCATCCATCCACACATGGATAGGTGGTGGCCTGGTCATCCGGGGCCAATTGGGGTGCAGTGCTTTGCTTCATGCAGCATGCATCCATTCTTGACTGTACGCTGTAATTTCAGCCAAACTTGGAAGTCCCCTAAAGGTGAGATTTTGTCCAAGCTTCCAGTCTCTGAGCTAAGCAGAGTGGGCTGGCTGTTAGCTTTAGCTCAAGTGTCAACCCACTGTGACATCACCCAGTGGTTTGTCCAGTGGCATTTTGAAGCAATTTTGTCATTGCTTTGGTTTTTTGAAGCCTAAAAAAAATATTAAGGTTTGTGGTTTATTGTCCTCTGAACGAGACCAACATTTTCAAAACATGAACATCATTTTGATTTAAAGAACATTTGAAAGAAGTGATTCAAGTCACCAAAAACTCATTAGTAAAGCAGGTAACTGAGTAAGAAGTATATGGATTTTCACATGGACTTCAGTACAGTCAGGCCTGTTTCACCACCAGTGAAGTCGCCCCCAGATGCACATTAGATAGAATTGAAGTTGAAGGTTCTTCAGCACTGGCTGGACTTTTTAGAGCTGGAGTCTCTGTCACAATTTAAATACCACCTATGTTATGTACCATCTGTGTCAGCCTAATCACAACTCATTACCTAATTATCAGAACATTGTCAGCCAAAGGCAGTATAAATAGGTTATGAAATTACTGCATGCTTTTAAAATTAAAATGTAGCACTTTGGTGAATTTGATTGACAAAAACAGCTGATGCTAACAGCATATGAAGGATTTTCCACTGTTCCTGCCCCCGGCATCAGAAAAGATCACCCCCGTTTCATTCGATTTCAAAGTTGAGTCAGTGATGTAAAGATTTGGAGTCCATACTTTGGTATCCACCTCTTTTCTTTCTTTGCTCTGGGTGCCATAACGCCACATCATGAGGTTAGATGTGCTTTTCAAGCAGAACACTGAGAGGCTATGAAAACATTTCAGAAAAACAAAAGGAACAAGTGAAGTTACAAGTTGCTGCCATGACCAGAGCAGTGATGAATATTGAATAGTGCCAATCACTGTCAGCCATTTCATCCATAAAAACACACAGCACTTCCTGATTTCTGTCCAGTTTCTCTTGGGTTCACATCCTGTCGCTGAACCCACTAACCTTGTTCCTGTTGTCACCTGGAGGAGTTTCTGAAAAGTAACAAAAAAGCTATGCCACCTTCATACAGAGAGTCAGTGTCAGGGCCATAGGGGCTGAGACAACATGGGTTTAAATTAAGATTAAGTGTCACCGCTGAGCTTGGTGTTCTAGTTACTTCTCTTGGAGATCAGAGGTCACACCTGGACCATTCTTTCTCTGCTCCAGCTCTGTGTCACTTCCTCCACAGAGGTCAGTCCCACAAGGGCCCCCGTGTCAACACTGGACCACTGTTTGCCTCATGCAGTCACCCTGATCAGGCATTTTTAGCTCTTACTTTTCGAGATTTGGGTCTTCTTTTGCAGTTGGAGAAAATAAGATGTCATGTCTTGTGATAGGGTAATAAATCCTTTAGGTGGTAACACGTTGTTAAAACACTTCTGAAAGACCTTGTTATTGAATAAAATGTAGGATGTGGCAGTTTGTTTTTTTCTTATCAAACGTCAGCTCAATATTCAGATCATATTTGCAAATGACTAATGCTGACACACTTTTAAAGCTATCCAGGACTTGTCATTCTTCTTCCTTTTCTTTTACACAGATGTCTTTGTGTAGGAGAGGAAATTGGATGAAAGAAATAAAAAAAAAAATGTGGGAATAAAAATAGCTAAACAGAGTCGGGAGCAGTTACAACAATAAGTCACAGGGAAAAGAGGTCGAAACATCCAGCCTCCAAAATTAGCTCTGTCTTCATGGCCAAAACTGTATTTTAAATAAACTGCTTGCAGACTCTAATTTGGAGGTTAACACAAACATTAAATTTGCATAAGACACCAATGCTTTATAAATCTCCCATTATGTGCAGTGTTAAAATGAAGGAGGTGAGAAAGCAGACGAGCTGATGGCAGAGGATGCTGAGGTATTTTCAGCCTTTGTGTAACAATCACCAGAGACAATTCAGATGAGATCATCCTCCAAAAACTAAAACACTGTGCAGCTTTTCACTGTCGCACAGAGATGCAAAAAGACCTATCAGTGTTTGGGGCACTTTCACAGCTGAAGTCCGACCAGGCCTGTCAGTCAGTGGGAGGCCTCGTTGCTGCAGTGTCTCTCTAACTTGAAAAATGTCTCCCTTTGCTGTTGTGTAAAAAGAGCATTGTTTAGCAAAACCTAAAAAAAATCCATCTCCACAGTACTTCTGCTTCTGTGTGTGCGCTCATAAGTAGGCTGTGTGCACAGGTGCATTCTACAAAAATGCATGCATTATTTCTGAGGGGAATGCATGAGGGAGCTTTTCTCAGGCGAATCGCCGGAGAAAAGAAAAGCACGTTGCATGTCCTTCTCTGTCGACGGACCCTACAGCAGCAGCCCCATCTCTGTCTTGCTCTGCTCCGGCAAGCCCCGCTGAGAGGGAGCTGTTGCATATGCATAGGTGTCAATATGTTGGAACCTACCTCCTTGGCAGGTCACCTGGAGCCTAATCTGCAAAGGATGTTATGGCAGGGAAGGGGAATCCAGTTGTATATTACAAAGTCACAGGCGATTGACTGGCTGCCAGCCAGACACTGAGGCCAGAGAAAAGAGGATCGCTTCTCTTAGTGGCTTCCATCATTCTGTCCGCACCAGCCACTGAAGCGGAAGATGTCTCCTCACTCAGTTGTGTGTCGATGGCTTTCCACTTATGGCAGGCAGGAGATATTCATAGCTTCTCCTCAGACAAACACAGAGATTGCTTTGTAGGGTGTGAGAGTTCAGCCGGTGAGCGACATTAAGCCAGTCTAGCAAAGTCAACTCTCGATAGTTTATTCTGAGTTATGGTTGTCTCAGGCATGATATGGGTCCTGCATCAACATGAAAGATGGATGAGTAAGACCGAGACCAGCCACGAATTGAAATCATCTTATATTATCCTTGGAAAGTAGTATTTATCTTTTATACACAGGATGAGCAGACCAACATGCGACAGAGTGAAACAGAATGCTAGAGGGGGAAGCATCCAATACAATAAATGTCTTTTTTTTATTTTTATTTCACTGTCTTCTTTTTTCAAAAGTTGGGGAGCATAAAGCTATTAATACATTTCAACTTTCAAAACTTTGTTTTTCTTTCTTTCAGCATCCCATGGTCAAACTTGCAATCGTTAAGCTATTAACAAAATTTCTGAAATTGCTATTGAAAGTTATTTAAATTATACACATACTATATGAAGCCTGTGCTACACAGTAGTTTTGAACTTTTAAAACAAATCACTCTACTTTCAACCTCTAATCAAAAGGTGTACGGGTCTGAGTGAACAAGTTAAAGCCTCTTTTCCTATAATTTGTTTTTCAAGGCCGCCGAAGATAAACCTATCCACTGCTGCACAATAAAACAGCGACAGTTTAAAAAATTATGCTTCCAAAACCACTGTATTAGCAAATGACCAAAAATTAACAAGTCATCTGCAATTAAAAATTGGAATAAAGTCATTAAAAAGGGGTCACAGGTTTCTAACTTTCTATTAAAACAGAAGTTCCCACCACTTCTGCCCTGTGACGCTTCAGAGTAAAGCCCTGTCTGCTCACAGCCACATATGACTGAAGTTCATTCCTCTTCTTCTTTTATTTTAATCATATTAGAAGTTTTATCCCTCTTAATTTTTCCTATTAATGATCATATGAACATTGAAATTTGAGGTCTGACCCTATTCAAGAGTTCATCCGTCAGGTGTGGTACGATTGCCTCGTTAAAGATTAAGTCAACTGTTACTTGAAATATTGATAAGTTATGGAAGAATGTAGGAATCATCATGCACTCATCCACGTTGAATCTGTTGATGTTCAAGTTGATGTTGAAACCTACGTCATGAACAAAGCATTAATTCATTAACAGAAATTCTTCCAAATTATAAACCCTGGATGCATGGTCTTTCCATTAGCAAATAATACCTCTCAACAATTCTGCTCAATAAAATGGCTATTGCCTCTGCTGAGGACAGGATGTCATGGATGTTTAATCTGAAGCGTAACATGCAGTAATTGCTTTGTGATATAATTCACTGTGTGGGAACATAATTTTTAATTCCTGTCCAAAAACACGACATTTTAGCATTTTAACCACAACAAAGCAACCCTGTTTCATGATGCTCTGTTTCACAATTGCGTGAGCCTGAGCTGAAAGAAAAACCTCTGTAAGCTCCTTTGGATGAGAACTTGTTTTGGCGAAGGTCTTCTCACCCTTTTTAGCGTGTTCATAATACTTCAGCCCACATTTCCCTCACGAAGATCTTTCCCTCCTCGCTTTATACCTCTGGTAGCTCATTGGATGTGAGGTCCTGCTGCTGGTGGAGGAGGTCTGCAGTGGACAACCCCCCCCCCCACTCCTCCTCCCTCTTTCTCAAGGCCACGACCCCCCCCCCCCAAGCACACCAGAGCTGCCCTTAACCACGCAACTGCCTGCTTGCCTCCCTCCTTCCCCCCTGGCTACCTGATCATTGCTCCACTTTCAACTCCTTTCCCTCCTGGCTCTCCAACACTGAAGGACAGCAGCGGTAAGACCCGCTCATCTGGAATAGAGGTGAGAATTCATTATGTTCTCTTAACCCCCGCACTGCCTGAATAATATTTGCCTCTCTGGTGTCTTGCTCCTTCACTCCTTCTCTATTCTTGCTCTTATCTGACGTCAGCATTTTATGCAACAAAGTTACATTCAAGGATGAAGGAAAAGTTTCAGCCCTTTACTCTTTATTTGCTCAGATTCTTAGTATTCTCCTTGGTCATATTCATTTTGGATCTTTTGAAATTTTGTTTGTCACAAAATAAATACTATACCCAAAATGTGAATTTTCTCATTGGCCTTTTAGTTTCACAGTGGTAAGCTTGTGGTGACTTTAACAGTGAATCTCCCATTTTCTAGCTGATCCTGATATCTGCATGTGTGTGTGTGTGCGTGTGTGTGCATTTGTGTGCGTGTGTGCGCGTCTCATTAAGTTTTCACTCACTCTGTTCAGGCTTGATAACTGCAGCAAAAGCTTTGACAGAAAAATGGCAGACAAATCTTTTCTCTGTTATCTGGAGAGCCAGTGGACAGGAGGTGCAGTCTGACAGCCCCTTTAATATTATACTGATAATAAACTCTTTGACAGAACTTACCATCACCAGATATTTTAACAACCTCCAACCCATTATTTAGGATACATATAAAGAGTTAATAAAAGGTTAAGAACACAGAATACACTATGAGGACTATAGTGGAGTATTTAATTCTCCACTGTAAACTAACCTCCCCTGTCACTGACTGAGTAAGAGCTTTAAAAACAGATAACAAATGAGTTGCACTAAAACACAGTTACATTAAATATTACGAACTGTATTTATGACATGTTATATTGGTGTATTTACTTAATCATTTATCTTCTTTAATCTCCATGAAAAACAGCATGTGTTGATTAGGCCGCGGTTTGTACTTGCTAAGTGAGTGCTCCTTGAGTTTTCAAGCTATTGGGTCTCAGGTTAAAACTAATATAAGCTCAGCATGTTTTCATTAGTTCAGAACAAACATGTAGTTATCAGGTGTTGTATGCAGCACTGAAAGGACATGTTAATTAACAAAATGAAATGTGATTATATGAATATAAGTTACATAAGCACATAGTGTATATCCTGCACTTTGTAACATTATATGGCCAGTTAAAATAAAATGTTATCAATATTAAATACTACATTCATTCACTTTTTAACACATTTATTAATTATTGAGGTTGTGTTTTATTCTTTTGGCATCTAACAAACTTAATCTTATCTTAAGTGTTACCTCTATGCCCTGATTACTATGGGAATGTGATAGGGTATTATAAAAGGCTCAGCGATATGAACTCGAAAAATAATAATGGGCATATTCAATAACACGTTTCACATTTAGGCTTGTTATTTTTGCTTGCACAAAATTGAAGTTGGTTAAGTAAACAATTCATGCACTTTCACAACTAAAAAAATGCTGGATAATGTTTGCCGCGGCTCTGGAAGAAATTTCCAAAGTCTTGATAGATAACTTTGGAAATGCCACCAAGCTTGAATGGGCCTTGAGAGAACAGATGTACACCAGAAAGGCTGCCTTCAGGTATGATTAAGGGCATTCATCTTGGGGGAAGCACATGGGCCAATCACTCCTCTGCCAACAGCAGATCTGTGTCAAACCAATATGAAACTAAAGGCCCAAACTTATTATGGTTTATATTTTTTTATTGTTATCATCAAGGGGATTCTACCAGAACTCTGTTATTACACTTTATTTTTACACTTTCCTGCACTGGAATGTCTAATCAGGCTGCAGATTATGAATAAAATAATTTCTTTGGAGTAAATCCTGAAGATTAAATGCTTATATATTTGATGCCAATTTAATGATATATTCTGAAAGGCAGGTTTGCAATCTTCAGAAGAGGATGTTGTGTCTCCTATGTCCAATAACTCCATATAATTTCATTTTAGCAGAGTTGACAATAATGCATCAGCAGCTTTTGACAAATTATTGATTCTGGACTCAGTATGCATTAAATTCACGGTAAGTGTATGACAGAAGGGATAATTCAATTCTCTTTGCACAGAGAGCTCTTTAGTCATGACTGTACGGCCTCGGAATGGCAATGCACCGGGCTACGTTATTACACCTATCAAGCACACTAATGATCTACCTCAGGGGCACAGGTACAGCCAAGTAATTTATGGGAGCTGGCAGAAATCTACAGACTAATGCCCTCCATCAAATGTCCACAGAGAGATATACAGCATGGCGCACTGTCTGCTCATGTCACTTTGAGCCTCTCTAAAAAAAAAACTGCATCATGTCATTTTGCGTGATCGCCAGCTCTGTTAGTTTTCCTTTTCTTTAAATACCACATAACACTTGACAGCAAAGCAAATGATGTGCTCGTGAGGGTCTGAGTGTTCCCATCACTTCTTTGTTGGTTTCTGAGTATGAAATGAGAGATTCGCTTCGGGAGACAGTTTAGGTGTGGTAGCTATCACAATAACCTGGTTTCCAACTCAACCCCCCCCACCACCACCATCAACACGCTCCCTCTTGTTAATTCTTCTCGCCGTGATATGGTTGAATGGACAAAATCCCTGGACAGATTGATACATCGTGCTTAGCCGAGTGACGAGAGGAGCCCTCCCCTTATACCGTTACCACCATTACCTTCCCCTCGTCTCCACCCTCCTATCCCCACGAGCTGCTGCTGAGGTGACAGGTCATAAATCCCTACAGACATTGGTGTGTGTGTGTGTGTGGGGGGGGGGGGGGGGGGGGGGGGGATGGGTGATGGGACTGATGGTGGTGGTGGAGGGGTGGGTAGGTAGCTGCAACACAAACCTGAAGGAGATTTCTCCTCATGCATAGAAAGCTGTTTCCCCCTCACCGACAATGTTTCCCTCGGGGATGCTACTGCCAACCCACTGCATGCAAAGTAGTCTCTCACTCCCTCCCCTGCTCTTTCTATCTCTCTCTCTCTCACTGCGTGTCATCTCTTAGGCTCTCCCAGTCTCCCCCCCACATCCCTCCCTGGCCCTCTGTGTAAATGGGGTATGGGTCTTCGGGAACTTTGTGGCACAGGATAAAAGGCAGGGAGCGGTGTTTCATGGAATTCGCCACCCTCCCTATCATCCAGATGATCCTGAATGCCAATTACCCTCCCCAGCTCTGCAGGGAGCAGCCTGACACTCAGGATAAGGCTTGTGTGTGTCGGGCATCAGGAAGCCAGGCGCTACGAGTGTACCACTGGAGGAGTCAAAAATTTGGGTGTTATTTCTCACTGCTGGACAGCAGCGGGACAACCCATGGCAGTTTGCTGACACACTTCAAGGCCTGTGCGTTTATAGGTTTAAAAAACAAACAAACAAACAAACAAACAAAAGAAAAACTTTAACACATCTGAACTCCCTAATATGAGCAGGTTGCATCACCAGGCTGGTAAGCTTCTGGCTCTGTGACTGGCTTCTGGTTTAGAATATCTAAATTCTATTATAAAACTGTAAAATGCAGAAACACACTTTTAGTGATTGTAACAAAACAGAACATGGTATACTAATTGTCTGAGAAAGATAAATAATGTTTGAACTACATACATATGGCAGCACAGCAGCATAGTGGTTAGCGCTGTTCGATTCCCGGGCTTGTGGCCTTTCAGTGTGGAGTGTGCATGTTCTCCCCGTGTCTGCTGTGTTTCCTCCAGGTACTCCGGTTTCCTCTCATCGTCCAAAGACATCATGTTTTGGTTAACTGGTGACTCTAAATTGTCCGTAGGTCTGACTGTGAGTGCGAATGGTTGTTGGTCTCTGTCTGTCTCTGTGTGTTGACCCTGTGATGGACTGGTGACCTGTCCAGGGTGACCCCGCCCTCGCCCAGTGTGAGCCGGGATTGGCTCCAGCACCCCCCGAAACCCGGAAACGGATAAGTGGCAGAAGATGAATGAATGAATTATATACATATATGCAGCTGTGGGTTGAGTGGGTTTGACTGACTTCTACACAAATTCCACATGGTAGCAGAAAGGAATGACTTATGGCTTCAACAACACAAATCTTAGGTAGCATGAGACAGGCGAGTTGATAAATCCATTAAAATCTTAATTGTAATTTTTTAATTGTGCTGTAGCCGCAAGGAGCACATATTAAACTTAGAACATAAATATTCAATAAGAAATAAAGCTGCTTAATGTGTATTTATATTAATATGTGATCAAATGACAACAGTTCAGAAGGTGGACACTCATAAATTCTGTCCTACCTTGCTCTCCATCTTCGCTTGTTTCAGCTCATTGTTTTTGGGTTTTATGGTCTGCAGGTTTGTTTAGCCCCCCCCCCCTCTTCAGTATTGTTTCCACAGCAGGTGACTACTGTCAGTTATGAAGGGTCTGATACACCCACCAGCAAATAAAAAATGACAAGCAGCCAGTCAGTGACTAGCCTGTGGACATAGTGATGCATTTAGGTGTGAAAGAGCCAGCTAATTTCCCTGTGGACGGAAACCAAAGAAGAGCTCACAGAGTATGATATGACTGGAGCATCCAGGAGCAACGCCTTTGCTCCGTATGAAGTTTTAGCATTAAAAGCTATTTGCTTATCCACCTAGTGAAAACATTGTGACATCAACAAGTCAAAACTCAAAAGCCGTCTCAAGTGGTGGATTTCAACCCTTTTGCATTGCTTTAGTTTCCTCCGGAGCATATTTTAACCCTTTCTGGTGAAAACTGACAAAGCTTCAGGAAAGAAAAAGTGGGCTGCTATTAATGTTAAAAAAGTCACTATGCAGCAATAGAAAAACTGAAAACAAGGAAGACAAACCATATCCTTTATGCAAATTCTAATCAGGTGAAATAACAGTCTGCTGCCAAATGAGAAATGATAACAAAAAAGTATTTTCTCAGTAATGTAGTTAATCTTAGTGTTTTAGTAAAGCAAATGCACATTTATTCTACACCACAAAATAAAAATGAGCTCTATTATATACATTTTCTTTCATTTGCTTTCCTCTGGGGGCTTCACTCAGATTCTGTATATAACGCAAATCTACCTCTCAGTGTTTGTGGACCAACAACTCCAGCCTGCTATACATAAATATATTTATATATACATACATGCGTACGACCTGAGCTGCTTTCATTGTGAAGTCCCAAGATCGCATGTGACTTGAAATATAAAATTGTAAAAATGAACTCGATTCCTGTGTTTTGACCAGACAAAGCTGTCCCACTACCGTTTCCCTACCTGGACCTGTGTTTGAGTGGCCTGTATTTGGATTATCTCTCCCCCATCATTTCTTTCAACCACTTTTTGATGATTCGAGCGGCGCTATGCTATCGGTCATTGTGAACAGATGCTGCCCAGATTTTTCTATGTATTGCCATTTCGTCTTTATTGCCAGCTGGCTTATCCGGCACTGATGGAATTGTTAAAAAGCAGATATGAGCAGAATCTAGGAGGACCGGCCTTTGTCAGAGCACGCGTTCCCATCAGATGAGAGCATGGCGATAAGAATCTGGGCGACGCCTGCAGGTCGTGTTACTCTATGCATAACAATCTAGGGCTGTGTGGCTGAAAGAAAAACACTTTGAACCAGCAGTGAAAGGTGCTGAAAAAAGAGTGTTTTGCTAATATATATTCATAAGATGTCTTGACATTCCTTTTTGGCAGACCTGAATGATCAATATTGCACAACACTCTGTTTCAAACAAAGAGGCAGAAACAAGGTCTTGTTTGTACTCTCTGCAGCTATTTACAGGTTGATAAGGTATTCATGTCTGTATGTGAATCCTGTTTTCATGTCTAGAAACACAGATTCAAGTCTCAGAGCTTTAATTGTAAATAGTTATTGAGTCTGCTTTATATACAAGTACAATTAAATCCATTTAAAATGCATGACATTCTCGAAATCTCTCAGTTTTTCTGTTTAGTTTTTTTTTTAATCCACATGTCCTTGTCAAAGTATATTATTTAATGTCAAAAAATATGTAATCCAATTGTGGGTAAGCGTAGGTTCAGAAGGAGCTATTATTCGGAGCACCATCACCATAACGGTGAAATCTCATTGCTGAAAGCTGCTGTAATTACGATAAATAAAACAACAACCCTCTGACGCTGAAAAGAAACAGTGAAAGGAGAATACCTAACTTAAATCTTCCTCACTTTTCGGATTCGACTTGACACCTTTGCTGTTGAACATTTTGAAACTGCAGTAATGTCATTATGACCTTTAACTGGAATCACCTCGCCATCCTATGCAGACGCAGCCAGAGCTCCTTCTCGGAGGAAGACACAAGCTGGCATGCCAAACACTCCACCCCCCCCAACAAACTGAGGTATTTAACGGCGCGACAGGCTTTGTGCATGTGATCAATAGAGACAGTTGCCTGTAAAGGTCAGGCGGAGCTGTTGGTAAACACCAAAGTTAAACTTGCAATGAGCCTTACTTGATCGCCACCTATAACGCTTGCTCAGCGCATTGTGCCTGGGGAGCAGTTTGCAGCATCGCCAGATAGTGGTCGGCCTCTCTGTGCTGCTTGGTTGGAGAATGACTGTGGGGGAGACGCAGCGAACTGCAGGAAATAAAGACAAGATTGATTAGTTTTATTTTGACACACCTCCAGAAACCTCCAACCAGTACCACCCTGGCTCCCATTGTCTGAGAGGAAACACACAAACACACCATCTTGTCTGCCAATTTAGAGTGTATGATGCATAGTTGACCTCCCATGGCACCACACACCGCCAACAGTAATGCTTAAGGCTTCGTACTAAATATATATGTCAAACAGAAGGAGTTAGAAATAATGACTGCTCAGCAGGTAGACCAGGTTGCCCACTAATGTGAAAGTTGGTGGTTCGATCCCACCTCCTCCAGTACTCAGCCAACACACCAAACCACATATTCCCTCTGATGGCTGATCAATCAGTGTATGTATGATAGAGTGATGTGTGAATGGATTGCACTGTAAAGTGCCTCGGGTGGTCGATATGACTAGGAAAGTAGAATATCAGTGCAGTACTCTCACCATTTACCACAAAACTGCCTAATTCAAAGGTCAGGTTGTTGTAAACTACTCGAGAAAAGCTGTGCTCTGTGTGAGAGGCAGACTAAGCAGGGGATCGTGCTCCTTCTAACTTTTTTTGAGTACTTGTTACATAAGAAAATGGTGGTGATTTTGTCAGATGACATCATGGCTATAACATCAGGATTTTTGCAACAGAGCAGCTGCAGCTTTAAGGTGTAGTAACATGTAGTTTTGATAGGTGGTGTTTCAGGATCAATATAACTCCAACACAACAGTAATGGAGACTGTTGCCATTCATCATGTTACCATCTGAGGTTTTGGTAAACCTTTGGTTGATTTTTCATCACTGACCAACTGCAGACCATAAAGTGGAATCCAATTTGACACAACCCTGCTTTTCTAAATGAGAAGTGATCAAGCTTTTCTCTTTTTGCTCTTTGTGTCACAAAAGAAAACTGCCACCGCCAATAGAAATCCCTCTACATGACCTGCATGCAGTCCCTCACCAGATATGTGTCGAAAATCATCACTTTGTTCGCTCGTTCACCGCTCCCTGACAGTCACTCAGTGTTTGACTCTATAGTTTGACACTAAATTAAGATTCTGGACACCTCGCTGCATGCCATTACCGACGCGTGTGTGAGCGTAATTTTCTCATTAAATGTGACACATTGTGCTGCAGGTTTCTCGGACAAAAGTGGACATGGACAATTTCACTATGAGACCAAAGTGTTCTGGTTTCAAATCTGGTGGCCAGCTGGTGAATTTCTGTGCAGAGTTTATTCTCCTACTGCTTAAATGGCAATGCGTCAGCCTTGTGACACACTGGTGAGCCTGTCCAATCCAGCTGGGATTGTGTCCAGCCCCCCTGCTGATAATGAATGGATGAACACATATCAAGCACAATTGAATAAATAGGTAATATCATCTATGCTTCCAGTTTACAACAGTTCATTTCACTTTGCCATGCCACATCACTTTGTCAGGTAAGTGTTTTACAGACAGCAGCAAACTTTCCAGTAGCACAATAAAGATGGCATGCACGGTTTGTCTTTAGGATTATCTACCTTTGTCCCTTCAAAGTGAGCCGATAGAAACAACCTTGGACTCAGTTTTTGTTTTCTCCCCAGACAGAACAGCGGCTGTTTAATGGCAAATGAGGCCAAGTGCAGAGGGAGGCAGCAGTACTGTATACACTGTAATCACTGCAAACAGAACATGCATCATCAAGCATATACACTTGATCCACACCTCAGAGACTGCAGCCTGACAGCCTGCAGCACATACATTAGTGGGACAATAGCAGCCAACCTGTCCATTTAAACACATAAACGTGTGCGGCGATGAATATTTTGTCAAGCTGTTTATTCTTTCCGCTCCTTGGCAGGGCACCGTGCGCCACGAGGCATCATGCTGCAGGCAGGGCAGGCATGCACAGGGTTGGTCCGATGTGCTTTTCAACAGGGCAGCGCCTCACACAGGTTAATATGATAGTCCCCTGCCTTATCTAATGTGACGAGGGGCTTTTTTCCTGGCCATGCCACAAAGCTGCTATGAAGCATCTGTCAGTGCCCTCCCCTGGATAAATGTCATGTGTGGAATATCTCAGGTGGCAGCTGAAGCATGGCTGTGGCAACGGGAGGGAGTCAGAAAACAGCCCAAAGCCTTAAACTCCTACATTTTTCTTTAGTTTTTCTTTTTCTTTCTTTCTAAAATTTTGCAAGGTCACTGTTACGGCCCTAGAGCCTGTATCTTTTTTTGCACATTTTTATTCTTCCTTTTTTGGGCTCTGCAGGTTCTGCCTTGCCCCTCCCTCTTCCTGCAGCAGGGAGGGCACACCTGAGTTCATTTAGCAATCAGTGCTGCTTAAGTACTGCAGAGCAGACGGTGCCAGGGGGCCTCCCACTACAGCACATGGCTGTGTGTGACCTGTTTGGACCTCTGTGATGTGGCGACAGTGTTTGTGGTTTCGGATTAGTTATTCTGTTGTGTTTTCGCTTATTTCGAATAAAGCATTCTCATTGCAAACCGCTGCTCCTCCCCTTTCCTTGTTGCCACCTGGAATTTTACTTTATGCTACACCCGCCATTACCTGGAGGCTCGGGGTCATAACAGTCACACATCAGCATAAAAAAAGAGAACACAAATAACTCTATTTCTCTATGAAACTAAAATTATAGCACAGCACACATCCATCTCAGATGCTCATTTTATTCTCAAGGTGATTCATTCACAAGACTTCTTTTAAATGGAGAAAACCCTTTGTCCCCCGCTGTGATACTAATGGGTGGTGAGCCTCTTGTACCACTGAAGCTCACCCAGCCTCACATGCTCATTGCAGTCCTTGTTACCCTCCATTTGGAGCAAGATGGAGAGACAGAGGAAGGCTTGAGGTGCTGAGCGGCGCTCTCTGGCTAAAATGATGCCTATTTTATGTCCCATCAGTTGCTGTTAATGAATGTCAAGTCAGTCAGTAACTTACTGTCAGGCCTGAAGTAAACGTCTGTATGTCCTCTGCACACAAACAGTATTTCTTTCATTCTAATTCTGGAGACTGGATTTTCTTTCATGTCACATCATTAGTGATTTAGGCTCATAGTCTGTATATTATAACCACAGTCTTCAGTATTTGTTCAGGAAAAACTGTCATAATTGCATAGTAATTGAATAAAAGCAAATAGGAAGGACTCAAATAGTGGATTTTTGGATTAAAATCCAATCATTTTGCTTGTTAATGGCCCCTCGTGTCACTTTTTGAATGTGAGAAAACACCTAATTTCATAGATTTTACTGGGGAAAAAAGCTTGCAATTGTCTTTTTCTTTCAAAAGAAAAAGAAAAAAAAAAAAGCTTTCATCGAATTAATAACATCAGTTGAGTTGCAGTGTGGAATGCGGCAATGGCTGAAATGAAATCATTATGAATGGAGCACCCACGCTACTTATCGATAATAATGGTGCCTTTTGAGATGGAGATGATTGTTCATCATACACTGTGGTCACTCTTGCTACTACTCATGTCCTTGAATCGGCTGAGGGCTTTGCATCAATCAAGAGAGCATCTACATCACATCTTGGATATGCAGATCTTTCTGAAGTTTTCAAGGTTGTTTTATACTCGCTGAGGTATTCCATCAGTTTTCTCAACATTAGCAAAACTGTGAGTTTTTTTCCGTCTTTATACGTGCCCCATAATTCATCAGAAATTAATGAGTTGTATTCAAGATTAATTATCTTATTAATTAAATTCTAACCTACAATTTAAGAAATACATGCTCAATAGTGCACACGCTTCGACTCATCGGAGACAGTTTTTATCCAAATGATTTGACATGTGTTTTTTGCATTTAAACTACCGTGTAACCTCTTGGACACAGATGAAGAGGATATTTAAATATGCAATCCAATTTTGAAAAGAAACCTGTTATTGTTCTGTCAGAAACATGCTGTTATTCTTGCTCCCTGACTTGGATGTTCGAACTTCACTGTGAAGCACAAAAAGATGTATGTGCAGTCTGACAATCATTTGCTGAACGGAGAAAGTTCCACTGTGGTGATCATCACTTTCATCATATTTTGATCTTGAATTCAGGATGTAACAATGAGTTTGGAGACCAGCTGTGATCCAATATATAATATCCTCAAGTTCAATGTGGAAAACTGAAGCCTCCACTTTTCCTCCACCACATTGAGAACAGACTTTTCTGCAAAGTACAAGGCTTCTCATGTCTCGATGTCAAACCTCTGAAATGAATCTCTCTCTATTCAAAGATGAAGATCTTTCAATGAAGGACAGGGGGTAAATGTAGTTTTAAGATTTTTTTTTAAAAATGTATAACTGGTTATATATAATATATATGTATGTATATATATATATATATATACACACAAATATAAGTAAATACAGTCAAACGGTGAACTAACTAAGAAGTAAGTGCTCTTGCCGTCAAATAAAAAAATAAAAATCAAGTTTTCTCTGCTTACTCTTCAATCCTGACACAACTGACAAAATCAAAAGAGCTAATAGATGATAATATTTGGCGTCTGAATTGTTATATTGTAAGATATGAAACACCCCTATTTGAGATTTTCAGGTGAGCCATGAGACTGGAAAACAATGTGTTAAAACACATCTGGAGAAGATCTTTAAACAATTCAATTTTTTATGTTTTGGTTGTTTCATAAAATCTGTTAATGTTAAACTGATTCATGATTCAGTATTCAGGGATCTGCAGTTTCTAGCTAAGGATCATATTATGCATATGGGAAACTGTGTGGGATTTGGTCAAGGGATCAGCATGTGCCATAAACCTGAGGTGGAAGTACACCATGAGAGGGAAAATGAAAGCAATGTATCTCATCGAGCTCAGAGCTGATTTTTATTGCAGGATTTTTGTTTCTATGTGCATTTTCTTGCTAAGGTTTTGGTTTTGTTTATTTGTATTCAGGCTCATCAGCACATATTTTTGGGATTTCTCTAATTATGAAATTCACCATTACTTTTATCTTTTCCCTCCTGTAAGCTTTATCCATTTTTTTTTTTTTATAGATTTTATCCATTTGTTAATGTCATTAATGTTACGCAATGTACTGCAATGTATTTATTTATTTATTATGTTGTAGTGGTGTGACTGTTTCGTTTATGATTAGCAGCTGGCCAGTTATGATTTCCCTCGGGATTATTAAACTACATCTATCTATCTATATTTAGACCTCTGCAGTTTTTAAAGAAAGAAAGAAGAGCATAACAACAAACCTTCCTCAACTCTAACACTCTGACTGACAAAGTCAATTTGACAAGCACCAACTGATCACTCCTGAGGCAAATAGACGGCATCGTAAACCAATGAGGGAAGATTTGAGCTTAACATTGTCTCACCGAAAAAAAAAGAAAAAAAAAACACCCAACAAAAAACCAGATTTACCAGGTCAGACTTGATTGTATGACTATAATATATTAATAAAATAGAATAAAACATATCAAAATAAAGTGGCCATGTGGAGGGCTGCTGCATTGGCAAAAGAACACAGTTTCAGTGGAGCAAGTCAAGAGAAGTCAAATAATTTGAATGTAGATTGCTGCTGTTCCACTTATCCAGCAAGGATGGAGAAGCCAATTTTTTCCACTCCAGTAAAGACTTGGATAATTGGAGTTTTGTATTAAGATTGACACCAGATGAAAGTTGGTTATTAACACAGGGTGAAGCGTGGCAGATTATTTATTAGAATCCTGTCACTATTTACAACCCCAAACGGCAGTGCTTTGACATTGAGAATTCAATTGAAAGTGAGGTATCAAATTGATATTCCAGCAAAGACAAGTTTGAGCCGCAGACTTTGTTTCCCCATTGTTTTTGAGTAGACTGACTCTAACTCAGGGTGTAAAACAAATAACTTGGAACTGTCCATTTCCAATTTCAAATTATTGTTATTTATTGCAACACAAATTACAAGTGTGAAGGTTAAAAAAAAAAAAACAACTGCATTTGTCTTTCATCTTTTCTTATGTTAAATTCAATCAGGGAGGTAATAACAGAGATAAATTAGCTGCTGTCACAAACACACAACCCCTGACATTTAAAGTTTAGTGAGGATAAAATTGGTCTACAATCTAAACTGGGTCACATGCATTAAGCACAAAATACACATAGTTTAGCTCTAACTGTAATGTGAAAAAAAAAAAACAACTATGTGAAAAAAATGAATTAATAAACCAAGACCAGGATGTCAAAGATATACCTCGCTGCTGGGACTGGCTCCAGATTCCCTGTGAATGAAAAAAAGAACATCTATTAAAAAAACAATAAACATCCTTTCAGCATTTGGTCTGAGTACAGATAAAATTAAATGGAAGGAAGCAACAAATAATATAAAAAAAGGCATTCTACATTTAGTTTTAAACCTTTGATTTAATGTTGAGTTGAATTCTTTAATTTGCTGAATGTCAGATATACAGGCTGCTCTCCTGTTTTGGGAAAGACTCAGATGTCTGCTTGTCCATTCCTGTGTGTGTGTTGTGTATGCTAATGCATATGTCTGTGAGCAGTACCTTCTCCGAAACTTTTTCCCTCTCCGTCTCAGCACTGTCTTCCCAGACTCAGGATCCTTGGCAAAACTCAGGCCTGTCATTGGTATGTGCATATGTGCCTGCATTTGTGTGTATGTGTGTGTGTGTGGACGCTGTGTGCGTAAGGCAGGTGGTGTCTGGTTTAGTTCCTGAGCATTGCTGCTTTACCATCACAGTAAGTCAGTGTGCAATGATCTGCCATAGGTAAGCCATGTCTGACTCAATCTCTTTCACTTGCACTGGTACTGACTTCTTTTTTCATTCTTAATCTCTTTCACACACACATACACACACCCACACACACACACACACACACACACACAGAGTGAAAATGTGAGAACAACCTTATCTGAAGCACAGCAGCCTCCTAAAAACACCACGACATGCTTAATGAATCTGCATGGATTTCACAAAGTGAAATCTGCCTCTACAGTATGAACCCACTTGATGTGTTTTTGTGCTTGCCCTGTTAACTCTTGCAGGATCCTGACTTCAGCCCAGCAGCTTTGGTTTCAAGTAACTGATGATGGCATGAATATTTGGCAAAAATGAACATATCACCAAAACTCGCTTATCTATCATAAATAAAACTCTAATGTTTAATGTCCTCACAACTCCCCGACCCCCACCCAACCCTGTCTCCCTTTCTCCCTCTTTCACAGTGAATAGCCTGATTCCCTCTGATGGCTGGTGAATAGAAATGGGAGCAGCGCTAAATTATGCACAATGGGGATATCTACTTTCCTGTTTTCTCACAAGATAACGGCTTGTTGTTTCATACTTTGTTATGGACGGTGTGTGCCCATGGGATGATTAGTAGAACAAAGGATGGGAGAGAGCAAACCTGCTTGTAGTTCAAAACAAGTTTTCCATGCCTTTGAAGATGCACGCTTACTTCAGGCAAAAGTGGGTTTTGAGATGTGCGCTCACAGATGTGCGCACACACATATACACAGGCGCATTCGCAGAGCAAAGTGAAAAGACCTTTGACCAGTCTGATCCCCAACCTGCTGCCTGACGACACACAGATGTATGTATGATGTATTAATGAAGGGTTTGAAAGGGAACAGATAGCGTGAACCCTTGAGGTGAAGGTTATGAGAGTGCTGTTTAGCAAAGATATTTGATCCATTATACATTGTTTGTGTCTACACCTGGTACAATGAGAATAATAAATATTGTAGTAGCGTTGGGACCTACATCTCCGTCTCCAAGACAAGATCATAACATTCTTCGCCGGCAAGGGTGGGACCTCCTGTGGTTTTTTTTCCCGTTCCCCTCTGTACTCTCTCCTGCTGCATGCTGAGATCAGTGGCAGAAAAAACTCTGTACAGGATGCAACGCTTGAATTTCGGCTAAGCGTTCGATGCATTTTTGATTTTGCTAAGGAGCAACCGGAACACCGGCATCAGCAGCTTATTAAAACTGGTGATTGCTTTGTCAGAAATCAGATGGCTTCTCCCGTATGGTAACATTGTTTCTGTTACAGCAAACTCTTGCAATATATCGCATTACCAAGTAAAGGTGGTTCTGTTTTTATGCCTCCGTGCTGGTACAACAATAAAATAATAAAATGAACAAGTGAAATTTTATATCCAAATGGTCAAAGGTCAGTCTGCATGTTCTCCCCGTGCCTGCATGGCTTTCCTACAGGCACTCTGGTTTCCTCCCACCATCCAAAGACATCATGTTTGGGTAAACTGGTGACTCTAAATTGTTGGTAGGTCTGAGTGTGAGTGTGAGTGGTTGTTGGTCTCTGTCTGTCTCTGTGTGTTGGCCCTGCGATGGGCTGGTGACCTTGTCCAGGGTGACCCCACCCTAAGCCAGTGTGAACTGGGATTGGCTCCAGCAGCCCCCCACAACCCGGAAACGGAGAAGCGGTAGAAGATGAATGAATGAATAAAAGATTATGAGTGAGAATTCCCGCCTAACCTTTTTGCCCAAACCCCATTCCACAACTTAGCCTGCTGACTGGAACTTGCTGAAATTTTGATCAGTGAACAAGTGTTTGAGGAAAGCATAGCTGACAGCTTCAGCTGTCTGTGAGGACCAGACCAAAACAGAGCATTGAGCACTGACTGGAAAGGAATCAAAGGTCATTGACCAGGAGTCTGTGGAAGGCTGGGTTAATATCAAGAAAACGCTTCATGTCCGACACTGAAAGATAAACCTTCAACAGAGATAGGCTTTGATTTTTGAAATACTCCGATGATGAGCCCAAATTCCCTGAAAAGAACCCCCCCAAAAAAACTGTAAAATAAGAGTACAGAAGGAACACTTAAATTATTATTATCTATCACTCAGTGATCATGAAACATGGGCTAACAATCGATTTAAAACAGGTGGTAGCACAGTTAGAGCAGGACATCAAATAGTAGACTAATAAATAAATATTACATACATTAGCATTAGTCTTAGAAACCCAGTAATAACAATATATGTGTTATTTTAACCCCCCATTTCTATGCAACAATATAATATAATAGACTACTAAACTGAGAAAGGCTATTGGAAAAAAAAAATTCTTATTATAATATTCCATCATCCAAATCTATCTATTTTTAAGAACAACTGCTGAGCTTCCAGGCTGTGATTGCTAACATCTTTACATGGAAGCTTCACTTGTTCACACCTGGAGTCAGCCAAGCACAAACACAATGGGATCACATAATGATACACTTTCCTCTTGCTTAACCGTTTTTATATTTCTCTCCTGATGAGGTTGTAGCAAATCATTCAAAACAATGGTATCTAATATTATTACTGACACACTGTGGGGCACAGTTACCATACTGTATGTGGCAGAGAGAAACATAAGTGCAATGTGCAATACAACAACATAACACTGATATGTTCCAAGTTTACGATATGTGAGATATTGTCTGTTTTATGCCTTCTTCAGCACCTTCATGCCAATAAAGTCACAAGAGGCAGAGTGAGCGAGACTAAGTGGTTATTATACATCTTCCACACAAAATATAATGATTAGGAAAAAAAAAATCTCTGCTTTTTAAAGTGATGAAATGTAAATTTAGTAGAGGCTGACATCCAACTTTTCCCTTATTTGTTAAATTCAGTGACATAAACCTTCTCCAGTCCATAGCAGAAGTCACATGTCAGTGGTTTCAGGCTGAGTTACATTAAAGAAGCGTATTCATGGCTCAGCGGGGGAGGTTTGACATTGGGTTTGAATTTAGCTGCAGTGATCCCTATGCATGAGTGAGTCCGGTAAATCTTTAATGCATGTGTAATGGATTTTTATTTATGTTGCTGTGATTCACGCTGATGATCACTGCAATTCCTACGTGCTTTCCCCCACAGCAATTAGTATACATCATTAATGCAGTAGTTGTGCATATGCTCAGCTGTCGACCTGCATCTGTTGTTAGACGTGGCTCCTGCATATGGTGGACGGTACTCGTTGTGTGCGTCGTGCAGTCTGCCGTGTTTCTGGCAGGCTGCTACACCATGACAAAGGTGTTGACATGGCTCTGCACTGTTCTCTCACCTATAAATGCCTTGTCATATAGAAGCAATTTCAGAAGTGAGCCCTCGAATAACTAGTCTGGTGTTATTAGCGTCAGGCCTCCCAAAGCTCCCTCTGGACAGCAAAGGGAGGGGAAATTCTGCACCAGCCAGTGACTGTGGCGTGAAGAACAACAGACATGAGACACTTTCAAGAAGTGTGAAGACTGGCGAGAGAAAATCTTGTCAGTTTTAAACGAAATCTCCCAAGAATAAACTTGGAGAACTACAGAGATAGAAGGGTTTTAAAATGACTCATAACACCAAACACAAATGAAATATCTTCATATAGTTTTTATACTAAACAAAGGTGACAGTGAGGAGACCGGCATGGGCACAGAGCTTTGATCTCAGCTCATGTGTTGCAAGCTTTAGAGCAAGCTGCAGAGATTAGGGAAATATTTATTAATAAACAAATCAATATTCTGCTTGTATATAAACTAATATGTATGAGATAATAACTATATAACACTATTAGTAGACTATAGCCTACTAATAATACAAATTATTAGTAGGCTATAGTCTATTAATAATACCTGGGTGTGAGCTAATTGTAATTGTTGAGATAGACTCTAACCGGATGTGCACACGGTCAGTAAGTGTGATAATGCTGGTGATGCTGGCAGAAATAAGTGAATGAAATTGCATCTGGATATGAGACACTTGGCCAGTGTTGCCTGTGTTTGGGCCAGCTAATCACTTTTTAAGACCAATATTTGCTTTCCAAGCATAATATGTACAACTTATGAATTACTGACATCATGTTTTTATTTTAACTCTTTTTGCTCTTCCATAGATTGTATAGAAAAATGGACATAGATGACTATACGTTAAAGTGAAGCCAAAGCAAAAGAGCCATAAACCTTATTTTTATCTAACGACCATCAAGGGGCCACTCCACTGCTTGTAAAAAGATTTCACATCGTATTGAAGTCTATGGGAAAATTGCCAACAGAATGAGTCGTAAGGGCTCTTATTGCAGGGAGTTACCTCCCACTCTGAGAAGAACACCCAGCCACAATAACCCGAGGAGTTGGCCACCACAACAAAATAGTGGCTAAAAACAGCAGAAAGAAAAACCAGAGGAAGAGATGGCACCAAAGACCAGATGGTTGGCACTTAGATACATCGTACATCCTATAATATCCTTGACATCGCCACCCTGAATGCCTACACCTTTTTTAGCACCCTGAATTCAACAGACAGCTCTTCCTCAAAGAGCTCTCAAAGGAGCTTGTCACACCACACATGAAGTATGGACCAGAAGGTTGCCCACAACCACAAACCCTGATCACTGAAGCGATGGGAGGGTGTGGGGTGACCAAAGCACAACCCAGGCACAGGATAGAAGCAGACAGGGCCAACCGTCAGCAATAGGTGTGGGAAGTGCAATCTACCCGTGTGCAATGATCACAGCCAGAAGCAGGTAGTTTGTCACAAATGCACACAGTGAGAACCCAAGAAAGCAGAACATGGACCATTACCTGCAAAAGAATACAAAAGAGAGAGGAACTGCCAACAACTGGACAGTTTTAAACACACACACACACACACACACACACACACAAAATGGATGTTGAGATTCTTCTATTGCCTTTCTATGTAACATTATTCTTTTTCAATGATCAAAATCTTCTAAATCTGCTCCTAAGTGAAAAATAAACGTGTCAAACACGAAATCATTCTTGTGTGCACCAAAATATAATCCAGACAATAATATAAAAAATGAAATGGCATAAAAACAAATTAATTCTTATATGGGTCATTTTTGACCCATATAAGAATCAAAAAAGTGTTGGGTCCAATCACTCGTGCATCTAACAGTTAAAAGCAGTTTTGAAAGGCGACGGCAAAACATTGAATTTGAGGTTTCGCTTGGATGACTTGTTGCTTTATTTGTACAGATATTTGAATATCATAAAAGCGTTAGCACTGTCAGTATGAGCACTCTGTTTGAGAGGCTGACGGAAAACATACCAATTCTCCAAAAATGTATCCCAGTTGTGCAAATAAGTTCCATGTGAATGAAATACAGAGATTTTCTTTCCCCCTTTTTTTAGAATACACTGTTTCTGTCTGTGTGGGCAGTGGACCTTTGAAAAAGATACGAGCACGAAAATATCCTTGGCCATTTTCCTGTTTCAATATCCAAGGGGGAAATCCAGGAATACGGCATTTACCTGTGGTCCACAACAGCATAAGATAAGTATAATCTAATTTCCTTGTGCAAATATGTGTGAAATTAAGTACACAAAAAAAGGACAGCTTTACAGGGCCTAGATTTATCATGGCCATATTTACTTACTATTTTATTGCATGTTCAGTTTAAGAGAGAGAAATATCTCAAATGAGTTTATGACATTTCATGTCTGGGTGGTTCCGGATTTCCGTGTGGAGGCAGCTTGGAAGGAGATATGGGGTAAGTACTTCGCTATTGGCAGTGATATACCACTCCATCAACTGGCTGAAGGAGAGCTCTGATCGAAACAAGCCACAAATCCCCTCAGAGCACATTTTTATATCAATGATAAGTTGTAGATGATAAACAGGTTGGATGCACTACGTTTAAATCTCATCAGAGGTCGGGCATGTAGTTCAGAGGAGCTTGCAGTCCCTCGAATGCTTCACACGTCAAGCCATTTAAATGCCAGCCTCTCCTCATGTTCAATCCATTTTGAGAGTTAGTCACATTTCCAAGTTTGGATTGGCCTGCTTTGCCCTGAGATGTTTCCAGCTACAATCAAACTGCCTTGAACTTTAACCAGTCCAACTATTTTCAAAAGCAGCATTTCATTTTTCTTATTATTATTTATTTTTTTTTTTTACATAAGGTGGTGAGAGGACTCATTGTTGCAACTGTCTGGGGGAGTGTTTTTCATGTTTTTAACAATGCCTTTCAGCTCACACAGCCAATTCAACATCTTGAGTGTAACTAGCAACCAGTTTTTAACCCTCATATGCAAAAGTCATCTCGTGGGTGGTTTAATATGAGGAAATGGAAATCACTGGCTCCAATAAAGTAGTTAAATGCTCCATAAATGGCAATTGGTGCTCTCGCCTTCACAAGTAAATCAAACAGTTGCCTGCAGTGTAGGATAAAATCAATATACTTTGAAGAATCTCTCACATCACCAGTCCTTCAGACTTTTTCTGCCAATGAATAGCATCTATAGGTTGAGAGAGTACTTTTAAGGCATGCCTATTTGCATTTCCTCAAGGCATTCTTGCTCGGACAAAAAAGACCTGAAGGACAAATAAATGAAAAAGAACGACACTCAATGAAAAAGGGCTTGGTTTATCTCCAACAGAAGGAAAACTAAGTATATACTTTGGTTGGCAGCTATGTAGCTCTTCCCCAAACAAAACTAAATTTCAAAAAATTGAAATCATACATCTGCCCTTCATAGATTAATGCAGTGCAATAAACAGTGATTATAGGCCCAATTTCCTCAGGGAACCCCATGTATCGTGGTGAATATACAATTCACTTGATTGATCAGTCTGAATAAAAGGAAAAACTAATCAAACTGTGAATAATGTGGAATAACTCCCTCATGGAGCCATCAATTGAATCATTTTGTGTACTTCCTAACACGTTTTGCCTCCATAGCATATTCTTTTTCGCAGGGAGGATCTGATACAATAGAATTATCCAACTCCAGTCTCCCTGATGCTGCAGTAGCAGAAGCACTGCTTTTGAAAATCAATTTCAAACAAGTTCATTTTTACAAAGTTACCAGGTGCTGCGCATGGTAAAAACAGAACTCTTTGCTCTGAATAAACCTGACTACTGAGAAGGCAAAAAAGACTAATCTTTATGGTAACATGGATCAGAACCTACGGAGATAAGTGGAGGCTTGTTAAAGTCAGACGAGGCAAGAAAAGCTCGAGATCAGGCAATCAGACGTGTTGTAAAGGAGCCATCAGCCCTGTCGGGTTATCTGCAGCTGTTTATTTGGAGGTGAAAGTGAAAGAGAGCAAACATCTAAACAGTAATGCAGTTAGTACAGAAGGTGAAACTTGAATGAGGAGGTCAATCTATAAAATGTCCAGGGGCTTTTCAGTGGATAGTGCAATGGAGTTTTAGAGTTCCCCTTCAGCTGTGACCTTTCCGACATGTGATAATACTGCTCATCAGCCCATTACTCAAAAGCTGAAGGTGAATTTTGATTTTATAAGATGGGAGGATAACCCTGAGTTGCATGTAACTGTATAGCTTTACCTTACCTACACACACACACACACACACACACACAGATGGGCCTTGTGGATCTATATTCTGTTCATCTGGTGTCTTTTAAATTTTACATTAACTGACCGTTTTTTCTGTTTTGTTTTGTTTTTATGTTTTTTTTGGCTGCTACCCTTGAGTTATGTTTTGGCACTCTTAGCGTCCACTAAAGGTGCTTTTTGATGTCAGCCACATACGGTGCTTCTCCTAGTATTCATATAGATTAGCTGTGTCTAACTTAATCAGACAAGGGGCCAAAACTCAAAGCATACTTTAGATCGCATGCCAGACTGGATCAGCGTTTATTGAACGACTAAAACTAACCATGTTTTGATAATAAATAAGAATTTAAACAGATAGAATACTTTATTTTTTCCAATAAAGTAAATGATGACTGGCAATGTCAATAAACACATACTCAGCCTCCCTGTTTTGAAAGCCCCTGTTTTAAAGTCCATTCTTCCTTTCGCCCATTTTTAGGGGATAGCATAAATGTGACTGCATAAACTGTTAATTGTATACATCCACAGATGCCTGATTGGTGTTTCATCAGGAATGGAATAAGGGTGCTCACAGGTAACCTATTGTTTAGCATGGCAGCTGTTGCACTGCATTGTGGGATCGGTAGTATGAGTGCTTTTGGTACCTCATACTGTTGGGCAATTAAAATTTTGACACATGAAATGATCTTGCCAGCTGGATACAATTGCATCCTGGGCTGGATGTGGTCTGCGGGCCTTGAGTTTGACGTGTGAGATAGCTTGGCGACGACTAGTTTTCGTATGTAACTTCTACCGTACATATCCATACAAGTCATACAGTGCTGGAACAGCCATCAGAGGCAAATTTAGCCTTCAGTATTTTGCCCAATGAATTTTCCAACTGCAGATTACAGGAGCTGGGTATCAAACCCCCGACTTTCTTTACCCCCTGAGCCACAGGCACCTCAAAAAGAGGACACAAAAGACTATAATTATTTATGTATTTATTTAGGGGAGCATGGTGCAGGGGGCCTGGGGCCTTTCTGTGTGGAGTTTGCATGTTCTCCCTGTGTCTGTGTGGGCTCCCTCTGGCTGCTCCAGCCTTCCTCCCACAGTCCAAAGACACGCGGGTTTATTTTAACTGGTGACTCTAAATTGCCCATAGGGGTGAGTTGTCCTAAGTCACTATATGTCTGCCCTGCGATGGGTTGAGCTGTACAGAGTGTTCCCCGCCCTCAGCCAGTATCAGCTAGGATTGGCTCAAAAAGCCTACACCAGTAAGACTGGATGTATTTACTTGCTTATTATTGCCCCCAACATCCCCAGTGTGTCTATAAGATATGACTGCTAATGTACTAAATGCTTGTTTCAGGACACGTCTTCAGTAGACAAGGATACAGTGGTGGAGAGACTGTATAATCAGACCGAGGGCTTTACGTAAACATGATCTGTTTTAACTACTCTTGTTTTGGTCCTGGTTCCAAAACGACACTTCTCTTCTTCTTTTTTCGAGTCTTTCTTCTGCCTCGTAACCAGAAAATGAAAAAATGATTTGTAATGCGCAGTATTAAGCACATTGGGGAGCAGTAATCCAAAACTGGAAGCTTTTTTTTTTTTTTTTTCATAATTTGCAGTCTAAAAATCTCGGCAGTGCATCAGCAAGGCTTTTCTTTGTCTGCTAAGAAAACTAGCTGTCATGAAACACCAGCAAAGGAGATCATCTGCCACTGAAAGGATGTTTTGTTTTTTTTGGGGGGGGGGTTCTTTTGTTTGTTTGATTGTTTGTCTGTACTAGGATTACTCAAACTTCACTGTTAGAGTTGATGTCCCCGTGTTTTACAATGACTCTATACTGTACTGTGGCATCATGTGCAGCAGAGAAAATCTACAGCAGACACTCTGGGGATGTTGGGGGGCAATCCCTTCCTTATATTTAATGTCCAAAGTGATCAATGAGCTAAAACCTTGTGAAGTGGAAGTTTCCCTTTGTGGCAGATCTAAACGTGTAAAGCTGTTAAGTTAAATCCCCCAAATCCTCCAACAACAATATCAATAAAAAACAGACTAGCTCTTTGTGATCGAAGAGCCGCATCAGAAAAAGACAACATCATCAGCAAATATATTAGTAGATGTGAAAAATGATCCTAGGAGAAGGTGTCAAGCTTTATCAGTGTGTGTGAGTGTGTGTGGGGGGTGTGTGAATGAGGGATTGAGGGAGAGTAGAAGAAAGACAGAGTGAGAGAATGGGAAGGGAAAAGCAGAAGGAAAGAACAATTTGTACATCTCCGCCCACAGCGCTGCCAGCTCTGTGAAGTTGAGGGTCAGAGAGTGACTAACCTGCTCGCTCTGGCCCGGCTGCCCTTTCTGTCTCGCTGCACCTGTTTCACCACATTAAACACTTCACATGTTCCTCGGGGTCCCAGCTCCATACTGGTCTTTACAATTGTACACAGCCTCGGAAAAAAAAACCCAATACACACATGCTCAAGCACACTTGTACAAACACACACAGAAAAGACCGTAAGGCCGCCGCAACGTGGAGTGAGAATGAAGGTCGAGAATAATAAAGATGATGTATTGAGTAAAGGTTATCCTGTCTCTAAGATGCTAATTGTTCTGTCAACAGTATTCATTTGCCAGGACTCCCAAAGGGCATGCATCCATTTTGTTTGTTCCAAGCAGATGGGCCCCCCCGCCCCCAACCCCATGTGTATCTGTGTGTGTGCGTGTGTGTGTTAGCATCATGTTGGTATGTGCTTCTATTCTCGCATATGTTGTGTGTTTGTGGTGTGCACACATTAGCATGTGCCTCTGTGTACCAAAGAATGCAAGTTCAGATTAAAGGCCTTCGCATCTGCATATGTTTGTAATGCACAATTCCTTTTTCCCCACTCAGAAACAATGAGACGGCGCTCGACTGAGGAAAAAGGGAACACTGTGTCCCGACTGCCAGGACCTTTTCAGCAGGTTCACAGCTAGGATATGAAGATAGTGGAGGCTCTTTAGGATTGATTGAATGCAATCCAGCACAACCATTCAATATGGCTTCTGAAGAGGACAAATCCCATCCCTTATTCTCTGTATGTGTGTATTTTGAACGCGCAAACTCCTTCAAGATCCCACATGAAGAGTAATTTGAGTGTTGGTATTTCATTTGATTTTTATCCAAACAAAAACCAGAAGTTTGCAGAACACTTTTGGATTGAAACGATTGTTTCCTATGATTTTTCTCTTATCCATGGTCTGATTACATCCATCCATTATCTACACTCACAGTAATTTTTCGCGTCACCAGTTAACCTCAACATAAATGCCTTTGTGCTAACCACTGCTCCCTGTGCTGCATAAAAGACATAAAATTGTGCACATTTATGAAAAAGAAAAACGTGTATACAGTGTAGTGGAGGAAGATTGGGGGATTTCTGCCTTGCAGCACTTGCAACATTTAAAGAAAACAACAACAACAACAAAAAAAACAAAAAAAACAAAGGTCTAAGGAAAAGAGAGCTCATGCAAATTTCTCTTGTCCATGCTGATATTAAACTTTAATTTTGTGCTGATGTCATTTGGCCTATAAAGTGCTGTATGTGCAGTCTTTTGGTAACAGAATGGTTAAAAAACAATGCATGGTTGTTTACAAATAATTTCAGTCACTAATTTTGCATGTGAACTTTTTTGCCTTCTGTTGCAAGAGCCTTGAATCTGGCACCGGTACACCAAACCGAATAGCAACTTCACTTTATTATGTCTTTATCCCAGGGACGGAAAAATGGCGCGAGCCATTATTCTCTCTCTTCATCTTTACAGCTTTCATTGCGCTGGTTTTTTTGTAGCACTGCACTTCCCAAATATCACTTGTCAGTCAGGCAGCTGAATATGATGTCTTGAATATGGATTCTCTGTTCGAGATTTAATGAAGAAGCTAATACATTATAAATCCTGAAAGTGTCATGTGAAGTGGCAACCCATATAAAGGACAAATAGAAAAAAAAACTAAACTTGGCAACCTTTAGGCTGCCGGAAAGAAAACACTTCACTGTGTAAAGGTCAGGAGAGTATGTACAAGTGCTGCACGTGCTTTACATGTATATAAATCTCATGCATACTTAAAAGAGAAGCTTTGAGATGAATGACAATAAGATATGAGGATGAGTCGTCAACTCAGCGGCCGAGCATTAAGAGGCTGGTATGGAATAAATGGCTGTCAGTGGAAAGAGTAGGTTAGTGCCTAGTGCCGGCTCTAAATTGAAGAGACCACTCTGTCAGCGTGGCCGGTAATGAGGGGCACGCAGAGACACAGCTCACGCTTACACTGTACAGTCTTAAGGTTAAATGAAATGACAGCTTCTAACTAAGTCTTTTTTTGCCTTAAAGGTCACCTGAATATTTTATTGCCAGTCGGGCCTGGCAGTGTATTGAAATGATAATGTAAATACCACTACAGGACAGCTTCAGTGAGGAAGGTCCCCTGAAAGGTCAGCTGGTCTCTTCGCTGCTCCCTCGTAGTCCCATACACAGAGAATGACACAAACACACACACCCACACACACATAGACGCTCACACAGGAAGAGAAGCACTCACAAAACACACTCGCTTGAGACATTCAGATGTGGCGCGAGGTCAGAGAGACACATGACGCGACGAGGACAGTTGCAAAAAAACTGGCTTATGCTTTTGTACACTTCTATTAGTTTCTTCCTTTTCACTTCTATCAAAGTCTGTTTTAAACCGATTAATTTGGAGGATCATTAGGGCACAAGACAATTTCCCTCTGAGTCCAGTCCTGGGAATGAAAACGAAGGGCCTCTGATTGGCTGCTTTGGGGCAATATCTGATTCTGTAGTGAATGTTGATACACGTTTCTCTTTTAATGCAAGGGGAAGGCTGGGGGTAGGCAAAGGAGATGGGGTGGGGGCCAGGTGGTTAGGAATGTGGGTGTCAGGGCAGAAAGTAATCCTGAAAGCCACATTTGATCACAGTGCGAATGTTCCAATGGTAGGCAGAGCCAGCGTAAGTCAATGCTAATATTGGCTCAAATGATTCGACTGCAGGCGTTTCTGTGCTTTCAGTTTGCTGCTAATTTGCCGGAGATGCTGGATCTCACTGCTGCCTTCGTTCGGGCAGGTTAAAAGGAAGCTGTAACATGGCCGTCTCAAAGCTGAGCTGGATTTTGTGTGTAGATACTGTAATGTACTATAGACTGTAGTCTACATTACGGTATCCGTGTATCGAGGGCATTTTGGGAAAAAAATAATAAAAGAACTTTTGGTTGCTGAATAATCACACGATGGACATGCTGAACTGTTGTTATGCACCGTTCAAACTGACTGAATGGGATAACTTGAATGTAAGGGAGGCACCTTTTAATATAAATAGTCACAAAAGTGCTTTTCCTGTCCTCTGCACTGCACCAGCTTTACTCAACATATAATGACCTATAGGAGCAAATGGTACGGCTGCAGCATATTAGAGTGGTTGCATAATGAATACATGTAGTTATATTACTTCATGATGCAACTCTGCCTATAGCACACATGAAACAGCAGTTTCAAACTGATGCTCAATTTTATGAAATCATAATATTTGAGGAAGGCTAGATGATATCCTTTCTACGCATTTGTTTCTTTTGTCTAATAACATATGAGTTACACACATTTGGGCCCTCCTTATGCTAAGCTAAGCTAACCCACTGCTTTATATTAATTGTGTCATCTAATGCTTTGCTAAATGTCACATCTAGAGATGCACCATTTTCTGGGCCGATTCCGATTTTCCGATTTTTCATGGAGTGTGACCTGCCGATACCGATTTTGGCCGATTCCGATTTTGTTTTTTCAAACTGCTTTACAGCACACAGAAAGACTATTTTCTTTTTCTCTTCTTCTTTAATAGAACATTCTGCCAGATTTTCAATAGTAAACTTTCAACACCTCAAAGGTTGAAAACAAACACAAAGACATATTGTTCTTTGTACAAATCTTACTTCACATATTAATTCCTGAAATGGGAAATTCACACAAACACAAACATTTTCTTCATTTCACATCCGATATCTGCCACAAAAACAAATTTCCACTCATATATTTGGATATATTGCTATGAAACACTTTCATATTTAGATCTGAAAACGTAAGTCTTATGGAACAACCCTTTTCTTTTTACATTCAGTAACAAAAAACACAAAAATAATTTTCAGTCATACTTAATGGCAGCCATTCTGTCATATGTGGCAGACGTGTATTTGTAGGGTATTTTTTAATGAAAACAGGTGCAACACTTGCAATAAAAGAATATACAACTAACAAATAAATAAAAATAAATATAGGGAAAAATTAAATAAAAAAGAATATAAGAGTGTTATTATATTTCAGTGAACACACACTTGACTATTGCAATTACTTGTGCATTAATGGCAAGTTTTTCTTTGAAAACAGAAGCATTTCTACCTTGTCACCAGATAAGCTGCATCTTCTCTCATCTACCACATGTCCAGCCAAGCTAAATAAGCGTTCACTATCAACACTTGTGCATGGCGCACAGAGGTAAGCACGGGCAAGCTGAGCTAGAGCAGGGAAACGGTGTTTGTTTATCCTCCAGTAGGCCAGAGCATTCTCACCTCTGCCAATAGGCACTTCTGACAGGTAGCTCTGTACCTGTACAGACAAGGGGCTGGCCAGATGTTGTTCCACCTCAGTATTTTCCTTCAGGATTTATCATGAAGTGAAAACAGTATGCTGCATGGCTTTTTGGCAGCAGATGCTTCCTCTGGGTCAGGTTCAGAGGCTATAGATTCTTCAGCAGGTTCCCCTGGTGTGCATCTGAACTCCCTCTGCAGTGCAGTCTGAAGCTCCTGTATCACTTGATCTTTCAGTTCTCTTGAGAAGTAGCGGTTTTTATACCTTTTGCACAATAGAAAGTTTGTTTAAATACATACATAGGCTACATACAGTACATACATACATAGGCCTATATTACCAACTAACCTTGGGTCAAGAACTGTGGCCAACATGTAAAGGGGCTCCTTTTCGATGTCACCAAACCTTCTCTGAACTGCCTCCAACAAGGTTGATATTGCCGAACCCTCTCCGTGGTCTGTATCAGCTGTTCTTTCCAAAAGCCGTTTCAGCACACTGATTGATGGAATGACGTCTGAGGCTGATGCAGTCGATGAACTTATCTCCTTTGTAAGCTCTTCCAAAGGAGCGAGGAGAGTGAGCACGTTCTCAATTAACCCCCACTGATTCGCACTTAGAGTGTCTGGTAGGTCGTAGTCTGCAGTGAATGCCCCTAATGCACGTTTCTGCTCAGTCAACGACTGCAGCATATAGAAGGTGCTATTCCATCTATTAACGACATCTTGTTGCAGGCATTTCCTTTGTTGATCGAGCACTGCTTGAATATCATACAGACGCGAGGAGGCCAGTGGCGAGTGTTTAAAATGTCCAACAATTTTTCTCCCTGTATTCACCGTGTCCATGATGCTGCGTTGGGACAGCAGACACTTGTTCACTGCCAGCTGCAGCGTGTGTGCTTGGCAAGTTAGCGTCTTTCATTGCTTTAATCATGTTCTTCGCATTGTCTCGCAACACCACATGAACCCTCGTCTTGTCGATTCCCCAATGCTTTAGCATTCTCTCGAAAGCAAAGGCCAGATTTGCAGCAGTGTGGGACCCTGTCATCTCTTGACATTGTAGCATGACGTGGTGAAGTTGGAAATCGTCATCCACCCACTGTGCAGTTAGGCTCAGCATGGACATCAGGCTTACATTAGACATCCAAATGTCCGTGGTGAAACTAAAAGTGGTTTTGGGATTTGGATGTAAGATTCTGCGAATGAACCGTGACACGTTATCAAACATCTCCTTAAGCGCAACATCCGAGAAATACCGTCTGCTTGGTATTACATATTGTGGGCTCAGGTGGTTAATAAGACTTCTGAAACCTATATTTTCAACCACGGAAAACGGCTGATCATCCAGTGCAACGAACTCCATAATTTTCCTTGTTATGGATTTACTCTTTTCATTGCTGATAAAAGTTACCACAGATTGCTGACTTGTGGATGGATCTGGCTCAGTGCTCGTTTTGTCTTGGGGTTTAGTCCCGCGGCCCTTGTTAGCATCTTCAAACTTCGCGAAATCAGCAAGGTGATGATGTTTTAATTGCCTGATCAGATTGGTTGTACCGAAAGTTTTTGTCGTGGTCCCTCCACGCATTACTTTGCATTTGCAGGTGTTACAAATTGCAAATTTGTTGTCTTCTTCAGGCACACTGAAGAACTTCCATATTGCTGATATGTTGGTTAACCTGTGCGAGTTCTAGACTACATGTGCGTGCGCCTGCTGCTGGTGTTGCCATGGTGTTTATCATGTGATACACACGTTTTGACATAAAATCGGCATATTTTAATTTTGACCGGCCAGTCGCCGGTCATGGCCAATTTCGTGAAAACCGGCCGATTCCGATGACCAGCTGGTCAATCGGTGCATCCCTAGTCACATCCCTTCTAAGAATTGGATTTCAAAAAGGCTTGCAGGCCTCAAGGTAAACTATGTATGCTCTTGCATGTGATTTCAGTTTGGGCCTTTACTCAGTTCGAAGGTTGGAGGAGCTATTAGGTCACAGGAATCTGACGCAGTAACAGCAATAGTCCTAATACTGATAAAAATAACAATAATAATTGGGTAATGAACAGGTGTCATTTGCATCAAAGGAAAGCGAGGAGTTGGGTACATAAAAATTAATCTCATGTCATCAACAAATCATTCAAATCATTTGTAACTTTAGTTTGGCTGTGCAAGGTCTTTCATGTACAGGCCTACTGGCAATTTAAGATATTGTTGAGCAAAACAATCAAATAAAATTATCCTTACAGCGTGTAAGATCACACAAAATATTAAATACATCAGTCTAAATATTTCTTATTTGTTTAGAATATCACTGAATTACATTACACACAAGTCTTACACGACTCTTCACAGAGCCTGACTAACTTCTCTGAAGCTGAAAAAAAGAACGTATGGTGACCATGTTTAGAAAACCATGAATCTCCATATAGCCAGATGTTCATGAGCTTGAAGCACAGCTCTGTTATCAGCTCGGAGAGAAAACATCACATCATAGCTATCAAGTATTTTAAAGGGCATTAAGTAGCTTAAAATTTTGCATTTTGTCAACCCCCAAAAAGAAATTCAAGTTTACTTGAAAAATGCAAAATTTCATGTGCACTGTAAAAAGAAAAAAAAAAACCTGTAAAAAAACCGGTAAAAGCACTGGCAGCAAAGTTTCCAAACGGATACCGTGAAATTACAGTAAATAACTGTATCACAGAACCACATACAATAACCGTAAAAATACAGAGCAGCTTTTTACAGTCAAAATCAATTAAAATACAGTATATTATAGTTGATAAATTCCCATTATACTGTAAAATAACATACATATGTCAAAAAACATTAAAATCAGATTCCTTTCAAATTAATCTCTGTAATTTCACGGTATACATTATTTATTTTAGGAAAGAGCCAAGTCTATCTACAATGACACAATGTATAAACAACGTATAAACTAAATATTATACCTTTAATCAAATAGGATTTCTGCACATTTACAGTATAACAGTAGTTATTTTAGAGAATTGGACAATGGGAAGTTAAACACTGTGCATCAAAATACATTAATAGGTATATTTAAAGGTGCTACCTGTAAATTTAGGGTATTTAACAATCATTTTAGTAAACTGAACAAATATTCACTGGGAGTCATCCTCTGTATCATTTAGCAGCAACAACATGTGCAGAGCAAATAGACCCAGAGAATAACACTCAAAACATTTAAACACAAACGAAGGAACATCTCCACACCTGTGGTGACAGACAGAGATAAACTCTCCTGGTGGAAAAAAGGAGCAGACTAGCGAGGGAAGACGGCAGTGAGCAGGCTAACTTAGCATGCATTTGAATATGAAAAAATATGTTAAATTACCTTTAAAAAACGAATGATAATGTAATATTATATGATAGTTAATCACTTGTAATTCTAAAGTTAAATCTGTAAATTACTGCTAGTATCTGTTAATTTGGAAAATGGTAATAAACCTGTAAAATAATTCTGAAACTTGTATGTAAAATTACAGTTTAAAGATGTACAAATACAATAAATTGTCATTAAAAAACATAATTTTAATGTAATCTTAAACTATGGTTAATTAACTGTAATTTTAAACATAAAGCCTAAAATTACTGAAAATATCTGTAAATCTACTGGTATTTCATTGTTTTATTGGAAAACAGGAAAAATCTGTAAAAAAATAAATAAAATTACAGAACATTTCCTGTAATTTTACTTTTTTGTTTTTAGTTTGCACGTAGCATCTGCATGGATTGAGAATGAATCTAGTCTCATCATTCTGGCTCTTATTTATTTATAATGCTATTCAGCCATTCATTTTTTCCCCTCATATAATTTTTACAGACAGTGTTGGAAAGAGAACGCCTTGTTTTTAATGGTGCCATAAAGCCTTATAGGTTTAAAGGATAATAGAGTATGTTTAGCTGTACTTCTGCATGCTTTGCATTTCTATGTGGACTGTGATATGTGGAAAGTGGATAAGTAGTGCATAGTAACGTGGCCGTTTTGTCAATAGACAGGGGAATCATTAAAGTTTTACAGCCACATTTTAATCCTCAGAAAATGGAAGCCCCACACAAACACACATACACACACAAACACACGCATGCAAACGCACACAGTTTCGCACGCACGTGCAGCATTCTCCATCCTCCATCCCTCTCTTCATCCCTCACCTCCCTCCATTTGATTTTGTCTGGGGTCAGCAAAGCTTCCTGTGCTCTCTTCCTCCTGGATGCATTGCGGCCTGAGTTTCCACATATGCTAGGTGGTACAGAAAGTTGCTGACGCCGGTGTAACGATGTGGAGCCCTGTAGAGCACATCTGTGATTTCAGCCCTTGCTGAGATCACACGGCGCAGCAGATATTAACCTACTCTCATAACAGACTGGTGGAAGGTTCGAATAAGTTACATTTTTCTCAAATACCACCAAGTTTTTCTTTGGCTGTCTCATTGATCCTGAAAGGCTGTATTTGTTGAACGGCCTTAAATTATTACTGCAAAACTGACACATTTCTCCTAATCAATTCCTGGGACCAGCTAAAGATGGCTTTAACCTTCAGGAATGGATGAATAAAATAAAACTATCATTGACTGCATCATATATATGATCACACAGTTTGCCATTATGGTTTTGGCTTTTTCTATGATTTATTTTTGGAGACAGCAGAACAAGCTTTTGCAGACCTGGAGTAGCAATAGTATTTTCTGAACACCCAAATGATGTAAATCGTATGCATCCCTTTGCTCTGGTGTCCACTTACTCCTGTGGAAGATATTTAGCTGTTAGATGATGTGCTGTGTTTACCAGTCAGCTACTAACTTTGTCTGTGTGCTGTTTGATGCTGTGCAGAAAGGCTACAGTGGGTTTATTGGGCTTTTTCATCAGAAAGTTGCTGCACCTCTGAGAGCAGCAAGATTAAACCAAACTGTCAGGTTTGAGTCATTAGACACCTCCAGATTGCATATGATAATGTTCTAATATGCTAAAGATGTTGATCAGCGCAGCTTAGTAGTTTATCAGTCAAATTATTTCCATACCAGCGTGTAACAGATACGTTTCTCTAGGTCACAGTGGAACCTTTTCTACTTGTGCTTCCAAACAGCAGCTCTCTAGTCACAAATTTAGATCAATAAGACAAATAGAGGTGGTCTGAAAACAAGGAGTGTGCCGCCCAAGAACTTCATGACCCTATTTATAACTGAAGCTTTGTCCATCGGAATAATGATCCCATTTCTCCAGGCCGGGATCCATATTCCTGTTAAGGCTGCCACAGCCACAGCCAAACACATGCCAGGAGCAAGAAAATAACCCCTGGCCCGTTCATGTCTTATATTATTCAAACTTGAACTGTGTGTTATATCACTCTGCTGTGTGATGGGGAAGATCTTTGCTGGTATGGAATGATCAAAATTCAGATATTATCAAATCTGATCGGCCTTTTTAGCTTTTAAGGGGGCAGAACGTGTGCTGGAGAGGCGGAGAGACAGTCTTGTGTTTATTGTGGAAATACATCCCTAATATCTATCATGCAGACTAAGTAAAGTAAAAAGGAAATGCATTTTAGAGGAATGGCTCAATGCAAATGTTTCATTTATGCACAGAATAATGTGGTTTTCAGGAAACACGAGGCACTTAAATATTAGTAAATTCGATAGATGGTCTCATCCACTGTGGTCCCTATGAGGATCCAACGCAGAAAATCAAATTACATACAGTAGGTTTTTGTCTTTATTTCCATAATATACAACTTTAATGGATTTACTTCACTAAGGGGTGGATTTTCATTTATCATTTGAAATTCAGATGGGTGCATCGTGGGGAAACTTGCTGACAAATCTGAAACACATAAAAGTGAAACACAAGGCTGTTTCACCCCATTTAATTAGAGACAGCAGAGGAGGACAGAGAGAGAGAGCAAGCATGAAGACATTCATGCCCACAGAGGAACATTAATAATCATAGTTTTTTCTTCCTTTTTTTTATAGAACAATGCTGTGGAAAATGAAGACTAAATACTCTGCTTGATCTCCATTGTCGCAATCATTTATGTTGGGGCAGATGCATGCTGGTAGACAAAGCTATTGGATTTATAATGCATCAAGCTACCCATACCGACTATTCATTAAAGCTTTGACATATTGATCATGGACAATATGGGGTTAATGTGTCTCCAGCATCTCTGTACGTTAACATTTAATAAAAAATAATAAGAAAAAAAAGGTTTTTACGATTTTAAAAGTTTAATGAAGACGTTTATTATTTTTTTAAATTTTATTTTATTTATTTTTTTGCTGAAAGAAGTTTGAGCAATAATTTAGTTGCCCATGATTTTATTTTATGTTATTTTGTTTGTTTCTTGTTGTTGTTGGGTTTTTTTTTTTTTTGCAAGACTTACAGAAAAGAATATATACTGTACTGGGACTTTTGAATTTCAAGTTGAAAATTCAGATTAATTTCAGAAATTAAAAAAATACAAATAATAATCAGAACAAGATTAATAAAATGCCCAAAGTTACTGATTTAAAAAAAGGGTAAAAACTTGATGAAATAGCACCGTCACTAATAGCAAATGCCTCCTGTAAGCCTCGGAAAGATGACACTCTGTGCCACTCTTTCATTGTTATAAATTCAAGCTCTTGTAGGTTCTCAGGGGTTAGTTTTGCAAGATTTGCATATTTTAGCTCCCTCTAAAGGTTTTCATCAGAATTTAGGTCAAGACTCATTGCAGAGCTGTTTAAAACCGTACGTCTTTTCCTTCGGTGCTGCTTGGCATCTGTTTTGGGTTATTGTTGTGCAGAAACACACAAGACCTTCACCTCAAACTCTGTATATTCTTGATAACACATTTTGCTCTTAAACGCCTTGGTAATCTTCGGATTTCATCATTCCTTTGACACATTCAGTGCCTCCAGCACCAAAGGTAGTAAAACTTACCAGTCCCACCTTGGTACCATCCATTCATAGAATATACAACAAAGTTTAGGCCTTTTTGTGCCATTTATTTCAGCCATGATGTCCTCCTTGGCCTTCGCCCATGGAGCCTGAAGTATACCACTGTTTTCAATTTCTCAGGATCTTCCTGAACCTCTTTAGAAGTAATGTGTTTTGGGTTGTTTTTTTTTTGTTTGTTTGTTTGTTTGTTTGTTTGTTTTTTCCACAGTCTGCACCAACTTTCATAGAACTATTGAGTGTCCTCTTCGTGCCAAATTCCTGCAAGCTTCTCAAGAGACTGATGACTGGGAAACGAGGGATTTCTGCACCAATGACCTTTTGGCCTTTGGAATTTTTATGTTTATGGATGAAACCATTTCTGACGTCTTTTTATGCAGCACAAACATCGTGAATTTAGACCATGCGAATACTGATAATTAAGCACCAGTGTGTATTATTAAGAAAAGAATCCAATAAAATAATTCTTCACTTGGCAGCAGACCCTAGAATCCCACCAGATTTTGAGAAAATTGGCATAAGAAAATGCAAATTAATGTATTTCTATCCGTTATTGTAATGTTATGCTTGGATTTTTCTTATGGAAATAAATAGTCATCTGCAAAAAAATTCCAGTGGGAGAAAATGTACCCATTGAGCTTTCAATTGGACTTATATTAGGCAAGGGGTGGAGTTTTCTTCTAAGTAAAGGAATTGTTAGAGATATTCTGACAAAACATGAATCCAAATATAATACATTCAATATTTCCTCCTCATCCTAATAATTCCCAAAGCCAAAATAAAACAGTATACATAAGTTAGTAAGTAACCGAGTGATATAGATTCTTTACTTAACTCTGGAAATGCTGCAAGATCATCGTCATCAGAAGCACTGTTCCAAACTCTTATCCCCTGGTTATAATAGTAATAATTCTTGGCATAAACAGTTGTAGTCCTGTGAAATACACATTGATGGATTTTATTTGCAACAGGAAAACTGATTCTGCACAGAAAAACACTTTGTCTAGAAAGGAGCGCATTGCAAAGAAAAAAGCACTTTACATATCTTAGGCAATTAGTGGACGCTCTCTCCAGTTCTGCTCTGCCGCCCGGCACCCCAACTCAGGGAACATTCTGCAGTTATCTAAGTAATCAGTTAGTGCTTCCATTCCTCCACACACTCCCAGAGCTGCATTTAGGGACACTCTGCCATTTAGACCTGGATGAATACAATTAAAATTTAAATGTGAAGCTAAACTCTCTGTACTTTCCTATGTGTTACTTATCCTTACATAACGATCACAACAATAAGTCTTGTAATTCAGTCTGAAATCAACATTGTTCTTTTTTTTTTTTACAGCTTTGAGAAAATCATGGTATTCATTCGATATCTGTATTTTAAAAAAAGTATTCAAATTGCAATTAACACAGTTTCATGTCATGTTTTTGGTATAGAGGAAGTGTGACACATTTCCCTTTCACTTTTTATTCTGCCCATTCGTGATGAGAATGTCTTTCAAAACACACAAATCGAGATGTTTTGCCCACTCACTCTCAGATCTGCTTCATTTTGAACTGAATAAATGCGATGGAATGAAAGAGAGTTAATATGAGCTTCTGTTGAAACAGGAAATCCACACAGATTCAAACCTCAGTCAATGTTTGCCTTCTAAATGTTCTTCCCCCCCAAAAAGAAGGCAACTAAGGACAGATGAGCTTTACACATAAAAATGGCAGTTTTAAAATAGATACAAACACATGAAAATGTTTATATATATATATATATATATATATATATACATATATATATATATATATATATATATATTCTTTTGTGCATTGCTCTTTTAGTGTTCAGATGTCACTTATTTATTTTCCTCACACGCACCCTTTGCAGTTCTGGCGGCCTTCTTGTGTTTGTGTTTTGTCCTTTGCGGTGAGGTGGAAGAAAGTAACTGTGGTAACTGTGGAAACAAAGTGATTCTGTGTCTGCAGCAAAGTAAACTGAAGCACACCCACGATGTTACAGCTTATTCATCAAATTGTTTTTATTGGTCTTCATTTTCCTGTGCAGTTCTTTAATTAGCTTTTTCTTTTCTTTTCCTTAGTTTTTTTAACTGCAGTATCCAAAGTGCACTTAACTAAAGCAATGACTGAGTAGTTAAAGTTAGACGTCTGCAGCTCCATTACTTCAATTAAAGTGTAGCTCCTCCTGGTCACATATGCCTCTAACACCAGGGAAAGTTATTCCAGCAGAGTTTTTGCATTGTAGCTTTCAAGAAAAAGTTCTTTTTTATGGCCATCACATAGTAATATTGTCCCATAATTGCACAACCTAATGACAAAAAAAAAAAAACAACTGCTGACTGTAAAACCTGAGGATTACAAAGAGGTTTGTTATTTTATACATTTAAACGGCATTCAGCAAGAATTTTAAACATGGACATCAAATAAGTGGTTTTGATTGGTTTTTATATTACAAAATAGCAGAAAAGTCAGAAACATGTTCAGAGTCAAATTTGCCCACGTAAAACAAACTTATTTCCAAACTAGTTTAAAGTTAGAACATGAAACAGCCTACACATGCAAGTGTAGGGCTGTGAAGTCACACACACAGACAGCAGCTAGATAAAACAGCTTGGGGTCAAACTGACCCCAGAGGAACACCAATATTTGCAAAATATGTGCAGCAAATTGAAAAAGTATCATTAAGATAATTTTATGCTTAATCAGTTGTCAACCTCAAATTAGGAAAAGTCATGAAATGTGAAGTCAAAATTTTTTTTTGAATGATTAACAGTGAATCTGGTTGAATTGACCCCAAGCTCGATAGGAGGGTTAAGCTTTTATTACTTGGGGTAGAGAGACAGAAAATGGAACACAGAGAAGGCCCGTTACATGTGTTTCCAGAAATACACACAGCTGATAAAAATCCACACAAATACAAACAGCTGTATCCATGTTGTGTGCTGTGCTGTGTTTGGATGGACGATTATTACTGGGGAAAAAAAGCACAACATGAATAGTATCAGAAATTCTAAGGATTACAGCTTTAACTTGAACTAAAAACTAAAGTCTCCACATATTCAGAGCCAACACAGCTTCAGCTAATTATACACTACTGTACCAGTCAAAAGTTTGGATTCACTTTCTCATTCAAATGAATAGGAAGGTGCGTCCAAACTTTTGACTGGTAGTGTATATGTCACTCAACAGGGACTCAGTACAATGTGAGAGGGGATAGAGGCTCAGGCATTGGCATTTTCCCTATATCATATATAAAACATTGTGGACTTTTTCAAACAAGTAAGAAAACTTAATCAAATAGATTAGCTAGAGCTGATTTGAACTTTCTGTGTTTATCTGATTAGGAGTTCTGCTCATTCTTTTGAGCAGTAATGATGAAAAGTCAGCTCCAAAGCCAAAATAAATGCCTGATTGTTTGTGTCTCTCTGTCTCTATTCTGTCACTACAATAAACTCAGGACAACTTGTCACTCTGCACTCTCCTCAAAATACAGGATTAATCCAGTTTCCTCTGTTGTTTTCTAGGCGTCACTAGCAAAGATGGAAGATGAGTATCGATGGATAAACACGTAGAAGTAAAGCAGCAATGGTTGAACCAGATCGACCCAAATCTTACCTGATTTTGTTCCCAACTCCATCCACTGAAGTGGCACACACAGAAATTTGTTAGAAAGAGCTGGATATCTAGATTTGGGAGAAAAAACTGTGCATCTCAGTAACTGAACAATATGACAAGCAAAGGGCATTGATGCTGAAGATGAATACTTTGAGCCTCTACATAGTAAATTCACATGTACTGGATATTTGCTGCAATGTGCTGATGCAGGACCAATTTGAACGCTATACCTTTAAACGATGAAGTGCTTCCTAGACAAAGCTACAGAAACATACACCAGTAGCTGCACATTAGCAGTATGGTCACTGCCAACTGTAACCCCCTGAGCCATTTTTTCTTGTATTTATTGTCTGAATAACTAGTTTCCCCCACGCACATCAATCCAGTAATCTACTAAGGGGTTATAGTTCCACATGATGAGTACTGTTATTCATCCAAAGCAGTCATTTTCTTCCTTGAATCCTTTTAAACCTTCATCGAACCCACATTAGCGAATATTCAGGTTTCACCAACTTTCCGAAACAATGAAGGATATCTGCTGCTACTTATTGAGTTTAAGGTGGTATTCTGGATGACCAGCGTCTCCTGAGATTGGGCCCCACTTCTAGTAGTTAAGAGGTGCCTGTTTTCCTGCATTGAAGCCTTGACTGAGGTGAAGTCAGGTTCCCTTTCCTGCAGCTGAGAGATAACTGGGGACTGATGCACAGTTAAGGGAGGTGAGTGTAGTGGAAATGACTTCTCTCTCCTTTTTTCTGCCTCTCGTTGCCCCGCTTTCTTCTTTTCTGTTTTTTCATCCCCATTTCGTCCACAAAACAAGCAATATTCATGTCGTTTTCCCCGCTGCTCGTTTGCCTCTCTCGCTTTCTCTCTCTCTCTCTACTATACACACACACACACGACTGTGGACAGTAAAAGCTGACTGGGGTTACTTGGGGAAAAGGGTTTGTGAATGTGTACGCTGCTCATGTTGAAACAGAATCAAGAGTGTGTGTTACCTGAGAGAGAGAGCAAGAAGGAGGGCAAGAGGCTGGTGGCGGGGACGTGTGTGTGTGTGGAGGAGGACAGGACTATGAGGAAGAATGGAGCAGAATGGGAAAGGGAAAAAGGCTTTAGAGCTAAGAGGAGGAGAGAAGTGCTGTTGTCCCCAGGGACATAATTAGGTCCAAAAAGGCTAATCATTGGACATAAAATACAACTTCTCTTCTTGTATTAACACATAACCTCTTCCCTTCACTGCCGGAGGGTGGGGGGGTGCGTGGTGGAGCCCATAATCATTTATCCAGTGTCATATCATCTCCAAAGAACCTGTGCGGAGGGCTGGGACAAGGCGCTTTGAGGCAAAAATCATTCACATCAAAAGCTTCCAAGAATCAAACGCCTTTCAGTGGGCACGACTGACTGAAGCCTTTTTTCTTCATTTCTCTCTTTCTTTCCTCTTCGCCACCTTCCCTCCTCTTTGCCTCCTTTTCCCTAATAGCTGCAGTGATTACAGGAGAGAGAGGAATGAAATGGGCGGGAGTAAAAGACAACAAAGTGCAAGACAGAAAAAAAAAAAGAAGGAGTGGGTGCAGGGGTTCAGGCTGTAGGTCTGGAAAATTATCAAGGCTCACATGTTCTGTCTTTCCGTGAATGAGTTGTCTATCTGGCTGAGTTCCTCTGCTCTCCCACCATTCACTTGTGTGGTAGGTATCAGCCGTTTGCCAGCTCACCAGGGGGCTTTTTGATCCGTCCCCCAGTTGCCGCACTGGAAACTGGAAACTTTGAGTGTGTTTCATCAATGAGCAGCGGTTTTAGGGCAGCCATTGATTTTAATGATGCATGGATTTGAGATGACTCAGTGAAGTGGTTTTGAAAAAAAAAAAGCTGCTGTTGACCTGAATGCTGTCAAAAGACATTTATGTCAGCCAGCTTTCACAATCTCTGACCGTCAACATTGGCCTGCGATAACCTTTCTTCTTTTTCCCCCTGTCTTTTTTCTGTTTTCACGTCTGCCTCCTTGACTGCCCTACAGATGCTTCTCCTTTTGCATCTCTCTCCCACTATCTCAGCTGCTAGTGGCTCCCCATCCTACAACCTCTTTACTTCTCCTTCTCGTGAAATACAATATTTATCTCAGTCTGTTTGAGTTCACTCACCCCTATCACTGGGTTTGCTCCCCCTGGCTCTGAGGTGGATTAATCTCGGACTCATTGACATTACACTGGTCATGAAATATGCATATCAGGATCAAAGGTATTGGCGAGAGACAGTATCTCTACAAGAGCTCACAACCTGGAGTTGCTGTGTTCCTTGAAGCTGTAAGCATCAGTGCATCACATTGTGCAAAGCTGAGATGTTACAAAATGAATAATTTAAATCAAACATCCTTCAAGTGGATGAATGTGAGTTTATGAGTGCAGTGCAAAGACTGGAAAAGTGATGATCAATTAATCCATTTCCCTTTACTTGTGTGCAAAATACATTGATTTGGACACTCTGGTTTTGATTTGAATTTAATGGTATTGATTGTTTATAACAGAGCCCAGCCAGAGGTAACTGCAGTCAGATTTTCTTTTTTTTTTTTTTTATAACCGAAGCTTTGGACAGAGAAGACTGCTAACGCTTTCATTTCCCACATCAAAACATCTCATAGGATGAATAAATGGTGGGGGGGGTATAAAGTATAAACCAACACGATTACAAAGTAGGGAGCATTGATTTCTAAAAATAAAAATAAAATAATAAGTTAAACAAGATTTACCATGATAGTTCATACTGTTCTTTTTGGTAAATGTCTGCACAGCTTGTTTAGAGCAGAGTTAAAATGTAAATGTAAAGAGTTAGCGTTTAGGATCATCATGGTGGTTTCTCTCAGCTCTTCCTTGCCTCACAGCTGGGACTGGGCTCACCATTCATTCCCCGCAACTAGATTCAAATTCTGTGGGAAACACGGCACCGTTATGATGACAGCCCGCCCAGGTATCTGGCTTTTAATTGGAAGGGGAAATGATGCTCTGATTGGGTAATTGCATGCTAATCCCAAAACACTCGAGTGAATAATTAAAAGACCAAGTCCAATCATTTTGAGTCATGGGCCTGATGCAGTGACTTAAAAGGAGGGAATACGTGCTATGATCCACCATGCGCTATACACCACCTACTTTGGAATACACTTGGCTGCTCACGTGGTGTTTAATACAGTGATCAGCTGCAACCACAATGGTCTGTAGACTTGGTTAAGAGTTCTGCAAAAGTTACTGTAACCTTCAGTTCGCTCCTCCAATCCATGCTTCCACTGTGGCTAAAAGAAATCTAGCTTCCCAAATGGAGCCATTATGATCCTCTGCGTGCTCCCGACTCGGACATCGAATCGTTGTTAGACGTAGAAATTTGGATTGTCTGATAGTTCAACACGGGGAGGGCTTTTTGATTTCAAGATATTTTTCCACTAATTAACATGCTTATTCTGGATCTGATCAATGGGAGTTTATCTCTTAGCTTTGTACCACAGCCTTTCAAGATTGCTGTTATTAAACGTCTCCTCAAAAGAACTAAACTTGATCCTGATGTTTTGGGTAATCATAGACTCTTTTCTAACCTCCCTTTCATTTCCAAAATTATTGAAAAAGCAGTTGCAAGCCAATTATGTGAACATCTGTATAGGAATGGCTTGTTTGAAGAGTCTCAGTCAGGTTTTAGAGTAAATCACAGCACAGAAGCAGCACTGGTAAAAGTTACCAACCACATTCTAATGGCTTCAGACATCAGATTGGCTTCCATACTTGTCCTGTTAGATGTTAGTTCCGCTTTAACAGCATTGACCAAAATATTCTATTACAAAGGCTGAAACATGAAATTGGGTTCAAAGGAGTCACACTAAACTGGTTAGAATCATACTTATCAGGCAGCTATCGTTTCGTTCATGTTGACAATGACTCTTCCTCACGCACTTTAGTTAATCATGGAGTTCCACAGGGTTCTATACTTGGACCAATCCTTTTCACCCTTAGGCAATATTATCCAGAAGCACAGCGTCAATTTTCACTGTTATGCAGATTATACTCAGTCATACTTGTCAATGAAGCCGAATGAAACTAATCAGCCAATCAGACCTCAGGCATGTCTTTCAGACATAAAGACTTGGATGACCTGCATTTTTTTACTTCTGGACTCAGACATAACAGAATTGATTGTACTTGGCCCTAAGCAATTTAGAGAAGCATTATCTGATCATGTAACCACTCTGGATGGCTTTAGTTTGGCCTCCAGTTCCACTGTTAGGAATCTTGGAGTCATTTTTGATCAGAACATGCCCTTTGTCCCTCAAATAAAACAAGTACATGTACTCTAATATAGCCTTCTTTCACCTACGCAATATTGCAAAGATCAGAAACATCCTGTCTCAAGAGGATGCAGAAAAACTAATCCATGCATTTATTCCCTCAAGACTACACTACTGTAATTCATTACTATCAGGATGTCCCAACAACACATTTAGTGCTATGCAATCAATTTCTGTTTTGTTTGTATTTTCCATGCCATCTCCCCCTCCTTCTCTCCTTTATGCTTGTTCTCACTGTGTCTTTCTCACTGCCTATTCTTCTCTCTTGCCCCCAGTCAGGGCAGATGGCTGCCCTCCCTGAGCCCGGTTCTGCCTTAAGTTTCTGCCTCTTAAAGGAAGTTTTTCTTATCCCTCTAAAAGCAAGCACTTGGTGACAGTGGCAATGTCTGGTCTCTTTAACAACTTCATAAAGAGTTTGGTGTAGACCTGCTCTATGTGTAAAGTGCTATATAAATAATTTTGATTTGATTTGATTTGATTTCTCTTAATAGACTAAACTTTCTCACTTTTGGCAATGTTGTCCCACATAGCAAACTGCACCCATCTGTCACATAAGTTAAACTAAGAGCAAAACACACTTTTAAATAGCTTCCTGGAAGAGATCTTTACACAAATAGGCATAGCAAATATCACCACCTGAAGTGATAATTTGGGTCTGAGTCATTTTGGCTTGACCAGTGTTCCTCCAAATAACACTAATATTTATTCAAACCTCTGATGTCGATATAACAATGATATGTTGGCTGTAGAACTAATTGAATAAATTTGTTTCTAAAAAGACTAACGGGCGTAGTGGTTAGCACTGTTGCCACACAATAAGAAGGTCACGGGTTCGGTTCCCGGCCTGGGGCCTTTCTGTACGGAGTTTTCATGTTCTCCCTGTGCCTGCGTGGGTTTTTCTCCAGGTACTCCGGTTTCCTCCCACCGTCCAAAGACATCATGTTTGGGTTAATTGGTGACTCTAAATTGTCCGTATATCTGAGTGTGAGTGTGAGTGGTTGTTGGTCTCTGTCTGTCTCTGTGTGTTGGCCCTGCAATGGACTGGTGACCTGTCCAGGGTGACCCCGCCCTCACCCAGTGTGAGCTGGGATTGGCTCCAGCACCCCGCGCGACCCAGAAACTGATAAACGGTTGAAGATGAATGAATGAATGAATGAAAAGACTAAAACAATACAATACTGGAGAAGAACCTGCTACACACCATGTTAATGAACTGGTGTCTAGTGATTTGTTTTGTAGATATACATGTAGCTACATGCTGACCACTAGCCTAGTGAATTGTTCCTCATTACCTCTGAATCAGCTGCTAAATGGCACATGTCCAATAAGTAATCATTGCCTCCTTATTATGTACAGATTAGTTACTTTCTTGTGCTGCCTCCAGTAAAGTGCATCATACTGAGCTGTACTGTTGATGCATCATTACTTCACCAATACCTTTTTATTTCATTCTCCTCAAGAACGCTATCGCAGGTCCTTCATCCCAACTGCAATAAGACTCTTTAATTTAATTTAATTTTTGTCATGTGCAATCCACACTCATGTCTATTACTCATTCATGTCATGTGCAATTTATCTACCAGTGTAATAACCATCCATGGTATATCTATATTTATATCTGTATATATGGAGGATGTATATATAGTGTATTATTTGTATACAGTGTATTTATGTATATAGTGTATTTATGTTATGTCTTTTATATTTTATCTATTTCCTTTGCGCTCTTTCTCATATCTGTCATACTGTGGAGCTGCTGTGACAGTAAATTTCCCCAATGCGGGATTAATAAAGTTTATCTTATTTTATATTATCTTATCTTATCTTATCTTATCTTAAGAGTGTGCCCCATTGTTATTCTTAGTTTTTTGTTTTTTTTTTACTTTATTGTAACGCAACCAACAAAATATGGATTTAAAACACAGGATAATTGCAGTTAGTGAGGAAGAGTAAGATGCAAGATTATCATTAAAAAAATCTATTAGGGGCTATTATAATATACAAGGTTCCCTGTCTCAGCTGAAATTACATAAATAAAAGGGTGTTGAAAGTAAAATCGGTTAATGCATGCAAAATCCGTTTGCATGTGAAGGAAAATAATTACAGGTGTTGAACATTAGTGTGTGGTCATTTAATATTACTCATAAAAGTGTGCAAATGAACCTCATTTGTCGCATAGACACTGTGGACTGCACAGCAAAGCTGTTTCCACTAAAACATTTCCTTCTTTACTATAATATGATAAAAATGGCTTCCAATGTAATCTATTAAGACTGTTGTATAGATGGGAATTTGGGAAATGTAATATTTAGCCAGGTCATTAATTGGTATGTTTTGGTTTGACTGTGATATGTAGTTTAAAAGAGGACAGGTCAGGACACATCCATCAGAGAGGAAAATTGGACACTTTGCGATGTAGACAATTCAGGATCTAGTGGAACCGTCAACCCTTTAATAAATTGATGAACCACTCTACAGCCTGAAGTAGAGAAATCCAGTTTACAAAAAGGTGAAAGCAGGAAGGTTTTCACTCTCTCACTCTTAAGAGCGTGTGCTCGTGTAATAAAATGGCACCATAAGGTATCTGTACAGTACAAGCAACTTATTACAGTACACACAGTTATCTGTCATCAGAATCAACCTCTAATGATTGTACTGTAGCATTTAGGAGGAAATTAAGTGGGACTATACGAAGACCAAGTCCACATTGTATGAAGATTAAGATTTATCAGTGGGCTTTTATCCATGACTGTTCTCCACCCTTGCTTGTGTGCTTTCATGACCGTCATGACAAAGCTTTTCAAGCCTTTACCCAATAAACCAGACAAAACTGGGCAATGACAGCCCAGAAAAAAAAAAACATTATAAGTTTAGCATCAAACTTCTTTCCTTTACTTTTCAAGAGCTGTCTCCACTTGGTAGAGAGCAAGGCCGGTGTTAGCTTTTCTAACCAGCTGCTCCCACTTCGTGCTATCACTTCTCAGTTCCAACTCACTGCAGCCTGAGATCTGGCCTGTAGATATAATGCTGCTCAGAGGGCATATTATTATAACCTCTTGTCATGTAGACACGACAACCTACAATCGATTGTCAAGTGACAATCACCTCCTGGCAAGAAACCACTTTCAAAAGCAGAAAAAAAAACCCCAACTCGTAAGCAGCCTCTTTTAGTGATGTCCATTATAGAAGCCAGGATGAGAAAGGACCAGTACACCTAGGACTTGATGATTACTAAATATTACTATTGTTAAGATTCACTTGCTAGCTGATGCTCTGTGCTGGACAAGTAGCACACACTGGTCTCTCTTGGCAGAAAAATGCAGCCTGCAGCAATTGAGAGCTTTGCTGTGAGAACAGTGAGAATGAACCACAATGGAAAAGTAAGCCAAAATTTTGATTTTAAACAATATAAAAAGCCTCGTCTACTTAGGGTGTTTTCTCTGAAAGGGAAGCGAAAAGAGAGATCCATGATGCCGATACTGCTGTAAATTAACCAGCTCTAATAACTTCCTACAGCGTAGGTGTCAAACAAATAATCCAAGGGTAGTTTCCACACATCTGCTCATGAGACCCGCTCCGTAGTCCAGCAGGGTGAAGCTTCCTTTATCCTGTGAGCAGCTGTGAAGGGACTGGCTGGCTCAGGAACTGATTTTGGTTCCAGCTGTTATTTGGCTGAAGGGGAGACAGCGGTGCACCGCAGAAATGGCGGGATGGTTATGGTGAATTCTGCTGGCTGTGCTATTCACCAACAGAGGTGCTAATTAATGCTGATTGCAAGAGGGGGTCAATTATACACTCCATGGTGCATCAATAGGTACCACCCTGTTAGCAGCCAATGAATCACAACAACAGCTATCCTCAACTTCGCTTAATCTAGAACAAGGAAACAGACAGGGGTTGAATTACAGGTGTAATTAGATTTCTATTTCTTCTTCCTTTCACTGAAAAATAATCATAATCTTCCTCTATCGGAAGATAAGGGAAGATAATAATGATGAAAAAAAGTTGTATTACAAAACCGATAACTATTATTACTTGGATTTCTGGCTTTTGAAACTGCCACAATAACTTTACACCCGCTAAAATGCCAAGATAATACAGCTCCCACTGGCAAACACCAACCTGATATGACACGCGCACACACACACACACACACACACACACATAATGGCACGGGTATGCCTTTTGTTCTCCTTTACCAACACAGTAAAAGTTTGCCTGAACTGAATGTGAAAAGTTTGCTGAATTAGCTTTGGCTACACAGTCCTTCATGTCACCGAAAGTTTGAGAACTGCTCGCAGAATGAATGAGAGCAGCAGCTGGGACCATATGGTGTTTACGTGGTTTGGCGGTTCAGTGACCAATGGTGAAAACACAACATTGGTTAGATCATTAGAGTGATTCTTTTTCCGTACAGGATATTTAATGGGCCCCGAAATTCACCGTCCACTCAGCAAACAAACTTTGTAAGAGCCTGCCTTTAATCTTTGATGACTTTCATTATCTTTTGTTGAGGCAGCTCCACTTAGGACCACATGTAGCCACACCTGATCACACTGTTTACTTTGATTTTCTTTTGTAGTCATGTTGTGGACTATTTCTTGCAACCTCAAAAGATCAAAGTGGACTAAATTAGATATGTAAACACTGTTTGATGGAACTTAATTAAAAAGTTACACTTAAGGTTATCTTGGCTGAATACGTTCGATCATAATGAATGAATAAATTCATATCTTAGAGGAATGGCTTTGTTTGTGAATCCTGCTGGGACTTTGTTATTAAGAGGAAAGGTAAAAGAACTATTTGTCAAAGCGGAATTTCACGAGGCTTCCTCTTTAAATAACATATATGTTTGTAAAGGCTCATTAAATATTTCTAATTAATACAAAATCTTTCAGAACCATGCTGTGAGTTAGATTAGAGATATATAATTAGTTATTTCAGAATGAAGGAGGTAATAACCTTCACATGGGCAGTAAAGGGTGAGTAATGTCTAAGTTGAAGTTTTGGAATATTCATTATATATTCAGAAAATATAAAATAATGATGTATAACGCAAATCACAATATATGTATATAATCCCACTTATTTTTAGTGTTGTCCCATAATTTTTACTTACTGAGGCCTTCACCTCTCCACCAGTGAGATAATAAAGAAAAGATGACTGAAACGATAACCATAAATACAGTATCTTTTGATTATATTCATCTCAAGCATTCAGCAGCTTTGGTTTTTCACACATTTGACATCTGCCAGGTAAAGCTAGATAGAAAGCTAGCTAGATAAATACTTCATTAATCCATCTATCTGTCTTTGCCCACCCCCAAATAAAATGTGTGTTACAACTTCATTTAAAAAATACTTATATATATATATATATATATATATATACATTGTACACTTTAATGCCACAAGCTATATGATGTAAAATACTATGTGAAATACAAGAAATAAATTAAGATGATCAAATATTTGTGCAAAACGTAGACAATTTGTGAATGACATACATTTAGAAATTCACTATAAATTCACTATTCAGTGATCCAGTAACAGAATTAAAATTATTTGCATTAACTGATGAGTAAATTATTTTATATTGTTTAATTTTTGTCACCTGTTATTGTACTTGCTGAGAAGTAAATAATGCTGTGTGGCACTGTATGATTTTGCTGTGGTCAGCTTGGTTGGATGGGTGTGATGTTGGAGCCTCAGCAAAACTGCTGTGGTGATGTTTATGCCATTACACAATGGTTTTGGTAATGTTGTTTAACTTGTGCTATCGAGCACACAATGCGTTGTTGCAAATGCGTTTTTTAAGGTAACGTTTATTTGTGCGTGCACTTTTGGCAAGCTGTGTGTGTTTAAGGCAGTTCTGTTTGCCACACTGGTGCTTTTGTGCTGCCAGGGACTGTTAGAGTTGTGTTTTATGTGCACCTTGCTGTCATGATGCCCCCCCACCACAAAATTCATGTGCCCTCTTTATAGATTTACTCAGGCGCTGGGCCTGTTCGCTATTCCTCCAGATCACCTTCTTTAATAAATGTCCTCAGATGGTCAGGAATGTCTGTACCCACAGTGCCTTTGTTTTACTCTGCATTTTCCTTTCCCTTTTTTAGGGGATCCAATTTGCAAATGTTTTATTAATTTGGTTTATCTGTTATTTATTATCTACCTGGACACAGTCCCTTCAGCAATGCAACAATAAAATACTAAAAAATGCTCAAATGTGTACATGGAAATTTATTTTAAGTTTCCAGATAGACTAACTTATTACAGTATTATCAAACAAGGCTGATAAAATTATTAACAGGGAGGTGGTTGAATTTTGCTGAATAACTCATGCCATGTTGAATCATTTTCAATACTTTTAGCAACAGAAATAAAATTCACTCTGCCCAAAAAGAAAAATGTACAGTTAAAAGATGGACTGGATGCCAATACTGAATGTAATTAAACATTATTAACTGTTAACAAAAACTGAGGCTCTAACTTATATGAGGTAAGTAATTTGAAGAAATACCTGTTTCACAGGTTTTGTTAGTTGTAAATAAATAAGTATTCAATCAAATGGCCAGAAATAAATTGGTACAAAGTTAACTGGTAGGACTCATCCATGGGTAAAATACAATATAATATAATCACACCTCATTTTCGCTCAAGGCTCATGAAGCGGTAATCCAGAAATAAAATCTTGCAATGGTAGATACAATAATGAAAGCAAAAATTGGGCGGGACATGTCAACCCATGATATATATATCTCCAAATCCAGAAGCAAATGCAGCTTCCTTAATTTGTATGCGCCAAAGTTTGTTTGTAATTGAGGGCATCTCTGCCAGGAAACAGTAATTACAGTTTCTACACCAAATGAGCCAGAGCCACAGGCGTGCCTTATAAAATCTGGCACATATCAGCTGGGTACAACAAGTGCAAGGTTGTCATCCGGGGGACATTTCCATTACATGACAAAAGTGAGAAGATAATTTGATTTACTGTTTAGTTGGGCAACCTCTGTCAGACCTGCAGCCATATACAGCAGTAGGAGAGCATGAAGATTGACTACAAATGAGTCTGCTGACCTGCCGAGGTCACATATTCCAGAAAACAATTTGTTCTATCATTTACTGGGTGATATAGGTGGATAAAATGTGTTCCATGGCTGACTAATGGATCAGGTGCATAAAGGTAGCAGCTTCTGGGTTTGACATCACCTCCCATTCTGCAGTGCAAATCCAAAATGCCAACTCCATTTTGGTAAGTCTGGAAAAGTTTGATGCATTTCGCAATGCAGAATCCGAAAAAAGGTTTCATAAAGTGATAGTGCCGAGATGGGCCGGCCAGAGCCAGCTGGCCAGCATGTAGACCTCAGTAGAAGAAAAGAAGCGATGGAAATAAAAGCAAAATGCGAGCATCAGTTAAACTTCGATATGCTGATATTGGCGATGAAACGATGGCAAAAAAAAAATGTAAAAAATGTGTTGAACAATTTCATTTGTATGTTTCTATTGCTGTGTGAACAAAGTGACTACCTTTTTCGAATGAAATTTTTCTTGTCTCGTCACTGTGGTGTCCATTCTGCTCTGAAGACTTAGCGCTGTTCTGAGGGCATATTATTTCATGTGAACAGCTCTTAACGCTAATGCTGTCTATGTATGTCTATGGCAACAAACATACAAATAGCTCCTTTCATCCTCATGACTACATTGTTTTCATTATAAAAATATTATTCCTGTCTTTGATGTGTGTGTGTGTGTAGCACTACTACTCTATACATAGGCATAGTAAATATGTTGTTTTGAGCCAGTAATTGATATGATGAAAATCTTTTGTTATTGGTGCAAAACCTGAATCAGATAAAGTCAAACAGATGTCTAATCTTTCAGGATTACAAAAAAAAAAAGAAGAGACAATTATTCAAAAATGAATTACAAAAGGAAAATAAAGGCGGGGGGGACACACAAGAAAACGGGAAATTGCATATCTTATCTTGACTGATTACAAAAATATAGCAGTGAAAGAAGGGTGTTATTGTAACCCAACAGCGCAATTTACATCCCAAACTATCTAAAGTATTGACAGCTTCCTCTGTGCAGAATTGGTTTCTCCCTGCATACGAAGTTTCAGTGAAATTTAAATAACAAATCAGGATTAAAACGAAATGGTCTTCAAGCCTTGTCTCTCCCTTTGATAAGACACAGAAGCAGATTAGATTGCATAAATCTAACAACAGTGTGTTAAATGGTAAAAGCATTTCCAAAATAATACAATGTCAGGCACGGTGACATAAAACGCACACCATATTTGCTTTTATACTTTGCTTGTTGATGTCACTCTTGATTCCCTCTGATTCAATGTGGTTACATGTAAAAAAATAAAAAAGTACAGACCAATCTTAAAGGTTATTTGAGCAGCACTGTTGGCTGTATCCTTTTAAAAGCCGAATCGTCCCATAATGTCTAACTGATAAAGCACGTCCTTAACACTCCAATGACCATAGCAGTCATTTTGACTACTCAGAAATTATTTGCGTATAGTTTGAATAATCAATAAAGAGATCTAAGGATAAACTGACACAAAATGAAGATGATGGTGAATGAGATTTTTATTTATTTTATTGATACTTCTCTAAAATTACACATAAAAACTCTTACTGAATTTCATACTGCCTTCAAAATAGGTTAGTGTCATCATAAGACCTTAACAATGAAAAGTCAACTGTTTGTTGAACAATGTTGCCATGGAAATGCAACAAATTATGTTTCACCATAAAACAGAAACTTGATTACCTATCAGAAGAACATCACTGAATTTGTATGCTGAGTGTCCTGTTGTCAGACATGTACATACAGTAGTCACAGGCCACTGTAGAAATGATTAACATGCCCAAATGCCGTGATGGCTGCCAGCCGGCTGTTACGACGCCAAGTTGTTTTGCTTATGGCTCAAAATCACTCACAGTCAACACAGGTAACCTGTACCTTCCATGTGCAACTTCCACACACTCCCTTGTTCATTTGCTCCGTTTTTCGTACACTTTCTTCGCACTTGGCACGGCTTTCTCCTGCTAACCCTCTTCTGCTGCGCCAACGGGGCCTCTCGCACCATCGTCTGTCTGGCTTTTGCTGTCATTTTGTGTCCGGAGCGGAGTTCCTCTGTGACATCATCTCACTTGTGCATTGCACAGAAATTGTTTTTCTGCAGCTGGGACATATCCACTGTTGAGGAATTTAGCATTAGCATTAGCCTTAGCTTCACCCAGGTGGGTGCTACACATTGGTTGTGATAAGGTGTGTACCCGTTCTCCCTCTCCCACAGTGCTTCGACCATATTTTAGATGGAAAAGCACTCTATAAATGCAATATATTATTATCATCATCAGAAAACGGTACCTAAGCTACCTAACGTTAGCCTAACTGGCTAATTGTTACACTGCCCATTAGCTCAGTTTTAACGTTACATAAAGCGACACTAACCCTTCCAGTGAGGATACATGTAAGGGTTAATTCACCAGTAGGTGTGCTTCAAACGGCTTTAATGCACGACGTGGAGGCGAAGAACTACCCGACGCGCAGCGGATGCTGCAGGTCTGGGACGTCCTTTTCGGCGGAGATACTAGTAAAAAGCACCCCGGGGGCATTATACGGGTCGGTAATATTTAATGTATTTAGTTTCTTTATGGAAAGCATTCGGCGTCAGCAGCAAGCCAGAACTTGATACCAAATCTGTCAGGTTTGCTAGCTATATCCTGGGTGAAGCTGCACTTTGCTTTGGTTGGGAAGAGCTGCTCATCAACAGTTATCTGAAGCAAGGCTAAAGTCTCCACATCTGTCATTCTCCTTCTAGTTCTCATTTAGCCTCTCTTGGGTTTTGAGTGAAGCTATAGCTAGATTTTAGCTTCACAGAGCATAAAAAACAAAATAAACAATAGAGCAGGAGAAAGAGGGGGAAAATGAAGCAAATAAGGAAATATGACACCCCTTGTAAAAAGCATGCAGTCAATTTGACTGCTATGGTCATTTGAGGTAGTGATACTCAGATCTCTGTGGTGTTTTGAAATTTTAATGATAAAACAATACACAAACACACATTTAGGAAAAGTCAGGGTCCGATTGGTACATAGGTTTTATTTAAACAAAGTTATGACGTTGCAAATTTTGAAAGCAGTCAAAATGACTGCCTCGGTAGTTCAAGCGTCACTAAGACACTACTGTATATTTTCTGAGCAAGCAAAACAGAAACTTTAAGGGATGAAAGATTGCCTTCAACATCAGTGACATTTTCAAGCCAAAGAAAAGCTGCTGAAATTGGGAAATGATAAGAATTGAAGAATTTTTTTTCACCCCAGTTTATGCATTTTACTATCCTGTTGCTGTTTTTAGTCTGCAGGTTCAAGCCGAAGCTGTAATGACAGTATGCCAAATCAAATGGGTTAAAAGTGCATTTTTGCTTCCCACAGTATCTGGAAAGACAATGAAACTGACTTTTATAGCACTGGTGGATTGCAGGGTGATATGCTAGGTGACTAAGTGAGGAACAGTCTGAAAAATATAACGCTATAGGGCTGCTTTTGTCTTTATTACACTGTTTTTATGACACATAAGGCTGCCAGAAGCGTTTGGAAAGATTCAGCACAGCCACCCTGCTGTTGTGAGGATATGTCTGGTTGCACTTTCTGCGATCAGGCTCTGTTGTCGGGTATTATGTGATGTTTCCAGGCTTTTCAGGAGCTATATTTGAAAAAAGCCATAAGAAAAATGCCATCAAAAGAAATATATTGCATCGCAAGTAGATTTTAGAGGGGCCACGCTTGGGCCAATTCACAGTAGTATTATACTTCCATAAACTTTGGGGACAAAAAAGTGAGAGATTTAAAAAAAGAAAGACTGGTTAAAATTTAATCTGAAGGATCTTTTTTAGTGTTGCTTATATCAAATGTTTTGCTTGAGTTTGGGGTTGATAATATCAAACACAAACTTTCCTCCATCTGTTTACTCAGATAACCAAAATGACATCACAATGACATCATCAGGATCATTATCCAAACACCCCCCTCTGGACCCACAACAGACAGCGTACAACCATTTTCTCTTCGCGGTGGGTAAACGAAGCCTTTTGGAATACCGGTGAGCATCAGTCACATCTCAGTGTTGTAAGAAAACCACAACCATTCAGCAATATTTATAAAAATATATTTCACAAAGTAGGAAACAATACAGGGTATCTTAGGTTACAGTACAGGGAGTAAATAATTGAACATACACATTTATAAGCATTAAAGCACAGTAGAAAATATGATCTGCATGTAGGACTATCCCATATATATTGTTAAGTCTACCGAGAACTGCCATAATACTGTATCAGTACAAAGTGAGTATGCACGCAGCTGTAGTGCCATTGAGATTCTCATTATGTGCAAGAGCTAACGTGCAAAGACAAAACCTACGACCTCATTGAAAGCTAATGACATTAGCAGTAACTCTATGTACAGTAAAGTCTTTTTTATTGATATCATACAGTGTAACCACAATATGCACATGGTCAGGATTTGTGTCTTCACTTTTCTGGGGCTAAAGCAATCTTTCCTAAATGACATCAGATGTTTGGAGGGAGTCACGTACTACACTTAGGTATCAATTGGACTATTGTGCTCAGATGGTCACTGGCTGTACCCCAGAATATATTATGGGACATATTTTACACAGAATTAACGTGTCAGAAAGGTCCCGTTCCTGCACTCCCAATTAATTAGATCATCTGTAGTTGTTACCATAACTTAGAGGTCTTTTTACCTGCTTATATCTATTCTATGCCATCAATTGCAGTAAATTCATGATAAGATTTGGCTGTGTTCAAGTGTTGAAAAAACTGCTGAATGAGAAATCATCTAAACACACTCACTTGAAATTGTCAGCACGAGAAAAAAAACTTGTAAGAACAGATATACAAAAACTCATAGAACAATAATGAAGAATCAAGACATCTCTTGTCAAAAAACAGTAGATTACAATTGTATTTAATGTTGCTTCTGTAAAAAGAAGGCCTCAGAGTTTCTACATTTTTCTTTTTAGTCTTCACGTCAGTGTTTTATAGGCTAGTAACACTTTCGACCCACACCTGTAGCATGTAAATACAAAGAGTTTTATAAAGCAAGCCTTTCTGGGCTTTAGATAGTTTATAAATGTGGCCACCAGAGAACATATCAAATGATAACAAATTCACCTTAAAGCCAATACTGGTTTGTATTTTTGCTTTTTTTTTTTTTTTCAAATCATACATACATTCATCATTGTAATGTAGACCATATATTGCTTTTTCTTCATCATTTTGTTTTATCTGACACACATGAAACAAGTCTGAGTCCTACTGCAGCCTCTGTAGTCCTGCTTTGCTTTCCATGGAGCATGGAGTATGTGTTTCTGCTCGAGCTTCAGCGAATCCAATGAGATCCAGTATTTCCTTTCATTGGGCAACTACCAGCAAACCCAGGGTTTTTCTGCTACTGGCAGTCACAGCAAACGACTAACACCCAAAATACTGCTAGACACTCCACAAAGGAATCTAAGTTACACTCCACAAGAATCATAGAGCTCCTAATAAAGACATCGTTTGGCTCAACAATTACAATGCGCTTGACGTAGTGGATGACGACTGCTAAACCTCACTCTAAGAAGAATTCAAAAAGGTGGCCTCCCTTGTTATTAACTGTTTTTTTTTTTTTTCTTTTTAAACACCTGTTTCTAAAAGCCAGCAAACCCCCTAGCGTTTAACACACAAGTATGTGGACAGAGAAAAAAAAATCTCAAAAATTTATTTTTTCCCCTAACAAACTAAAGGTCAGGTCTCGCGGTCGCTCTCGCCAACTGAGTAGAGCTCCCCAAGTCTTCTGAAGCGTGGACCCCACTCTCTGAGATAGTCATAATTCTGGTCAGAGTCTGATGATGCCGTCTCCAGTGAACTAAGGGACCCAGCAATGGAGCCACGGCCCTCATATCCATAGATCTGTATGGAGTCATACGGTGGTGCTGTGGGGTCATTGTCTGCTTCGTGGAGCCGTACGTTGATGAATTCGTCCACGTCCACGCCGTTGGGGCCTGAGTGCTGCCCAGCCCGGGGCATGAACTGCAGGTCCGGCTTGATGTCCTTGCGCGGCAAGTAGCCGTTGATACCATCTGGGTTCTGCAGCGTGGCGATGTCGAACGCCTCTGTGTCCTCCTCGCCGCCTCCCTCGTCGTCGTAACGGATTATATTCTCTCTCACATCTTCATCATCCTTGATAATCAGAGGTTCGTTTTTGTGTCTTCTCAGTGTAACAAACAGTACTACTATTACTATCAGAAAGAAAGACAAAAGATGGAGGAAAGAAAGAAAGAAAGAGAGAGAAAGTCTAGGTCAAGCTTTGACAAGTGGAATTTCTTATACAAACAAAAAAATGATTCCTGAGTCAAAATATATACATTTTCTTCTCTGTTCCCCACCTCATGGTCAAAAAACAAAACACCTCACCTAGTAACAGGATAATGCAGGCCAGGATGGCGATGAGCGCTCCCATGCTGAGGCCGATGGGTAATACGTAGGCTTCCACGTTGCAGGACTGAACGATGCCGTCCTTGCTGCAGCCACAGACGCGGATGGTAAGGGTGTTGGTGCTGCTCATCGGTGGGTTCCCGTTGTCCGTCACAATGATTGGCAGGAAGTACATCTCCTGTTTCTGTCGTCGGAAGGTATCATGCTTGGCTAGAATGCTGATGGAATTGTCTGTCAGAGAGAGGTAAGAGATTATTTCATTTCTTTTTGTGAGGATGTGTGAAAAAACTATTATTATTCATAGTGGTGACAGATTGCTTTATTAAAAAGTTTTATTATTAAATTGTGTGAATACCAGTGCAACATGAGGGTAAACTAATTTCACATAAATCGTCACTCGGCTTTGTAGCATTCTCGCACTCAAACACCTGTGATTAGTCTCAGCCACCATCGAAGGTCCAAATTTGGGAATTATGAAGGAAGCGAGCCCGAGGATGGTTTGCCCTTTGAAAGCTGAAGAAATAAAGGTACCACGGCAGGTTACACTGGCTCAGATCATGGCACATGTCGACCCAGAAAGGTGCCAGCTGCTCTCTGATGACACTTCTGTGTAGCTGTCTGCTCATTAGCCGCCTCTCCTTACCCTGCTCACATTATGAAATACTTGCATTCCCAGAAGAATATACCCCTGCTGATCTTGTGGAATATGCACCATGATATCAGATAGTGTAACCTTTGCCTCTCTAGCTTAAGGGTTGTACTGACGAGGGGAAGGGGGGTAAATCTGGTGATTTAGGCTTTAAAGAGGCAGCCATGTTGAAACATCAGCTTTGATGGTACAAACTTAATCCAAAGATGCAAGGCTCCATGATGGAATTATTTGCATTGCACGATCTGTAATTGATGCGAACAAAGGCTCAGATTCATTTTCTTATGACTGCTGCCACAAAAGTGGTGCGCTCTGCTATGTAAGCACTGACATGTCTTATTTCATTTGGAACACTCGACAGAGCAGAGCGAGTGTGCAAGTGTCTACTATGCGACAGTAAACCATTGGGGCTTGTTGCAGTATACAGGTCATTTTCACTTTCCAGACAACTATTGATGGTAAATATAGAATGAAACATTTCCTGTGTAAACAGCTGTGAAATCACTGGAGATTTTTTTTTCTTTTGGATATCTTTTATATATTACAGCACTTTAACAGTGTGTTTCATCTAATCTGTGTACATTGAAATATTAATCAAGGCTCATTTGACTAGAATTTTTTGTGCTATCAATAATTCAATATGTGGGAGGATCTGAATGACAGTAGTGACAGCAGAAGTGATGCTAACATTCTGGCAACTTCCTGAACTTCTGAAATCTCAGAGCACATACGCGTGGTACATTCATGAATATCACCCCAGCAGCACTTAAATGCTTTTTAATAACATAATAGCAGAGGATTGGAAGAAGCAAAATGGGGTAATATAGGTCTGATTGCACCCAGATGGAAATACTCACCATTGTTAAGGTGACAGTTTGTATCACTGTGTCTGATTGATTCACTCTATTGATAAATATTGATATGTTAATGTGTACAGCTTTACTATGCAGATTTAATATAAAGCAGTAAATGCTTAAGTATCCCACGAGCCTCCACACAAAACAGACACAATCAGGAAATAATTAAGTTTCAGTTAATACAGATAAAAAAAAAACCCACTAGATGCTCATCCCACGAAAAACATTCAAAAAGTTGTCATTCATTTTCGGAGTCAAACTAAAATTTGAATTGCCCTCCCATCGTCTTTCAAGCCTGTGATCAGGACGACTGGGGGTTCAGTTTGATTGACAGCTCTTTATTTTTTTTCCCAACACAAGCAAACTTGTAGCAGTAAATGTAGCTTACATGTCAGGAGGAAGTAAGGACGTGAGGTGTTTCGCACTGAGGGCAACATAAATTAAATTCTGAACCGACCGATGTTGATGTTTGTGAGTTTCCAAACGGCTCATCATACTGTGGCTGTGACTAGGTAGTTAGCCTGCAAAATGACACGAGCAAGCCCTTTTTCCACTAAAATGTGTATGGCCCTGGAGCTTCGGTTCAAAGCATGCTTTTACTCAGTGACTGATTTGGTGTGCACATCAAGGCATGCAAAGTATTGGCTCCCTTACAGACTTACAGTATATGCGGTGAAAGAAAATAAAACACTGCCACTGGACTTCACAAAGAGTCTATTTAGTTTTTACTAAACAGCAACTACTGCAATTACGGGATAATGCTAAAGGCTCAAACATGATGCAACATTAGCATAAGTAGAGAGGAATCACAAAGTCACTGACGTTGCTCATTTAGCTCAGTAATAAAGAAATGTCTTAGTTGCCATAAGGTGCTGCTTAAATTAGACTATAGCTGCAAGAACTGAGCATATCAAACCAAACAAGGGTCCGACTGACTGATAGTGAATTCAACTTTACATTTTGTAACTGGAAGACTATTATTATTTTCTTTATTCTGACTGTCAAAAGTAAGCATTAAGGCTGTAATTAGTTTATCAACATAAGTTTATTTTTGGCACATTGTGTTGTGTGTTTGTTGTCTCACTCGCTGAGAGCTAAGTACTCTGCTCTGCTGCAACACTGCCTCCCGAACACAGACTTGTCAGAGGGCTCAATATCTTGTATTCAGCTGGTCAAAACCACAGCCATTTTCCCCACTGTGGGCAACCCCTAACCTCTTCACTGCTCAATCCCTACAATTACAAAGCGATGGGGTTCTTTCCTCTGTTTGAAATTAGCAGCACCGCAGAAAAGTGGTATGTAATATAAAGCTACAGCAGAATCAACATCAACACATGCTTATTTAGAGCTTTTATTTATCTATTTATTTTATGCGCTATACAACTGACGCACTTCTAGCGGGGAGCTTTATCTGTCACATCATCTTAAGAAAATATGAAATCTCTGTTTAACAAAGGCGCGGGGGTTCAGGAACCTTAGTGTATTCTGAAGATGAGCTACATTTAAGCCTCAGTATTATGTGGCAAATCCGTGCCTGTTAAAAAGCTTCTCATTTCTGACTTCCTGTCAGGTTTTGTTCCACATATGTGACGGTAAAATATGTTTTTTCTCTCTAAATTATTGTCTCATGTGTCACTGCGCATATAGTATATGGCTATACTGAGCCGAGTCTATTTTTGCACGTCTGCGGTTATTACTCTGGAATCTTATCTATTCCTGATTGATAATGTACCTGTAAAAGTAAAAAGGTTTTTATTTTTATCAAAAGATGGATTGCCCATTTGATGACCTGATTTTTATGGACTCTCTCTTCTATCAGAAGGAGGCTGCAGTAAATTAGCCTGCAGGCTCCACATCGAAACAGAAGGATAGTAGCATATGAAGATTTTTTGCCTCAAGCTGAAAATATTTCACAACGTCATCACGAAGACAGCCTGTTCAGAGCCAGGTTTGGAGGGGATTGCAGCAGAAGAGGAACTGAATAGAGATGAGAGGAAGACGGCAATAAACCAATCAAGAGTAATTAGCAAATAACTTTAGCACCACCTGCCACACTGCAACAGCTCCTAGGAAGTCATCCTACATTGAGCTGCAAGACTACCAGGAAAAGCCATTTGGATCCCATTCATTTAGTTTCCATCAAAACGCACTGGGGAGTAAAAAAGAAACTGGTGTCCAGACAATTTCACATCTGCTAATTGTGAGCTACACTGATCCACCAGATTTCATCTCCAGAACGGCTAACATGCCGCGGGTTAGAGATTAGACTGCAAAGCCATTGGAGAAAATGTACAGAAATTTCACTCATTCTTTTCTGTGGTGTCTTTTTGTCTCTCACTTTGGTTGTTTTTGATGGTGAAATTGGGGTTGTTGAGCATCTCCGGGACCAGCCGGTAGTTGAAGTAGTGGCCCTGGATTGGGTCGTCCTTGTCCATTGCGCTTATGGTCTGGATCACCTGTGTAAAAAACAGAGAGATGAGAAGATAGAAAGACAGGGGCTTCTGTCCATTACAGCAGGTAGCCTATTTATTACCCTGTTTATTTTTTTCCCACCTGAAATTGCCTCAGTGTAATAGTGGCTGGATTACACCTGATGAAATATATGTTCTATTTGTTCCTGGAGTTTGAGGTTGTTATCAATGAGGTTCTGGCTAGCCTAGCACACTTTCAGGCTCCTTTCTCTAACTGTTAATCTGTCATCATAGGTTTTATGATGTATGTCTTTATGATTGATTGGAAATTAGAATTCACGCCCTTCAGGACAGATTCCCTTTTTTCACCTCCCTTTTTTCAATTCTCTCCCCCTTTCAATAAAGCTCCCCATTGTACAGACACAGGTCCCCTGAAAGAGGTCGATTGATGAGATGGAGAATGCTAAGTACTCGTCTAGGCTTTTTGGCTGGGGGAAGCATTGTGCCATCTGGAGCAGGACATGAAAGACAGTCTTAAATTATGATCCACTCTGATCAATCCAGACTGCTCTCATTTCCCCTTCGCTCCGCTGACACTGTGTCACGGGAGAACTGTTGCAGGGGAGAAAAAAAAAAGGGGGGGATCGCACTCCCACCTCTGTAGTTTCCCAGTGAAATAAATAGGCTATAATTCACTCTGGCTAATCATTAGAGGGGAGGAACAAAAGAAAAAGAAAGCAAGAAAGGGAGGGAGAAGGGGAAAAGGAGAGAGGGAGAAAGAAAGTGATAGATCACTGCTTTGATGAATGAGCCGCCTCTTTCCTTACCTGTCCAGGTTTCCCATTTTCACACAGAAAGGCCTCGTTTTCGGTGGCAAACTCAGGGGCATTGTCATTAATGTCCATTACTCTGATGGCCACTATCGCCCTTGATATCTGACTGTGGTTTCCTGATATTTAGATACAATGATAGATAGATAGATAGATGGAGGGATAGAAAAAGAGAGACAAGAACAAGGTTAGGCATGAAATCCTAAGTAAATTCTGTGACCTAGTTTTAATTTCCTTTATTTTCAGTCTTTATTTCTCCCTTCATTTCCTGAACTGATGGGAGGACGGCTGATAAGACACATCAATTTACATTTCAGCTGGTATCACTGATGCAAAACAGGATTCTAGGCAACAGAAAAGGAAAAAAAAAACCTCATTCAAAGTGCTTTTGAAAATCCCCTGTACAGTGTAATGTTTAAAACATGTGTATTAATGAGTCACTGGTAACTGAAGTCTAAAAAGACAATAAAAGGCAGTTTGATTTGATTCGGTTTTGTTTGGAATTATTCATTGCCGATAATTAACAGTTCCTTTCGAGAGTCCACGTAAACTGTTGTGTTTATTAATGTGTGGTTCATATGCCAACTTTTTGAGCAACTATCAGTTAATGTTTCCCTGGGAAGGTCATGTCGCTTTGGCCTGTTTTTTTTTTTTTTCTTTGAAATATTATTTTACTGATTCTTTATCTACTCGGGGCCAATGAAATCACAAAATAAGATTGATCATTTCTGATGATTGTTTGAAAGAAAATGTGTTGTTTTGATGTTTTCAACATAAACCTAAGATTCCCTGAGAAGTGGGGTCAAGAGCTTAGGAGGTTTCTTTTTTATTTAAATGATATTGATCAGTTCTAAGTTGATCGTTTGGACAAAACCTGTTTTATATAGACATGAGGTTTTACTTTACAGAGCTCACTGTAATCTCATTTTGTAATGTCTTTTTTTTCATACTTTCTATTGAGGCAGCTGCATTAAAGACATAAGATGGAGAGATAAGGGAATAAAGGTAGAAAAGGTTGGTTTATTCATGTTGAGAAGGCAATTTATATTAAAGGTTGGCTAACATTTCCCACATAAGCCACAGATATTCAAGGCCCATGGAGTAACAGTAAAGATGGCCATAGCCTCTGTGATGTCATCCAATGTTTTCTGAAGAGTGGGCTGGAGCTGTTCTAGCTGAAACAAAATTAGCAAGGCAGCAGGAAACGTAGAGCCATTATTTTGTTGCATACCCGTTTGTAACAAGCCTATGTTTACCTCAAACATTAAGAATTCAAGTGAAATTTAGCTAAATTTAAACTGAAAATTAAATTCACCCACATACAGTTGCTTCGTACCAGACTATAAATATCTTTATCCTTGCTGTAAAGTTGGACATTTTAACCTGAGAGTCTATGACGGACTTTTGGAGGCAGACTAGTCCTTTGAGAAAATGCAGTTTTTGGTACTTTCCATGTAGGCTTCATCCTCAACTGTGTTAAACTGTGGCAGCAGAAATCCTCAGTATAATGAAGAGACAAGTTTAATTTGTGTATTTCTTTCAAATCTGAGAAATCAAATAAAACTGAATAGATGAGGAGGAGAAAGAGGAAATAAATATAATTTCATGTGAATGAAAATACAATGTGACAATGTGTCTTTTACAAATACTGAATTTTTACTTGATTTTTTTCTTTCTTTACTTTTTCGTCATTTTCCTTTTAATATAAAACAACAACACGGAGAAGTGGACAGGATGTCCCAGATATTGAAGGCCTCCAGTGGGCCGGTAGACAACTTGAAAAAGAGGTAAGCAGCGAGGGGGAGGAAATTGACAGTCTGATAGACAGCGTAGATGGATTAGGGCAGAGGGAGAGAGCAAGAGAGAGAGTCCCTCCTCCTGCTAAAGTGACTTTCCCCCAGCAGCAGACAGGGAATAGAATCTGATTAGTCAGATGTCAACTGGTGCAAGGCGGCAGAACGTGTCTCCATTTGGGTGGCAAATGGCATTGGGATAGAACTAGGATCGCATCTATTCCTCTTCACGCCAGAAAAGACACTGCCTTCCCCCTCCCCGTCTGTGAAGCATAGCAAAACTGCCATATTTATTTTGGCAAATTCCTATTAGGTGTTCTCAGAGATGCCACTATCTCCAGCCACAGCTACTTTGCCAAGAGGCATGAAGACGCACTTTAAAAGTATGGGTGCAAGACTTGACAAGGCAACCAGCTTATCAAATGAGACACTCTCAATTCCTCCAACCAGCTGCTGCTATGGTGGTGGGATTTGTCTCTAGTCCTCGGCCAAAACATTATGACAGTGTTTGAGCTCTCATTTATTCTGACAAATAATGTGTGTTTCCTTTGATTAAGGAAAGAAAGGGGATAGATAGAGGATGAGACAGAAAGGGAGAGGGAGAGAGATAGAGGATTGGGGGGGGGGGGGGGGGGTATTACATGCAGTGTAAATTTCTATTCCAATAGCCTTAAGGGGTACATTAAGCTTTATCACAACATACAGCCACCCTGAAACAATCTGTATGCAAATAAAGCTTTACATATGGTCTGAGCTGTTTGTAGCTCTGCCGGCAAGATTTTCTACGTAGTCAATGAGTTTTGCAGTTCGCAGATGTTCTTTAGTCTGTAATGGATGCTGGCATTGGCGCAATCCACTCTAGTGCATGTCTTTGAAACAGTTTATTTGATACGTCTTAATGTTCTTGCATTCCCACAAACTGACTACTGAGCTTCTTAATTTTTTTTTTTATGTATGTACTGTTTATTTCGAACAAATTGCAAGTGCAATAATACAAGAAACAATATTACAATAAACAAAAGATTTGATGCAGATGGCTTCCCTCCAGAAAAAGAGAAAAAAAATACAACAAAAAAACCCCAATAATTACATATATTACTGCATACACATACTTTTTGTGTTCGAAAGGGAGTGGGTGGAAGTATAAACTTATGAGTCCCACCCCTTTTCCTACGTTACAGTAAACAAATAATCTAATTTTCAGCATCCTGTTAACCATTACTGCTGTTAAATAAATCAATTTTGTCTCATCTTTATATGATTTTGATTATAATACACAAAAAAAAAAAAACTACTGAGCTTCTTAATTCAAACAAAACTCAGCAAATTATTCCTTGAATCACTGACCTGAGAGGAACTGTGAAGTTGCTCAGAGAAAGATGGCATTGTGTCAGCATCTGCATTCAGATGATTGTTTTGATTTAAAAAATATGACATTGCAATTCCCAAGGAACGCTGCGCATAGCACAGGGTTGGGGTTACTTACGGACTTCTGTGGCAGTTACTGTGATGTTGTGCCACATGTCTGTCTCCCGGTCCAGCGGTTTGGCGAGCGTGATCTTCCCATCATCAACGTTGATGTTGAATTGCCTCTCCAGGTCCGTGTGCCGATCGATGAAGTATCTGCAAAGACAACCGATCGTTAGGAGAATTTCAACCAAAACTGTTTGGGCGATGCATCTTCAGCAGCTCCTTTGGGTGTTGTGGCCAAAGGCACCTTATCAATCAGAAGACACCTGCAGATTGATGCACCTTAGAAAAACAAAACAGGAAATCATAATTATCATCTGAGGAGTAATTAGAGGCTTCACATGAGCAGCAGTCAGATAAATCCAAGGAGGCTCCCCACCCCCACTCCCATCATGTGTCACCCCCCACTGCAAGAAAGAAAAAAAAAAGCCATTAGTAAATGTTATGTCAGAGTAAAATATGGGCTGTTGTTAACCCTGTTTGGGCTCTGTCAACACTCAATGGCTCCCGGAGGCTTTGCATTAATGAGTTAGGACAGCACTGTTTCACACAGGGGCTCAAACAACAGAGGGTGGGGGTTAATGGATGTAATGGAAATGAACCACTGACCTGCCTGTTATGTGTGACCTTGTCCAGTTTTAGGGCAAAATGACTTTGTTTTCTTTGTTTGTTTGTTTTTTTTCCCAGTTTCCTGTCAATAAAGCAGCTCAAGAAAAACATGATTTCAAGGGTGCATCTTTCTGTGACCCCTTTTCTGAAACACAGACTTTTTACAGGCATGAGCAGTGTTAAAAAAAAATTAAAAACACAGCTACAAGACTTAAAACTCTCCAGAACAAAAAAAAAATCTCCAGCAGTGGGTATGAATTTGGAATGCACATAAAAGAGAATTTTCCGATGCCATTTAAAGCTCTGAAATCGCTCTTTCATGTTGCAACTTGCACGGAGCCAATTCTTGGGACGAACCCACACAAAGCTGCCTAAAAAAAGAATCTGTCATTATGGGTCATCTTTGGTTTCACACATTTCATTAGCTATTATGTGTGACTCTCATAAACATCCTACTCACCCAAAACACAAGGCCACAGTGATTCACGTGAGCTATTTCCAACATGTACTGAACAAGTGTCCCCCCCCACCCCCCATCTCTCTCTCTAATGCACCCTCTCTGGCTCTCTTCCACATTCTTACACAATCTCCTCCCCCTCTTTCTCACTGACTGAAGGTTTTTTTTTCTCTCTCTTTTCCCCACAGCTGGGTTTCAAGCTTTTCCTAATCCAACCCCCCCCCCCGCCCCCTCACTATCCATTTTCTCTTCCCTCCACAGTCATCTTTCAGCCACCAGCCACCCTGGTGACCCCGTCTCTCCTCCCTCCTCACCCTGTGTCTCGTACCATCTCCCGAGTAGAACCGCTCATTCCTATCACTGTGGACCTGTTGTCAGGACCCCTGCTGTATTTATACCACAGAGCAGGAGCGATAAGGAGGAGGGATGGGAAGGGATGCAGAGGGATGAAAAGAGGAATGAATGGGGGGGGGGGAAGAGGAGGAAAAAGCAAAAAAGGCAAAGACAAAGTCACAACAACAACAATTTATATGAGGGAGAGTGCTGCTTATACAATAGTGGGCAGAAATGAAATAAATAATCCACTGGCCCAGATTCCAATTGTTGGGGAGATGTACCGAGCCGTGACATTTCCATTTTTGAGATGAAATGGTGTAAAATCCTCTAGACGCCGGGCTGGGAGAGGTCCATGAGGACTCCCCCCCCATCCCTCCTGCCCCACTCCTTCTCTTGCTTCTCTCTTCCACCCTTCCCTCCCTCCCTCTTTCCCTTTCTCCCTTGCCCTGCCGATGCTGAGCACTTTCAAGACAGGCAGACAGCAGCAAACCACCTGGGAGCAGTCTCTCTCCTGCAGACTGAGTGGATCCCAGACGAACGCTGACAGCCTCACGTGGAAGCAAGGAGACAGACCCTGAAATGTTCTGCCACCTGTCACTCAAACTGACAACGTGATGTGAAAAGAATTAAAAGCAAATAAAAAATGATATCAGAACCTAATGCTGCACGGTTTCCTCGTGACTGATGTGGAGGATGTGTACAAATGCGTTGTGCACGCTCGTGTGTGTGTGTGTGTGTGTGTGTCTATCATCTCATTTTCTTGAAACGGCATTTGACTGACCTCGGTCCAGCAGTCAAACATCATGTCAAGAGATGTTTTCAAAAAATTTCACAGTGGAGTTGCTTTCTCATAACTGATGCAAGAGACGTCCAGAAATATTCAGTCTCCATTTAAAACGAACATCATTTGATAACCAAGATGTGTCAATGCGACAGAAGCTGCTCCGTGCATTAATAACACGAGTACGAGCTGAAATCAAAGGGGGCTACTCTTTTTTTCCCCCATTTATTTGTGATTTCTTATTATTTCCCATTGATATGGCATCTGTCAGAGGCAGCAACTGCCAATCAAATATTAAGAGCAAGAAACCCCCCCCCCATTTGAGTTTCTGTGGCAACCTTTTGTCTTTCTAGCCACAGCGGCTATCATTGCTCTACATTACCCAGTGATTTTTTTTCCCACATAAAAGAGTGTGAGATGAGTTTCTCCACTAAAGATGAATCAGACACTGGGCAGCAGCAGTGGAAAAGCATTTAAAGACTAAATGTGCAAAAGAGTTAAGCTGGTACAATAATCAGTAAGACACACTAACAGCAGTGATTTCTGTTTATTGTGATGAAAAAGTCTTTACGGTGGATATTAAAATGTGGAGGCTTGGACGCAACAACACAGTGGCAATCCAACATGGAGACAGCCAAATTACAAACTGAAGGCTCCAAAACACCAGCTCACAAACCAATCTGATGTCATGGTGAGTCCCCAATCTTTATATTAGCACAGCACCTCCATCCTGTACCAGAAACGGACTAATTTCTGTCTAAATTTTGTCATTGTCAGCTGTACCAGTGAAAGAAAAAACTAAACAAAACATAGTAGAGCACATTGAAATGCACAAGAAAGAATATATTTTCTGCCTGTAAAGGGGACAAAGAGTCACTTTAAATTTCAAATTAAATAATAAAATCCAAGTGAGATATTGTAATGAAAACCTTAATTGTCATTTATAGACATCAGTTTATAACTTAATAAGTTATTATTAGCAGTTTTATATTGAAATATCTTGTAAAGTATTGAACTTGCCATTGTCGCGGTCAGGGCATCAAGTTGGAAAGATGCCCTGAAAAGGTTTCTGTGCACATTTATTTTGCTGCTTTTTCACACCTGTGTATGTGTGACAGTGGCCCTTGGGTTTTATTTTCATTAGAGTACGAATGTGTGTGAATTTGTGCAACTGAGTGATTGAGTGCCTTTACGTGTTTGGGGAACAAGAGGTGAGAAGATCAAGAACAAATTTTTTTTTTCTTCCTCTTTTTTCAAAATGCCTCTGTGACATTCCTGTTTGATGTTAGGTCAGTGACTCTGGTGGGAGCAACACAGATGTAGAACTAATTTTTACTGTTCCCAGAATGCTGACCAGTAGTGTTTTAATACTACGCTTTTTTTATTCAGGTTGGATCTCAGGCTTTCCTATTACCAGGAAGGTGAGTCAAAGATAAAAATATAAATAACAATGTATTTTAAAAATGTATACCTATAATAAAAAATTGGGACTATGATATTAATTTTAATTTCAAATTCTCCACGACTGTTTGTTTTACCATATGTAGCATGTCAGCTGTCAGCTGTGCTTTAACAACATAAGAAAGCCTGCACAATGAAACAAGCTTTACAAAATTGCCCACAACAACAAAAGAAGGTGAAAAAAAAAGAAAGAAGAAAAAGAATAAAGACTAAGACATAATGCCCACGTTTAAAATCCAAAGCAACACAGTCTGGCAATGTTTGTCACAGTATCAATATTTTGGAATGAAATGCAGTCCCAACTATTGCATGAAATTCAGCAGTTCATGTCAAACAGCTATAGTGACTGCCAGATGTCACATTGCTTTTTATTTGTGATCAGTCAGGTAGAAAACGACAGAGCACCGGCTCCAGAGAGAGGCAATAGTGGGGGAGTATTTCATGGCTTGCACCTGAAATGTTGGTTGGATGCATTAAGTACAGCTAAGGGGTTGTTTGTCTCCTAAGAGCAGAGGACATGGCAACCCACCAGAGCACTTGCCCCGAGTGGTTTAGACCCAGACTGGTTTGGTCTGGTCCAGCTGGAGGGGGATTGGGGTGGGAGGTTGAGAGTGAGAGAGCAATTCTAATCAGTCGGTCGACTTGAAAGCTCGTTCAGATGGTGACCAGATGAATGCTGGCGGTAATGCTGCCACCCCCGCATTAAAGATACACCCTCTCTGAGGATACCCTTTGTTTTGGGGGGGCTTTGTCTTTCCAATTTTCAAAACACTAAGTCAGAGAATAAGACACTCTGAGCAGAGAAAAGAGACAGAAGGGAGGGAGGAGGACAACTGCAGGCTGATAAGTATAAATTACACCATGAGACGAAGTGTAAAGTGACACCATGCATGTGCTTTTGTTGATGCAAAAGGATGCTTTGTTTTCAAGCTTTTTTCACAAATCTTCAATGTAACATGACTGCTTATATGTTTTAAATCAGTTTCGATATTTATTCATCTCAGATCTTAACAGTCTTGTTAAACACGTCAACTAAACAAAGACCAAAAGGTATATTTATATAACAACTTAAAAACTTTTTTAATATAAGGACTTACTGCTTTTTTTCTATTTCATCGCATGTCAACTTGAATATCTTTGGATTTTTGGTTGAAATCCTGGACCTTTGACTCTTTGTACAGTAATGGTGACACAGCTTTACACCTTTCATATATTATGTGGACATAAAATGAACCAAAAAAAAACCAAAACAAAACAACAAAAACTGGCAGATACTGGGAATAAAAATTAGTAGCAATCCTGTATGCATAGCAAAATAAGGTTATTCATGGTGGTGAAAGATTTTGTCCAGATTCTCTTTTATTTAGAAAATGTTTCTGTCTGTCCTCAGGGAAATATTTGAGGCTGCAGCCGTCTGTCGGCCAGTATATGTGGAGGATTAAAATCTTCCAGATTGCAATAATTTCAGTGGTCGAAAGCTCAGAGTTACAGGCTAATAGAAACCCTGGCTAGAAGTAAAATCAAATGGTCTTTTGTGAAGGTGATTCATCATATTAAGCCCTCCATGACAATAGTTTGTTTCATCTCATCCCCCCACAAAAAAACCCCCCCAAAAAAACACTTGACATCTGTGATATATCATCCTTATCATGAAGATTTGAAGGAGGGGTTGAAAAATTTTTTTTAAATAAAATTAAATGAAATAAAGATTGTAAATGCATATTTTGGACTTCAAGGAAAATCACAGAGATGAAGCAATTTGTTGTGACAAAATGCAAAAAGGCAAGTAAATGTCTGGTTGTATGTGTAATCTTTGTGCGCTTCTGTTCCCTGTTGATCAGTGGATAAATGATTACTGCATCATTCTATCAGCCATTTGCTCCTTCTCCCTTGTTTTCTTGAATAATGCCACTGAAAGTTTCATAAGAAGTTAAATTAAAAAACAAACAAACAAACAAACAAAAAAAAAAAAAACTCTTGAGAAGATTATTTTTAAGAAGGCTTGTTTTTGTGTCTTTACCTGCAGTGGATGTTTTGTGGCCTGACGGTTGCACAAAGTCCTTGAGCAGCCATCCATTCCGAAAATAACTTCTTCACAAAATCATTAAATTGCTGATTAAAAGCTTAATGAGCACAGAAAGTGCAACTGTACAACCTCTGGAAAACTAAAAAATGGAGCAATGTGGAGACACAGATGACCAAAAAAAAAAAGGCTGCAGTAACGTGGCAGCCTGTGACTCAGTTTGCACCGCATCATGCTAAAAACAAGTGCCGAGACAGGACAGCTTCATGGCAGCAAACAGGTGAGGAGATCGTGTCAGTGGGGGGCTCCCATCTGCATGCCCGCTCATTCCTATTCGTTAGTTCCTTTTCTTTTTTTTTTTCAATAATCATGGACTGACAGAGGAAAATAATGAGAAAGTAGACAAACATAACTAGCCGTTGATACAGCGCATTATTCCGAAGAAATGATTCTGTTTAATGATGGACTGGACTTTTCAACACTTAATTTCTGCCATTGATTTTGCTTTAAAATGCAGACCTGCATTGGCAGACATAAGAACACGGAGACATGAAATAAGGACGGAGAGAGGCAAAAGATGTCATTATATGTTAGTTATTTTTCTCTTTTTACCAGGGAAGGGACATTGTGCAACCTCAGGGTTCAATTCCTCCTGGCAATCTCATCACTAAACATGAGGATGCCATCAGGAAATGGGGAAAAAAAAAAAAGAAGAAACCATTGCCCTGCTCTGTAGCTTCAGCCAATCTATGAAACCCAGACTGCTCTCTGCTCACTGTGCAATTACACACAACCTGTTGAGTGTTGTCCCGGGAACGCGGTCAGCAAGTCGCTGGAGAATTAATGAAATGCCAAGTATGGAGGGAGAGAAATTGCCTGTATAACCTATCCTCAAGGTGCCCTTGTGGTATTTCCAGGAACAAGTCACACAAGAGGAGAATATAGCAGGTCTGGTAATACAGTGAGAGAGAAAGTTGTGCAGCCTTCAACTCATAATCTACTTTTCTTTTTTTTTTTCCTTTGGTACATCTGTGGAAATGAGAGCCATCATCGAGCCGCCTCTCTGCTCCAAAAGAAACTCCTGCACTCTTCAAAGGTCACAGGTAGGCATGAAGAGATTTAACTGTGTGCCTCAGTTGACCCTTTTATTAAAATAACTCATTACAGCCTGAAAAGACTAATTTGTTAACCTATTCTCTCCATCACTTTTTTGAAGTTGCGCTAAGGAGTTTTTTTTTCTCTCTCTCAAGATCTGCATTACTTTGGTCAGTCGATTGCATATGGTTAAGCAGTGAAAAAGAGTTTTTTGGGGGGTTTTCTCAGTTGCTCATTGTGAGCTGCATTCATTCTCCCACCTGACTTGGCTCCCGGTAGAGTCGGGATCCCTGGCGGTGACTGTCCCGATGACCGTGTTGATGGGGGCGTTCTCATTCACCTCAAGTAGGTACATGGGCTTGGAGAAAACGGGAGGTTCGTCTGAGTCTTCGACCACGATTTTCACCGTGGCTGTGTCTTTGAAGGGCCCGCTGTTGCTGGGCTCCGAGTGGATGTTGGAGGCCTCGACTTTCAGCGTGAATGATCGCTTGCTCTCGTAGTCCAAAGGCTGGAAGGGAGCAGAGAGAGACATGAGCAAAAAACTGTTTCATTGGCCAGAAGGGGTGTCAATACACTCATCTATTCAAACCACACAGTTATGAGTCACTGATGGACATGCAAGTAATCTGATTACACATATGCACAGCGGTGTCTCCTAAAAGCACCCCGATGGCAGGCATACCAGACTTTTGTTTTCGCCATGGTTTCAATAATGAATGTACCAGAATGTACCAAGAGCCACATGTTAGACACCAAAGCCTCTTGGTCTTGGTTAGGATGAAATGGAGATTTGGTTTTGAACAAGTCATATCCCTTCGTTTCGTTCTATGCCCCGAAGTGGACTGTGATTATTAGAGAAAGATGTCGCCCAGCAACAAAACATAACTATGGGTCATAATAACCTGCTGCGCATATGACCTGTGGGCCAGTTCTTACATTAAAGTCCCAATTAAGCACAAATAAAAGGTGCTTTACACTCAGTAACTCACTTGTACCCCACAGCATTTATCTGATAGCTGTGCCTTTCAAATGAAAATTGACCTTTTCAAAATAAAATTGCCAATTTAAAGATTAAACATCTGATCACATAATGAAATCATATGCATTGTCCCAGATTAAAAGGGCACTCAACAGAAACATTGTGTCCTGTTTTGACTCTGTCATCAAGGTTACCTCACCTTGGAAAGGTTCAAAGTCAAAGAGAAGAAAGCCTGTGTTGTTCAGCAGGCAGGAGGGATGTAATGAAAGACACCATCAAGTTTCATTATAGGGGATGTATCCAGTGCCTGACTCGTACTAGAGAGTGCAAGTAGAGAGAGATATTGCACCCAGTTTTGTTTTTTTTTTTCTTTTGCTTTTACAGTCTCTGTATTTTAAGCCCCTGGACCCTTTTAAACTAGCCACCATAAAGTGGTTGAAGTTAATTCCACCTCAACAAAAACAGAAACCATGGGAGGGGCCACTCTGCATAGTGAGAACTTTCAACACTGTCCCGGACACTGCTTCATCCTTTAACTTCAGAAAAACTGGGATAAAGTACATTTATTTTAAAAAAGAAACAAAAAAATATATTTTTTAAGACATCATTTTAAGACATCATTTTAAGACATTTCTTGAATTCCTCTACTAAAAAGACATCACGCTATCAAAATTATTTAATCAGAAACATAATCACAAATAAAAGTAAGGCAGCACACAGGGCACTTTAATTTAAAGGCAGAGTTTGTGAAGGACTGTGATTATGGTACACATTTGTTCCAGCAAAGACAATTATTTTTTTTCTATTAAACAAATCAGTCGCGATATTTTAAGAGTTGCACTACTTGAAAATATTTCTGAGCCTTTGTCAGTATAACAGGACATGAAAGTTTCCCTTCTAAAGCTTTGTGTGTGAGTGTGATAGACGATGATTGCATGCAGCCATTACGACCAGCTAACATCAAATAAATAAACACGTCATTGTGTGACTGAGTTATCCGCGTAATCTCTGTTTTCTATTGCTATGCAGTGTATCTTTTTAATACAGCTCCTTATTAATATTTAAGAGAAATAGGAGAGTCACAATTTTATTCTTCTGGCATCTCTGAGGACACCCCACACTGTCACAATTTCATTTGAATCACCTCTTGTCATTCTCATACTACGAGAATAATGGGATCAAGTCACTTCCACGCTCCATAACCAGGATTTATAGGGAAATCAAAACGGGGCCTTGCCGCCTGAGGGGATAGGAGTGGGCTTGGGGAAAAGGGAAGGACTAAGAGGAGGGAGATGAACAAAACAAGAAAAGTATTTAGTTAGAAAAAAAGAGGGAGAGAGCCAGAGGAATTGCCCCTGAGGCCCTACAGGGCCAGCGCTGAGAGCTCTGGGGGGCAGAGGGGGAAGGTGGGTAGGTGAGGGAGGTCAGGTCCGGCTGTGAGACAGTGGCAGCAGCCGTGGGGACGGGAGAGGCAACCCGAGGCTTTGACTTCCACACTCCTACACTCCTGGCACCAGGACACTATAGTAGACAGACCCAAGCCCCTCAAGGCTCTCCAAGCCCCACTCCTCCACAGCCAGAGGAGCTATTTGGAACACTTTCATTATTAACCTCCCCTTGTTCTCCCCCTCCCTCGCCTCCTCACCACTGACACCCAGCCCACCCTCCATCCCTTCCTTTTCTCTCTCTCTGATCCTGCATCTGTGCCGAGAAAATACACAGTGTGGCTGGAGCTCAAGCCAATGGATTAATGCACATCGTAGTGAAAAGTCAGAGCCTTTGTTAGCTTCTGGATGGATAGTCAAAGCTAATATATGGGATTTGGCAGAGAGGAAAAGGCCTAAATTTAATGTTAATTATTATTTGAAAATCATTTACCAGCACAAACATTGATTTAGCTGGCTGATGTCCAACAGAGGTGATGCATTTGGCTCTTATTTGTTGTTGTTGTTTCTCCCTTTTTTCTTGCTCTTTCTTACTTTAAGTTGTTTCTGATTTTAATATCTGAATACCAGTGTTATGGTCATTTTTGCCATTCTGTTGTGTTATTGATGTGAACCGGCAGCATTTATACTGGCAATGTACTAAATCTAAGTGATGCATTATGAAAATTGAAGATGCATCATCCAAGGACACTTGAGGATGCAAAGCTGAAAGATGCAGTCAAGTCATTTTCTTGTCTCCTGACTCTCTCTCTCCTTCTGTCTAAGTTTTGTTCTCTTTAGCTGCTAAATGAACGGTGGTGGGTCATAAAACCAAGACAATGAGCTACAGGACACTGATGGTGATTAATCCCCACGGGTTGACCACTTTAATTGAGCTTTATTGGCAATTTTTACACAAATACACTGGAATTCTTGTGAATTTCAGAATCTTATCTGTTAACCAACTGTTGATTAATAATTTTTTGGGATTTTTTTTAGCTGATGTAGCAAAGTATATGTAGCTCAGATTATTTTGGTCCCCCCTCATCAAAACGTTCCAGCGTTATTCCCAAGTGACAGCATGGGAAAACAACTCATTATATTTGTTCCCGGTGTCCTAAAGACACTAAAAAGGAGAAGGGAGCGGGGTACTCAGGGGGAGGAGGGGGGTATTTATTTACAGAAAATCCACTTGAATGGTTTAAGGAAAACAGCTTCTTTGATTAGCTGAGTTAAGTTTGATTATTATTATTCTCAGTATCAATTACAAAATCAACTAAAGCATCTTTTCAAGCTCTGTTAAATACTGTATATTATCCTGGCCATGGAATCAGGAGTCATAGTCATTGACCCATTCAAGTTATAAATTCAATAAACGTACAAAGCGCTTTGAATGAGTAATCCAAAGAGAGCCACTTTTATTAGTATGCATTCTGCTACTGTTGTACAACTACTGTTAATTATTAAAGAGTTTCAAGAGCGTAAAAAGGAAATGGCAGAGCTACAGTATGCATGTGAGGTGATTTGAAGCCAGCTTCCATTCGTGCATGATGCGGCGTGGAACAACATGGCTTAGCTGAATGAAGCTAAATTTCTAAACAGAGATGTATTCGCACTCAACAGACAACAGGCAGATTCTGGTTTCTCTCGAGTTAATACCCCTTGCCATCATGTCCCACAACACAACCCTACTGTGTCATTCTGTGGTCTCTCTCAAGTGTTAGCATCAAATCTGTATGTACACAGGCCATTTAGAGACTTCAAAGTTCAGTGTTGGCTGCAGGGGTGAAAGCTCAGCATCCCACTAACATCCCTCGACAGGCCTGGGGGCTGGCAGATAAAAAGCTTAAATCCCAAACAGCAAAGAATCTCTGCCCTGGTTTCTGCCTCTCCAGCCTCAGTTAGATCAATGTGTTTTAACCCTACCGCAAAGGATCTTTAATAATTTGAATTCTGCGTTAGATGGCAGTTTATAGACCTGCACAGCTGTTGACAGGGATGGGGATGCGTTGGAGAAAGAGTTTCACAGAGCCTTTTCTTCTGTCACCTTGGGTGGAAGATAACACCAGTGAGGACACAGAACGAAACAGCGAAGGCGTAACACCTGCTCCTTTTAACTCGTCTAAACTCGCGGCCCTGCTGTCAGGAGAGGTGCAAAAAAAAAAAAAAAAAAAAAACAACCACCAAGTGTGCAAATGCCTCTCTACTCTCCCGTCACATTATTGTCCATCACCCCTCTGTGATGTGGCCACCGGACTCGGGGGCCGCAGAGAGAGAAAGCCAAGCAGACATGGGGAGAGCGAGGCTTTCTGCGGGACATGGAAGTGGAGGTTGCCTAAAAAAACCAACGCATTTGACATTTGCTTTGTCAACAGTTTGAGATCTTATGACTTTGTGTTCTTCAGCCCTGATGTTTTTGGGGGTTTTTTTCCGCAGCAGTGAATTGTAGTCTCGACAGATTGGCATAGCGCTTATACATTCCGCCTCCCACACAGTTTATTGTTCACACTATGACAAAGTCACACCACGTGTCCTTGGGGTAATGTCATTTTACATCACAACACAATGGCATTCCTTGTTTGAGTGATGTATAGCTGTTCTCTCCAGACATGGAACCAACCATGACTCAAGACTTGAGAATGCCCATCCATCAATCTTGCGTATGATTCAATATATGCAAACATCATCTACCAAGCAAAGCTTCCATAAACTTAGAGTACAGAATACATAAATATATAAATAGCATGTGTGTTAGTGTCTTTGATAGTATGTGTTTATATCTCAGTTTGATTTTCTACAGATGTCCTTGAGATACAGCTTTGTCTAAACTAGCTTGCAGGTCACAGTGTTATCAAAATGCGTTGTCGCATTCAAATTTAAATTTCAGCATTGAGCGAGATATAGAACTGCATTCTCTGAATGTCCAAAGGCAGACATTGGTGTCCAGGTCCAAAATTATACAGCTTTTAACCAGATTTTATATCCATATTTGTTCTGCACACACAAAGATTTGTGTGAAATTGTACCAAGGCAGGGCGGCACGGCGGCCCAGTGGTTAACGCTGATGCCCCACAATAAGGAGGTGACGGGTTCGGTTCCCGGCCTGGGGCCTTTCTGAGCGGAGTTTGCCTGTTCTTCCCGTGCCTGTGTGGGTTTTCTCTGGGTACTCCGGTTTCCTCCCACCGTCCAAAGACATGCATGTTAATTGGTGTTAATTAGTAACTCTAAATTGTCTGTAGGTGCGAGTGTGAGTGGTTGTCTGTCTCTGTGTTCTTGTCCCTGTGATGGACTGGTGACCTGTCCAGGGTGTACCCCACCCTTATCCAGTGTGAGCTGGGATTGGCTCCAGCATCCCCACAATCAGGAGATGGATAAGTGGTTGAAGATGAATGAAAATGAATGTACCAAGGCGACTGAGAACCTGGCTGCTCTTATGTATCTTGGCCTCTGCCACACTTTCAAATTACCTGATAAATACAATGCTGCTAATTCAATACAATGCTCCACCAACAACACTATGCAGAATGTCATTATGTGCTAATGTGCTTGCCTCAAGGTGAAACAAAATCAGATTTTATGACAGAAACGTTGCTTGTTCGCCTCAGGAACACACACCTGGGAATAGTTTGATGGTGAAATTTAACATGTATTGTCTTTTCTTCTTGGAGCAGCCACTGCCAAAGTACCTTTGAGTGAGGCAGTTACCCAAGAACAACTCTGATGAGGTTACTTCGGTTTGAAAAAAAAAATAAAAAATGCAGGTCTCATATGTGGATGTGTTAGCATTGCAACAGACAACTTCAGGATCGGGTCCATCTGCTCTTATGGCAATGGTGATGTTGATGTCAGCGAAACACAGTATAACCATTAGAGTCAAGTCTGAAAACATTTGCAATATGCAGCAATTTGCCATAAGCTTAGACAGCTGCAGCTCAATAGAGTAAAATGTGAAAATAACAGTATATTGTAAGAAAAAATAGAAATTGGCACTTTTTGATTTTTCACAATATTTGCACGATTTCTTCGTATGACCACTCCTGCTCGAAACGTAATGCTTTACTTCAAGCAGACAATGTACGATAGTGACATTTTCGTCTGTCATAGAGTGTTTTACATTGACAAAAAATAAGAGTTCATACAGTATACAACAAGCAAATACTCCTCTGGCTCTCTAACTACTCAGTCACCAAGTGTTTTAATATTTAATGCTACACTTGGAGTCTTCTCAAATGTTAAGGCACAGAAGTGGCACAGAGGAGCCTGAGCAATCTGGCCTTATGTTAGCATGCCATTTATGCATGAAAAACATTTTTTGTTGTTTTTTTTTTTTTTGTTAATACAATATTTGCCCACGTCTCTGAGTCATTAGCTGTAACAGATCAGTGCAGTTGCTACCTTTGTAGCGAACATTAGAAAATGCACCCTGTTGCTTTTTCACCCTGCCACCTCTGCAGCTCTGCTGTGTTTGACAGTTAGCCGTTGACTTACAGACACAGAGAGCATGAAGAAGCGACTTCAGCCATTTCTAGCGGGATCTCAAGGTCTTACCTTTCTCAGTCGGAGAATCCCCTCTTGCGTCTGTGTGTCTGTGAAAATCTCAAAGATGCCCTGATCATCTCCCTCAATGATTCTGTATGTTGACCTGGCGTTCTCCCCGATGTCTCTGTCATTGGCCTTCACCTTGCCGCCCATTTTCCCTAACGGTAGATCTTCAGGTATTACAAACTCGTAGAGATCTGGTGAGGGAGAGACATGGATCTTTGGCCTCTAGAAATGTTTATCAAATTAAACCAAATTGTGGAAGCATATTACAGCACTGTATCATCATTACACATTGCGGCAGTTAGAGAAGAATTAGCTTCTGAGGAGCTTGTTTGATGAAATTTAGAGGATAACATTTATTTTTCCTAATTATGACCCATCAGCGAAATATTCATTTAGAGTGGCAGTAATTTGCCTCTCCTCGCAATTCAATTTGTTTAGGGCCACGAAGTTACTCACTTTTGGAGAACTTTGGCGGATTGTCGTTGATGTCTGTGAGTGTGACGGTGACTGTTGTCGTTCCAGAAAGGCCCCCCATGTGTCCTCCCATGTCCTTAGCTTGAATTACCACCAGGTACTCTTCTCTCATCTCCCGATCCATCCCATGGAGAGCAATTTTTATGGTCGCTGGAAGTGGAAACAGTTCATAACACATTAGTGCAATTATAAACATCACTGATATACTCTGCAGCTCATTTTAATGATGTCCATGAGAGCATATTGGAAAAAAAAAGAAAAAGAAAAGCGCAAGACGAACTGCAACCTTCATCCACACCTTGCATCTCAAGGTTATACCGTGCATGATTTCAGACCACGGCTTCACAAAAACAAAACGTCCATGTCCAAGATTTCCCTGCAAGTTCATCCTGCGAAGGAGCAAGTCTCCGACAGCACAGCGAGGTGGTCATAACTGAGCCGGCTCCAGCTGTGTTTGTCTTCGAACACGTTGTTTTGCTGTCTGTAGTCATTTGTATTCTGATTGAGTGTGAATTATGCTGTCTGTCTTGTATAATCTTGAATATTGTATGCAGAACGGACCTTATTGACTGAATATAAAAAGGGCTCAGCTCCGGCATATACGGATAATCCACTCAGGAAACAGAGGCCTGCAGGATCATCAAATGAATATAAAACCCCTCATAAAAGCCAGGCTTTGGCATGACACCCTGCCTCGATCCTGAGCTGCTTCAGACAATGAGAATATGCTTGGCTATGATGAAAAACATGGGAGGGGTTAGGACGTTGTGTGTGCCTCCATTTTCCATTCTTGAGATAGATATTCCTCAGAGATATGGCACAATTTCAGGGTCACTTTTCCTTTTTGGAGGTCACACACAACACTTATGATCTAACAACTACGAACGTGAAGGACAAGAACTGGATGTAACAAAATATCTACCTCAAGCTTGAAAAACAAGGCCGCGCCGGTGGATAAAGCTACAGTCTTGTTTTGAAAATTTTAATGATGAAATACATAAAATTCCTTTATTTCACTGGGTTTGGGGTTTGGTTTTTATTTCACCATGACATGCTATTACTTTCATTCTTTATAAATCATGAATGTCTGCACAGTAATAACTGAACAAGCAATAAAAAGCAACAAAAACCTGTGTGTTTGCTCACCATGGGATCAGCACAGCAAATCATTTTGGATGAGATGGTCACACTGGTACCATAAACCACCATTCCTAGACCCTTGACCATTTGTATTCTTTCACCTATTATTTGTCAGCTTGTTTTTCTGCACACCAAGGTTGGTATTTTAATTTTAACCCTTCGGTTTCCCAAAGACACAACACATGAATAATCCATCGATCCATACATTATCTATGACACTTATCTGTGGCAGCTGAAACAAATCCCAGCTGCCACTGGGCAAGGGCAGGCCAAACTCTCACATAGAGACTATATAGAAACACATAAACACCCATGCAATATCTAGATTAATCAATTAACCTAATGTGCATGTGTTTGGACTGATGGAGGAAGCTGGAGGAATTGGCAGGAACCCATTCAGGCACTGTGGGAATCTATAACTTCCTCTGTGAGGCGAGCTAACCACAACACCGCTGTGCCGCCCACAAACATAATTATAATGATGATTACAAAATGATCTATTCAAGCCAACTTTATAAAGAAATATGCTAAAAAAAAAAACCCTACCATTTGTTGATTCAGCAGAAATACATATTCATCACACTGGTTGGGCGCTACAGCTTGAAGTTTTTGTTCCTGGCTGTCAAGGGAGGAACTTGACATGGTCCTCTGCTGTTGTAGCACCTCCACCTAAAGACTGAATGTGTTGTGCATTTTGAGTGGTTATCTGAGTTACTGTCAGCTCCAACCGGTCTGGCCGGTGTCCTCTGACCTCTTTCATCAACAAGGTGTTTCTGTCCGCAGAGCTGCTGCTCACTGGATAGTTCAGGTTTTTCACACCTTTCTGACTTAAAAGCTCCAGAGACTGATGCGAATGAAAAATCCCTGGAGATCAGCAATTTCTAAAACACTCACACCAGCCAACTATCATGCCGCTGTCAGAGTCACTGAGATCACATTCACCTCCTTCTGATGTTTGATGTGAACATTAACTGAAGCTGCTGACCTGTATCTGCAGGCTTTTAATGCTGCTGCCACACAGGGGGCGCCATCATACATATCAAAACGCAAGTCTGAGTATGATTTTAACATGCTGACTGAATTCTCTTTTCAGTACCATTGGTTAGTGCCACTCCACAAGATGTGCCAAACCCCTTGTTTATAAATTCAATCTAATATCAAAGTCTCAAAATGCTGGGGCACAATGTGCTGTCAACATAAAAATAAACAGGTTATTGTCCTAGGAGCGCCAGCTCTGACAGTGAGAGTCCTTTTCTGATTTTATTGTTGTTTGCACTAAAGACTGCTCCACAGGCTATTCTGCCATTGGGAGAATTAGTGGGCTGTCACACCCGTGGATGGGTATGAAAATCAGAAACAACAGTATCTGAGACGATTCACTTACTGCAGTGAGTCTCAATTGAGATCAAAAGCCCTTTCAGGAAATAAAGGCTTTCTGTCCACTGAAAAGTTGGAGTTCTAATTTGAAATGGTTGCAGGAAGTGAAGGGTTTGCATTACAGTAGCACGGATTGCAGCAGTAGCAAATTCTAAAGGATGGAGCGAGTGAACATTATCACAACTTCAGAGACAGAAAACAAACAAAAAAAAAACGTTAATATAATTCATCTCGTGTCACCTGCTCTGCTCAAAGGCATATATGAGTGTTTGCTGGTGTGGATTGTTACATGTTATGCCATGAGTCTGAGTCACAAGACTGACTGACTAGTGAGTGTTCTGACTGGCATTAGTGAGGTAGGCCTACCTCAATTTCACTCATACAAACAAATAAATCCATAAATAAAAACAGCAACACAAACAAATCAGCCATACTTACTCCTCCACACACACACACACACACAGGAACATACTTCACTTATCCTCCTCGAAGCAACACTCGCATCTCTGTTGATCATCGTTAATTATTCAAATTAATTCCTAATCACTGAAAAGGGAGGATAGACAAACATTCATTTCCATAGATATTTGCCTCAACTTTTTTTTACTTCACCGACCATTAACCAAGTGATGAATTGGGGCATGGTGTTTATTTATTTATTGAATGCATTGTAATTGTTGTTTTCCTCTTACCTTTTATTTTTCTTAAACATTCATTAAAACATCTGGCTCTCTTGAATGAGCCATCTGCATGTGCGTCGCCATTGTACAAAGCATGAATGCTAATCCTTAAACTGTCCGTTCAGTGCATTTCTTATTTCAAACGTATAGCGTTGGTGACGAGCCACGTTCCTATGTGCTGAATCGAGTACTCATCCTAATTATGCACATAAATTTTGAGGCTGCCTTTCTTTTCAGCTTGTTTATTGTGTGCTGCTTTCCGAATTGTGAGTTGTCGATTTCCATCTCATTTCTTATTAATGTAATTTCACCATTATTTAATCATATTGCTTACAGACACATGACAAAAAGTCAGCCAAAAAAGCAATTAAAGATCCAATCAGGAATCTGTTTGCAGATAACTTTATGCATCACGACACTCCTGAAGAGTTTCGCCTCGTGAAAGGAAGAAGTAGTGACTATCATTATTATTATTAATATCATTATTATCATTTTGAACTCATAAGCCAATGATGTTAAGGAGCTGCTTATGATCACTGGCCCATTTAGCATCTGGGCCAACCAATCAGCTGATGGAGGCTCACAACTCAGTGGTGCAAAGCTCCACTTGTATGAATTATCTGATAATTCTGTAGTTTTAATAATGAATATCATGACTCATGGTGATATTGAGTACATCACTATCAGATAAGCGGTGGTGTTGTCACCATCAGATGACCGGGCTCAACCGGGGCAGATACAATAGAAAACCCAGTGTATTTTGTGTCCCAGTGATAGGGGCATATGTTTGCCCACACTTCCAGCTGCAAATCAGCACCAGCTCAACACCACCCTGGCTCGCCGTAGGGGCCGAGGTGATTATATTATGTAGATTCCAATCAGCCATGAGTAATGTTGTGTGTGTGTGTGTGTGTGTAATGGCTTTCATTTGTGATGTCATTAACTGTTGTCTGACGAAGCCTGACGAAGATCTCTGTGAGATCAAATGTTGAATTATTATATTTATTGGAAGCCACTGACACAGTGAATGGGTTTTATTTCGATTTCACTCGGTTATATCAACGGGTTTTTGTTTTTTTTTCCCTTCTTGTTTAACACATTTGACAACATTTTTCTTCCCTTGTACCAACTGCATTATTTCGCAGTTTAATTAAGAGTATGCGCTTCTCAGTCTAGCTACGAAGCCGCCAGCCATACACATTTCTTTGTTTAGTGTTTTTTTTGTCTGTGTTTTGAAATGTTAGCATGTGTGCAGCTGCAGAGGGAACAGGTAGCAAAGGGAATCTGCCTTAGTAGCAGCCTCATGCAGTAATAGTCCACAAAGATCTCAGAAAACAGATGGGCTAAATTACCTGCAGGCCTGTTGTTGTTGTTGCACAACTTAAAAAAAAAAATCGAAAACCAACACAGTCAGCTCCCTATTAGCATTTGGTAATGCCTAATGGCTGCGCTGGAACTGGCCGAAATGATATAACGGCATCACATATACTTTGTGGTTAACAACACACATTAACATAGCTGCCATGTGGTTTTCTGATAAGTGCTTTTTTCCCCCTACTATAAAAACCTTTTTGTCTTTTCAGGAAACATATGGATTTTAAAGGTAATGCAACACAACCCAGCAGGATTACTTCAAGTGGGCCAGCAGGTGGGGAAACTGTTGCATCCCCACCTGCTGGAACCTGTGGAACCTTCAGCACCTGCAAGCAGTGCACATGTATATTAAAAAGACACCCTCTCCCTCACCGTCATCATGTCACTCATTTTTTCTCCCTCTCTCTCATCGAAATCCAAAGTATTGGCAGCACAGAGACCTATACTGCAAAAAACGTTTGAAATCAATGTACACTAATGAGGAACTGAACGCTCGATGTTAATGGATTATGATCAATTTGTCGGTCAAATCTCGTGTGAAAGATGCTGAATGTGATATGACCCTCCATCACAAACGCCAGCTTGTTCATGTACATTTATGTAATCAGGATGTAGATGCCTTGTTGCTGTTTATATGTCACAGTTAAGCAAGTGGCCAAAAAGCAAAACTGATTTTCTCACTGGCTCCTAGAAATGATGCTTTACCAATTACAGGATGATGACAGCGTAATCGTTCTATGGATTTTGTTTGGAGGGCAACATCATTTTTGAATAAATGACACGTTGCATTTATTATAAAGAAGACTTTAAGAGGTGGCTGTGGTGCTTAATGAACATGTTTGTCGAACTGTAGCCTTGTGGCTAAATGAAACCAAACCCCAACCTGCGATGCTGCATAACCATTGTACTACATGACTGGATAGTTTGGAAAAAAATGTAATCGCTCAATATTTTTTTTGATTTGTTCAGCTTCATCATACTTTTACCTCAGCAAATATGTTATTTGAGAAGCAAAGTAGAAATTCTTAGAACAGCTTCACCTTTCAAGATGAATGGAGGATGGTGAAAGTATAAAAACTTCGGCAAAACTCAAAGAAAACATAAGAACTTAATTATCAGATGATCAAAGGCCACAAGCCTAATTTCCCCGTGTCATTGAAAAACCTGGTCAGCATCCCTTCTCCTTCAAAACAAATTTGCTGTTCGAAATTAGTTTTATAAAACATTCTTTCTCGGAGACAAAATTACAATGTATTTGTGCTGTGTCAGTTGAAGCACTTTTTTTTTGTGAGAAACCTTGTCACATTGAAGTTGCCATAGAAAGATTGGAAACATTTAGACAGCACTTGGCAGGAGTTGTACAAATTTTAAATTCATTGTTTCACTGTGTCATTTATTTAACCATCACTTGAAAACTTAGGGCAATCTTTTTTTTTATTTCTTCCTTTAAAATTGCTCCAGATTGAATCCCCAGCTGTTTTCGGGGGCTCAGATTACGCAGCTGGATTCTAAAATAGGCTTCATAGTTGAGGTCGGACCTTACAATATAAATTTATGTGCAATGTAAAGTTGTTCCTTCGGTCTTACTTATGTAAAGACTTGGTCAAACAGTGATAATCCAGTACTTGGAGCGACTTTGTAAGCTCATTTATCCAGGTCGAGAGACGGTAATGAAAAGGGACAATGTTAAATACTAAAAAGGTTCTGGCCTCATGTGCCCGGCCCTGTCCAGAAGCAAAAGACTATTGAAATAATCCTTTGATGTAATCACAATCTTACTGTAAAGCCTATTTCTTTCCTTTTTGTCCCGTCATGGGCGTGGTGTTCATTCATTACATTTTGTAATACATTATGCTCTCCATTGGTTAGAAACAGACAAAGGACTTGCACACTATATTAATAGCTCCCATTAAATTTAATGAAGCAACGTTTCGATCTCACACAGATCTTCTTCAGGCTTTGTCAGGCAAACAATGAATAACAGCACAAAGAGCTTCGTTGTCAGGCTGCACCACAGAGGTGTCATCCTTTTGTGCCTCTCTTTTTTTTTTTAAGTCATGGAGATTATATTGGTCCTCTCTGCGATTGTGTGTGTTGCATTTAGCATGCCATGTCTTTTGTGGAAACAAAAAGAGGGCCGCTGCTCTTACCTGAATTTGGATCTACAGAGAAGTACGGCTGTCCCTCCAGTATACTGTAGACCAACTTGGCACTGTTCCCATACACTGGATCATCAGCATCGGTAGCTGTTACCCGGGCAACTGGGGTACCTGTGGGGCAGAAAGACATGATTATGAAGTGTAACTCCAGAGGCAGCCATCTCTACATTGCTGTGAAGTGCAGTTCAGATGAGACTATTGAACCCTCGGTGCGTTTGATTTGTTCAAGAGTCAACTCATCTGTCGCCTTTGCTTAATATTTGTAACATCTGAAACATCAGCAGTGCACATGAAATCGAATGGTTCTGAGTCTAATCTGCATATTTTTAATTTCCAAAGTAAAAGAGTGTATGAAATTTACTGGAATGGGGATGGGCACCGAACTGCATGGTTTACTTTTAAAAGGAAACCAAGATAAACGGGGTAAAAAAGCACTGTATGATTGTCCATTGTTTTCTTTCATCTTGATATAGAAAACTTCAACTTCACTTCCAAAAAATGTAATAACAGTATTGTATTGCTTTTTTAAATAGAAACAAACCAGTGGAAATAATACATTTTTTGGCACAGTGTTTCTAGGCACTCTCCAGTTCACCACAGCAAAATAATCAAATACACCACCCTTCCTTTTTCTCAAATTTTATCCCTGTAAAGACCTCAATTCAATCTCTCAGTCTTTTTGAGTACAAACTAAGAAGCCATATGTGATTGAGCACACACAAACTGATGCTGGGAATGTTCCTCGCCATCCTTAATTTTCCTTTCACTTGTGTGTGTACAGTTCAGGCATCAAAGTGTCAATTACCTGCAGCAAAATGTGACATGACTGCAGATGAAATATGTTATAATGGGTGTCTGGCCTAACTGAGCAAATCAGCCATGTCAGGACTGATTAGTCATCTACCTTCCTGTAATGTTAGCTTCTGCTTGATATGTTAGCCAGTCTGCGATCAATGCAATAGTGATGGCTTTGTCACTTATTTATGACAACACAGCAGGAACAGTAACTCCATATATATAACAACAGCTGTTGGGATTCACGACTTTATAAATATGCACAAAACAGCTGTATTTCAGCACCTGAAAACACTTCTGAAGGTTAGCAGATAATCATATTTACTGTGTGTATTTGAGGAATACTGCCTAAAGCAGAAACAAACAGAAAGAAACAAAAAACCCAAAAAACCAAAACAAACAAGAGTGCAAAGAATTCAATCATTTGGAATAATGGAGGATGGGTGAGACATGTAGTGCTCTGTAATATCACTATTCCTTTAACACAAGAACGATCAGCCATTCCCTCCATAGTGACAATAGCAGGACATAAATTAAGTTCTTTATTAAAGGTTCGCTGGAAATGTATGTAGGGACCTTCATCAGTATACCAACGCTGCCAACCGCTCAAGGCAAAGCATAAAATAGGTTAGTTAGAATTCAATCCATCACTGACGGCTCCATTATAAGGTATCAGAGAAAAAAAAAAAGAAAGAATGCAAAGCGACTATTAACGCAATTAAACGTATCAATTTTAAATCACACTGACCTCGCTCCTCATCAGTCTCGGTGTGACGGAGTGTGTGTCAAAGGGAGAGCGGGGGGAAAAAACAAGGAGGGGAGCAACTGCTGATGTGCCGACAGCGAGCAACGTGCTGGCGGGAAGCTACAGATGGTATGGTAATTGTTTCTGTGAAAGATGTTTGGTGGTGATCTGACAACAAAGGGAGATGTCCCCCGTTGCAGACAGCAAAGATCCTGCCACGGGTGTCTAAAGTCTGTCCACTGAAGACAAAAAAGGGCTTGCTGCAAAGAGTAGTAGAGAGCAGTTTTTTGGCTCTGTGATTCAGCGATTCCAGTCATGAATTAAAACATGACAATAAAAAAAAAAAAAAAATGCAATGACAGATGTGATGGAAACACAGTGCTTGCAGAGTTTACAGCATGTAACCAACAAATCAGACATCTGTATTCTGCTGGAAGATTGGATTTTTTTGCCACAACAAGCACAGCCCAGGGCTCCAACTGCTCTGCTGAACAGCAATGACCTACAGGTCATTCTAAAGGTGGATGTCCTTGTACTTTTTGATTATAAATCAGGTCTAAGTTCTATTACTAATCCTGTGAAAGTATCAGAGGTCTCAGTCCACAGGGAAATGCTCACAACCTGTATTCAGAGACTGAGCTTTGAAACCAGCTGTCAGGACTTTGTGGCTTTGTGATGTCACAAGAAAACATCTACCACCGTCAGAACGCCACCACGTTTCTCTGAGTGGTTACTGAGGGCTTCAGATATATTTTAATTCAACCGTTCAGGAAACAGTCTTGGATTATCTTCTGATTGACTGATCAACCTGATAACAAAAGAGCTCCAGAGAGAAGCTTTGGCTCTTAAAACCACAATTATATGTTCTTATGTAAACCCAGAATTTCTAATAAAACACAGGAAAAGTGCAAACACTTGATCTTTAAGATACATCTAGTGAGGTAAAAACAAATTGGGAATACTGTGTCAAAAACAAACAAAAACAAAAACCACACACACGCACACACACACCCAAAAAAAAAAACAGGTTCAATATAGAAAAAACAGGAGAGAGGGTTTTTGGTGAAAAGCAATTCACCAGTGATGTTTTTTCAGATCCACATGGTACAGTTTCTGAACTCATCTCTCTCTTTATGCCGTTAGCTACACGTGTCCGCCATTGATTAATAGTCACTGCTGCGTCTGTGGTCCTGCAACAGCAAAACAAAGCGAACGCCACCTCTAGACTCTAACTGCAGTTGGAGTTTCACTGTTGCAACCCAATTATTTCACAGTGAGAGAGCCTCAAGTGGTCCTCTGAGACGGAGGTGTTCTAGTAATTCATAGTCTTATCATGACCTATGCTGTTGTGTTGCCAAAGCTTACTTTGTAAATTTCCTCCTGCTTGTTACACCGCATGCCTTTTTTCAGTGTTTAGATCACAGCAGATCAATGTGCTCTTTTTGTTTCTGTTTGTGGTGTGTTATAACAGAAACAGCACATTATACCTGGGTGTAAGCTGCTGCTACACTTCGACTTTTCTCCGCTTAGATCAATTACTCCGACTTTATGCGAAATAAACTGAGATTCCACTTATTTCAAATCAGCTATATAAGCACTTACTGCATTGCACTTACCATGAGCAGTATAGGTTATGATGTAAATGAGCACACTGTATAGAATAATGCCTCAATAACGGTAAACCACGTCTGTGATAAATAGCTCTGCCTCAAAAGAAAAACCTGCGTGTGGCAACTTTCCCCCAAACATGTTAAACAAGTAAATAAAATATCAAATGAACTGGTTGACATAATGTAAGAAAACATAATTACATTCCACAGATGTGTTTGCAATAATCCAAATTGGTGCACTCATGCAGTATTGCTGGGAAGCGAATTACATCCAGTGTGCCTAGGTGTTTGCCAATTGTCAAATGAATAAAATGAAAGACAGCTAAGGAAATTGCACCTCTTTTTTTTCCAGAGATACAGCTCCTTATCTGCCTTTAAGTTAAATTACTACGACTACAGAGCGAGAAGGCAACCATCTGCACATCCCTAATTGTGAAAAGTACCTTCGTACTTCTAAAAGGTGTCTGACTATTGCAAACAGGCTTTATAAATTCAGTTACACCATGAATTGAAGCGGGCGTAGTAAAGGGTAGGGAAAAAATCTTCATAAAAACTGTGGAACTGCTGGAGCATGAAATAGCTCCCTCTTCCTTTCCCTCCCACAGGGGTAAAATGCTCCTCACCATCCCTGATAAAAAAATGAAAGATTAAGAAAGCCAGTGTTTTGGTCCTATTTCAAATCACTGCAGATTAGTTCATCCTTCCCCTTGATAATGCACAGAAATTTCAGGGACACTGCAGAGATGGATGCAGCTGTAGGCCAGGCAACGGGCACAGAAACTCAATTGTAGGAGGGGACATTGTCTCTGGCTTTTATTTGAAGCCTGTAGCATTGTAGCAATTACAATAATAGCAACACAAAACCTTTAAACTTCCGGGGATGAAAAAGCTGAATGGTTGCTCAAAACAAAAGCCACGCGGGGTAGAATTAGCTCTGTAAAAAGCCCACGATAGAAAATATTAACATAAAATGTGTGTGATGTCCTGCACGCCCCTGCTGGTTTGGTAGCTTTTCAACCTGAACAGTTTTACTTACAGTAAACACTATTTTTGGTCAAACCTGTCAGAAATGTGGAAGTACGTGCAATCATGCTTTTTCTGGTCTGACTGGATTTGTCTCAGACTTCTCCTGCTGCTTAGCAGATGCCCAGATACAGAGAGGTTGCATGTAACCTCCTCTTGGGGAAGGCAAATCTCCTTCTGTTGGTTTGGGCAGTATCCCACAGGGTGACACACATAAAGCATGTATGAAAAAATAGCCTTTATTCACGCTTGTTTTCCCACTGTGAATGTAATCTCATTAATCAAAATCTCAGGATTTAATACCATGCTGATAGTTGCTGTTGCCCTTTGGTTTGAATGGCCTATTGTCCCTAGATGGGCCCTGAAATAAAGACATGGGGTTCTAGCCTTCTGTTTTATCAACCTCCACAGATAATAGGGCACCTACTTCCTATTTACTCTATACACTGGCTCAGTGAAAGCCAATCAATAGGAATCTCCCTTGAACCAGGGTAGGGATAAATTAGGGGATGCAACACAATGTGGCACACAATGGCAGAGGAAGGACATTGCGAGTCATTTCTATGACCCGCTTATTTCCATAGATGTGTTGCAAGGAGACTCAAATAGCGTAAGGCCACGGAGATGGAAGGTTAAGTCATCACAATACAGAAAAGAGAGATACTGAGGTATTTAAATATTATGCCTGATAAATTTTTAGACTAGTCAGGAATATCTCCACCATTAAAAAAGCAACATATTGGTCAAAATACAGGAAATCAATGACCCTGACTGAGTTTCTAAAATACCAAAATGTGGCTGCTGGACTGCAGAAGAAAAAACGGGAACACATTAGTTTCTTCATTCACCAGTGTCAGATGATAATTTCCATGGTCTGCTGTTATCAATAAAAGTGTGTGTGTCTGTGTTTGAAACCAAATGAAACTAAATATTATACTACTGTCAAAGGTACTTTTAATATATATTAGCAAAAATGTAGGTCCATTTAAGACATATTCTGCAAGATGCAAAAAACTGCATTGCAGAAAACTATTACCAGGCATTCATTATAATATTTGCAGTTACACAGGTTGTATTTTCCAGTTGATCTCACAAGAACATTAGCTATCTATTTTTTATTTTTTATTTTTTAAACTCGTATTGCTCAGAATTCACTCATAGTATAACTCAGAAAACCACGCCACAGGGAAGCACTTTTGGCTCAAGTACCATCATACCTATAATCGCTCAAAGGAATGTGTCATTACAGTTCATTTATTATTACTAGAATGCTAGATTCTCCACAATATCCCTACATCCAATGGCGGCTGTGTAACATCCCCGCCATGCTCGGCACGGACCAGCTCAGAGGCGTGAAGGGTAGAAGACAGGGGGCATTCATATGTATGCAGGCACTGAGCCATAGAGAAGGGATATCACTGAGGCATGGGGAGAGCTGTGGGCCGCATGAGGCATGGGGCTAACAGTGCCCTGCTGTGAGCCCTACCCAGGTAAAACAATACTGTTTATGTCTGACTGGCTTTACGCTGCAGGGATTGAAAGCAAGAGGGAGAAATATAGCGAGAGAGGAGCAGAGGGGCCGAAGCGTGCCCATCGGCACAGCATTGGCTTATTTTTACAGTATATGCAGGAAGCAGAAATTAGATATTATAAAGTTTTATTTTAAAAAAAAAAGGGGGAAGGGGAGGGGGGGGGACCATAACACAAAGGCCACCACACACTGCTGCCATTAGTCACCAGGAGGTGTGAGCAATTATGAAATTGAAATTCTCTCTCAGAAGAAAGGAACAGATATATGTGTTATTTAATTATTTCTTAAAAAATAAAAAAATAAATCACAAAATGTGAGGAGAAAATGCCAACCCAAATTAGCTGCTGGAAGCTAGTAGTTATTACCTACAACACATCAACATTAGACGGCTTCCTAAATTAGTCTGTTGAATACAGTGGCGAAAACTAGAGGTTATTATACCTACTCAAGTTAAAGCGTTTATAATTAATATTCATTGGTCAGATGCAAGTGTTGTTGCTATTTTCATTAATTTCCAACTGTGAGCCCTACCTGGGTAGCAGAAAATGGCTTAGAGACATAACAACTAGCAATGCCAAACAACAGCCCAGCATTCAGTTGCAGAAAGATTAGATAGTAATTGACCGTTGGTCTTGACAATAACCTCTAATGAATACTGAGGTTACTCCATCTGCAAACTGCTAAATTTGGCTGTATATATGATGATATATTAAAGCTTGTTTCTGTGCCTCACGGGATGAATAAAATCCATACTTGCAATTTTAAAGAGAAAACACACAGCATAAAGTAAAAAAAAAAATAGGAGAACCATTTCACGAGCATAAAAGCTTCATTTTAAACACACATCTATCAGTTGCGTTGCGCTCATTTGCTCATAAAAGGTCATGTCAGAGTCAGTTTGTAGGCTGCCATTGCTGAAGCAAAAACAACTTGGCGAGACAAGATCTTTTTGTATTTTTAAATGCAAAAAAAAAAAACCTATGCAATTATAATGTTATCTTTGTGTCAAATCTCATTTTATTGCAATCAGTTTAACTACCACAGTTTATCAGTGTCTGTCTGACATAATTATGTGATGATGCATTGATCCTAAATCCAGTGTCTGCCCCTCCCCCCACTTACTTTATAACCTTTGCACTCAGGTACATTTTTGACATTATTTTGGATGAAAACGTCACAGTTCATTACTTCTTTCTCCCCCACTTGCTATCAGTAATAATTTGATTACTATCAACAATCAGACTTCTTGATTGTGGACTGACATGATTAAATGTGAAAAAACCATCTATTATTACAGGAACTGCAAACCTCAAAATGCATTAATTGGCCAATTACACAATTGCTCAATGAAGCCATGTAATAAATTTTGTTAACTCAAACTCACTGTAGCGGCTCCTCTGTCATTTACCCTTGCTTGGGAGAAAGATGTTTTGGTTTTTTTTTGGGTGGGATGAGTGGGGCTTGGGGGGGGTCAGTATATAGTTTTCATCTTCATAGCTATCACTTTTCTTACAACAGTATATTGGAAAGAAATGTAATGAACACAAGCATAGTGCAAATGTGTTAATGCATCCCATGGCAATCACTCTTACTTTCTAGGTCAAAAAGATGGCGTGCCAAACTCTTTTTCTGAAATGGCTGGTGGGTGGGGCTGGACTGTACCCTGAGAGCACCACTGTGGTGACAGGAAAGTGATTATGTATTGATCACAATCACATAGACACTGGTGTAGCTCTCTCTCCTGTCTGTGGGCAGAGAGGAAAAAAACTCATGATCAGACAGGGAGACTGACAGCACTTCTCTCCAGGCATTGCTAGAGGCTTTATTTTTGGACAGTAGCAACTATTTGATTGAAATGCATGTGCACGGATGGGGAATACCGCAAGAATTAAGAGGTGAGTAGCACCACAAGGCAGAGTGTTGTCAAATACAAAGTGTAGTGCGGTTCTGTAGTGCGGCAGGCCAAAGCTCTTGATAACACAGAAACGGTTGTAACGAGGCGGAGGAAACAAGCGTTTCGATGCATTCTTTCATCCATCCATCCTTGTTCGCCCATTCTCTCAGAGGAGAAGATGACATACTTGGAGGACCGCCAGTTGATTTTCAAAGCCAGTTTTAGGTTCCTGGGCTGCAGATGGGCATTTATGGCAACACTGCAGATGGGCATTATGGGAAAACCCTTAAACAAATAAACATACCCATAAACAACTGGCATGTGTGAACTTTTTGTCCTTTGCCAGAGAATCCTGAAAACTCCCACCCCCTTATTTGTCACAGATCCAAAGCCCAGGCTGCGCCTAAAACTGGCCTCTCTAATCCACCATGATGTTTCATATCTACATCAAGAGGATATAAGTATTTCACATTGCAGCATGGCACAGTAAATAATTGCAACACAGGAAAAAACACGATCTCCCTCGGTTCATAAGTCTTCATAACAGGACTGATGCAAACTCACACTGAACTGCGTGTTCCAGCAGGTCCGCAGGATGCAGCTGAGGAACTGGGTGAATGAATGAGGAGCACCCTGCAGGGGCTAAAAAGTTCTGGATATGCTGTGTGTGATTACATTAGGACATAACACACTTTTCGAAGGTAGACTTGGCCAACACGGGCCAGAAGCGGGCTTACAAAAGGCAGGAAAAAAAAAAAACATCTTGAAGATAAGATATGGTTGTCAGCATCCAAGAAATTGCTCCCCAGAGCCAATGATGGATAAGGGATGCTGCGCTTTTGAAGAGCAAGGGGACCATCACACTTAAGCACTTACATTGTCATTGCTGTACTACGATTACTAGTCTTTCATAAGACAGAGAGGGGGCCATAACTAAGAAACAAGGGACAGCATGTGCGTCCGCATTTGTTCGCCTGTCTGTATGTGTGTGTGGCTGTGTAAGACATCCTGTCTTCCAGGAGTCGGCCACTGAGTCTGCTGCCTTGACAAAGCGTTTACAGGATTGCAGGAACAAAATAATTAAGAGGGTACTTTGTTCCCCACTGATGGCCGTGACATATGCTGCCATCTTAAAGGGTTGTGTCATTGATTCACTTTAATTAGTTCATAGTAAATGTGTGCAACATGCAGATAGAGTTCAGGACTGGAAGTCGAGGACAGGAAATTGGGCACTTCACATGTTTAATTGCTCCCAAAGCATTTACAAAGGCAAGGTAATAACAAAGAATAAAGCAAAGTATATTTTCTAATGAACAACTTTATCATGGCTAAATGAAAAAAATGTTACCTAATTTGAGAACTGTGCCACAGGGGCAAGGGTGTTTAATGTGAATTATGCCCCCCCCCCCCCCCCCCCCCCAAAAAAAAAAAAAAAAAGTGGGAAAGGAAAAAACAAGTTTCAGCATAATGCAAAACTGTGATGGGAAATGAACTTGCGGTTAATATTTACTACATCAGCACTAGCTCCTGAGACTGGAAACCAACCAGAGATCAAAGTTATTACCTAATACCATAAATGAATTACTTTATATGTTGTTGCCAAAATGCTTGTAACAAGGCACGTGGCCTAATACAGTTCCAGCTGAGCTGCTCAGAGGCCCTGAGTGTATGTGTGTGTTTCTATACTGCTGTGTGTTACTGTGAATGTAAAGCCACAGGCAGTATTACCGAAGCTGGGATTATGGTTATACCACAAAATGAGACGGGGCACATTGCAAAATGATCAATGTGTTATTATCAGGGATTTAGTAATAATAATATAGGCTATGTTTTACTCATGATAAAGCTCCCATATTTTACATTCCTATGTTCTATTAGAAGTGTTGATATCAACAAGAAGATATGTGGGAATATAAAATATCTCAAATGTAGTTTTATATGTCCTGTGAGGCTCCTCACTGGAGGCGAGCCAATCAGAAGAGAGTTGACCTTTTTTGGGAGTGAGTGGTTGAGAGCAGTCACTCCTTTTTTGCAATTTAAATTAAAAGTAAAGTAAAAGAACACTCATATTCTGAATACAGGCTGTGAGCCTTTCTGTGGGGACCGAGCACTTGGATACTTTCACCACACTAACACAGAGCATAGACCTGATTTATAATTGAGGAAGACAAATTTAACTATGCATAAAATGGGACTTTTAAAATATGAAAATATACATTATATTTTAACACTAGACAAAATATTAAAATGTCTTATATAAACAAAATAAATGTAATAAGAGGGGAATATCAATTGACTGCTCTCCAGGACAGCAAACCATTTCCTGCCCACTTAAATTTCCTGTCTGAGGCTTTCTTGCTCAACCACAAACTGCACAGTTTCCCTGCTGGTCTATGAAGTTCTCACAGCAAGTTAGCAGCAAATGTCCTTAGAATCAAATCCTCTTGTCAACCATTAGACCAAATCAGAAGGAAAATAAAGACCAAATTATTTCTCAGAAAACTCCCCTTGAAGCCCAGACGAAAAGACAGAAACAGACAGCACTGTGCAGACATAGAAGACACCTTGACAATTTTAGGTGGGGGGCACCACTAAATTATTATTATTTTTTTTCTGCTACAGTGAGTTAAGTTAATAAATTTTCAATTACAATGGTGATCTTAGATTGTGATTATGTTTTTAAAGCCCAATTTACTCAATCAGCTTCCTACTAGGAGCAACAGAATCGTAGATGAACATGAAATAATCTGCCAGAGCTTTGGTTTACAAGACATGGATGAGTTTTTGGCTGTCTCTATATCACTGGTTCGAATTGATTTTTTTCTTTCAAAACTTGATTGTTGCTTATCAACATGTAAATATTTAACAATTTACGTGACGGAAATTGTAAAAATTATTATTACACTTAATCCAAACTCTTAAAAGAATCTGAAGATGTTACGCTCGATTTACATCAAACAACTTTTTAAGTGATTTCACGGTTTCAGACAAACAGGAGTTTTGCTAAAGTTGTGGCGAGATCTTGGGGATTGTTCAGTCTGAAGTGATCAAACCTAAGTCAGCCATTTCGTCAGCTTTCAATGTTCCAATACGATCAAACATGTTTCCTCTTACTGTATGTGTCTTCAAATTGGTAAGGAGCTGTAAAGTCTGATGGCAGTGGGAATGAATGATGTTTTGTATGAGATATCATGTGACATTTAAAGAGGAACGCTGCTCTAAACAGGAGGTTGAAAACTGAGCTGGCGGAGAATATGGACTGAGTGAGTGGTTTGATGAAAGGCTAGCACAAAATGACATCAGGGAAGAAAAAGTGATTGGACGCGCGAAAAAGCTTTTCAAAATAACACACCAAAATGAAAGTCCAAAACACAAGTCATTTTACGGGCAAAGCATCACAGTTATTGTGTTGCATAAGTCACCTCACATAATTAAAGTGATAATAAGAACAACATGGGTTGTTAAAGAGCAACAAAAATGTTTTTCACAATAAGTGCACCATAAGAAATTTGCAAGTCTATCATCTATTATTAGTCTATAATAAAGTCTTGCAAATAGTAACCCTATCAAATCCCCAGGCTTCACAAACAAACTGACTTATGACACATTTTCTGAATGTGTCAGACTTCAGTCTTTTAAGTCTTTTCAAAGTCCTCCAGTTTGTGGTCAGCACTATACCGATGCGTTAAATTGAACATCCCTGCAAAATCCAACTATATAACAATACACAGTTGCTGCCGAATGTACTGCATGCGTGTATAGGCAGCACTCAGGGGTTTACAGTAATAGTCAATTTGCTTTAGGTGTAAGTGCGAGCATTCACATTTTTTGAGAGTGAGTTGTATTCACAATCTGGGGGTAGCAGCACTAAGGATGATGTTTCATTAAAAAACAAAGTTGTAATGAGGCACTGCGCTCGCTCCCACAGCAACGACTCCTCCAGGCTGCTGCAGTGCACAAAGATGTTCTCAGTCAGTTCTATGTTTTCTGTTCTTGCAGCCTACAGAAGTAAAATAAAACCCCAAACCCTCCATGACAGTGGCAGCCTGTGGCCCATCACTCTAACAATTGTCCCGTATGAAAGCAATGTGTGACAGAGGTCCTTCACCTCCCATGCAACTACATTAAGACAACGAACTGCAGCGAATCCACTCGTGCTGTGGATTTTTAGCAGCAAGCCTCATTGCACTAACAAACTCTGTCATCCGACAGCTGTTCTGGAGCGAGAAGGGTTAAAGCGTTTTCCCAGAGGAATGCTGAAACGTAGTATGTCTACGTGACTGGCGAATTAATGTCTTCGTCAGCCGGTGAGAGCGGGGCTGTCTGAAAAGTAATCCATCACCGAGAACACACAGACAGAAAGTTGCATGCCGCCACATAAAGTATTGGCACAGACACACACACAGATATCAGCGATGGAGGTAAACGCACATTCATGCTCAATTGTTCACGCGAAAACAGTCATAAAACTCAGGCAGGCAGACAGAGACAGAGTCTAAACAGCTAACCCACCTCTAAACTCTCAAAGTGGGGAGCTATCAGAAAGAAAAGGGGAAAATAAATGAAAGTCGAGGAGAGTGACAGAAATGGTGGAACGTGGATTTACACCCTTAGTAATCCCAAGGTTTGTTTACACCACAAGTGAAGTGAAATTTTAAAGGGCTATCTCTGTAGTGTGCTGGAGAGCAGATTCACCCAATTACACAGCAGCCCCCAGTGTGACATAGTAAAACTGCTGTACGATTGACTGTGTTTTTGTGTGGCTTTATGTTTCTGCGCGTGTGCCTGGACATCACTGCTATTGTGGCAAAACCACAAATTGACTAAATCCATACTGCAGCGCTGAGAGCAATACAGCCGCCAGTGCTCCAATACACAAACAGCCAGAGAAGAAGAAGAAGAAGACCGTGTGATGCCACAAATCGGCTGCCTGCCTCACAGCAAGACAGGAGGGTAAAATACAGAGTAAGCACACCTGAATTAGGTGCTGGTCCACAATACAAGATAAAAAAACAAACAAACAAACAAACAAAAATAAAAAAACTAACCTGAACATTTCATATCTGGACAAGAAATGAGAGGAAAAATAGAAAAGGTTAAAAACTCAATTACCAGCAAGGCTATACATTTTTATGACAGAATAAAAGCACTGAAAGTGTGACAGATAACTCTTCTTTTTTTCTTCCTTGTATCAGACAGATGGCAACAACTGTACAGGCCAAGCGAAGGCTTTAGTTAATGGGAACAGACTTCAAGAGAAAGACCTTGTCTTCACTGGAGATTTGATCCTTTCGTCTTATCAGCTTTTCTTTCAAATTACCTTGCTGTACGGACTTTTATGCCTCTCCCCTTTTATTCTCTGCAGGTGATTGGATGGGCCTCTCCAGTCTCAAATCTCTGCCACCTTGATGAATGTGTTCCACCCCCATTTATGTTGCATTGACCAATCCTCTCCACTCCCACCTACAGAATGCCACATGAATCTTTTCTGTAGCCACTTAAAAGAGAATTCGCTCACACACCTGCAAAGACACACACACATAAAAAAAAAAAAAAAAAGTAATAAAAAACGCAAATAAATATATTGCTAAGTTCCCTTTTCCCTTTTAATGTAATGTTTTCTTTGTTTCTATCACTCTTAAATTAAGTCCACACAGCCTATTGTGGGAGCCACATGCAATTTTAAAAAGTGCTATTATCTCTTTCAATGGGATGCAATTGCAGCTTTTAATTTTAAGTACTGAGTGCCAGGTGGCCGCAGGGTGCAAATAACCATGGTTGGTACCTCAGACAATTAATAATGCAGACGCAGAGGGATAAGAGTACAGGAGATCCTGTTCGTGCTGCTCGACGTTCTAACATCACCCGAAGCGTTGACAAGGGTGCACGCCGGCTCAAAAACACACATCCACATTCCTGTTGACTCTTGGCTGCAGAGCCACAGGGGAAAAAAAAGTTCTTGCTTTTCTTTTTCATTTTTGTTTTGAAAAGGAAAAAAAAGCAGAAGTAAGTGGGAATGACATTCTGCACAATGCGAGATACAGCAGGAAAGGGAAAGCACAGTAGGAAAAAGAAGAACGAATGCAGAGAAGGAAAGAAGCGTATCAGGAAAAAAGAGGCCCTGCAACAACATTAAATATCCACAACTCTCTCCTTGAATAATTAATGGGTGAGCCACGACTGCATGCTGAAGAATGCGTATGAGAAAGCATCCTGGCATCTTAGCAGATATGAGTAAGCATTTGCCAAGTTGGAGGTGCGAACTGGAGCCCTCCTCATTTTGCCTGCTAAAGCGATGATGCAGAGCGGACCTCCCACTCACCAGCATGACTTCAAACCATCCCTTGTCACTTCTGGCTGATATGAGACACAGTCGATAAGGACACACACACATATACATATAAACTCACACACAAAAACTTAGATTATTTCCACAAACCGTGGAAATAGAACTTGTCAAGTGTCTTATTTGAGAACCCAGCAACAGAATTTCACCGTCCGTAAAATATTTTCTTTCTTAATCATCGGCAAGTGAATTCCCCCCAAAGTTAATGACTAAAGCTCGGTGTTGTGTGCGCATAAATAAATGGAGGAGCGTCAACAGCAACATTTCTAAAAATGTCCTCTGTCTCACATTGTAAACAAGAACACGTTGTGCAGTTCAGCAGGATTGCAGAGAGAAAGTGTAGCAAACAATCTCAGCTCAGCAAGCCATCAGTAGAACCAGGGGCAGATAGGCAATTAATGAATAAGTGTTTGACTGACTGAGTGAGAAAATGACTCTTTCAGTTGAGCTACGCCAGTACTATCTCCAGCAAGATGTGGCATGTGTTGTGAGGACACCTCTCCATCTGTTGAATTCTACTTAGAGATAATATGCTGGATTTGAACAGCGCTCTCTCTAAACTGCCTCATCGACAGTGGCCAGACATGGAATTGACCGAAGAGGATGTGAAAACTGCATTTTGAGGTTGGTTTAATGCTGAAATGTGTTAGTGTGTGCACTTTTTTTTATCTGCGTCATTATGTTTGAATTTGGTTCATGTGTGACTGTTATTATCAACTTGCAGCATCTGTTGTGAGGAGTTTGTCATTGGTTTGTTTAGCACAGCACTAATAAAAGGCTCCAGTCTGACTGGTACAAATATCTTAATGTATAGAGTCTCTCCTGTATGGACAGTCGGATGTTCAGCACTGTGGGGGAATATTAAATCATTGTGCCTTTCATTAGTTTCTGATGGCTACAGTATTTTTGACATGTGCCACTGATGTTTGATGGCTTTTCTGGAGGTGGGCCGTCTCATAGAAGCAATATTTAAAAGCTGTTCTCTAACATCTGGAGGCCTCCAGATATTCTGGATATATTTAGACATTTTGGTGTGTGGGGTGTTGAATCCAACGAGTTTCAGGCATTCATAATGATTGTGGGTTTTTTAATTTGTAATTTTGGTTCCTGTATTTATTAGTTAATAAATAACTCTTGGTTTCAAGCTAAGGGATACATATCAGGATGGGACAGCAGTGCAGCAGATGTTTGTGAGGGCTGGTATTTGGTGTGAAAGACATGTTCAGTGGAGAAGTGTCTAAGAGACTCTTTCTGACAGTGTCTGATGTTTTTAGAAGCACTATTCCCACACCTAGAATATGAAGATTTTTTTAGGGATGGGCATAGATGGTGTCTTGGTATCTGCCAGCTTGTGTGGGTTGCTAAATGCCAACTCTTCCCTGCCTCGCTGGCATGTTTTAGTGCCCTTTCCCTGCCGCAGTAGACGGAGTATGTTGGACAGTCAGTAGAGCATGCATTATAGGTGGTGAAATTGAAAACAGCTGGAACTTCAGGCTTTAGTCTGAAGCCAACCAGCCCCCATGATGTAAAAGGTTAGAGTACTGCACGATGGCCATGTAAGATATAGCAGGGCTTCTTCTTCTGCCTATTTTTGCAATTTATGTTTCTTTTATCCCTGTTGACAGTATTGGAATCTATTCAGTAAATCATGTTAATAGTTTTACTCTGCTATTGACTTCGCTTGACTTTTACTTTCAGCTTTTGGTCAGTTTTCATCTCTCCAAAATCTCTCCCATCTTGCTATCTGTCCATCAGTATTTTCTTGTAAATGTCTTCTGCAGCATTATTTTACCTCCTGTGACGCTTCTTTATTACTTTCAAGTCTATTTAATGGTTTAATCAAGTAAAGTGGACATATAAGACTTATATCCAACAATGAGAACAACGGACAAAGAAGCCACCGAACAAACAGCCAACAAAACAGTTTCTTTGCGAAGCCTGGAAAGTCTGTTCTGTTAAATCCAAAGTGTGTTTGCTACATCAGCTGAGCAGCCCTGTCACGTGACATCCCCCCCCCCCTTTTTTTTTTTTTTTTTTTTTTTTTAATTCTCAAGTCCAGAGGCTCTGCATTGATACAACACTGAGGGAGTGGGAAAGCTTTATTTCTGCCATTAGAGATAAAAGCTCATGTTGAACAGAGCTTTGAGTTCTTATTTTTAGGTCCTAAAGAAGTAGAGACAAAGTGATCGGTTCATTTTGTTGTTTAAAGATTAACTTTATTCATCTGTTTGTGTCCGACCTCTTTGTTATGAGTGTCTTATTTATGTCTCCTTTATTAAATTGCTTTTAGATATATAGCTACAAATAAATCCTATCATTCAAGTCCATGTGTATTACTTCTGAGCAAAGACAGAGTTTACAACTTCTGATTACAAGACTGATTGATTTGATTTGTCGCTTTTCCTTTATCTGAAAGTGATGCCCCAATTTTGAACAAGTGCAAACATAGCATAAAGTGTAGCAGCTGGTACATCTTTACTGAATGGGTGCAGCAGGTGCCGTTTGCAGCAAAAGTCACAGATGTCAGATATCAGGAATGAAATCTTATTGCTGTCAACTATATACCTTTTCAGCTAACTCAAATGCTCACCTTTATAAATACTTTAATTTTTTTTTTTTTTTTCGAATGTCAGAAAACCATTATCATTACAGGCTATATTTTAATGGATGTGGTGACGGTGTATAAATATTGTCAGTTTATTGCAGAGCGCAGAAATGAATGTAGATAAACTATATTAGAGCACAAAAAATTCTTCATTTGCAGGGACTTGTACATCGTATAAAGTTGTAACATATTCAAGGCAGTGTTATACTGTTTGGCATTTATGTGCTGGAGGTCATAAGGTCATCATGTGAAAGCTGTACATCAATGCTGTATTCTTGTATTACTGATATTTAGACTGATGACTACAAAAAGAGCTTACTACAAGCTGTGGTAAGCGCACAAACAGGACATGCTTTTTGACAGCTGCCTCACTTTAGGGGTGAAAAACAAAGGCTATTCAAGTCATTAGAAAGGATCAAAAGCACAATAGAATAGCTCTTCGTCAGCAGTAGGCTTGCACTAAAATTCTGTTTAAAGGGTTCGACTCCAGCAAAGATGTTGCCGTAAACTTAGAGCTCGTGGTGAGGGCTGCAAACCGGTGAAAACATTGGTGTGATGTCTTCTGTGGCTCTGTAGGAGTTTTGTGAAGCCTGAGATAATGGATGAGTGTGAGGTTCAACACACACTGGCATCAACCAGCCAAGCAGGTGTAACAAAAGGCTATTTTTAAGATCCACTTCTGGAACCAAATAGGGGATTTAGAATTGGAATATCTCAGTCTACCCTGCATTGATTTTCTTTCTTTTTTTTTATCCTCTCACCACCCCTCAATTTTACATGTGTAATGCTAAATAACTACACAAACATCAAAACAGGCTGTGTGAAATTTTTCTTGAATTGTGCACGATCTGTCTCTTACACCCCCATCAGTGAGGCATCCCATCTGCAGGTTTAAATTCAAAACCATCAGATGAAACCAGGCTTTTGTTGTTTACTCTTTCAAATAATCCATTAAAACGCAAAATTATTTTTGCTCTATAAAAGGTCAGAAAATTACAATTGATAAAAGACCAAGCTGACATTTTAAATAGGGCTTTGGACTCTAGGTTGAGCGAAAGCCAAAAAAAGTAGCCTCTCCTTTCAAATGAGAAGCCCGGATTGCTTGTGTTTGAAAAATTACTAAATCAATCAATCATTATCATATTAAAATTGATTAGTGTTCAACTATGTGATGAATCAATTCATCTGACTCAGTTAAAATAATTATTTTTTTGTGCACGTGTTAAGTCAATCCTACATCCAGAGACATGATGAGGCAGCCGTACACAGGACTCTTTACACTTTACGATCTAACATAGTTTAAGACTCACTCACTGTCTGCTATCTGCCCACCGGTGGCCATCAGACAACATCGCAATGTCTCGGGGCCACACTGAAACTGATCAGTCCCTCTCCTCCCCTGTAGCACTGCTGAAATGAGGATGCACTGTCCTTGTTTTCACTCCAATACTGACTAAGTGACCTTGATGCAGTGATTAGTAGTGTGCGACAGCATGACACCGCAAGATGAGACTTACATGCATTTCAAGGTTGTAAAAAGCATCATTACAAACCTGGGATGTTAAGGATTATGTGTTTTGACTAAATGTCCTTCCATGTGTTAATTGGAAGACTACGCCTGTTAATATGAAAAGAAAAAAAAAATGCATTCAGCCAAATAAATTTCATGTTCAACCTTTGCTTCCTTCAAATCCCATTGTCACACTGTTGAACCTGGTACATGAAATCAGTTTAATCACATCCACTCAGCACAGCGGCGCAGAGTAGTGTCACTGACAGCCTCAGCTATTCGCATCCTCCTCATCGTTGCAAAAAGTACACACACTCGAACACGCATGCACACAAAACCTCCCTCATTTGCTGTCGCTTTCATGAACTTTGTTTGTTATTTACCTCCATCCTTTTCATTTTTCTTCCCTTTCTACTTCATGGGCACAGGAAAAAAACAAAAAAGACAAAAAGGCGACTGTTTGAGAAATGACACTGTGGCTTCAGAAAAAGGCTGCCTTTTTTTTTGTCCTTACTCTCATTGAGAGCCTTTTGCTATTCATCGGGGCAAAGCAGCCAGGCCAACGAGGGAGGCAATCTTATGCAGATCACATTGAAGGGTTTCATTACCTGGAAGCCAGCTACTTTTTGTTCTCCCTCAAGGGAAGAGCGAGAGAGAGCATTAGCTTCGCAAAAGAGAGCCTTGGTGAGCAAACGAGAGGAAGAGAGAAGCGAGAGAGGGGGAGAGGGAGGGAGAAGTACAGAGGGAGGGGAAAAAAAGGGTGCATAAGGGAGAAATAGAGAGAGAGAGAGGGAGTGAGTTACAAAGAGTGCATCTCTGCGGGCTACAGGGACAAATTACGCCTCAACAATAGCATCTTTACAACTGCATGGTGGCTTTATGCTAACACAGGGAAGGTATGTGTTTTCCTACATGTGTGCTGACACGCACTTGTGCATGTGTGCACCGTGTGTGCGCACTTGTGTTTGTGTGCACCTGTGTGTGTGTGCATGTATGTTTGCCTGCATCCTGTAGAAATGAAACAATGCCCCTGGAGGCTCTAAAGAGCTTATATTACTGTATCCGGACAGATGACTGATGATGTTCCATATATAATGCAGAGGTGCTTTGGATTGTAAATAACACTTGATGAATTACTATTACACAGTTAGTGTGTTTGTGTGTTAACCCTAACACATGTTTTCAGGAAACATCTGAGTTTCTCTCTTTTGTTTTGTTTTTTTTATACAATGGCTGTAATTGAAACAAAGAGATGCTGAATTAGCATCGACTCTCTATCAACCGCCGGGTGCAGCTACAGACAAGAGCAGCGAGGAAGAATGAATGCACACAAAGGACAGGGAGTCACTGGGTTATTGACAGGAGACAAGTATCACAGACACAAACAGCTGTGAATAAAAGCAAGCCGACAAATACACCCACATAGTAAAGTGCGAACACACACACACAGAAAACACAAGTGCAGATGTTGTTGCTAAATGAGGTGAGATAGATAGGAGTAGCAGGTTATTTACAGAGAAATTCCTGTGTGTCAGTTAAATCGTTTCTGCCTCGGTGGCTTGTCCTATCCCCATTTAGCACGGCCCCAGAAAAGGGCAGGCTGGCATGCACGCTGCCTGGCAGTTAGACAGGCCTGAGAGAGTCAGAGCCTTGGCCAGGTTCACCGCTCTGACCTCCTCTCACCCCGGCTCAGCCTGTGAGCCACCCACCACCATCACAGCAGCGCCGGTTTGCTGTGTCCCTTCCCGGCCCAGGATACCGCTCGTCAGATGTGCCCCAGCCCAGCACTGGCCCAGCTCTGGCCCAACTGCCCACTATGTTAAAGGGCCAAGGGCCCCCTGCCACTCAGTCCATCTGCCAAGCTGCAAACCAGAGTCTAGGATCAGAGAAGAGAGAGACACAGACACCAGACACTCTTGCTCTTAGCTCTCTGCTCAAAACTCAACAGAGAAATGCCAGATAAAAGGATGCACTATAAATGTGCTTCTTTTACTTATGTGGGTTGCTGTAACCCTGAAATACTGCTAGACTTTATTAAAATTAAACTGCATTTAATGTGTTCGGACTCACATTTTCCAAGGCCGCGATATGCTTGAGATTTACTGCAAGATTAGCAAAGTACAATCGTATTTTTTAGGTATATCTAGGAAGGGGATTTTTATAGAACATCTGGCTCAAGTGGAGCATGAAATGCTCTCAAAATAGCTCAGCTTTCCCTTCGTTGATCTGAAACATAGCTATGTGCAGAAAAGTAGCCAAAAAGCAAAATGAGGCAGACATACAGCTAGTCAGTTAGATAGATAGATAGATAGATAGGAACAAAGAAATGTGCTTTGATAAAACAAAGACTATTTTACAATGGTATCATTCAGACCAGATTATATACAAGTCTATCTCTAATAAAACCATGTGGGTATTAAATCACCTGTGATCACAGGGAGTTTTTTACTGCTTCGAAATTGGAGGCACAGGATGATCAGCTCGTGCGGGTGGCATCAGAGAGGGCGACCCACATGAAGAGGAGACGGGCCATCTGTCTACGTGTCTGTTTATTAATCGCCCTGATAATGAAGCGTGCTCACAGCTCACACTCCTGAGGCATCTCTATCACAAGTTTCAATCCGGCAAAACAACGTGCAGCAAGTCTGTTTCACAGTGTAGCAATTATTGTCATTTGCACCCTGCTCAGTGCATGGAGGAGGGTCTAGTCACTCCCTCCTAATTACCTGAAGCGTCACTTCAGGACTTTATCATTTCCAACTACATGGCAACCCCCTTGTTAGCTGCAGAAGGGTAGCGGAGCCTCATAATTCCAGCATATGGTCGGCAGCCATACGGGGGGGAATCTGTCAGCTTGTAGTGGCCTTAAAGTCGAAGACCCCATTAACAGGAAAACAGGATCTGCTAATCCTGTGAGATCTGTGCAATCCATGGAAATGAATTTTAAATCTAGTCATGGACAGGGCCTGCACAAATAAGTAACATACTCTCTTTTAATTGAAGTGACACTGAAACATAATCATCTAATGAATATACTTCTGAAGCTGAGAACATAGGAGAGATGTGCAGAGGTAGACTATATCTAATATTCATTTTATTAAATAGATTGATAATGATTTCGATTTTTATCCCTCAATTAAAATAAAGATCACAATTCTTGCGTGGAGATTAAAACATAAGAATAAAGCTGTATGAACAATTACATCGTGGTTTACCTTCCAGTGCTTAACGTTAATGAAAGACTGTGGCCTGGTTCAATTCGGAAATTATGCTTCTAGTGACTTTCAGCTTAAGAGAGTTTATTAGCATTTATCAGAAATTAAAAAATACAAATTGCAAAGAAAGTGCTACTGTTGCCTTAACCTAAAAATGCATAGGATATCAACCCTTAATTACCACAGTTGAAGTGTTGCACTTTCTATGCCCACCGGCCTCCAACATTTGTGTGTGTATATATATATATATATGCAGCATCTCATTCATATAAATATATATATATTTATATGTGGATTTCAATAAATTGCTACCATTGTGTGGGACACATACTACTACTACTACTTTACTTGCATAAAGAAAAAATAAAAAAATGTTCTGAACATTGACGTCAGAACAAAGAGGATCATTCTAGTAAAAGGCTGAAACAGTCAAATTGTTATTGACAAGCCCAATACATATTCATGAGTTGTACTGTCAGTGCTGCTTGAAGTTTTCAGGGAGCATACACAAAAACAATAGAAATATTTGAATGTTTTAATTTTACGTCTCTTCAAGATGAGTATTGTACACCCCATAAAAATATTGTTATAGGAAGCACATGATGCCTAAAAACTGCAGATACAATTATCAGAGGACCTCGGCTCTATCTACCAAGATGTTTAATAAAACGAACTCATACTGGTCTACATGTTTGTTACTTCAGTGCTGGACTATTGCAATACCTGATAATAAGGCTGGCTGGACAAATCTCCAAAGACTCCACAGCTGATCCAGAGGGCTGCTGCACGTGTACTGACAAGAACTAAGAAGAGCTTGAAATCTCTCTCGTAGTAGCGTCTCTGCTCTCGCTGAATTTAATTTAAATTTCTCTTCTTTAAAAGGTCAAAAACGATCATATGCTAAAGATCTCATACCGCCGTCTAACCCCACTAGAGCCCCACACTCCTGGAATGCAGGCTAACTTTTGCTTCCTACACCAGAATGGGAAGCAGGACCTCCAGTTGTCCAGCTCCACTCATCTTCCACTTAGGGTCTTGTGGACAGCCTTAAAACATTCCTCTTTTGATAATGCCTACACTTTGGGCCAGCTTAGGCCTGTCAGGAACCATCCCTGAGATATGCTGCTATAAGCCTTCACTGTTTAGGGGCTTCCCATAATGCATTGGGCTCATCCATCTGTATACGTTCACATCCCATTAATTCATGTTAGTTACTTGCCACCGCTTCTCTCCCATAGTTCTGTGCATTCTTTTCCCTCTTTTCCCTTATTATTATTATTATTATTACTATTATTATTGTCCACCAGCTCCTTACACACAAATTAGCAGCTATAGCTGCCTGTGTCACCAAAAACAGGCTTGATAGTTTAGCTCATAAATTACCTGCCAGATGAATTAGCCTTGGGTTAGCCCGGCTATTCTAACAAGGCTAACGGGAGCCTGCTACCTAAAAACTGACATGCAGCTCAAGTCTCAAAAAAACGGCGTGATGACACATAGTCCATCTTGATATCCAGTCTGGTTTTTTTTTTCTTTATTTATGCACCATATACTAACACCAAGTCAACCAAAGTGGGCACTGAATTTCTAGTGAGAGCAGACTTACACTGATCACTATAGAGATCAAACTCTACCTTGCTGTCATTCCCTCCTCTAGTACACCCACCATCTTCTCTTTCAACTTCTTCTCATTGTTGCACTGTACTTTCAGAGACAGTCCACTCCACAATTAAAATGGTAGTCACCTCCATTTGCTGCCATTCAGGAAAGTGAAAGTCAGGAAAAAGTCACAGAAAGCTACAAGTCTTATCCGACTGGCCCTTTTAAAGGAAGAACAAAAGGCCTTTCTCCTTCATTTCCCATTAACCTCTATGCTCCTCCGCACACAGGAAACACGGTGACCTCAGTGGCCCATGTCACATATCTCATCCGGCTGTGGGGACCGTTTCCTATGGGGGATGGTGACATTCAATGAGGAGGGTTTCTCTATCTTGCTGTAGTTCTTGACAGATAAAAGGTAGGTGTTGATATTTGTTGATAGTGTGAGGGGGGCTGGTAAGACATTGATGAAGTCTGGAGTGGAACTGACAAGCTCTCTAAGTGGATAACATTGTCAGGCAAGGCAGCCTGTTAACGGTGTGGATTAGAATTTTTGATGATGTGATGCAAGTGGGTTCACGTTAGGTTTAGTGCACACTCAGCACTGTCTGAACCGAGTACCAGACGTAATGCTGCATCTCTTAGCCTGTGCCATAATTACATTTAAATGCTTCCCCGCTTCTCCTCGTCCTCGTGGAGATTTGGTCGCATGCATCCAACTTGAACACCATCCGTTTATTCTAGGCTCCCTTTCCTGTGGACTTTATTAGTTATCCACTGCTCAGCACACTCCCAGTAATCCACTGAGACCGGCACCGAATTCTCATTTATGTGTGATAAAGACGAAACACCACTGCGGGAAAACTGGTGATTTATGAATATGAGGCAAGAGAGATCAATGACTTATTATTGGTTTGTCCAGAGCCTCCAATTGTTCCTACAATGACACAGCGCATGAAAACTTAACAAGAGGAAAACTTACTGCTGAAAGAAAAGCCTTTCAAGCAAACAACTGAGGGTTTGTGAATATTTAATTAATCAGTAGTGACAAAAGGGAACAACAGTCAACAAAGAGATGCTTATTTCTTATGAATTATTCCCACTGGCGAATCACAGAGTGCTGTCAACTACCACTTTCCTCTCTACCCTGTCACTATTGGCTGTCCCGACTCTGACTGACAAATACCCCTTGGAGAGCTACAGTACATTTCAACTGAGATCCAAAACAATGAGCAGCAGAGATCAAGTAACTGAGTTCAGACAGCAAGAGTTCACTGTTAATGTGTGTTTACATGTATATTTTTGCCTCGTGTTTTGTTCCTTTTTGCCTCCACATCACAGCAGTTGCCGCTAATAAGAATCAATTGCAATGATCAGGAGAATCTGAAGCCGAAATCACAGTCACTTCAAAGAATTTAATCCAAGGCCGCAATCTACAGATGGGATTTAGGAAGCAGATTCCATTACATACCTAACACCATCTGCCCTGGCGTGTTATGTCAGCTTCATGACAGGTAACAAGAGGGAGCTCGATGAGAAAACACAATAACAAGTGCATACCGCCCAACAACAGACCTCGGCACCCCTGCTGAACTCCACCAATGTCAAAACGGCATAAAGACACACTCTGATCTCCTTCCTGCTACCACTAGAAACATTTTCTACAAGCCTCCTGTTGCTCTGGGGTCAGTGGCAAAGCTCCCCTGAAGAAAAAAAAAAAGAGAAAAGAACCACACATACACCCACACACAGTGTACTAATAACATTCAGGCCTCTGTCCATCTTATATGAGCTACACATTTGAACATTGTAATCATCACATGGCAGTCGTTTAAATTCATGGATGCAATAAGTATGTAAATGCATGAATGTATTACCATATAGCAAAACGGAAAGTACTTGCACTGGTTTGTGTAGTAGTATATGGGGGCTTATAGGATGGTAGCTTGTGGCAATTGGCATCAGTCAGTGCTGTCTAAGTGACAGTGCCAGTGTCTAAGTGACAGTGTAAATGCATAAAAAAAAAAACAACAACTTTATGTGCTTTTGTTTGGTTTCCTCCGTTTTGTTAATAATTGGAGCAAAATGCTTGAATCCTGAATTAAAAACTATCTACGTACATAATTTTCTATGGTGAAGCTTGTTAAGCTGTAAGCAAAAAAGGTTAAATGGCCACTTCAAAATTCTCCTGATTCATTATCGGGTAGTGCACAATTGTCTCTACTGCACCTAGTCCCTTGTCTACAGTTTTTATCATTCAGGAAATATTTCAGTCAGAGTCTTTCCATAAATATTTGATCATCGTGATCACCAGCTTCTATGACTTAACTGACTGCACACATGAAAATGTTAAAGGATGCAATAAAAATTCAACATACTCCCAAGTGGTCCACATCAAAAAGATAACATGGCCCTTGACAGAAAAAGTGAAAAATAGCATTTATCTAATGCTTGCCAGAAGGACAAGTGATATAGCTACATATCCTGATGTTGCTGTAGAATGTCTGAAATGCACAAATGGTGCCTTTCCACCTTCCACAGACGTACGGACTGTCCGCAAGAGAGTTTTAGTTTAGCATTCACTACTTTCCTACTGATGTGAGTATTTTAAATTTACAAAATAAGGTTGTTTGGCACATGTTTTGCAAATCGTTAGTTGGACTTCTTTGTGAGTGGGCTGTTTGGAGACGATGTAACATTTGCATCAGCCTGCTTTGTTTATTGTGTGTTGAAACTTGCGCTAGTTGTTCACTTGCAGCACTGAGCTATGGGTGAAGTTCTTGTGATTTGATTTGATTTATCATTTTGGTATTTTCATATGCGGACATACTCGTAGCGGGCAGTCTTGTAAATAGGCATACTCATTTCCTCTTGCTCTTATTCACTCATTATTTCTCACATGCTGATTAGGCAACTGCATGCAACACAGCCCAGAAATTAAGTCTGTCCATTGTGACTCACCAACAGCAGACATTTCTGGAACTGAAGCTTGGTATGGGCCCTCAGTGAACTGCGGCGGATTGTCATTTATGTCTTGGACTTTGATGATGAACTCGGATGGCGGCTCCAAAGGCTCATCTGTGTCGGCGTTAATGACCTGGGCTGTTAGCGTGTACTCTGCCTTCTCCTCGCGGTCCAGCCTCTTCATTGCATGGATGTCACCTGTTAACTCGTTGATGGCAAAGATGGTGCCTGCCCCCTCACCTGCTAGGACATACTTGATGTTCTTGTTGCCCACATCCAAGTCTGTGTGTAACTGCAATCAAAAGGCAAAAGAGACAAAAAAAAAAAAAAAAATTTAAAAGTTTCAGCAGAGTTCATAGTTTGATTCCACTGTGTAAACAGAGACTGGGGGCTTTAATGAATGCAAGTTGATAAGCTCAGCACACCCTAAAAGTTCTCACCATGTAAATGCAGATAATTGTACAGTATGATTATAATGTGTTGTTTTCTGCTGCTGTGCTTTGTGGGACCTTGTATAGCAGTGATACTAAACATGGCTCAATGTAGCCTACACTTTTCTAAATGAGGCCCATTGGGGACAATAACTTCATAAGTAGCACAGGAAATGGACCTTAGCCTACATTGTTCCTCGTTATACATCGCAAATACATCACACAAGCACACATTGTTGGGTATATTGCTCCCCACAGTCTGAAATGCACAGAAGAAGCTGGGAAGTGCATTCAATAACACTGTGAGAACAAAACAGAATTCATAAAAAAATAAAGAGGAAAACTCTGCACACGATGATTCATGCTCACAAATAACTAGCCCCAAAGTTACTGGATGATACAGCATGTTCCTCATTATTTTTGTAATTACAGTTTCATTAGTTCACTAAAGCTACATTACATGCGAGGCTGAGTGGTTGGCTGACGTCCGCCACATGTGCTGAGGATATCTAATGAGTCTGACGATGCTTCATAAGGCCGTTGAAACATCGGCAGACAGAAGCGCAGGCAAAAAGCTTGTGCTGATTCAAGTGAAAGAGGTAAATTGGAAGGGCAGGAGCTCCAATGGTGCAGAAAGAAAGAGGTCAGAGAAAAAGAAAAACACAACATGAGGGAAGCAGAGAGCTCTGCTTTCTTAACATAAACGGAAAGATCGCTTCGCTTACTGTAAGTCACCACATATAAGCCTCCTGATCCCCAAGGTGAGTCACTTTCAGAGGAGGAGGCGAGAGACACAGAATGGAGCGCTTACAATGTGTGACACAGCTGGCAGCCCTTCTGCTTTTTAGTGTGTATTTTCTGTTAACGTCCATCCCTCCGAAAAACACACACACGCACATGCTTTCACCTACACAACTGAGTGCACAGGCACTCCTCAAAACATCTGTATTCAGCGGCTTTAATTTCATTTCCTGCCACAGTGTTTCATCAGAGAGTCCTGCGGGAACACAGTTAGGGTGCAGAATAGCGAAGCAAAAAACGGTGAAAATCCCGACCTCTTAACAGCCCCCACCCTCAGCTGCTATGTCTCTCTAAGCCGGCTTTTATGCATATACCATCTCTGAGGTGTTGTTTGCAGACACTGACAAAGCACATTCACTTAAATTGTCACACCTTGCACTTTTGTTTTCCTAATTGTGCCATCATTTCACATGAATGATGTAGCTCATTAACACAAATGCCTCACAACATCCTTCACACTGAGAAACTCTTTAAATGAGCTCAAATTAATGACAGTCTATCATGGAATTTTTTTTTTCTTTCTCATGTGAGAATCATGTGAAGCGATATGCCTACAGCTCAGCATATAGGACTGCATGTGTTTGCGTCTCTCTCAGGGTGGCAATTTAACAATCTTAGCTTTCATGTTGGCTTTGGCTTCAGCTTTCCTTGTCTTAGATAGGCAGCAATAATTTAATCCTGGTGTGCTTGACCCTGATGCTCTCTTACTTGATTTGTCAGGTAAGGTCACCCTTTACTGTCATGCTCTTCAAAAATGTGCCAAACTCTGACTGAATATGTTCATTCTGGAGAGCCAGAGTGAATTGACAGGTTCAACTTTAACATTAATTATGCAAGGTCAAAAAAAGTGAAGAATTCAATGGCAACTGAGCAAACTAAATAGATGGATGAGCTACAGAAAAAACAAATAGGTTTTGTCACCTTCTGTCGCTAATGTCAAGGTGTTTAACCTCCAGTTAGGAATAAATTGGGACAATCATTTGTTACTTTTAGTATATATAAACTGAGCTGCATCATGACTATGCAGGATCTCTGTTTTGCCCCTGGTAATCAGTTAATCAAACTTAAATTGTGTATTTTGCACTATATTGGTTTTACAGGCAGCCAAAAAACCTGACAGTAAAAATATAAAAAGTAAGATGATTGAAGGCTCATGCAAACAAAAGGCAGTCTAAATAATTTAAAACAGAACTGTGATTGTAAGGAATGAATAATAAAATAAATAATCACAGTCACAGTGTAATAACAACCATGTCATCAGGTTTAGCTGCTGTCAGATCTTCCAGCAGAACAGAAATTAAAAGCTCCATGTAGCGCTTTATAAACTATTTAGTTCACCACTCCTGATTCCCACACTAGAGCTGTTCAATAGCGGAGCTGTGATTCACAGTCTTTTACTTCTTTGTTAAAAGTCCACAAGACCGGACAAGATGGCAAATGCCATTGTAAAAAATCATAGGAACATAGTCAAGATAGTACACTGCTGAGCTTTTAGCTTCATGTGCAGTGCTGTACAGACCAGTGGCACTGAACTGAAAGTAATAATACCAACCTCAAGACACAGCTGTCATGTGACTTAACTTAGAAAAGTGCATCAGAGTTTCATCCTCATTTTGATGCATTGGAATGGCCAACTTGAAAATCAAGCAGGAAAACTACATACACCCAGTGAGGATTGCCCTTGACCTATTCTTAATGATTCAGCTACTCAAGGTTAATGTGTAAAGTCGTGAAATTGCAAAACACACCCAACAAGAACAAATTATATATTAGAACAAAATAATGACAGGTCATACAGAAAGTCCAAACAATGACTGAGATGCAGATAGAAGGTCAGAAACAGAGTTCATAGAACCAATATCGAGTGAAGACCATTGTGGTCCAAGGCACAGAGCAGAATCAGAGCTCAACACCCTCCTTCCTGATATGGCCAATAAGGGGTCTTCAAATCCAGAGAAACTTGAGGTGGGAGCTGGGGAGAGTACATTTCTCCAAGGTATAGCAAGGAGGTGAAACCAATTCCTGCTCTCTCAGGATAACCCTTTTTGCTATGACCATATCAAGCCTGAGGGCCGAGTGCAATGCTGGGGGAAGAGTCAAAAAGTAGTTGGAGCCACCAAATATCACCAAGAGACAGTCAGAGATTAACTGTCTGCTGTATATGTCACCGTATAAATGAAAAATGTCATCCCAAAAACTCCTAACATTGGGACGTGACCAGAAAAGGTGACTTAGGGCTCTGTCCCTTGACATATCACAGGTAGCAGAGACACAGGAAGAAATTCAACTCAGCCTCTGTAAAGTGCAGCCGACGGATGACCCCAAAAAGAGTGAGCTGAACCCTGACCCCAACTTTAGCCTTGATAGCTCATTTTAGCTCATGGAATTCCGTAGCACTATTCAAGTATCTTATCAAAATGAGGTATAAATGGCTGGACAAAAAGAAAAAAGAAAAAAGAAGAAAAAAAAAAAAAGTAACCGGGATGGAGGTCAAAGGTCACCTAAAGTTGTATGAGAGATTCAAAACAACTGTCAATGTAGAGAACCTTGGTTGTATAGATGGTTATAACATACGAGAAAACAAATGTGCAATCCTGAGAAACCCAACACAGTTTCCTGAACGAGAAATTATCCTTAAATTTTAGATTGATTTTATAGATAGATTGGGTTTCAAATAAATAAAAGGAGCTCCCCACGACAATGACGAAACACAACCTGCACTCTTTCACAGTGCCTTAAATTTTCAGCTCTGCCCAGAATGTTCTGTTTTCACTTGTGTCTATTGTTTATCTCTCGGCATATTCAGATACACAAAAAACAAACAAAGAACAAAAAAAAACAAAAAACAATTGAACTGGTTTGCACCAAGCTTAGTGAAGGGATAAGACGTGAACTCAGTGATGGGATAAACATGTGCCAAGGAAGAACCCATTAAACTTCAGGACAGATCCGGATCATTTACTATGAATTCAACTTTTTTTTTTTTCCATTAAGGTCTGGTGGAAGTTGTTCAAAATCGGTCTTAGGGCTGGTCCACTATATATATATAGTTTAGTTTGGATATTTATACCTCTTCTTGTGGATAGTTGTAGCATTTAACTTTTTTTAGGTGACCACAGTCACCTGGTTAGCATGAGCTGTTGAGCATTCTGGCTGACAGGCTGACAGGTTAATAAAAATTGTAGTTGGATGAATAAAAGCATCACTTGTAAAAAAAATAAAATAAAAAATGACACACTGTGGGTTTTCTTTTCAAGAAGAAAAGTCTTGGATTCAATCAGGACACCTGCCACTTCCATTCAGTGCGTTCAGGGAAAGTTGAGGAGAGATAGCTACGACAGATATCTCCAGTCTTTAAAAAACCTCTGTAATAACATAAGGGGAAAAGGTCCTGCCATTGACTGAGTTGCTGGGGCAATGTTAAAAATCTGAAAATGTGCAGATAATGGACACTGATAGACTGTAGTCATGATTATCTGTTACAATGCAGAGTGGAGTCACAGTCCTCTGAGCACAGAGTGAAAGTTGTTTAGACACATCATTGCCCAGCCTGAGCTTATATTGAAATGACAATGAAGTGACACCTTAAATAATACTGTGAGTCATTATGTGTGGTTTGAGTGTCCTTGTCCCCAATGTGAACACTGACTACATTATTGTATGTATGCAAATAGAATCTATCACACAGAAGCCATCATGCCATCACAACATGTGGGCTGGAAGAAATTATTCCAGCTCTTGCCTTAGTGGCTTGTGTTTCGGCTGTTGAAAAGAAGGACATCTATATATTTCGAAGCAGCAGCTGGGAATGATGATGATGAAAGCCTTGGATGAGTGAAAAAAAAAAAAAAAAAAATCCTGTGGCAGTACTTTTCAGTGCAGGCTCACATTCACATGAGCACACCTCCATTTCCCAGCCACAACTTCCAATCGGTGACTGCATGGGACCGCGTACGCTGCCAGTGTAGGAGGAAATACGTCAGGTCCCTGCTGAAGTTGCGCTTTAATGGCAATCACTTGAACAATCACTGTGTCCTAATGAGGAAGAGAGTGCAGATTCCGCAATCAGGCCCAGGCAACGCATGCTTAAGTGTAGCTCTACACAGGGAATTAATGATTTTGCTGCCTGTCAGGGCAAATGGTAGATATGACATTTGCTCCTCCTATGAGCACCAGTAGGACCGGAGAAGGAGAGGGAGACTGATGGGAGAGGGAGGAGAGGCTGTCACTATGATGCAGCTTGTCTCTGTAGCTGTCTGCTGCTCACAGTATGCTACACTGGGGCAGAGATTACTTTTCCTCTTTCTAAAAAGAATACAGAAATGCCCACACCATTTAAACAGACATTTCACTTTGATTCAACAATTAAGTCAAAGCGTTAAAATAAACCATTAGGGGTGCTGCATTCAAAATTCTACTAATAACAGTCTTGTTGTGCAGAGAAATGGCTCCTGTGACTGACATGTTGTTATATATGACTTTATTAGATTGTTAACACTGATGCAACGGCGTGCAACCAGCTTTGCGCTGTCTTAGCTGGAGTTGTAGCTTGTTAACCATAAAAGTAGAAAGGAACAAAGTGCACGTTTCCCTCTAAACTGTACGAGTACAACCGCTTTACAAAAATTCACTATATAGAATTTGATGATATTAAATTTACCAAAAGATGTAATCTGGCAGCAGCATAAAAAAAAAAAAAGGCTGTGTAATGTATTATTGACTGTAATTGTCATGTTAGTGTGATCCGGATGTGGTGATGACAGGTTTGTTTAACCGAGGTTGCGTAACCAACCCAGGTAATCATAGCAATGGGAAAAGTCATGTTAACTATTAAATATGCAGCATTCTGCATGTTGTTATGTAAAATGTATGGAGAGCCCAAGGCCACACACTGGGCGGACTTGTTTACATTGCACCTTTTGTAACAGCCAGATGTTGACCTTTTTCTATCCAGTTCAGTCAATTTTTCTTTTTACGGGCCACTTCCCCCTCATCTGCTCGACGTGACACAGAACGAATCTGAAGAATGAATTTCAAAAGGGCTACACACTGCAGTGAGGGATCAACAAGGGCTAATTTATTGCCAGAACTGGTAAAATTAGAGCGACCATTTTTTTTCTTTTTTCCATCTGTATATCCTAAGGCCACTGTAGCCTAAATAGTGACTCTAGACAGATTCTACTCAAACATGTCTGGAAATTAATTGTAGTTTCCTCCCATTTGTCGGATTTCAACTGTGTTAATTACACCTACAAGAATAATCTGTAATTCTAAATATTCAATAACATTTTGAATGTACGGAACAGATGGTGCGATGCATGATATATGATACACTTAGCTATTCTTGGGAACATTCTCCCTCCAGTCTGTCTCATGGCACGTAGCGTTTTATCAAATTAGACAGTAAAGTTCCCTTCTGGTGTGAGCCACGACAGACATTTTATCGTAACAAACCTTCTACTGAACAAGGGAAAAGTTTCATTGAGAAATATTGTAGCGTTCATTTTATATCATAAAAATTTAAAGGTGTTAAATTTAAAGGCAAGTAAAGGCTTTAAGGTGCCATATTATATGAAGTAAAATTTCCATATGCATTTTTCATTATTATAATCAAGTCTTGGTTCTGTATTTATACAGTAAAAGTATCAAAGGTCTTAGTCCACAGAGAAATGCATACCGTCTTAATTCAGAAAGTGAGCGTTAAAAATAGCTCTCAGGACGGCTGGAACTTTGTGATCTATCATGTTGGATCATCTAATCATATTGGATATGGTTTCCCTGAGTAGTTCCTGAAATTGCTATATTTTCTTCATCTGATCACACAGAAAACTGTCAGTCAATTCCAAGAGCGGAGCTGACTCTCACTTCTGATTGGCTGACTGACGTTTTGTGATGACAGGTCAAGGGTGAATTTGAGAGAGATGTAAAAATACACTGAGAAGTGAGAAGTGTAGACTACACTTTTGGCTGTAAAGAGCCAAAAACCACACACATATCTTCATACGGATCCTATGTTGTTCTCTTATAATGGCCACAGAGGAATTAAATCCATGGGGATTTGTGGGTATCGGTTACAAACAAACAATAATCAATATCACTCTCCCGAGAGGTCACCCGTCGTATTCATGGAGGCCAAAAGGGGGAAAGAGAGGCTCACATGTTTCCCTGTTCTTTTATTACCCGTGCAGACATTTGGAAAGAGATGGTATCATGACCCACACACAAGTAAAGGTGATGGTTTGGAATTGAAGCCAACCAACTCAGAAAAGGTGCAGTAATTACAATCTGCACAGAGACCAACAATGTTGTACCTTCTGCACACAACCAATTCTTTTCTGCTTTCTTTTAGGACTGAATTATCTGCAAAACGTTCGCCTTTTGCTTACATTCCTGTTTCATTTTCCTCACGCACAATCATAAATTAACAGACGTACAAAAGAACAGGACCATTTGTAGTGGATTTGTGTGCTATTTGTACCAAGGTCAATCAGGGCTAATATGTGCCGTGTCCATCCCTGCAATTTGAGCAATGGCATACGTGTTGCATTCACAGCCACTGGTGCATTTATTGTGTCGGGAAAATAAGTCAAAGCAACTACCTTTAGTACAAGAGGACAACACAATTAGATTTAGCCACCTATGAAAAGCCCTTTGTTTGTGAGTGTGGATGCATGGGAGGATGTAATTTTAATCACAGGAGGGTACAATGTCACTGCAGAGAAAGAATGGGATAATACAAATCAGCATAATAGATCCAGGCTGCTGGCAATGTTGACTCTCACTCCAAATCTGACCTATTGTGTGGCATCGGACACCCAGCCTGTTCACTGTTGTGTGCCTGGTTCAACTCCAAATACATTCTAATATGTATGTAGAGAGAGCGAGACTTGTGGTAGAAGATGTGTCCAATTCATGGCAGCTCCACATGTAAAGCTCAGGAGCCAAATTTAAGCCGTTTGCCAACGAAACCTGCGATTTGAAGAAAACACACACGCATACACACAAAAAGAAATGTTCTAAACAATAATGCGACAGCCGTGGAAGAGTGTAAATGAGCTCAGCCACAGGGGCTATGGCACACATGCTGCGTGTTAAATAGAGGGAGATTTTTTAGCATTAACCTCGACTACTGTCATTACCCTACCTGTGGGTCCCGAAACTCATCGGCATACACAGCATGCCGCAGGTGGGTGGGTGTGGAGGGGCACAAACACAAAACAAGCTTAATCAAGGAGCAAAACAAGTTTTCTCTTTCTTCCGTGCGGCTGACCTAATCAAATCAAGGAATGAGATTGATTTCACGAGGTGCAGATGGATCCCATGGCAAGTCTAATTCAGTGTGCCGGCTCTCCACTATGATCTGTGTTTTCTCGGTCCAGATGGTGCTGCTCGGGTTTGTAATTCATAGTTTAACATTTTACTCCCACCCCCACCTCCCCCTTGTCTGCCTTTTTTTTTCTCCCCCCCCTTTTTTTTCCTCCCAAGTTTTAACGACTGACTGAAAGAGCGTTGACGTGGTTAAGTATCAAAAACTCATTTGTCAAACATGTGATCCTGTGATCTTGTTAAATGTCACCAGCGGCACACATTGACATGTGCCTTTCATGGTTGAGCTGTTGGAGCTATGTTTGAGAACGTAAAGCAGAACAGGAGAGTCCTGGTTTGTAGAGAAAATGATTACTACAGTTCCTCAAAGTAGTTTTTCTGGCTTTGCTGGGTGAAACACTCAGATCCTGTTGTATTTGCATTCGGCCATAAACAGAGGACACCAACTTTGTCTCTACATGCAGGGATTATATTGAGAGCTCCATGAAGATATTAAACTTTAAACTGGGGCAAACAATTAAACACTTTTATTCACTATTATTATCATCATATATTATTTTGACATGCTGTGGTTGGGTATTAATGTTGTGAGGATAGTGTTGCAGTTTTAGTAAAGTAAAATATTAATGACCCTGTGGTGGGCCTCGCTATTTTACAAAGTGTAACACACTATTCAGGCTCCATCTGCACCATTACATTTTTGTTTTAAGACAGAATTTTGGGAGGCAGTGTGGTGGTGAGTGGCTAAAGCACATAACATATGGGTATACTGAGGCCTGAGCAGGAGGTCGGACTGACTCCCAACCGGATGTACCATTCACAGCATGTCAATTGCACACAAAGGCCTAAAATGACTCAAAATAACTAAAAAAAAGAACATCCAGGGCACAGTTTTAGCTCTGCACAAGAAACAATGTGCATGGAGCACATGGGCAAGGCAATGTAAATAGGAAGCCCAAATCAGCTCTACTCTGATCAGCTAATCAGCTGATTAGGTGCAGATAATACTACAAGCGAAGAACACACAAAGAGAGTTGTAGTGTTAGAATGCAGAACTTCACTGCGCAACAGCTGCTGGCAAAGACAACAAGGTCAGTGACACAGTTACTCAGGTTGCATTTACCACTGGGCATGATTTCTGAGACCTAACACTGAATTTTTCCCCAGACTAAAACATACGCCCAGAGTTCTCAAACCATAAAAGGTGAAACAGAGATTCCAAGCTTCTCCATGTTCAAGGCCCGAAAACTCGAGATGGTTGGGAGAAAAAAAACATAGAGTGTATTCAGCCTCAGTCATCTTAAAACACGTACAATCATTCCAGCAAATGAGTCCTCCCTTTCAGGTTGAAGTCAGGAATTTCAAATCTTACCTTAAAGTACATTATCAGTGAAATATAAAGTATAAAAATGTGGTACAAGATGATCTGAATGCTTCTGTAGCATTTTGTCAGTTACAAATAAAAATAGAGTTACACAGTACTTTTATTTTTATTATGTATTTGTTTATTTGATTTGTCTTGAGTTTTTGTGTGTGTGTGTGTGTGTGCGTGTGGGTGTGTGAGATTTTAAGGGGATGCTAGTGGAATTTCATTGTTTGCTTGATTTGCAATGACAATAAAGGAATTGAATTGAATTGAATTGAACTGAATCATTAGTTTTGTTTTTGAGTAAAAGTACCACAAAGCAGTTCTTTAAATAGAATACTTGAGTATAAATTTACTGATTGTCTGGACGTGTGTCGAGTGTGACAACATTTTAAATGCATTTTATATCATTTACACACTGCGACAAGTGTGTGAGGATGCACCGCCAGCGAATCTGCAATGAATTAAACTTGAAAAGCAACCTTTAAAAATGACTGTGAACAAAGCTGCGAGAGGACGAAAATCAAGTCAGATTCTCTCCTAATCAGCGTGTTTCAAGGGGTGTTTCATATATGGTATACGTCGACATGCACAAATTTCCATAATTGGAAGACATGCAGTGCTGGAGCCATTATTTGGGGCTTATTCCTGCAGAAAAATGCAGATGTGCTCCACAGAGCCGGTTGGAGCTGTCAGAGTCATTGTTCTCAACCTGAGAAGCCTTGCAAATTAGCCAGTTTCAATGTCACTGCCACTGGAGAGGCATGCATTGTTGCTGTTGAAAATTCGGGCAGGTGTGTACTAAGTTTTCTTTATGGGGTCTTGAATAATGGGCCGCGACAGCTTTTCCCTAAGCTCTGTTGTTTGTCGTATACCGAGTCTCCACTGTGAGGTCCTTTCTGAATACAGAACTGAAGTGCTATTCTCTCGCTGTCATCATGTGAACACAGCTGGGCTCAAACCATCAGATTCACAAGGAGCCTATGGAGCGAGACCAACAGTTGCTAAAAAAACAAAGGATCATGATCTGTATGTGTAAAAATGAAGAAGAGCGCCGAGCTCATCTGCAGTGGGTTCAATATCCCAGCAACATTATTTTGACTAAGTATCTTCTTTTTACATCAGTGTCTCCTGCCAGCATCCACACTAACAAAGAGAGACACAAACAAAAGGCTTTGCATGTATCTGCCGTAGTTTTTCAACAATCAAAGCCAGCGTCTTTCTTTATGGGGATGCAGCTTTTAATAGGCAGGTATGGAAAGCAGTATTTGCTCAGGCCTAAGAACAAAAGGTAGTATAAATGAGGGCTTCATTGGTTATATTAATAATCATCTGTGCCTTCTCCTTTGAGGGGCTTCTGATATCGAGTATCATTAGACATGCAAATAACAGCTCCATTTTCCCGTCCCTGGGATTAGAAAGGAAAGAGAGAAAAATGAAGAAGAGGCATGGCTGTGGCAGAAACAATTAAGCCATCCTCTTTGCGGAAGCACTTGGCAGCCGGCTTCAGACTGGTACAGGGGAGCAGGAGGGGTCTGTTGGCTAGGAAGCAACGTGAACACACTTGTCTAAGCGAATGTGCAATTGCGCTAAGGATCGCTTTAAGATGTCAGACCACCTTGGAGTGGATGGCGGCTACAAACACAAGCACTCCTTCTCCGTGTGTCATGATGCCACTATATGTGTTTCACACTCAGGCAGGAACACAGACCCAAAGATCGGTGGTGTGGGAGAGGGAGGCAGGGGAGAACAAAGGAACACGAAGCAGAGGAAAAGTAGACAAGGGAGAGGACACAGAGTCATCTCTGTTGTCTTAGGCAATGACATGTTCCTTTTTATCCCTTCGTTCGCCCCATATGGGCAACCATCGATTGCATGACCGCGCTGCTAAAAACACCAAATCCCCCAGCCTGCCTCTGCCACATAACACAAATATCTAAGGCCTCTCTCGCTTACATAAACACATTCTTTGGCTAAAAAGGGGCAACCTTTACAGTCTGGTGCACCACTCCAATCACAAAAAAACAACAAACAGGCAAGATAAGTTGTATCATAACCCTGATGAACAAAATATTTTCGGATATTTAAGTAAAACTGATTCACTCCTCCTTTCAGTCCTTTGGGTATTAAAATAGTCTCTCACACATTTCCCTGGTTCCCTTCTTACCTCCATTTCATTTTCACGATGCCCTCATCTCTACTTCTTCCTATCACATAACAAAGCAACCAGATCCGGAAAAATATCTATCTTTGTCTGTTAAAAGGTTACCTAAAGAAAAGTAGAAAAACAGGTTAGGCCTAGGGGGTATTAGAGCTGTACGATTCAGCAGCAGAATTAAAGGGCTTTTTTTTTTCTTTCTTTCAAGACCACTAAAAGCAGGTAGTTTCTCAGTGTCAGCCTATAAAACTGTGGGAGAGAAAAAAAATCATTAAACATGCCAAATTTCAATGAGACTGGGCATGAAAGCATGCAACCTACTGAGTTCAGTCCATCAACCTGGAGACAAAGATAAGACAGTGAGTCCAAAAAAAAAAAAAAAAAGTCAAAAGTGACTCTCCTTACATCTTTCTCTCTTTTGCTGACTTTCCCTCTTTATCAATCCCTTCCTCCTCTCCTGCTCACACTCTTCTTTTTCTGGAATCGCCCATCGGTAATGTCAACAGAGATTTCACGGCACAGTGCCGGTGCATCAGCCAGGCTCACATTTCCCCTACCTGTGATTTACATCAGAGAAGAGGCTCATGGGGGATTTTCCATGCCAATGGAGGGAAGGAAGCGGTGGCAGTGATGGTGGTTGTGGCAACGACGGTCAAAGTGATGAGGAGTGCACAGGGGGGACAGGGAGGGAGGATGGATCGAGCACCCCGGGGCTTGACACAGTAAGGCACTTTAACAATGGTTGGTGTAGACCACCTGGCTAAGAGCTGAGACATGCTTTTACTGCAAAGAAAACCTGCATGACTGCATCCAGGCCCTGCTCCTTAAATGTCACCATCCTGCTAACACAGCAGCACATAGGTCTGACTAAGTTATTTCCAGGATGGTTCGGAACCGGAGTGACTGTATTTGTGCCGGACAGCCTTCAACATACCATTCAGCCATAATATTATTACCAGCATTAAACTGAGGGTGTTTGTTAATCTGAATGACAAATTTAAAAAGGGAAAACAATGCTACACACACACACACACAAACATACACACATATACACCATTCTTTGCTGTAATATGAAAGAGCCCCTTGTGAGTTTGGAAATTACAGCCAAGGACATGTAATTGCATTATTTATAGATCCCAGTTCTAGAACATTTTCCTTCTTCAGGTAAAATCTGGTAATTCCATCAATCTGACCCCAGATATCCCCTGGGACACCCCCAAATCTAACCTAAAACTAAAATGAGGTGTTTAATGACTCATAATGGAAGGTAAATTCATTTGAAGATTACAATGGAGGCCACACTCACCTTCACATTCACACAGGGGGCAGTCAGCATTTCGTTCCTGGACACTTTCAAATGTGGACTGGAGGAGCTGGAAGTCAAACTCCTGACCTTCTAATAAGTAAATGACCAATGATGAGTCAAACACAATTCAGAGAAAGATGCATAAGTTACTTTGATTAAACGTGATTTAGAGTTGTGTATATTTCAGTTTATATGTAATGGAAAACTAATTGATATTGTTACGTGTGTCCATCCCTACGCCGTTGGGTTCCTGCAGATGGAACTTCAGATAGAGACCAGTGTGAAAATTTGTTGTGAATACCAAGCACTTTGACTAGGGCGAAGTGTGTGTGGCAGCGTCATTGCTGCTGTGTTTTTGTCTGTGCTGAGCTGATTAAGACCAGCAGCATGGCTCTGCATGTATTTCAAGCTGGTTGGACACGTATTGATTGTTATATCTTCAAACCTTAATACAAACACAACATAGATAAGTGAGATGTTTCCTAATATCTGTCCTCACGTTCCTGCACATGGACCCCTTCGGTTTGATTGTTTTTTCTACTTCAGAGATGTGGAAATGCATGAAATGTTGGCTGTAGTGATCACCGTAATGAACACAATTATATTAAACAATAATCATGACTTCCCTATCGCGCCTGTAGGAAACGATGTGGATTAAACGGGAACACAAGCAGGTTTCTTCCTTTGTGGAGATGCTGATTTTCACTTTCGCTGAAAATGAAATTCATTAACCTTGATTGGGTTAAAATCTTAGTGGTAGATACCTAAAAATGTGAGGAAACCTCAGGAAACAGCATTTTCTTCATGCTGCTAAGTTAAGGAAAGTGAAAATTGGTGGACGTGTGTCAAGAGGCCATCAAGATCTGTGCCTGAAAGCAGAGCCTCATCTATCTGTGATTACATGTAAACTCCCAGAGTGCATGCTCTCCTGGTGTCCCACGTGTCCAACTGACAGAGGGTGAAAGCTGTTTAGTGCAACTGTGTCGCGGCAGTTGTTGGGACATGGCGTTGGTACGATATGCCGTTTGTCTCCCTTAATGAGACATGAGAGCCTGCAGACATCTGAAGGAAGTCAGCATCGCAAAACGACTCCTTCCTGGAAAGACACACAGTGAAGCTTGCCAGGAATGCAGCCGGTGTGTGTGTTTGTGTGTGTGTGTCTGTGTTTCTGTGCGCCTGAGAGAGTGTGCACATACTTGCCTCGCTTGCTGGCTTGTTTCTGTTTACGTGCAAGATACTCGTGTGTTCCTTTGCTAAGCTAAAATGTGTGTGTGTGTGTGTGGCTTTAGAGTGTGTTTGTGTGCGTGCGTGTGTGCGTGGCACTGTACAAATGCCCCACTCTCTATTACAGCTGAGTAGTAGATGGATGCTGGCTGTCACACCTGCCTGACTTTGTTCCTGCCAGGTACGGTGGGGTCACAGGGAAAGCGCCCAAATACTCATCAATCTCAACCATTGTCCAACATTCTTTCGGCTCCAGCAACAGCTTCCAATATCCATTTAGTCGCTCCAGATGCTGGCAAAAATGCTTACATACACAGAAAGCGGGTGGCCAAACCTAGTGACCTGCACAGTCGGCACAGACTGAAGGAAAAACAAAGGACGTCACAGGCTCAGGAATAATGTCTAAGAGCCTGTGACGGACAAAAGTTTAACTTTGCATTCACCCCGTGAGTTCGCCGTTGTCATTAGACTGGCTGTAAAAGTAATTGAATTCCCAGAGGTTGCTGTATGTGTATGATGCCGTGAGCAAGTGCCACTATACGTCCCGCAATCCTGAGGTCTTTTCATTTAATAACATCAAAGCCAAACAAAGCAGCTTTTGAGTCATTCATATAAAACAAAAACAATCACATTTCATTGGCCGAAAGCGTCCAAGGGAATACTGGAAGGTTAAAAAGTCTGGCTGCAGCATCCAAAAAGCGAAAAAATGTGAGTGTTTTATTCTTTTCTTTTTGGTCACAACACATATCCTTTTGCCTTTGTGAATGCAACAAACTCAATTACATGTGAAATACACTCCTGGTCTCATACAAGGGCCACAAAGAGAAGCCAGAAAAGTAATTTCCATCATTCTGGCTCGTGCAGAGTTTTTGCAGTTCCCTTGACAGGAAGCAGCACTTGAGTAGCCAATCCGCTAATGGGAGGGAGAGGGATGGAGATCGAAAGTACAAACCTGACAAACACATTTTATCCTGCTGGGCAGGTTTTCTTCCTGCCTCTACAAAAAACAAAACAAAACAAAAAAAAAGATTTGAAATATTTATAACAGGGAGAAACAGACACGGAAAAGAAGCTTCATGCTACTTGAGGAAAACAAGCTGCAGTAATGTTGTAGAGCTCGGGAAATCATCTTTAAGTAATTTGTAATTTGATCCACTGCTTTTGCTCTGGGTCATACTGTGATTTTCCACAAAGATGTTTTGATCTGGCACATCATTTTCTTCTGACACAGTACAGTTACTGAAGGTGCTAAAATGCTCTAAAAACAGTGATAGTGTGAAAATACTGCTCCTTCTCTGTCTCTCCCTGCTGTCTGTCTTCTTCTCACCAGTGTCTCTCCCCCCTCTCTATCTTTTCTACATTTTTGTCCCACAGCTTTTCCTCTCCCTTTTTTATTAATCCCTCTTCTCCTCTTCCTTCTTCCTCTGAGCCACCTCAGGGTTGGGAAATAGTGTACACAAACATTACAGGTGGACGGGAAGAAGAGCGTCGTTTACCGGAGGAGAGAAGAAATTAAGAAATTAAGAGAGAGCAATACACAGAGAGAGCATACACAACAGACGCAGCATGTTTTTCCATCCTTAGACCCATTTTAGTTGCTGTCGCTCGAGCGGCGTCTGGTCAAGCCTGTTCTCTGCACCGGACGCTCATGACCACACTTGGTAACCAGTCCCCCCTGGGCTCTCTCTGTCTTTCTCCCTCTCCTAAATGGGTCACCCACTGGGAGAGACTTGGTCCTGAAGGTAGTACAGCTAATAACTAGAGCTTGTAATGGAGTAAGGAGGAGGGAAGGTTAGATGTGAGATTGATCATTCATAACACACATTGACCAAGCCTGCCAGTCTTTCCAGGGATAGCTAGTTTCAGTAAAAAAAAAAAAAAAAAGATTTATTTTGTTTATTGAGCTAAGTGAGGTAATGTGTTGCTGGGTACAGCCAGGTTTTACTGCACGTTTCTCTGGGACATTCAATATAGTATATAACAGTATATTGTAGCTTAGTAATTAGCTGACTGCTGTCTTTTGGGCCGGTTCATTTTTCTTGTGGGTGGTGTCACATCAGAGTTTTATGGTGGCGCTGTGGCTTAACTTTAGTGCTAAACATGAATCTCTTTCCCTCTCTGCTGCTCTTTCTCTCTCGCTCTCTCTCTCTCGCTCTTTCACTCCTTGATGAACAGACATTTGTGCATGTGTTGGAAAACCTCAAGGTACTGTAACAAGTGGACAAGCTGCAGTTGTGTGCAATAACACACACATACACATATATATATATAAACTCATGTCTGTGTTACAGTACAAATTGTACTGTAGGATGTGCCAGAAGGAAGGAGCTGGTGCAAAATGAATTTAATTTAACAAAGGAAACGACAAAAACACTTCTAGTTTTATATAAATATATTGTGAGCACATTATTTTGCAGTGCTAAGGCTAAAAAGGACTTTGTAACATGACCTTATAGTGCAGACATACCGTAAAAATACTGTGTGCATATATCCTGTGAACACAAAAGAAACTCAGCATTTCCAAATATTGTACCCCCAAAAAATGGCTCTTTTGTCAGGATTCTTGTCAGTAGAGGGGTAGGCCTTCACAAAACAAGTTTTGTTGTTGTTGCCTACCAAGGACTCACACTGTGGTGACTTGCTTACGCTGCCTTCAACATTTTTTTTTTTTTTTGTGACATTAGAAATACTGCTGTGTTTGTTTACCTTTATGCACACCTGTCCTGGTTTGTGGTGCAAACCTTGTACCTGTTTTAATGTAATGCAGTGTAACCGTCAGACAGTGTTGTGACTTCTTGGTAGGCAGAAATCACAGTCACACTCGCAGTTTTGGACTAAGCACCTAGATGAGGAAAAAAAAAATTATGAGTTTTGCAAAGTTGCAGTGTTTTTTTGTTTTCACAGCAACAAAAGAACAAAAAACAGTGGCTTGGCAGATTTTTACCTGAGTATCTGACTACACACGAGGCAGACTCATTGTGTGGAGCTTTCACTGTGTAAGTCTCTTTTTAACAGGTCTGTGCAACTTTCACAAAAGTTGGACGTTTCAGCCCTCTCATTCACAACAATGGGTGTTAAGTTGTTACAACCGGCTACATAAACTAATCGCTTGTGTGTCCGGAGTGCGAAGCAGAGACACAAACTCCTTGTGCGACAGAAAGACAAGATGAGTCTCACTTAGAGAGAGGATGACACTTTCACTCTGCCGCCCACTCCTCTGCACCACCACACTTCCTCTCTTGCCTTTGCAAATCCCGGGGACATCTTCCATGCACGCTGGGTGTCACAGCAGACGGATGACTGGCTTCAACAGCACCATGCCATTTCCCCTTCTTACACTAAACTGTCACACCCACCCACCCCTCCACTCCCCCTCCTCCGTGCCTTCCTGGCCTGCTGGGCCTCAGTGATTGTTGGCCGCGGATTCACCGATGCACACACATGGTCATGTTCATACTCACACAAGTACAAAGCTGCATAAGTGTCTCTTTCTTTCTTTCTGTGATTAAAACTTAGCATTAAACTGTGCAGACCCTCGCAATCAGCTCTACCAGACTTGGGCTTGCAGTTTAATGGTAAGGATAATGGGTCTTACCCCATAGACCTCACGGATCTTCAGCAGACATTACTTGTCACTGATATGAATCTTTATGCTGAGAAATAACATAACACAATGTTCATGAAATACCGTCTAAACATCCAGGCTGTTTAATAAATTGAACCTCCTTTACCCTTTACATGACTGATGGGTGAATTAAAAAAAAAAAAGACTCCAGTCACTCGTACCCTTGAGTCGTGGCGTGCCTGAGCAGCTTCCAACTCCAGTAATTACTGGGACAGATGCAACAACTGTCAGGAAAATTATCATAAGCAGCCTACTACTGTTTTCTCATGCATTGCAATGATTGCAGAATAAACAGGAGAAGAAACAAAACTGGGCATAAAAAAAAACAAAAACAAAAGAACTACTCCCATGACAGCAGCACAACAAATGGAATATACGAGAGAGATGAAAACTATGGATAGGGAAGAAAATGTGTTGCCAAAACATGAAAGCCACACATTTTTGCAAATCAAAGTTTGCTACCAATTTGCTTTTGTTTAGATTTCTGGAGGGGGATCGTGGCTTGTTTGTGCCCACCCACCCCCAACCCCAACCTGCTTCAACCCCCTTCAGAGTCTGGAGGGCTCTGAATTGAAGCCTGTGATGGCACATACACAGTCACTGTACTGGAAAGAACAGCTCTGCCAACTCCATTTATTCTTATCAATACTCATGTATTAGAGCTCATTTGGAAAACAACATCAATGCCTCTGGTTAAAAAAAAAAGAAAAAGAAAAAAAAGAACTCCTCATAAATCTCTGAGCATCTCTTTTTCTTTACCAGTGTCACTGCAGACAGCCACACTTTTCAATTTCTGGAGTGAGGAGAGGACAGGGGGTAAAAAGCCTCTTCCAGTATTACATCTTTTCTACTTTATTACCAGTCTTCTGGGAAAATGGGGGCAGCTTTGCAGCCCGGCTATCTGTTTACATTTTCTTTACAAGACTATATTGGAATTATAATTGTGTTCTATGGTGCCTTCTTTCGGTGCCTTGCTCTGTTTAAAGGTCCTGTGGACCTGGTGAGATGAAGAAAAATTGACCCCTTTTGAGGGATTCGATTACTGGGAGAGAAAATGCAGCTGCACACTGGCTCTTTTTTTCCCCTTCCTCTGCGTTCCTCCAGGTGCCAATCTCACGAGATGCTCGATATTAGAGCTGGAATGGCGCTGACGCAAAACAGACCAGCATCAATGTACTGGGAAATCATTTCTTAAGGGTGGAAACTAACAAAAAGAAATATAACGATGAGATAAATCATCACGTATTATTTCATGTTTTAAAAGAAATGCAATCTTTCCGGGACTGCGCACAGATCATCCTCCAGTGATATTAACGGCTTTGGTGACTTGGGTAACTTTATTTTTCAGCTCATTCTTTTTCTCAAGGTTACTCGAGGTTAAAGTGCTGTAATGCTCCATATTTTCAGTTGCTTTGATGTTGCCTCGAGTTTAAACTGAACTTTGCTGAAAACTGGACTAGAAAAGGAAAAAAAGAAATGCATTTTACACAGTTTTTCAATCCAGCCTCTGATTCATAATTCAGCAGAGTGAAACAGTGTTGAAACATACTGGTGTACTGTAACAAAAACTTGATGTCCAGCTGAAGAAATGTTGAAAAGTGCTGCTGTCAATTCATGTAAATTTGAATAAATTAAATAAGAATAAATTAAAAATAATTTTTCTTCTAAAGGATTTTCCAACGCTTCTGTTTCACTTTCTTGAAAATTAAAAAAAAAAATAAAAAAGGCACCCAAAAGCCTTTATCACTACTCTCAACACATTCTGACATGCAGGTTACACGAACAGCATAAATATTCCATCACAATATGAATAAATGCTGTTATTCCTGCAGCTAAACTACGCTGCATCGTGCAGTGGAGTGAGACAGTGAATTTGGATCCTAAATAATGTTTGGAATTAATTAAAATGCAAAGCCATGAGCCCAGAGTGCAACCACAGGTGGTGGTAAAGAGAGTGCAGTGAGAACAGCCGCAATGACTGTGAGCCCCAATAATGCTTGTCCATTTAACAGATGATTTCTAATTTTATTATTGTTAGTCATATTGTTTTTTGCCACCATTTCAATCAGATGAGTTTGCCATTTTATGCAGCCATTTCCTGTGTAATATCATTCTGTCAATAAGTAATTACTTGCTTGGCATATTGCTGTGCAAAATGTTCATCGGTGGGGAGAAGATCCATATCAATTGTTCATTTGCATAATGCAAATGAATCCTCAGAGAGGGGAAAAAAACAACTTTGCTGCCATTGCTAACAGTTGGATACCAGCACTGCTGCTGGAAGAGCATAAGTGACTACAACAGAGCAAGCACAAAGGTCTACAGCTAAATTCTGTGGACTTTGCTCTGTGGCAAAGAAACATATTATTATCCTGCTCCGAACAGAGGCAGGAAAATAAACTCAAGCTCTGGACTGATGCAACAATCCTTTTTGTTGTTTTTGTTTTCCAGTTGGAGTGAGGAAAAAATAAAAAAAACGCTTCCAATATTTGACAAATGGAGCGGAGGTTTGTGAGCAGTTGTCCATTTGTTGCAGCTCAGGCATTAGCAGAGGATGAGCTGCCCGCCACTCCATTAGGCTCTCCCCTGATAGAGTAACACCATTTTAGCCCCCTGTTTACTTAATATGCAGGATCCAGCCCCGTCTATTTGCTTCTAATCAACTGATAAGACGAAAGGCCTTTTCTATGGCCCCTAGAGGATGAAAACCAAACTCCTAATGGTCATTAGTAACAATTATGTTCCGTAACTGGCACACCCCTTTCTGCTTTTGCTGCGTTGGCTGCTGAGGCGCATGTGGATCCGATGTGGACGCAGGGGACCCTGAAAGTGTTTCAGGATACACTCTCATATGCCGAGGCTAACCACAGCTCCTATTTGATGATGGATAAGTTTAGCTCCTCATCTGATTGCCTGGTGCAATTGGAATAGGTTTGCGATCATATGCCCACAGTTTATTGAAAGTGTGTGTGTGTGTGTGTGTTTGCTGTATTGAAAGCATGGTTACAGTGCATCAAGTGGTCTATAACCAACCTAAACCCTTTAATGTCCACTCAGAAAGTGTCATTAACGAAGCACTCTGACTTTACTGTAATTGCAGCATTGTCAGAGGCATCTTGAGGACACTTCACGAAGCTACAGTGGAAGTTCACGCACGCGGCAGCACCTCCCAATTAGCTTACTCAGCTCCTTTGCTACAGGATTCAGGAGACTTTTGATTTTTATGCAAAACCACAGAGATCAAAAGGCCTATGCCCTAATCCCCGGAGTCGAACCTGGGGAGTGTGATCTTTATCGACAAACGCAGAGCCTGTGCAGAGCACAATCCAATTATGTATGCACAGAGACCTTTTTGACATGCATTCTCCCTCCGCATCAGTGATGCAACAAAAGCAGGGATACCACTCCTGTTTTTGCATTGTAAATGTTAGCACACACACACATACTGCGTGCAGAAATCCTGCTCAAGACATCTGATCTGAATGCAGCTGCCATCTGATGTGGTATTTGGTGAAGTGATAGAGCACATTCAGGTACCTGCTTAGATAAATCCTTCCATCCTAATTTCATCCATGTGTTGGACTGGATCTGATCCAGTTATGAATCCCTGGAGATCATTTTGTAAGAAGTTCCTCTGGATGAATAACTGGATGAGAAATGGGATATTATGGTTATTATGACTACTGTTGAGCTACACTCATATATAAATAGAAGCAGGGTCGCGCACTCAATCCATAGTCTTTATCAGATGTGCGTGAGAGCAGCAGCATGAGGACTAGGATTCAGCTGTGCAAACAGGACAACATAGCCTCACACACACTGTAATACACACACAAACACGGTACTCAGCAGTGACGAGGAAAGCCATTGTCAGAAAACTAATAAAGAGGTAGCGTGTTGCTTTGGTGCGGTAATTACACATCTCAGGATATCAGCATGGTATTTACAAAAACACCAGGAATCAACAAAGAAGAAAAGTTCATCCAGAGACATATGACATTAGCATTTTGACTGCACACACACACACATGAACATGCACGTGCATGCACTGGTAGAAACACGTGTATATGTGCATGCACAGGCACCCAGACGCACTAAAAAGATAATGTCACGTTTTGTTATCTGTTATCACTCAATGAGACACATACACAACGTGTGTTTGTGTATGCATGTGTATCTGTGTTTATGTGCCGGCGTGTAGCTGTGTGTGGAGAGATATGCTGATTAACGTGCCACATCTTGGTAAGTGGTGATTCAAGGAGGCGCCGGCCTCTGGAAACACTGGGTATGCTGCACAGATTGAGATGGAGGGAAATGAGGACCTGTGTGACTGCCCAGGTCGTGCCTCTGAGCCCCCCCCCCCCCCAAAAAAAGCCCTGTCCCCAGCTCCCACCTGAGGACGAACCATTCAAAGATCTGCGGAGCCACTGAAATACTGCCGCCTCACCACAGCGGCTCCTTCCCCTTCGTGAGCTAACAGCAGCGACGGCAGTTTCATGATGCAGATAAAGCACAGAGAGTAACATGAAAGGGCACTGTGCCATTTGGCAGTGTTTCGCTTCTTAGAGGCGAGGAGAGTCATCTCATGAGACTCAGTGGGGGTTTCCCTCCAAGACACAGCTCCTTGTTTTTGTGGAATTTACAGCATCTTCACACTTCATGTTTTCTCTGCTCAGTATTCAAAGAGAATTTCTTCAAATGATATCATTGTTGAATAGTTAACAACATTTTATTTTTTGGGATTTCCAGAATTTTGTGTTCACTTAAAGCTGATTAACAAATCAATGATTTATTCATTTTTTTTATTTGAACTCGTAATGCTGTCAGCAAAAAGAACATTCATAACTGCTACCGTGGGGGTTTTACATGATTACAGGTTAGGTGAACTGGAAACGCTAAATTACCCGTAGGTGTGAATGTGAGTGTGAATGTGTCGGTCTTTATGTGTGTTAGTCCTGTGTTAGATTGGCAGCCTGTGAGAGTGTACCCTGCCCCTTGCCCATTGCGTACTGGGACAGACTCCAACCCCTCTGGGACACTAAACAAGATAAGCATAGTTGAAAGGGATAGTTTGTTTGTTTTTTTTCAAGAAAGTCACTTATACATTCATATATATATATATAATTATTGAAACACGTTTTGCCAAGGAATTAGTTTTTTCTGCCATCTTTCGGTTTATTCTTAAGGTAATGATCAAAAATAAAACATTCAGCTCTTGAAGGGACTGTTTCAACATTTAAGAACACAGCATCTTTGGAGCTATAGTGAGTTGTTATCAGAAAGTCAAGAGATGAGCCAAGGCTAAATGGTTGGCGTGGCTAACTTCAGCAGAAGAAAATATTTACCTGAGTCAAGAGTTAACATTGTATTCGCTTTCAACAGCTGCAGACAGTTATTGGGGACTAAAGGCATGAAGTTTGATGCTGAACTTTCTTCTTCAAACACCAAGTAAAACAGCTGTTAGCACCAACCATAACTATGTAAGAATAGGAAAACCTTGGATTAGCTTTATATTGGTCCCTTTGACTCATTAGGTCTTCATTTACCATCTGTTGGGACTACACACTCACATTGCTCTCAAGTATGAATCAACTTCAACTGCTGCCTTCAAGTTTAAGTGCTATTTCTACAAATCTAGCTTGTAAAAAATTGATTTCTTCCAAAAATTATTTTTAAAAATGCTAAAAAAAATCTGTATAATAAGATTTTTTTTCCTGCTGAAGCTCAGATTTTTTTTTTCTATTTTTTGTAATGTAAGTATCATACGGGATTTAATCTTCTAAACATTAACATCAAGTCTTAAAAGCAATCAACCTACACAATGCTGCTACATTCAAACACTTTGATAACTAAATGTTCATACTCCTCACACATTACACCAGTCCAGCCTTTCATCAAACTCATCTGTGATAATGTTCCGCTAATTGGGTCTTCTATTATTCATAACAGCAGAAGTTTTTCTTGAAACTCTGCATTTCATTAAAACACATTAAAGAGGACCGGGTGTTAGCAAAGATTTGTTAATATTTCATCAGATAGCGCACTGGTGCATGTCCAAACCACAAGCAGAACAACAAGCAGTTGGGGCTAGGATAAAGGCAATTAGCCAGACTTCGATAACAGACGGCCTCTAGCCCCAAAAAAAACTTTACACGTTTGTGGCATCCTCCGTTCAGTTTCCCCGAGAGCATCATTTCGGTGCCATCGAGAGTGGGGAGAGCAGTTGAGAGAGGCAATGTAACGTGCCATGTCACTTACTGTGCACGCGGCAGACACCAGGATTCTTTGAGAACAATTTCAACATCCTGCATGCCCAGCCCTGATTCCCATTAAGCATTCATGATTCATCTGGATTTTATATTATAACGTTTTGAATTTTTCATGCATCTACCCATCTTTCCCCCTCCACATCCAACCTTCTTTTCTGATGTGACAGGAGGGGAAAAAAGGAGAAGAATGTGAATTAATCAAACATTGGTGAAGCAAAGAAGAAAATGTCACTTTCACATACACAAAGGGGGAGCGTTCTTTTTCATCACCACCAGCTGTTTCTTACATACAGGGTGGGTTTTTTTTTATGTTTTTGCTTGAAGTCAGTTACTTCCAAGAGTTCAGGCTGGATATATCACATGCACCTTGGAGACACAACCACGAGGTCTCTTGGAGGGGTGCAGGTGTCTTCACATGTAGAGCGGAGGTAAAGTTGGAGACTAAGGTTCCTTGTACCTTAGTGTGTGTGTGGGTGCTGCCCTTTCTACAAACCTCCTCCCTTCCCTTGGCTATTATTTCGGCTATCTTTTTATTCTTGCCGCAGAAGGGATCATTAAACCCAAATAATTCATTTGTGAGAAAGGTCAAAGCCACAGTCTGCTGACACCCAGATACCGGCATTTGGAGTGCTGGCATTGAGGGAGCAGAGGGAGCATTGGATGGAGCCATCGATTCTTCTTCTTTGTGTGTGTTTTTTTTAATATTTTTTTTATTTTTATTTTTATTTTTTTTTTATTGTCAACTCTGTGATTGAGGTGAGCAACCCTCAGTCTTCCACCCGGCTGTGATGATAATCATTATCTTTAATACCAGTTATGGGTGAAGACACGATCTTCAAGTAAATGTCACATCCATTGCTTACAGAGCTGTTTTGTTGTTATTATATTGTGTGAGATGTGGGAGAAAAGGTTAGGGTGGATAGAGGGAAGGAGCAAGAATGAAAAGTAAAGGAGGCAGAGAAAGAGGATTGAGGATTGTCATCTTTTAAGTGCCAGAAATAGGCACCCCCCCCTCCACCACCTACCCTTCCCCTCCCCTCCCCCAGATCCAAAACTCCCTCCCCATTGTCTCTCTTGCTCCAGCCCACGTGTGCTCTCAGCTAACCATGAAGCCAAATGCACATCCAGCCGCACAATAACAACATCCATTCTTAACAAGATTACTCCGGCAGTCCCAGTTTGGCTGATGGGACATGTATGGGAGCAGAGGCGCAGGGATAAGCCGCCTGCAGCATTCTGCATATACTCTGGGCTTTCCATAGGAGAGGAGCTGCCTGGGGAGTGGAGCCAAACATCAAGCCCACAAGAGCGCATTGGCACAGGGAGCAGGAATCTTTAGCTGCTGCTGCTGCCGTGGCTTGTGCCCGCAACCACTATGTCAGAGGCAAGGGCCAATTAGCAGGTTTCAGATAATCATAATCTTTTGATTTGAATAATCATATTTGAATAATTGTAACCTCATTTATTGCTACTGATTCTTGGCTGGTGTTTTGGCTTGGAAAAAACTGTCCAGATTCATAAGTAGGCAGAATGTCCAACATCAGGCTCTTTAATGTTAGTCGTCTATCACTGCCTGTTTAAAATGTGATTATACATGAGCTGGTGTTTTGTCTGGGAAATAAACATCATTTAAATGTCAACAGAAAAGCCAAGACGTTTAAGTTTGTTAAATTACAAATGCATCTCATGTACAAGATATAATCCAGACAAAGACAGTGACAAAGAGAAAAAAAACTAGACTAATTTAGCCAAAGCCAGGCATTTGAGGTGAACCGCTTTAATTCCCATAAATTAGTTAGAGCAAAGTTCAGGGCAGAGCGCCAGATGATTTAGCCTGCTACGTGCCACCTCCGCACAGCCAGACCAGACCAAGCCAGGGATAGTGAGGGGGGCAGAACAGAGAGGAAGCAGTACCAAGATTGTGGGCTTTGGGGTGTGAGTTTGATTTAATGAGTGGCGGGGGCTTTTCTGGATATCCATTTCAAGAGTTTGACACCGTTGACTGACAAACACTGACATGGGAGAGGGCTAATCACAGCGATATGGTTCAAGGTGAACTCACAAAAGGGCCATTTGCGATGAATTAGCAACGATGCAGAAGCTTTGGGAAAGTAGCCCCCACGTGTGCTGTTCACTGTATCACACCGATTTAATGATTCTGAGGCGCAGATGTGAGTGATAGCAGAAAGCTTGTTATTTTGCTGAGGGAGTCCCGAAGTCATGTGAATAGATGTGCTTTCATGTTAAATTATTATTGCAGCTGATGCATGCACACAAGAGAGCTTCCGCGGGATCATGGACAAGACGTGTCTTGTGCCTCCTCATGATACACTGAACACTGAAGTGAAACATGATTTCATCTCCCTTATGAAAATACAGCATTTGATTTAATGCAGTGTTTGTGAGGTTATGAGGTGCATATGAGAGGCAAAAAGAGGACATTGTGAGCTGTGTATGCTCCAAAGTTATACCCATGGGAGTCTTTTTAGAAAGACGTAAAGGAAGGGAAACTGAGTGAGCGCTTTTTAAAAGAAAAAAGAAGGGCAACAGTAAACTGTCAGTAGGCACAACAGTACCTCTGTTAAATGATCACTGTCAGCCTGGTAAAAACAAAATTCCTTGGCAATAACATTTAAGATACAAGTGATTCCAATATGTTTGCTGGAAAAGTAATAATACCAGTGAGGGTGAAGTCACCTATAAATTTGCAATAGCGCAGATTTCAAGCTGCAATTTCATCTTAAAACACATATACAGCAGTTTAGTGAGAGATATTTCATAAATATGACAGTACTGACACTCCAACAAATGTTTGCAAAGATACAGCAGCTATAAAGCTTCCTGGACACACTGTATTTACCATTGCACACACAACCCTCATGTCTAAATATGCTCCTTCCAAGGCTGCCTCATTCTGGGCTATAACGCTCCTGGATGGACTAGTGCATGACACATACACACCTGGACATAGACATACGCAGCTAGTTAATGGGAAGCAGGACGGCAACACAAAGCCATAGACAACCTGTCCAGCTCTTTGAGGGCAGCACTAATGTGATCCCACAGCTCTATCAGAGCCACCGCTGGGCCCGGTGTTTTATTACAAACCAGGAGGGAGAGACAGAGGAAGAGATTGGAAAGGAAGAGGAAGCCTGTGACCATGGCCCATTGATATAATGGCCCTGCCGGCATTAGTGATATACTGTACAGGTGAGAATTGGAGAAAGAGAGAAGTGCAGGAGCAGGGCAGTGAAGGCAGGAAGAAACAGAGGGATGTTCATGTTTTGTTTTTTTTCCCCCAAATTACACAAGAGGAGAGAATGGAGATCTAAGGCCTGAAAGACAGAGGAGCTGCTGCTGGTCTGCAGCTCAGTATGGATCTTTGTGGTGCTGCCTGAAAAGAGATCACAGCATGCATTCCAGGAGCTGGTGTGGGTGTGAGAAAAACCAAATGCAATGAAATTAAGCCCAACAGACATTGATGGGCTTTCCTTTCCTGAATTTAATGACAGCTTTTTGATTCAACCCTCTCACCATGGCTCCTGAACCTGTGCCTAATTCTGGCTATGTTGGAGAATTTATTATAACCAAGCCAATGCTTATAATTTTTTGTGTCATAATGGCTATCAATCAGTGGCAATAACTCGGCTAATATTCTCATTAACTCCCACTCCTCATCCATCAGTCAAAGGCTGGCACTTATATCCGCTCAGCGGCTGGAGCCAGTCTGGGTATGCGCAGATTAAATTGGGCAATCCTCTGTAATCCGAGGCCACGTTGGCACGACTCCATCAAGAAGGGGGATCAACCTTTTGATCTGTTGTAAACCAGAAACTGTAGGGCTGCTGGCAGGACCATGGAATCTCCAGCCCCATTGAGGACTCGTTCTTGCATCAGCTTTGCCTCACTTACTCGCGTCGCCAAAGCTAAACACTTGGAGAAATTTTAACAATGTCATTGTACCACACCCGATCAGCCCTGGAGGCAAGCTTACTGGGGCTCAAGAGTCACTCTCTCCATAATCACCCCATCACAGGAAGAGAGAGAGAGCAAGAGAGGGAGAGTGGGAGAGGCGGAGGTGGAGGTAGGGGACAGAGACAGAGTAAGGCACTCCAGCCGTGCAGAAGAGCCTCGCATCAGTATTTATAGACTGATGTATCACATCTTGTACTAGCAGTCCAAAGTGCAGAAAGCAACAAAAGAAACAAAAAGGTCTAGATTGAATTTGAAAGATCATGGCAGTGTTTACCACACACACAAAGAAGCCCTTCAATCTTAACTTCTAACATAGCGATCCATGACATTTTTGCTTATTAAGGTATACTATTCAGTAAATAAACCTATAGGCCTTACATAAATGGTTGAAGCAACTGCTATTCCCAAATACAAGCCATGGCCTCTTATCAGTTTGAGCTGAATGAACATTTGTAGGTGAAAACAAGAAGGGAGGACTGGACTATTTCAGACTAAGTCAACACTAGAGAAAGGTCTTCAATTTTTTCGGGGAAACATGTCTTATACAACATCAAATCTCTTTTGCTTGCAGGAAAACACCCAGCGGACTTATATTTCACCACCAATGTGATACCACTCTGGTCTATCTTGTTGGGGACCCTGTCAAACAGCTTGTTTAAAAGAACGAAGCTTGTGCTTCCTTCTCCTTGCACATGCATGAACAAAGACAACGCATTTTTTTTTCTATGGACATATCCGTTGTCTATGCTGAATCAATAATCAAAGCCTTTCTTCTTTCTGTATCGCTGTCAGTCATTGCAATCTCCACGTTCTGCCTGAATTGATGAATATTAATGGTTGATTATTAATTCTCTTTGTTGAAAAACACATACGATGCTGTCGGGGATAAAAGTGCTGGACAACGGGATGAGGGATCAGTCAATTTACCTCATCTGCACTACAATTCCACAGACTTGCATCCATCATTGTTGATCCCCACACCACATGCTAAATGATCGCTGGGAAAGTAAAGATTTCTTGAAAAGTTACATCAGAGGCTGTGAGATATTTCAGTGCTAACTGCCACCAATCTGCCTCATGCCACAAAGAAAGCGTATTCTCCTTTGGTGCAAACACAGCAATTTGCTCATGCTTCGTCCTACGTTGTTTTGCCTTTAATGGCCTGATGTAAACGAGCTGCTTTTTTTCCTGTGTGAATAATTGAAACGGCTTTAATTGAAGGAGCAAACTTTTGTATAAACATGGCTGACGGTCACATAAGGTTCAAATAGGCCAAAATGATAAAAGAGGATTACATCCACCTTGTGTAAAATCTTTCTCTTTATTTTAAAAACCTGGCTATGCTTTTCAATTACACTCAAATGGTAAATCAAGAGCTGCTTTGCATAAAATTACCCTCCCCTTTCCCTCCAGTGGTCTACATGAGAGCCTTTACATGCTCAAGTGGCATCTCCCACTTGGTGTCAACGAGTAAATGCAGGTTCCCTAGATCAGTGCTCATGAGTGATCCATTCAGACCTATCTACATTCACACTCCATTTGCCTATTTTTATTCTTAATGACGGGTTATTTCTAAACCGTCCCTGGCTCATGATGAGTAATCCTGAAATCCCTTCCAACATCGTGTTAATTTTAAGCCACAGCTGAGCAACAAGCTTTCACAGCTGTCTCCCTGCTTCACTTTAACAGGTACTGCATGTCTGCCTCCCTGACGCCAATGGGACTGATGGGGGCTGACAAATGCACCGTTCTGTGAATCACAATGTCAGGAAACAATGCACTGCGAAAGAATAGGAAAATAAAGGGAGGGGTGCCTCTGTCACACCTTGTGGTCGTCCTTCTCACTCCTCCACACCTCTTCACTCCACCCGCCCACTCCTTACCCTGCCGTCCTGCATTCATGCTAATAGTCTGCATAGAGAGAGGGAACACAGAGGATGGCACGCTGTTCAAAAAAAATCGCTGGGACAATCTCTTCTCCCCATTCCTCTCACACAAATCATCTCTCACGCTCAATCCCCATGTTGGGATAGTTGAAGAGAGCCCTGTCACTGATGAAGACTGGGGATGCGTGTATAATTAAAACTCAAAATGCATCAGCAAAAAAAAAAAAAAAAAACAAAACACTATGGGATGGAAAAAGTCCAATCTTGGCCTGGACTTCTTTGACAATCAGCCCATAACCACAGACACAGGCAGCCTCACACACACAGCTAAGAAAATTCAGCAAAATACACACAGAGCTGTATTACCCATTTGAATCAGACCTCCCACCCAATTTGATTCATTCTTTAATTAAGTGTGAGAAATACAGAGAAAGGGGAGGAAAAAGGAGACAGAGGTACTGAGACAGCAGAGAGATTTATACTCTTAAACCAATACAGTGCCATCTTGGTTTAACATTGAACTTATCTTAGCTCTGCCAGGCATACTCATGAGCACTTAACCTTGCAGTGAACGCAACCCATCATCATCACCTCGCAAAAAGGGAAGCCACGTTCTTCTTCGCCCCAGAGCTACCCCCCCCCACCCCACCCCATACCCATTCCTGCACTGTCCTTCAACAATAGGATGCTCACACCTATAAGTAACCTATCCTAGATTCAAATTTGTTGCAAAACATTAGTTGAGCCTTGAGAAAAAGCATTCTTTATGACTGGGATTCAGCTTGATCTGCAGAAGGTTTCATACTCGGGCCAGAGGCACACAGTACAGTGAATGTGAGCTCGGAATTATGAATCAAAACTCCATCATCAGCATCTTTTCTTACCTTACACTTAAGGCACTTGTTTTTTTTTTTCAGGAAATGTTTTCAGGTGATTTATCAATACATATATGATGGTTTGCCAACTGACCAGTCAAAATCTTTGACACTCTTTCCCTCTCTCAAATGGAATCTAACTTTAACTCTCCCCAGCTCATGGATGATCACTGGTGAGCGTTTGTTTGTTTCAGCATTTTGATGAGCAGCCATTGTCAAATCCAGCAGAGGCTGTCTAATTGACTCGCCTGAAAAATTAATGCATCACTTAACAGCATTTTTGTGTTCATATGGTATTTAGAAAACACAGGTGCAAATCCCGCATGGTGGCAAATGTTTAATTGATGCAACCATATGACAATACTCGAGAAAGAGAGAGGGGAAAAAAAGAGGTTGAAGAAGACTAAAATTATTAAACTATACTAAAATTATTTACTTGGAGCACATGTGACTTATTTTTCCTGTGCAAAAAAAATAAAGCCAGCTTTTTTCTTTTGCTTTAGAACTGTCAGGTGCCCTGTGTGAAGGGTTACAAACAACATTTATCACATATGTCATAAGCAAGAAGGCAGACCCACCATTTATCAAATATTAGGCACCAAAACACTGTTTGCAAAAGCTATTACTGAACAAGATAAAATATTATGCTTGATGGTGTGCACTCATGCCAGAGTGGCTGGGTGATATTCCGGGGGAGAGAGGCGGACGCGATTACCAGGCTACCTCTCCCCAGGTGAGTTCCCAGCAATGAGCTGTGAACAAGCTGCTTTGGCCAGGGTGGCCAGCAACCTTCCCCTTTCCTGAAACCTGCCTGACTTCTACGCCAGGGAGCAGGTGGCCCTTAGCCGCAGGATTAGCCCACAGTTCTGTTCATTACAGAGTCGCAATGGATAAAACTACCCGAATCTAAAATACCCCCCCCCCCCGCTCTTATCCGTGCTATGCACAATTTGTAATACATGCCTTTGCAGGAACAAATGTTGTTGTGGACAACAATGGTAGATATATATATAAAAAAAAAGGGGGGGAAACATTTGTTCTCGTGCATATGCTGTTTGTGTGGAGAGAGTAGCTGGTTAAAAAAAATAAAATAAAAAACAGTAATAATCTGTGTGACTGCGACAGTGTTTTCAAGGACATTCGAAACAGGAGAATAATGTTGCCACTATTATTTGATGGGAGTATAATTATTTCCAAAAATATTTGGAGACCCCCTCATCCCCCCAGACACACAAACACACATACATACACACACACACACACACACACACACACACACACACACACACACATACGCACACAACCAAAACCCTCCCACCACTGCCCATGGGATGAAAAAAAAATGGAGGGAGCATTCAAATGGCCGAATTAATGTTTCCACACGATAAGCAAGCTTAATATAATGCTGACAATCACAGCACACTCACCCTGCCAACTAGAATTGGATCTGGTCCAGTAAATTCCTCCAGCACAAACATTTGATTCCAAACCCATCCTCTCTTGGCGCGGCTCAGTAATCTTTGTCCTTCGCCAAGACCGCTCGCCACTGCTGTGGACCCACCAGTATGTGTACTTTTGGACTGGCCTACGATAGGAGACATAGACACGCAGGGAATACAAGTAATCCACACCAGCAACAAGGACATCCACAGATCCATGAGCATTTCCTTGGACCGCTTTGGCATCCTGTCCTTGTGTGATTTTGATTGTTTGTTTCTTTAACGACACTCTTCTCTCGCTTTGTCTTGTCTCCCCCTACTTTCTTTAGATCAACTGCTCCTCAGATAACAAAGAAAGGGTACTTGTGTCCTCTTTGAATGACAAAGCTTGCATTCATGGTGTGTTAAAGGTCACTTGCATGGTATGCCTCCATAGCAGTCGGAATGGGGCTGAGGTGCTCCGCACAGCATCCATTTGGCGTTATTCCGAGGGGAAGACCTGCAAGGAAGCAATTACAGTTTGTTAGATGTCTTGTGAGGAGTTTTCAGCATGTTGGGGAGAAAGAGAGAGGTAGGAATAAGAAAGTAGAGGCAAATAAACATTTAAAAAAAAATCAGACAAGATGGGCAAAATGACAGAAGGAGAGAAAATGTGCTTTTAAGGGAGCCAAAGAGAAAGAAAAAAGGGATTTATTATTTTTAAAAAAAATTGGAAAGAAATTCTCATTCTAGGACAAGATGTCACTTCATCATCACAAATGATCCGTCTGCGGCAGCAACGAGTCTTTATTTTAATCTTGTTTTTGTGTCATCCTGTTATGATTACACAACAAAACGAGTATATCTGTATTCTGAGGTTATGGAGCCCCATCACATCAGATTGTGTTGTTTTAATGTGTTGTTCTGGGGATTATCCTGGAAAGATTGTGAGCAATTACACGTTTCTTGTGATTAATGTTTTGCCGATACATTTCGGGTGAAATGTCCCGTGATGCTGCAATCAAATTCCTCCGTGCATGAAATGCGTGCAGTAGTGTCAGTATTAAATAAAGAGGCTGGTTGCAGGTGAGCTCCACAATTTCAACAGCGCTGCAGCTCACTGATATTACAGTGGTCCTGGTGCGATCATTGTGAAGGTATTTAGAGGCATATTTAAGTCAGTTAATCAGAAGTGCAGTATTACATTGGAGCTGCTGTATTCTGATAAGCATGTACTAAAACTGTTTCCTTAATCAAACTAAATAACCAAATCAATTACAACAGAGTTACACTCCTGTGACATAGGACCAAAAATAGATGCAACCAGATGCAAATTTTGCCCTTCAATCAAAAGCAGCTTGAGCTTTTACATCCATCTCACCAGCTTAGTGGTTTCAGAGAACCACACACTGATGTTGTATTGTTCGCCAGAATGCAAAACCAGAGGCCAAAAATGACACAAAGGGCTTGCTGTGAGTTGTCCTCAGCTAAACTGATGTAGGTGGGCATGCTATCAGCCCACTGAATGGCTTGCTTTTAGCACAGTGTCACTGTTAGTTTTGATAACTTTTACTACACGCAGTATGTCACCGTGGTCATAGGCGCTGTGGAGTGATACACGGCTCCAGCAGTGCAATTCCAAGGACAATAAGCTGTAACATATTCCACCTGAAGGCAACTGCAATACCGTAAAGTATGGAGGGATTCGAGTTACCGTGACATTCACCATCTACCGGCACCAACCTGAGTTTATTAACCAGGTTAATAAATTGGAATATACATGTCAAAAAACAGAAAGCAAATTACGGTCCACATAGGATATAACGTGAAAATGGGAGGGTTTTTTTCTCTTCTGTTTCTCTCTCTCTTTTTTTTTAGTCCCATATCAAGTCACCAAGGTGCGTGACTAAGCAAGTGGTTTCAGCACCACGGGTGTTGGACAGCTCCGGTCCAGACTATTCTGCAGAGGAACGGAGCGCCGGCAGCGGAGGAGCTGTCCAAGGTAGAAGCCCAGAGCCGGGTAGCAATTCCCTCCTCAGTTTCTACAATGAGCCGATCTGAAAACAAAAAACCGCCAACCAATCCACGAAGTTTAAGGCTTGTCACTTGCCTTTTTTTTTCTTTTTTTACACCTCTGCAACAGTCTGCAGCACATACCCAAAATTGCCCCCTCTCCCTCTCTCGCTCTTCCTCTCTTTTAAGTTTTTTACCCATTTGAAGAGACCAGTGTTTCCCGTCGATTCATCTCGGTGCGTCATATATGGAACCGGTGCGCGCAAGCAGCGCAGTTTACCAGAGAATAAAAACATATATGAACATTACATGTGCGCGACAGAGCCAAGTCAAATGTGAATAAAGAAGGAAGCCTAAGTTGCAGACCTTTCTGAAGACTTGCTCGTGTCATCTCGCTCGTGAAAATCCACCGGGGGGGAAAATGTACTTAAGCTCCGCGATGGATTGAAGGGAAGTCCTATTAAATCCACAAAACACCAGCGTACAACAGTGATACCTGTTAGGTTTATATATGATGGTGGCGGGATTTACTTACTACTGAGACTTGCATCCTTCTGTGCTGCTGCATCATTTCATCGTTGAAATATAGATTTGTTTGTCTCCAACCCCCCCTCCTTGAAAATACGCAAAAAAAGAAAAAAAGAAAAAAAGTCCAATGCGTTTCGTTCGAGTTGGCTGCTGGGGGACCGAGCCAAAAAAAAATTAAATACGGATAGTCGAGGGGCTAGAAATCCTCCGTGCAGTTTGTCAAGGCGGACTGACAGTGTTGTTGGGGTTTGTTAGTTGAGAGCTCCGACGGGCTTGCTGGCCGACTGGAAAAGTGAGGAGGAGATGGAGGAGAGATGCACGGCGGCTAAGAGAGCCTCCCCTCCGCGGCGTTCATTGGGTTGATGAGGAGCCGGGTCAACAGGCGCGCAAATGAACGCGCGCCGCTCCGCACGGGCAAGGACGCGTTAAAATAAATAAATAAATAAAATAATAATAATAAAAAAAAGGTTATCGGTCTCACATTGCTGTTGCTGCAGATATCAAATACGTGCGCACAAGGTGAGGTCCTCTCTTCTACAGACCCCCCAGCCCCCTCTTCCTCCCAACGCTGCTCTAACGCAGCGACGCTTCGAGTTCGCCCTCACTTCTCCAGCTTATTAGTGGAATGAAAGACGCCAGGCGATCGGTGAAACGAAGCCGAGGCTGCTCATTTACACTGTCACTTGATAGGGTTAAGCAATGAACAGATGGACACACGTGCACTGTGGCCCCCGCTGGCACAATGGAGAGTCAAAGAACTATATTCCGTCTAGTGAAGCCCCCCCAGTTTCCCGGCTCTTCTCCTGACTGTTCTGAACTTTAGTTGATTTGTATTCTTGACACATGCATTTACACGAGAGGAAATTATGTGCATAAAAATAACACTAAAGCCCAGGCTATTAAAATACAAGAAGCAGGGAAAGTGTTACACAGGTTTTATTAAGACAGTCAGTGAAAAGGTCATGCTCACCATGGCATAGCTGAATGTGAGTGCTTGTGTGTGAGTGCAGTAGTGTGTGAGAGTGACAGCAGAGAAGAAGTGGTGAGGGGGGTGGGGGGTTGCCCTTCTTGCTGTCCATGGAGAGAGCCCTCTAGTGTTTGTGAGGCTACTTGGCAGCCAGGCAGGCCTTTGGGAGGGGGGGGGGCAGGCCTTTATGAGTGCATCAGGAGAGGATGGTCAGTGCACTGTCTGACACACAACACTCTAACTCAGCTGTGAGAACCAATTCAGGAAGATCATTTGAGCATTAAAACACAGCCTCAGCGTTATTCTCCGCCGCTCCGCCGGCGATGTTACACTCCCACCGGCTTGACCTCGTGATGGGAGTGCACACGCCGGGCATCTTCTGTGGTAACAAGTGTCAGTCAATGAGTGAAAGAGTTTGTCTGGGAGCACGGCATGTTATTGTTCCTCCCCACCTCAATGCTACAGAAGCGTTCCTCTTAGGATTCGCCTGCTGGAGGCCTTTTGATCCGAGTGCCAGAGATCCCAATTAGCAAAGACATCAAGTCGACCATTATTTATTTCCCTACCATTTAATTTTCCTCCCACTCACATGCTTTAATTTTGCTACTGCGTTTCAGAGGGGAATTCTCCAATCATCTTTTTTAAAACTTCTGCTGCATTATACATTAGCCTGTAAATGTGTTTCTCTCACTCGGTAGGAATGAAGATTTCATTGACGGACATCCAGAGCACTTCAAGTATGTGTGAATAGAGTTTAGCGTATATAAAAAAAAAAGGCCCACTCAGGGAGGGAGGTGGTTGGCGTTAATTTAAAATCACTTTACATTATGGTAAATAAACAACCAGAGAGCAGATGACAGTAACTGAAGCTGTTGGCATGGTTTAATTACATTTTTAGAGGCAGTCTAATCTTCTGCTTGATCCGTCTGACAGATACGCACAAACACAACAGAAAACGTGTCAAACTTCAAAGCGCAAGCCTTAAATTAAGCTGAATAGAAGAATATATAATGTTATAAGAATGTGTTGGCATCACTGTTTCCCTTGGCACCCGCTCTAAAAAGTTCGGATGAAGGCCTTGCTGACATCAGGACCATCTGAAATGATCAAATCCTTGAAATGAGAATGCCCCAGCTTTAAATTACTGATAATTCTACTGACATGGTCCCCGCTGGTGCTCAAAATATCAGATGGCTTTGAAATAGGCAAAGTAAGTGAAGGGGAAATAGTCTTTAGAACCCAAGCATCCTCAATCGATCATTAGTTACTGCTTTGTCAGAGGTATTAATCACAGAGCTGTTGCGGCATGCGCCACAGACTTCCACATCTGAGGTGTCACACAAAAAGTCACCACCGCAGGGACTGTAACTATGTGGAGAGTTCTTTGCTTGATTTAAAATTTCTTGTATGCAACGGGTGTAGGTTTGGTCACCCCATTGGGAGGGACAGAGCAACCCCGCCAACACTGCTGAAAGATGGCTTTTTAATGCTGTCAAACTAGGTTTTTCAACATTGAAGATTTGGATTTTCATTAAAATAAAAACTGTATTTGTTAACAGGAAAGACAGAACAAAGAACACTATCTTTGCATCAGACATTTTTATGACACTTTTATGTTCAGTTTCCCTTTCTCCCTTTAAACTAGCTCCAAGGCCCAATCCCAATGTTCACCCTACTCACTACCACTAGCCCTTACTCACTACCCCAGCCCTCACCCACTACCCCTTAACCCTCAAAAGGAAGCCACAAGGGGTAGGGCTTTGTAATCTTCTCTAGGAATTAGGACACCACTTGCTACGTCACCACGTAGTTTACGTACGGGCACGCAAGCGACTGCGTAGTCCCAGCATCAACATGGAGGCTACGGTTCATATAAATTTCAATCGGCATGATTTTATTTTCGTATGTAACGCCCTCACCCTGTTCGTACTCTGTCTGTCAATTTAAATTTTGTCAATATATAAAAAACAAAAACAAACAAAAAAGTCTACGGTCGCGATAGGTTGCGATCTTTTTTTTTAGCATTCATCTTGCTTCGGTTGATAAATAAACCAAGAGGTACACGGAGAAGAATACACCATCGACGCCTGTTGTCTCTTGTGAATTTTTTGTGTTTTTTTTTCTCCGACTTCTCCACATCCTCTCGCTCTCTGGGGATCGTGAAACAGGCCCTTCCTCAGGAAGTCAGCATCGGAAAACCCTCGCTCTGAATGGCTAGATTCATAGCCCCTACCCCTTGTTATGCCCCTTACCCCTATGTGAAAAAAGGAATTGGGACACCACTACCCTCGCGGGAACGCGCAAAATTTAGGGGTAGGGCTAAAAAGTAGGGGTAGAGGGTGTATTGGGACTGGGCCCAAGTTAACCTTCTGTAACAGTTGATTGCAGCTCATCTGCATCGATATGAACACACTGGTGACATTATATGTAGCAGGTTTTCACTACAAGCCAATGTGGCTTCTGGCTGGTTAGTTTCCTCCCTGTAACTTTTTGTGGGTTGTGAAAGAAAAAGTTCCTGAAGTCTCTGTCAGTGGGGTTATATCTACAGCATCTACACAATCTGTTGGTATGGACAACATAAAGTTGTGTGCTCTGTGCAGTGAGGACAGGGTGAAATGCTACATTTTCACCAGGGCTTGAGGTCTGGACTGACAGCACTGATGACTTACTGTTGTCAGCACACTGATTCAGGCTCACCTCCTCTGTGTCTAGAAGTAAATGCAGCATTCGTGCATGTTGTGTGCCTCGAGACAGTCTTCACTCTTTGAGCAAATCAAATGCTAGTACGCATAAATCAGTCGTCTCGAAGATGTAGCTGTCAGGAGGACACATAGAAATGATGCAAATGACCTCACTCAAAAGACAATGTGGACAGTTTCAGTCAGTTATTAGTGGGGGCATGCCCCTACTGCCCATATAGCAACCTACAACCTTGCTTGTTTGCCATTTGTTGCTGTCAAAGGCACAAGTTAGGTCATAATTGTTGATATTCACATCAGTATATTCTCAGTAGTAAGAATATGAGCAGGTGTAAAGACTAAAAGACTCATAACCGTCCCCCTTCCCACTGCCTCACAATTTGACCAAGTTTCTGACGCATCAATCATCCTGATGAGCAGTCTACCCTGAAAGAGCCTCTAGCCTGAGGCTTTGAAAACCAACCATAAATTATGTTTTTAGTTTTGATGCTCCTTCCTTAGTGTATTTTTGTATTTGGTTTGTAAACACCCACGCTGCTGTGTGACGTGACTGCTAGCCTCATCTTGACCGTTACAATTTGCTCATGACTGGCCACGCTCATCCACAATACAACCTGCAAGATATTTAGCTGTCTGAAAAGATACATTTGATGTGAAAAATGACAGCATGTTTACATTTTCCTGACAACTGACCTCACGTGGATGTGCAAATAATGACTCTTTCCGAGAACCCGCGGATCATTTTGGACTCCCGTCTGAGCAACACAAGTCAGATATTATATTGACATACATTTCCAGGCAAGACCTCTTCTGATCTTTCCAACAACTCAACTAAATCATCGAATGCCTTCAGTCCTCACGTATTGACCACTATAATGCACCATGCTTGTGTAGAAGCAAATAAAGTGGTAATAGCTACTAATTAGTTCAAAGTTATATTGCATGTTTAACTGTATTATCTCATCATGCCTGTGTCAGAGAGATGCTTCGACTGGCTTCAAATTCAAAATAGATTGAAAATCCTTCTAATTATTTTTAAGTGCCATATATTTCCATCATCAGAGAACATCAGTGTGCTCATAGTCCCATACAGTGCTCATTTGTGTTTTTGTTCTTTTTACTCTTAAATATTTTGTAACTCTTGTTTAGAAAAATGTGAAATTATTTATTGCTGAATGTCACAATTTTTTTCATTGTCTATTAATTTAGTTTTACATTGCAAATGAATTTGTTTCTCTGGATTGACGAGAAAGAGGCACCAAGGAGGACCAATTATTTTCACGTTAAAAATCACACCTTACAAAATATAATGGTAGCAGATATTCACACTGGAGAGGCTAAACATAGAGTAATCATGGGATTTTATCTCAAGAAATGTCCTTAAAGATTAATTGATTTTCAGATTTGTTGATTACAAATTCAACCATTAGTGCAAATCAATCTATTGATCGACTGATTGGTGCAGCTCAAACATAAAGCATTGGAATTTACATGACCTCTCTATCACCTACCAACCGTCAACACTTGTTTCTTTAAACCACCTCCTGTCGCTATCTGAATATTTTTTAACTCCCTTAATTTAATCAGTCCTTAAACCATAGAGATGGCAGATGAGAAAAAGAGTTATGGGCTGTTTTGGAAGAAAAAAGACAAACAATGGAGGTGTTGTCAGTGTTCACATACAGAATGAAACTGTGTAATATATTTACCCCATCTGGTGCCATTTCATTGCTGGAAAAAAATAAAAATAAAAATAAATCTCACTCTGCAGCTTTAAAGGAAGTGGGACAGTTGGGACTACTGTTCCCTCAATTTCCCTTGTGATCCAGAGATTGAAACTCATGTAGTTTCCCCTCCAGTCACAAACATGTCTCACTAATGTTTGGGCTACTGCTGCGGTCATTAAGGGCAAAAGAGAGGTTACAGTCACGAGGTACAATGGAGTCTGGTGTTAAGGGGGTGTGAAAGGTGGGAAGAGCTGTGTGTCTAAAATGATTGTCATCCTCTTCCTACTCTTCCACTCTCATCACCTCATTCCCTTGTCTTGATCAATAAAACACTAAAATAGCATATTGGTAAAAGTGCTCTACTCAATATGCCTGTGACTGGTGGACATGAAAGCCTTGAATTCACTCATTGTTTTTAATTGTCAAGTGCTGTCCTCTCCATTTGACAGTATAATATTAACAGCACAATTGACTACCTGGATAGGTTCTTTCCATTTGGCTCCTTCAAATCCACCATGGCTTAAATTTTATTTTTTTATTTATTTATGCTTTTTTTTTGAGCTGCTATGAATTGTTTAAAATGTCAAAATATGCAAATCACTTCTGACCTCTTTTGAATCATAAAACGCAGCATAAAATAAAACTTAATTTGAGTTGAGTGTGAGGAAACATTTTTTAAAAACCCCCTTTCTGCTTAAACACTTCCTGTTGAGACATTATGCAAAGTGCGCAAGCGATCAGCCACACTTGAAGTTGCTGAGGAATTCTGGTTGACGTCTGTGTTTGAGCAGGCCAAGATGTAACTACAGCATGTGGCACATTAGCATTCCTAAAAGTCACACTTTAATTGGTTGCAGATTAAAGTTAATTGATTTAGCTGATAGTTTTAAAGCTCCTGAAGATAATTAAGTGCAGTCTTGAGAATTCTGATATGTTGACATTTTGAGAATGAACACCCTGTAACGTGTGGGTACAACATAACATTAACTAACATCTTAATCATGCAAATTGAAAAACACAGCAGATTTAATTATCACCGGTCGAATCATTGGTCCTCATTCATTACATTTGGCTTATTTATTTACATTCACATATCTATTCCACTTACTTCCCAATTATGCAGGACAGTCCTCTGACCCCTCCTGATATAACAAACAGAAATTCCATTCGTGCTTCATTAAGGGATGCATGTAATAAGATGGTGAGGGAATGAAGGGACAAATGAGTATCCAAGGTTGAAGTGTAGCAACAGCAAGAATCCTGAGCATCAGATTAGACTACTATATATATATATATGTGTGTGTGTGTGTGTGTGTGTGTGTGTGTCAATTCATTGGCCACTTTATTGAGTACATGTTGTTACCAGGACATGCGATGGACTGGCAACCTGTCCAGGGTGTGCCCTGCCCTTGCCCAGTGTGGGCTGGGATTTGCTCCAGCACCCCCCATGACACGGAAACAGATAAGCGGTAGAAGATGAATGAATGAAGGTTACCAGAGCAGCACAGCAGCATAGCAGTTAGCGCTGTTGCCCCACAACTAAAAAAGGTCGAGGATTTGGTTCCCTGGCCTGGGACCTCTCTGTATGAAGTGTGTATGTTCTCCCCGTGCTTGCATGGGTTTCCTCTGAGTACTCTGGTTTCCTCCCACCGTCCAAAGAAATGCATTTTTAGGTTGATTGGTGACTCTAAATAGTTGTGAGTGTGAGTGATTGTTCGTCTTTGTCTCTGTATGTTGGCCAGTACAGTGAACTCGTCATGTTTTCGGACATGGTGTCATATCCTTCTGAAAGTAGCAGTTGTTCACATGTGAACAACCGCTGAACAACAGCCCCTTTAAAGACATTTTCTACTTAATTGAGCCCTTCATTCTAGATCTCATTAATTTGACGTTATCTTTGGGTTATGTACCCCATACTCTTAAGACCGCAGTCATCAAACGCCAGCTTAAAAAGACAAATCTTGATCCAGATGTTTTGGCCAATTATAGACCCATATCGAACCTTCCGTTCATGTCTAAAATCATTGAGAAAGCAGTAGCAAACCAATTACATCACCATCTGCATAGGAACGGTTTGCTTGAAGAGTTTCAGTCAGGAGTTCACCACAGCACAGAAACAGCACTGGTTAAAGTCTCCAATGATATTCTAATGGCTTCAGACAATGGATCAGCCTCCATACTTCTCTTAGATCTTAGTGCTGCATTTGACACCATTGATCACAATATTTTATTACAGAGACTGGAACATGAAATTGGCATTAAAGGAACTGCTCTAAGGTGGTTCAAATCCTATTTATCGGATAGATATCAGTTTGTACATGTTAACAATAGCTCCTCCTCACGCACTATAGCCAGTTATGGAGTCCCACAGGGTTCAGTACTTGGACCAATCCTCTTCACTCTTTATTTGCTTCCTTTAGGCAACATTATCAGGAAACACAGCATCAATTTCCACTGTTACGCAGACGACACTTAGCTGTATTTATCAATGAAGCCAAATGAAGTTAGTCAGATAGTCAGACTGCAGACATGTCTTGAAGACATAAAAGTCTGGATGACCCATAATTTTTTACTTCTAAATTCTGACAAAACTGAAGTTATTTTACTCGGCCCTAAGCACCTCAGAGAAACCCTATCTAAACATTTAATCAGTCTGGATGGCATTACTTTGGCTTCCAACTCCACTGTAAGAAACCCTGGATTAACATTTGACCAGGACATGTCCTTTGTCCCTCACATAAAGCAGGTCAGTAGGTCAGCTTTCTTCCACCTGATAAACATTAGGAAAATCAGAAACATCCTCTCTCAAGAAGATGCAGAAAAACTAGTCCACACATTCGTAACTTCTGGGCTGGACTACTGTTACTCATTATTATCTGAATGTCCAAACAAATCTCTGAAAGGCCTTCAGTTGATTCAGAACGCTGCTGCACGAATATTAACAGGAACTAGAAAAAGGGATCACATCTCTCCTGTGTAAGTTGCTCTTCATTGGCTGCCGGAAAAATTCAGAATAGAATTTAAAATCCTTCTTTCAACATATAAAGCTCTTACTGGCCAAGCTCCATCATACCTCAGAGAGCTCATAGTTCCTTACTGCCCTAGCAGGCCACTCCGCTCTCTAGATGGAGGTTTACTCGTGGTTCCTAGAGTCCCCAAGAGTAAATCAGCAGGCAGATCTTTCAGTTATCATGCTCCTCTTCTATGGAACCAACTTCCAGTATTGGTCCGGGGGGAGGACTCTTTAGCAATTTTCAAGACCAGGCTTAAAACTTTTCTGTATGACAGAGCTTATAGTTAAAGAGTTAAAGTTCATTTACTCTTTAGCTATGCTGCTATAGGCCTAGACTGCTGGGGGAAGCACTGAGCACCTCTCTCTCTCTGTCTCTCTCCCTCTCCCTCTCCCTCTCCCCTCTCTCTTTCTCTCCTCTCCCCTCTCTTCCCCTCTCCCTCTCTCTTGCCTCTCCCTCTCTCTCTCCCCCATACATGCGCCGACATACCAACAACCTGGTTCTCCAAAATCCCTGTTTCTCCCAGTTCTAACCACGTGTACTGCATTTACTAACCATGTTTTCCCGAAGTCTCTGTCTCTCCCAGCTCCTCTCCTCTCTCTCCCTGTCCTCATCCTGCAGGTGATGAATCATCACCATCCCATGTTCCTGCAATGCCTGCTGCTCCCACATCTTCAAGAATTCCATAAAGCATCATTCCTATGAACTTCATGCAGCATCATGTTCCTGCCTACACCTTTTTGAATATCCCCTCCTCCTCTTCTCTTTCTCTCCCTACTCTACCCAACTTTGCCCCCCCCCCGTGCCCCTCTCTCTCTCTCTCCTTCTCTCAACCCAACCGGTGGAGGCAGATGGCCGCCCCCCCTGAGCCTGGTTCTGCCCAAGGTTTCTGCTTCTTAAAGGAAGTTTTTCCTTGCCACTGTCGCCGAGTGCTTGCTCATCGGGGGATCCGTTGGGTCTCTTTAAATAATTTTATAAAGAGTTTGGTCTAGACCTGCTCTATATGTAAAGTGCCTTGATGTAACTTTGTTATGATTTGGTGCTATACAAATAAATCTGATTTGATTTGATTTGATTTGAAGTGTAGCAGTGACCGACACTTTCAGTCCTCAAGCAAGAAACTGGCCCATTGTTAGAAAGTCAAATGAATGGGATGAAACGGCCTTTGTTTGAAAGTTATTGTACATATGTATATACATATGTTATGCATACACATATTGGGATAGGGTGAGTTTAAAAAAAAGATAAAATCATTGCAAAGTGTTGACTGTTAGGGAACCAAGGCAGTTAAATACCATAATCATCATTTAAACTGTGCTTCCAAACATCTATTTCTCTTCATCAGACCACAGCCCAATATTCTGAGGTTACTTCAAAGTCTAACTTCAACTCAGAATGACACAGAACAAGTAACTCAAGTTCTGAAGCAGATATCAAGCCAGCAACTGTAAATTGAAATTGACAAGATCATTTGGATACACTGATTTGATTATAGGTGAATGTGTTCCAGTAAACTGAATTGATCTTTTAAGGTCGGTCTTTATGGAAAATCACTCTCAAGAGACAGTTAGATCAGATTTTTGGATGAAGGGTGTCTCACCATCTCCTTCAGCTGACAGTTGTGGCGCTCTATGTGCAGGACATGATAGTATGAGTGAATGAGGTAAAAAAAAAAAAAAGGGAGAAATTTTACATGAATCCGTGTAGGGGGAAATCTGAACTGTGAGACCCCGAGTGCCCAGTTTTCTTAAGACATATGTGGCTCCTGACTGATTCCTTCAACTGATTAACCTGGTCTTTGAAGGCCTCATTCGTGAAGATCCTATGGAGATAAGCCAGGAAGCGGCATTTGTCACCTGAGGTCATAAACATGACCAGAGGACAGGAAGGCTCATCTGACACCCCCCAGGGAAATGATGGACAAAGGACTACCAACACCGTTGGACCTCCCCAGATGTTACATGTATAAAACTAAACTCAAGTCACAAGGTAATTATCTGACTTCTCTAACCCACCGGGGAGAACGAACTCTGTCCCTACTCAGCTGACTATTTAGATACGACTCTGACTTTTTGCTTGCTTGTAGCTGTTTTATGTTTATGAATCTGTGTTGTGCTTTGTTTAATGTTTGTCCGTATTAAATCTTTCAAGCTTGGCCGCGTTCAGCACGTTCATTCTCTCACCCAATATATAGAAAATTGCCACCAATCTGGTGTAATGTGAGAAAGAGGTTACGGATGAAGACAAGTGCTCTTTGATTAGATGAAGACGGACATCAATGGACATTGATGGTTGTAATGAATACACATAATGCTGCAGTAATGACACTTTACCTTTAATAACCAAGTGGTGAGCCAAGACTAGCTAGGTCAACAAGAATGAGAGATGAGGACTGCCATTTGTCGTTAGGCCACAGACAGAGGAAAGGGTCTCATGAATTATTGTGCAGATAAGCCCAGTACAGACTTATGTATTGCACTTATTACCAATAACAAGGTAATACCTACACTTTATACACTGAATTATTATGACATCACTCAATTACTGTGCAAAGGAAATATATCGGTATGATGAGACACCAACAACATGAGCGTATACTTCACTTTAGTTCAGCTAAAAATGGCTCCATGTGCCTTTACTTGATGGTGCTATGAATAATGTTGCTCTACTGCCAAATATGGTTTATTACAGGGAGCCGGTGGTCATGACTGTTACTCGACAGGAGCTTCAGCCATCGCTGCGAGAGGTCACAATAAACCCTTTGAGCAGAGCTAAGTTTTCAGGGCAGACTGGAGGATACCATGAGCTACCATGAACCCACAATGTTCCTTCTAGATTGGGGAGCAAACAAATATTAAGTCAACTTCATGGCAATGGCAAAACTTACAATTGCCACATTTAAGTAGTTTTAATGATTACATTCTTTTATGAATACGAATATTCTTCTCTGGTCATAATAAAGGTCCTGTTTAGTGAATATTTGTGAGCAGCTGAGCCAAAAGAGTCTCTGTGTGATATTTTAACAGTCTGTCTTGGTAAAGGCACAGAAAATATGCAAACTGGCCCATTCTGCCACAGAAATTGTGACAAAGGCAAAATGAAACATTTATGAAGGGTGTTTTGTACTTTTGGAGAAGTGTTTGAAAATGAGGCTCTGCCAACGAAAGACAAAAGAATAAATGCAAAAAACAAACAAACAAAAAAACAAAACAAAGGGCAACATGGTTGTCTCTCAATCCTCTTCCCAACAAACCAAGGGCCTTAAAACTCCATCATAGCAAAAATATGAATAGACTGTAAATGTAAAGTGCTTGTATTGTCTGAAAGAGGTTGGCCAAAGAGATATATGTAAAGCAAAGAGTTACAGTTCTTTACAGAAGTGCTAATATCTCCAAATGAATGAGAAGGTTTTTGTAATTGCTGGATGTGTAAAGGTGCAATTAATAAGTTTAGCAACTGGCAGAGTGGTTAAACTTCCTATGTTGTGCTGCAACTTGTCTTTGCTGCTGTCAAGTGGCAAAAGAAGCAGTTATTGCAAGATTAATTATAGTTTCATTGTGTAACATTCAGAAAAGGCTTTTTATTAATGACAGTGGGGGCCATTACTTGCAATGCTGTCAGCATCCAGTTTTTCTGGACATCAGCCAAAACAGCGAAATATGACTAAAGCAACATGTTCATAAAGTTGGATTATAAACTATGTTTGAGACTACAATCTATATTTGACTCACTAGTGCTGTTAAAAAAATAAAACTAAACATGGAGACAGGTGTCGTTATGTTTTTTTATAGTGATTGTTACCTCCCCAGTTTGTCCAGGGGTATAGAGGGAGAGATAACAAAAGATAAGTAAACCGGGATTGAAAAGAAATACCAAACAAATAAATCAAATAAACCAAAAATCACTGGTCTCACCAGGATGCACTATAAGCACTAGGAACTGAAAACACTGGTCCACGTACAACCTAAAAACGACCAGGAAAAACAAACTGCAGGTAAGTATCGAAAAACCTCCTTTCCACCGAAAGGGACACGAATGTGCTGCAAAACCACCTTTCCACAGAAAGGGGACAAGAAGGGCTGTCAGCACCAACACACACTGAAGGGGACCACACACCACGACTGTCACAGTGGCACACTGGCCCCGGCTGTTGCCTCTTTCCCCTTTTTATCCTCCCGGCGCTGCTCCGGGGAATGCAAAACACCTGTATCAGGAGCGGAGCCATCCACCTAGGGCTAGAGAGAGAGAGGGAGAGAGAGAGCACAGCAGCCACACCCACACATACACACACTTCGGCACTAGGGCCGTAACAATAATTATGAAGCATACCATTATCTGCCAGCTAGTACATTAAAGGCTAGTCATATTGAACTTTCACTGTATTTGAATGATAAATCATTGTTAGCTAGCTAACAGGTTTTGTCAATTGCTGTTTGTCTATCTTTCACAGAAAGTTAATAAGAAATAACATTAGTGCACTGAATGCGTCAGGATGTGGCTGCTGATGTCAGCCAGTGTAAAAATACATAAAAAAAACAATTAATACAGTGAAATTGTTTCCAATTGTCCCTCATAAATGACATATGATTTACTATGATACTGATTTATTTCCAGCTCAAACTGCGTCATTTCTAGGAAAGCTATATGTTGGTCTTCCAGTAACAGCCAACCTAATTTTGGTTGTTTAAAATTACTTGACTTAATTGGACTTGCACATTGATTTAAAAAAAAAAAACAAAAAAAAAAACCAATAACAAAAAAACCAAGACTGAAAGTTGAGCAGGTTTGTGACCATGTGTGAGTTAATATACTATATAATCTTAGTGAAGATGCTATGATTTATGTATACATACATCTCAGCGTATACTTCACCCTACAATTGAAAATGGGCTAAAAGTGACTTGCAGTGTGGCAACAATGGGATTACCTAATTCTTATTTTCTTTTACTAAAACCAAATTCTCAGAGGGATTTTTTTGTTTTTAATTAATAATTGCTGTATGGGGTTGATGCTCTTTGAGATTATTTTAAGTCATTAGAAAACACCCCGTTTCGTTAAATCTTAGGAGAAAAAGAAGGCATCCTGGAGGGATTTCACAGCTCTACTAAACGTGTTTTGTTCAGGAAATTTAATTGTGGCATCCACAGACTTGTTCCTATGAGTAATACAAAATAATGACTCTGTTCTAACAAAATTAAAAATACTTTTTTTTTTCTCCAGACTGGAATAATCCTAATGGAGAAATATTAAAGCCAATGCCCCAAGTCCTGATGTTCTCAGTGCCTTATTTCATTGTTTGATGATAAATTGCCTTTTGTGTTGACTTCTCAATCAAATTCCCTCTGTATTTGGTTTTCCATATCTTCTAGCTTTCACAGTCCAAAACGCTTTTCCCTTGCTGCATGCAGAAGGTTTCCTTTGTTCTCTATTAAATTAACCAAAACAGACAGCCAGTTTTGTGTCTATTTGATGACAAATGCTGGGAAATACTGTGAAATACTGTATCATGACAAATTAGCAGACGATGCAATTTACAAGAGCCTTTAGATCATGTCTTACAAATAAGCTTAAAAACAAGAAGTAAAAGAACAACAAAGGGACACAGATATCAAAGACGACGTGGCTAGAGTAGCAAAAGGAAAGAAAGGTACTTCAGGACATTAGCGCATGGAGAGGGTTTGAGGGGAATGGAAAGCACCAGGACAAACAAATCTAGGGTATTGATTTATTGGGAGGTATAGTCTTGGAGACGGGCGCAAGATTGATCAAATGGAAGGTTATCCTTACTCACAGCGGCAAGCTGTTTGCCAATATCCATCACTGGAAACTCAAAATGGGTCAAAGGATCCTCGACATTCTTCACCACTGCAGAGGCAGTAGCTGACCATGTTAGCGGGTTCTCTGTTTGGAGAGAGATTCTGTTCAATTCAAAGCTGACTCGGAGGCTGTACAATAAAAACCAAGGTCACAGTTGTTTTGGTTTTTTTAGGGGTTTTTCTTCCGGGTTTAAATTCATTATTTTCTTGCCTTAAAATACATTTTAATATTTGATATATGTCAAGGCCCATACATACTGTATCTAGATGCACAATTCCCTTTTGTACCTGATAGTGATAGGAAAACAAAAATTATCAACTTTTTTTGTCAGTAAGTACCAATGAGATCTCTGATGTAAATTAAGGGGATATTTCACAACTGAAAAAGGGGTAATTTCTTAAAACTAGATAACTTTTGTAGCATTATGATAATTAGTCTGATAATCTGATTGTGAAATAGAAAACCCTAAATGAACAATAATGCCTAGTCTACAAAGCTGTCCTACACTGTTTTGTCTTTCCATCGACAATAAGATATACATATACAACAATGTAGCCATGGAAAACTAGGCCTTGACCATTTATGTTGGTATTTATCAGCATTTGATCTCTTTCATTTAGCTTATTTACAAGTTTTTATCCATCATCATGGAGTCCAGTTTTATTATATCGGTGTGGACTTGGGTAAGTCATGCCCATTACTGCAAATTCACCAGTTGCTTTATTGCTGCTACAAGCCTTTATCCTACAGAGTGGACTGTTGCGGGCAGTCAGAAATCTGAGTCTGCAACATCAATTTAAACTTGAGACAATGGTGGTCAAGGGGATTAAATGCTAATTTATATTCAGGGATGGCAAATTTCAGTATAACGTTGATGTAGGAACCAAAGTTTACCAAAGACACTCTATGCATTTATTCCTGTAGACTCCTCATTCAAACATTATCAGGAGCATCAAGCATTGAACATTGTAATCAAAAAGATTTTTTATTGGGAAACTTGCCATTGTTTGGAGATTTAAATCCCTCTTGTGAAAAGACAAATTTAAGTTTGCATTTTAAATTTCGAGAGTTCGATTTCAAATGTGTTTTGACATTGTTTGGTATAGGCTTTGCTTCCACCAGGAGAAAACCAACACAGGCATGGGGAGGACATGCAAACTCCACACAGAAAGGCTCCAGGCACAGGAACCAAACGTACGAGCGCTAACCACTATGCCGCCGTGCTGCCCTGTGATGGAGTCATCAAGTAGATTTCCCTCTTGTGTCTTTGAGTGAGAAGGTGCCACATGCTATTGCAGCTGCAGTAAAACTCCATGCCTCAGGTGCCAGTAAAAAGTGTCTCAATGGCGTTTGGATAGAAGCACTAAAGGGCAGAAAGTCTAAGAATTGTGTTTGCTGCCAAAGAGAGAAGAAAGATGTACCGCACTAGACTTGAACGCTTCGTCATTCCTCAGCATACTGGTCCAGATGGAAAACCAGACTAATCTAATCTAACCCAAACCCAAATGCCTATGTCCATGATAACACTTTAACATTTATACATGATCATTTGTTTGGTTTTTCTTTGTTTCAATTACTCTGTGTTGAGTTTTTAAATAGAACACCACATTCCAACAGTGACCTGATGAAACTGAGGTTACTGCAAAGACTGGTACATCTGTACCACAGCTATCCTCTGTCATTACAGTTTCTGAAACAAGTGGACTATGCAGCATGTATTTGTTTATAATATCTGCGACTCTTTAGCCAGCATGCATGCAAACATGCAGTTTAACTGTAGCTCATAATTTTCCCACTTCTTCTTATTATGAATGGCACGAACACAAAACTCAGATCAACTCTACGTCTTACTCTTAAAGATGCACCAATTATAAGCTGTCAGGCAAATACAAGAACTGACAATTTTATTTTAAGTTATTATGAATGAATATAACTGTAGCGAAGGAATGATATTAGGAGAAATGAAAAATACAACTAGATAAAGTTGGGTTCTCAGAGCAGGGAAAATTGACAGAGAAATAAGAAGAAACCGTGGACCAAGTTTTAGGAACAAACTTCATGAAAAATTCACAATATTTATAAACATGTATTTTTATGATCCACAGTGACATATCACAATCTGCTGGTAATGAAAGACCACTTTAAAATGTAATGTTTTCTATCAGAGAACAACAATTTCTGCTCTGTTTGACTGTAGTGAAGGTCTACCAATGCTGTCAGTCCATATTGTCTGAAACCAGTAAACACTACATCATTAGCATTCAAATGCATGACAGCAGAAGCACAGCAGACACTGAAACACACTGTCTGTGAGACATACAAGCAAAAGGAAATGGAAATAAGTAGTACAAAGTCCCTTTGATATTCTGAAGTTTCTAGGTAAGAGAAAATTTGAAATCCTTACAATGCATTATATTTCCATATTGCCACATAATTTTAGTCAAAATCATTTGTATTTTTTTCAGGATTTCTGTCTCAGTATTGTTTGTATCAACAGATGGACAATCTGTGTAAATGTGTAATCTGTAAATATAAAATCACCTTCCACAGATGCAAAAAAATACATTTGTAAACTCACAACAATATCTTGCAAATATTAAATAGATCTGCAAATAAACAAACAAATATAAAACTGATATTATTATTTGTGAATGCATTCAGGGAAGTAGAAGGTTATTAGTATGTAGTAAATTCTGAATAAAATAATTAAAGTTATTCCACTTACAGGATGCTGACTGTTTGCCGAAAGTAAAACTGAGCACAGTGAAGTCTGCTTCAATGGGACGGCTCTACTTGTGTTTCCACGTGTACCTGCAACACACACCTCCGACCAGATATGACTGGTGACTACAGAGTGATCCACCACAGCCCCAGGGCCCGTCGCTGAACTGTAGCGGTTGGTTCTTTTCCCTGTATGCTGTGTTTTTCCACAACTCTGTACTCCCCTCTATAACAGCGGTGCCAAATATCTGATATCGGAAAGTTTTTCTTCCAAATATCTTGGTGTTTTTTATTTATTTTAATGTTCCCTTTTGTCTGCATTAAGGCTCAAAGTTCTATGTGGGGCTTCATCATCTTCAGTGGAACTGAAGCCCCAAAAATAAAGTGAAGTTCATAGCAGAAAGATGACTTCAGTACCGTCACCGTGGGTGTGCATCTGCCACACACATGAAACACCCAACCTCACCGAGCACCAGTGGGTGCAGGGCCTCTCTTTCAGCTGAAACTAGAATGAAAGCTCCTTTTCCATACAGAGCTTTATTGGTTTCGCAGTTGTACAGTCAGCCTTGCTAACAAAGCACCGCACACTGGATTTCAGTATCTTATCATGAAACTACTTTCCCATTAAATAGATGAGTGTCAGATTTTCAGAGGCATTGTCTTGGTTCCTGGGTTTGAACGTGCCTTATAACTGTCCTAAGAGGAAGGTCTATGAGAGACTGCATCACACCCTGTAGTCTGGGCTAGTTACAGACTGTGTCATCTGGAGGAGTTTTTCCAGCTAGAGGCAAAGACAAATTCTGATAAAAGCAGGTGGAAATTTAATGCCTTTTTATATTAAATGTACCTAGACCCCAACTAGAGACAGTGGTAAACACCAGTGATGTCACCCTGAGCAGTGAGCCTCAATGTCACCAGATATGGAAGGGAAAGAAAAAAAGTATTTTATTTAATAGAAATGTAATTCAAAAATCTCTTACAGTATTTCAAGATGAATAAAAAGCAACTTAAATCAAAACTAGTGGACTCTCAACAGCTCAGTGAGACATAAACTCACATTAGATTCATTCATTCATCTTCAATCGCTTATCCGTTTCCGGGTCGCAGGGGTTGCTGGAGCCAATCTCAGCTCACACTGGGCGAGGGCGGGGTACACCCTGGACAGGTCAGCAGTCCATCACAGGGCCAACACACAGAGACAGACAGAGACAAACAACAACTCACACTTAATTTAGAATCACCAATTAACCTAAACATGATGTCTTTGGATGGTGGGAGGAAACCGGAGTAACCAGAGGAAACCCATGCAGGCACGGAGAGAACATGCAAAGTCCAAACAGAAAGGCCCCAGGCCCTGGAACCGAACCTGTGACCTTCTTATTGTGGGGCAACACTGCTAACCACTATGCCGCCGTACTGCCCACACATTAGATAATTATCTTAAATAAAAATTGAAAACGAAAAGAACAGCAGAATGTAAAGCAGTGATAAAAATAAAAGTAAAACAAGAGGGTTGTTTCCCAACACCGAAGAAATCTTATGGCCTGTAAAGCGGACTGGTCAGTAAACAGTTGTTAATGCTGACACTACTGGTATTACTATTAGCAATAACAAAGTCATTTTAAGTAAATCGACTGTACAAGATCAACTAATCAAAGTACACTGAGCTGCAAATTTCTCAGAAGGGAATCTGAATCATAATTATGTTCCTTAGCTTTTCTCTTGTTCTTGTCATTCTCGTCTTTTGCCTAAAAACAAAACAAAACAAAAAAAGAAAAATCCAGCAGCACATGCAGTGGCTGCTGTTCCAGAGGATGGGCCTTTGTTGGTGGTGTACTGCTCTGTGTGATTCATTCGTTAGAAACCCTTCCGTGGATAAACTCAGTTGGGACTGATTTTCAGGGGAGTTTAGAAAATATTTCATCCCCTATTTGTTTCATGTCAGGCTCTTCAACTTGCATTACACTTATTTTTTATTTATTTTTTTGGAGGGGGTCGCTGGGGAGCAGTGGAAACAGCACACCACTGACACGTCAACACCTTTCTAGATGATACGGCTGACTTGTTGGGAAACAACAGCAAAGATATTTAACTCCAAACACCAGGCAGCATGTTCAGTGTAACCTTTGAAATTTAGGAATCACCTTTGGCCTTTCTGTCTTCTGGTAATTATCCAAAATGTGCTCATGTTGTTCTTTTTTTTTTCCAAATGGAAATGCAACTGCTTGCCTTTTAACTACAAATAGCAAGACGTCACACTCTCTGCTCTGGCATGCAATTAAATTTAGCATTCTAATATAGTGGCGCTAACCTTTGAAGCTTTGCCAGGATATCACTGAGGCTTTTATGTCTGCTGAACAAAAATTACTGGCTGTCCCTCAAAAACAAAATAAAAATTTGAGGTGGCCATGCTTTTCAACTTGTTGCACCTAATTTATGGAATAATCTGCCCTTGTCGTCGTGAGCCTGAGACTCCTGTGACATTTTTATGAAGGAGCTGAAAACATTTCTATTCAGTGAAGCTTTTGGGTAGCTTGTCTTGTTTTATTTATTACCTTTTATTACCTTTTATTGGGTTACCTCCCCCTCCAGAAGTCCTGTACTTTTTTATGTGTCTGTTTGTATTCATTTTTTTTTGTTTGTTTGTTTGTTTTTTTTGTTTTTTTTGGGGGGGGGTTGTTTTTTGCAGTGATTTCTGTACTTTGGTGTGTTTGCTGATATTCTTTTTTACTGTGTGTTTTTCATTCATGTCAAGAACTGACTGTGATTCAGTATCTCTGAAAGTTGCCGTACAGAAAAAATATCCACTAGGGCTGAAGTAATTTACATTTACTCTCATTACAGTAACAGTCATACTGTAGTAGTAATTTTTTTGTGTTTTTTCAATATCCGTGACTTTACTTGTCCTTGAATTATCTATTAACTTGTGAGAAAATGAGAGATAAAAAATGAGGCGATTGGCTGGGCCACCCAGCAACCACGGCAAGTATCCCAAATTAAACACACCTGCCATGTTACGGAAACTGTGTTTGGCTTGGATGCTAAATGTTAGAAGTCACAGCTGAAGGATCCACTGTCAGTATTTTAAGTTCAATTCAACTGTTAGAAAGGTGACTAATAGATGAATCTCTCTGTATAATTTAATCCAGTTCAGCCCCATCACTATCTATATCCTCTAAAGTGATCATACAGTTGAATGAACAACTCTGTCCAACAGTAACATTAAAAAAGCAGAGCTGCGATTAGTTTTATCAGCAGACCTCATTTTAACTTGAGTAGCTGGTTAAATAAGCACTTGTTTCTTTATAACTTTTTAGTAGTAGTACTTGTTCTTGAGTGCTATTTTCCATTGCTGGCTCCACATCCAATGAAATTTTCATTTAGAAAAATGCAACGACAATCATTTATAGAACATAATTAAACACAACAGCATTACCATTCAAAGTCATCCCAAGTTCACTTCTTCTGAATGACGTCTCCCCTCACCTGCCAGATTTGTTTCATTTCATGTTTCCCCCTAGTGAGCACGGCCAGTACTGCAAAAATCCAATCACGGATTTTGGTTAGTGAACAGAGGGAAGCCAGCTCTAGTGTCTAGTGTCATGATGAAAACCTGATTGACGACTGACTGACTGAGTGAGTGACAGTTAAGTGAGTACTCAGTCATAATCATTTCCAATTGAGTTTCCTGGTCAGTTGGACATGTGTGCATGGATGCACACTCGATGTTCAATGCTTTTAAATTCAAAAGTCACAAATCACTGAACAACTGTTTTCCAGCCCATTTCATCACTTTTTGGTGTAGCATGGAAACACTTTTTTTGTGTTACGATTATTCGCAGTGTTTGTGTTTTTTGTGTTGTTCACTATTGGAAGTGTCTTCATTTGGCTGCCTCACGAATGTTTGCGGCACAGTGTGAATGTGTTTGGTTTTTTTGTGGAAATTTGCACCTTGTTTGTGTTGTTGAATTAATGTTTTCTGAATTTGTTCATGTTTCAACTCTCGGCACGTGTTTTCTTAAACCGCAATGCCTTTGAGCTCTCAGAGCTGTTGTAGTGATGTCATTGATTGTCCGTATGTAAAATAAGGAAATATTTGCATCACAATGTTTACTATCTCATGATCATATAATGCTCTAGACCATTACTGTTTTGAAAACTCAAGCGGGTTAATCCAAGACAACAAGCACTGTACACCTGGGTTGCAATCTTCAACTGAATGTCATTTTGCAGACAGGGACATTAGGCTAACATGTGAACACATGCTGAACACATGGTCCTAACTGTGAGAACAAGTGAAGGAAAACCAGCAAAACAACGTTGTAATGCTGTAACGCTCAGAGGACTTTGGGCCCATACACTGTGTCCTGAAATGGCCCAGGCTTCTCTGGGATGTTATGGCCTGTTGAGCATCTATTAATTTACATCTGCACTCTTGTTGACAAGAATCACCATCAGGTTTACTGCCCTGATTGTTTCATCTGTTGGGGCATGGGAGTAAAATGACACACAATTAATTCCTGTGAACCAAAATCCACCCTGTCCATTAATCTTGTAATTGTAACACAACACAGCGGTGGCAGCTCATCAAGTATGGAATGTGAAGTGAGGGAGATTCAGCCATCCTACAGATTGTCTGCAAAAGCTCCAATATCCTCCTGAACATGTTTTAGGTCCATCGCCCTTGATTTCAAATTTAATAGAGCCAGCGTGCTATATGAACAGCATACAGGAGGTCTTATCTATATCACATCCATTATACAAATACTGATTATTCTTTACTTCATTGTTCTTGTTTTGTATCTCATGTTCTACACAATGAGTCAATCAGGAGCCTATTGATTTTTTCAGGCTGCAGAGTTGAAAATAAAAATAGCAGTGCTGTAACACAATGAGGATGATGGAACTGACAAATTTTATCTGTTAAAGCAATAATTTAACTTTATCTACTTTATTTATACTTTATTTAATCAGGAACCCACACTTAGATCAAGATCTCATTTACAAGTGAGGCGCGAGCGCACGTGAAAAACAGTACATAAATTATAACAATAAACATGCATAATTTCAGTGCTTTAAATATAAAATTCAGAAATGAATTTATACAAACAGACAGATATGTGGTTAAACGCAATTACAGTGTGTATTTAAATTCATTTAAATATACATTTTAGGAAAATAATGAGATTGGCAACTAGATGAGAAATGAAATGCTCTCTTTTCCCGCAATCCGCAAGATTTTTTTTATTTTTTATTTTTTTTTGCAGGATTATGGAAAAAAAAAACCTCAAGATTTGAACCTAATGGAGTGGACAGATTAAGGATGGATGGATTACTTATTCAGTGTGTGAAGGGAAAGAATTTTTTGGGGGGCGGGGTTGACAATGACAATGGGATAAGTCTACATTTTCATTGAGTTCAACTGGAAAAGAGCAAAAATTCTATCTTGGAAAAAACAAAAGGTCCCTATTAAACAAAACTGCCATCTGTGATGGCATGCTGTTGACATTTCGTAATTGTCAGTGCATTGCAAAAACTTCTCAGAATTTTGAATTGCATGTTCAGAAAGATCTTGGAAAACAAATCGAAAACAGTTTAAATTTTTCATACAAGGCATTTTATCTTTCTTTTTAAAGTTTAATTGGCAGAGGATTTCAAAAGTTGAAGTTTGAAATTTTAATCAATTGTGTCATTTCCTCTTAGTAAAAAACCCAGTATAGGATGTTGACATACTGTCAACCAGTTGCAAAACAACAATGTCCTATATTGTATGTCCATGTCGCCAGTGAAGATAAATCTTTACTGAAAACTGGAAATGTATGGAGGATCAGGAAAAAATTGTTCCAACTAAAATCATCAACTGTGTCCTCTGTGGATCAGTGGGTGCACAGTTTTGAGAAGGACACTGCAGTTGATTCTTTCAAATGTAATTTTGTGAAGCTTTGAGCACTGCAAACAAAACTGCAGTCACCTCATTGTTTTGCTGCGGAGGCATAAATCTCCAAGACAAGATCTCAGCACAGAAAACCAAAATTGTCTTCATAGGTAGACACCACAAACACTAGGTGATTAATTATGTTGTTTTCAGATTTTAGGGAAGTAAACCTTAAACGAGATTGCATTGTCATGACACATGTGGAGATTTCAGCAAATAACATCAATGATCAACCCATGCATGTCATATCCTGGCCTTATGATCATAAATAATTCAGTATTTTCTAGTTTAAAGTACCTATACACTGTTATAAAGCTGCAGGTTTGATTTTTTTGTCATCATAATTTTTTTTCAGAATCTTTGAATTATTATACTTAAATCACCTGTGTGTGGAGTATATGATGAAACAATAATACCTCTGCACCCTAAATCTCCTCTCAAAGAGAGGAGCCAGGTGTTTCCCAGATAGCCTGATCTGTCATCTGGCACTTTGAGCTAGTGTGTAGGCTGCTATATCACAGGAAAAAGTCCCACAGTTTCCAATGCAGGCGCTTGTGTCACGCTCATCATATTTGACAGCTGTTTAAACTTCACCGCATCTGCTTATTTGGAGGAAAAATCTGCTGCTATCATTAGCACATTCACAACATTGCCATATTGCCCGTTTTTTACATCTGTTCTCAGAAGTAAACTGTAACTGATGGTATTATCTAAAGCCGTGATTCAATAATCTGGCTAATCCTTTGGGACTTCTTAGAACTGGATGTTGTAGGACTGAACACTTGCTGTGCTCTTGGAAAAGTAAGGAGCCTTAGAGTCAAGAGTTGAAATTATGGTGAGGAGGATAAAACTATTTTTGGGATTAGGAGTATTTCATTTAGACAATTAATGAACACACTGTGTAGAAACTGAGAAAACGTTTATGCTTGCATAAAGATGGGGAAACAATATCAAAACTATGTGAAATCGACGCTTTATATTTATAGAAGAACTAATTTAAGATGATTTTCATTAAATACAAAGGGCAGCATTGCAGTGTGACAGCATTTAAAATGCATCCCTGTTTAGGGGATGCATTGGCTTGGAAGGATCTGTTGTATTTGGAGTGGGTCTATGTTTAGACTAGATGAACACGAAGGTCACAAGAAGCTTTTGGGGTGGGCAAAAAAAAAAAGCCACATTCCACCTCCTACCCTCCATCACATATTCCTCCACACTTTCCTGCAAACCCTGCAATTTTAGAGATTTATAAATAGTATTAAGCCTGTTCTTGGCTCTCTTGTCGTTATGGGCCGCTCAGTTTGAGTGGCGGTTGTCATAGACAATTTTTATCATACTTTTGTAGAAAAAGGCTGGTCACTGAGCAGTAGAAAATTCCCTTTGAGGCGGCAAAGTCTTAGTTGGAAGAAAATTGGGCCCAACAAATGCTGATCTATTTTGGCAAGTAATTCTAAAAGGCATTAATATTCCACTGTTGCCAAAGGTCTCTGAATCTTTCAGGTAAACACTTTGACTTTGAGCAAATGATTTCAAGTGTTAAGACAACAAAGACGTATGGTTTGATAACCTGCAGCCATTCTAACCTGCTTTATATTCCTTTACATCTCATGAATTATCCATTTCATGCAGCTGATCCCATAAGGCCATCAGGAAAAAAAAAAGTTTCCTTGCTGACATAAACTAACCTATCTAGATATAATCTACATCATTAGCTGCAGGTCTGTCTGATTTTTTTTTCTCTCTATTCACCTCTAATTGTGACGCACATCCAGCACAGGCTCAGCAGAATGAAGCCTGGCTTGTGTATCAATAAAACACTGTGATGAGTCACGCATAATTGCGAGGGAGGTAAGGCAAATTCTATACAAAGCTATAATGTATATTTTAATGCCCTGTTGGAAGGGCTCGGAGATAGACACAAGGATAGACACACAATCTAACTGGCATCGGGGAATAGCAGAGGAAAAAAAAAAAAGGCAAAACCCTTTTAGACTCAGAACTGAGAGAAATAAATGATGTAATTGGCAGAAAATGTCTCCATGTGAACCCTTGTGGTTTGGAGAAGTTCTCCATTCGTTCTGACGCAGGAGTCAAATTTATACACATACTGCAATAACTAAGAAATAGCCCGGACTCTGGGAATGCCTGCGTGAACCTCTGCTCAGTTCATGAGGCTCTTTGCCCTTCAGTTCTATGAGATGCCCCTGAGATCGACAATACTCTAAAAACACCTTCTCTACTCATTTACATACTATACAACCCCTTTTTGTTTTTTTTTACACTATGGCTCAGCAACAACACATTTTATTTGACTGCTTATATAATTTAACAGCACACTGTTGATGCTACATTTGAAAGGGACTGATGATTTGAACAAGAGGCATTTCAAGCAATGAGGCGCACTCTTTTCGTGAAATAGTTCCTGATGACTCTGCAGCAGAGCATACCTGATTTGCGCCACAGGCACCTTGCGTTTACCTGCCTCTGGCAGATTTCAGGAAGCGCCTGGATTTCTCAGAGTGGAAGATGTGAGCGTCTTGATGCACTCCCAGTGGAAATGCTCGCCATGTTTCTGTCATTATCGTCTCTTCTCGTCAAATTGCATGAAAGCAGAGGAGGGCCTTTCTTCTAATTTGGAAAACGAGAGACAGTGAAAGAGTTTGATGCTTCACTGACAGTTTGTGATGAAAAAAACCAGTACTGGTTTGTCAGAAGCTGTAATTTTAAAAAAGATTAAAGATGCGTTCACAAGCACATGATGTACCCACGTAGAGTATACATTAACAGCACAACTCCCTCTAGATTATATGCATTTGGTTTGATTAGGTGTAGTTTGGTGAAGGCAGCACATCAACAATACATCTGACTGTGATGGATTACCGAGTACCTGCAGACGTGGCTGTCAGAATTTCAGCAAAGCAAACACGTTGCTGTATTCCTCCTGTGTATTTTGTCCGAAAGCCCAGATCGCTGGGTGTGACTGAATTGATCAGGATCGGGAACTTCTTATATTCTGTATCATTCTTGACAGAGAAATGTACGACAATTTTTGGCTATTGCCATTTGTCTGAAATTCCTCACTTGTTCACTGTCTAGGCAGTTCTATGTAGAAGACTATACAGGCTGCTCATGAGCAAAATCGAGAAACGGTTTGGGATGCTACTTAGGTAGTTTTTTTCTTTGTGAAATACTTCTGAAAGGTATATTGTGGGATACTTGTAGCCCACTATATAATTTACAATCACCACAATGCTGCAGAAAGCACGACAAATCCATTTATAGTGAATTGCAAAGGGAGTAGGGAATGATTTAAGACAAAACCCTTCCCTATTCTGCCTCACACAGGACACTCACCCCTTATTTACTTAAATTGATATATAAATGGCCAAGATCACATTGTTTATAGCATAGCCTACATGCTTTGCTCCATCTGGCAGATGAAGTACGATAACATAGTTATTGGATTAGCTGAAAATCTTATTTTAAATCAGAATTTCCCCCTAAGGCCCCAATTAAGCTTCAGTTGACAGAGAACGACTGAAACAAAGTAACAATTTATTGTCAGTTGTCGATGGTGAAATGAGTTGACCAGCAACAAGTGGACTCTCAAGATTCAACTAGGGATAAAGTTTTGTAATTGGAAATCACATTCGTCTCACACAACATGTAAAAGACAGTGACCAAGTGGGTGTGCCTTTGTCCTTCAACCATTCAACTCTGACTAATTCCACAAGCGTCAGTTACGCTCAAGTGTGTTGAAGTTTCAGAGCTTGTTCAGAAATGTGGGTGGTTGAATTGACAGCAGCTCTCTTCTAATAATAGCAGTTAAAAATGAATAGTTGGAGCACTTTAGTTTTGACTGGATGCGTCTTGATCAAAGTCTGACCGTGACAAAAACTGTATCGCTACAACTATATAACAATGGACTAAGTACTACTACATGTTATACAGTTTAGCTAATGTAGCTAAACCAGATTGCACTATGAAGATTGAAATGAAATTGGAATAGAAACAAGTGAACCGTTTCATACAAGAGGAGCTTGATCATCACATTACAACTCAGACTAATCAGACTGATTGGACCAAATTTCCTTATGTTTGTTGTCAATCTGCCGCACCAGTTATTGATCGTTAATCTTGGCTTCAGAAGGTATTTGACTAATTGCATAATTCTTTCAGAAGAGAAAGTTATTTTCTTGTGATTGATGATGTTTGTTTTTTCTCTTCTCAATTAAGCCTGTTCCACTTAATTAGCAAAAATGGTGCAGCTAATGTGTCACCTATGGGCCAAATTACAGAAGTGACAAAAAAGGGTGGACAGGGCAGAGAGAAAAATAAAGGGGAGTCTGGACCAGACTGGAAAATGTGTAGTGTCTGAATTGTTAAATCATGGGGATATTATGTCCCAAATAAACTTTATTGAGACGACTTTTTGATGGCTCTGAAAGATGGTAGATCCAAAGCACAAATACAAAGATACAAAAAAAAAGTGCTCAAATTTATTCAGAGCACAAACCAATGAACCAGGTATAAAACAAAGGATTAACTAAACTGAAACAGGGAGTTCAAAAACAGGCCTCCAGCTAGAGATGGAGGAGCCTTTGGAAAACCAAAAAAGGCAGGACAAGAGCTAGGGATGTGGCTTGACAATCTGAAAGGGAGCATGTAAAAGAGGGCTGTACATAAGGTGAGACAGATGAGGAAGATGAGCGTAAACTGTGGAAGAAGGTGGGGAGACTCAGGTGAGGGAAATGAGGTGAAGCAGGGCAGAGAGTGGTAGGATCTGCTATGACAGAAGAGTTACTGGGGAAAAAAAAATATATATATTGCTTAAATATTGAATAATTTTATAAAGAGTTTGGTCTAGACCTGCTCTATATGTAAAGTGCCTTGATGTAACTTTGTTATGATTTGGCGCTATACAAATAAATCTGATTTGATTTGATTTGATTTAAACAAATCAACCCATGATAGACTGATATCAAAATAAATTTCCCTTTTTAAGCAATCATTTTAATCAACCTTGTTCTGTGCAAATGTTGTCAATTCTCTCCTTTTTTTCTTAAAAATTTTTTATTGTGAAATTCAAGTAAATTTGACTTTATTATTTATATCAGCTCTTTTAGGCACAAAGCACTGATATCATTGCCTACACTGTGAACCTTTCAATAATTTCTTAACAAAAGTCTTGTCTTTATTGTATAACCCATAAACAGCACACAGACACACACATACAGAGCTATATCGGTACAGTGCAGAATTAATAGATTTCCTTCTTTTCTAAGTTTGTTCAGTGTTTTATTCCTATTGTAAACACTGAGACATAAATGATAAATTACATTTTCTGATTCTTTTACAGTACTTTGAACATTTCTCAAGCCCAAATACTGACAACTAATTTCTCTTTACAATCAGAAACACTAGCGCAGGTTTGCGATGAAAGCAGATAAATGAAACGTTAATATGTGTAACATGTAAGACAGTAATTTGAAATTCAGGCAGTAGAGAAATCTGCCCTAATGAGTTGTCAAAACCAGACGAGAAATTAATTGTATATTCCAATATTCTTCCTCTGCAGAAGTTCATATTATCAGCCTTTGAACAAACCTGCACAATTGAGCTGCACAATCATGACAAGAATCATCATGACTATTTTGATCAAGATAGAGATCACAATTTTTTTTAAACAGTGACTTTGAAAACACTGTGTATTTCAACAATGGACTACATTTCCTTAAAGAGAATTCTACAGGGGAAAAAAAGCAATACAGCAGCATGGTTGGTGATAATAAAGCAAATATCAAGGACTTTCGAAAGGGGAATATGGTTCAAATCCTCCCAAAAAATTGTTGTCTATGTATATGTCTGGTCATTAAGAATATAAGTTAAACATATCTGGGAGCTCTATAAACCAGCAAATTGTGGAAATAGAAGGCGGGGCGGTCTTTGTCTGATTTGTAGGAGGGTTGAAATTTGCAAATTTTTTATCTGCATTATCTTGTTTATTAATGTTTGGAAACTTTCCATTGTGATTTATTGAGGAAGATGCTGACCTTTGGGACTGGATTGAAGATCCTGAGAATTGTCAACTGAAGGTGAAAGACGTGACTTTATGGTTTGTTTTGCTTTCAGCTCATCACAGTTTAATTTGAAATTAAATTCTACAATAGATCCCATAATTATGCTCAGCTTTAATACCCATGAAATACTGAAATAAAATCCAAAGTATTTCTCTAGGATATTATATATATTATTTGGAATATCTATCTCAATGAATCAAATCACATTCTCAAAAATGAATTCCTTCTCCTTTAAATGTTCGATTTCAGTTTTTAGGTAAGCAGTTGTGTGTCTTACTAAATCATACAAACTGGTTGCAGTTCATGAAATGAAACAGTCTTGTCTCCTGTGCTGTCACTGATGATGACATCCTAGAGCATGCAGTACAATGGATGGACCTGGCAGCACATAGGGAAAGCTCCCTGGGGCGTGCCACTGTCAGATTCTCTATCCAAAGATCAGCTTGCTGTTAGCTCCCAGTAAAAGTATTCTGGTGTGCATAGTATCTGCATGGCTTTGAAAGTGTTCTACAAAAGATAACCTCTATGATTATTCAGAAATTCACACATTTTCATACACTGATTTTTTTCAGTGATAAAGGCAAATCTTCACTCAGACTTTTAGGAAAGTCTAATCTTCAACTCATAAATGACCAACCTGCATTGCATCTGTCTCTTTTGCCCATGTTGCTTTTTTTTTACTGTAAGATACACATGCATGCAAACACATAGGAGTATCTCCTGCTCTTTCTTTTTCAGTATGCTACTTACAGAAATTCTTATTCCTCACAGGTGAGGGACAACAGCAGACCATCAGTGCAATTAGTGCTAGAAGATCAAATAAAGAAGTCTAAGTAAGTACTAGTTAGGCATGTTCAGGTGTCAGGAGGGGTGATTAGTCCTCAGGAGATTCTTGAAAATGGAGACACATCACCCTGCTCTGATGATGAGAGTAAGCCCGTCTGATTGAAATATATAGTATATGAGTATATGGGTGCAGACCCAGACAATAACACATGAACTTGAATGTGTATTAATAGATCAGTTTTTGGCAGGGTCAAATTTGTCTCTTTTTCTCCCAGTGCATGGCAAATACGCATATGCCAATACCCATTTATAACTAGTAATGACCTCTTTTTTTCAAATAAAGAATTGAAATTGCTATGCATTTATGTTGCCCATTATAACTGTTATTTTACCTAACATCAACACGGTAACTGATGGTTCCCTTACAGCTGTAGCAGAGCTGAATTTCTGCTTCACAAGAAAAGCATTTAATTGGAGTATCGCAGGGGGGTATATAATAAATATTTTAGTATTAATAAATGTGGCCTGTTTATAGTAAGTATTCAAGCCCTTAAAAAACAGTTGAGGTGCTGTTTAATTGCATGTTAAATATTTCTGTAGTTAGTTTTGACCAGATGAACCATTTTGGATCTGGGACCCTAAGGGATCCAGATCCATTCTGGATGAGTTGCTTTAAAAGCGGTTAAAGGTAGGGTCTGAGCAAGATTTGGTCTGGATCGATGATCACTATCTATCCATCCTCTTAAATTAATCCACTTTGCGGATCCATTCAAGAGCCCATGAGGCGTCCCAGTCAGACCCTAACCCTCTGGAGTGGAGTCAGGAGCCTTGCTGTACTGTGAAATTCAATATTTGACAAGCCTCTATAGCTGCAGCTACTAAGCTTTTGTTTGAGGATTGGGCGGGGGGGGGGGCTTTAACAAACTGTCAAATGACACTATCAACTCATGCACCTCAATCTCAGTCACTAACATCACAGCAAGTGATCTCCATCTAGTGCATTGTCAATAAAAAAAAAAAAAACACAACACACTTTTGTGGCAGCGTCCACATCAACTTGTGGTTTGGCAAGAAATGCAGCAGGCTCTCAAGTTTCCACATCCACAAATAGTTCATTCCATCAATGCTGAAAAAAAAATACTGTATGTTCACAGCTATACTTTACAACAGGGTTACTTCAGGTATTTGTCATTGCAGGAACTGAAAAAAATATAGCGCTTTTCTATGTCTGTCAGTGCAGGTATTCAGTGTGTTTCTTTTGCACCAGATATAACACATTGGAATATCATTTGATTGCATCAGCTGCAAAACTATTCAAATTGTCTTTTAACACAGATTTCCATGTCTGTCTGAAGTGAGAGACTCTCCAAGCCATGAGCAAGCTAACAGCAAACTGATAAATAACCCAAAAAAATGTGGTATAGTCCACATTAATGCCTTTCATGTGAAGCAGTTGTGTTTTTTTGTTTGTTTGGGTTTTTTTTTTTTATGTGTGGAATTTCAATTTGGTAATACAAAATGTGGAATTACAATTTATCTGTCCTGAAAAGGGATTTGTCAACTCTTTACAATTCAGTTTTCTGCTCTGTTGTTATTCAACAGGCAGTGACAAATCAATGGCACCGGCACCAAACCTATTTGCAGCCCAGATCTCCCCACAGTGTCAAAACAACAGGACCAGGGAAATGCTAAAAATATGTTGACAAGGGCAAGAGTGCCCATGCTGCCTCAGGAGCGAAAAAATAGAATAAGAATAAGAAGGAAAAAATTGGTGTACACCTCCCACCAATCCCCACCCCACATGCACGCGCGCACACACACACACACACACACACACACAGAGAGAGAGAGAGAGAAACACACATACTCCCCCAATTTGAGTCACTTGCTCCTTGTTAAAAGGCCCCAACTCTGGACAAAGCGGGGGTGGTAATACCCCTAATGAAGATGAATATTTAGCTGCTTTTGAAAAGCTCCTGGATGGCTGCCCAGCCTGCACTTGCTGTTCAAATTGGCTGTACAATGAGGGTGTCGGAGGAAAGGGGCCCGACACATGGGCTAAAGTGGGGAAGTGGGGTGGTGGGGGCCAGTGGGTATGATTGGGGTGGCAGACAGACAAGTGGAGGCATTTGTGTCTGTGTCTGCTCCTCTGGCAAATGAGCAGGAAGTAAATACATGCACTTTGCTCCCATATAGACTGTGTATGCATGCACAAGCATGTGGGCACCAGTACGAGTACCAGGCAGGAAGCTGAAGACTTGCACTGGATCATGCAAAAAAACAGATACACCCATTTAAAGGTGAAGCTCAATCTTTCTGACTGTAATGTAAACTTTCTTTCTGACACATTTAGCACCCTTGCATGAATCGAAGTCATCAAATAATGTATGTGTCCCTTTGAAAGCTCTTTTATCCTGTGCACCCAGGATGCAAATATAATGTCAAACGAATCATAAAATTGGGATCAGTTGTGACAGTGTAAACAAAGGAGACCCTGACAATATGGGCAACAATACGACTGAAGTGAGATTTATTTAATTTCCTGTGTGTAACCAATCTCCTTGGATCTCCATTGGCTTTAAACATCTCCATCCACTCTAAAAAACCTGACCTCTATCACATTCTATTCTAAGAGGAATCATTCAAGGCTTCAATGTCAAAAGGTAACATTGCATTAAACCTCATAACTCAAATCTAATCAAATCTCAAATCTTCAATTTATTTGTACAACACTCAAGATTATCAAGTTCAATTATGTGAACCAACCACTCAGGAACTCTCAAACACATTCTAATGTTCATTCAACAGTGTTTCTAGTATTCATTCGGTAAGTAACCGTTAACATTAGTGAAATAACATATAGCTCATCACAACTAAAAGTTGGCATAAAGTGCAAATTCAATGGAGGAAATAACGCAAAATTCACATATAGAGCGAATTTTGGATCAGAGATATGAAAAACATGCTTCATTACTCTCCCTGCACTAAAGGCCAGTACAACGGAGAAGCTGCACCAAACATTATCCTCCACCCCACCTCTAATTCACAATTGAAAATAAATATATCCCTTCAGAAATGTACATAACGAAATAAATACAAAATTACTCTAATCATCATTAAATACATGATATCAAATGATTCTTCTTTGAATTGACGATAGAAAAACAAACCATATCTCCCATGTGAACACATACATCAGCACAAAATACAAACATGATGAAACGCTTGGACTAGATACACAATTACACGCAATTCTTCACCCCAATAGATTTTAATTGACCACCATGGTTTAGCATATTTAGCAGCACCCAATAAATAACTTAAGATCAGCTAAAATAAACACATTACTCACCGAGTTGATCCACGTTCAAAACCGGGCCCGGTTTTCACTTCCGCTCACAAGGTGGAGGACAGGAAGTCGGCCACACACCGAGCTAACTGTTGCCATTGGTGATAGCGATTAGCCATTAGCATTAAAGAGCATCTTTTCCGACCGGTGAATTACTTGTCTTGCAGGTGAAATTCGTATCCTGACTAGGAACCACACAACTTGCACTCTCTGCAGGCAGGCAAATCTTGCTCTCGTTGCCTTTTTCACGGATTATCTCGGTGATTTCTCTGCTCTTTCCGCGCTCTAACAGGTAGCTTCTTTCACTTCCGGGGCCGCAGTCAGAGAGGGCGGGAAAACATAACGCTCCTCGACTTCACCTCCTGATTGGCTGTTAGAGACTAGGTAACCCCCGTCACGTGGGGTTGTGTGAACCGGCGGTGCATGCTAATGTCATATGATTCTTAAGACTTTGCCGATATAACTAAATAAAAACAAAAGAATTAATATATTAATTAAATAAATCAATCAATTCTGTATTTTATTAATTTCACCATTTACTGTATTTTGCACCTGGGTTGCAAGTGCTCCACTAGAGGATCAGATGTGGCAGTCCTGTTGCTGAAACATCCAACTTGACCCTGACAGAAAGGGAAACTTCTGTTGGAGGATCAGCTGAGCAGTTTGCTGGTTAGTTTTTCTGCACTAGTTATCGCTGAGACTTGACAGGTGTGTGCGCTGTCTTCTCCGCAAGCTTCTGCCATTTACCCAGAACACACCACTCTGCACAAGTTTGCTTAAACTTTTTACGTCTCCACACCTCCGCAGAAGCATCATTTCAATTTGGAGAAAATATGAAGCCCATCTTTTTTTCATGACTTTGTGCAACCACTTTCTGAAACTCCCCACAGACTCAGAAAATGAAGTCTCAGGTTCATGAAATATATAATAATAAACAAACCAAATTATGCATAGAGTGTTTTATGTTATATATATATCATGAATTTGTGCTGTAAGAGTTGTGAAATCAGATTTTCTTGTTCTGTACCCACAAAGATGCAGATTCATATGTAAGATAAATTATAGTGCAAAAATGGAGAGTTTAAAAACAATTTTCATGATGAAAACACTCTGTAGTTGATCTCTTTTTGTTTGTATTATTCATGTCAAAGGATATTTATTCAGTTCATGTTCTTTTGCGAGTTCCTGAACACACTTTGTTGCATGTGAACATTTTTTTCCTGGAAACTGTAGGCAGCAGTAAGATTCTGAATGAAATCAACAAAGAAAAAATAGAATAAAATCTGAAAAACAATGGCTCTTGCACTATTCCAGGGGAAATTGTCAAAACAATCAAAATCACTAAGAAAAATTTTTAACTTAATGTTAAACTGCCCAATGCTGTGTGCCATCATGGTTTAGACAACCTTTGGCTGTGGCTGTGAACTCCCTGCTCCCGCTAGGTGGAGAGGGGAGATGTGGAGAGCTGCTGGCCATTAGCAGTGTTGGCTATTGGAAATGAAAAAGAGAAGAAAATTTGAGGCAACTTTGACCCCCGTTTGAAGTGGGGATAGCTTGTTTGTGAAGTGGAGGCCAAGTGCTCAGGTTTCATATGATGCTCTTGCATGACCTAGGGAGGCCTCAACTTTATATACCTTATTGACTATACTTGAGAAATCGCTTGAGCTCTGGGAGTTTCAAGGCCAGCACCTGACACGAATTCCAAAGAGATAAACATTAAAATGTTCTGTCCCAGGTACTGGCTCAATATCTGCATAATAAATGAGAGGTTTCAGCAAATGATGTGACAGTTAATTTCAAGCTGCATCACAAAACCAAATCTGTGATTTTTTTATGTATTTTTTTTATATGTAATAAAAACTCCACCAACACTCACTCTGTGGTCCAGTAAATGATTGTGTGATTAAGCATGAATTTAAAATGAAACCATGAAATTGCAAGTCCTCTCACCACCTCCTCTTAAGTTGAAATCTTGTGCTCTGAATGGGAGGGTTTTTTTAGACACAACTGCTGATCTAGCTCTCAGGGATGAGGGCTTGAGAGACTTAGACTTTTTTTGTCGTCTCTGCATTTCTTGCGAGGGAATTGGCAGATTATTTGGTCAACCTCGATCAGTTCCACCACAGCTTAGGGGGATATGTGCTCACTGACTAATATTGCCCAGAAATCCATCAAAGTCAGAGGGCTTGTCCCTCTTTTAAAACTTGTGCGTTCCAATCAAGAGCTCGGCGAGTCAAAGCCATCACAAACAGAGGCCATATTCCGCCTGCAACTGACACTGACAGATCCCGATGGAAATAAATGATGCTGTCTCTGAGCATGGCAGTACCTACTGTAATGTCAAATGAGACAACTTTAATCTTCAAAGCACTCCTATAAAATGATGCAGTTTTCTTTGCTGCTTTAATGTCCTTAAAATAAAAAATAAAAAGTTAAGATGCTTTTCCCACTCATGGGGGAGGACACGTCAATGTCTTCCCCTGTCTCGGAATGTGAGCGTTATACATCACAAGTGGTGTGAGCAGTTAGTTATGTATCCCACAGTGGTAGGGTGAATCCTCAGAGGTGATTTTGATGAGAAATCAAAATCACTAGTGTCACTAGTAAACAAAGACAGGAGCACGTTTTGTTTATCTATCGTCAGGAGCAGGTAGAAGTTAAAAGCTAATGAATGGCAGTTTAACTCAGCTGTAATAATTTGGCTGATAATTGTATTTTGTGATTGTTTTGTCTCTGATTTGAGTGTGAGCAATGCCATTTTGTCACTTATTATGTTGTATGTGATTAATGTATAGCATGAGTAGGTCTTGTGAACCTGCTCACTATTAGTATTTATTAGTAGTACTGAAAATGCGACAGATTAAATGAACATACAAGGATGGTGCTGTGGATGAAGACTGAAAGGGACAATTTGTTGGTTTTGTCTGTACTGAATGTTATTTCCTGCCTAGAAGGGGTGCTTGTGAATGTTGGTCATTGTTACATTCACATGATGGGAAGTTATAATAAGGCTGGGCATTTTCACTGATTTCCTGAATTGATTCAGTTAGAATTAGTGCATCCGTAAAGTATTCACAGCGCTTCACTTTTTCCATATTTTGTTATGTTACAGCCTTATTCTAAAATGGATTAAATTCATTTTCCCCTCAAAATTCTACACACAACACCCCATAATGACAACATGAAAAAAGTTTTTGAGATTTTTTCAAATTAATTAAAATGAAAAAAACTGAGAAATCACATGTACATAAGTATTCACAGCCTTCGCTCAATACTTTGTTGATGCACCTTTGGCAGCAATTACAGCCTCAAGTCTTTTTGAATATGATGCCACAAGCTTGGCACACCTATTTTTGGGCAGTTTTGCCCATTCCTCTTTGCAGCACCTCACAAGCTTCATCAGGCTGGATGGGAAGCATCGGTGCACAGCCATTTCCAGATCTCTCCAGAGATGTTCAATCGCATTCAAGTCTGGGCTCTGGCTGGGCCACTCAAGGACATTCACAAAGTTGTCCTGAAGCCACTCTTTTGATGTCTTGGCTGTGTGCTTAGGGTTGCTGTCCTGCTGAAAGATGAACTGTCACCCCAGTCTGAGGTCAAGAGCGCTCTGGAGTAGGTTTTCATCCAGGATGTCTCTGTACATTGCTGCATTCATCTTTCCCCTCTGTCCTGACTAGTCTCCCAGTTCCTGCCGCTGAAAAACATCCCCACAGCATGATGCTGCCACCACCGTGCTTCACTGTAGGGACAGTATTGGCCTGGAGATGAGCAGTGCCTGGTTTCCTCCAAACGTGATGCCTGGCATTTATACCAAAGAGTTCAATCTTTGTCTCATCAGACCAGAGAATTTTGTTTCATCTTGGTCTGAGAGTCCTTCAGGTGCCTTTTGGCAAACTCCAGACGGGCTGCCATGTGCCTTTTACTAAGGAGTGCTTTCCGTCTGGCCACTCTACCATACAGGCCTTTTGGTGGATTGCTGCAGAGATGGTTGTCCTTCTGGAAGGTTCGCCTCTCTCCACAGAGGAACTCTGGAGCTCTGACAGAGTGACCATTGGGTTCTTGGTCACCTCCCTGACTAAGGCCCTTCTCCCCCGATCACTCAGTTTAGATGTGCTCTGACATGCACTGTCAACTGTGGGACCTTATATAGACAGGTGTGTGCCTTTCCAAATCATGTCCAATCAATTGAATGTACCACAGGTGGATTCCAATTCAGCTGCAGAAACATCTCAAGAATGATCAGCAGAAACAGGATGTACCTGAGCTCAATTTTGAGCTTCATGGCAAAGGCTGTGAATACTTATGTACATGTGATTTCTTAGTTATTTATTTTTAATTGATTTGCAAAAATCCCAAAAATACTTTTTTCACATTGTCATTATGGGGTGTTGTGTGTAGAATTTTGAGGAAAAACATGAATTTAATCTATTTTGGAATAAGACTGTAACATAACAAAATGTGGAAAAAGTGAAGCGCTGTGAATACTATGCACTGTATATTTCAGTTATAATAGCATTTTTCAGTATGAATGAGATTCTCAGAGAACAAATGCTTTAAAACCTTTCCCTAACTCAACAGATTATTAAAAATATGAATGTTTAGATAGCAAATACGCACCAAAGCTGTTAAATTTCTATTCATGACCAACAGGTCATAAAATAATTGGAAGGCAAGTGACGTGCGTTGCTACCATACAGAGTTATGCCAGACATTTTTGAAGTTATATACTGTAATAACTGTTCTGATCGTGGAAATTTTACATACATACATAAATCAGCCATGCCCACATGATTAGACGTGCAGCTCAGCGCAGTTACTGGCACTAAACATACTTTCAAGGTTGAATGTTGTCTTGCATGTTTTTCGATGTACGATTGACATTGGCAGCTTAAATGTCACCATAAGAACTTTGACCATTTTATCTGTTTTATGAGCTCTCTTCATGCCATATGATTTATAAATTTATAAGTATGCATGCAAATATAAACCAATGTATGCAAACTGGATATTTTATTTGATCGCTTGGGGAAAAATAAGTGGGTCTGGTGCTCTCCGCTGCACAGCTACACTTACAGACAGTAAATGTTGCTGTTGCAATGTTGGTGTAAGACATATATTAAAAGACTTTTTGAATCAGTAATGGATTTATCCTGATGGAATCAACCTTTATTGGAAACACTTATTTATTTATTTATTTATTTATTTTCAACCAACACCATTTTATAATGCGCCCTGTGAGCAGTACTACACATCCAGGGCAGATTGGAGCCTACAGTAAATGACTGGCTAGCTGTTTAGCATGCTAACTTCACAACAAGGAGAGAGCTGATAGAGACAGGATGAAATTGGTGTTGTTTCAAATTGCAGAAGACGACTTTTAGTGAGTGAAGGAATGATGTTTGTAGCAACATTTCTTCAGAACTGACAAGTGAAAAGCAGTTAGTGCCAACACTTGCTATGTAGAAACAAACAAAACAAATAGCCCCTTTAAGATCATATAATTATTTAAGCATCAAAGTAATGTTATGAAATTTTCCTTTTTAGAAGGACTGGAGAAGATCTACATTTAAGGACAGTAACAGAAAAACTGCTCAAACTGATGCTCCTGAGGATGTGTTAAAGAGACAGTGAATAGGTACTTCAGACTGTATTGACAAACACCGTGGTCCTCGAGCTTTTGGACTACATCTATTCTTTTTTTTTTAATCTTTGTTGAGCTTTAATTTAACTGTGGTTAAATAGGGATTCATTGTTCCTTTGTTGGGGGCATAAATTACAATAGAAAGGCAGGTTGTTTTTTTTTGTTTGTTTTTTTTAAGTCGGAAACATAAGTGTACTTCACTGTATTTTACATATTTTCCTTCGCATGTCTCAGGCAAATTATTTATTTTCTTCTTATCTACAGCCAATACAAATCTCAACATAAAAAAATATCTCAAAAATATCAATCCTCTGCTTTGACTGGCAGGAAACCAGAAGCTTAGGTGTAGGCTCAATTTTATCCACAATTTCACACTCATCCTGGTCCTCAGCTCCAACACAAGACAGAGAAGAAGAAGTGGGAGGGAAAAAAAGAGAGAACAAAACAACGGTTATTCGGCACAGATCCCACGGGTTATCTGTCTGCTCGTTTGTTAATGACAAGCATTTGGGGTAACCATTGATTTCCTGTTGCACTAATTAAGAGTAGACTCATTAAAACGTTTGCAATACATCCTGTCTTAACTTTGCAGGTTGTTTTATTCTCCTCTCTCTCCGTTCATTCTACTTTGATCCTGGTTTGTCCTTTTTCATGTTGAGACAAGTGCTAGTATGTCTACACCGAGACTGATCACAGAGAATAATGAGGGTACAATGATTCTCAGCCCTCTCCTATCATCCATCTTTAATCACAAATATGCAATCTTCACCGAAGTTCAATGTGCACCCGAATAAATTGATTATATGTGTTTATTATATGACCTAATGCTCTTATTTTTTATATTTAGCCCGAGATTGTTCATAGAACTTTGATTTTTACCTGTAAACAGAGCTAATTCAGTCAGTTTTAGCCCAAGTTTTCTTGTACCTGAAGGGCAGCATGGTGTTAAGGATTTAATATGATGATTAGAGAAAACTCTTGGCTCTGATTCCAGCTATGATGAAGCTAAAAGTGGGAGCTATTTGAGTAGACATCCATGTAGAGGCACAATCTGTATTAAAAGCCCAGTTTTTCTCATTCTGAGCAGCCATATTGATCTGTCCAGCTGTCCTCCCTGTGTGTGTACCCATCTGGTGCCAGGTCAGATATCTGTTTCTAATGCCCGATCAGTTCACAAGATGATGTCTTGTAGTGTAGTGTTGGAAAAAATTGTTCCACCAGAAACTCCCAACCTTTATGTTATCTGGCAGTGGAGAGTTATTTCGATGGGTTTGTCTTTATGCAGCCAACCTTTCATATATTTATTGATTTGTGAAATTCCTTCTGTTTCTCTAATAAAATAGAAGCAGTTATGTTTGTGATGTTCAAGTCTTAGAAAGTTGCCAGATGCTCAACAACAATGTGTTTTTCCAAAGATAATGTCCCTGGTCACTCAATATAATCCTCGCTTAAGACAGTTTTCTCTTGAAATAGTTCTTAACCAGAGAAATAGTCATTATTGTCCCAGAAAGATGAATGGATTATCCAGAGTGTAGTTTTGGTTTTATGTGCTGGGATATAAAACCAGAATATTGTTGTTTTGGGAAGAAAATATCTTTTCATTGCTTTGATAAGCACAGACAAAATTCCATTAACCTTCATTGCATTGTAGCAGTCCCAAGACTTTCAAAAAGTGGATGTTTACAAAAAAAAAAACTATCTGTGTACTTAGAAAACAACAGTAATAAAAGAAAATATATCATCCTTTTTTACATGTCATTTGGATGAACTCAAATAATTATTTTACTTTCTCTTCTAATAACACATTGATTTAGGATACTCTCTTGATCGACCTTCAATCATTGTATACCAATGAAAATTAGAAGTTTTGAATGAATGCACCTGGTCAGCAATCATCTGAAAAGCGATCATGTATGCTTTAATACTGTGGTGTCTGCGTTGGGAGAGGCATTGTGTGCTATATATTGTTGTCCACATTGTCGTCACATGGGGAAACAGATCTGTCAGCTTCATCGCTGGGTTGGCACGCCCCTTAAAGTGCTGGATTCTTCGCTTGAGCTGCTTAGATTGGCAATTTTGAGTCTCTGACAGCTATTTTGGGGATGAAGCTCACTCTCAGTGGAAGGTGTATCTGCAGCATTTCTAGTATAACAGCACTTTATTGGGCAGTTGACAGTTGTTTACAGTGGTCTGGAAGACATTACTGCACGAAAAGGGACAAAACTACATGAGTTCATCCCTTTGCTGTGTCCGAATGAATGCTGAAAGCAGATATGGAGCTTGAACAGACATGTTCTGTACATCATGTTATGCTGCTGCCTGTTGGAGGCCTCAGCACACTACACTCATTCACAAATTACTGTATTGGCTGCAAAAAAAGAGCATTATTTGCTACAATCTTACTTGGCCATACACAGGGGTGGGTGGCTAACAGCAGTGGGTAGTATAGTATCTCACATTTGCTCATCTAAGCTGTGAAAATCATTTCATTTAGCAGGCTGTTACCATACGATCATACATCAACAGGCTATGACTAAAAAGAAGTACAGATGAAAATGCATTTGCATTTTCTCCCTGGAGCTCATGCTGCAGTGTTTTTCTCACCCAGAAAGAGAGGAAAAAGCGTGTGTTCTTCCATTCATGCTACATTTCAAGATTGTTTTTCCAGTTTCTTTTGCTGTATCATTTTCTTATAAAATGACACCAGATAGAAAAAATAAATAAAAAAGAACTATTCCTGGATTCCTGGATTTTACTCTGATGATAACAGCCAGAATGGTTTTGTAGCCATTCTGCCACCAGGTTGTTGAGACAAGATTGTGTGGCTCTAATCAAGCTTTGGGTTTATTAGCTTTAGATCAGTTAATGGTGTTGCTTTTCTCCTTCTGCTGTAAATAACCTGTGTGCTCTGCATGTATTTTGTCAGCCAGAGAAAAAAGAAGAGGAATAGAAAACAGACTTAGAATCATTTTTTTTATGGATCAAAATTCTGAGTAATAGCCCAGTAAGAACTGAATCAATTTGATGAAATCTTCATAAGAAAAGAATGAGATGCTTATGTACGTGTTAACATAATGGTATCATTGGGCAGAGGAGATGAGAACGAAACTAGGAGATGAGGCAGGGAGACCAGGGACAGTAAAGAAAGTCTGGAGTCTCAGTTTGTTGGTTAAACCTTTGTCAGTCAGTGTTTTTGTAAATAAGTGAGACTTTCCTCGATATAAATTTTATACACATCGGGTTAAAGTGAGCCAGAAAGATCCAAAAAGGGATTTTGGCACTGTCAAATAATAACTTGATGTTTTAGAGCTTCTAGGAGAACGCACACACATGCAGACAAACACACACTCACACACAGAGAAGCCCCTCCCAGCAGACCATTGCACATGGTGATGGACCACTCAAAACTGCTAAACTTGTTGCGGAGGAAGCAACACCCGGCTCATCCAGGATCATCTCTGCTTGTGATTAGAAAGAGTTGCTGACCAAGGCAGACGGACACGCTCCTGGCATGACGTAGGGATCAACTGGCAATACTCCCACCACCCATTTGTGTCTCTCTACTAAATTTTTCTTGGAATTTTGTTATATTTATCGGCCCTCCCCCTCTGTGAATGACTGTCTGAGTGTCATGAAAAACTGGTTCGGCCATTAAAACACAGAATTGTAAGAGCAGTAAATACTGTACCTCACACTATGATGACTGCCACTCAGCAAGTGTTGCATAGGATTGCTTTACTTGTATTATTATTCTGTCAGTTTACTCTTTCACACATTTTACCTCTTACAAACTTTTTTTTTTAAATCTTGTCTTTTATTTTTTCCTGCAGCAGCAACAAAAGAAGATGTTTTCTTTTTTTGCTGTTCAGACTCTCTTCTTCTTAAAAGTTATCCGTCTTATGCTTTTTCAGAACCTAAATCTACAACAATAATAAATAAATAAATACAAATTCTTAATGACATACCACTTTCTCACATTCCACATGATGAACTGTTCCGTCGGCACTTTGGGAATGCAACACTTGTCCCATTATGATGGCAGGCATTTTCTGTCCTCCAATCGTGCTAGTGGGCAGCACTTCGAAGTGTGTGGAATGAACAGCCTGCAACGATATCAAGTGTTAGCAGTCAACTCAACAGGAAGCTAATGAACCATAGCAAACAGCTTGTGGTGTGTAGCAAGAGAGAGCAATTGCATCAAAAGCCCTCCATTGGCAGCTTGAGCATGCTTAAGTGAATAAACTATGGCCTTAGGCTGGTGGAATACAGACAGAATACAATTACATGTATACAACTCAATGTGAAGGAACTGGCATCATCTTCTATCCCTTATCTGTTTCCGGGTCGCGGAGTGCTGGAGCCAATCCCAGCTCACACTGGGTGAGGGCGGGGTACACCCTGGACAGGTCACCAGTCCATCACAGGGCCAACACACAGATACAGACAGAGACCTACAACCACTCACACTCACACTCAGACCTACGGACAATTTAGAGTCACCAGTTAACCTAAACATGCATTTGTTTGGACAGTGAGAGGAAACCCACGCAGGCACGGGGAGAACATGCAAATTCTGCACAGAAAGGCCCCAGGCACACGACCCATGACCTTCTTGTTGTGGGGCAACAGTGCTTACCACTATGCTGCTGTGCTGCCCCCGGCTTCAGTTCAACATGATGTTAGTTTTTCAAAAAATTATGGTCAAATTTAGAGGAAAATAAAGACAGCAGAGTGTCAATGTGTGACTGACTCAGTGATCTGCCTGTCAATCAGGATTAAGTACAGAGAGTGATCCTCCTCAGCACCACCTTTTTCTCAAAATATGGTATTCGGGTTTCCAAAAACCAAGATGGAGATGGCCAAATTATAAACTTGAAGCTTCAAAACAGCAGCCCACAAACCAGTGGATTAGGTAAAAAAATAAAATAAAATAAAAATTTAAATTAATAATAATTATTATACACTTTCCCTATGACAGGGTCTTTTCTCGTGTGGATTTCACTGCATGACACTTGAGGTTATTTTTTTTATTATTTATTTATGTTTTCAAATTAACATTAAGTGACGAGCACACATTGTTCATGGTGAGTGTGGGTGTTAATGAGTGTGAATTAATAGTGATCAGAGCTGATGCTGTACTTGCTGTGTATAGCTATGAGGTGTCCATGGCATTCATTCATGCTTGAAACAGCAGATCTATATTATCTTCTTTTCTTGCATTTCTCAACAGACCGAAACCAGCATGCTCAACTATATCGATCAATATAGCTCCCTAAAGCTTTTTTTTTTCTCAAGCTTAATAAAATGTGATGTCAGCCTTTGTTTGTGGAGCCTTTCTCGTGTTATCTCTGTGGTAAAATGAGACTGTAAAAAGAACCTGTTCGACTGTTCCTGCAATGTATAGTTGTAGTTACATTTACTTGTTAGCTGACCTCTTGTAGGCAAAGTAAGTATCAAAGGTGAGAGTACACAACTTCACTACTTGAGTAAAAGTACAGATACTCCTTGTCAAATATTACTCCAATACAAGTAAAAGTAGCTTAGTCAAAATTTTACTTAAGTAAAAATATGAAAATATTTGCTTAAAAAATTACTTAAGTAAAAGTATAAAAAACTACCTCAGGAAATACAGAAAAGGAAAGTAGCTTTATTGTCATTATACAATACACTGATGCGATTCTGCTAAACAGACATGTTTATAGCTCAAAAACATCTTCAGTTAAAGAGGCCCTACAAGAACTGCTCTCTGGAGGGGTCCCGTCTAGTCTCTAGGCTCTGATCTACACTCTAGTCTGTGGAGGGGTCTGGTCTCTGGGGGTCTGCTTTTCCATGCTGTAGCCCAGTCCATCACTCACTCTACAGACAACTTAGAGTCACCAATTAACCAATTAACCTAGACATGTTCGGGCCGGGAACCGACCCCGCGACCTTCTTATTATGGGGCAACCATGCTAACCACTACGCCACCGTGCTGCTTGAGTCACCATATACATTTACATCAAGTCAGCAATTAACCTAGACATTTTCAGGTGCCCGGGCCGGGAGCCGAACCCGCGACCTTCGCTAACCACTACGCCACCGTGCTGCTCGAGGCAAACGGCTTTACTGTGCTTTACTTCCCAACATGACAGACAAACAGCTTGTTTTTGTAGAAATTGCTTCTATATTAAAATCACATAAAATAGCTATTGTGTTGCACTGACTGACATGTTCATTCATTACAATAACTGTTGGCGCTATTTCCACATGGGAAATGACAACAATCCATCTGCCCTAACCTCCTCCTCCCTCATGCGCACTTCATACCTCATAGCCTGACTGCTTCAATTCTTCCATATAAAACACAACTGTGAGTCATAGCTGTTTCTATAGAGGGCTTGTTTCTGAAAACAGGACAGTGGGGTATAAGTTTTTCCTTTTTCTTTTTCTTCAGGGTGGGCAGCGGATATGTTTTTTTTTTTTTTCAGGAAGAGCAGACTTCAGGATCCTAATGTATTTGTAATGCACTCCTGCATCGTCTCTGTAGTATTCAAACCCTGGTATTAATTAGAATTCCTCTCCTATGGCCTCACTCTGAAAGTATCCTCTTCCCCAAGTCATTTGCCCATGTGTCATGCAAGTCTTCCTCACTGCAAATCCTGCCCCTGTTTTCCCATGCAGTTGATAGACTTGCATGAATGTAATATGGCCTGAAGTATGCAATACTCTGTGGTAGAATCATAATGTGAATTTCCCCCTTTGAATAGGAAGAGTGGGCCAGCTAATATTCCAGTTCAGGGTACAATGGTAATATAATAAATTTTATTTTTCTGACCACGTTCATCATTGTCAGATTCAGAAAACCTGTCATGAGTTCAGGATTTAAATCTAATTTGACTGAACAGAACCTTGACTATTGATGAATTACATAATATGCATCACAATAGCGGACTGGCGACCTGTCCAGGGTGTACCCTGCCCTCGCCCAATGTGAGCTGGGATTGGCTCCATCACCCCCCCGTGACCGGGAGACAGATGCATTTTAACTCCTTGTGCTCAATTTCTCTTGTACGACCCTGAACAATTTTGACTTCACTTGATGACTGCTGAAAAATAAAAATGAAAACATTGATATATAAATACAAATGCGATGTGCGAGGCTTCAGTCGAAATGGCAGGAGGCTGATGAACTGGAACTTGAAGAAGGTATCAAACCACTTGAAGAAAATATCTAAAAGGCATTTCTCCAAGTAAGTTAGTGGTATTATTCTGGCCCTGAAATGTTTTACAGCATTGTGAACATTTTGTGAAAAGGGAACAGTCTTCCTGATGTGACAGACAACTAAAGTTGTGAAACATCATGGGAGCAGATAGTTCCTTTTTTGTTGCTTTATGAATAACAACAAATTAATCATTGTCAGAGTAAAATCATGAAGGGTTCAGATACTAAGCTCAAGCGTTGAGGCAGACACACAAACCTCAGACAAACCAAAGCTAAAGGGGAATTGGGGCAGCTGTACACTACTCAATATAGTATGTGGCTGAATTATTTATCAGATGATTCAGTTTTATCTTATTTAAAGAAGTTTGTTGGAAATTAGAAGTATTTAACTTTTCTTTTACAGTTAAAACCACAAATTTATTGTACCTTTTAATTTTTCAAATTATTACAGAGCTTACAAAAACTTTTTTTGTTGTTGTTTTTTTGCATGAGGTTGACTTGGGTTGGCAGACACACAAAATATACAATATATGGCAAATAAGCCTGAATAATTTTAGCTCTGTTTTGGTCTGGACCAACTCCTCAGGAAAATTCAGTTTATAGCAATATAACACTGCAACAAAGCACAGCTACTAATTCATACCTTTTCGATTACTTTTTTTTGGCCTTTTTGAAATTCTTTTTTTTTTTACTTTAATTTCCATCATTGGACCTTTTTTAAAAATAAAAATGTGCAAATAAAATCTAACTTTCTTCTAACTTGTAAACAAAATGAGTTAAATCTGTAGTGCAAGAAAATGCACTTGACACAGAATGTGTTAATGATGAGGCCAGGCTGACTGATGCATTGGAGTCAAGAGGGGAAGTCGGGGGGGGGGGGTGACTTTTGTCAACCAAATGAATTGTGGGTCTCAACTGGTATATCGACATCGAAATAATTATCACCGTCATCATCGCCGCCATGTGTCATCCTCTCTAGTGGCGACAGTTTCTGTTCCTCCGCTCTCAGTTCTTCTCGTGTTCTTTGCAGATCGTACCTCCTGCGTGTTCTGGCAAACAGATGTCTTATACTCCCCTCTGCATCTCTTCTTCTGTCTCTCTTTAAGATCATCAATTTTTCTTCTTCTATCTCTTCTAGCAGGTGATTTGCCCCGTTTCTCTGTCTCCGGTGTGCTCTGCTTGTTATTTCCCAGTCCTTCTCATTACAAAAGGTGATCACCCATTGAGCTCATTAACCAAGAGTGAACTCCCTTCCCCCACTGACTGATGACTCTGAAAGGGAGGAAGGGCAGGGCCGGGGGATGGGGGGGTTTGCTGTTGCCACACTGACAGCTTCTTCTGAGAGGAAACATATTAATGGCTCCCACTTTTGACTAAAATGCTACGTGCAGACACTCCTGTCCCAACCAAGACGCTGTTAGCGCACTGCTCGTCGGTGGTATTTCTTAAATGCCAGCGTCAGTCATGAATAGGTCAGGACAACAAGCACTTAAATAAGGCTTTGTCACTGATTAATGAGAGAAGGAGAGGACTGTGAAGACCTCCGACTGCCTAGCACAGATAAAACAATAAATGTTTAGTAAATATGTCTCCTCCCTCCACCTCTTTCTTTCTCTTTCTCTCCCTCTGTTCTTTCCTTCCCCTGGTGGAGAGAAACAACGCCGTCAGAAAACTGACAGCTGCTCTGGGGATCGCGGAAACACATGTTCCCAGCCACAGGACTGGGGGAAATCCAATCAGATCCCACCGAGCTCACGGTGGCTCAATTTGCAAAGCCAACAGGCCTGTTACCAGTATTGTTGTAATGGTATTAACAAGTTGGATCCCAGCCAAGAAGCACTATGGCAGTAACATGCTGATTTTATTGACTACTTATCCATAAAAATGCATCCCTTCTCCCTGCATTATGCTCACGCGTGGCACAAATCGACTAATCTGTGCAGATTAAAGTCATTTAGAGGAGATTGGAGTTCACCCATGGTTTTATTAAAACACACAAATCTAATCAAAGACAATGTGTAAATTGGCTGTCTAAAAGGCAACGATTTGCCATGGTCTAGAGCATTGAGGGGACAAAAGAGATGTTTATGGCATTGAGCTGTGGCTATCAGTCAAAAGCAGTGCTTTGTGAACATCAGTCAGCTGAAAACACAGATGAAAGCAAATGACACATTCTGAGATGTAATAATTTTGTGATTTTTATATCTTTCTCTTACTAAGGTGAAATGCACGATCAGGACACAGATAATGCCAACAGCTGCAATAAGCTGCAAGATACTACACACACTTAATAAGGCACTATATCTAGACAGATAGAGTTCAGTTTGGTTATACTGTTTATTTAATCTGAACAGATGCCTGAGTTTCAGCCATGTTTTTTTTTTTCTTCCAATGCAATTAACTCGTGGAAATGATTTACCCTTGAATAGTTGTCAGATCAATTTCTCATTGGAGGTATTTGTAAACCTGCTGTGGCATCCGTAGCCCATCAGATCCCAGCCACTGGGCACATCAGGCCCCACATGAGTGGGTTTATACTGCAACACAGTACAGTGAACCCTCAAACAGAGACTGGACTCCTGTGGTTCTGAAGTGAGGATATACAAATGGTATGAGATATTTTTTGACGAGAGAGAAGAGCCTGTTATTCCATATTGCTAACGTGAAGAATTGATGAGGATATTTCCCAGTGGCTTTAAAATAAGCTGTTTCTGTGTCATCTAATCAATTTCAGGCCAGGTACCTTAGAACTATAGCTGATGGAACAACACTGTTTCATAGTGCTACTGATAAGTTCAAGCTGCCTGTTGATAGGAAACAGAGGTGGGAAACTGAAAACAATCATCACTATACACCTTTTTTTTTCTTTGCCTTTACAGTTTTCCACTAAATGAACAACAATAAATATTATATTAATAATAAAAATAATTGTGTGTGTGTGTTTATATATGTATATGTACATACAGTAGGGCTATCTGGCAGTAGTTCCTATAGTTTGGACTTTATCCAAATTTTTATCAATATATGGAGGAGTCTCAAAGTCAGAAAATGTCAAACTGTTGCACTCCACAGTTTATCTGTGTACTTCTAAATGTCTGAAGTTATGCAAATACAACACTGAGATACATCCTCCCGACCAATCTGCTAAACTTCAAAATTTGATAACAGCATTTTAGGGTTCATAGCCAATATTTTGATAGATGTCTTTCTTTCTATCTGCACATAAGGAAAAAACATGGCTAAGGCTTAACAAAGCAAACAGTGCAAGTTGGAGTGTTACAGGATACAAACTTCTCTCGCCCATGAAACACAACCAGGCATTCATCAAAAGTCAGCACGACAAATATCAAAGTTCTCTTAGGAATGATGCTTTCCCTGCCCCCCTTCTGACGTATCAGCTCAAAAGTAAAAAGTCTGCACCTGAAGATGTTGGGATGTGAAGTCACACACACAGACAGACAGCTGTTTTAAACAGCTAAAACAGGCATTACGTGCATAATGTGTACAGCAAATTGAAAAAAAATATATCATCATGGTAATTCTATGCTTAATCAATTTTTATGAAATGTGAAGGCAAAAAAAAAAAAAAAAAAGTCAACTATATCATTTTTTAATGATAAACATTGAATGGGGTCAAATCAACCCTAAGGTCAATAGCAGGGTTGAAGTCAGTGGGTTTATGCTCCAATCCTGAGCTCCCATTTCCCATAGAAAAGAGCACCTGGACATAAAACGTGTGATGTTTCACATGCTGGTGTATGCCAACTCCTGGACCTGATTGGATTTTAGTTTGGTGTTAGTCTTTATTCTTGCATGCATAGGTCAGACTTTAGTGATACAACACATCACTGGTTTTGCTTCCTCTTTTGACAACTGAATTTCTGAAAACTAGTGAAATTGCCTTTGTGTGAGAAACTTGTATTATTGATTCCATGTTTTTATACAGATATTTTGCTTCATAACATTACACTTATGATATCTTAAACGTGTGCTATTTATTCATACTTTTATATCATTGGTAATGGACACAGAGCAGGCTGCACTTTAGCCTGTTGTGAAGTAGCCTGCCAACACACATCTCCTGTAAATATTTTAGACAGAGCCAGGGACTCTGTATGTGGACACATGAACCTTCAAGCCATTTCATTTGACAATTCCATCCCTGTGGTCTGAAAAGTAATCGATCATATTAGGTGCAAGTGTCTCTGTGAGCGGAGAGCCGCTTTGAGTCCAGATCCAACCAAGGTCTCTCCGTCATTCACCACATTTCAATGCCTAAACCTCTTCAATTTTAAATTAAACATGCTGCCACACGTAATTATGAGGCCGACTGTGCGCTGTGTGAGTGTGCATTCGTAACCGCCTGATCGTTTTATGTGTCTTTATTATGAACAGAATGATTTAGTGCATCTACATCGTTGAGACATCAGGATGATACTTCTTGCCCTCTCGCAGTCTTCATGGCAGCTTCCCAAGGACAGGCGGCAGAAAGCAATTGCTATTAGTGCGCATATATAGTCCGAGCAGATAAATATAGGCTGCTTTTAGCAGATGAGCCATGGTGCCATCAATTAAGATTAGGGCGAGTGCTATCACAAAGTCATAAAGAACAACAATAAGGCATTCCCTCAATGTCAAAGGTAAGATGAACATGTACAAGCTGTTGGGAAAAATCAAACCCAGGCCAATGGCTCATATACATAATGCTCACATTGACAAATAGCTATTGATGTTTCTTCATCAATGAGAGTGACACGGCTCAAACAGCTTGGAGGGGATCCCGATCAGGCACTGAGATAAAATTATGCAGAAATTTGGCAAGGATGAATCCAATTTATTTATTTCAGGCACCAGTGTTATTTCTCTTGCTACATCGGGTGGGAGGGTGAAATGCTGGACTTCTTCATGCAGCTTGGGAGTATTTACTAAGAGGTGAAGCCTGCCTCTGTCCTGCTGCTTGAAAAGAAGACTTGGAAAACATGAGCTAGGGGAACAGAAATAGAGCAGACAGTTGTGTGTGAAAATGAGAAAGGGCAGGGATGGAAGTCATCTTCGCTCTGTTGTCCAATCACAGTCCACAGCTCCCCACCAATCCTGTTGTTGCCCAGTGTTCTTGTCCCATTCCCCTGTAGTGTCCTCTTTTCTCTGGCCTGCTTGTAGCAAAGAGTATGGCAATAATCTCCATGCCAGGCCAGAGGGACCTGGACAATGTGTGTGCCCTGCGACTCTCCAGTGGTTTCCAAGTAAAGGCCATCACTCTCCCTAATTAGCTGGTCTCTTTTGGGCTGTGACTAAAATCACCTCTGTGGCTCCTTCCTCCATCAGATCACACCTAATTTTAATTAGACCCCTCGGAATATTAGGCAGGGTCTTTGTTCCGCTTCCTCTCATTAAGGAGGCAGACAAATGAGTCTTTAAAACCCTTCATACATTTCCTCTACGTTTCCCCCTCTAACTCACCCCCATCCCCCTCCACTCTTCACTATTGTCCTCATCATTTTCTTGTGCACGGTCTTTTACTCTGATATACAGTATGCAATCAGCCCCCAGCTACGTTAAAACCATGTGAGCAGTGATTGCCTGTTCTGTCCAAATAGCCCAGCAAAGTCACTGCTTGCAAGGACTCCAGATGCTGTCTGACCATGCAAACCTGTGCCCACAAAAAACATTCACAGTTAATTTTATAGGCAAAAGGTTAAAAGTAAAATAAAATAAAATAAGTAATTAATTAAAACACACTGGTCCATTATTCCAGCCTTAATATGCAAAGATACATACATACTTTAAAGTTTTAAAGTTGGTACTGTGCCCAAAGAGCCAGTGTCTCCTTTTTAATCAATTTCTAACAAATTGATAGACATTCAGTGGATACAAAGTTACAGTCCATTGTTGATGTATGGCACCTGACACCCGGCCCAGCCAGGATCACCACACCACATGCTTGTGGTGACAACAGTCAGGAACTCAAAAATCTGGGAAAAAAAAATAAAAAATAGTTTGGAGTTGCCCTCAAGAACAACTTACACTGTAAACATGTCCTAACATGGGGTCCTGAGTGGTCCTGAATAACTGGGCTTAGGTCAGACACACTAGGACAGAACTAAGGTTGCAGTTAAAATACTTTTCTTGCGTGAGAGCAAATCATCATTGTATAAGCTCACCAGTGTTTCAACTTTAGGAGCACTTTGCATTCCCCCGGAGGTCTTCAGTCCCACAACCAGAAGCACTCAGTTTCTTTTTTTGTGTTTTTGATAGGCTATGGACACCCAAGTAAGCATGTCAGCAAATTCCCACCATTGCTCACTTGTTGCCAAAACAAAAGTTGTTGTGTAAAGAGAGTGTCCAACTAACCCAGCAAGGCAGCTGCACTTCTCACAAGAGAGAGGCTTTCTTGCCAAATTTCAAGTTGTTCCGTGGCTGGACCTGTAGTTTGGACCCACCAGCCAGCTACAGGTGTGACATAATCAAGAAGCAGCTACTTGCTGACAACCGTGGCAGCTTAAAGTTAATAGCTAGCTCGCTGCTGTAGCATGATTGTGTAATAGATGGCATTAGACAGATGGTTCATCCAATCACCTGCCAAGTAGCATTTTGAAAGTGCCCGTCCTTTTCCAAACAATTTCTGACAAAGGCTTCCCGGATGGTTCTGTGTAACAAACCATTTGACACATTAGGTCAGTCTCCAGCACTTCCTGTCCTGCACATTCAACCTGCTCCACCAACTGGAACAGAGAGCAACTGCAGCAGCAGGTCCGAACTACGACACAGACCTGTAGATGTTGAGTGAGGCGTCTACAAGTGATTCTTTCCTTTTCTACCTGCTGCTTCTGTCCCTGAATAAAATAATTATATTCAGTTTGCCAGCCAATTTTATGCTGAATACAGAGTGTGTCTTTTAATACTGCAAAACTGTTCTGGTTATTTGCGTTAACTGGTGACTCTAAATTGTCCGTAGGTCTGAGTCTGAGTGTGAGTGGTTGTTGGTCTCTGTCTGTCTCTTTCTGTTGGCCCTGTGATGGACTGGTGACCTCTCCAGGGTGACCCCGCCCTCACCCAATGTGAGCTGGGATTGGCTCCAGCACCCCCGTGAACAGATAAGCGGTAGAAGATGAATGATTGAATGATACATTAAAATTAGAAATGTAGACTGAATTTATTTTCATAATAAGCAAACAGATGGAAAACAGCATGACGAAGTCCAGCAATGGATGCTTGACACAAAAAATTATTTCCAGATGAGCACCAAATCATATCTTTGTAGACCTCACCCAGTTTAAAATTTTTGATACAAATAATTTTTTTGGACTATTTAAAAAAAAACAACAAAAAAAAAACATAACAAACCTAATTCTTTTCTATAACTGGTAAAAAAAAATAAAAATTTAAATTGGAAACATGATCTTCAAAATAAAAAAAAAAAACAAGACACAACTCAAGCTTTTGTCATGGTCATAATAATATGAGAATGTTAAAGTTGAGTTTTTGCGAGTTAAAAAGGCATTTCTACACTTAAAAATATTACAGTAAGCGCTTTCAGTCAGAGCATTTGCACCATTTTATTCTATCTTTCCAGCAGTAAATTGTAGTTTGGGCATTTTGGTCTTCTGTGTTTTCAGTCTGCTGGAGAAACTGGTAATCTCATGTGTTTTTGTTATATAACCGTTGTACAAAGGTGGTTGAAAGACATTTATGCTTGCGGGTTCTTGACACCGAACCTGACCTTTGCATTAATATTCTAAGGTAGTGCTTGTCAACCTTTTTTTGGGGCAATTTGACCCTATAAGAAGAGACACTGTCTACTTGTGACCCCTCATTGCAGGTTATGACATCAGTGTAGACACTATTGGTGATCAGTTTAACCTTTTTCTGGGTCGGATTATTTTAATTCAAGAACTGCTGAGGCCCAAGATGGGGGAAAGTTTACAGAATTTTATAAATGAATAAAATATATTTTAATCATGAGTTAAAATATATTGTTGCATAATTTAAAGGTGGCTAAAGCTACACTCAAAGGGACGCTTTGGGTAATTTGAAGATTACTACTCATAGTAGTCAGTGTATTGCCTGCAGTAGATTCTGCAGCTGGTTTGAGGAAGCAGCCTGGACTACCGGCTCAAGAGCTTAGCGATGTGCTGATGTGGACAGGGACATCCGACAAATAAATTCTAATTGTTTTCACCATGTTAAAGACAGAGAGATGTTGTTGTCGAGTCAAATCACTTTATTTTATATATATATATATATATACATATATATGTGTGTATATATATATATATATATATATATATATATACATATATATGTGTGTATATATATATATATATATATATATATATACATATATATGTATATGTATTTAAACACCCCTTTCTTTTGAGTCTGTGGTAGGTGAGGTAGATAAGGTATATGCAGATCAGCAGTTTGTATAAGAGATGACAAACAAAAGAAAATGAAAAAGAACTGATTACACCTGCAACAAGAAAACACTGTTCGGCGTAGAGACAAGAAGATTCCTTTGTGATTCAGAATTAACAGAAGAAGAACTTCTGTACATCTGAACAGGCTGAAACAGAGAGAGGAAACTCCTGTAGAAGCTGGAGTCCAGGCCAGAGTCCAACAAAGAGCCCAACTGACCTGCCAGGGCATCAATTGAGCCATAATTTGTCGATGTCTTAAAAGTAAGAGCATGCCAACCCAAACCTACTCCAGGTACACCACCACGGGTAAGATACAAACCTCACACAACCTATTGTCAAAAAGCCTGAAATATTCCTTTTAAAAATGTATGAATGTGAAAGTAACATAGTCTGTATTATAATGATAAAAACGTTGAGCCATAAAATCGACCCAGAAATGTGAAGTACGCGACATTAGTGAATTAAGAAGATGAAAAGTGAATAAAATACTTCCCGGTGAATAGTGTGAGTTTGATCCATGTCATCCCAGGAACACAGACAGCCCTGAGCATTTAGTGCAGCTCCTCTTTTATGGGCAATGATGTTAACAATGGGCATGTTGACTTCTCACCAGCTGCTAATCTTTTTTGATGGTTGCAGCACCTGTAGGAAAAAAACAACCGTCAAAACACATTAGTATCTTCCGATGGCAACTCAACAACAGAGTTTAAGTTCATAATCTCTCTCACATATTATATTAACATCTGCAACCATTTAGCCCAAGTGAATCCAGTCTGTGTATGTGTCTGAGGTACACGTGCATGCACGTTTACTATCTGTCTGTGTAGATGCACTCATGGGTGGTTGAGTAATAGATGCTGGTGCTCTGCCAGCGCTGCACGCCCCTTGTTCATGAATTATAAAACCAAGAGCAATTATGGCTTTTACTCAAATTAACCAAAGCATGCTGGATGCAAACTGTAATTGGGTCAGCGGTTATTTCCTGCAACACACCTGGGCTTGCTGTAAATGTTGGGTATCAATTATGAATGGCTCCTCTCCTGCCCAGGGTGTGTAGCAGACCATGGCACAACACAGCATATACAAGTGCATTAGCATAAACATGATGACTGTAATAATCTCTATGATAATGCCTTAGTGTCTCTTACACATATTGTATCAGCACCTATTTGTGTGGATTCCTGGATCAAAGGGGATGAAGGGTGTGTTTGCTCTTTGACTTGCTCTTATTATGCGGAGCTAAGTCAACTCTAATGTAATATTTCCTTCGACATTTGTCCTTAAAAAGGAAGCATATTTACACTCTGCAGTAATGCTGAATTACCGTGTTATAGTTCAGCAGATTTGTGGTAAAAGTCCTGCTGTGTAACTCAGGTCTCGCTTCTGGAACTTGTGGAGATAATTTTGGGCAGAAAGATGTCACATCCACAAACGATGCGTGTCTGAATTTAGGTTAATGGTCACTTTACAATTGGTTGTAGGTGCGAGTGTGAGGATGAATGGTTGTATGTCTCTTTGTGTGTACCCTGTGACGGGGTACTCTTTGTTTCTCGTATCTATATATATATCTGCTGAGTGCTTTAGGAAGGGGTCACTCCTCACTCCCTGCTACAGAGTTCTGAGCTCGGTGTGACTGAGTGCCTCTTGCTGCAAGAGATGTAATAAACAAGGACCAAGATGCCAAAGTCTCCTTGTTTTATTCTCATCACAAGAGTTTTGTGGTTTTGCCTCCACCACACTGGAACTTCAATAGCAATAACCAGGAGATCTCCGACGGAGCAACTGCCAGTGGAGGAGCCAAATATGTTACTGTGATGTTTGTGTAATCCACTGTGTGGGCATTTGGGGCGCTGTACTGTCACCTGGTGAGTTCAGGTATTTATGATGTGACCTCACTGTGGTCATCAGGTGTTTGGCCCGGAAGGGTAAATGGTTTTTGAGCGCAATGGCGCGGATCGCTCCGGTTTGTTTGTGGAGCATCAGATGTGGATGTAACTGATGGACTTGGCCACGCACACGCAGAATAAATGTTACTGTGATGCCACGATAGAAGCTTCATGGACTCTCATTCAACACTTGAAGAACAAAGGTAGCGGTGCGTCCACCCTGGTCAAATACCTCAGTAGTGACTTAATAGACTTAGCTCCTATAAAACAGTCACAAACCTGCATCAGTGGGAACTTCGTTGTGGACACTTCGGCCCGTTTGGTACGGAGCGGAGTGAAAGCTGTGGACGAGTGTAGCTGCTGGAAGCGGTAGACGAAACGTCAGCGTCAGAGGTGGATGTCGACTCTGGAGCTACGGTGCTAATGCTGAGCCGGCTGTGGAGCATCGGATCACCACGTCACCGCACGGAGGTATGTGTGACGCTACACCCGTGGCCATTTAAATGTGTGCGCGCATAAACCCAATGCATTGGTTGTTGATCTTTTCTTTTTTGTGTGTGTGGTCGTTTGCTGCGAACTGTATTGTTTGACTGACTAGTCATTATAGAAATACGCGACGTGGTGTCGGACGTTAACGTTACCGGGACTAATTTACAAACTGTTAAACAACCCAGTATTTCGCTTGACGGTGACGAAACACAAACTCAAAAGCGCGTTCAAACTCACTGCAAAGGCGCTAAATAGGTTACAATCTGGCAGGAAAGCAAAGTCAAACAAAGCAGCCAACATTAAGATATCCATACAAGGGTTCATATTAAAATATGATAAAACACGGGTACAAGATGCTCTTGAAGAATTGATTGAAGTGTGTGATGATGTAAAAACACGTGCATAACTCTGTGTTGGGCTTATTGCCATGTGATGGCAAGGAAAAGCACAAAATTTGGTTCGTAAATTTGGAGTATATTGCAAATACAAAAGTGGGTTTTATGCAATGAAGATGAAAAGGAAAGGGGAAATGTTGTGGATGACATTAATCCTGTGGATAGTGTTTCTAACATTAGCAAACGCTCAGGTCATAGGAGCGGGAGGTCGAGTACCGCATTCTCTGCAGCCAGAAAGGGCAGCAAAAGCTGCCTGTGCTGCAGCTTTAAAGGCAAAACATGCTTCAGATGTGAGAAGTTCTTCTCAAGCACCCACCAACGGCATGCATTCCTACTTGGGAAAGGACAGAAGGAACTGCCAGTGGAGGAGCCAAATATGTTACTGTGATGTTTGTGTAATTCACTGTGTGGGCATTTGGGGCGCTGTACTGTCACCTGGTGAGTTCAGGTATTTAGGATGTGACCTCACTGTGGTCATCAGGTGTTTGGCCCGGAAGGGTAAATGGTTTTTGACCGCAATGGTGCGGATTGCTCCGTTTTGTTTGTGGAGCATCAGATTTGGATGTAACTGATGGACTTTGCCATGCACACACGGAATAAACATTTGAAGAACAAAGGTAGCGACGAATCCACCTTGATCAAATACCTCAGTGAGTCAATAGACTTAGCTCCTATAGTCAGCTCTCACCATTGCATTCTCTACATAAAAAAAAAAAAAAGTTTTATGAAGTCAGAAAAAAATAGTGCAAATACCCCCCAAAAACTGTGTCAAACAAATCCAAACCAGGAGATAGACTGTAGAAGACAAACAAGGACAGAATCAAAGACAGCGTGTGTTGGTTAGTCAGCTGAAGTACAGTCTGCCATGTCCCACATGGGTTTGATGTATCTGCACTGAGATGTGGTCTTCCAAGCATTAATCAATTACCCAAAATGTAAACATATGCTGCTCAGCTGCTTGTTCCTGTCTGGGCCATTTAACTCAGTAACAACAGAGAATCCACTGCAACTGTCAAAGTGTGTGGAAACATACAGAACACATGATTCATAGTATCTGAGCTTTAACTGCCACATGACCCACAGTACTGGATGTGTTTCCAGTTAGTAGTATGTGAGGAGGTAATCCAAGAAATCATTTTATCAGTGGAGCTGTTTTCAGGTGCAGCTTATTTGTGCAGCTGTAGGTGTAAATGTACAATGGACAGGGCAAATATTCTCCCACTGTTCCTTGTTCACCAGGTCGATTGATTTCCGGAGTGAATAGCGTCCTGTGGTGACCAAGAGGCAGCCCAAGCCTTGATTTGATGCTTTGGTTTGCGAACTGTTGTCTGAAAGATGGGTTTGTGGGGGAAGTGGTCAGTCTGACCTGCTCTGTATTCTGTCCTTTGTCAGGCAGGTTGCCGTGTGCTGGACAGTCTGTAAGTCACACTGTAACCACACCCATAATGCATACCTAGATTCATGGGGTATTTTCCTATGATCTGTTATATATAAGAAGACCACAAACTCATCAGGACAAAATGATTAGTGAGGCCTTTTTTTAATGGATTGGTATGATTTTATGACATAATATTATTTTCTTTCTTTAATGAAGCAACTCCCTTTGATTCACCTTTTTGCTCTATTCATATTGTCATAGTGTGACGTGTATAATGTTAAAATTCATGTTTCTACACCTCACCAGTTTTTGTGCAGAAGTTTCCCCCACATTATGGATCACCAGTGTCGACGCTGGCAATTAAAATGCACTCTGAGCAGGTAGGGAGGGTCACTTTGTGGTACTGATCATTTTCCTCTCATTAGATGTGTGATTCCTGTAGTTTATTACACAGTTTTTTATGTCTCCAATGAGAGCTTGGTCATTCTAGTTTGTTCTGTACCGCCAGGTGTTTGTCACACCATCACACGGATTCATCTATTGGGAACCAAAACCTTGCACTGCACTTAGCACTAAAAGTAATTCACATCAATGTTAAAACTAAACCTGAAATTACATTGGAATGTGATTTGGTCATCAGATAGACTTTATGTTGAACCATTATTACTTTCTCTGTTGTGAATGCATTTTTTCATGTTGTGCCAAGGGCTGCCTGAAAATCTACACCACATAACATCTATCATATTTAAATCACTAATTTATGCGTTGCTTAACTGCATAGCCTTTGATATTTGAAGTAAATATCTTTAGTATTGTCTGCACTTCTTAATGTGTCTTGGAAAAAAAAAAAGTTCGACTCTGACTGATTTGTTAAATATGCTCAAGAACTGTCATGACCCTGTGGAAAGCTCTCTGTGTTCTCTGTATTTAAATCCAGAATTAATTTACAGTAAAAAAAAAACAGAGCTATTAAACCATTGTAACACTCTGTGCCCCCTCAAATTCACACACACACACACACACACAAAAAAGGTTGTTTTCAAACAATACACAGGTAATTTTTTTTGTTCTTGTAACATCAGTTTATCGATGTCATAATGCCTGTGGTTGAGATCTCATTTCAATAACAAATGAGATGTCATTATTTAGCAAATACAACCCAAGCTCACATATCTGTTTTCAGAGCTATTAAAAATGGATTAAGGGAAAGAAAGTAGTTACACTTATGTTTTAGAGGAGCTTATGAGCAGACAGCTGTAAAGCCACAGTGTGCAGGATTTTCCAAATGATTGCTCCAATATTGCTTGCAGTTTGTAGATAATGGTGTGATTAGACACCATGAGCACGTGTCCATGGGTCTTGACAGGTTAGTAAGCCACCCCCCCCCCCCCCCCCGTCCCTTTTTTTTTTTTATCCTTTTTTTTTTATTTATGTGGCTATTAAAACAGGAGACATTGTAGGGCATGCAGGGACATGTGGATATAAACCTTGGTTTGTCGTGTTTATGGTTCAGGCTGGTATTATCAAGTGTTCTCTCCTAGAAACAATTTTTCTGTAAAACTAATTTCTTTCCCAAATTGTCCTCAGATTGGAATAGTAATTGCTTCCTGTATTGAGTTAATGGGCCTTGTTGTTTTTTTCTTGAGTAAAGAATGGGCTACATTTCAGTGCTACATCTGAGTGGGATAAAGACATTCATTCATTCATCCTCTACTGCTTATCCATTTCCAAGTCGTGGGGGCTGCTTGAACCAATCTCAGCTCAAATTGGGCGAGGTAGTACGGGGTACATCCTGGACAGGTTGCCAGTCCGTCGCAGGATCAACATGCAGAGACAGACAGAGACCAACAACCAGTCAGGGAGAACATGCAAATTCAGGTTTGAAGAAAGGCCCCAGGACCAGGAACCGAACCCGCGGCCTTCTTATTGTGGGGCAACAAGAGCGCTAACCACTACGCCGCTGTGCTGCCAGGACAGTGTGTACAAATCTGAAGCATCTTTAGTTTCTGTTGTTTTGGACAGTTTCAGGTATAAACCATTCTTAACTTCAAGAATCATTTATGCTGTCCAGTGTTTTACTCTCTGATGTTACAGGGAAACAGGCAACATCTGAGGCTGAAAGAGTAAAAAACAACTTTTCAGCCCATTGAATTTCGATTTAAGAGATCTTTCAGAATGAATAAGAGGCATAAAGCAGAATATTGAAGATAACACTACTACAGCTATTAGCTCTTATCAAATACATATAACACTTAGTACTTAAGCTGAAGTTTCTAACGCCATTGAATCTTTAGTGATGTCACTCACCTGTAAGTCACTTGGACATAAAGCTTCTGCCAAATGACTAAATGTACCATTCCCAGCTCCATGCCCCATTTTCAAAAGAAATACTTCATATGTTAAGTATGTTGTGGGATCCTGCAGTCTAATAAAAAACTATAAGGTGTAAGTATATAACCTCCAGAGCCTATGACATTGAAGGGCTCGACAATAAATTACCAAAATTAATGCTTCACAATCAACTATAATGAAGTGACAGTTGCTCCGTCAATGTATCTATGCCTTTCTGACTGACTACTGGTGTGTCAGTGAAGATCTTGCACATCACAGGAAAAGAGACTACTGTGAATTAACATTGGATTTAGATTCTTCTGAAATCTCCACATGCATTCAGTCTTTTCAGCAGCACATTTTAGACCCATGTTTCACTTCAACCAATTAAAATGTATTCATTAATCTGTACCATCACAGTCAAAACAAACCCAGAAAACTAAACAAAGCATGGGAGCTTTACAGCCAGTGTAAGAATCGGATTTTACAGTTGCAAGTAACTTGTAGCTGTAATGATTTTGCAGCCACAGATCCCTGCTGAGTGGCAGTCTACTCCATCCTCGTAGTCCCTTACGAGGCCTCTGGCAGAAATGCCACTGCACCATCTCGAAAAAACTCATCTACTACTCTGAAGGTGTGCGTTTATAGAACTCAACATGTTTTCAGGCCAAAATGAGTGTAGTAATTTCTCCTACCTCCCTCCTTATCTTTTTTAGATCCTTCCGACCACTAAAATCACTTAGTGAACCGAATTTAATTCACGAGAGAGATTTTTACGTAAAAAAAGTTTTAAAAAAAAGTATTTTTATTTCAAAAATAAAAAGTTTTCCCTTGAAAATTGTGACACTGCAGAAGATGCCACTTTCAAACAGTATTTAGAAGGAGAGAGGAAGCCACTGTGATGACACACTGCTGTGCTAATATCACACTATCAGATCAAGCAGTCAAAGCTGCAACGGTTCATGAAGTAAAAATACTACAAAATCACAGCCACAGTGTTCTTACTACCATAATTTTTCTGATTTTGTACAAGCTGAGGTGATATTAAAGCTCTGCAAAGCAAGTGGTTAGAGCAAGAAAGGTTACACCTCTGTGAGAGAGCCTAGCAGTTCAAGATTTTTTTCTTCTCTAGTGTTGGAGAAGTCGACAATGACAAGGTCCTAATATGTTAAAAGTTACTGTCAAAGTGAAGCATTTGATTCAAATTCAAAACAAATTTACTTGCATCAAAAAAATAATATTTTACCTTGACGTTACAGCAAATTATGAAATAACAGAATGTTAATTTTTATGTTTTACTCCATTTAATAATAGAAAAAAATTCCCAACAAAGCTAAGATAAAAGGAGCCCTTCTGTGACCCGACAAAAGCTATTGAATTCCTGCCTTTAAATTATTTTGGTACTTTAGAAACTTTTTGTGTGACTTGGCTTTTGTATCCATTCGCTGTCGGCATTATGAAATCCCGCTATATGGACAGATGTCAGATTTTATAGTCTGCAGAGGATGAAGCGCGCTTTTATTCACTTCATCCTGCAGGAAACATCTCAAAACAGCAGGGGTCTCTGCAATATGGGTCAATCAGCTTAAAGAATGTACACAAACATAGACTTTATAAAACATTGCTTTCAATGGGCTCTCTCTGCAAATACAATGTTACCAAAGACACTGTAGTTTATGTTACACTTTGTGTTTCCAAACTTAAGCGCTGGGTCAGTGTCCATCTAAGATTGAAGCCGGAATGTATAAATGACTGCAGGATGCAGCTGTTGGAGACGCATGGTAAGCGTGCAAAGACTTGGTTCTCCTCCTCCACAAAGCATTGTTTCTCTTGATCTGTTTTGAGAGATGCTCACCTTGAGCTGTTCATCTGTTTCTATGGTGATTCTCCTTGTGAGCCTTCTCAATTTTTATCACTGTCAGGTTTCAAGTATAGTTGTTGATCTGCGCTGTGCCAGCCTTGATATTTTTGTGGCAATTAAAATGTTATTTCCACTGCATTAAACCACTTTCAGCACAACATCATAGGTGAACTGACCCAACTGATTAATTGGCTACATAGGAATACATAGAACGGCGATAATGGAGATTGCAAAATAAAAAGTGTGGATGTGCCGAAAAAGTGATGAAAGTGATCCAAAACAGAATTTGAAATTGTATAACACGCTGCCTAAAATAGCACATTTGGTTGTTTTTAAACTTTGCCTCGATTTCCCCCCCTTTTCATTTGCCATAGGCAGCCCTTGAGCAATGTTGAGATGTCGACGTGTTAATAAGACAGAAATCAGTGGGATGTCCTCTGTGAGAAATACTGCTTTTAGTGTCATCATCATTCTCCGAATGTTATGTCGGGCTTGCCAGCAGGTCAGCTCAGGTTACGGAGAAGAAATGAAAGCAAAATTAATCTTCTGCAATGACTCTAAATAATGAATACGTGAGGTTTACGACAGGGGAAATAATGGAAAGTGAGACACTTGAAGCAAATTCAGGCTTCAGTGATTTAGATTGATTGCATAAGTTAAAATCATAAAACAGAAGTGCTCATCTACATTGGCACAAAAATCCCAGTTTTGTTAATATCTCTTGTTCACACTCTTGACAATGATTTCATGCAACTGGTACTGTATCTTTGATGTTGTATGAGAAACTGTGAAAGTAAATGCAACTTTATTTTTTTTTTATGAAAAAGCTCCAAAGGGCGGCTTTTAATGGACGATTGGTAACGCATATAGTAGTATCTATTTTCATTGTAGATGCACAGGGAGACATAAACACAAACCCAGCTCAAGCACTAAATTGTATGCTACTCCGTGGGTTGGGTGGGTGGGTTGAACTGGTCTTATGTAAGCAACAGCATGAATTTACTGTGATTTACTACCTACTAGATGACCTGCATTGAGCTGTGGAGTCCAGATATAAGATAAAATGTCAAGTTCTGATCATTTTAAAAAGCGCAACTCAGAGGAAGTTTGAGCAAGATGAGGTCCCCTTGCCCTGGGTATCCTTCAAAGTTTATTGACTGCTTTTTTTTTTTTTTTTTTTTTAAATAACCTCCCTACGACCTACAGGCTCCTGCTGCTTATGAAAGTCATTCAGAACAATTTAGTTGCATCGTCCCTCAGTCCCATTGTTCAGTACATTATGAATACACAGCCACCCAAATGCTAGCACAGCAAGCCAATCTCCACAGAGAGACACCTCAAGCGTGAATCAATACCCCTGACTTATGTGAGACAAAAGCTAAGACCTTGCCAAGCTATGAGCCACTTTGCCAGGGACATATACTCATGACTTTCCCATGGATGGCGAAAGTCCAAAGACACCCAATCAACCACAGCAACAGTGACAAACCTGGCCTGGTCCAAGTCCATTTTTATTTCAGTGAATTCAGGGGACCTGATATCGACACAAGCATAAAGCTTTTTCTTTTCCCAAGTTGCTAATTATTTGAATTGCAAAAGCAAAATATCCAGATTGATTACTCCCAGGATGTTTCAGCGTGTCACTGTTATTTTTCTCACTGAAAGTGAACTATTGTCTCTGTGTTGTAACAACACAAGATTGTGCAGAAATAAGACTACATGAAAATATTCACCCATTCAGGGACGGAGAGAGAGAGGCAGACAGAGAAGACAACAGGGCTAGGAAACACAGCAAAAGTGAGTTATAAAACACTGAAATCACTTCTTCTTTCCTCCCTAAAGAATTCTTAAAGAGAAAAAACCCAGGAAATTCATAAAACCCCAGGAAAAAAAGATAGATGGTTTTATTGGAAATGAGCTAATGTACCGATGGATCATATTTCTACATTGCTGTGAAGTACAGGAGGATGAAAGTTCATTTGGTTTCTCGGACAGTAGGCACTGCCTGCCTGTCATGGGTACAGAAAAAGTGTCTAGGAGGCATGATTGTCTGGGTGGGTGCGTGGGTTGATGGAGGAGCCACAAATCTGGGGTGCTCTGATGAGTTTGTTTGGAGCCCAGCTGTGTGTTTGCCTGTGACGCCTAAAATCCATTAGAAATCTGCTGGGGGTCAGGACTCCACTTCGACTGCGATGGCTCTGTGCCTCAGAGAGGCCTGAATGGCCCACCTCAACCTCATTTTCTCCACAGAGCAGGGGCTGTGAGGCAATCAGGCTCCACATGAGAGATACCTGGAGAGCCCTTAAGCATCAAAACACGCTGTCCAACCATCCCCAGAGACTCTAACAGTGTGGCTTGTTTGAAAGAGATAGGTGAATGCTAATTTGGTAGTGCCTGGTGTGTGTGATGCATCAATAGATTTGTGAAATGTAATTTTAGAATTTTTTTTTTTCTCCCCCCCAACAAAATTTAGTTTTGAGGGTTTCTCTTTCATGTGGTGTTTGGTTGTCAACAATCCAACAGTAGGTTTCAATTTTAGCAAAGCAAACATTATCTGATGGCAGAGCTGCTATGGCATTTTCATCCCTCAAGTCTGATTGGCACATCATTGGATGTACAAAATCCATCAACCCCAACTTGATTACAACTATGATTATTATTACTATTAATAGTAATAACAGCTATTTTGTAGCAGATGCATTAACAGTACTATATGTATCGTTAAGTGTTACCCGATATAACGTTCAGCGTATTTAACGCATAGCATCCTTGGATTTAGCTAGGTAGTTAGTCTTATAGTACTGTAGATCTAATTTAGACTTCACATTAAATGTTCTATTATTACTTTTTCTTTGCAGGCGGTAATTGTCCCCTGACATGAGCTTCAGCCATCTTTTGCCAGACAATAGGCTACAACAGGCTCTCTGGAGACTACAGTGGGTCACAATCAGAAAGTGGTGAGTTGGGCCAGGGCCAGCTGGTTAACGTCCAAACTTCATTTTTTTATATTGGTAGCCCAAGTCTAGCCAAATTGCTTTTGAAGAAGAAAGTAAAGGCAAATGGTAAAATTATTCTACATCAGCTTACAGACTGACTTCCTTGTTCAGCTTTCACATATCTTGCTTACCAGAGCTTAACATACATGCTCTTTTCTTGGATAGTCTGGGCATGCTAGCGTTTCATTTTACCTCAAAGTAAAGAAGGTTACAATGCTGGAATTGACTAGAAGCTTCAAGAGGCAGCGGTGGTGCACTGTAACAATTTTTATGGGAGGCTTAAATGTGTACATAGTTGTCATAGTAAAATGTTTTGGTCTTTCTTTTTTGTTCCTTTTGGGAAGGCCACAAGTGTTCAGCTGGTTTTGACTGTGTACCACTGGAAACATTTTTGTGTAGATTGAAAACAATATATTTCTTCATCCAGTTGAAATTATTAAAAACAAAAGCACCAACAACCTGAAGTAAAGGAGTGCATTTGGAACATTAAAGCGTGCCTCAAACGTCAGCAACAAAAACTTTTCAGAAGCAAGTTGTCAGATCAATTGGACATGTTGATGTCCAATCAGAGCGAGATAGCATCTACTTTCATCCTCACGTTATTGGCAGGGCTGTTGGCTGAGGCCGGGGTGGCTGAGTCCTTGAGCTGTCAGGGGGACAGGTTGTCAAGTGAGGGATATGTGCAGGAACCAGTCAGTGCCACCTACTGTGCAGAGGAAGCAGGAAGCATTTTTAGGAGAGGCACATTTACTAGCAGCCCTCTCATCTACACCAAGAGCTGGTAGAATGACCAGTTCTTGACAAGACTTCAACTCATGGGTCACAAAACATGTCAGAGTGGCAGAAAGGTGGAGAAGCATACTTAGCTTGACAGGTTCCTTTTAATGCTTGCTGCCTCTGCACTGTGATCTGTGTGATACGTCGCACATACAGATGAACTTTCAGCAGATTCGGTTTGCATGGTAATTTCCTCTCAAACATGAATCCCAAGCAGTGCAGGGATTGGAGGTGTTTTCACAAAAAATATGTCCATGGAGCTCAACATCATGTGAAATGCTTTGAATTAAAAACACCTGTATGTTTTACAATTTACAGGAAGAGTTTAAAATGCTTAAAAATGAATGTAAGATATTAAGATTTCTCATTGCAATCCAACTGATCAATATTTATCCAGCATGGTTAGATGGAAAATGATTTCTCTCTCATTTGTGGTCCTTTCAGAGGTGACTTCATCATTGGTGCTTGAAAGACACCATGCCCCTGAGTAACAAATGATTACCTCTGAATGAATCCCCTAAGTCTCGCTGCTAATGCAGAACAATAGGTAGGGAGAATAGGGAGGCTGTGCTTTGCTTCAAGATCTATTTTTTATACCCGGCATCATTTTTTGCTTCACTGATCTATCACTAAACAACAGCTGCTGAGCAGGAGCCAGAGAGATGCACTGCGGGGAGGAAGAGGCAAAGTGAGAGAGGGAGAGACATGGAGAAAGAAGTAGTGAGGGAAGAGGAGAGTAGAAAAAAGCATATAAAATTGAAGACAAGAGTTTTAAAGAGGTGAGGTCACCGGTGATAGCCTGAAGCTCTTAGGTTGGGTGGCCCACTGAGAAGGAGAGTGAGAAGAGGGATTCTGGCAGGTCTGACTCTCTCATGACGAATAACAAGTCACCTGAAATGGCTTCCTGGGTGGCAGCCATTAGACAGACAATTTGCAATCATCCCTGGCCCAATTTCGCTCACCTTCTCTCTCTCTCTCTTTCTCTCTCTTTTTCTCATATTACTTGGCTTCTCGCTCCGGTGCCCCATAGACCTTGGCAGCTTGAGTGACAGGGACTTAACTAGTCTAGTCACACAAATGTGAGAGTGGAAATGAGGAAAAGAGGGGGGAGAATTTCATTCATCTCACAAATACCAAATAACCTCTGCTGTCCGGCCCATTTAAATATTTCCTCCACATTCTCCGCTGGCCAGGGTTGCACTATCCCTATGCCATGTCACAAAGCAGCGGCATAAAGCAGAAGTGTAGTTACAGTGGCACATTCAAGTGCACACACAAAGTTGTGGACTTGATGTTAGCTTTATCACAAATACATGATGCAGCTTTTGGCACAGGATGATTCCTATATCAGAGCCCTGACAGCGGTAAATACACACTATGACCAGAATTACAACATTATATATCACTGATTATATACGCGGGGTTCCATTAATAAGCTGTGATGACAGCCTCCACTTTTTTGGAAAACCAGTGCTGTCTCTGCATGGAAACGCTTTTATTTAATGTTGTACTTTGTATTTTATTAGCCTTGTGCTCAACTGCACTTTATATAGAAATATGCTATTAATATGCATTTAATCCCACTGCAGTCAGCCTGTTTGGCAGCTTTCGTTAACTGGTGGTGATGACTATAAAGATGGCACTTCACTGTTAAGACACCACTCTGCTTAAAACCTTGTTAACATGTCCATGTGATTTATTTATTTATTTATTTATTTATTTTAAATTCAATTGCATGAATTAAAGAATTGGTAAATATTATGACTGTGAATTTCATCTCTGAGATATAGTGAACAGATTGCATGTTTTTGCTGTACTGTAAACACCCTGCAACCCTCCATAGGTAAACAGTATAGATAATGGATGGATGGATAAATGGAATTGTCTCCTCGAAGACTAAGTCTGGGTCTGACAGTGGTCATGCTTGTGCCTCAGTCTCTCTGATCTGCCCTCCTCTAACCATCTTGATCATCTCCGCTCTTTGGCCTGTCAACATAGTGAAACTAGTGGCGGTGGCTGAGCACTAAGCCGTATAACTCTATGAGGAAATAATTCTACGTCCAGAGTTGATGAACCCCCCCAAAACAGAATCTTTTGTTCACGCTGAAAACTCTGTGGTTGCCTTGTAGTGTCAGGAAAAAAAAAAGATCAGTTTGTAAAATATGAATTGCTGAATGGCTTACACTACGCACCAGTAGTAGTAGGTAGTTTCACCTGTTCCAGCTCTAGCAGTAAAATAGTTCTTAATATTATCATTCTTATAATGAGATAATATCCCCTATTATAATTTAAAAAAAAAATTGTGTTGAACTTGACTGAAAAAAACACATCCAGCGGTTACAGCATTAGATGATTATTGATTTAAAGTCGTCTTTGTCAGTGATGAACGTTATTCCAATATTTGCTCTTTCTTCGCTCTGTTTTAAGCCACTACCAACTCCTGTGGGAATTATCTGACTTGTTAGCTGCTAAATGCTCTGCCATGCTCAACAACCAGTCTTTAACTTTGTCTGTATGTCATCTGATGCTGAGCAGCAACATTTTCAAGATGAAAACAGCCTGGTGAGTCTGAAAATTATGCCATGAGAGAGGTAGGAACAAACCAAATCAAGTGAATAGGAAGACAGCTAAATAATGAGCTAAAACTCACTCAAAGATGAGGGGGAGCATTAAATTGATTTTCACATTGTCATTTGATGCACAGTTACTGTAAAATTATACATTGTAGCTTCTATAAGTGAACAGTCTATTTACCTCCTCAATAACTGATAAAGATAACCTTGAAGTTTCTTAGGACAGCACGGCGGCATAGTGGTTAGCCCTGTTGCCTCACAACATGAAGGTTGCGGGTTTAAATCTGTCCAGGGTGTACCCTGCCCTTGCCCAATGTGAGCTAGGATTGGCTCCAGCACCCCCCGCAACCTGGAATAAGTGGTAGAAGATGAATGAAGTTTCTTAGCCAATGGTCTCTTATCACCTCCCTCCGTATATGCTGCTTGGATGTCATCAAAACTGTCAGAATAATTGTGTTCAAACTGTTTATATGGCAAAGATTAATAATGTGCTAAAATGTGTGTTTGTTTCATCATCACATTGGCTGTGTTCCCATTAGTTGGCTTCTATGGTTTTACTGTATTTCTCCCCCCGAACACACACACACACACACACACACACACACATTCACATTCAGTCAGTTGATGTAACTCTATTATCTAAAACAGTGATTGTCAAAATGGGGTCTGGAGACCCTCAGGGGGCCATGATGATGTTTCTGGGATTCCCCACCAGATTGTGGATATGATATATGGGGAATTTTCATTTTTGGTAATGTACTCTGTATTGTCCGGGTAATCTTTACCCGAATTTGTTTTTGATGAGACACGGTCTATACTCACATCTGACTATAGAGTAGATACAATGTAGCCAATAAAATACTCTTTTCTGCCATTTTTTATAACTGCTTGTAAAACCCTTAATCTTTGTTCCCAATAATTTTTAAAGACACAATGAACTGCATTATCCTTTGTGATGTTGACCATGCAGAATTTCTTTTTTGGAAATGTAAACAAATTTAATTTCATTATCTTGCCATCTATTAGTAACACAATAACAGAATGTGCAACTATTTTGGTCAGTGGTTTCAAACTGTAGTCTGTAGTAAAGTATCTCAAAGCAAAAATCTTAAGAGATCTGGGGCCTTGTGAGGCTGGCTTAAAATATATTTTTATATATATGGTATCTCTAAATAATTACATCCCCTAATTGGACCTAATGGTAATGAGCTTAAGTACTTCATTATATTATTTATTAAATATTCATGACTGAATAAACAATGAAGATTCTATCATCTATTGTGTGTGATTGTGGCTATTATGTTTCATCAGTACTGTGTAGGTGTGCTTTGATCGGACTTGGCCCAAGATACATAAGCAAACACCACCAAAAATAACCACATTTATGAAAATATGTATCAACATTTAAAAGTATCTTAAAGCAGAGGCAACAGCCAAGACTAAAGGACACTCTCTCACGCAGACGTGATTGCTCATGGTAAGAAGCTGAACGTGGATGTTATCTGTTGGTAAGCACATAGATGGTGATGGCCATACAGTGTATACCGCATCACCATCAAAATGCCTTTAACTTTTCTTTCAGGACTCACCCTGACAGGTTTTCATTGTATTGTAACATGAAATGTGGTGGTTGAAAATTGGTTGTCAGGAACTATGGGAGTGCTATGTTATGAAGTGTCAGAAAACGGATGGTGCTGGAGTGATGAGGCACACAAAAGCCAATTGCCCTCTTTTAGCCAGCCAGCCGCTAGACGGTAAGTGAGAAATAAATTCAATCCATGACTACCTACAATTACCAGTTTGATTCTCTACCTCTAACTTGACTCTTAAGGTTAATCAAGGACATATTTGGTGGGGGAAAAAAAGCTGAGACATGTTTTAGACTAAAAAAGATGTTCAAATCAGAGGGAGAACTCACTTTTTTTTTTTAACTACGAGGTGAGCAAAAGATTCTCTGACTCAACTGGCGAGCCAGATGTTGTCCTGATGTTCAGCATGTGGCAGCACTCGCGGCGCTGACACCGTTTCATCTTGTCAGAGAGAAGCAGTGTGCAGTGTGATTATGTCGCTGGTCTTCTGTTGTGGTTGTAACTGCGCTACAATAACAAGGCGCATGTTAGCAATGTGCACTGTGCTGATAAATCTCACTTTAAAACGGAGACAAACCTCTGGCATCTTGGCCCCAGCACAGTCTCCAGTTATGAAGGCGCTTCCAACAATGACGCCAAAATTGTGCTAGGAGCCAGGCAGACAGACCACCTAAGAGAAGGCCCAAGGTCTGGTGGAAAAATTGAGACATTTCAAGTTTAATGAAAACAGGCTAATTACTCATATGCCACTCACACACAAGACAATCATGCAGCTAGCTGTTCATTGGATTCTCCCATTCTGAAATGTCAGATTTCCCTGAGACAATCATCAGCGATCAGGCCTGATGTGGCCTTACTCCAAAGGTTCAACCAACTACTGCTGCCTGCTGTTGTAACCTCTTCACCCAACCAGGCCACACCACACCTACATGTCCCACTCCTGCTATCTGCACACAACAGATGTGCACCCATACTTGCTCACAGTGATGGTAATTTCTGGAGAATAGGAACCAAATGTTGGCCAATGAGTTAACACATCATTAACACCTGACCCACCTGACAGACATTGCATTTTGGTCTTGGTAACTACTTGATTTATATATTTCTTTATCCCCAATCCTCCCCCATGTTGTGTTTTTTTTGGTAGAAAAATGAAACTGAATCATTACGTTGTACTCTCAAAACATTTATGATGGTATTGTAAAGTAACACACTGGGCTGTGTGTGCTCATTTCCTTGAATAGCACTTGAGCTGTGAAAAATAGTGAAGTATGAAGAATGTACAGACAATAAACTAATAGAGCAATGCGGCAGTTAGCAGCAGTGTGGACAAAAACACATCAGGGAAGGCAAATAAGTGAAAGGTGGAGGGAAAGAGGAAACAGGAGAGAGAACATCAAGGTTTTTTCATTAAGAGTGATTTTGCTGCTATTGTCCACTTTCCCTTGCACATCTTTAAGTAGAATAGTTTGTACTTCCATGGATTTTATAGCCTGAACAAAAAAAATGATGTGTGTAGTTTTATGCATAAATGGCTCAGTACTGTGATTTATCATATTTAAATGCATTACTGTCAAAGAAAGATAAATATTACAGTGACCTTTTTTTGTAGTATGAGATTCTTTAGTATAAAAGAATCATCAATATAAAAGAAAGAATCATCTCAGGCATTTCGCACTCCAGGGACGAAATTTTGATGTCAGAGGTGGGGGGGACAACTGGCTTGAGTACGGGAGGGGGGGCGGCGCGGCGCTTTTGGGCGGTCTAAAGGGAAGCTTCAGTTCGAGCGGCTGTTTTCCGCTTGGTCCTAATACGTGACCGTCTCCATTTAATGTAGCGTAACATTATTTTTGGATGGTAAAAACTGCAGGGGACCAAAACTGCCTTTTGAAAAAGTGCAGGGGACATGTCCCCCCTGTCACCCCCCCCAAATTACGTCCTTGTCACACTCAAACTGTTCTTGAAGCGTTGTGGTGGTCTAAATGTTTTGTACTTCTATCGTCAATAATTTCTGTTCTGTTATAAAGCAGTTTAAGATATAAGCTTTAAAAAAAAAAAAGCGCTCTTGAGCACAGGTCATCTTATCTGCTCTAAAACACAATATCTATAAATCTACTGCTGTGGTAACTCCTTGTTACTGTAAGATAAAGATAAGTGTAAGCTTTAGTTAGACGGAGTTTTTGAAGCCTCCAGTTTGTCATTGTCCTATTCTGTTTCAAAACCAGTAGAAACAGTATTTGGAGGAGAGGGTGGGGCTGTGATAATCGTTAGAGTGAGTTTAGGTTTTAGTCAGAGAGAAAGGTTGTTAAATACTTTTTTAAGATAACTTAGAGCAGCCTTTATCAGTGGTGGCTCATGGTGGAAGACTTTCGGAGAACCAGCATCGGATTTTTCAGTTTCCAACTGGCTTCTACTAATTGAGTTTCTCACTTTCTTTGTTTTGTTTTGATGCTGCATATTAAGTTGTTTCAGCCTGAAGGTTTATTCCTTTTTGGCTTTTTGTTTGTTTTTTTTTTCCTTTATTTTTAATATTCTCTCCCCCACCTGCCCGATGTCAACACAGAAAGGCTAAAGATCCATAGGACCTTTGGGTTCAGTAAGCTAAGGTTTTTGCTGGTTGCATAAATAACTGTTAGCTAAAATACTGTAGGCCATTGTCATCTTAAGGGTCCTTTAATGCAAGCTGTGACATTCCTTTTCATTAAAGGAACCTGTACCGTCTCACAGTCTTCCATATACAATCCCTCTGCACAGGTGACTGTGTTTTCACTCACTATTGCATTTGAGATAGGGAGGTGCAAAGAGAAAGAAGGGAGCAGGACTGTATGTTGTTCATTTATCAGGTCCTGCTGCAACAACTGCCTCTTATCGCTGTTCTTTGGTGACATTTAATACAGTATTTACAACATCAGGTCATGGGACATTTTATCCTTAACTTTACCTCTTGCTCACCCCGAAGTAGAACTAGAAGAGTAATTTCATATACTGTGCTTCATAAACACAGAATTTAAAATGTGAAAGAATGTAATATATGTCTGTGAACAATGTGTACGTTTGTCTATATATGAACTGTGCATGTGCACAATTCTCTTTTAAAGGAGTAATCCTTATCTAAATTTGACATCCTGTTTAAATAAAGGGTTTAATAATCACTAATGATAATAATAGTATCTTTGAAATGATATACTTTTTTGTTTTATATTTTAAAATTCGGTTAGTATTGTTGGGGCACAAGAAACTGTGTGAAATATTAATGAATAGGACTTAAAATTTCACAGAAAAAAACCAAACAAATAAAACCAAAACAGTTTGGCCAAAAGTGTACAACAGCAGTGGTGGGAGATGACACGTTCCAGTTCCACGCTGGAAATGTGAAATGAAATAGAAATTATAGTGCAGAATGACTTTTCTTACTGTCTAACTTAAAACTTTAACTGTCAGACAGACAACACCATGTGAGACCATTACAGTGCTGGCTGTGATCCACACTCTGCTTGCACACCAGCCGCAGCCAAAAGTTGACACATTGCACAGATATTGCTCTTGTCTTGATTCAATTTGCATTCGCCATCTTATTTGGAGACCACCTACTGCAGCGCAGGCGGATGGGGGGAGGAGGAGAGGTGCTGCTTCCCGGGAATGTTTAGTGAGCATCTGGCACTCCCTGATGTCACTGTACTCTTTAGCCATCTTTCAAGGACTCAAACTTACACCCTTAATGCTTTTAATACCACCTTAATTAAAGTCAACATTGCACTCTGATTCTCTACTGCAGTATCTAATGTTATTTCCCAAAGGTGTGATTTACTGTATGATTGTGCCTATCCTTTGACGCTTCTGTTTCTGTCGATCTGAACTTCTTTAGAGTAAAAACTCTCTACAGAGGAGCTCGGGATGAGAACACAGTGGACTTGCATCACAAAGGAGCTGCATTCACAGGACCGTGAGCACAAATCCCGCAAAAACCCTTCACCGAACATATTTAAAAATGGAACCCTTTCCGACCAAAATACGTTCATAAGAAAGAATTTGGCTTGTCTACTAATGAAGTCCCACCTATGACAGATGTGTACCAAGTTGAATCTTTTCGTTCGATGCAATGCACACACGGTCGGAGGACATTGGTCTGTTAATTGCTGTTTTTTTTTTTTTTTTTTTTTTAAAGGTAAAGCTGAGGAGGGGTGTAGGGAAGATAAGATCCTTACAGACTGTAGCCACATCCTAATACATAACCTTCTTTATGGTCTATTTTCCTCCAAATGGGACCATCATTTAGAAAACGAAAATCAAGTTGCATTGAAGAACACTTTAAACTACAGACTGAGACCATCAGCTCATAGGAAAATGTTGAGTAGATCAAATGAGAAGTATGGACATTTTCACATAGATTTCAATGCAATTCAACTTTGTACAACCCTCTCCCCCTCCCCGATGGTCGTAAAATAGAATGAAGCTTGAAGTTTCTTCAGCATTGTTTCTAGAGATTTTTTTCTTCCATTCTTACTTTCGAGCACTTATTTTTGAGCCTATATTTTAGTGCATTGTCTGTATGACGACTGATCAGCAGACAGCAGTGGCAGAAATTTGCATTGCACTGCCTAGGTCACAGGAGTATCATTTCACACCTCTTCCAGCCCATGCCCATAGAAATACCGTGCTGATTTCAATTCCATGACAGCATAAATTAAAAAAAAAAAAAAAACAACAACCCAGGTCCACCTTGTCCCATCAGGTGACTCTGACTCCATTTTATGCAGTGGTATTTTTTTTTTTTTAACAATGTTTCCAACAGGCTTAGAATTTAACTATTAGCGGGGGGGGGGGGGGGGCATAGCGTGTGACCGATGTGCATGCAGAGACTTGTTGCTGTAACCAAAGTTATTTTCTGTAGCTACAGTTTACAGATATACCCTAAAGGCATGACTCAATTGCGGGCCATTGATAGATGCCACGATTTACTGATGTTTCTCAAATGTCTCACATATGGGCCTGCGGCTGCACAGAGTCCTATCATCTGGACTCACTCGCTCTAGCTCGACAGCTCAGACACGAGTGTGAACAAACTGTATTTAATTTGAAACGAGTGATATAAGGGTTTGATGTGAGCGCGGGGAGATGGTTCTGTGATTTTTTTTTTTTTTTTGTGGCTGCATTGCTTCACCAGTCCACATGTGTTATGCACTGATGGCTGCTTGCACTCAACAAGCACCCAGCCACCAGAGCATACATAAAGGGATGAAAATGGATGAAGACTACAGAATGGTGAGCTTTACGTGGCCTTTTACATGAGAGGCGGATTACCACCCCGTTCCCGCTGCCTGGTTTTTGAATTGCATTTTTGAAACCTCAGGTTTCTAATATGGTCTCCTCCATGTCTGGTTATTTGCAACCAGAAGAAACCATATTTGAAGGAAGAGCTGAGGTGGAGTGAGGAGTGGACCTGACTTGCTCTGGAATCTATCCTGGTTGTCATGTATTTCAAGTCATGTGGTACAGTCAATCGCACAGTAGCCCCGCCCTAATGCGCACCCTGTTTTATGGTCTTTTTTCCTCTGTGACCATCAATTAAAAACAGATATTTGTTACATTAGGAAAACATTTATTGAGCTAATAAATCAAGTGATGAGGAGGGATGTTTTCCCATAGACTTCAATAATAACGTGACTTCTTTTTAATACAGATGGAGTTGCCCCTAATGGTCATTAAATAGAATGCATGTTAAAGGCTCTTCAGCATTGACTTCACTTTGCAGACCTGAATTCTCTATCGACTGTTGTCAGTGGTATTCTACCAGGATTCCCCAAATAAACAGGTCGACTACTAATGTCCATGTGCTTGTGCACAATACCAACAAACTTATTTTAATGGGGTAGTTGGCAGCATGTAGGCTCTTACTCATTACAGTTAGTAATGAGTTTTCTTACCACCATCAGTCATAAATCTAAGCCACGAAAGGACAACCATCCCACTATTTGAAAGTTACAGTAAAGTCATCTCTTTCCCCCATTTCCTTTTGCCTTTCAAGCTGTCTTATTATAAAAAGCAAAGAAAATAGATGGATATTTATAAGTATAGCATTTCACTCAACGATGCACAATTTACCCAATATTTAAACAGGAATATTCTTTTCTGGGTAAAGCTTGAAGGAGTGTGTCCTGTCTCTGCACCAACTCAGTGTAGGTGTTTTAATGCCGTCAAACGTCGAAATCAGAATTTTTATGTCAGTATTTCTAATGCAAGTGTGTCACTGTATACCACCCAAATATTCCTGGAGATGACATTACACCAATGCTTTTAACATCTTTTTTTTTTTTTTTTCATTATGGCCTCGCCATGGGCCTAATTCACTTTAAAGTCCGTTTTAGTGAAAGTCCATCCACTCACAGTGTTATAAAGCACTTTTGATAAGCATTTCCAGTCGAAAATGGGCGACAGAAATGTATGTGGAAATGTGGATCAGTAGTTACCAGGTGATATGTGCTTATGATGAGCTGTTTGATGGCTTTTGGCCGCTCTCAGCACATTATTAATCATATCTAACGACTTCAGATACTGCACTAAACAGTTAGCCCTACAGGATTCCCCTACTGCTGCAGCCAGCGCTCAATATGCTGCCCAAGGCATGACTGTTATGCATGACAAGTTATGTGCAAATGTGTGTGTGTGTGTGCATGGGTTCATGTGTGCTAGCATAAGAGATAGAAAAGGTGGTGAGGAAGACAGAGGGAGGAAAAGGGGAGAGAGAGGTAGCTGCCTGATCTCAAACAGCAAATTAGGGCCTTGCTGGAATCGATAACAGTGGAGCCATGCACAGATTTCATTAGTTGGCAAACGTGAGCAGCTAAAGGGATGCAAACGGATATTGATGTCTGAAATTGATTGATCTCTTCTTTCCTCGAAAACTTACACACTGAGTTGTGATGCAGAGTTTGTTTGTTTTCTGAGTGAATTTTCAGTCTTAAATATAAGTTTGTCCGTGGATACTTTACTTAGAAAAACAAACTTATTTTTTATTCAACAGATAACTACGAACTGTTCAAGGTTGATATCACAGATCCTTACAATGGACTTGCTAGGTCAAGTGATAGACATACCCAGCCTGCCCAGCTCTGCCTGGGTTCTCCACCACTAGCTGCAAAATATTTCTTTCGTAAGATTTAAAAATCAATAAACAAAAGTGACATTCGGGCCTTTTGCATCTTAAGTGAGTCCACCTTGTCACACGGGCCGCATTACAAAATACATCTAATGCACCCTCCCAAGTAAACGGAACAGATAAGCTTACATGGCTCAAATTCTATTTGCTATTAGATTTTAGCCTGATTAAGTCCCAGATGGGTGTGGTTTGCCACAGAGGGGAAACCAGAGATGGCTAGAAAGGTTAGGCAATCACAGGAAAGTCAATGTAGAATAGCTTTAAATGATGGACTACTTCTTTGATATTGTCTGAAATCCCCAGATAAATAAAAGCCCACTCATGTGACAGAGCATCTTAAAACAATGCTAAAGAGTATTTACATGAGTGAGTCAACATGTGAGTGGAGGCAATGGCCAGTGCCATATTGAAAAAGATTTAAAGTGGGAATATTATAGTTACTACAGATACATTAAAAGTCCAATTATATATATATTATAAATAAATAAATAGATCAATATTTTTTGTCATCATAATTATTCATTTACATTTTTTCTAACTTTTTGTGAAACTTTCTATTTACTTTTCCACACATTCACATCTACTCAGTAAAAAATTAGCTGCCCTTGCATGTGAGTCGCCTACGTTTGAGACGCACAAGTGCTCAGATCGGTGCAACGTAGCCAGGTGCTGCAGCAACGTGCTACGCTGCCTTCTTAATTTTTCATCACTCCTTTGATTTCCTGCAGCCATCTGATAAACGTGCGCTGTGATAGCCTTAAATGATTAATTGAGCCTGAATATGTGCTTTAAAATTCCCATTCATTATGGTGTGTCACATTTTATCTGCTGCACATTTAATCATTAGCCATATGCATATTAATGATTACAGTGGTACCTGTGTAACGGGAGTGAGTCACTTGATGTAAGTGTCTGCTGCTGTATAGTCACACTGCCCACAGTGCTGTGTGACACTTATTCATTCAGCCGAAAATCCTCAACTTCGTTGTGAGCTGACTAATGGCTTTCTGAGACTTTCAGCAAAAGAAAAATTGTCTTTGGTGTTTGCTACCTGGTTTAATGGAAACCATACATTTCTAACCAATAATTTTGTAATGATAGCTGTTTAATTTGGAGCAGCCTCTCTCTTCTTCATGTCCTGGAAGGTGGTGGCATTAACAGAGGGATGATGCGATGAAAAAATATCATGAAATGAGGACAACATCAGGACAGCAAGAGAGTTATTCATTCAAAAAGTAAAGAAAGGAAGTTCCTCAATAGAGAAGAGTTGCATTAGGGTGGATGTTCAACTATAGCAGTACCTGCAGCTGTTTATGGCTTCTCTCTCCCACCTCTGTATCCTCTCTCCCCAGTTCCTCTCCCTTAAACTTGACCAGTTGAGGCAGACAGCCGCCTCCTCTGAGCATGGTTCTTTCTGAGGTTTATTTCTCTTTTCTTCGCCAGTGTTGCTAATGCCAAGTGCCTGCTCATGTGCACATGGTGAAAAGTTTTACTTTTCTGAAACTATGGATAGTGGGCAGCACGGCGGTATAGTGGTTAGCACTGTTGCCCCACAACAAGAAGGTCATGGGTTCAGTTTCCGGGCCCTGTGCGGAGTGCTCTTTGTGATTGTGTGGGTTTCCTCCCACCATCCAAAGACATCATGTTTAGGTTAATTGGTGACTCTAAATTGTCTGTAAGTCTGAGTGTGAGTGTGAGTGGTTGTTTGTCTCTGTCTGTCTCTGTATGTTGACCCTGTGATGGACTGGCGACCTGTCCAGGGTTTACCCCACCCTCACCCAGTGTGAGCTGGGATTGGCTCCAGCATCCCCCGCAATCTGGAAATGGAAAGTGGTCAGTGAGCCCTTCTTGAAAATGTCACCAAACAAAAAGAAAACTTGGCTACCATGTATAGTTAGACTTTTAGAATAGCAAATAAAAGCTTATTTTCAGTTTCAGTCTTCAAGTGCAGTAGATCTTTTAACCTGGAATACATTTAAAATTCAACTTTCTGAATTCCAAATCACAAGGTTTTAGCTCAATATTATGATATAATTCAATACTGATTTAGCTAGATATTTTAATTAAAATCCGAAATTTCCAGGTATCTGAATTAGTTTCTAACACTGTAACAAATCTTCCTCTAACCTGATGCATTGTTAAAATTATTAATGTTAACATGATGAATGGACTTCAAAGCTGTTACACATAAGGTAATGCATTCGTTACTTAAAGTACGTAGTGTGTTGTAAATCCAAATCCACCAAACATCTGCCTGTAGACGGACAGGTGAGCTTGTCGGAGGCACATGTGGAATGTTTCCACTTCCCGCCTGCAGAGTTTGTAGTTCTGTTTGGTCATGTTGAGAATACGATACAGCATCAGACAAACATCAGATGACAACATGATGTAGTAGGTTGTAATTAGTGTGAGGAAGCCGCTGAAAGAACACAAGTCATTTTTTTCTATTGGATGAATTTCCATGGTTCTGTCTTTTTATCTGTACTAATTAACAAATTCATTCACTGAGTTGCTCAGAGGTTACAGGCAGCTACTGAGCTCTTTTAAGGCTAAATCTTTTCGGTTGCTAAATATCTTTTTTCTTCCCCCACGCTTGACTCATGTTTGGAATGATCAATACTCCCTAAATGTGGACAATTAGACAAGACAAGACAATAAAAAATCACCTATGCTCACAACTCCACATGGCAAAGGACATACATTAAAAGAAAGATATCAGGAGTTTATTAATTCATATCAGCTTTTATTAATTTACATCAATATTAATCAGAGAAACTAAATGAGAAATTATTACAGTGACATGAAAGATGATCTTTTCGCAAAACTTTACTTTTTTGACAGACTTTGATCAGGGTGCTAAGGACAGCTCCAGCTCTCCACCCTAGGAGACAAGAGCCAGTGCATTGAGAGGCTGTCACAATCACAAATTTCTCAAGTCATAAATCAAACCTTGATCGCTCGCACTGCTCCTCAGATAGCACACAAACTCACTCACTTCCCCTCCACTCAGTGTGAAGTTATGGCGAAACAACATGCATTCATGCAAATTGTAGTTGTGCTTAATTCATAATCCACTGATTGAGTCACTTGTTTGAAATTGCCCGTGACATAATCTCACCCACCTTGGGCGGCGTTGTATAAATAATTTTCCTCATCTGCTTTTATAGATTACCAGGGGGTGCTGGATTGTGACAGACTAGCTCCATGATTTAATCTGCAAAATCACTCCATAGGCAGCAGCTTTTCCACAATACATGTAAGACCTGCCAGTATAGAGAGTGTAAAGCAGTGTGTCTGTATAAAGCTGACCCATACAACTGTAATGAATTGCTTAATTGCTAAATACAGATTTCTTGTTTATTCTGGTCGTATTTTTCACATTAGACAAAATACACATTGAGCCAAAAGACTGAGATTTTGTGTCTACACAAATTAAATACATACAGAGTTTTGGGTACATGCCATGCTATAAAACCTTTAATGATGGAGTAACAGCTTATGTTTATCATTCTGATCCTGACACAGACTCATGAACAATTTCCAGAAATGTTTAAACCTAACCATAAAAAAGGTTTTATAATGCTGTAGTCACTAAATTGGATATTCTACTGCAATAACAACAAATATGTTGCTTCTGATACATTCAGTGTGCACGTACTTGCCAAATATATAAATTAAGAGCCCTCATTATATTGAAAGAGACCGCAATAATAAGTTCACTTTTTTCTACTTAACATCACACAACCAACAATTTGAAACTATAATGGGAAATCTTTGGTATCTAACTGGATACTGGAATAACTGGAGCCTCTAAATGTTACACTTTGAGCCCTGTCCTTGCAGTCATGATCTATGAATAATTTTTTTCCACACTAGAGAACCTCCTGCATCTTTTAAATGTGTGTTCATGCTCCTGCAACTGCAGAGATTTTTCCTTATTTCTGAAGGAGTGGAGGAGAAAGTAATTGATGGCAACGTAGAAAAACAGGAGGTGGGAATAAAGAGGTAGGAAGTGGGATAGATTCCTAAGTATTTCATCGAAGTCTGAACCACCACCACCCCACCAAGAAGGAGAGGACATTTCTCAGTGGGACATCAATCCCATTTCTTCGTGCCTCCCACCGTGCACAGGTCAATTATATCTTTATTACAGTAAAAGGCAGATAATTTTCTTGCAGGATGTAGGCACAGAAAGACTGATGACCTGGGGATGTTGCAGAATCTCTTATTTCTAGGATGTATGATGCTTATACAGTAGGCATGTTGTGAATGGGGACTTCATGGTCATAAAAATAAATAAATAAATAAAAAAAAAAGGCAGGATTTCACTAATCTAATTTTGACCTACTCTGAAATCCAGCCATAGCCTTGAACTACATTAGTGTGGATTCAGTTTGACACTTTGAAGCATCAGCACCTTTGCCTATGTAGGGAAAATGTGTTGCTTTTGGCACCCCACACCAGAGGATTGATGCCAGAGCTCAAAAGCTAAAGGTTTCTGCGTGGTGCTTTTTATTCATTTCACGCAATATTTAAAGATCAACAGTTGGGAGAACAATATGGAAGTAGCTGTTTGCTAAAGACTTCAACTGGATTTTATAAAATCCAGCTGAAATGTCACCCCTAAATTTTCCAACTATGGGAAAACTGTTGCATTCAGCAGTTCTTGATAATGTGATCTTTTTATTATTATTATTATTATGATTGTTGCTGAACTATGTTTGACATTCCCACATTCCTGGACAGCCAGGAAATATTGAGAAATTCCAAAATTATGTTAGCACTAGAAAAAACCCCCCAAAACACTGGAAAGGTCACGACTGTGTATCAACTGTGTACCCCCCCACCCTCTGCCACCACCAGTAGAGGAAAATTGTTTAATGTCAAGTTTGTCTGTTGGTTGATTTAATTAGTCTTGAAGGAATAACAGCTTATTAACTGTTTCTGCGGGGCAACAAAAGACTAAAACATCAAGATCAGTTTGATGAAAACAAATATTTGTCTTCGTGTTGAGTGAAATTACTCATGTTAGGTAGTGCTGATGGAAAAAAAATTGGAACAAATGAATAAAAAAATACTTTTACATTGCTTTTTTCGTTCTTTGTTCCATTCTTTTTTCTTTTCGTTTTGTACCCTTTATCCATCCATTATCTATCCATTTTCTACACCTGTCTGTCCTGTTTAGGGTTGATAAGTGTCTCCCAGCATGCATTGGGCAGGAGGCAGGCAGTCCCATTTAGGCAGAAAAACACCCACTGGCGAGTTTCCACTTCATCTAACCCACAGAGTCCTTGTTGACCCTGCCATGACAAATCTAATTAACTGCTCATTTTGTCTAACTGAATGAAAAAGTAATTACATTACTTAACTAATTCCTCCTCATCAAATGTAATTAGCTACGTTACTTTGTACATTATTTTAAGGTGCCTTTAAAGGGGTCATTTGTAAATTTTCTTTGCCGACGAATTAGATTTTCTTGTCGGGAAGCGTGGTTTACAATTGTCGCTTTAGCCATCATTGTGTCTGGAGGTTATAACATACCTTTTAAGCAGCACTTCAGGGCGGCTCAGAGGCTGCCAAGTCAGTTGTTATGGGAAAATGCCCAGATCAGCCTGGGTTAGCTGGTTAGCATGCTAATTTCAAAAGAGGAGAAGGCACAACAGAGACGAGTTTACAATGACCTTACTTTCCACGACTGGAGAGAACTGTTGGTGAGAAAAGGAATGAAGCATGATGCGGAACTACGACTACAGTGACCAGATTTCTGAAATGAAAATCATTGACATTTTCAGCACGATGGTCAAGAATCAAATGTTATAATTATGAAGTAAATAACAGGGGGCAATTACATGTTTACGTATTTTGACAATGTGTATTATGCAAGAAGACGTCTCAAAACTTGTAGTCCCAACCCAAGTTAGAGTTCCAACCTCTTGCAGTCACTTCTGGCTCTAAAAAAACCAAAAAACAAAATAGGCCGAACAACCAAAATCATCAGCTCTATGTAATTGCCTGTGTTTGAAAACGTCCTAAACCTTTCAGACCACGTGCCACTTTCTACTGCAGAAATGATTTTTTTCATCTTTATTTATTAACAAGTCTAGGTTGTTGGTGTCTTCTGCTGTGTGCCTCCACATTGTTGGTCTATAGCGCAGCAACCGAGAGCAGACAATTCTGCCGCATATTCTGTTTCCGAGCTCCACGCGTGCTCTCTGATGGTAACATCAGCATGTATTGAAATAACTGGAATGGGAGTCTGCTTGCAACTTTTTTTTTCCCAACCTCATTTAAATGGTGTCCTTTAAAATGGGATATTTTTGGGGAACGCTTTAACCGGGGACAGCTCGCCCAAAATCATCCCATACACAACCACTTCCACTCAATAAAAGGCCATATCGGAGAGGTTTCTAAATGTAAGAAGGAAGGCTCATTATAAAATGTTATCAAATTATATTTGGACTTAACAGAATATATTACATGTTTAAAAATCACTTTCTGTCATAAAAGTGCTCTAGAAGGACAGAATAAAACATGAGGTCAGGACAACCTGTGTGCACATGTATGTGAGTCTATTTCCGTGCATGTGTCCGTGCGTATGTGTCCCACGACATGCTATGAATTTGTCGTCTTTACTCATAAGCCCAACACATTAACTCCAGCAGGTGACCCACAATTCATGCCTCCTTGTCCTTGTTATGCCAGATGCCTCATGCACTACAGATGTTTACGTGAGCACGTGTGTCAGCCTCCCCACGGCGTTTGAGCTTCCACAAGGATAGATGGGAAGATGGGAGATTAACTGTGCAAGGTTAATCTCATCCTCAACCGCAACTAACATGTCACCTTAATGAAGCCCCAACAGACAAACACTTAATAAGAGTTAAGAGTAAATTAACCTTGAAGACTTTGCACACATATCTCCTTTTTTCATACATTTTACGCATCTATTTCCCACGATCAAGGACGAGTGCTCATTTAGCTGGAGGAGGTCAGAACAAAAGCATTCCCTTGACGGTTGCAAATTTCTGTTTGACATCTATGTTCCAGACAGAGCAGCGAGGAAAGGATGAGCCTCTGTTTTCCTCTTTAATGTTGTCTGAGGCAGATAAAAAGCTACAAGCTGCTCTCCCACCCTCTCCCTGTTATTTTTTTCCCCCCTCCTCTCTACTGATCAATGTTCTTAATGATGGTAATCATTCAAGAAAATGAAAGATTTACTCTCCAATATTAATTTTGCTCAGCATCGATTGAGGAGCAAGGAGTATTACTGCCATTAATGCCTTTTGAGCTGCTGTATTGAGTTGCTTGCCTCTAAAAACAAGCCGTTCATCTTTCATTTCAACAGTTTTATTACACCTTTAAACTTAATTAGAAACAGATAACAGTCACCTGAGGGGATATTTAGTACAGTCTTTGATAATCTTGTTTTTTGGTTGTTGTTTTTTTTTTTTTCTTGCGTAAAGATCATTACGTTAAAATCAGATGTCAGATCCCAAGTGTTAATGTTCTGCTACAGTGAATTTGTACTTCTGGCTAAAATCCCTTTTTTCTGTATTGTGTAGAGACAAATTCTTAAGCTGTCATGTTGAACACTTTTATCTCCATCGCATCAACATTTCACAAACCAAGAGAAAAGAAAAAAAAGGTAATGTTTTTGGCCCTAATGGGGCTGCTTTTTGTAGGATGACAAAGGCAAATAACATCAGAGGTGGGTTTACGATTTTCCATTAGGTTCCAGGTTTTGTGTTAAGATGCATGTTAATTTTCATACACTGTCATGACACACATGTATGGAAATAAAATGGTCTCCATCTGCCACTGCGATGACAACAGGCGCTAATAATACGTCACTCAGCGAACCACAAGGGGCAGACATCAACAACACGCCAAACCCATGAAAGAATTTATGCCACAAGCTGATTTCTCCCTGCGATATGGTGTCATGTTAGCAGTCAGTGTTACCAGTTATCAGCCAATCAAAGGCTGATGGGGAAACTTTGAAAGCTCAGTGTTGCTTTTTAAACCTGCCTTTCAATTGGGAGTGCTGTGATGAAGAACAATGCCACTTTCGGTCGACGTGGCAGTGTTTTTTTGGCCACATGGTGCAGACACCTGCCTGGAGCAGGAGAAAAGCTTTGTTGTGGTGTCATATATTTGGTTAGCTGTCATTTTAGACCACCTTCATTTACAAAGTGAAATTGCTTTTTCTCGCAGAAGTCAATAATGGGCAGATGATGATCCCAGTAAGGGTCACTTTCCTCTTATCTTGACATTGATAGAGTAGCTTTCTTTCTATCATTCATCAGAATAACACAGTATAATTCTTTTAAGCCAGGTTGCTGGAGCGCCTTCTTTATCCCTGTCTTTCCTTTCTTTTGTCAGTCGTATACATGCTCCTCAGCCGGAGTGAGAAAAGTGGAGCAGGTTTTGCTGATGACTTAAGGGATGGAAAGCACACCAGGGCTTCTAAATGCACCTAGTATTTAAATAATCCCCGGATCTGCTCCATCCTTTTGATGCCTTTGTTCACTTTTAAAAGTTATCACCATAGAGCCTGTACTGTTGGCTTGGGGATGAAGAAAGCAGGAGAAAGAAAGAGGGAGAAGGAGAGAGGGGGGGGGAGATGTGGAATCGCGCCGCCGTACCTTTTCTTCTGCATCCAGTTCCCAGAGCGTGAAAGAACATCTGAATGCACATGAAATCTTATCTTACTCCAGCTGTACTGGCGAATTCTTACTTTTCCAGGCACTGTAGGAAGCACGGCAAAAGGGATCCCAGGAATAATCAGCCATGCTTATCTTTCTGCTGTACAGAGGGGAGCTATAATGAGTCACTCCTCCATAGTGGAGAGCTTAATAATTCATTGTGGTAGCTTTGCAGGTGAACCCTATCATATTACAATTGAAAAGCTCTAAAGCTAGTATTGCTGAAGGGGAGAGCAGCTGGGATGAATGCTAGGCTGAAAAACCCTCATGCACACAGGTACATGGTTTCCACACATGCTGCCTCACACACACACACACACACACACACACAGACACACACACGCTGTTAATGAGCTCCAATTTTCTCTCAATAGACTTGCATTGCAGCATACAGACTTCCTTGCAAGACTATCAACACCGTAAGCGACAACCAAGTGGTACTTTAAAGAGGTAAACATAAACAGCATTTATTGTGAAGAGGCCCTCCTCTTCTTAATTTGAAAAGAGCTCATCATATTAGCGAGCGTAAATCGCTCCTCCCTTGGGACCAAAAGTTAACATTCTGTGTGAGAGAGAAACTGCAAAGAAAACAAAGCTTTTTTTTCATTTGTTTTTCCCTCAAGGGCAAAATAGTTACTGTCCTGCATTTTCTTTTTCTTTTTTTCCCCCCCTTTTTTTATAATGTCACCCACTCCACCACATCTCAACCCTCTCCCCCTCAGGTGGCAAGGTGCCATAAAGAAAAAAAAAAAAAGTCTCACAAGAAAGGGGAAGGGGGGGACATTAGTATTTCTGTGCTTCGACACCCTTGTTTTCAGTGGACCTTTGCTCTGATTAAAGATCTAGAACAGTCTGCTGGCATTTTTTATTCCGTCCTAAAACTAATTTTCTTGCCGGGAACCTTCAGACATTCGACAAAGATGGGGTCGGCTTTGCCAGTGACCTCTGGCACTGGCTGTCAGTGGAGCGCATCCCATATGGGTTGGACTGTGGCCCACCCTTTTTTTATTCCCAGCTCCCTCTCTCATCCTACAGTATGTCTCTCTCTATCTGTTGCTCTCTCTGTCTACCCCCTGCCATACTTTCTTCCCTATAGGACAGCCCAAAGAGCTTGGGTCGCTTGGCAGAAGGACTGCATACTGGAGTGACCTTGCAGGGCTCCCTAATGGAGAACTTGGCGTTGTTCCACAGTTTCTCAGCCAGCAGACGTGCACCCCCTCCCCTCACCACCACCACCACCTTTTCTTGCTCTGCAGATACCCAGCAGTACTCACCTCTAACACCCCCCTTCGCCCCCCCACTGTTTTTTTTTTTTTTCCCCACCCAGGAGCTGGAACACATCACACCACTGACATTACTTGTCACCAGCAATGGAATAAAAGCTCCCTGCCCCGTTCAAATGCAGGGATACTGTCGAGTCACAGGGGAATTCCGTTCCCTCCCAGGATGCTATACAATAAGATGACACAATAAGCACTTGCGCTTATCCATGCACTCAATACGACGGCATGTTTGCAAATGTGATGATGGGAAATGTCAACGCATGTTGGAATCACGTTAGCCTCCCGTAACCTTTAGGAAACAAGTGTGATGGGATTAACCGATAAGTAGATAATTCACATCTAAGAGTATTATCTCGGGATAAAAGACTGCTTATACCATCTTAGATGACACATTGCTACAAAACAATCCCTACAGTGAACCAACAGTAATATTATGAAATATCTTTTGCACAAAGCACATTTTTCATGTGGCCAATGAAATGCAAGGAGTTAGCTGAATAAATGTGAATCTTTAATATTCTAATTCATAGAAACCTACCTCATTGCACAGCCATACTGTAACATATAATAATGCTTGATTATGATGAGCCATCAGAATGTAACTGAGGAAAATTCAAGTAGCTAAACTCTTCCGATGAGCCAGTTACTGTGGTGAATATTTCGACATTCAAATTTTTAAATTTTTTGGATTCTGAAGAGCCTGTTCGGTTTAAAAAATACGAACTTTGAAATGCCTTTGAAATAAAAACTGTTACAACCAATTTCATACAGAAAATCTCCCACATTTGCACAGGCTATTTCCTTCTGTCAGAGAAGAGGGTGAGGAGGTGACTGCTGCAATGATGGATTCACTACAGTGAATAAGTTGGGCACTTCGTCTGGTAGAGGAGTTTCTGAGAGAAGATGTTTTACTAACAGTGAGGAGAAGGCCACTGCAGAGAAATATAAATCAGTTGTCTCTTGGTCTACTGTATGTTGTGAGACAAACTAGAAGTATATTGTATATCTAATTCCTGGTGCGTTTCAAAAGGAGAATACCATCTGCTGGCCTCGAACGTGCGTTTTCTATTCCCGCATTGCAATGCAACAGGCTGAAGAACTCGTATACAAATACTCTGAGGACCTGAAACCCGAACTCACAATCTGCCATCATAGTCTTGTGTGTTTCACTTAAATATGCATCCGTACATTTAATATGTGTGCAGTCCTGTTAGAGGGAACTGCCTAAGGAATGAATTTCAATGTAAACTGGTGTCTTGGTGCAAAAACCCAGGACTGAATCAATATTAGAATAGACCAAAATGGAGCCTGTGTGGATCCTCTCAGCGGAGGATTCCATCTGAGATTCTCACAACGTTGCCCCCACCACACACACACACACACACACACACACACAAAAACACCTTGCTTTCCCACGGTCCATGGTGGCTAAGGGAAAAGGCTGGAGAACAATATAAGCGTGAGAAAAATAATTCTAAATAGGAAAGAGTAAATGATCCAAATATTTGACATCTAACATTTGATGTAGCAGAACTTTTCTTCCGATTTTTAAGGTTGCTCGGTGGAAAACGGAGAGTTGCAGCTTCTCACCTTTTCACTGGAGAATCAGCACGATCTGATGCCAGTTTTACAGTGAAGGAGTAAGAAAAGCAAACTTCCCGTTACTTTTTCTGACATCAGAAAGAAGAAGGTAATAATGTGCAATATCCGGACATCACCCACCAGCTGAGTGTTGATCACTGACAAATTGAACGGCGTGATCTGCCCCAGGTTTTTCATTCCTCTAGAATAGCACAGACAATAGGAGGAATTGTCCATAGATTGTGTGGATGACAAGAAAGATTTGTGAGCAGCAACACTAGCTTGGCATTTAATTCCTGAATAAATATGCTGTGCATCGATTTCTATTGAAAGCATGTCAGTGTGCGACGTTGGTGTTAAAGCCATAAAATGTCTATGCATATAGTGGCTGGTATCCAGCTGAAGGTGTACAGTGGATTACAAAGGTTTCCAGAGTGATCAGTCACCTTTTGTGACTGATTTAACCTCTACTGAGCTATGTGCATATTAAGTGACATTAATGACCCAAGCAATAATTACTTTTAAGGGCCACGTCCTTCAGCTGAAGCTTTGCTGACATTTCTCAGAGAGCTTTAACACAGAGAGAGATGGAGAGAAAAAGTTGGATTAACTTAATCCTGTATCTTGTAAAGATTTGTAACATTACGCACAAACTATCTGCAGGTGTGTGTGTGTGTGTGTAGGTGATCAGAGCTGTGTGACAGTCATTATCATTATCAGATAATTGGCTCGAATCTCCAAGCATCTCAGAACTGGTCTCTTAGTCACTGTGTAGCTAAGGACCAACACAAATAACATTATCTTAAATTAGACTTCCTGGAAGACTAATGTGATCCCTGCCTCTCACACAGCTTTTGGTTAGTGGGATATATATTTTCATTGAAATTTTAAATTTTAAATTTTAAATTCACTTCTTCACCATTTTTTTTTTTTTCTTGTTCAGGCCGGTAACCCTGAGATGGTAATGGATAAAACTGTGATATACTAAATGGCACATGTGCTACAATGCTGCAGTCTGTACAGCACATGCTGCTTGATAGTTGGCCAGCTGGGTCAACAGAATATTATATCTCATAGTCTATAGAGAAGAAAGACATGTTGTCGGACAGATAAGACTAACATGAATAAGACGTGTTTATAGAAACTGTATACTTTTCAGAAACATCATGTTGTGTTCAGGACCACTCTGTGAAAAGCTTTTACAAATATTTGAGATCAAGTGTCCTTTTAAAAAAGAAAAAAAAAAATCTCTGAAAAATCAATCGCAAATGTCCATCAGAAGATTCCAGCTAGTTATCGACCCCTTTGCTCGATGTGACCTCAGCAGATAGTCAAGATGAAGACCTCAGTTTTAACAAACGTCTAATCAAGTAGTTGGATGTCTTGCCAACAATTTAGCAACACAGTGTCAGAGGATAAAGCTGAACAAAGGCAGATTCTTTTTCCACTGTAGTAAGTGATATATATATATATATATATATTTTAACATGGATCAGCCATCACATTATGGCCCTGACTCCTCTAGAACCTCTGAAGGTGGGCTGCGGTATCTGAGCCAAAACGTTAGAAGCAGATCATTTAAATCCTAGAAGCTGGGACCGACAGATGCTGGATGGGCTTGACATTTGGGGAAACTGGAGCCAAGAAAACACCTCAAACTTGCTGTTGTCCTCGCAAAGCATTTCTCTTATGACATATCACTGCATATTGCTGTCACTGGAATTTCATGTACACTCATTCTCTCATGACACCTATCACCAAAGGAAAGTGATAGCTATTGATGCGGATCAAGGTTTTACCTGCAGGCACGACAGCTAATCTGTGGATGGACTCATAAAACTTTTGATTAACAGCCAATGGGTAATTAATGTCTAATATATTAGAAAAAATGTTCATGACACTTTTTTGGTAATATATTTTAGGCCTCATTTTTCATCAGACATCATTTGGCTGAGTAGAGGCCAAAGGTCATATGAGCTTTTAGACAATGTATTAGGAAGTAGCAATGACATTCAGAGATTCAATGTCAGACTCTATTCAGGTTATTGTGGAAGTTCTTAGTGCCATTTTCATTTTACCAAAAATTATGCTTTTAACAACTTCAGTGTAATACGTCACCCTTTGATCATATTCATGCTTATTGTTTCTTCAGGTGGATGGCATGTGTTTATGAGAAACACTCATAACTGTAACAAAACTGTAGATAAACAAAGGTTGCGACAACTAAATGTAGAATTGACAGCTAAACAGTCAGAAATTGGTTGAGGCCAAAAGAAAAAAAAAATTTTGTGTGTGTTTTTGTTGGTTGTAAAATGCAACAGATGCTTTCACGCCAAACCCATTTGGTTTGGTTGGAAGAAGAAACCCTGATGTGTTTTTTTTTTTGTTGTTGTTCTTTTTTAGGCCAGTGTTATATTTGTGCATATAAGTGTGGTAAAGTTTGAACAACCATACAGAGACTACTTAAAAAAATAAATAAATAAAAAAAAATTCATCAGCAACCGCTTATCCGTTTCCGGGTCGCGGCTGGAGCCAATCCCAGCTCACACTGTGCGAGGGTGGGGTACACCCTGGACAGGTCGCCAGTCCATCACAGGGTCAACACACAGAGACAGACAGAGACAAACAACCTCTCACACTCACACTTACGGACAATTTAGAGTCACCAATTAACCCAAACATGATGTCTTTGGACGGTGGGAGGAAACCGGAGTACCCAGAGGAAACCTACGTAGACACGAGGAGAACATGCAAACTCCACACAGAAAAAACCCCAGGCCGGGAACCGAACCCGAAACCTTCTTATTGTGGGGCAACAGTGCTAACCACTATGCCGCCGCGCTGCCCCCCACGCCATATACTATGGCATATTATTAAGTCCATTAAAAAGTGTGTGAAACAGTAATAACTGTAATAAGAGCTGGTATATTGCTTTTTCGAAGATGCCCATAACTGTATGACATTATAAAAGACATGTGGTTGAATTCCAGCGAAATGATACCAATAATACTCTAATCTTTTATTTCCCTCTCTTGGTCTTATGAGGGAACTAAATCATGGGAGATGGATGGATACATTAGAAGTTAAATGTCCTTCTCTCAGTCACTTGAATTCTTTAAATGGGCCCTGATGGTCTCCTGATGAAGCAGAGGGGCAGTCCAAAACTGTCCCATCAAGAAGTAAGCTGTAAGCCTGTACGATTTCATATTAGCTTTTTTTTGGTTTGTTTGATGAAAGCAAGGGTGAAGAGGAACTAAAGTACTTCCCTTGTTCCAGATCAAATGAACTCAACCACAGGTGGAAAAACACTCCTAGTAAAAGCCTATATATTACGTACAGTTTAACTCATCTGCCACAAAAACTTGAAAAAATAAATAAATAAAGTGCCAATATGATGTTTGTAGCTCGTTACAACAGCCCACATGTGTTTGAAAAAAAATCAATGCCAGCAGATTTAAATATATTCATTCTGCCACCCGGGAGCTGAGAAAAGTGCAGCCTGAACATGGGCTGCGATTGATTGACTGATTGACTGACACACAGTAAATCATAGTCTCCCAGAGTCATTAGCGTGGCAGATTCCGTCTTGTTAACAGAGTGCCAAGCCTGGCAAGCCATTTGCCTGTAAAAAATCTGAACTTTAACCAACTACAACATAGATGACCCCAAAATAAATCGACAAAAATTTAATGAAACAGATCATACAGAAATGCCTGAGTATCCCTTGAAGAAATGACTTTGCGATGAGGGGATTTGTAGGTGAAAGTGAAACACTGTCAGATCAATAATGTCAGGGACCGTCAATAATGACTTGCTTACATGTATTGATATGCTGACAACCCAAGGAATGCCTTGTTTGTCCAAAGGCTCTCTGCAAATCGATGCACTTGTCAGTTCAGTGACATTATGCTCACTGGTCACCGCAAGACCTAATGATATGTTGCTGCGCAGTTGTATATTCAAATGTATTTGCTCCTCTGGTGTGGGTGGAGGGCGGGTGATCATGGAGAAGGCTCACCTGTACAGTAAACAAAGGACAAATGTATTCACCGATGCTAAATTTATTCAATCAATCCTTCAATCCTTTCATTAATCTGATTTAATCCTGGTCCAAAATCCAGAAAATATCAGATGGAAAATCAAAATCCCTAACTTGAAAGTGGTTACGCCATCTTTGCGCACCTGACATTCCAGCCACAATGCAGCCATGTTGGGTTTTCCTCAAAAAATTTTAATCGAAATCCTGATCAGGGCTTGTTTCAACAACAGTCGATGTTCGAGATTCTTTTGATGCATTTCCAAAGATTCTTCCTTTGGCCACATTTCCAAAGCACTTAGGGCTGCACAATCCTATAAATGCTTTATATTACCCGTCCATAATTTTGTATATTTAATTGTCTATAACCCAAGTTAAGAAATAAAGATGCATAAATCACAAAGCATATGTGTTGAAAGTCATAATTAACTTGATGAATGAAATTCTTACGAATGATTCGTTAATGGCCTTTGCTGAAGACAAGTTGAGGCAAAACAACGTAGTTTTGTGGTGTTTGTGATCGTCTTCAACTGCCATTGTCTTCATCATAAAAAGAGGTTTTAACACACTTTCTGAGTAGCACTATATCCTCAGGTGAAATTAGGCACTGCAGTAAACTGCTGCTGGAAAGTGACCAGATCATTAACTAGCAAATATTGAAAAAAAGATGCAATAGACCAAAGTTAACATGGATAGTGCTCTTTGTGAGCACAACAATGAAGTCGGATGCTGAGCTGAGCCCAGGCTACCTGGCAGTAGCAAATCAAATAACCCTTTTATAATGAACATTTACATTTCAAAAACAATAAAAGCTCCTAGAAACACAGTTAGCTATTCCTGCTTTAGGTTCATACACATCTTTTTTGCCTTTTCATACCTTTTTTTGGGGGGGGGGGTTCCCCCCTAATAAGTTGTTAGCCTATTTTCAGATGGACACTGACAGGGCACTGAGTTTAGTAATTCTAACATGAAATGACTGTGAAAACCAAAAGACAGTTCAAACTGGTTACATACTGTTCTTTGCTGTCAATGTTTTATAGCAGAACAGTTGATAAAACTGCCCTCCGATTAAACCTGATGTGTAAGACAATATCCTCTGACGCACTGAAATGTGAAGGAAAATTGCGTATGATGTCGTTTCCCAGACACTTGAGTGCCTTAAAGATCATGTAAATCTTGCAAGATATAGTTTGTGCAAGCAGCAATTTGATTTTTCTGCAAGAATGAAATCAATGCAACTCCAGCGTGGGCAAGCAGAAATGCATCTCAATGTCAGTTGGGAATGAAATCTGACTCATTCGTATTTACAAAGACGCTGGTTTGTGTATGCGTCTAGATTTGATTTTGTAATAATATTGAGCAGGTCATGATATATGAAAGTTTTATGCAATCTATAACCAAATGCCCTCAGTCACTATCCCAATGCATCTCATCCCTTTAAAATATTACAGGTATTTCTTTTTTCTTTTATCTTGATCTAAACATGTGGTAGGAGTATCTGAGAGTGTCACAGATATTATTCCCTGTCACTCAATTTTTCCTCGAGTTCATAGCAAGCTTTGCCAGACTTAATTAGAAAACTGTGAACGTCCATGGGAGAAAACCTGACATTTGATTACTTTAAATCTCATTTACCACAAGAGTAAAAAAAAAAAAAAGCTTGAAAAGGAATGTAGTGAAAGGAAGGAAGGAAACAGAGAGGATAAAAGAATGGAAGGAGAGGGTGAAAAGGAAGTGGCTCTCTACAGATGGCTTGTCATCTGAAGTGAGACTGAACAGAATAGAGGTAAACAATGGATGTTTGGTAAAAGCCAGGAGCAGTCAGTCAGGCAGTAATAAAAAATAAATAAATAAATAAATAAAAAAGAAAGTGAAAAAATATAAATCAGCCCCAAGTCTTTCTGAGGGGAAGCTGCCAGTCTCCATTTGTCTGAACGCGCAGCACACTCTGTCACCTGCCATAACTACCCATCAACTGCCTGGATCTTTCTGCCCCACTGATCCTCTGTAGTTGTGTGGTAGCTTTTATGTGTAAGTGCATATATTGTAGGTTGTGTGTATGTCTCTCTCTACATGAATGTCTGTGTGTGCGACTTGCATGTATGTCAAAGGGGCCAGACTGGAGCCAGGGCTTTTTTTTAAGTGTAGGAGAGAGACGCAGGTACTGATACCAAATGACAGTCTTGATGGCGTTGTAGTGCTGTGAGTGTTGACCTGCTATGGCGGCTGTGTCAACGTAAGGCTTCTGTCTGGGCTCATCTTCCTCCTGTTGGAAGATGAGGAATGTTTGCATTTCCCTCAAGTAGTATCACAGCTAAAATATCCAGCAAACTCATAGTTTTTAAGATGAATATATCTGTGTTTATCTTCTGTGTTTATGCGTAATGCAAGCCAGAGTATAATTTTGTCATTATTTACTTATATAATATCTCCAAACTGTTTTCTGCCAATGGAAAATCTTAGTACTGAACATGATTTAATTATTTATTTATAATTTTTTTTACATATTTTTTCCTTTCTACTAATTTAAACTATTAATGCAGTTGCTATATTTAATGCTGTAAGTTTCAGTGCCAGAAAAGATCATACTCTAACTGCCTAGTGGTCTTTTTTATTTATTTATTTATTTACTGTGGTTGATTTAATGGACATTGGGTAGTGTATGTAGCATGGTGGCATAGTGGTTAATGCTGTTGCTGCACAACAAGAAGGTTCCGGGTACTCCGGTTTCCTCCCACCGTCCAAAGACATCATGTATGGGTTAGTTGGTGACTTTAAATTGTCTGCAGGTGTGAGTGTGAGTGGTTGTTTGTCTCTGTCTGTCTCTGTTTGTTGGCCCTGTGATGGACTAACGACCTGTCCAGGATGTACCCTGTGCTGAGATGCCATTGGTCCAGCTGCCTTGCGTGGGTTGACAGCCCACAGAGTGCGCCTCCTTTCATGCTCCTCTACCCTGGAGATGGAGATGGAGATGGAGTTGGTGGTGGTGGTGGTGGGTTGTGAATGTAATCCAGCTGCCTCTAGTGGTTCCACCTCGAACCTGGTAGTGGGCCAGCTTCTCTGCAGGTGATGGATCCCTCCCGCAGCTCAGAAGTTGGTCCTGTAGTCTGTGATGTGCTGGATGCCCAGCACACTTGCATGCTGTTTTCTATTGGAAACCATGAATAAAAAAATTGGTTTGATTTTAAGAATTTTACAATTTTATGGTAATGAATAGATGTTGGTGTGCTCTCGGTTAAGTATTCAAAAAGATGACAAAAAAGAAGTGTGCCAGCCAAAATGTATTTCATAAGCAAAATCACTAGTATATTGATTTTATGCAACCTTGTCTTTACAGAGGACCAGGCTGAATTAAACACACAAGGCTACACTCAACTGAGAAATGGTGATCGACTGGTCGTGTGTCACGCCTGTCCTTCACACAAAACAGAACGGATCGACCACGTTCACAACAGTCTTTCATACTCTCAAATCAAGATCAACAGCACCCAACCACAATGACACTTTGGTAGATGGCTCACCTTCCTGGTTTTGAATTAAAAAATACCTCTATAAAAGCGACTCCACACTACAATATTCTTTCCTTTATGGATCAAATCTGCTGAGGAGAACCATTTGTAAAAGCTACAGATTTCAGTTTTCAGCTGTGAAATGAATTCGCCTGCCCTCTTAGATTTGTATGAACTGTACGTCAAAATCTGCACACCTGATTTGTCAAGACAGAGAAAAGAGACCAACCATAAATAATATATTATGGCGTTTTCTTTCCTAGAATGGGCTTATAATATTAGCCGTCACATTGTATTCCCCCCCTTGTTTTGTTTTTGTGAAGGACAGCAATTCCAGGTGCAACGGGGAGCGATGCAAATCAATCATTTTATTCTGAGAGATATAATTTATGATGTGCTCGAAGGGTTACGGATTCAATCTCCACCATGTTCCCACTGTCATGTCCCATGTTTAGGGCTGTCATCAGTCTTCATTAGGCACCCCGCTCCACTCCTGCCACCCCTATCTCCAGAGTCACGATTTATTCCACAAATAATTGATTATGACAGGTTGCATGCAAACTGAGAGCAATCTAAATGTGATTAATCACTTTGTTCGATTAATTACAGCTGATTATGCATTTTAATCTCACAACAGATGATCACTGGAGACGTGCCCATATACTCAGTAGACCTTCACCTGGGACTGACCATCCTGTATTTTGAAGAATCACATGGCATGAGCCATGTGGTGAAGGCTTTGGATCCTTGGAAAACATTGTTATTTCTCCCCCCCCCTTATTTCAGTAAATTTTGTTCCAAAGAAAGGAAACACATTAATGCCCTTTTGTGTAAAGAACAATTTAACTTGTTCCTTTTTTTTTTTGACAATTATAATCCTTGAATTCTTTGAACAACTGCCACTAAAACTTTAATAGCAAATTGTGGAAAGCTTGTTGCCCCTTTTGACTTTCTTTAATATTCAAAGTAATACAATACCATTCCCACTGAAAATTGCAAATCAGATCACATAAGCAGGTTCACAAAGAAGCAATTAAGATTCAGTGAAACATGTAATTTAATCAGACCAAAAAAAAAAAAAAGGAAATATATTAAGGTTAACAGTGAAGTATTCAGTACTTCTTCCTTGCTTATTATTCAAATGAAGTCACCATGCAAATAGTGGCCTTGACGAGCACACAACTGTCTAGAGTGAGAGACAGTAGCAACCCATCGAAAAGACAAGCAAATAACCAAGGCTGAGCTTGAGCCATGCCTCTCAAGTTGCTGTGTTTCCAGTAACATGATCGTGAAGAAGAGGAGCAGTCCTGCCGAGGCGGGCTTGTCAAGCAGTCACTTGTTTCATCGCTTTTTCATTGAGAATTCTGTGGCACCGCTCAGCATCAATTAAGCTTGCCTTGCAACAATCTATATCAGTGGACCGTGTTCTTGTCGGACGAGGCATTAAGTCGATTCCTTCCAAATTACAACAAATTAAAGGAAAATAGACAACAGCTGCCCATATGTAAGGAATAGCTTCACTAACTTCTAATTGTAACAATAGACTTCTGAGGATGGTTAATTTGATGAGCGTCAATTCTTCAGGGGGAATTTACATCCTTCCCCGCCTCTTCAGAAAGCTACTTCTTATTTCTCTTAAGAGAATAAACAAAGCGATGGCTGCATAGGTTAATAAAAAGGATTTTCAATTCATAAGTGCTTTGAGGTAATATTCAGTGTTGTGTACTATATAATGTCTTAACACCCACTAAGAAGACTCTATCCGTCAAATGGGATGTCTATTTTGCAGCTCCTCTCTGCTAGAAACTGACACTTTTAATGCCACTGCATAGATCTGTACAGTTTCCAGTAATCCTTAAACGCTTCCTCAATGTATCACAAGGCCCAAGAGGTCATCCGGAGTTCGTGGCGCAGATGGACAGCAGCAACAAAACTCTCAGAGAAGGGAGCCCTGGGCTATAAATTAAGAGGTTGTTGAGAGGATAAGAGAAAAAAAAAAAAAAAAAAAAAAGCCTGTCGTCTCTCGTGAACGCCCCAGACTGCTGATCTAGTGAGTCTGAGGAATAAGACTTGACTTCAAGACAGACTTCACAGAGTCTGTCACAGGGAGCCAATACTTAGTCCCATCACTATGATAGATGGAGGTATAATCACATGCTGACACTCTTGACTGAGAATTGCACTTGTAAAAACACTTGAGTCAGCTCGATTGATCATGCGTTTTTGGAGTCCGGATACTTGAAAGAACTTAGTTTGTGACAGTTTTCCTTTCTAAGGTCATGCTACTTGAGCTAATGGCTGCTTCATCAAGGCAGTGACCCACATTGAAGGCAGCTGGCTGAATGATAAGAACAAGTTGAGGTTAAAAGGATTTTGCGAGATTGATCCTCTGTCCTGCAGCTGCATACATCTACCAGCTCGAGACAGAGTTATAGATTTGGTTGAATGACAACTTGAGGACCGCAGCCCTCCGCTATGAAATATTACAGCTTCTAAAGCAATGATGAAGGGGAACTGAACAATTGGACTGATAGTAGTGAGCTGGATGACTGTGGTAAATCATTCTTGTTTGACGGCCCTTTATCGATCCATCACCCAGACACTGGGTAGAAAGCACTTTTTTGTGCAACAAAGCAATCTATGGCACTCGAAAAAAATCAACAAAGCATTAAGTTTAAGCATAATCTATAAGAGATAAGTTCCCACTGAAGTCAGTTTCTGCCAGGAATTAAAAAATCACAAGCTTCTATTTATTAAAAGAAAAACTACAGTTGGTAAGAAATCATGAAATAGTAAATAAAACATTTAATAAATAAAAATAAGAATTTCTTCATTCACGTATTTCAGTGGTAACCTGATACTGACTCCTTATCACACAGTTATGATTTTGGATTACCATTTGCAACTTGAGGCTGCTATGATCCGTGGATAGCAGTGGGCCAGGGCTCAACCACAGAGAGTGGAATGCAGATGGATGCAGGCTCCATGAAGTTTCTGAGGAGCTCTTTTAAGCTCAGAGTGGGCTGCTCCTCTGCCACCATTTTGGCAGTGTTTGACTCTCCGGGAATCCATGAAACAAATTCTCTTCTTGAATTATTCATGCAAATTTTATTGCCCTTTGTTGCCTTTTGTTCAGTGCTTGTGCACCTCAAACAGTAAATGAACTGACAGATGTTAGCTACAAGCCTGCTATTTAGGACCCCGTATGTATCTGTATCTACCGCTGATTTTCACTCATTTCTGAATTCACCAGTCTTCCAGTCGTTTTGATGGTATCCCCTCAGTTACTCTTCTTTTCCCTCGTCTCAGGTGCGGAAAATACACATATTTATTGCTCCCATTAGACCTTCTTTGTTGGTTCATTTTGTGTGGATGTGACTTTATTCATACCACCTTGAGCAATTCTGCACCTGCTCTCGAGTTTCCACTGACTTAATAAAGAAACGCTATGCATCTAAACTCTTTTTCACATTCTGCCTGAACACACCTTTAACATCTCATTACGAATAGGGGGCTTCATTGTAGTCCGTCAACATAATGCGTGACGTGCGGGGACTGAGTGAATCCTAAAACCGCCTGCACCTCAGGAAATTCAGAAGGAATCTCTTTTTGCAAGGACCTTTAAATCACATTTTGTTCTAAAACTCACAAAGCTTGTGTAAATCTCGCAATCTATTATCATGGTTTCAGGGTGAATGCTATCTTTAATAGCTGAGTGTAAATAAACAGCTCGTATACTCATTGAAAGATTGTATCAACAACTTGTTTTGTTCAGTTGTGTGTTTGTGTGCATGTTCTCTCTTTTAGATTAGGCAGCAGCATGAAGCAACACTTTAGTTATAGAACAAAACCACTATACTATCTGTAATTATGATGTGAATTATAATTATATAACATCCAGAAGGCATCGAATAATCAGACTTTGTATTCTGTTATAACTCGCTTTCTCCCAGCAGCATCAACATGCGGCATAAAAATGTCAGCGCGGTGACCCTTTACTTGTGATTTGTGGCGTCTCATAATGGCGTCGGCCACTAATGATGAAGGAGAAAGCCTTGCAGTTGCAGAGGACCATTTTTATTCTCAATTAGAAATCAGAGTACATTTGCAAAATGAAAGCAGGCATTTATTCAAGAGCATAAAAAGTCAGATCAAAGGCAAGCAAGAAAGCAGCATCACACGATAAACACAACAACTAGTCAACCTTTTGATCCCAGAGATATCTTTGAAAATACAATTAAATACCAAGAACAAACCAACATGTCAATCAAGTCTTTTTTGTCTTTGAAATCCAGAAAAAAAAAGTTAGAATCCTTGCTGTGAGGAAAATGTGCTTTGTAATCTCACTTAGGAGAGGACGGAACCAGCATATTTATAAACTCACTTTGGTTTAGTGGATAACCCTTGTCCTTTTTTTATCAAAAGGGATATCATTTCAGTATTTTATTTTCTTCTTTGCTATTTCTGCACAAAGCTTGAAGCGTCTTTATTAATTTCCTGTTTGGTCCTGCTTTCTAATATCTACCTCATCCTAATCAAGAGCGAAACAAGCTGGTGAAAACTGCTGCTCAAGACAAATAACGTATCAGTGGGACTTGTGACACGAGCGTTTGACTCATCAGATTAATAAAATCATTAAACTGTATAAAAGCCCATGCCATTCAACTTGGGTCCCCACAGTGTTTCACCTTGTCATCTTGGCAGTGAGGGACTCTCTATCTCTTTGAGAAATGAGAGGAGGTTAGTCTCGGCTCTTGCAGCTCTTGACGAGCCCCTCTGTCTGCCGGCACATCTGCCTCGCTCAACGCCATTGATTACCTGATGCAAGCAAAAGCCAAGTATTCCGCTCTGATCATTAATCCTGCCGTAGCCTCGCTCTTAAGCAACACTCCCCCACCCCTCCACCCCAAATCTGGGGTTTATTGAGGTTGCAAGGGCATGGGTTAAATGAGGCCTGAGTGATGGAGACTTCACACAGGAAAGGGGGTGGAGCTTATGTTCAAATTAATAAGGGACTGGTGTTTCCTCCATATTTTTGAGTATGGGGAAAAATTCCCACTAACCTACTATCAGTAGGTTACTGCAGGAGAGAGTCCCCTGCTGGAGGAGCTTTGACACACAATGATTTACAGGATGTACACTAAACACAAAAAGTTCTAGTGTATCAAAAAACCACATTTTGCAAGAATTGAACATTACATGAGTTGTTCAATTGATAACAATGTTATGTACAATCTAAAATATTTATAATTGCAATATTATTAGAATTTGGGACCAAATATTTGCTCAATTGCCAATAAAATAAAACCAGAGATGGAGACATTCTGCTGCTCACAACCAAGAAATTATACAATGAGAGGAATGAACTTTCCACATTGCTGAGAGCTGATAATAAAGTTGCATAGAAAGAAAAAAACAATGCTAGCGTTGTTTCTGTGAAAAAAGAAAAAACTGGTTGTGTATTTTCCTACGAAAGGTTCATATGAGATGCACATAATGCTTATTGGAAATTACACACAACTTCTACGAAAAATATACTCATGCATGACTATTAACATTTTGTACACTCTCTCCAAAAACGTGTCTGCCCAGCTCATATTTTATGTCTCTGCAGCCAGAAAGAATCTGCTGTTAACACCTTAAGGGCACTCTAAAGTATTCTAAATTGTGATGAATTGGAGTTAGGGAGACAATTTTCACCTTTATCTTTCAGTAGAAAGATTCATTTCACCAGTTTGATAAATATAGGCCCAGACATGAACGCTCTCACTGTGGTGCTAGAGATTTACAAAAGCCCGGGCTTTTGTTTCAGCATTTATTCCAAGTCAAAAGTCGTTCAAGCTCTTACGTGTTGTCTTTGTAAAGAAAAAAAAAAAACATCTTCAAAGAAAACCATTATTTTTAGAATTGCTCCTTTACCCCAGGGAGAGCACCACAGACACAAGAAGCATCAAACCTTTAGCCTCGTTGCATGTCCTCAAAACCGCAGTCAAATATGATTTCTGTATCACTCACTCAAAGTGTGGTGAAGACACTGGCTGTGAGGAAATTTCACACTAGGTAATTATCTACTGTTTTCTTTGCCTTTGGGGGAAGGTGGGCGAGGACAGCTGTGAGATGGGGTGGGTGGGGGAATGAGGTCTCCCTTACACCCTTAGATGTGGAGGGTGAAAATTACACAGCTCCTCCATGGGCTTGGAGAGCCACCAGACCTCATCAAGCAGCGGGTGAGCGCTGTTTTTTTTGTGTAGTTTTTTTTTTTTTTGCATCTCTCTCTCAATGTCGTCCAAATCAGTATAAGTAGAACGGCGTGGCGGCATGAGTCACATCTCATTTGCTGCGTTGTGTTTCACAACACCTCCACTGAGACGCCGAGCTCAGAGAGCAGCCGGGAGAAGACAGAGCAACGCTTAGTGGACACCAGTCTGGTGTCTGAAATTTACAAGCCTTACACAGAGGCCAATCTTTTGGACCTTCAGTCTTACTCGGTGTGTACAAATCCAAAATGAAAAAAACATTCAAGGTTTTGTTACTTTTCCTTTTGTGTTGAAGGACTGTAGGCACCAACTCAATGGTCTGATATGTTACCAAATCCTAATGATGAAAGGAAATGTGATCAGTATGTAGTGATCTCTTATTAATGTCGAAAAGATCAAAACACTCACAAACTCATTTTGATGCGATGCATCTCATAAATCTATGGCATCAGTGCATGCACTTCTTTTTTGAAGCGTCTTGAGTCCAACTTGACATAATCATGTCAAATCATAAAGTATTGTCATGTAGATGAACAGTGGCTCTCAAACATTTCACCTCAATGACCTTTAAACTGACATCAGTTAAATCAGGGACTCCCATCTGATGAAGTTTTTGCTTTTAGATTTCTGTCGTTGTCTTACTCATAGATGGAATTATAGTGAAAATGGATGATTCTCCTTTCTACCAGGGACCACAGGAACCCTTTCAAGGACCCCACTTTGAGAAGCACTTAAAAAAATAAAGAGTGAAACAGAAAAATTAGCCGTGAAACACTGCAGGCCTCGCTTGCTACTCGCTAATTCTGCCTTGTTTGGTCTGTGGGAAGGCAGTCCACAGTGGGACACATTACACATGCTGATGAGAGCAACGAGAGCGAGACGAAATATGAAAGTTGTAGTGCTTCTAAAATCTAAACACTGGGTTATAAGCGGCTAACTGCTTCACAGAGCTTAGGGAGACTGATAATTCTCCGTGGGCTGGTGTCTATGAGTCTCTTCATATACTCAATCACGGGATCTATTGTCAATGTAAATGTGTTGATTACAGCAGCTTTAGAGACATTCTTAGTCACTATTGGACTGCAGGCTGAATCTATTCATGCATTCAGACCTCAATGAGAATTAGAGAGCATTTATTCTCACATCAGTATAGTTATGTAACGTCTTCATTGGAGATGTGGAAAAGGTGTTCGAAAAGGAAGCTTGAACGCAAACGTTTAATTTACTGAAGCAGTGACGTCAGAAAAAAGTGGAATGCATAAAATTTGATTCATCAGTATCGAGACCATCTGTGACATTATGATTTTGGCAGATACTATAAAACATACAATAGAGAAGCCGGCTTTTTTACCGTTTGTATTAAGAGTTTTTTTTTTTTTCTCTCTCTCTCTCTCTCTGAAAAAAGAAGTAATGAATATTAAACAGGATATTGTCTTAGCTAACACCTGAAAAAGAAGTCATAATTTCTATGGTTACCTATTTACATGTAAAAGCTATTTCGTTACGAATTGATCCACTATTCAGTTACAGTCTCATCTCTGTACACACATACATCAGCCTTCATCAGATAAACACTGCAGCCCTCAGTTTTTTGTATGTATAGCAATGAGTCAGAAGGGGTTACTACCATCAGCCGCCTTCATTAGATATATAGTAGGTGCAAGAGAGAACAGGAGAACAATACAGGACTCGCCAGCATCTCAAGAGGCTCCCAGCAACACATGGATTAGGTGGAGATTATTAAATGTCAGCTCTTAAAATGAATACTTTTTACAGCATCAAAGTAAATCAATACCACTTATCTTTGATAAAAGAGGCAGAATAGATGTGCCAGCGTAGCAGTCTGACAGCAATTTCTTTCCCTCTCCTCAAAACCTTTACGAATCGAATTGAAAAACCTCATAGGAATGTTTTCAGAATACATTATGGCACTTTTGTGATTTTTTTTTTTTTTTAACATATGTATGTGTTTGCTTCTTTGTCATATTAGTGAGTTTAAAAATCGCTCTTTTTCTCCTCTTGTCTTCTCTGTCTTCTTCTGCTCTTTGTTTCTCATTTATAGAACAAAAAACAAAAAAAACAAAGATGGGCTTTATAAATCAAATTTGAATTTCCACTGGCATGTTTTCAATGTGCAGCACAAAGTGCTCAGAATCTGTCACTTTGGGGAGAACAAACTGAGAATACTATTGGGCAGTTCAAAATCTCTCTCCCTCTCCATCTCACTGTAGATACCAGTGATATTTTCAGGTGTGCCACATTTATCTCTATCTCTCTGTCTGTCTGTTTCTGGTCCTAATACCAATGATTTTTCTAAACATTCTGTTTCATGCTGAAAAACCCATTTTCTCAAAGGAGCTGAGATTGATATCTGCAAATATTGATGGTAAACAAACCAATCAGAGCAGCTCTCTCGATAGCTATATGGAGCCTGCTCGCGGCCCTCATATGTGCCGCACCTGATCCCACATTATTCTTGTGATGATGGGCAAGTGCCTCTCACCCGAGGAGTGTATGCCATTGCTACACTTTTGTGTGTTTGTGCATGCGTATTTTTTGTAAATTTATTGTGCACCCCCAGTGCAGTCTCAGTGCGTGCATCCAAATCATAATTACAATGTAATATCATGTGTAAGGCAGTGCCCCTGCTGTTGTTTCACTTTCTCCTCATCTTCCCTTCTATGAATATCAAATGCTTTCATGCTGTGCTCTGAAAGCTGCACAGCTCTTTCGAAGTCACACAGATGGGTGCGTGTATGTGTGTTGGGGGGGTTAGTTGGATAGTACTTTCTTACTTGACATTAAAAGGTAGTGCTAGGACTTCAATTTTTAAAAAGACATGTCTCCCCTCTGGTCTGCTGTTACCCCGTCCAAGCATGACAACCTTACATCCTATTCAGCTGTCCTGCGTAGGTTGCACCAAGTGTTTTTTTATTCATGCCACATAAACTGCAGAAATCACAAAGGCTATCTCAGATGCGGTGTGAGGCCTGTGCCAGAGCCTTGGCAGGGCTGTGGTATAGAGTAGATGAAGCCTGCGAAGAGGCTGTGGCTATGCCAGGGGTGGAGAAAAAAAAAGGATCTGTCAAACACTCATTCAGAAGAGCCTGTTTTTGTGGAAAACTGATGAAATGCCACTTCTTTTCCACATCATTGAGCCAAAACATCACCACCACTCGGAGGTGAAGTGATTAACATTGATCACCTTCTTTCAAAGGCCCAGGACAAAGTCTGGGATCTGTTAGATGGTAAGAACTGGTTGTTATAGTCAGCGTGTTTGAAGACCTTGAGTGACTTTGACAAGGGACATTTACAGCTTTTAGACAAACGCCAAAGCTTGCTCTTGGTCAGCAGAGGTGAGAACCCACCGAGGGTGGTCCGAGAGGGGACAACAATGCTCGTAGGGTCGATACACAGAAGGGTCCATTATGGGTGTGAGTCTCTGAGAGGATGCTGCTGATGATTTTGGTTACAGAACAGGTGCATCACAACATCAGTGCTTATCAGAGCCGGAGGCCTCATGTTTGAATCACCAGTTGTTGCCTATTATTCACTTGGATTGCATTATGTATGCCATTACTTATACAAATGTGTTATCTCCACGAGATGCAGTGTTTACTTCTTTTGATTTCAGAGGTGTTTTTTTTTGGGGGGGGGGGGGGGGGGGGTTGTTTTTTTGTTCCCTCAGAGAATCGATTTTTCAAGGGATCATTTGACAGATGTTGTCTTTTCAACCAACTAACACAGTGGAGAAGAAAGTAGCACTTTTCCCCACTTCAGAGTTCTTTAAGTAAAAAGCACTAATTCAAAGAAACTGCCTCCAGCAGTAATATAAACAGGTTATCTATCAACTCAGGACTGGGGTCGCTTTTCTCTATGAATCAGAATCAACAAACACGTAGTAGGTACGCATGCCGCTCTGCAGGCAACAGACAGACACAAACACAAACAAATTCAACACTGTTTGATGGCTAGATAATATCATTTAGCAACAAATGGAGGCATGTTTAACTTTGTTAAAATGGTGACTGACAGGAGAGACGTTTTTATAGCAGGAGCTCAACACCCACTTCAGATCGTTTGTGTTCATCAGGCGGATTTGCAGATGGATTTACTTGGTTGTAATAAAACCAATACATACATTTTAGGCTATGATCACAATGTGCATATGATGAGTAAAGATATAAACTACTGTGGTTTTTTATGTCTTTTTCACCCCCCCATTAAATAGCAAGACACCATTAAATATATAACGCGTGAAGCCGAGTGAAGGTTCAATCAGGATGACAGTTCCTTTGCTCACTGGAACCATTCCTTTTTCAAGAAGCGCCACTTGTTTTCATCCAATCACAACTTGACACAGCGGCCTTCAGCCAATAATGGGTGAGCTGTCAAACTTTTAACAGCCATCTGTCTAATGCAGACACAGCATCTCTGACCAAACCCTCCGATTAGTAGTTTCCAAAACCCTCACCAGGGTCTGGGCTCTGAGGGGAAGATTCCTCTAACTTGGAGGGAAGTGTGAAGTGTTGCTCCCATGGAGATTTACTTTCTGTCTGCTTGTCAGAGCCAAGTGTATTCTGCATTTTCACAATTAAATTTTACTTACTATTTCTCACACTCTCTCCTTCCAAATCATTAGTCACTCCTGATTGAACTCAAGAATGTTTTTTCTAATTTCTGGCATCACACAAATAAAATGTACTCCTTTCAATTTATATGCTCAAACAGGAGTTTCAATAAATTGTACAAGAGATAGCAGGCTTTTATTCTCCAGACAAGGATGTGTCCTCAGCCCATTGCGTGACACATTTATCTCTGACTGTGCCACTTTGCACAAGGACAACACTGTCCGGAAATTTGCTGACGACACTAGTCATTGGTCTGATCACTCGACCTGACGAAACAGTACACAGGAGAGAAGGAAGTCTGGTGACAAGGTGCGACAACAAAAACAACAACAACAACTTTGCCCTCTCGACACAGATCAGACCAAGGAGAGGAGACCTCATCTACGGCTAACAATCTGTTTTCGAGGAGGCAGAGAGAGATCTGCATGTCACTGATGGGTCTCAGCTGCATCACAGAGAGCATCGTGAACAGCACTGCCATGGAAACGCAGCTTCCCAGCCATTGCTGCAGGACGTCTGCCACCACAGAATCTAAAGACAAGCCTCATTGTTTAAGTCATCAAAGACTCCATATTGGTTACACGGCTTTTTTTCGTCTGGCGGGGAGACAGCTCTTGTAATTTTTAACAGGAACGGCAAAGAAAAGGTTTAAGTGAAGGGCCATTCAAAACTTTAAATTATTAAGTTAATAAAAAGTGAGACAGACGCACACGCACAGGCGGGAGGACCCCCTGGGAAGATCATCAGACAAAGTGATGCTCCTTTTAAGTTCATTGTCGCAGAGGAAACAAAGTCCTGCTCATCCTGAAACACAAGAGGATCCAGGTTATAAATTAATGAAATTATTCTAAAGATTATAGTTAAAATCGGCTCTACGCGAGCCAAGAAAAAGCAGAAGAGCAGAGGAGCAGAGTCACTTGCTGATCGCCACACAGAACTGTGTGTCTGTGAATTAGAGGGTTCATCAAGATGTCTCACGTGCCGATGTAAATCAGAGCTCCATTCAGCGTCGACTGAAACTGTTGGCTCTTCATCCCTGGATCTTCTCACTCGATAAAAGACCTGACCTGCATTTACAAATACCTGGTTCATAGTCTTAGTTCTACTTTCATTTTACCTTTCTGCTGCGGTGCACAACACCATCCTACATCATAACGACAAGTCAGAGAGGAGCCCAATGCAAAAACTACTTAAGAGCATATACTTATATTGTAATTTATTCGTTCTAGCTAAATACGCTTATCATATACGGTACACAAAGCAAATATCAAGCATGTAATTAAAATTAAATTAAAATGTAGGTGTCTTTGGATGAACAATGAGAGGAAATCACCAATAAACCTACAGACCTTTTTTTCTCACCGAAGCAAAAATTTCATTTCCCACAGAAACAGTGTCTGTTTCACTAATAATAAAATAAACTATAATTCAGCTAAATTCTTAGCAAATTAAGTAAGAGTAAAATTTGCAACTCTCCATTTTTTCATTAGAAAATGCTACTTTACAAAACAATGAATCTGGTAGTATTAGGAAGAATATATTTAAAATGAATTCTCTTTTTTTACCGATATGGTGAATAATCCTATGAATTTACAATTTATTTCAAACATGTTTCCATTTAGATACTTGCTTCTCAGAATGAAATGCTAGAATGAGCCCGTCATGGAATTAACCTCATCACTAATGCGCTGCAAAACTACCAGAAAAGAGGTAAAAAGCAGCATGGTAGGGGAGTTTCAACATATTCAGACCCGTGCTTCTGATGGCCTTCGCTGCTCCTGCAGGGAAGTTGTTTCACTGTCATCTGATAACTGCTCAACTTCGACTGTCTTGACTGTATTCCTATTCCTGTATTCCTGTTTCTCAGCTTTTGTGAAGTTTATGAAGCTTAATTTGATGCACAGAACCACATGTAGCTTAACTCATGCCCTATCAAAGATAGCAGCAACCCCCTCACCCATCCTGCTGGCAAAACATATGTGTTAAAGTTAGAAAGGATTGGAATTGGGTGAAACAAAAAGATCTGACACATCAAGGATACACATTATAGATACGACATAATATACAGAATCTTGTTGTCAGAATAATACTGGATATTTATGTGTAGGTAAAAACATCGAGTGACTGAGTGACGGCTTGCATTCACTTGCTGTGATGCTTGTACATTAGTGAGTGTGAGGAAGATGCAACTCTTCCTCAGTTAAAGGAGAGTATCAGTGCAGGAAACGATCGAACTGTCAGCAAACACAACTGGATGGCGAGTAATCATTTACCAAATTGTCCACCAAGAGAACAGTGCAGGTCCTTAATACCTGACCCCAACAACCCAGGGGGCACAGTTATACTGTGGGTGGGTGGGGGGGGGGGGTTTCGTTGGCATGCTTTGTGTCCATTTGTCTCTGCAGAGGGTCACTCAAAATCAATACAAAGTTGTTCTGAGTGATCTCCAGTCTCCTGTGCTGAAACATTTGAAAGCTATGGCCCCTTCCAGGATGACAAAGCCACCGTTCATAGAGTGCTAAGGGTCACTGAATCGTTGGATGGGTATGAAAATGGAGCAAACCCCATTCTATGGCCTTCACATTCACCAGTCTGGTGTCAATTTAATTGAAGTTTTGGACCAGTACTCTTCAAACCATCTAAAGAGCAAACACCCTTCAGCAGTTTATGGTCAGGGGGATGATATGACCAAAAAAAATATATATATATTTTTTGTTATAACGCCAGAAACTGGAACATTATTATTATTATTATTATTATTTTGCATTTAAATAACTGGACTGTTCCTATAGAAACCACGTCTCTATGAGTGAAGCGTCTCTTTCTGTAACAAAGACAATTCTTTCACAGTCTCTCACATCTTTTCTTCTGGATACAACACAGAATCAGCTGGGCCTGCTCAATATCTTAAACCAGCCAGATAGCGTGATTGAGAGCTGACTGAGTAAATGCACAATGCACAGACCATGTGCCTTAACATATTAGAGACCTTACATTACTTAGTTCAAATAAATGTACATACGGATTGGTGCCAATCTTTCAATTTCAATTTCTTTGTGTTGTTTCATTAGTGCAACAGCAATAAAGTATCTTGTGTCTTGTGTCATCTAATAACTGTACTATTTCTCATTTGTATAGAATTCAGATTAGAAATTCATTGTTTTTTAGCACTTTGGCTTGATATCTGACTCACCTGTCACGCAGGACATACAAGACAACTTATTTCATGTTCCAATAAAGGAACCTATGCCCTACAACATCCACGGAAAGTTCCAATTTTAAACCAAATATTTAGCCCCTGACTACGAGGCCTGACGTCACTCACAATCCAGGTAAAAAGTATGTTTCCTATTCTAACTGGAAAAACTATATTAAATATCTTCCATACCAAATTCATCTCGAAGTGACACAGGTGCACTGAGAGGTATTGAACAAACAAATCTCCTTTGATTAAATTAAAAGCACAAAGAAACACAATTCTCTATCATATTCAGTTTTGGTTTAGTCTGTATAAGTCCACTGGTTTTTACTCTCATTAAATTCTCATTTTCCACAACAGGAAAAAAAGAAAAAAGATATTAATAAACTTGACTGCATTAGCTAGTTTGCTATATTCTGTGGCTGGAGGACATTAACTGAAACTTACAGGATTCAGTTATGTGACAGAGATGCTGCAGTGTGAGTCAGAATCCATTTGGCTGTGTTTCAGTGGAAAATGTCAGAATATCGAATCAGATTAATCTAATGAAGAACATTACGAGGGAAAACATTTGCACTGTATTTGGCTGCATACATATAAACATTTTGGCAATAATTTATTTTTCGACCTGCTTCAGCTTTATAGTGTGCTTGGTCTGAGCCAATGTGTCAATAATTTTTTGCCCCCAACTAAAGCTGAGTAAGTGAAAAGCTATCATAGCGGCACGGATTTTTCTCGGGTACATGCTTGTTCTTCTGTCACTGCTCACATTAGCATTCTTCATTAGATAGGGTGGATATGGAAAAAAATAAATCAATTCGGCAACATTAGTAAGGTGCTTCTGCTGCCTGCTGTCTCTTGGGACCTGGTGAGATGATGGCTGCAAATTAATTTGTGACACTCTGAATTGATTTTCTAATCCCGCATGGTATTTGATAAATAACCCTTCAGAAAATGAACACCTCAGACGATAAATACAGTTATTATCTCTTAGAGGGATAATTAGTGCTTCCTGCAAAGACGAAGCACCCTTGGTCCTCTGCTGCATCGCGGCAACCCCAAAAAGTAACACAACTAATAAAGGCTACATTATTCAGCGAGCTCACAAACAAAAGGAACATTATATCAGTTAACTTCAAGTCATGAAGAGCAGCTGGGCACAGGTGGGTGCCAGAGACAGACACATAAACAGGAGCATTGTTCTCACAAGGTACTTCTGTATCAGCAGTAATATTTAGCCAATTAGGGAAGCCGTGTTTTAACTAAAGTTATTAAACTTACCTGAGGGCTTGTACTGACAATTAAATAAGTTTTAGATGCTGCTGTTATGCCCGTTATGTGCTCCTGCCTCTTCACTTGTATTAATGGACTTATTTATGGTGGCATGCGCTCCCAGTGTCAATTGAGACGTTACTTATTTATTGTTGTTTGTTTGCTGGCATTGTAGGTATGAGGTACAACACTTACATTCATAAACTTATTTCATTACCTTTCCTGCTTTTGCTGAGTCCCTAAATGGGCTTTAGGGACCACCAGGGGGGTCTTTACACAATTTTATTGGGGTGTCAGCAGGAAAAAAAATTTAATATCATTTTGATTTTATTCATATTCAAGTACAAGACAAGACTGAAACTTTTTAAGTAGATCAGGAATCAGATTGTTAATCTTATTGGTGCAAAGCAAAATACCTCAGGAAATAATGAATGTATTTTGCGGAAACTTTTTAATTCATGCTCCTCACAAGATTAATCCTGCTGACTACTGGGATATCCAGGGGTGTCCTCTCACGCCAAAATTTTTGTTTTTGTTTTTGTTCTAAGCTGCTGGGGCATGGAATTTTTTACAGGTATTATTCTTATCCAGATGATGTATTCTAAAACTTTGTATTTCTTTGGTACAACCATGAAGTAGACATTTGTGGCTGTGTGAGAAATATCTTTGGACATTCTGACTCTTGAGGTCCCTTCGTGTTTAGTCGCTTTCAAAGCACCACCACTTCTTCACAATTGTAATTCATTCATTTAATTTCATCCCATCAACCTCGCTGTAGTTTTTGCTGTGTGGAAAATGTTATCATGCCAAGATGCTAAACTGAAATCAGGAATCTAGAGTGGAGACACAAAGCATTGTGTTGTATCTGTTAGGCTTCTGAGACCATAATGGGTTGTTGTTTTTTAGACACAAAAACTGTTTGATTAGCTCTAAGACAAGACTATACTTTGGGTTGAAATAAGCACTTCCTTCAGGCAAGGAGACTTTTGTCATCATTGATACAGAACATTGTTACTACAGAAGAAATGAATAGGATGCCTCCATGTTTTGTGAAGCCAGCCATCCATTCCAACCACTCTTGTTGCTCTGTGTATCCAGTCATCTAAGTTCTTCCACTGGTTTCTGTTGTATTTTCATACTCACTAGAGGTTGTCTGACGGTAAAATACAACTAAGGGTCATAAGAAGCTGTTTGGATGAACAAACTCTCATTTCAGGTCAGGTGTAGGCCATACAATAACTAATTCACCAGATGTGTTGATAAAAGCATGCATACCCAAATCAAAAACTCAAAGCCAGAGAAAAGGTGAAAACCTGCCATTATGAAGAGCGGCAGGATGCAGTCGTTCATTTTTCAGACAGCCTGATCCGGAGCACATTCATAGCATTGCACTTGGTTGCCCACAGACAAAGTGAGAGAAAAATGTACTCTGTGTCCAGCATAAAAGAGAGAGAGAGAGAGAGAGAGCGAGAGAGAGAGAGAGAGAGAGAGAGAGAGAGAGAGAGAGAGAGAGAGAGAGAGAGAGAGCGAGAGCGCTTTAGAGAAGTTCGGATTTAGCAACTTTCTCACCTCTGCACACCTGGCTAATTACCACATGAAGTCAGTGAGTGTCAGATTGTCACATACAGAAATTTTCCTCCCACCCAGAGCCAACTTCTGAAAGGTGTGTAGGTGGCTGAGGGTGGGAGTCAGGGTTCCAAAGCTGTTTGACCATCTTCTGTGGGAGTGTAGTCGCCCTTTAAGTATTCGCCTTAGACTGCTTTCAGAATCGCTCTACTGTCTTGTTTTCTGATCATTTTCTCTCCTCCAATGTCTTAACAGTAACCAGGCTTCAACTAACTCAAACTCTTTGCAGTGAAATGCCATCAAATAGTTTCTGTGGCCCTAACGTGGCTCCATCTGGGGCTCTTGATATGAAAAGGTTTGAGAATCCCAAGAGTAAAGTACATAGACCCCTCTAGCTGATTTTTTTATTTTAATTCATAGAAAACAAAAATTTTACCATTTTCGACATGCTGAGCTTTAGTATTTTCGATCCACCCTGAAAAGTAATTCTCATCAGTCTGGTAAGGACTCTGCAGTGACGCCAAATAAGTGTATGTGATGCCTTCCGCCTATCATGACTACCACTGTTTACTCTCTGTGTTCTGCAAAGTAGGATGCAGAGAGGTAGTGAGGAGCTATGAGCAAGTGGAATGGAGCTTCACTGACAGTATGGCATTCACTCTAAATGTAAATGAGAGGCTTTTAGGAGTGTGCTGGTCAGGTAACATATACCTACAGTGGTATGTCCTCCTTTAGGCCATTCTTGGAGATGACAAATACCATTGCCAAGCGAAAGACTCATCAATCATCATCACCCTTTAATGCCATACATAAAACACATGAAGTGTGGATACGAGGCAAATTAGTCTGCATGTGAGTGGAGAGACAATTGGAAGGCAAACAGGACAACACATTAAAATGTCCTATTCACAGACAAGCATGGTGTGGTTTCATCACATAAAACATCATTAACAGATCAATGCATTTTATTTTTGAAATACGAATGTACTCATCAGCAAATACAAAAAGCAGCAATAAGGTCAGGTTCCTCCTGGTGGAGAGTTGTCTGTACCCGAAGACGTGATGCCTGAGAACACAGTACAAAATGGCTGGTCCATTGTTTTACCATTTGCACCTGCATATTGGTGTTCTGGAAATATGGAAGACACGAGGCACAGCTAGTTTCACAGTCAGCTTGAGATTTGAGATATAACTACACTATAGTTTTCTGTTCATCAAAGAGTCTAATGGTCTTAATTTGAATTGTTTTGAGCTTCAAGCTGCTGATGGCGAAGCTGTGGGTTTGGTTATAATCCAAATTATGTCATTAATTGTATTTCAGTCGCCTCTCCCATAAACTTTATGTAATTAGCTCATGTGCGATGGTGACATTTCACATTGGTAATGGGGTTGTAGTCGGGGCAGACCTGGTAAGGTAGCTCATTAGGAACTTTAAAGTTGATCTTGACATTAACTTTACATTTTGTCCATCAAGTCATTGGAAATATGGAGCTCTCATCTTTGCAACATTGTACAATTCTGTGAAAAAAAAAAATTTGTTGAAAAAGTGAATGGAAGAAGGAATAAAAAGAGGGCTGTGCGGGAGGATCACAGGACTAAAATGTAGTTTTACGAGGGATCTTTGTTTATTGCAATCTTGCTTATTTAAATGTTAGAATTTACCATTCATTTATAAATCCACTTTTTCTGCCTGTTTTTTACTCTTCACAGCCGATTGGAACCAGGTTTTACAAAAGAAAACATCCTTGACAGATTGTCAGTCAATCACAGTGTCAACAGATATTAACAAATTCACCCACACTCATCACAGACCAGGCTAATGCATGAACATGAAATGAAACATTAATGTTTCATATTTCATCTTATAGCACAGTGGGACTTGTAATGTTTTTTTTAATCAAAAAATATTACAGTTCAATGAGCTGTTGTCAATAGCACTGTGCTGTGCCCTCTGATTCTCTGGAAGCCAGACACTCGGAGGTGATTTTTATGTGTGAAAAAACAAACATTTAAAAAAAGAAACCAGATGGCTCAATCGATATGAAAACCAACAGGCTGATCTGGCTATATATGTATATATATATGCTAAGAGGACTCATAATGGTGAAGTAGTGGGTGTCAACACAGTGCCCATGGATTTGAGAACCGCTCTGCTTTATTGATTAATGTCAGCCCTGGTAGCCCGTCCCACTCTTATATCTGCTGACAGTGCGGACTGACACTGTTGATGTAGAACATCATCTCTGGTACATCAAGATACATCCTTAATGTTTAACACCTGTGTTCTTTGCTGCTGTGACAAATTTAAATGTCTGCTGGAAAAAGGGGCCTACGGAATGAAACATACTGCTATCGTTCCCACAATGCAATCCATCATTTTATAAAGGCACACAGATGCTTTGTAGATCTACAGATGTGCAGTATTTCACCTGACAAATGGAAGACAAGTCACTGTTTGTTATCTAAGAAGTGAATTAGTGGATTCAGGTGAAATTCATATATTTGACTTAATCAGCTTAATTCAAAAAGCCAACATCAGAGTTTGTTTTTTCACCACTGTCTGTTTTACTGCTCATTTCCGTCAGTCAAACATTGTTTTTACTTCCATCAACAAACAGAAAATCAACCTAAAGTTTTTCATATTCCATGTAGTTGAGCTTCTTTCCTGACCCTCCTGCAGATATGGAAGAACTAGTGTGGTCCAATGTGATTGGTGGTTTGTTCTCACCACCCACACACTCTTTAGTTCTTATAAATGCTGATATGGCAGAAATATAGCATTTGGCTCCAAGTTCAGGCAGCTTCCTGTTGCTCACGAGTCAGGTTATGAGGTCCTTCTTCTATCGGAACAAAGCAGCAGACTGCTAGGGACTGTGCTGCAAAGGTCTCATCTTTCATGTGTAGCGTGAAGGGCCTGATTGTTATATAACTGACAGTTTCTATTTAAGAACTTCATATCACAGTTTTACCATTTTCCTGGCCATGATGAACTCTTGCTACAAGTTTTAAGTTGAAACACAGAGTGAAACTTATTTTAAATGAGATAGTTCAAATCATGGCTCCACTTGTTTTCACCTTTGCTCAGTGCATTGCCACCAAAATAGTGGGTCAATAATCGTATATTACAGGATAAATAAATAACAGTTCTGAAATTTGCCACACTGCGGTATGGATCATTTTGAAATTATACTGCTATAGGGACATTCTCAAAACATTCATCTGTTCATTCTGCAAACACAAGAGGCCAAAAGCCAATACACTGCTTATTAAGACTGAAATGAACCCAAACAGCAGCAAATGAGCTATGATTTCTCCATCAAGTGAAGTTTTGGAGACAAAAAGTTTTCAAAGCCACAAATTTCTCTTACACAGGAGCACTCAAGGATTGTCGACTAAAATTAAGTGCACATTATCGCGGCATGACCTCGGCTCCAGACAGTTTGAGCTTTGCCTGAGTCCTTGTCGGCTTCCAGAGACACCCCTTTTTGGCAGAGTGGACTCTGTAGTATGAAATCAAACACCCTCCAATACCTTCACTCACTTTGGGGAACATAGTGATTCTGGTTGCAGCAATAGTAATGCAACCGTGACTTCAGTCTGAAATTTCAAAGGTGAAGAACATATGTACCTTTTGCAGACAATTCTAGTGTTGCTGGATCAGAGCACTGTGAGGTCCCTGAAGGGCAGGATTGATGATACATTCGAAGCCTGAGAATCTCTGTGTGCAGAAAAATTGCATTATGTGATGCAAACAAATTATCAAAAAGTAGTGCACAGTGTTGCTATCCAAAGAACAGAGAGAAGCAGTAATGCGGCAGAGGTGGCTGACAGACAGGGCCACAGCTTTACCTGCACATATTTCCCTGCTGAAGGGGCGGGCAAGGCACGGGGTTGGGGGTAATTGAGGGGCTCAGACAGAAGGGAGGCAGTCATATGCCAGCGGAGGGACGTCCTCGTACAAACTGTGTGTTTTTGCATGTAAACAAACATTCACTGAGGGGGGAAACGGGCACCAGAACACACATAGATGCCCCCTGGAGTCGTTCAGATAGTAGGGGGTTGAGTAACAGTAAGCCGCCTTCCAGTCACCGTCAGAGCACCACCTGCAGGAGGGGAGACTTTCAGAACACACACATGCACAAAGTGTCCATGAGTACACATGCTGAGGCCTCCCCCAGGCACCTTCATCAGACTGTCAATCTGTGGCACCCCCACCCCAATTCTTCAGCTCATTGGATTGTACCAGAATTTGAACTCAACAGGCACGTAGAGAGGACACATGTACTATAGCACTAAGTTTGAAGAATGCAAATTTCCCAACAATTTTCCAAGACTTAAATCAAACTCCTTTGAGTTTCCAGTTCAAACACTGGCTTGTTGCATGCTGTCAAAATTAATAATCAGTTTTAAGGCAGTGCTTACAGACAAAAAAAATCACAAAGGATTGAGGCAATGGTAGTGGGATCAGACTTTAGTTATACTCTGAATAGACTTTTAATCCCAACACTTTTGTGTAGCAATTACATATTTTGTGTTGAACAGTAAGTGCAGAAGTAATTGATTTTTTTTAATGAATGGATCAAACTCAACTTCTCAATTAGAAGTGAGCTGTTTGTGCCACTGTTCATGTGCTGGCTTAGTGTGGGGATGGAAAACAAATGAGTCCTATGGGTAACTTTGATGGGAGGACGTTTAATCCACATTTATGCAGCTCAGGTAGAGCTCCAGGTCAAGGACGGTGTGGGCTTGGATCCATCGGCCATGCTGTAAACAGACCAGCCACTTACCTGCCAATCACCAGCCCATCGCTGGAGGACCGGACACGGATCTGCAATATCCACAGTCAGCAGGCAAACAAGATGTGTAAGTGTGTGTCTAAGTGTGTGTGTGGGTGGGAATGTGTGTGCAGAGAGAGCTTTGCATCCAGAGTGCTTTTGACCACCAGGGTGAGACAATTTGCAGTTCCTTCAGACAGAGTGAGTGGAGATGGCGTGGCAGACCTTGCTGGCCCCGTCCCCCTCTATCATGCCGCTGGTTACTCGTAATCAGAACCGACATATTGTCTGTCTGTCAGTTCATTTAGCCGCGATGTTGGCTTCAAAGTTTGCGCTCTTACCAGAATTGCTTTTCCAAGCTGAAGGACAAAATAAGAGTTACATAATGTAGGAGTGTAGCTAAAAATTGCTTCCCTGTGTGTGGAGTCATAATAGTCACAACACTAAAATTACGGATAAAAAGAATACAGCTCACACAAAAGGCAACCCCATTAAATTCAGAAGTGCTCCCACGTTAAATTAAAATCAGATGGAAGTCTCTTTCTCTGCCCGCTACCCATCTCTTTTTTACTCATCCTGATTAGTTGATGGGATCCATTAAAATGTCCAAATGAGATTTGTCTTGCATTACTTTTCACAGTGACAAGTGAAAATGTCCAAGAATACAGTAATAAAAAATCAACCTTGACGAACATGCAATAAAGCCATGAGCTAAGCAGGGGTTTTGAAATTATTAGGTGAGCACTGGCCACAGCGCTTGATATTTGTATTTTTAGTTTTGATTTAAATTCTCAGAAACCTAATGGTTTAATTTCTGAAAAAATGCACCCTTTGTAAGATTCTACCATGATGAAGCTTTTTAGTCTCCCATAGGTGGAGAATAGCAGACTAATAAAACACGGTACTCCATGTATTTTGCCTTCTTTTTTTTCTTTGTTATAAAGATGCCTGCTGCAAGTCTACATGTGCACTCGAACAGCTTGAATGAACAGATACATGACGAAGGACACCCACTTACTGAAGATCTACAGGGGTACATGGCAACTGCTTTTAGTTCACTGCCAGCTACCCGAAGGAAACTTTTAAATAAGTTCATTATGTTCGACACAATCTTTGACAATCTCAACTCAGGGATTAGTTGGAAAATTCTAATGGAATTTATTAGAACCAGATATAAAAATCGTCCCTCATAATGAAGATATTGCAACAAAGTTTTGAAGTTTTGAGTGCTGTTCCTCACCAGAACTGAAACAATATGCATTCATTTCTGTGATTTAATGAGTCTAAAAATCTAATTGAGATTGCATATCCATATAATAGACCTAGTCATTATTACCACAGAGAGATATAAGGATGCAGAGTTCCATTCCCGTACAGCTGCAGTACAGCTTTCATCTCAATGTGATTGCTCAATTGCATGTTTATCATCCATGACATTGGCGAAATGTTTCTTTCTCAGAGTCCCCCTCATAAAACCCTCATTTACAAAAGTTTAGCTGAGATTAGTCCATTAGCCAAATTACCTAGCCAAGCAGTTGATTTCCAAACGCAGTGTCTTCAATCTGCAGCACAGCATGAGACTGTGCTCTCAGAAGAAATAAGGAGGGCGAGAAAAGCACAGAGGAAGCACTCGGGCCAGGGGGAAACAGGCAACGCCTGCATGTGTCACCTTTGCCCTCATCCACGGGCTCAACTTTCAGGAGTTAAGCACGTATTGCTTATAATGTCAGCTACCTTCATATATAAAGCCAGACCAACTCTGACAGCATGTCCCGCTCACACTAAATTGAAGGATCACAGATGAGCCAAGAGTTCGGTCTTAGTGTCCTTCACAGTCAGGGGGAAATATCGGAACGTTAAAATGTGAAAGTCCAGTCACTTGTCTCATTGGGATTCTGGTTCCTGACTACACAGCCAAAGTGGGAAGGGTGGGGGGGGGGGGTCTTGGAAAAGGATTTCTTAAAGTCTCTTTTCCTACTCGTTTTGGTTGCCCTCAGATTAGTTCAATAAGTCAGTCTTTTTTTCAAGGGCACATTCATTCTTACTTTCATTCTTCACTCTCACTTCCTTACATTCATACGTTTTCATTATCACTCAATGGCTGAGGGAAAAATTAAAAGGCATTAATTCAAGAAGCACAATCACTCAATTTTCTTCTCCAAACTCTTTCTCGGTCTCATTCCCTCTCGCTGCTCTGCTCTTTGGGACAGGTCTGAACCTCAGCTGAGGCTTGACCCCCCTATTTGAATAAGTTAATGCGCAGGCCTGTTTGTGGGGAGAGAAATAGTCGGATGGAGAGAGCTAGGAGTGTAGGGAGAGGTGGGGGTGGGGGAGTGGGGGGGCTGTATCAGTTCCATACAGTTGGCTCCAGGGAGAATTTGATTTCTTTTCATCTGTCACTCTCAAGGTGTCATTCTCCACCCCAGGTTGTTATCGCCACGCGGGCCGTGACAGCTTCAAAACACTTCCTCAAGGGGAAAAAAGGGGGGGGAGTCGGGGGGGGGGGGGGGGGCTGGTAAAGCTTTACAATGAATGCATTTGGAACGAGTCAAAAATGACATATCGTGTGTGCACAGACGCGGATTGACGCTGAATTACAAGTAGATTGCACTAATAAACAGAGAGAACCAAGGCATGTTGTTCATTTTGTATTATTCAAGGGTAATTCTTGGATTAGTTTGTAAGGTTTTGTTACCAATTCTATTACCTTTGATAGCGTTCTGTTATGAATTAGAAGCCAATGTAAATAAACCCATAGATAGGTTTGTTTGTATGTGCTGTAGCCACATACAGAACTGTATTGTAATGTATAAAAGAACAACAGCAATAGAGGTAGCATTTTTAGAAACAACCTCATGATATCATAATAAAGCTTGTAATTTAGAGTATTTTTGTGTATATAAGAGCACACTGATTTTACAAGGGCTCTATGAATATTTACACATCCTTGAACCCACAGTAACTGATTTTTTTGCCGCTAAAGGGCAGAAGGAACAAGCTGGGAAACACAATAATGTTAATTATCACTTTTAATGTTGATATGGCAGTTCCTTATTTACACATGCAGCAGGTACAGAGAAATGTTGGTAATCTTTTGGAGTCATGGTACTCTGGCGAAGATGTAAATGTACTTTTAGCATGTTCTCGCTTCACAAGCTCAACGACTTCGATATAGCCTCCTTTACACTTAATACAACTACATGTGTTTGAGTTGTGTTGCATTTAAGAGAGACATACTGGTACATGGCAGGTGGTGCTACAGCTTCCTCTCTGAGATCAGCTTCCTGCTCCAGCCAAAAGTTCCTCTGCGATTAAGTGGTAAATCACATGATGTCAGTAATGGGTTTGTGAACCGAACCTCCAGTTTGTAATTTGGCCTCCACCACCTTGGTTTTCTGAAACTGGAGGAAATCACATTTGGGGGACAAGGTGGACCTGATGAGGAGTGACGGGTGGCTCTGACCTGCTCTGCACTTTATCCTGATGATCAGGCAGTTTGATGTTTGATGTATTCAGTCAGTCACTCATGAGAGATACTGACCATAAACTCATTAGGAAAATGTTAACTGATGTATTAAATCAAGTGAGGAGTAGAACCATTTTCCCATAGATGTCAATACCAATTGACTTCGCCCCCCTGATGTTCAACTGATAGGGGGCAGGTTTTGAGTTCTTCAGCATCAGCTTCATTTTACAGACCAAGAGTTTCTGCGCATTTGCACAGTGTATGGATGATGGTGAGCCAAACTGAAGTTGTACACCAAACAGCTAAAACAATTAGCTGAAAGATGCTATAATCTCCACAGGGCCGGAGGGAGCTACAGAGTACAGATTTCTCTGTTAGTTAAGTGGAACCTCCTTCCACATTGTGCATCATTTGGCCCAGTGTTATTTAAAAAATATTACTGCTTTAAATGGCACTGTGTAGTTGGGGAATAGTAGACAACAATAATTGTATAAGGCCAAGTCTAAACTCTGAAAGGCTGTACGCGTGGTTTGTAGGTATGTTCATTTCCCAGAATTAAAGCATATTAGGGATCCCTTACTTAGATAGAATAACTTGTCATCACATTGAAAACGAGGAAGCATGTTTTATTCACAAAGTCCACCTCATCTGCCACGCGGCCTGTGCTGATCAGAGCAAAATGTATTGCATCAGTCACTCTCAGGATTCCAGCAAACTTAATATTAACACATTGTATTCATTATTGGTGACTCTAAATTGTCCGTAGGTCTGAGTGTGAATGTGAGTGGTTGTTTGTCTCTGTTTGTCTTTGTGTGTTGGCCCTGTGATGGACTGGCTACCTGTCCAAGGTGTACCCCGCCCCTCGCCTAGAACGTTGGCTGGGATTGGCTCCAGCACCCCCCGCGACCTGGAAACGGAAAAGCGGTAGAAGATGGATGGATGGATGGATGTATTCATTATCGGTGATTCTAAATTGTCTGTAGGTCTGAGTGTGAGTGTGAGTGGTTGTTTGTCTTTGTCTGTGTCAGTGTGTTGGCCCTGTGATGGACTGGCGACCTGTCCAGGGTGTACCCCGCCCTCGCCCAGTGTGAGCTGAGATTGGCTCAGGCACCCCACATGACCCGGAAACGGATAAGCGGTAGAAAATGAATGAATGAAAATGAATAAATGGGGAAAAAAAGAAAATGAGTGAATGAATGAACTTCTAGTCACTCCCCTGTACGTTGTAAACTCAGTTCCTTATTTTAGTTGGTCGTCTGGTAGCGTGTGGGTGGTAATGTCTGTAAGTCCCTTCTGATAAACAATACCCCCAGTGTTTATAAACACACAGTGTCATGTCCAAGTCGCGTTATGTTTAGTTTTGTCATGTGTCTGTGTTTGTCTTGTGGCTTTCTGTTTTAATTTGACATCGAACTCTCCTCTTATTTCAGGTAACTTGCCTCTTGCCTTCGTATTTCCCACTGGTCTGATTGTTTGCCCCACCCTGATTGTTTCCACCCGTTTACCTTTACCTTGTGTGTTTATATAGGCTGTGTTTCCCTTTGTCTTGTAAAGCCAGAGAAACCACACCACTTTCATGCTCCATTTCTTGCCAAGCCAGGTTTTGTATTTCTTTGATACTTTGCATTGTTTTTTTTTGTCATAGTCAAGTTTTATGTTATTGTCAGAGGTGGACAGAGTACATAACTTCACTACTTGAGTAAAAGTATAGATACTCCTTGTCAAATATTACTCCAATACAAGTAAATTAGTAGCTTAGTCAAAATATTATTTAAGTAAAAGTACAAAAGTATTTGCTTAAAAAATTACTGGATCGCTGGGGGGGGGTCTGGTCTAGTCTCTAGTCTTTGGAGGGGGTCTGGTCTCTGGGGGGGGGTCCCTGTCTAGTCTCTAGTCTCTGGAGGGGTCCGATCTCTGGGGGGGGTCTGGTCTAGTCTCTAGTCTTTGGAGGGAGTCTGGTCTCTGGGGGGGGTCCCTGTCTAGTCTCTAGTCTCTGGAGGGGTCCGATCTCTGGGGGGGGTCTGGTCTAGTCTCTATTCTTTGGAGGGGTCTCTGGGGGGGTCTGGTCTACTCTCTAATCTGTGGAGGGCTCTGGTCTCTGGGGGTCTGCTTTTCCATGCTGTAACCCAGTCCATCACTCACTCTACGGACAATTTAGAGTCACCAATCAACCCATTAACCTAGACATGTTCAGGCTGGGCAGATACATTCCTTTTTATTCCAAAAAAAAAGACCGGGATCCTGTCTGGTCTAGTTTCTAGTCTCTGGAGGGGTCCGGTCTAGTCTCTAGTCTCTGGAGGGGTCCGGTCTAGTCTCTAGTCTCTGGGGGGGTCTGGTCGTTGGTCTAGTCTCTAGTCTCTTGGGGTCCGGTCTCTGGTCTAGTCTCTGGGGGGGTCCGGCCTCTGGAGGGTTCTGGTCTGGTCTCTGGTCTAGTGGGGACCGGTCTAGTCTCTAGTCTCTTGGGGTCAGGTCTCTGGTCTAGTCTGGACTGATCTGGTCTAATCTCTTGGGGGGTCCGCCCTCTGGAGGGTTCTGGTCTGGTCTGGTCTCTGGTCCAATCTCTAGTCTCTTGGGGGATCCGGTCTCTGTGGAGTCTCTGGTCTAGCCTCTGGAGGGTCTGGTCTCTGGGGGGTCCCATCTCTGGTCTGGTCTAGGACCTGGGGGGTCGGCTTTTCCTTGCCCAGTCCATCACTTGTCACCAATTAACCAATTCAGGTTCAGGTGGCCCCACCAGGAAAACAACCGCGCCCTCCACCTCGGCTTGCTCTTATTCACCACATACATTTACATCAAGTCTCCAATTAACCCAGCAATGTTCAGGTGTTCCTACCGGTAATCGAACCACGCCCTTCTTATTGCGGAGTGACAGCGTTAACCACTACGCCACCGTGCTGCTCAAGGCAAACGGCTTTACTGTGCTTTACTTCCCAACATGACAGACAAACAGCTAGTTTTTGTAGAGATTAGATGAAGAAAGGTTTACAAACACAAGATAAGCTCAGCAATGGGGAATTATATTGAAATGTATACTTGTGGCAAATGAGATATTGTGCTAAAAAATATAACCTGGTTAATATCCACACAGCTCCAATTTAGGAAGTCAGGAAAGAGGCAGAAAACTTGACTTTGAATTTCTGTTTTTTTGCTTCCTATCCAGCAGGAGTCAGTCACCAAACATATATTATATGGACACAATAAACACAGTCTGAAACTCCGGGGGGTCTGGGGGTCCAGTCCGTGGAGGTCTGTGGTGGTTTTGCTGTGTGGTTCCTCGTGTTGCTGACTCTGATAGTCACCTGATAAATAGCTTAAGCATTAAGCATTAATAACTGTCCTGTGTGCTACATGTCTAGTTCCTCCTCTGCCTCCTTTTATGACAGTACTTCTTAGTACTTCTTCATAGATGCAGGATGATGGAAGAAATGGAGTCGCGGCTCTGCACCTTAGCTAGCCCAGCTTATGCTAGTGAGCTAAGTCTCGTTTCACTTAAGATTGGCTCGTTGACGCTGGTAACCATGGTAACTAGCAGTCCGGGCTAATTTGGCACACGCAGAAAAGGAGAGGCGGAGTAGTTGAATACATGGACCGGCTTTATTCAGCTCCGTTCTTCCTTCCAACATTACAACACAGTACTTTTATGGGTTTCATCACACTGACTATAAAGCTTACAGTGGCTACAGCTGGACATACATGCTTCTCTGCAAGCGTACACACAACACAACACGGCTACGTGCTACGTGCATGGGACAAGTGAATGAGAGACTCAGGACTAGTGATGGGTGGATCCATCCCATTTCGCCCGTCGCCCGTTTTGGTATTGACTACTCCATTAAAGTATCGACTAGTAATTAATTAATGCGAAATAAAAGCGCATGTATCTATTCCAAATATTCACTCATTTACTCAATATTTACTCAAGTACTCAAGTAAATTTACTTCGTTACTGTCCACCCCTGGTTATTTTCATGCTTTGTCTTGTTTTGTTTTTTTTCCCGTTTATATAGTCATAGTAGTTTTTCCTCAACAGAGTGACTTTTTCCTTTGATACTTTGTCATTAAAAGATTGTTTATTTGAACTTTGTCTCTGGAGTCGTGCTGTAGGGTTCAAGTCCTAGTTTGGTTGTGACACACAGGATCCGCCAACATAGGTGTATACTCGATCTGAAGAATCTCTCATGTGATAGCGACCTTCAAAGTTTTCTTCTGCTAAAGAAAACGTACATTTTCATCTAACCATGTGAAAAGATTAGAGCCGTTCAAGACCAAGTTGATCATTGGATGATCACAAACCACCAAACTATTTAGAATGAATGGTAGTAGAGTACCATGTATTCATTTCTACTTAAGTCATGCAGGGGAGGAAATTTTTTTTCATTTTCAATGGCTTTTAGCCAAGAAATGGTAACACTATTCTGTCACTCCATCATTTTGGTCCAAACTGAAGTTTCTCTGCAGGTATTAAATGGGTTTCGAGTCAAAGTCTCTGGAGAAAAAAAAGCCCACACTGCCCAAGGAGATCCCCTGACTGTTTTCCTCCAGCACCAACACACACTGAAATGCGATATTTCCCACCAATTGTTTAGATTTCCCTTAAGAATAATTACTGAGTCTCATGATGTTGAGACAGTATTGATTGAATCAACCAACACCTCCTCAGGACACTCGCCTTCGGCTCTGTTTGGCTCATCTTTGGCCGATCTCATATTATCGTGCCTAAGTGAGAGAGCACCTTCTTCAGCAGAGAACCTCTCCTCTGTCCCGACACTTCCTTTTTCACATCTCTGAAGAAAAGAAATAGAAACACAGTGACGCAAGAAATCCCCTGACACCCAGAGATTGTAATAATCTCTTCTTTACGTTCTTCGATTCCTAATACGTTCCTGTGAAAACAAATTTATGGTAATCCACCCCCCCCCCCCCATTGCATATTCATGGCTGTTGTCAAATCCACATGAGGGCAGCCAAACATGCTTTCTCTTTCCTTTCTGTATTCGTGAGTATGGGGAGCACAACACAATAGTGCTCGGCAATGATTACCTGAAGCACTCTACTTCCTTTCACATACTTTAGCGGCCCTATTTAGATATTGGATTACCATATCACTCTGGTGATTTTGAAGGTCACATAATTCAGAACTGGATCTAATATCTGAATTCCTTATAATCCCAGATGAACACCTGTTAATCTGCTTTGATGTTCTAGGGATGTATGTACATACAGCTCACACAGTGGACTGTGGTCCTGGTTACAGGCAGTAACGAGCAGACTGGGGAAATCAATACATGTGAGCAGGGTTGTATGTTATTAATGGGGTGACACTGCTCTCAGCAGATTATAAATAAAAGCTCAGTGTGTTCCTCTCAGCTAACCACTGTTTGTGTCTATATGCATGCTGTTTATCTGTTAGTGTGTGTTCCTGTTTGCTTGAAGGTCTGTATGAAGGATAACTGTTTTGCTGAGCACAAGTGCTGCATTCTTTATACACAATATTGTGTATGCTGTGTGTCTGGAATGAAAGACACTTCTTTCGTTCCGTGTTGAGAATTAGACTGGAGAATTCAGGCCACTCTTTTGTCTGTATGTAAAAGCCAGGGGTTTGGGGGGGCAACACCGTTATGGCAGCATATATAGCAGACCTTGTTTTGCATTAATCAATATGCAGACATTGGCATACTGGCCTATGTTGCCATGGATACTATAATAACGGTCAAAGCTTGGTTAGGATTAGGCACAAGAACTACTAACATAACATTATGGACGTCATCAACAACAGAAACAATACAAACATCTACTTTCACCTGGGAATCGAACACCTCTCTCTTGGGTCATATTCCTGTCTTTAATCATTCTTTTGGGTACTTTTTTATTGCAGGTACAGCGCGATTGAGATAAAAAATTTTACAGGGAGATAGAGGGGAGATGACATGCTGCAAAGGGTTGGATCCAAACTTGAACCCCAGACTAGGCCTCAGTGTTATGTGCTGTACCGGAGTCGTTTGTTGACCACGCCATCTACCCAAACCTCTCTCTTGGTCATTCCAGAATTAGAGGACATTTTCTGTCTCACCCATGAAATATCAAATAATCAGACGCAATTCAATAAAAAATGCAGTTGATATTTTAATTTCACTTGTCTGAGAAAAAAAATAAAGATATGTTGTAAAATCAAAGACAATTGTTAAACATACCTTTGATAGACCAAATGTGTGTCCTCTCTTCAATTTTTCATATGCTCAGAACATTCTCAGCCTTGAATGAGTGTGTAACTCTTACTAATGCAACCCGATTACAAACCCCTTTGCTAGCTTGCCTGTCCCAGCCGGGAAAAGGCTTTGTCCTGATCGCTGCTCACTTCGCTTTGGTTATTATGCCCTAGCTTCCGTAGAAATAGAGCGGCAGTGATTATTTCGGTCATGTGTTTAGATATAACCACCGCCGAATTTTGACGATTGACCAAACAGAATCGAGTATTTTAGAGTGCCATGTTCTGACTACTATTAATCATTAATGCAGTTGTGTCACAGTCCACTCCTGGTTTTCCCCTCAACCACCCCGTCTACCTGCCTGCCTCTCCTAATCAAGATCATCAGACTCACCTGTTCCTCCCAGCCGCTCTAATCACCCAGCCTCCTCTTAACCAGCTCGTAATGAGAAAGACAGCAAGATCCCGCAGAGAAGGAAACCGTGATATCAAGGTTACGATATGGTCACTCAGGACTGAAGAGCACACTCTTTAAAACAAAGAAACATGTTTCAGGAAACTGTGATTCTTGTGACCAACAGGAAACCATAGAACAGAGGTCTCCAACTCCGGTCCTGGAGTGCCACTGTCCTGCATGTTTTAGATGTTTCCTGCTCCAACACACCTGATTCAAATGATCAGCTCGTCATCAAGCTCTGCTGAAGTCTGGTCAGGAGCCACTCATTTGAATCAGTTGTGTTGGAGCAGGAAACATCTAAAACATGCAGGACAGTGGCACTCCAGGACCGGAGTTGGAGACCTCTGCCATAGAACATTTTGTACTTTATTGTCCAAAGTATGATGGTGAGAGAAAAGAACTAATTTTGAACCTCACAGAAATGAAGTTGAGATTTGATTTAACAGATATTTTATAGAGAAGTTCAAGTAGGAAATGTTATTATGCACTGTTACACTATCTTATGAGAACGAATTTGATAAATATAACTTTGTTTTATTTATTTGTCTAATTTTCCCTTTTTTGTTTTTTTATATAATTTGAGTTAGTACAATTAAGTTAGATTCCCAATCCACACGCCATACCAGTCAGTGGCGGTAATACACCATAACGTTGTTTGGCAACTGCCATAAAACACCAAGAAGAAGAAGAAGAAGCAGCTCCTCCACACTCACTCTCTGCCAGATTGTTGTCGCATCCCGGACTACTCTCCAGCACTCTTTTCCAGACGGTTCTCCTGGTGCCTGACCTGCCTTCTTCCCCTGACCATATCGCCTCGTCTCTGCCCCAGTACCCTGACCTGCCTTCTGTCTTTGGACTTTGCATCTGCCAGCTCCCTGTCCGCCTGCAGTCTGCCTAGACTCCATAGACTCCCTCTCCGGAGGCTCCTGCCAGATTCAGAACTTGTACTGTGCTTGCTGACCAGGCTTCCTGATTGTTGTCTGTTTGGACTCTTGAAGTGTTCTGGTCTAGGTTTGTGCTGTTCTTGGGTCCGCTCTCACACCCGTTACAGGTTGTATTGATCTTAAATGCTCTAATGGGTTCTGGAGCCATGGCATAATAATGATGGTATTAAGGGGTGGATAAATTCAGGTAGGACTGTGTAGAACATCACTGAAGGCCTAGGTGTGAAATGCACAACCAGCCACTGCTGTTTATAAAGGACTGACCTGTGTCATCAATGTTGTGAGAAGAGCTACAGTGTCTTTGGCCCCTAAGCCAGATGAATCTAATTATTTGATGGTTTATTACCTGTTATTCTTAAATGCATATCAGAAAATAGTGTATTAAAAAGTAAATTTTTCAAAATTACTGAAGCCAAAATGTCCTCCAATTGTGGAATGACTGCTCTAATGTACACTTCATAAATTTAACTACTGTTTTACCTTTGTTCCTGCAACAAAACTTAACTATGGACCATAAAAACCTGCAGAGAACGCTCAGCTTGGGGGGCAGTGCACAATTAGCTTAGGTTAACACAAAGACAGGCAACAATCTAACCTGTTGCTGGTTTCAGTATAAATCATCTCATCCAGCTTTCTGAAAGAAAACCAATAAGTATATTTAAAATCAAGTCAAACTATTCCTTTAAAGCTCAACCCGGTGACTTTTCATTGTGTGTGTTTGCATATTGCCATGTGTGAACACAACGTGGTTGTGTGTATGTGGGTGTGCATGAATTTTTAAGTTTACATGCACACTGGCACCATTGTAGCTTTCATATACAGCTGAGTTGTGTGCGTTTTGGCTGCAGACAACTCTCCTAATAGGTTTCATGTGAATGGCCCTGCTCCTGCTCTGTAAAGGTAATACGTCACAGTCCACATCCCTCCGGCCCTGTGGTCTGTCTCACCACCATCCTTCCCCACTCCATCAACTTGTCCCTCTGCACAGACTGGCCTCAGGGGGAGACGCCTGCCCAAGAGTGTCTCCAAGTCTTTAGGTAATGCTAGATAGAGATATAGGACTGCAGTGAAATGTGTGTGTGTGTGAGTGTGTGTGTGTGTGTGTGTGTGTGTGAGACAGAACGCAGGAGGGAGGTCACGAAGCTTTGATAGAGTGTGTACAGCAAGCATTTGTAGTTAAAGAAACCATTTGCTGCAAAAGGCTCTCTCTCTCTCTCTTTCTCTCTCTCTCTCTCTTTCTCTCTCTCTCTCTCTCTCTCTAAGAAAATATAGCCTTGACTGTCAAGTCAAAGAAAGAGACAAAGAGCAAAATCAAAAGTGTGATGACTGGAAATAATAGATATCATTTGCTGCTCCTTTAATTATTGATTTATTTATTTTTTCAGTATCCGGGGGCCTCCGTGTATCTGAATGTCGCAATTCATCACTTTGATTCGGGATCACTGACATTTGGAAGTTGATCACCAAGCCCATACATTCTGACATTGATTCAGTGTCCATGTCTGGCGCCTAAATGGCGAAGAATACATGGCAAAGTACAAGCATAAAGTGATGATATAATAGTAGCTCAAGTAACGTCTGGGAAATTTGTCAGCCTGGGTTTCATCCTGGTATTTTTTTTTAATGGCTGCCGGTCATGATAACATTTCACTCATAGCTCTCAAGGTGGAGATTGGGTAAACGAGAAGACTGTCGTGAAATAACTATCAGACACAAAGACAAACCACCATAAACGAAAGCAGCAACTTGGATTTCATTGCTGAGATCTCAGAGGAACAAAAAGGTCAAACAAATAAGAGTAGACGGTGGATCATAGAGGCTGAAAACAATGAAGGAGCTAATTCCTGCTGACATGAGGGGAGTACTTCATACAACAGGTCGCCCATCCATCCCAGGGATCCACAGGCAAAATAGTGTTACCAATTAACCCAAGTGTGCTTGTCTTTGGACTGTGGGAGGTAGTTGGAGCACCCACAGGAAATCCAGGCAGGCACACGGAGAACATACAAACTCTACACAGGCAGCAGCTGTCCCACCATGCCTGGAACGGAAAGCATTGCTCTGGAAACTCCCTGCAGCTGTTGGAGCAAGTCATTTCCCCACTTTTACTACTTAGTTAGAAGGTAGGAATGAAGTTGTGAACACTTTCACAAACTGTACTTTTCTATTGCAGTCATGAATTTATGCACCAGTGGGAACTAACAGCAAAATTGGGGCTGAGGTATTAGCCAACAGACGCCCTTGCTCCTGCTCTCCCCTTTGTTTCAGTTGAAGCCTTGGACTGGATTGATTCTCTGTCTCTCTTTTTCTTCTGTTTCATGACAAGCAATGGAGGGTGTTGATTCCCTCGCAGGTCAGGCCAGACTGGCTGCTGTGATGCTCGGCGAGAGCCAGATGTAGCCGAGCGAGAGAGAGGTCACCGATATGATTATCCCCGAGTGTCAATACAAAAGGGAGATGCGAGGAAGGTCCCTGCTGAGCTGGAAAATTAATGGCTTTGACCTCATCAAACCCACAGAAGCATCTCCACTTGCTAATTAAGATTGAGTGGAAGAAAGTCATCAGTGTACAGGGCTCGCCGTCATGGCTGAAGCTAATCAGGCGCACTTCACTTCACTGCTCATTGTATTTATCAAAAAGAATTTGCACAGGACAGGGAAGGATGGGCTGGTGCAGTCGGCAGCTTTTTATAACCACGGTAGCAGCATTTTCTCGTTGAGGCCAGTGCCTATTTTCTTTTCACTATAAGACCCATTGTATTGAGTGGTGTGCTTGTTGGGAGTGCTCCTTTCTTCCACATGGTAAGGTAATGATGTCCCCATAACACGCACATTATTCCCAATTACTCTCTCTAACATCCATCATAAACTAGCACTGTAAACCAAACATAGGGCCATTATTGGCTCCCATTAATGCTGTATTTATAAGCAGATGGCAAATATGCGTGCATACGTGTGTGTAATCCAGCTCCAGATCTATTTACATATGCCAGAGTGTGCAAAGCCAAGATTTTTGATCTATGACACAGATGTAAACTAATGTGCACAAACACACACACACACATGCGTATTATAATATCTATTGAGCAATTAGCTCAACAAATAGCCTGTCATCATCATCTGTGTGCTGGCAGCCACAGAGGGAGGTCTCTCGCCTCTGCGAGGTAAAAATCCTCAACCGAAACCGTATCCCCTGCATCTGACACCTTTTAGAAGCTCTCAGCAGGCGTCTTGCTTTCACCTCTGTCAATGTGTAGTAATCACACTTCCAGTGCCATAGAGTGCACCGCCACAGACAAGAGACACTGCCCAGCCTTATCAGAGGGAAAAAACATGGGCGACCCCCGATTGGAAAAAAAAAAAAAAAAAAGCCCACAAAGTGCTCCATGCCAGTCACAGGGATATTAGACAATGGATCTGATTATGCTATTCCTTCAACCCCCCCCCCCCCCAAATGGGAAAAGGGGGAAAAAATAAAATAACATCTCTGGTGTCAAAGCTGCAGTCGGATGACAGCTTGCAGCTTGCACAGCAAGGTGCCCAAGGCAGCCACCTGTCCGTTCCTTTCGTTCATTTTTCTGAAGGTCAATCTTGAGCTGCCCTCCACGTGGCTGCAGTCCTGTTTACCTCTCTCCGAAAGCCAATTACACTGCTGCGGTGCCGTTGCCAGTCAAAGCTACTGTAATTCACACACAGACACACGCGGGCGCGCACTTACACAAATGCGCCGCGCACACCCACACACAGACAAGCACCTGCAGCAGCCACTCTTCTTGGCTGCGGTACAAGGCGCAGATAATGCCTTTTGACCTGTCTGTGGTGAAATATATCGACTTGCACACACGGTGCGATTATTTACAGCTCAGGCGCGTCATGATGCAAGTTAGTGGGTGCATGCGAAACGATGGTTCATTCACCATGGGGTCTTTATATTCGGGCTGAATGTGAGATGATTATAAACCTGTCTTCAATATCTGAAAAATGAGGAGGCCCTGCTAATCTTGACTGATTTATTCTATAATCTCAAGGGTTTAGTTCTTGATTTATGCTACTCAATGACAGCTTGTGCAATCATACAAGTGTTGGTAAAATAGTGATGAATGGCAGGTTGTTGTCCTCTGCAGTACCTTTACCTATTACCCTGAATGATGTAAGAGTGGAGAATCTTCTCATGGTCCATTTTTCTCACAAAGCAGCTGTTCACATTGGAAAGCCTTTGGCATGATTTTGTAATTCTCGGTATTTTGAATGGAGCACATAGCAATCTGTTTAGTTATCAACCACGCAATAATAGTTTGTATGCCTTTATACAGTATGTGTGCGTGTGTTCATCCTCTTTCTTCCGCTGTCGGTGAATGTCTTGTTCTGGGTTTATGGACTCTTCTCTCTTCTATTAGTCATCCTTTATGTAACGGAACAAATGACAAATAACAATAGTAATAAATCTGTACACTATTTCGTGTTGTCCACATTCCTCTCTGTCTTGTCCAGACACTGTAAGGAGGAGCCAAACTCTAATATGAGCACCTGCGAATTGTGATCTTGAGGTATTTCGTGTGGATATAAATTAATATATCTTTTCGACATCTCCATGCTGAATTTGGCATCTTGTGCATGGATCCGGTGAGATATCCTGTACATCAGTGGCTCCAGCAGAAGTAGGGCAGCAGATGAGTGTAAGTATCTAAACCAGGTGACCACCATCTGCTATGTGTGGTGTCTCTGCAGCTGTGCGGACGAGACGAAGTTTCTGTTGAAAACATGAACAAGAGAAACTGCTTTCTTTCTCAGATTTCCTGTCATTCAGCCTCAGGTAACCTTGGAGAGACATTTTCTAGTCAGAATGATGAGCACAAAGAATAATGTAAGTGTTTTGCAGGCTGACAGACTATGATAAAGTCACTGAAAAAAATATAAATGTTTCTTTGATCAAAGAACAAGAGTAAGTTTACCATGACTTCACGATGGTTATGAGTGAACCGTCTCACCTAGAGAATTTGTGAAAAAGATCAAAAGAGAGACAGAGGTAGACAGTCAGCAGCGTGTGTATGTGTGTGGGTGTGTGTGGGTGTGTGTGTTGGCTGTAGCAGTCTTGCTCTGCCTACTCAAAAGGAGAGAAAGAGCCCTGGGGTGGAGCTGGAGGTGGCGACGACGGGCTCCATCTGGTGCCTGGGCAGCCAATGAAAAGAATAGAGAACTGCAAGTGCCAGGAAGAAGGGGAACATCATGAAAAGCGCCAATTGGATTTGTCATTCAGTTCACTGGCAGCGGCTACAAGGTGGCTAACGAGGCAGGTGGCTAAACAGGGAGGGAAAGGTATCATCTGCGGCATCGACTTTTCACGCAAATTTTGTTCAGTTTTTTTTGTTCCTGCTGAAGAAAAAACCACAACAAAGAAACAAACTGTGGGCTGGGTATCTGGTAAACAATTAGGGCTCCTGTGCACTGCTTGGGCTTGTTCGCTCCTAAAAAATGAGTACCCTGTAGCTACTTCTTCCCATGGGGAGACAGGGTGTTGTATGTGCTCCGTGCGCTATGCTCCTGAAGCATTATGGGAGAGGAAATGATGGTAAGCAGAAAGCCATCTGCTTTGCCACTTGCCACGTCTGCCTGTGCCAGCACTACCTCCTTCCCTCTATTTCTCAGGTGGGGAGGGGAGGGGATCCACACTGTCACTGTGAACACATGCACGTACACGCAAAAAGATCCCCCGATTTGAAATTGCCAGATGTGTCGGCACAGAATGTAAGTGTTGAGGAATCTCACATTTTTCTACACTTTTAACTGCTCCCATGGTTCACAAGTCTGGCATGTATTGCCATGCATTATTCCCCACTATAATAATTGACAATTGGAGGTGATGTGGCTGCACAATGGTGTCGGCCACAGATGGATGGCTACTCATTGATAACAGAGCCAAGAGAAGAAGCTTTTTTTTCTCCTTTTTTTTCAACCAACAGTCTGTTTTCATTTTATCAGAGCAAGAGTGCACCACAGATAGGCCTCCGTGTCCTTGACAGAGGTGACGCTGAAGAGATGGATGTACAGCTAGTCAAAGGCAAGTCATTTATTTCCTTTGACCCACTCGGTCAAGTGGACTGAAGCTAAGCCTTTTGATTTTGCTTTTACTTTGCCTTCCCCCCCCATGGAGTCCACACCGTGCCCGGAATTTCTGCAAACAGAGAAGGTGATGGGTCTAAGATTTTGTCCTGATAAAGGAGTCAGGACCCTATCTCTCCTGTTGACACCATTAAGCCATCACTGAGACTGAGAGGGAGGTGGGGTGGGGGGGTGGAGGGGCACTAAGGGACTGTCAGTCAAAGCTTACCACCCAGCTCTTGTTTAAAACCATCTGCCACTGAACTCCCGCTGGCGTCTTTGTATCAGATCAAAAACCGACAGCAGTGGGGTTTGATGCACTTAGTCATCAGGAGGCATATTTACCACCTACCATCTTATGAAATGTAAGCAATGGACTTCAGAAGCATGCGTATTCCTGGATCAGGGCACTAGCTGGAAACTGCTCCAAGGTTATTTGTTAAACTGGGCAGCACTGACTGCCAGCACCTATTTAAAAAGCTGTTCCGAAAAGCGGTCAGCTGACTGAGGGGGCTGAAAGAACAACGATCCAGCTGATGCATTTTGAGAATACATGAGCATGAGGGGTGCGTCTTACAAATGGGTGAGGTTAATTTTTAGGGTACAGCTCAGGAGCATGAAGGAGGCATCTTCACCCCCCACCACCACCACCTGTTCAACTGGTGCAGACTAAAAAGTGTTCCCGCAATTTAGTCACTCCAGAGTCAATTCAACTCTAATCCAACATCAGTGTCAGGCAGCACATCTAAATCTCTTCATGGTAGGACTTATCAAACAATAACAGTTGCTTTGCAGATCCATTTAGAGCGGCAAGAGATGAATATTGTGTTGTGACTTCGGGGAGGTTGCGGCACACATGTCAACTTCTTGTAATACCCTAATATTTGATCTATTGCATAAATGCATGAGAAGTTGTCACAAGGATTTTATTTTCCACATTTTGTGCAAACATTTGTGAGAAGATTATGTCGGAAATTGAATCACAGATTACGCTCAAATTCATCTAATTCCACCTCAGGTGACAATTTAGGTCTGAAAAAAACCCAAAACTATTTTGTACGTGCTACGATAAATAAGCGTGCTAGGACAGCTGTCTCAGAGCAAAGCTAGAAGCCCACCTCTGCTTATCACATGGAATCATCTCATTGAATGCTGCTCTTCTTTTTGAAATTGTATAACAACTGTGTTCTGTATAGAGAGTTGTCAGAGTCAGAGAAATAGAAGTGAAACAGATGACTGCTGTTTGATACCGTTGTTGAGCAGAGGAATTGAAGTAGTGGTGACCGTCCATGACCAACCATGCATGATGAAAAAACGGCTTATTTTAATACAGTTTCAAAGTGGAATTCAAATGAGAGGATAAAGAGAAGCTGCGTTTGCCAGAAAAATATCAACTAGGTTAAATTGATGTTTTAGGAAATACCAAATCTAGTTTATGAGGTATTTAATAGTTATAATGTTGTCAGTGTTAATATAAATCTTTTGTCATGACACAACACTATCCGCAAAGTGGATATTTGACCCTTTGGTATAGACCACTAATGTTTCACTAACATTTTTGATCATTGTGAATCCTAACTTTGGTCTTTGGTACATGAAGAAGGACATATCTTTCATGACGTCACCCCACCAGCCACTCAGAGCAGCCGAACTCTATGATATTCAAAACTTAAAGCCTTAGTCAAATTTAATCAGGGAAGAAATAAGAAGTAGAGGTAAAAACTTCCTTTTTTCTCCTAGTAGGCAGTAAATATGTTTATTTCTGCTATAAAGTTGGACGAGACTCCAAAAGTAGCCATTCAAAGAAGTTAAGAGCTTGTTTTTTCAAAGCCGGAGTTTGGCTTGATTTTGACTTCACTTGTCTAGAGGAGGATTATGTGGTTTTGAGAAAAAGGTCGAAAATGACAAATATTGGAAGGATTGCCAGGAAATATGGTGCAGACAGTGTTCCCCTCAGGATGACTCGTAATATCAAACTGTGGTGATCCATTCACTTTTTATTTAATTCTATCCAATCAGATAAACATATAAGCACTGATTTATTACCAAATATCTTGAAAACTGAAGCAGCAGCCTCAGCTACACTTTTTTTTTTTTTATTAGCATGCTAGTACACTAAACTAAGACAGTGAACACAGTCAGCATTATCTGCTAAGGGTTTCTGAGCATATAAGAAAGTTGAACTTTGAGCATTTAGCTTAAAGCCGCATTCAAGTAGGCTTCATGCAGTGAGAGAGTATTGTCTGTGTGCCCAAAGGCAATTTTTTTTTTAATCATTTGTGACATTATTGTCCAGAAACACGTCACTGAACCACAGTGTCGCATTGGACATCATTGTCCTTAACTGCCATGAAAATTGCAAATAAAAGGAAAAAAATATATTTGAAGTCACTCTCACATAAACAGTTCTGCTGTTGTTAATACTTACTAGAGCGCCAAATGTGTATTCATCTGTGGCTGATAATGGTCCCTGATAATGGACCGTTTACACCTGTCTGACTAATGGTTGGTCACCAGTACAGTGTTTTAGGAAAGCACTGAGCCTTTTCCAAGTACAGATCGATATATTTGGGATCTATTTCTAAAGCTTTACATTTTCAGTTGGAACAAATTAATTTAAGGATGAAGGCCTCGGAGATATTGTGAAATATTCAGAGAAGAACTAGCAAATTCCTGGTATTTTTCCTTTTCCTGGGATTTGGCGATAAGCAGAGCACTGAATAATGCTTCCCATGTCCTTTACATAAGCATGATGACGTGGTCTACTCGGTGCAAACACACACATCTGCAGAGTAACAGCATTCTTCCTCTCATCTCTTCTTTCACAATAGCTGATCACTGCTGGAAGACAATAAAAGAGCTCAGATGTGTGCTCCAAACTTAAAAAAGTTTGTCATGATGAAAGCCAGAGGAAAATAGAGAGGGAGAGGGAGATCAGACCATCTATATACCAGTGCTGGTAAAGGAGTCAGCGCAATATGGGATAGGATGAGCCTCTCCATCTCTGGTGTAATGAAGAATGACTGAGAGGGATTGCACGGGCCAACAGCATCTGAACACAGGGCCATTGCTATGCACCAAGCGTTGCATTTCAGACTGAGCAAGTTGACACCTACAGCGCGTGAGGTTAGATTGCAAAAAGACGAGAGGAGTGTGAGGTTAAATGTCACTCCTCTTGCTCTTTATCCCCTAAATGACATAGCTCATTCATACAAGCAGCTTGCATTCAAGGACACAAGCAGGAATTGTGAAAAGAATAAAAGTAGACTTTGATGACACAGGGAAGAGTAAACAGAAAGAAAGAAAAATCTGGCATTGGAAAAATGACAGTTAATTAAAGACTAAATCTTCCTCACTGTCCAAAAAAGAGAAGGCATCCTTTGGAAGTCATGCCATTTTTTTTCCTTCATATATTGAGTGACAGGGGTTAAAGGAAGATCGGTCTCACTGAGATTTCCCTCATGTATAGAGCAGGAGGGATTTGGAACGTAATAAATATAAAAGTCTTTTCGGTGTGTAATTTTTCAAAATAGCTGGCGAACGCCTGAGACATTTAGTTTACACAGTTGGTAACATAAAACTGAGCTATCTGGGCCCTTTTGTTTTTCAAACTAAGTTTTGATAAACTAAACAAAACCACAGTAAAATGGAAAACAGAAGTGGAGCTAGTGTGGGTAAGAAATAAGTCCCTTATCTATGGAAATCAGGCTCATGGCTTCATATATCTGTGAGACTACACATATCTGAGTGCATTTTTTTTTTTCACGTGGTTTAGTCTTTTGGGAGCAATAGTAAGTCGATTGCTTATAGAATGAGATGGTGGCTAAATGAATGCTGGCTGCAGTCCTTTCTCTTCTCCAGACTTCACTCCTAAAGGAACCAAAATCATTTACTTGCATTAAGAGACTAACCTGTAAACCACCAGGATTGCATTTGACAGTGAGTTTATTTATTCATAAAATAGTCCCGCTAAAGTGGATTTGTTTTTTACAGCTGCCTATAGGATGATGCTCTTAAGCACATCTGGACTTGAAAACTTTCTTTCCACCGGTGAGGGCCACTCTCCTTGATTAGAAGTCCTTTACGGTAAAATGATTCCATTCATTGTGAGAGGTAGAGAAATAATTAAGGCCAAACTCACAAAGGATTTCTCTTCTAATTGGCCATATGGACTGGAAAGAAAAGTTTTATTGTTTTCCTTTGTCTTTCAAAGCAGATGTGCAGGGTCTTAGACTTTTGGCTTCAGACACGCTGTAACCTCTCCCTTGATAATTCCAACAATAATTACTACCCCGTATCTTATGTAGTGATGGGAAGTTCGGATCTTTTTACTGACTCAGGTCTTTTAATCTCATTCAGTAAAATGAATGAATCTTTTTTCAAGTCACTCGTTTATTTTGTTCATTGGAACCAGTTTGGCGCTGTAGCTGTCATTTGAGTAATGACTGAAAAAGCACAGCTTTCAAACAGTGAAGAGCAACATGGTTTGCTTCACTTGGCATATAATACACAAACTTGCTTTTGTCAAACTATTGAGCACCCTTTTGGGCCAAAGCCTACTGAAGTTGAAATGACTGATTACTTCATTTGCTGGCAGGAGAGCTATCATTAAAACATTCTCATTCTGTGATGGCTATTCACTTTGGCCTACCTGGCCACTGAAGACCCGTAGTGTATGAATTCGTTCCAACGGAAAGGCAAATTAAACATCCATCCCATAGCTACATAGCTAACGTAAAATTTTGTGCTAACGTCAGATAGCCCTCCTCACCAGTAATAACTAGTCTAGTCTTATACTATTTCAGTCCACTGGAAGGCTAGCAAGTTAAGTACAGTCACAGTTATCCCAACATGGCTTCCTCCAGGTACGTTCAGCTATCAACAAGAGGAATGAATGAATGAATGTTTTCAGCCTTACATCCTTTATCCTAATAAGTCAAATGTTAATTACTAATGTACTTTTATACGTGGCTTTTTTCTTTTTTTTTTTGTCTTTTTTGGGCAAAAAAACCCCCAACTTTTTTATTTGAGTTCCACAAATGTCAAATGTTAAAGCACGCACCCCAAAGCAGTAAGCCATGGGGCCATAACACACAATTGAACCCACAATTTGCCCCTTATAATCCATGTGTCTCGTTTTTTTGTTTGTTTGTTTGATTGTTTGTTTGTTTTTTTATTTGTGGCTGCCATTTTTACTTATTGCAGTAGTTATTTAGGTAACCCTGTACATGTTCCAACTGAATGTTATGTGAAATGAATTAGCTGAATGTTTAAAACAGCACTGGAGAAGATGGGGATGTAGACCCATTTAAATCAAGAGGTCAAGTTTAAATTGCTCAGGTCTATTGATACGTAACTGGTTTGGCAAAAAAAAAAAAAAAAATGTCACTTCAAGTTGCTATGAGCTGCTAGCTGCACCATTTCATCCAAAAAGAAGCTCTGTAACAGAGAGAAACCAATGAAATAGCAGGTGGCGAGCACAATGATATATTAGCTCCTCGGGTGCATTGTATAAAAGCTATTGCTGAAACCCAATGAGACGCTGTGTTGGCCAGTCACACATGTCACTGGTGTATTGAAAATGGAAAGATCCCCAATGCTTTTGGTAAAACTGGCAAGTAAACAACTGTTAATAACTGTCTCAGTAACTTAATTGTGCTGTGGGGTTTCTCTCACATTTTAATCATCACTCACTGACATCTGCCTGGCTGCAATATTTTATTACAATTATGATTATTAGTTGTGAAGGGTGGTCACTTAACTGTTAAAGTCAGTGTGCAGCTCTCATGAGAGACAAAACGTGTTACAATTAGTTAAAATATTTTAAAAAAGCATCCTTGCTCAGTCTCTTTTATCCATGTATTTATAAGAAATAAAAATTGTTGATGAATAATGAAGAACAAATTTGACCCAACTCAATGAGAAAATGCGCAAAAAAAAAGAGTTCACCACAGTTATCTCCCCTCGAACTCCTGGTTCCTGCTTGAACAAGAACAAAAGCTCTACTTTATGGAATGTGTACCTTCAAAGTGTGTGGCTTTATATAGTAAGACACCCATCACTGTCAGATATTTTTACATTTTGAAAAAAAAAAAAAAAAAAGCGTTTTATCACATGATCGCAGTTTTATAACACGTTCAACCATCATTTCAGCTCGTAATATGGAATCAGAAAGTGTTCCAGGGCCCACATGATCCCTCTGTAACTAGACATAGAATGCCACAAGCAAGACCTGAATGGAGATTAGTCCCGTTTCTTCGTCTTTGATGTAGGCATCCAGAGCCAAGCCAACATTTTTAAATGACTGTCACCTGCTGTGCTGCTGTATATCCCCCAGGGAATCTGTGATCATTGGCAGGTTGCAAAAAATCAGATAGACACTTGACTAACTCTCAATGACAGAACCATAGCTGCCGGGGGGGGTTTGGTCTTTTTATTATCCTTCTTTATGGATGTAAGTGAGATCAGTGAGTGTCCGATCATGAATACATGAATATATTTAGGAAGTTCACATCATATCACTGGCAAAAGTGTGAAGCCTATGGAGTATCCAAAAAAATCCTCCAGTGCTATAAACAGAGATTTACAAGTACAATCTGGCTTTTTGCCGCAATTTTATCTATTTCTCTAATGACATTTGATTCAAATCGAGTCGTGTTGCAAACAGAACCTGAAAAGTGCAAGCAAATAGCTCTGTCTTTACCAATTACAAGTGCAAATTACCTCCATTTTAAAATTAATCCACCAAGGCTGGCACCTTTGCCCCTTTAAGCCTCTTTATAAATGAAGCATTCTGTGATTTTATCTGTTCCTGAGAGTGAAAAAAAAAGCTCTCTCCCTTGTTTACCTTGTGTCTCAGCAGCGACGGGAGGAATGATTCAGATGGGGAACAGTCTCTGTGTGAAGCCATTTCACCACTTTTTCTGACAATCTTTCAGGAAGTGTGGGTGGTGAGTTTTACTGGATTAGACACAATCTGTGTTTGCCTAACAACTCCACTGAAAATCACTATTAATCATGGAAAATAGGGGGATTTGCATGTAAATTACACGGTTTATGTTTTTTTCCCAGTAATATTAGATAAATTATGAGAAGATAGTCCCAGTGTCATTCAAGTGGGAGGATGTATTCTGCTCCATCATCAAATTGGTATTTAAATAATTATTCTAACCATACCCTTTCTTAATCATGTTTTTTAGCAATAGCCCTTCCATACACTTATATTGTAGGTTCGCTCTCTGTATAGTAATTTTCATTCTTGCTTTCTTGGGATTCACACAAAGTGATGCATGCATGTGATCATTATAACCGTGTTACTTGTTGTCCATATCAAACCTGTTAACTTGCTTGTAATGCCGCGGTCCTCAAAGTGTGGCGCACGCCCCACTGGTGGGGAGCAGAGAAATGATAGGTGGGACGTGACAAACTGGAGAAAATTTTCCTTTTCACGCCTTTCTTTATTGACAATAAAAGATCCTACGTTCAAAATGAAACACCCACACACAAAGAAAGTAATCATTAATAGCCCACATGTAGCCTAAATGAAAAAAACATTAGATAGGATACCAGGAGAAAAATGCAACCAAAATAATGATTAATGTCGTCATGGTAATTGCAGCGGAAAACTAAATAAATGTTTGTGCACAGGCTAGATTTATTTGTTACACGGACCACAATGTTGTTACTTGATGTTGCTTGAATAACTTTAAACATTTTAAGCTTGGCGTATTTTATTACCATTTTGCTGGGGCGATGGAGCCAAGTGCGGCTTGAAAATTCGTCCTTCAAGGGGGGAATGACAGAATCACTGTCTAAATGCAAGCCAAACATTCTCATTCACTACACATGAAATGCTTTTACCATATAGAAGACAGTGCTGCTTTTATTGTGTCATTTGGCATTGACCAACTTTGAGATTTATATGTTTTTTATTTTGCAGTGTTGCTTTTGCTTTACCTGATCTTGTGAGGTTGATCTGGCAACCTGTGATGACTGATTGTTTTAAGAGGCAAATGCAGTCCATCATGAATATACTGCCGCTCTGACAGTATTACAAAATATACTTAAATTATGAAAAGTGAAAGAAATCTTAATTAACCGAATAATTATTAGTTTTACATTCACATGTTAATGGCATCAGGTTGTACAAGCACCTAAAATTGCACCATATGTGCAGTATTTAATTATCTAGTTTCATTCCTCCACTGCTCACAGCCACGATGGTTACTGCTGTGGGAAACAGCAGCACAACATGACACCAGCTCCACCACAATTCTACACACAGTCATTGATCTGCATGCAGCTTGCAGAGGATGTAGGGATAAGGCAAGAGTTTTTACAGTATGTCCTCATTCATTGTGTGCATATCCCACAAAGACAAGTATATTGTTTTACATCCTGACTAAGTGCAAAGAAGTCCAGCAACAGCCGATCTAGTTTGCAATGACTGTAGGTTTTTCACTCCTGACGATGCATTTGCATAATGGAATCATGGGCTCAGCCATGCTATGTCTTTGGTGGACCATTAGGCAGGCCTTTACTGGATTGTAATTAGTGCTTCTGCCCTTCACCTTCATTAGCATGCAAATGAAAATTCTGAACACCAAGAAATATTTGGCACATTGGGAGAAAAATGCCAAAGTGATTAACAGGCAATCCGTAGTGGAATTGTCTATTTCTATCTATCACCAGAGGTGGACAGAGTACACAACTTTCCTACTTGAGTAAAAGTACAGATACTCCTTGTCAAATATTACTCCAATACAAGTAAAAGTGGCTTAGTCAAAATATTACTTAAGTAAAAGTACAAAAGTATTTGTTTAAAATTGCAGAAAATATCAAAAATATCTTTAGTTAAAGAGGCCTTACAAGAACCGTCTCTGTGGACAGCCCGGTCCCTGGAAGGGTCCGGTCTACTCTTTAGTCTGTGGAGGGGTCCGGTCAGCCATTCCAACACTGAGAATATGCGGCAGAAAGACCCATTTGTGAACAAATCTGTGCCTGTGGCGCGCATGCGCGGACCAGGGAAAAAAGAACGAATCACCCACTGAGACGACTTGTTACACAAAACTCATACAAAAGGTTTGTTCGTTCATGAATGACACATCACTAACTAGCTCCACTTTACATCCCGCGGCGTGCTTTTGCAGGTTGGAAGTTGGAGTTTTTGTAGGCCATGATATAACTTGTTCGCAGTAAGCACAACAAACATTTGAACTGAAACGAATCCGTTTTGGTGTCAAAAATCTCAAATGTGGGCTTGAGATAACTGTTTCTTCCTCCAGTTCTTCGTCCATTTTCTATCCCATCCACAACGCCAAAGTTATGTTTCGTCTTGAACACGATGTATGGCATGACGTAGTACAGGTACGGCTATACAGTTGAGACAAACCATACGCGAATCAGCAGAAAGTTTATTTTCTCAGAATTTTGTGGAAAAAAAAAATCAGCTGATGTAAGCGCAAAAGTAGCGAGTAACAAGAGCATCAGTAGAAATGTAGTGGAGTGAAAAGTACAATATTTGTCCTTCAGATGTAGTGGAGTGAAGGTAAAAGTAAACCCCAAAAATAATACTCAAGTAAAGTACAGACACTCAAAAACTGTACTTAATTACAGTACTCAAGTAAAGTTACTTTGTTACCGTCCACCCCTGTTTATCACAGTTTCGGCACCCAGCACCTAAACTGAGTGCTAACAGGTGGATCTGCACAAGTAGTTGTTGGGGTGAATTTTGAGTCTTTGAGTCTTTGGCATTGATCTAAGAAAATTTCAACCTGATGTTCTGGGCAGATACAATTTAGCCTTTAATCCTCCAGTTTAGGCTGCTTAAAATGAGAGCTGTTTCTGACATGCTTCCCTCCTTTGCATCCATGTGCATACGGCCTCAGATATTTTTTAACCCCACACATTAAGACATTGCACTTGAACTTCTAAACCACTTTGCAGCATTTGCAATTCAAATTCGCTCATTTGAATGAAGCCCTGCTTACCATGAATACAATTGAACTTTCAAGACATGTCAGACAAGACTTTGCTAAAAGAAGCCCCTGACACATACACATTAATCACAGGAGGTAGCCACTGGGCTGGCCAGCGAAAACATCCCTCCAACTGTGGCACTTTCCAGGAGGGGGTGAAACCTGCAGGTCGCTCTCCTTTTGTTAACCCTGTCTAATTAAGAGTCAGAAGTCACCAACTTGAAGGCAGAGCCAGCTGCATTGCTCTAACAAATTATGGACTGCATACATAGAGCAGTAATTGATTTAAACTATGCACAGGCCGTCTGTGGGGACAGATGACGTTGAAGCTCCGGATGAATCTTGCAACCCATCTTAAATTTTTTGCCAAGTATTCAGTTTCCTCACTTGCACCAGGCCTGATGGACAAACAGTCATTTTCAGCACTGCCACCATACAAAGAACAAACAAACAAAAAACTTACACAACAACTCCCAGGATTAATAATTAAAACCAATTAAACTACCATGGGATCATTTAGTTCCAACATGGTGCAGTAAATTTAATAATATACACTATGAACCTCAAAGCCAGGAGACAAACAAACAAACAAAAAAAAAAAAGAGTGAATAATGTGCAGCTGACAGCTACTTGTATTAAAAAGGACACAGTTCAGCAGCAAATTGCCCATCATTGTTTGTTAATTATTAAAATAGGTACTTGTAATGGCTTTATTGTATCAATATGACAGAATGACTCAGAAGGTGAAATAAATAAATGACAAAATAACTGAAATAAAAAAGGATGAAATGCATCCTTTTTGTCTGATTGGTGTCTCATTGTCACTGTGTCCAATGACAAGATTCAGTGTGTTCTTCATGTAGGACAGGGAAACATCTCTTTGGGAGACGCTGATACTGTTTGTCCCCCTAGACACTGGAAGTACAAAATCTACTCTTATTTTCCCCATTTGTGTTTAAATTGTAACCTTTCACCACAAACTGGGGTTGGGCATATGTGATTATGATGCAACATATAGTTAAAATAAAACTATAAGTTAAGTCCAAACTTCAGTGCTTCCCCAATACTACTTACTGTTACTGCCGTGTTCAGACAGTTGGTCATTATTATTTATGCAGTTCTCTGTTGTAGCTGTCGATTGTGACTTTGGATTTTAAAAATTTTAAGCTTTAAGTCTGAGGCTTTGAGGAAGGAACATAAACGGTAGGAGGATCTAATAAAACCAAATTTCATTCATATTCAGGTTTCAGGCCACAATGCTAACTCTACATGCATAAAAAGACAGTCAGAGAATCATTGAGCAGGTCAGGCCATCAGTGACCTTGTGCACCTTCCTGCAAAGATATAAAGCGTGTGATTTTTATGGAGTGCGCTGCCTGCCTCAATGATTGGATTTTAAAGCTTTTTTTTTTTTTTTTTCAAAATCACTGAATACCCCTGTTAAAAACAATCAAATTCATTACATGTATGATTGTATGCGTCCGGAGGTGGATGAATTAAAATAAACAAAGATCTGTGTAAGTGTGGAAGATGTCAAGCCTGCAATTCAAGTAGGTTAAACGTGTTTAAGTGCCTGTATGCCAGACTTTTGTGTGTAGCTGTGACCCTGCAGCCCTTCCTTACAAACGCTGTATTCAAAGTCTCCTGAAGTGTAAAGTTGTGCATATTTTATATCTCACTGTGCACGCCGAGGGTAACAGCATCAGTGCGTAACTGTCACTCAGGTTTTGTGTTGAACACAATTTGTGGAGATTGGTTTTCACAGTCAGACACTACAGTAAATAAGAGGCAAATTGCAGTAAATAGATGGAACATTAAAAAAAGAAAAATGTATTATTTAATATGAAAAAGAGAATTATGCTTTACTTATCACACAGGAAGTAATCCAAACCTGTTAGTAACTGATTTCTGTCAATTCACAATCATCTGTCATGAATAAGGGATTAATTTTCATAGATTTTCAAGAATGAGCAATCAGCTCTCATTGCATGCATTTTTTATTTTAACTCTCAACCATTAATTAGATTGGTAAAAGCGTGACAAATAATCCATATTAAACTGCAACAGTCACCATATTTTCCTTTCTGACTGGGCCTCTGATGTTTTCATTTTGTTGTTCCTGTGTCACCCCGACCATCTGTCTCTCCTTCATGTTGTTTGGAGTGTTTATTTTTTTTCTTTTCTATTAGTCTAAAAAAGATGTTTTGCAAAACTGCAGTCAGACAAAAGTTGATTCATGATCAATGTGTGATGAGCTGACAAACCATCTCCCCGAAATTACACAAAATTAGCTCTGCCCAGACGACAGTGTTAAGAGTAAAGTTCAATAAAAAAAAAAAAAAATCTAATTGCGTAGAGAGATTTTTTTCTCGTCAAGGCACTCAGCAGCTCTCGTAATGTAGATCAAGTTACCAAACTTTTCTTGGTCTAGTGGGTACTTTTCATTTAATTATTTATTTATTTTTTAGTCCTAAAAAATCCAATTGCATCATTGCTCAGCACAGACAGCTTGCTCAATAATTCATACAATTAGTTTTTCTCCTTAAGCAAGCTTTCTTGTTTCAGTAACCTGCCTCAACCTTCGAACTGGCCCCTGTCCTATTAATCAGCTGCCATTGATTTAGTGTTCAAACTAATTAAAGCCCTGACATGCGCAGTTGATTCCAGACATCTGTATGTGTCACAAATGCAGAAGCACGCCCCCTCTTCCACTCTCTAACTCACTGCCACTGACACCCGCCGAGTGACTTGTTCCACCACTGTTGAAAAACAAGCGACATGTTCAATGTTTTTCAGCAGATCCATTGCCTCTGTTTGACTGCATTTGAATACTAACCAGCGACCCGAATACTTCAGCTTCTCTCAAGCTGGTACCAGCGATTTATTTGAGGTTTCAATTTCAAAGCGTCGGCAGTTCTGTCACGCATGATCACATTGAACTGACTAAAGTTAGTGGCAAATCTCAGGGAGCGGCAACATCACTGGGAAAAAAAAAACCCAGTAAAACTGAGAATAAGTGTGCCTATTATGTTGCTGATAATCGCTCACAACAAGAAAAGGCCACGATAAGGGGTCGACTGAAACTGGTTCCCCGAACATAGCTGCATCTGTGACAAAGGCCTTTCTTTTTTTTTTCTTTCTCTAATGTTATCAGCGGAGAAGCAGGTAGACGGTTGCCACGTGTGTCGCCTGGGGACGTTGCTTTCGAAACTGTAGTAAGAGTGAGAGCCGCTTCTGAGACATGGATACTGAGAGGTCAGTCAACCCATTCCTGCTCGATGTGTTATCACCAGTCGTGGAGATTTGGAAAAGACCCAGTACTTCCAGCGGGCTATGCATGTGTGACAGTAAATGTACGTAATCCAATGAGGTCAAAGTTCTGCAGGGATGTGGGCTTTTGAGCTGTGATGACTTTACACTGGAGAGTTAGGTAACAGTGTTACCTTAACCTTTGTTATTAAATCCAAACAAGGTTAACCGGACCGCTCATGCTCCTGACCTGTCAGTCTTTATCTGAGCATTGCCACTCTGTTTCCACATTTTCAACTTTTTTTTTTTTGGGGGGGGGGGTTCTGACTCTGTTGTATATTTCAAATTTCAAAATGAATTCAACTTAGCAAGAGACATCTGCTCCCGGCAGCATACTTCAACCACTGTATTCATTTTATGATGTCCCAGACGACACTGAGTTTCCTCTGAAGGAAAGCTCTCCACGGGAATCCCAAACTTTCAGCGCGTCATGACGAGACGAGCTGTGTGTTTAAAGGGATGAAAGCGGTGAATGTGATTGGCCGTGATCCTCACAACCTCTAACATGCCCTCCTGTAATTTATGGTAATAAATTCTTTCTGATCCCAACCAGTTTCCAAGTGCGCCGCACGAGCACAAGGCACGCCTGGCCAGAAAAATACCAAAGTGCACAAAGTGCCTCTAGCGCACTGGGCAGTGGGCATTTCACCGAGTCCAAAAATGTCTCCTACTTCACTTTAAAGTTCTCAGTATGTGCATGAGAAGCTCACATATCCATGCCCGTTTGTACCTGTGTAAGATGCCGACTGAAGCTGAGCACAGAGAAACGTTCCTCTGAGATGAATGTCACAGCCCTCTAGTGTGAAGCTCTGCAAATACATCATAATAATATCCAAGTGAAGCAAGTATGAAAAAAAGGAAGAAAAAAAACCTAAAACACGTTTTCGGTGAGAAAGTTTGCAGGAGCTTTGATGTTGCACACAACTTTTTTGGGGAAAAAAAAGGTTATATAGCATCAAAAAGTATCCATATGTTGATAACTTGAGGGTGGGCTATTTTGCTGAAATTGGGCACAGATGCAAGCACAATGGCCAGGCATAAAAACAGAGCTATCATCTTTATTTTCTTCTTCCTCTTCTTTTTTTTTTTTTTTTTTTTTTTTAACTAAGGTGACCTCAGGCTCACACTGGGAGCAACCAGGTGTAGCTGGACGCAAAGTGGGAGGGAGGTTGAAAAACGGCTGAAAGTGGAAAGAATGAAGACAGCAGGTGGAGTGCGGATGAGTTCCTGTAAGGACCTATCACATGAGCTCCTTTAATCCTCCGTAAAAGCAGAGATGGAGCGAGCGAGCTTGAGGTCTCTGAGGGATAAAGTGCTCATCTCCATCAAGGACCGGTTCTAAAATATACAAAAACCGCACACAGCACCCCGGATATTTTTACCCATAACCCTGAATTTGCTGTCAGTGGAAGAATTAAGAGGCAGCAGATGTATGTCAGTGTAGTAGCTGCTGGTTATAGTGGCAGGGCTGGTTTTAGTGGTGCAATTTATTCCTTTAAAGCCCAAAATAAATACCAAATTATCAGTCCTTTTTTATCCTAAGGGGGAAAAATAAAAAGTAAAAAATGGCACAGTCCACACTTTTCGTTAAAAAACACAAAATACAGTTTGGAATTATGGTTTTTAATGTGTAGAAAATTGCACAAGGTCAATTATCATTAAAGCCCTGGTGTGTCATCAAAAGAGGTAAATAATTATTGAAGTTATCCATGCTGTGAACTCACTGTTTAGAGCAGGATATGCTGCTTTTTGGAGAGGTGTGCGCCTACTCCATGGAGCAGATGGAAAGAAAGAGGAAACATAATCAGCTGCAATTAAGGCTTGTGTTTGTGCCTCTTCGTGGATCATCAGTGCATTTTATTATTATTTTTCACTTGCACCGTATATCAGGTCTTACACTTGCGGATTTTGCTTTTGCTAAAAAGAAGCTGCTCTGAGCCTGAGTACAGGTTTGCAAACTGAGGGTCCCGAGATTTAAAGAGGCTCAGGGTTTGAAAATGGTCGTAAAAACAACAGATTTGAAAACATTTATTTCACGTTTTTATTTTCCCATTTATTTTATGGAAACATCCTCTGATACAATTTCAGACACCTTTAAAATGGACTGTACCATTTCTTAATCTTTATGTGAGTTAAAGTCTCCTCCGCCTGTCTCGTTCCCAGACTCTGTGAGTAAATGTATCCACACATGAATGTTCATGTTAGCTTGTATCTAAGTTACAGTTAGGCTAACTAATGATGTCCTGCCCTGTCTGTCTTTCTTTCTTTTTTCAGTTTTATCTTGTAATTCCTTTACTCATGGAAATTGTCAAATCGTATTGAATTTTAACAAACACAAATGCTCAGTGACTCACTAATATGACAAGCGATTAGTTCTTGTGGAGGTATATTATGACTTATTTGGAGAAAATCAATCTGTCGCACATTAATTTTAAAAAATGACAAAGATAATCTAGTCAAATTCGAAGTTTAGCTACTAATCTGGACTCATGCGAGCTGGAAACCATTGGACTGACACTGACAACCATTCGGTATTTAGCCAGGCCATAGTAGTAATAGAAACTGGACACACTGTCTATGTGGCATGTGATACTAATACAAATTAATGGTAACCATAATGTGTTGCAGCATATGGAGATGGTAGCATTTCAGTGTTTCAAAAATAAATCAGAAATTTAATTATAGTAAAAAGAGATCCATCATTCAAGTAGCCTATGACCAGACCAAGGTAAACTTGCACACAGCTGGTGCAAACACACACAAGAGCTGCATGAGTCCAGCAATGCAGCCGCCATGCACACGCTGTGTGAAGTACGTATCACCTCACAGGTAACGACAACTGTGAGAATAGTAATGCATGCATAATGCATCGTGCATTAATTCATGCTTGAAATAGTCGTGAGTGAAGTATATGATTTGTACCCTTTGTACCCTTGCTAAAGTGTTACCACGAATGCATCTGAATATTTTGCTGGCTGTGAAACTGCTGATCCATCTCGACTGTGAAGGGCCACAAACAGCCATAAGTAGTAATGAAATGCACTAATTATCTAACACACAGTGGGGAAAAAAGGGGGGGGCTAAACAGTTGAACCTTTGCTCCACAGCATTTTTACGGAGGCTTTGTGTCTTTGAAAATGTATAGTTTGTGTACTAAATGTTCCTTGCCATGATAAACACTCAACACCATTCATTAAGTAGTATAAACACTCATAACTAGACTCTATGCCCCTAAAATGAATATGTGCTACTTAAAGTAGCAGTGGTGGGTAAACAATTAGCACATTCAGCCCCTCAGTGATGAAGCTTCCCACTACCCCTATTAAGACATAGCATCTTTATACAGTTTATCCCTGCTGTTTTATGAATTCACAATTACACCTCATTAATGTGCCATTTGCATAATTACAAGGAATGGGGACACCATTCACAGTGGGAATACACACTACCTTGAAGGGAAAAAAAAAAAAGACGCTGCACAATGTTGCACATAACAATGGGCTGAAACGACGTGGATATTTTGATTTTGTCCATGTTTTTAGGTGCCGTAATTATTAATGAATCCAGCTCAAAAACTGGGACCACAATAATGTGTGCATAGCGTGAGTATTTTCTCTTTCTTTCTTTCAGCAGTGCTTAATTGATTGATGCAGCTGGAATTCGCAAACCCGAAGTTACCTTTCTTCTTATTTTATTTCCCTGAATATGTTCAGCAGCATTAATTCCTAAAATTAAATTCTGTCCTATCGTGGGCATGAAAAAAAGTGATATCTGCAATAAAAGCAGAGAAATTCAGCGAAAGAGCTTATTTAGCTGGTGCAGGTACTCTAACCCACCCTCTCTAGGTTATTTGTAAGATAAATGAAACCACAGAAACAGATGACAGGTCTTTAGCTCAACTATAAAATGCAATTAACCAGCAAATGAGGCCGGGCAAGCCACTCTGACCATTCGGCATGAGCAACAGCTAGAGGGGAAGGAGGAGAATTGTAATTCATACCCAATCTGCAAACTGCTCAGCTACCTTTACTGTGTTGATAAATGGCATCTGGCATTTTAACTGCTTCTGATTTGGATTTTCAAAGGTATTTAATTGAGATTTCAAATAGATTTTTGTCACTTCTTGCTACCTGGAAGGCTCAGAGAAGCACCCTTTCATTGTAGCCGGCCTGCTTGTTCGCTTGAAACTGATTTTTGGCTGAAATTCTTCATTTCACCTAAAGTTTCTGCACTACAGGAAAGGACTTTTTAAAGAGGTTGAAATGCTCATTACCTTAACAGGAATTAACAGCTCTGTGAAGCTGCTGCCAGTAGTGCAGCGTTAAATACTAATGTCAGTTTGCTGACATGCTCACAATCCAGCTTGCTGGGGAACTTGGGGCTTCTCTAATCTACATATGTGCATTTTGAAAATAGTGGATGACAGTAGCTTTAGAATAGCAGTGTAAATTGTGAGAGTGTGTTTCAAACAGTACGAAATTCGGCTTATACTATGATGTTTTCATATAATATTAGGGTTAGGAGTTATAGTATTATGATACTATAATTATGGTACATTTGAGTTGTTGTTAAATTAGGTCTATAGCATCCACTGTAATTAGAACAGAAAATGTTTCACAGTGATCCGGTCAGTCGGTTTCTGTCTGTGTTCAACAGCATAGTGAAATACAAAATTATCTTCCAACAGAACACAGGAATATTTCCTTAACCTAGACTTTTCAAAACAAGCAAAAACATCCTTGAAACCGGTAAAATGCTCAGATATAAAAGCTGAGAAATATTTTGTCAGACAAAAAACACACAAACTTGGATTTGGCTTTTTATTTTTCTCTGCACCTCCTGTTCCTTTATAATCTTCCTCCCCTTCTCGCTGTAATTTCCTCTCAGTCATCTTGACCCATATCGCTTCTCATCCCAGAGCTGAGCTTTGATTGATGCAGTCCTCGCATTTTCCTCCGTATCAGTGAAAAAAGTAAACACAGGGTCAATTGGTATTCATGTGTAAATGATAATGGCTTCTTCTAGGCTAATGTTGTTTAACGAAATGAAAATAATATCTCAACTTTTTAATACTTTACACCAATTCAATTGTAAGAAAAACATTTCAACTTTAATTTAAAGTTCATTTAATTAGCCAGCATCATGACAAACAGTCATCATGCTCCATCTGTCATTACCTGTATCACATTTTGATGGATTTACTGCCTGCTGTCTGGAACAACCACAAGTTAAGATTTCGAAGTAACAATAAGTTCATTCACTGCAAAGCACACACATACACACGTGTGAAAAGAAAGAAAAGTCTGTGATCTTGGTGTTGGAGGTGTTTTAGACAACTTTGTGATTTTTATCATACACACCAAAGAAAATACAGAGAATTCTGGATAAGTGAGCTCAGTGGTAGCTATAGTCATGATCATCATAACAATGCCAATATAATCTTTAGCATTTTTAAGGATTAACTCATTTAACAAATCTTAGTTTCAGAAGTTTAGCATGCTAACATATTCAAATTACACTAAAGACAAAGTTGCTTAGGCTGATGGGAATGTCCTATAAAATGGTCCCCAACATTATTAATCATTATTAATAATTTTAATCATATTTAATGATAAGTTAAAGCTGGTGCTATGAATCAGCAGTCACCAAGATTTAAATCCTCTGAGCTCCACGGATATCCAATACCAAATTTCACAGCAATTCGTCCAATATTTAACTCGACATTTCATTAGAAGTCAGTCATTTCAAGTTCCTTGTGGTGCTGAATAAAGTGTGACTCCAACGGGAAAAAAAAATAAAAAATCATAAAACTTCATCACAGTTACTTTTCCTCCACTGTGTATGGAATATAATCTGCAATATTGCTGTATGCCTACATTTCTTTAGGGAAAATGCACAGTGGAGTGTGTACCGCCTACCTTCACGATCCAAAGGCAACCCACAAGCCTCAGTGGTCGGATACTTTGCCAGGGCCTTTTGTTCCCAGCCATAATACATCTTTATTAGTATAATCCCGTTGCTCCTGTGCTTTACTCAAACTCAATTAGTCTTTATCCAAATCATGTAGTTACAAACAGACTGTCATTGAAGGCAGGAGAAATACTCTCTGGACAGCAACAATGGATAATTGCTTTAACTTTTCAACTAACTGTTCAGAGCATCAAGTCTGAAAAGCTTCTGGCAAAGAGACAACAAGCAGCCCACATTTGGAGCTAAGCACTGAAATGAAAAGCCTCCTTCTGACAGTTACACTGTTTCCATGAGGATAAAACCTGGCACTGCTCAGGCCCCATTTCTTTCCCCCAGTCTGGAAACAACAGCGTGCACAGGGGTCCCTAGATTTATGGCAGGATCTCAACGTAGCTAGTGGGGGAAATTCTTTGGGGGTTTTCACATCCCTCCATTTGTTTTGCACATTACTGATGTTTCCCTTAATGTGCTGCGAGCATCCCTTTGGGAAGTTTAGATGGGGCTGTTCTCAAGTTCAGGCTTCATTTAGCTTTCCCCCGTTCTTCTCTGGAGATAAAATCTGACATACAGACCTCTCTGGCTCTCCTGAGGAGCTATTAATACGGGAAAAGGAACAGAGGAGAGGAGGTGTTGAGCCCCAGATCCACCTGGCAGAACAAGCACTGCCATGTTTATTTGGATCATACATGGGAAATGGATGAATAGGCAAGCAATAGCTGTTAGTGTCAGTGGCAGACTGATGCTTCCACAGTCCCTGATGTGCAGTGGATGTCTATGCCAGCCAGAGCTAACCCCCCCACCCCTAATCACCATAGCTCCAACACCATTAATATAACCATGAACTGTTTGAACTATATATTACCTTGTGTGTTTTTCTAAATTTGTTTACAACCTTTGTAGGTTTTCGACTATAGTAACAATTGTTTGGCTTTCTGTCGGTGCATGAAATAATCACCATTCTTAGCATCAAAAATACACAAAAATTAAGACTGAAATTAACATGAATTTTGTAATCTAATCATTGTTTTTGGCATTTCACACCTTCCTTCGCAAGGAACAATGTGGAGAAAACGTAAATGAGCAGGCAGAGAGAGGAAAATGATAGGCAGTAAAGGCTAGGAGTCAAACAGCGGATTTATCTGGTCATCTAATAGAGGTATTTTAGAAAATGTATGTTGTGCACACTTGAAAGTTTGAAATACCAAGTAATGTGATATCAGTAAACCCAAAACAGGCTCAGGGTTTTACCATTTGGATTGCTCTCCCTTTCTAGTAGACACTAAAACATCAGCTAGATCTACAGAAGAAATGAATGGCATTTAGCTTCTGCCAGTGTCAGAAACCAACAACCCATTATTACAAGAATTACCACAAAATTTAAGAGGGAAATCTGTACTTGTTACTAAGTGATGGGCAGATCGATCCCACGGTATCGATATATCGATACCCACACGTCGCCTGTTTTGGTATCGATTACTAATAAATAAATGCAAAATAAAAGCGCATGTGTCCATTCCAAATATTTTTTAGGTAACTTACTCCAGTGTTTTGTGCCGAAACACCCCCCCAGCCCGCTGCATATGAACTGGTCCATCCGAGTCACGTGACCAGAAGAGCCGCGAGTTGTGTGTTTACGTCCTGCTAGCAACAACACGGCGAGGAGCACGTGTATTTAGAGTTTCTGACGGAGCGGAGAAAATGGAGAAATGGTCAACAGAAAGAGAAGCTAACTATTTTTTTGAAAAACTTTCTTTCTGTACAAAAGCGCACACTTCAATCTCTGTTAGGACCAAATTATGCTGGTCACCAAAGGTATGGTTAGTTTGACAAAGTAAAAGTTCAAATGTGCAATTTTTTGTTTTTTACAATTTTATTTTGTTCATATATTTGTTATTTATTATTTATTGTATTGTTTTAATGGTAAATGTATTGTTTTGAAAATAATTCTGCTCAGCAAAAGTTCAAAGAAAGCTCAAATGTGTTTTATTTAATTAATATTTAGGTTAATTATTTGTCTAACTTTTACATTTTGAACTGTGAAGTTGTTACATGGTCAGTGTTTGACATGATTTGTTTTAAAGGTACTAATATTATGATTGAGGAAAAAATTCACCAATAAGAAATTACCAGTAATCAGTATAGAATATTTTACGCAAAAAATAATCGGTATCATATTGAATCTTAAAAGTGTGGTATCGCCCAACACTACTTGTCACCTAAGTGAACTAAAATGTCTCAGTATAACACTAAATCTAATTAAATACAATTAAATTGGTCCAGACCAAACTCTTCCAGTGAAAGACAGTCATGAAGGCAAAGAGTCACTTGAGGATGCTCATTATATATAGTGTAGTTTACATTTATCTGTACTTTCCATAAGATTAACATTGAAGATTTCAGAAATGACTGTCCTTGTGAATGTGCTTTTCATTTATGGACTTTTTTGCTTTAGATTTCTGTGACCAACCCACGGAAAATCACACAATATCCAATTCCATGTAATTTACCTTTGACAGATAATACTCCCAGAGCCAGGCAATGTGCTATATATTCAGCAATATATTCTTCACAATTCAACTAGATAGCTTTGCCATGCCCCAGTCTCCTCTGGCAAGCAATGCCTTAACATAAGGACAATGAAGAGAAGCCGATAAATCTTTATTGAAGCAATTATAGAGCAAATGTTATTTACACAACCTAATTGGTCCTGGGTATCTCTCTGCTCATAGAAATTAAGGCTCGAGGGGAGTTAAAATGGACACCAATTAATTTTTTCTGACAGAATCAGCAAAAGAGCAAATGGCAACAAAGGAAGCTTCCCAAGGAGGTAGTGACTTTAGAGAGAGGTGAGAATAACTCAACTAATGTAGTCACAACATCGCACAATTTCCATATAAATAACTTCCAAAGAAATAAGAAACTCATTTGCGCAGCTGAAAAGAAATCAATTACAGCAACAAACAGACTAGCCACAATCGCCCAGACCTTCAAAAGTACGAATGACATGGTTATTGTACATTCAAATGCTTTGCTTGGGTTTCAGGACAATATGCATAATGTGCACTGATGGACAAGGAGGGGTAACGCCAGCTAGTAAATGTCAAGTACACGTACAGGACCACACACAGCTTATTAAAAAGCTGTCACGAGGAGAGAAGAAGCTAACAGGATGTATCAGATTGATGAGGATTTATTACCCACTGCCATCTTTACTAAATGGCATTCTTTGACTCTGTGAGTCTTAAAATAAATCACCATGCTGTTGTGTGTGTGTGAACGTGCACTCATGTGTATGTGTGTTATTGGGTCATTTTTGAAAAGTTGTTATGTTTAGCATAGTTTTTGACAAGATAAGGATATTACGAAGGGCACAAACAGTAGCCTCTGTGTTGTGTTACAGGATATTAAATAAAGAAAAGTAAATATTGACTCTCAAGTTTATCCTTTACTAAACTTTGGATCTATTTCACAGATGTCAGTATGAATTAAAGAATCTATTTCTGCCACTTAAATACATGGTGTGTACGGTCAATTCCCAGGAAGTGGGGAGGCTGAAGGATTATTTACAGGGCCACCGTTGTACGGAGACCCGGTGGTGTAGATATTTATTGTTTAAAAGTTGTAGATTAGATGTCAGGGGTCCCATATATAAGGCACCCTGCTGATATACATATAAGAAAGGCTTTTTTGTCACATAACGGTGAAGTCTCGCCATATTTTTCATCATGAGGAGCCTGAATGACTGTACCACTGCTAACAGGCAGGCAAATAATACAAAACACAATTTCAAAGTGCTTTATTTAAATTAAAAGTGCAGAAACCTTTATTGAATTGGCTGAATCCAAAGGTGTTTTTTTTTTTTGGTTTTTTTTTACATACCCTTATCTGAGAGTTGGTTCATGTTGACAACTTGTCCCTTGGGGCCATAGCTTCACCTCTGTGGAAAGGCCCAACGGAAAATGTTAGCAGGCACGGCGTAATGAGGACCTGTCTGTATTTCATGAAACTGTTTTTTATCAGGGCTACAGCTTCTGCGCTGCAACCCATCACCACCTAGGCATTCACAGTTACACTTCTGAACATAAACAGTGACATGAGGCAAAAAAATAAAATTAATAAAATTCTGCAGTGGTGGTTCAGCATCGAACTTAAACTCTTGTCTCTGTCACATCTTTCTGACTGAAGTTACCATACTAACCAGCTATCCCATCTCATCACAGCTGGTAGAGGCCTACTGCAGCCTCAAATCTGACAAGGCTGGAGGCCGCTTATGCATGTAAAATAACCTCAGTTATCACCAGTTCAAAATCTGCGTTTGCATGCTGTTAATAAAATGTATACAATATAGAAAGGGGTTTAAATGATAGTTTTTTTTTGTTGGTTCAAACACAGGTCATATTCTCCATATGCAGTTGGACAGATTGGACATTTCCTAAACTGTTCAATGAAACGTAAAAGAAAAAAGTTTCCAGTTGTAATGTTCAGAGTGGATGCAAAATCAGTCAGTAATGCAGCTGCAACACCATCTCCGAACACCAGCTGGCAGATGGAGAAGTTTGTCCTCTTTTCTAACACACACTGTACAACTAAATTAAAGATATCATTCACACGAAATTCAAACACATTTTCAGTTGTTAGTGTTCAAATGTTTTTGCGCATTCAATAACCTTAAATTGAAGTTGCCCGTGTGTCAGCTGTTAAAAGGATAAAGTGATGAATTCAATCTGCTGAACAAACTGAGGGCAGTCTTCATTTAGAATAGAAATGAGTGAGCAACCGTTGGGAAAAAGCAATATTGTCTGCTCTTCCCTCGCTGGACAAGGTCAATTAGAGAAGGACATGGATTGGCAATCAAACCTGACACCAAAGATTGACTATGGTGATTATAACCATGCAGATGGGGGGCTTTAAAGGTTATTAATAATGATTTATGGAATTAATTAAAGAAGTAATATAGGATTTCGTGCCTTAAATACATTATTTAAGTCCAGTTGAGGGGACATTTACCACTTGTAGGAACTCCTGTTATAAATGCAATATGTTCTTCGACTGGATGGTGTGGTGTGTCATTTGGGTTGTGGGGGAGTTATGATTATGATTACAGAGAGTGAAGATGGATTGACTGAGACACAACATAAATATCACATGAGATTGCATTGATTGATTCTTGAACATCCATATTTGTCTCAGCATTAATCATTTATTATATGTGACACATGCATTGTCTTTTAATAGTGTGATATGTGTGATATATAAATGCCAATTTTGTGGGTATACCAGTTTTTTTGGGGGGGGTGTCTCGTGAGGTATGAATTAGTTCCTGTAGTGGTCTGTTCAGCAATGATATCTTTTAGGGCCATGTAATAAAAAAAGTCTGCTCATCTACATTTTTTATTTTCAAACACACCATTAAAAAAAAAAAATGCATGGGATTCTCAAAATGAGTGGTGTGTAGACCAGAGTGCAAACAGAACTTCTTTTTTTTTTTTTTTTTTTAATTATACAAAATGCAACGTGGTTCTTTAAATCAACAATTACATTTAAATTTATGTAAATCAACAAAATGAAACATCAGTGAAGTGTGTCAACCAAAAAACTCAACTAAACCATGGGGAGAAAGAAACTGACAGCTCAGGCATCAATATTTATAGGTGAGCAGTCACCAGGTGTCAGCCCTCACTTCCAATGACCCACCCCTTACATCCCAACAACCAGGAAATGGGTCAAAGGTAATTGGAAAGACAACTTTTGACACATACAGTAGAAACAGAACTTCTGGGCAGCTGACAAGTATATATAGAGTACTCTTCCACTTTTAACTCTGTTTTGGGTCTCTACCAGCTCTTGGGGGATACAGCTGCTAATGTGGTATTGTGCTGTTTGGCACTAGACAGCCAGTTTACTGGTAAGAGCAGAGAACTAAAACAACAAGCTAGAAAATCCTCAGATGTCCCATAGAGCTCATCCAAGCTGCAGAGTCAGGCAGTGGTGTAATATTATCCTATAAATCACTTTGAATTATATTTCCAATTCTATCGAAACTGAAAAAATAATCAACAAAACAGAGTATTAAAGATGTCAATTATGCAGCATCTAATGACATGAGAGCTCTCAGATTCTGTCCTATGAACCTTCCATGTTCGCAGTAGTCAGACACCTTCAGAACCAGGATAGAAAGCCAGGCCTCTGTAACTAAAACTCAGAGATGTGCGAACTCAGCATTCGACAAGTGTGATATGGCTAAAACAAATCACAATGAAGCAGTGCAAGGGTTTTAAAAAGTTTCGAAATCACTGGGATAAAGAAGACTGCGGTTAAAGCATACATAGTTTTCTGACTCTGAGCCTGTCGGTGTCCATTGCATCAGTGGGAAATCCTCTATAGCCCGAAGTAAGAGGTACATTATCTAAGAAAATGAGCTATTATCTGTGCTGGCTGTGTCAATGCTATAGGCTATTCCTGTAACTGTCACAGGGACAGCTGTCCAGGAACTATAGGCGCTTTATCTCTGTGTATGTCTGAGCACTAAAACCGACAGCGACCCTCTAACCCGCGGCTCGTTGTTTCCCCCACAGTGGACATAATCTGTCAACACGTTTGCTATTTTGCTTTGGAAAAATCCCACTAACAGGCAACCCTCAAGGTAATAAATGATGTGTGTGTGTGTGGGTGTGTGAAAATGTTTTTAATATGCAGTTTGGATATAGTTTCCATCCCCAATTGACTCAAAACAATAAAAGCTACAAGTGACATTTATAACCAATTGGATTGGTTTCCAGTTAACAAACAAAGATATACTATTGATTTACTGAGAAATTATTGCAATGCTTTAGTAACAGCAAATTTCTCACATTAATGTGTGTAGCAACACCGTATCGTCACACTATTTTCTTTGAAAATGTTATACGTTATCACCTTAAAGAAAGTGCAACCCTGAAAACTCCTTCTTCTTCTTTTTTTTTTCATGCCCAGTGGCCAGTTCGGTCTACAAGACAGCTCCTCCGGCATGTTAATCATTCCCCATGCACAATCAAAACTGACATGACCATTTGATGTATTACTGTGTAATGCTCGAGTAATTATTCTTTCTTTTAACAAGGCAGGCAAGTGAAGCCAGCCTGCCCTCATTCCCTCCCACGTCTCAGTCGTTTATTTCTTCATTTTCTCTCAATTTAGGAACAATATCAGTCGTACTAGAGCATGGAGGAAATGTAGCCAAGAAAGCAGAGGTCTTTAAGCGATCTACGATGCCTAATTGCCATTAAAGCTCGCTGAGCTTCACTTTTTTAAGACACATGGTTGTTGTTTTTATGTGTTTATATACGCAGGAAAGACTTTGCACAAATATTGATTTTCTCTTTTATCTGATCTTCTCTATTGTTGGGGGTTGGGGGTTAAAGGACCTTGCTCAGTGGCAATTTGTTGTTTTTGGGTTTGTTTTGTTTTTTTTTTTTTGTTTTTTTGATAATGGTCAGAGCATGATGCATTCACTGCCAGTGTGTGGATATGAACCAGATGATGTCCGTGCTGCATTTTCAATGACTTGAACCTCTTGCTGCAGCATTTGGTGATAGTCAGAGGTGTCACAGGGTGATTGGGTGTAAATATGAGTCAAAGTAAAAGATTTAAAGGAGAAAAATGACTGCAATGTATTTGTAGCATGTGATTGCCGAATACTGTGTGTACAAAGTCTGACGCTTCTATACATTCAAACTAATGCCTTGAACTGACTACAGACTGCAGATGTAGAGCTCAGAGCAGCGACGTAACCTTGCAACAATGCAACCAGAAATCTCAGCATAGCCGGATTTTTTGTATCATCCTGCCCAGTTTGACATTTTATATAATGTGTTCCTCTACGTTGACAGGTTGGAAGACTGAGCGCTCTCCAGTGTAAAAACGAGAAAGATGGATGCTGCTGTTTCAGCTCGGTGGAACAACTAAAATGATTCATGGTGAAGGTCTCATCGAGTAATGGCAGCAGCACCTCTGCCTTTTAGTCATCTCTTCAAAGCAGGACCAGAGTAAATTAAGATCAGTTGTGTAGCAGAGGCACTTCAGCAACACCGTCAGTAGCTGTTATCATTCCCCCAAGAATTGAAACAATGACCCAACTCCTGGAATGCAAGTGTTGATTTGTCGAATATCTAACTCCTAGTAATAATATATTTGTAGTTTTCAAAACCAAAATCCATCTGAATAGAATTTTACACATCCGATCTCAGGATTCTATGGGGAGCTCTCGTTGGTGATTCACTCAAAAGAGAGATCTGATCTCTCTTCTGATTCTGAGTTAAAAATGTAGCAGATTTTAGGGAACACTCAGAGAGACCTAATCCTGCAACATTTTGACAGTTGGTTCACATAGGTGGGGCTCGGGGCCATGGCAGCGGTGACTGCTTTCTTGTGACATCACAAAGTTTTTCAGTTTCCAAATACAGGGCCTGAGCATTTCTCTGTGGACTGAGACCTTTAATACTTTCACAGGATTAATAATGAATCTAGACCTGACTTATTATTAAAAAGACATATGAAACAGTCATAATAACAGAGAAGAAAGTTAGGATTGATTTTGTGCAGCTTCTATGGTTTGCGTTTTCAGTTTTTTTGAGATGCACAGCATGCATATGTTTATTGGTAATGCTCCTTTATTTAGTACGTTGAGTGACATGATGTGCAGCAGAGTTGGTTGGATCAGCACTTAGTTTTACTTCAGTAAACATTTTCTAAATGGAATTACATTTCCTGTTGTTCGTGTCAGAACAGGCTACTGTCCCTGCAGCTCTTGCAGTCTGGCTTTTTTGACACCTAGAAAGAAAGCCATGACAGCAGGGATACGGGATACAATGTGCATCCTTTAAAAGAATGGCCCTTTTCTTTCTTCCTTTTTTTTTTTGTAAAGCTCTGATATAATTTTCTTTTACCTTCTTTATATATGTTATGGTATTCTATATTCCAGGCAGATGATATGCAGCTTGCCAACACAGATTCCGCAGAGGAGGGCAGCAATGACCAGGGGACAGAGGATGAAGTGTCCGGTGAGCCTTATGTCCAACTCTGTTACAATCGAGCTGAACTCACCTGAAAGTGTGTCAGGCTCCAGTAATTGAAGAGGCTGGCATTTTTTTCTAAATGTGTTGCAAACACTGTGAGATGCTGGGATGCTGAAGAAATACTTGGCAGACAGGTCTTAAATTGAATGAAGCAAATCAAGGATCTAGTGACCAAGATGCCACACTCACATAACCGTTTTATGATAGGTGATGCACATCAAACTGAGCAGAAAACCTCATCACATCCAGTCCGCAAAACACGAAGAAGCCAATTCACACCCACCGAGTGCTGCAGCAGGGGCACACAGGTCATCTTACTATTAAAATTCCTCCAACCACATGCCAACAACTGCTCCAGTAGAGTAATTGGCTGTACTGCAGCAGGCATGTGACAGAGGAGAGAGATATGCTTGAAACTCTGCGAATAGAATTCCCCTTTCCTGTGGTGTTACACTTAGAAGTTTGAAAGTGTTCAGTTCAGGTATACAGCCACATTTGAGCCTAGAAAGCCATTTTAGCCCATTTATCTTTACAAGCTGTATGATAAAGCTGCCACAGCATCTTTGTGGCAGCTTGCAAAGAAGGGGCAATGCTTTTTTGAGAGACTGTATTCATATCTCTTTGTGTTGGAGTTAAATCGCAATTCAGGGAACAGAAAGCCGGAGTTGAACCGATCTCGCTGTTGTTGTCTCGGCAGTGTGAGGTGACCCCTCCATCCTATAAATGGCGCTGTGGCTCTCATTCTCCATATCTGCAAAGGCTCGAGGGCAGGCAGGCCTCTCAACGCTGTCAACAGTCACACCAGCATGTGTGATTTTTGTAACTTTGTTATGCTCAAGAGCAACATGTCACCAAATTTCCCAAATTCTGTCCTTGTTTCGGTGTATTGCGCAGGATGCAGTAAACACAATTGTCTTGTCCACGGTTGAGGATCTTCTGGGAGGACGAGGCCTTCATGTCAACACCTGGCAGTGGCTTCAAACGCAAACATTCAACAGGTCTCTCAAGGCCAGTGGCCACATTATTAGTCACATATGGCCCCTAACTGCCATGTGTGTCTTTTCTTATGATTTTCTTCCTGCAAGATGTTTTTATATTGGAACGGCTCATTTCTGACATCCAATGAAACAACATTTGGCATTTCATACTTGTCTTTTTTATGCCACACAAAGTGAGCATATACCATAAATTCAGGCAGCACCTGAATAATTTCCTTTTCCCAAAAAGACTTTGAGAGAAAGGTAGCTTTCATATCTTTCAGACCATTTCTTGGACATTATTTTCTGGTGTTAATCACTGATACTGACTGAGCAGTGCTGATCTAAGATCCCATTCTTATGTTACAAGCTATAGCAATTCCATTATCAAATGAAGGTCAAAAGCAACAAAGGAACTAAAATCAGCTCTGAACATCTGGAAGGTTAAGTTTAGATTTGATAATGGCTACTTTTGTGTGTGTGTGTGTGTGTGTGTGTGAGCGGGAGAGAGAGAAAGAGAGAGAGAGAGAGGAGCAGGTATAAATGAAAGTAAAGGAAGTGAACCTTTGAGAAACACATCCTACATGGTTCAGGAGACTAATTATACAAGAAGGCCAAGCTAAGTCGACCACTTCAGAGAGTCTGCAGGCTATACAGGGACGGAGTGACATGGATACCCCATTCAGAGGAGGGAAACAGCTTCTCATGCATACCTTATTACCCCAAAGGCCTACGTCTGTGGCAGATAAGTCACCTACTCCTTCTAGCCTTGCTCCTCTGTGGACACAGATCCTGTAATGATACATTTCACTTCTGGCGATTCTGGGTTTGATGGGTAGAAATGTGAAAACAAAAAAAAAGGAAAAGGTGTGCGATATGGGACGTCATCTCTGACCCCCATCAAAGAGTTCCCTCTCCACATCGTGTGGCAAGGCGACACCATGCCAACCCCTCATTTTCCTACAGTCCATTTCTAATGGGATTTGGGCTTTATATTAAGTCCACCAGTCCCTTCCCACCCTCCCCTTGTCCTGACACTGCAGAGTGAATGATTTGAATTTAAAAGTGGCTAAATCCACAGAGAAGGTTTCAAATAGGATTGTGCGTGCCTTTCACTGTTAAACAGCGCCTTCCAGGTAAGCCTGTCCTGTGAAATGACAGAAAAGGTGAGGGGTGCGCTTATGCCATATTGTCCTGTAGAAAGCAGATTTTTCTGTCTCAGAAATGCTCTTGGCCAGTCTTCATCCGAAAACAGTGGAAGAATGTCACTGGGGGTAATTCCAATGCACATGTCTTTTTGCACACAACTCTCATTATCTGCAATAATGAAGAAGGGGCGGGGGTGGTAATAGTGTGTTAAATAAATGATTCAAGGTCAGGTACAGGGTAATATCAGTTATATGAAGTGTGAAACTGCTTTTAAGGTTCAAATTGGACCTTGTGAGCCGCCGCACCTCGGTTCCAGCCACCTGATGAGGCAGCGTGTTGAAAAGCTAAAAATATGCTTCAGATTATCGTTTTAGCACTTGGGTCTTAGTCTTTGAAATGATTTTGTATGAACGAGATGAGACTTATAGTCTTATAGTCTACGCCCTGGTTCTTTGGCCATTTTTTCACTTGCCATTTACTTGGCATTTTACCATCCTCCAGTGTTGGCTGACAGCAGCAAGGTTTTCTATTTCCCACCCAGAATTGGTCGAGATGTGCAAAGAACATCCGAACATTGTACTGAATTTGGCTTCAGCAAATACTGCGCCAGAGAAAACATAAGAAGAGTGTAGGATGAGAGCATAGTTGTTACGCTCGGTTAATATTCACCATGTTTTAAGTCTTACGGAGTTTAGCTGGCGGAGTTACATTTGCTATTTAGCACCAAACACAAAGACATGACGTGTTCAAGAGTTGTTCATCTGTTCCACTCTCACAAATGTGAAACCACAGTTACACCTTGGGGGAATTTCCTCAAATTTTGCACAAATATTCACTTCGACTTTGACCTGATCACATTTTGGCAGTTATAGTTCTGGGCACATCAAGTAATTATTTCAGGGATTCCTCTGTAATCCCTTCAAAAACATGACAAATGTCCACTAGGGACTCAAGAAAGAACTGATGAGATTGTGGTGGTCAAAAGTCAAGATGGCTGCTATCTTTAATGTGTTATCTCAAGGCTGCCTTGAGGGAATATGAGCAGATTTGCCAGAAATGTTCACTCGCATTAAAAGATTAACTGATTCGATTTGGGTCAAAGTTCAAGGTCACAGCGATGTTGCATTTTTTCAAGGATGAAATATGTAGTTCTGCAAAGACTAACACTATAACTCAGGAAGGGAAGCTTGTGTAATGATGGTGCAACTCGGTTGCTTGGAAGAGGCATAAAATCAACAGGGAGTAACTCCAGTTCAACCCGATGCTAATTAAAAAACATTCAACAGATTACATCATGATTTCATGCTGGCATTAGATGAAAAATCAGCTGAAAGGTGATCATGGCTTTGGTCATATTTAATATAAGATGAAAGTCAAAAATTCACCCCCGAGGAGCTAGTTCAATGAATGAAATAATAGGTATGTGAATGCAAGTTCAGTTTTTTTTATTTTTTTCTTAACATTATCATGATTATATCATTATCATCTTATCAGGACTGTAAGCACAGATGTCTGAGCTACTCCTCTTCACAGCATGAATACAGAATATCACTAAAATATCAACTAAAACATATCTGCATATGCAGGATTCAATTATAAATATTGTAACTCCTTACCAAACAAAAAATTATAGTCTTCCCAATAGTTAGTGAGTGGCAAAAGTTTCCTTGTCTTTGTCGTTGTCCTGCAGAAAGCCCCAGGTACAGGCCAGGCAGGCTGCTGCAGATGTAGGACTGGCCTTCTGGCGGTTGTTAAATCCAAAGCATCAGTGGAGGGAGCTGGAGACTCACTTGAATTCTGCATCACACTGCACAAAAAGTTTCATTTGGCTCTAAAATGCCATCATACACTGTGTTCAGCTTGAAACGTACTGACCCAGCTTCAGACTTGAGATTTAATTCGAATACATTTTTCATACAAAAATGTATGTGGCCTACATAGACCTAAGAGCACCCCCATTTCCAAAACATACTTAAAAATAAAAACATATCAATGCATTTGACTAAATAAAAACAGGAACCAGTGCACTGAGGAGATGTTATCATTAAACTGCTGAAGAAACACTGGAATTGGAATTTAAAAGTAAAAAATGTGATATTAATATATGATATGATATGATAATGATATGATAAAACAGGAAAAGAAAAACAAAACAGATATTAAAAGCCGGAAGCTTTTAATATCTGTTTTATCTGGGACTGCAGCGTCGATGAAATCGAAGTAATGTCTGCTCTCTATCTGGTCTTTTGTTAACAATCTTCCAGGTGAAATTTGGAGCAGCTACAGCTGGGAAGGCCAGAAAGCACAACATTAAAATAATCAATTCTAGAGGAGATAAAAGCATCAAGTACCGTCAAGTTTGTATTCAGTATCTCTCACTTAGCTAAAGTACCAATAACTAAAACCTGAATTTTGTCATTGCTAGGCTGTAAAAAATGTCCTGCTATCCATAATTTAATATCTAAAATACATTTTAAAAAGGTATCAGTTGGCCATGAGTTATCAGGAGCCACAGAAAAACAGAGCTGTGTATCATCAGCATGGCTTTGGAAGTTGATGCGTCCTGAACACATTCCCCTGAACACTGGCGAACTGATTGCAATTTATTTTATTTTGTTAGAGTGCAAAAAACCATTTAACTGCTTCAGAAGCAAGTTTTTCCAAGATTTCATTTTAAAATGGCCGAGTAAGAAACCACTCCGTGGTTATCAAGTACTGATGGATTTAAATTGTAGCTCTTCAAGGGTTTAACTCGAACAAGTATTGAAAGAAGTGGCGAAAACACCCATTTGAAAAGAATCATTTACAATGTTGAGAAGATCGAATTCATAAAGTAACATAGGTTCGAGGTTGATTGGCTGAATTGGGAAAGTACTTTATGAAATATTTCAACATTCTCGAGAACAAAACTCTCCTGTGTTGAAAAATAGTTTAAAAGTCTAATCTCTGAGTTGATAAAATTCACAAGGTGTCTGTGAGTGATAGAAATTAGGTCTAATAAAATCTGTTTTACTGCTGAGTCTTCACATGCTGTTTGTGACAGTTTGCAAGGGTTGCTGAAATCGGGGTTGTTTAAATGCTCAATAGTTGAAAATAGGGTTTTTGAGTTGTGTTAATCTTCGTTGATTAATTTTGAAATGTGTGTTTTTCTTGCTTAAGTGCTTAATTCCAAATATTTATTTGCTCTCTCTAAATTTGGAAATGATTGACAGTTTTTTTTAACATTGTCCCTTCGCCATGCATCAGTTTCTCTTCAGGTGGATGATGTCTTGTTTGTTTCTACAGGGATGGTGTTTGTTGTAATCTGTTTTTAGTTTTTGTGGAGTTACTACATCGAATGTTGATTGGAGTTTACTGTTAAAATGGTCTACAGTAAAATTACAGGAGAAAGGTGAAATGTTGCACAAAAAATTTGCATCCACTTCGCCTTCAAGATGTGTTTCCTGACAGTGCGCTCTGGAATTTCCTGTCGCATTAAATCCTCAACGGTAAAAAAAGACAGAAAAAAAAAACTAACAACCGTAAGTCACCACAAGATCTATAATATGGTGTTTGTTATGAACAGGCTGGCTAACATACTAGATAACATTCATATTGTTAATGTTTAAAAATATGGAGGTAAAAGAGTCTGATTGATTGTCCACATTCCAGAATATAATAATAATTCTGTTGTATTTTATGTGGATAATTTGGAGTAATTCTGTAGTCTGTAGACTGTCAAACATAGTGTGGGAAGACTGCTAAAAACCAGAAGAGCCATCCTCAAAAGATCGGTACTCTCCCCTTAGAATATTTTTAAAGCCAGTGATGTTAGAAGTTCATCCCTTTTACCTTTTCTAAAACAATATGGGTGAGCCTTCAAGCAGAGTTCTACAGAGCAAATTTGGAACAGGCAAATCAACCCCTGCTGATATTAATGTGTGTATTGTTAGGTAAAGCGAGAACAACTTATTAGGCTTCCCCTTTATTCCTGTCCAGTGGCAGTTTTGCATGAGTGAAGCCACGGGGGCCAGTCTGTGGACAACTGGGCAGGAAAATAACAGAGCATCGTTTTAAACAGTCAACCAGGTCGGACACATTTTCATAAACTGTTAGATGTTCGCATCAAAAAGAACGTGCGTAAGGGCACAAAATGCATGCATAAATGTATAAATCTGTCCTGAATCCTAAGAGTGCACATTGAAACACATCAGAAGGTGTCTGTGCCTCTATCAAATACAGGGCTTAAACTAGGGTTGCCAATTCCCTGAAAAATTAATAAGGGACACACATAGTTGGCAGGGCCGGCCGACCCAATTGCCTTCACCCCTCCTGGCATGGGAGGGTTGAAGTCTTGTTTTACGGACTGTTTTTGATAAGGGGTGCATATTTTTGTTTCTAAATAAAGGACGATTCCATTTTTCAAGGGACGGCTGGCAACCCTAGCTTAAATACACCTACATGGTCTGTGGTTTTCTCGCTTGAAGCTCATAACTAATGTAGCAGAGCTTGTAAACAAGCCAAAATTAAAAAAGTTTTCACAGACAGCCAGAAACCGAACTTCATACACAAATCACACACTCAGTTAGCAGCTGAACCACCAATAGTTGAAAAATTTGAGGACTTCCGGGTGAATCAAATGTAACTGTATCCATGTGGGCAGCTTGCAAGTGATGCAAAAGCTCCAGCGGCCAGGAAAACAAACCTACAGCGCATTATGTGACTTCTTTGCTGCTTTTTGTTAGGGAGTGGAAACATAGACGAAACAGAGGCCAATTGAACCAGGGGGTAAAGAAATAAAAGCACAGATAGACAGGGAGAGAGATATTACTCCAGGCCCAGGTTATTCTTTATTGCATGTAGATGATTTCCACACTGTGCGAAAATGCCCCTGTCACCATGATAAATTGTTAAGAAAAAAAAGAAGATCTAGCACAAAGTCTACTATAAAGTCTAATTCTATCCCTCTAACCACACAGTTTATTCCACTTTGAGTTTGACATCTTAAATAAAATATTTGCATTATACGGTGAGAAGGATTTATCATCAACCTTTAACAGCAGGTTGCCAGAGATCATAAAGAGAGAACAATCAAATCTGTTTCCAAGGTCAGGTTCAGTAGCAAAATAATAAATTAAGTCATCATGGAGTGTCCTCTGCATAAGGATCCTGCTTTTAACCCGGGGTAACTGTTTAGATAGAGAGGGGCAGATGAAGGTAGAGGCTCACAGGCACAGAAACACAGCAGTGGAATAGCCTCTCCTGCTCTTAACCCCGGGACAGCTTGGTTTTATTGGTAGCAGACAAAACAAAACAAACAAACAAACAAAAAAAAACCTCACAAGCCCACCAGAGATAAAAGAACCTGGAAAAAGTCAACTAAGTTTTATCTCCCACCTTACGTTTGTGTCCTCTTTTTTGTCTGAAAATTCCCCTCCCAGGATCAAAATGCAACTTTCAACTGGCATACAGAACTTCCCAGGATTCATGGTGAGACCTGGCAGCTTGATCTTTTGCGAGGCAGCCACTTTGTGAGTGAACGCTCAAACCACAGGGTTCTGAAAGATGATCGCATAATCCAGCTCAGCTGCTCACACTGACTCTCTCTGTCTGGGTGGTGGAAACATCCTCATGACCAGGATTCTTTTCTCAGGAACACATGCAAATGTTTCTGAGAGAGATACATCTGACCAATTTGCTTGTACCTTGACATAAGAGCAAATGATGGAAAGTCTCATAAGAAGTAGTTGCATTGTTTGAACACATTTCTATACATGCCACAGGCCATGATGGGATATTAAATGCTTCATAATTCCCCTGCATTTGTTACGTTTCTTCACTCCTTTTGCTCAGGTTTCTCCTTTCATTTGTTCCCCAGTCTGTTTGTCAGCTCTCATCGGTCAATATGTCATCGTTGTCATGCATTCAGTCTTAATCCAGTTGATGTGTTCATGTGTCATAGCTAATTACAGAAATAATACATTGCTCCATTGGTAACTGCCTCCACACTCATTACCAGCTGGGGCATTTGTGGTCTGAGATCATAAAAAAAGCCATGCCTTCAACCAAAAAACGCTCTAAGCTCCAAGCTCCCCGCTCTGTACTCAGAACTGTATTATGATTCTGTAGATACAATAATTGGAATTGTCAGCTGTCTTTGCTCTGCTGTTTTTGCTTTTTTTTTTGTTGTTGTTGTTGGTGAGAAGGAGTGACAGACAGAATTAAACAGTGCTGATATTTTTTATGACAACTTCCTAACATGCAGCATGAACACAGAGCTGAAGCTCGCTGGCCTGAAAGGTCTGCAGGTCAGGCTGGTGGATTGGTGTGTGGCAGATCTGGTTCGATTGCGGGGAGACAAGGGATTGATCTTCTCTCAGACCTTTAACTCAAACAATTATTAACCTGAACCATGAGCCTTAGAGTCACATGAGCAGAAAATGATGACCATTAGATGCAACGAAAAGCAGTAAATGTTGAGCCAAATTAGGTAAGTCTTTCAATTTATCAAACCTAAACGTAAACCTAAACCTAGTTTTTCTCAAAATTTAGGTTTGCTGATAAATATATTATCAGCTTCCATAGCTTCACTGCAAACATCAACAGGTTAACGAGGATGAAGTCGAAGAGAGACATTTGTGGAAGTAAAATATTGGGATTATTGCTTGATTGCTTATTATTATTATTATTATTATTATATCACAACAATTTTGGTTATATTCACACAAAAATACAAAGAAAATGAATAAACAAATTATATATATATATCTAAATAAACATTACTTAATTTAAATCAGACAAAATATATTTTGATTCAGACCAAGCTATCCACATTTACTTTTCTTATTTCAGTTCAGTCAGAAAATATGACTCACACATGCTTTTCTACAGTTTATCAATTCATAACATGCATGTGAACCAGATTATAACACCACCAAACCAAAGAAAATCTTCAAAAGTATTAGTGCGGTTGAGTTTGTTTGCCTTTGAGTATCTTAAATATAGAGTGTTAGAAGGATGGTAAATACAGATGCCAGAGATAGCTCTCCTGTGAGCAAAAAAAGAGTCCAAACAGTCACTGGGTCGTAAAAGTTCCCCTGTGGTTGATATTATTCCACATGCTTTCCCTGGTGAAGGGCAGGATGGTAGTTGTCCCTGCACAGGGCTCCCATCCAGCCACATCCAGTGCCCTGCCAGGAAACGGAGACCTACCCACGCCTCGTCCAACTGTTCAGCCGGCAACATTTCTTTGGTCAACAGTTTTTTACCTCCAACCAGGAGATCGCAGGGTTTGGTGTTTGAAGTTGGGTTCTTAAGTGTCCTGCAGTGTTTCACAGCTTCACCTTTGTAGAATTCACTAAAATCATTCTTTTTTCATTCATTCATCTTCAACCGCTTATCCCTTTCTGAGTCGTGGGGGTGCTGGAGCCAATCCCAGCTCACACTGGGTGAGGGCGGGGTCAACCTGAACAGGTCACCAGTCCATCACAGGGCCAACACACAGAGACAGAGACCAACAACCACTCACATTCAGACAATTTAGAGTCACCAGTTAACCCAAACATGACCGGAATACCACGCAGGCACAGGGAGAACACAGAAAGGCCCCAGGGCCGGAACCAAACCCATGACCTTCTGATTGTGGGGCAACACCACTAACCACTGCTCTGTCATGCTGCTCACTAAAATCCTTCTCCTTCACTAAAATCATCTCTTGATAGCACAAAAATTCAAACATATTTTTACATGACACGTCAAACAAAGCACCCGATAAAATGAAAACACATTCTTCATGTCCACGCATCGTTAGGTTGCTCGTGGAGGCGTCTCCACTTTTTAAACTTTGCGACCTCTCCGTCAGACCAATGCCAGACACCATTAATATTTTTGTCTCTTATGAGTCCAATCCATATGAGGCTGCATCTATGTCTTGCTGGTTCCTAAAACTCACCAGGGCAGTGTGGTTCTTCATGCAGTAGGTTTTAGCCTGAGACCAGGTGACATTTTGCTTCAGATAAACATGTTTTCTGATTTGATAAGAAGGCTGCACCAACATAAAGAGGATGAAGATAAAATTGAGAGTGACATCACATCACACTGACCAATCAAGTCGCTCATATTATTGAGGCGTGATATTATATACTTCTAGTGTTACGCTCTTACACACTAATGTTAAGGTAAGAGTCACTTCAATTTATGATTAATACATTGAGAATTAAGCATAAACCTACTTTTATTTTGTTACATGTTCACTATTGCTGATGCATTAACCTGTAAGCAGCATTGTAATCCCACACAAAGGGAAGACGGATCATTTGAATATCTTCATTGGTTTATCAAACTGGTCCAGGGCATACAAACCATTTAATGCGTTATAAAGTTAGGCAGAAAGCTGCTCCTCATCTGCGGTGTTCCATTGTCCGTGGACACATGCAACACAGAAGAACTCAGAGTTAAATGCCTAAAGCAATGTAAACAACTAAGGACAATAGAGTTTAATGTTTGGAATGCATATGGACAGCAGTTACATGGCCAAATTAATGCAATGACATTACAACAGCATCTTACCATGACCAAATGGCATCCTGGTATTTGCACAGTCATGCAGCTGCACCATGCTGCTTTGAATGCACTATGCAGATCTGCACCAATTGTTGATCTTTTTTTATTGTTATTATAAGTACCCTTCCTCTGATCGTCTACAGAGTTGTAAGTCCTCATTTCAATGCATTACATGTGTGGCAAACCACATGTATGGAAATGACAATAAAGAATCTTGAAACAGCCCAGCAAAGTATTGACCTTACATCTACGGAGTTCCCAGTTTCCTTTTGTCCAATTTGTTTGGTAAATCAAGGAACAGACGAAAGACGCTGTTGTGGTCAAGATCAAATGGAACAGTGAAAACAACTTACTTTGTACTTCAATTTTAAATTCCTTCATTTTTCTCTCTGTTGGAAAATTATTCAAGCAGCACAGAGTAAAATAATCAAGGCAAAGGCATTAGAAGGGTATGAAAGGGGTGGAGGAAATTTAGGAAAGGGAAAAATAATGAATAATAAGTTTGAGGAATATGGGTTATTGACAGTTGTATGTTGGTTCTTTACAGATGTGTTCATGTATGTGGTCTACTGGGAGCAGTACATTGTAATGAGAGCAGTGTTAGTTGTACTGACAGCAGAGCTGATTGTACAGTCTTAAAACTGCAGGGAGGTATGATCTGTGGTAACGCTCTTTCACACACTTCGGCCAGAGCAGCTTCCCACTCAAAGAGCTCCGCAGACCAGAACAGTGAGCGAGTCCTGCAGGGGGTGAGAGTCAAGCTTCATTACAGGTGACAGCTTAACCATCATCCTCCTCCCACCCACAACATCCACTGGCTCCAGGTGGCGTCCCAGTACAGAGTTGATTTTCCTGATCAGTTTCTTCCTGCCAGTTGCTGTGGTGCTGCTCCCCCAGCAGGCCACGTCCTCAGCACTCCAAAAGACCTGAGTCTCCGCACAAGACACAGCCTGCTCTGACCTTTTCTTGTGTTGACCTGTAGTGTTGTAATTCCAGTCCCATTTACCGTTGATACAGAAAACCCAGGTATTTATAAGATGTCCCAATCTTAATATCTCAGGGTTAGGGTTAGGGTGTCCTTTCTCTGCATTCTCAGTGGTGTTGGGGAGGAAGGGACTGATGGGGGCCTGTCTGTAGAAAACTCCTCCTTTATTCCAGGCAGGAAAATAATAGGGCATCCATTTTAACAGTCAACGTGGTCAGAAAAACAGGGATTAGTGACCTTTTAGATATTCACATCAGGAATAAATTGTGAACATGTGCATAAGGACACAAAATAAGCAGTTTTACCCGCATGGTAATGTGTATAGACAGATCTGTGTATACTGTGATATACACAGATCTGTTCTTAATATGAAGACAGCACACTGAAACATTCAGAGCTCTAAAAGTTCATGTTTACATCAGAAAGTGTCATTGACCGTGTCAAATACACGGCTTAAACACTTCTACATGGTGTGCAGTTTTCTTGCCATAACCAATGTAGCAGACTTTGAAAACAAGACATAGCTGAATAAATTCTCACAGGCAGCCAAAACCTGACCTTCATACACAAATCACACACTCAGTTAGCAGCTGAACCACCGATAGATGTAAAACTGGAGCACTTCCAGGTGAATCAAATGCGACTGTGTCCATGTAGGCAGCTTACAGTGATGCAACAGCTTCAGCAGCCAGGAAAACAAACCTACAGAGCATTATGGGACTTTTTTGCTGCTTTCTTGGTGGGGAGGTAGAACAGATAGAGGCTAAGTTTTCATTTATTGCATGTCGATGATGTCAAGGCAATGGAAACAGTAAAAGTGAGGGTGATTTATTCTCAACTTTTAATGCTTGAAGGAACAAGCAAATCTACGCTTCCTGAGAAGGCTGAGCTCAGTTCATCGTTTCTTAATATGCTTTTCATTGAGAGCAAAAAAGAATATGAAACTCATAATACTGAAACAGATGAAAAAGGTCTTGATCAAATCAAGACACATTAATGATCCATTTGACATCTGATCCAATGCGGCTCACATAACAACGTCCCTCAGAGGCCTTTTAGGTTTTGCATTGCAGCAGCTATTCTTCCTGGTCTCTTTAGTTTGATGACATGTTCACGGCACTCTTTATGTGAGATGCAAAACACATAATAACAAAGAAAATAAACAAATTCCAACTGGATGTAACATTACCAAACAAATTAACAATCTTTCGAAAGTGCATGCCCACAAATCTATGCACTAAAGTCATTTGGACAATGTCTTCTTGGGTCATGTTTGTTTCATGTTTTTTCAAACCAAACATATTCTATTTAGTTCTATGGTCTGGGATCATTTCCATTCCTGCACTGCTGTGTGTGAATGTGTGTGAACCGATGTTGTTTTAGATGTGGGGCCTTGTTGAAAAGTTGCGTAAAAGATAAATGGTGTGTCCTTGTTGTTATGACATTCTTAAAGAAAAGCATCGATGGATACAACAATTTATTTAAGAGATTTTCGAGTGACATGCAGATGCATTGTGCTAACATTTTACTCTGAACGTAAATGTGTCCCTGAACACATTGAAGGATCCCCCCAACTAAAATTAGAGTGCAGGGAGGATTGCTTTGATTCATTCAGCCCCTCTTTACTCACCTCTCTCTCTCTGTCACACACATCACACACACACACACACACACATCACGCATTGGCAAAGGACCCGTCTGTCATTGTCAAACTGGCTTACAATGCCATAAGTGTTTATTTGCATATAGAGTGAGGAGGTGATATCTGATTACAAACGTTAAGTCGAGATACATGTGGAGACATTTCTAATGGCAGGTGTGAACTGATGGACCGAGCTGTCCACATCTGATTGCATTGCTCCTGACAAATGTTTATGCCAGGTCTAAACATGGCCTCACAAGCACAGTCATTGCAGGGGGGGTCAGTGACTGAGATCTGAGATCCCTCAACACCAACAGCACCAGGGCCAAAAACATCTGTAACTGCTTCCAGATTTTTTATTTCCCACCCCTTGGGATGCCAACAAATTGTCCTCTTGTCTGAAAACATTCCCTTGCTGGATCAAAATGCAAATCACAACTCTCAGATAACTCTCCCCTATATTTCTGAGACCGCACAGTTTGATCTTTTGTTAGACATCCTCCAAGTGAACAAGAACTCTTACTGTCAGCTCTGGAAGATGACCATGTCACCCAGGCAAGCTTCTGAAAAATATTCTGTCAGAGGAAATTTTGTGTACTCAAAGCTGGAGAAACCTGAGATGTGTGCAAGTAATGATGACCTGTAAATTTGGGTCAGTGGAAATCTGACAGAGCTTGCTTTCTGTCACATAGTCATTAAAAAGTAAATGATTATAATAACAATAATAAAAATCAGCAGAGCCTTTTAGAAAATATACATTATTGAGCATTTAATAAAAATAGGAATAAAATAAAATCACTGAAATCAAGGCATCAAAGTGGAGAAAAACCGATAAAGCTATTCAATCAATCAGGAGTCAAAACCAAGAAAAGCTGTAGGGACTTAGGGACTTAAAGGAGATCACGGACTCCAGCAGTTTGATTTCCATTGGCAGATGTTCCAGGGCCTCAGAGCCCTGCCCCCTTCAACTTTCAGCTTTTGGGACGGCTACAAGACCTTCGCCTGAGGATCTTTATGGGTACCAAGAGGGCTGAAATATAAACAGGAGAGACGCCTCATAAAAGTTTAAAAGTAATCTATGAAATCTTCAAATTATTCTTCAAGGAGACTAAAACAGAATTTTTGTCACCTCCCGGTTCTGGTTCACATCTTTGGAGGTGATCAACTGATTTTTGGGTGAAACAAAAAATAAATAAATAAATAAATAAAGATGATGCAATAACTCTTCTTTGATGAGATAATAGAAAAGCGTGTCAAATACTCCTGGTGTCATGCATCATTAATAAAGAAGGCTTCGAACTAACCACTGATCAATTCTACATTTCAAACAAGGGGAGTTAGCCGCGTTTAATAAAAGTCTGTTCCTTTCTGGAGTTGTAAGTAGGTAATGGCTGAACACTTTTTTCTAGATGGCTGTGCTGTGTCTGGGAGACAAATTAAGAAAGATATTATTTCTGTTATAATGTTCCCTCACAGCTAATCAGGCTGAGTGTGTCACTTCTGATAGATAGATAGATAGATAGATAGATAGATTTGAAATTTAAGGGCCTTGTTTCCTGTCACGCTGGCTAAAATTCCAGTCCTGCAGCCCTTTGCTTTCAGTCATCCTCTTTCTCTCTCACTACCACTGTATTACAGGCAAAAGCCTGAACAAAAAACTTAAAAAAATTTAAAGTAGTCTGTCTCTTTCTTTCTGAGTGATTATTTCATCTATAAATTTAATTCACAGCTCAATCTCTGTCTTTTATGGCGATCTAGTCAGATGGTGTTTCAAGGAGAAAGTCAGAATCAAACTGGAAGTGGTTCAGCCATGTACTTGGTTTTGACCTAGTCTTGTTTCAATTGAAAAAGCTGCCTACTGGCATTGAAAACAGTTCATTGAATGAGCCATCACACACCTAAACAAATAAGATGAAAAACACTACGATAGCTCTATTAAGCTGGGAGTTGCAGGGCCAAGTCATTTTTTCTCTGTAGGTCCATTGCAGGAAATGCTTTTCACATTACACGTTGTCCTTCTCTTAAACAACATCATAAAATATATCTATTAAATCTACTTTCATTTTTAGATCACAGGAAGGAGTGCAGGGACAAACCTCCAAATGGATTTACAAATACAGTAGCTGGTACAATTAAGTGTTGTATATTACATATCTTCTTCTGCAGAGAGGCAAAGCACATTTTATGGCTTCTGATGGAACAAGAGGAAACTGCTCCTGCTGTCTCTGAACATGGAGATCCACCCGTTCTTAAGGTTGTCCCCTTACGATTACATTGTTCGACAGCGGTTAAATGTTTGGCTTCTATTATGACTGATGGCGGGATATGGTGATAATTTTATGCTTCCATTGTTCGGGTAGCCACAGTTCTGTAGACAGGAATGTGGGAAGAATTATTAAGTGACGGAGACTTTCCAAACCCTGTTCCATACAAGTAAAAGTGAAGAAGGACAAAAGGCAAGACAGACGATAATAGTTTGATAAGACACTGCTGGACAGTCATCCTCACAAATTAATATGGCACAACCTGCTGGTTTTCCACTGTTCATCATTTCCTCCTTGGTACCAATTATGCAATAAATATTTCTACCTGAGACATCTGTATCTCCACCCAAGATTTCAACCAGGCTGTTTCTAATGTGCCTTCCTGCCGAAAGTGACAAAAAACGAGAGGTCCATGTTAACTTGAACTCTTTTTTGAGATGTGCACCGTGTCTTGTTCAAGTAAGATGTGACCGTTACTAAGTCACTCCTGCTTTTTACCAGAAAAAAAAAAATGTTAAAAACATTTTTGACAGCAGAGCACAGATAGCATGGATAACCAGAGTAGCAACAGAACAGGCAGCCTGGCTACTGTCAGCTGGAGCCAATGCAGAGAAGGTAATGTTAGCGCTGGTTTGGAGTGTGCGGGATGTTGGCTGGATCAGGAACACCGGTCACAGTCTGGTTCGCTGGAGGAACATAGCTGGGCTGGTTAGCTAGAGCAGCAGCAGATACAGCTGCCTCTTTGGTCAGAAGATTCCTCAAAGGGCTCATGATTGTCCTTCGAGCAGCGCAGGTCCTGGTAGGTCCTGGGAATGTACTGTCCCCAGCAGTCTCCACCATGACTGCTTTCAGCTCCAAGTGGATAGAGTCCATGAACAAAGCTAATATTAAACTTTGTCCTGCTACATATCAGGAGGTTGTTCCCTGCAGAGGACCACAGATCAACACAAGCAACAGACTCTGAGTACTGATTCAGCATTTGGAAAAACTTTGAGCTTGATGTCTCAGGCTGACTTGGGTCTTTACAGTCTTCACTCTAAAGCAGACAGCAGCCCAAAAAATGTCCATTCAGTTAATCACTGAATATGTGCATTGGAGTATTTTACTGACTTGACTCAGGCCAGTGGTGTGACCAGAGCCACTGACTTGGACTGCACTAGTTGTCCACTGGCAGGAGCCTGAGCCTTGTGCACCAGGGTGAGGTCTATGGCATGGGACTCAACTCAGAATGCAAAACTGCAACCGTAAGAGTCCCAGTGGATTAAGGTCTCCAAAGTGGAGTCATTGTGGCTGACAGTGATGCTGTGGCTAACGTCACATCAAAATGGCTAAAAGACTAAGCTGCCAAGGGTTTTTGCATCCAACTTTTCAACAGATCTGCAGCGGATGTTGCAGCCTTATCAGCTTTTCTTCAAGGAACTTGGCTGGAAGATTAACTGTCATTTCACAATCTGTGCAATTCTGAGCACTGGCCAGAATGGGCACTTGTCCAGTGCTATTATGAGCCACGCAGGACCAGAGTTATCAGGTCAATCACTGCACCTGCTGTGGGGGAATGAGTGCACCTGCTGGGTTTTATTGTGACGGTGTTGTGGCCTCTGTCTGGGCCAGAGCAGTTGTTCACAACCGTCTGGAGAACTCGTGCAACATCATGTCTACAAGTGGCATTTCTACTCAACTGTCTCATTGATAATTAAATACATTCAATATTGAGGACGGTGCTGGAGTTTCCAAAAACAGCCTTGACACAGGAATATTCAAAGGCAGAGAAAATGGGATTGAGGAGGGCTTGATCCATGATTATTGACATGAAATCAGTTATCCTAAGTTTCCATACATTGTTTGAATTTCTTCAGTATGACGATGAATATAAATCGTTTTTATGGATCTGTATGCCAATAATTAAAACTAAGACTCATGCCATCATGTGACTTCTGTATACATAATAATCTCATACCATGAAGCTAAGTACTTTTGTCTGCAGATAGCTGCACTCACCTGGCGTGGCACTTTGTAGCTGTGTCCTAATTTGAGGACATCTGGAGGCTTGAATCACAGACACACTGCATCACAGCAGCGCATCTAGTCCCATTTTGAAGGCTCCTTCCAAAGCTGCTGAAAAAATTTACCCATCTCTTCCTCAGCAGCAAAAGCGCCAATTGGTGAATCCTTCAGATGAGACATAAATCTGTGTCAACAAAGTCGCTTGGGGAAACGAGTGGTGCTTCATGATGCAACAGTAACACCAGAGACTCACTGGCCTTAATTATCACTACATTTGTTTACTCAGTAATAGTTTTCTAATGAGTTTATGGTCTGAGTCTCTAGTTTAAAGTCTTCAATACAAAGAAATGTCCATTTTAAATGATGGTCCCATATAGAGGAAATAGACCATGAGGCAGGGTGTGTATGAGGGCGTGGCTACCGTCTGATTGACAGACTTTATCACACATACCACCTGCTCCTCCAAATATGGGTTTTATTGGTTTTGCAAAATCAAGGTGGTGACAGCCAAACTGGAAGCTTCAAAATGGCACATCACAAAACAATGAGGTATTTATTGGTAAGGCAAGTAGATAATCCTCTGTCAGCCACTTTTTTTTTTTTTTTTCATTTTGGTTTGGTTTTCACAGTCTGTGACACACACAAAGGCTAGGTCAACCTACTGTTGAATCAGCTTTAGTTAATGTTGAATGTACAGTATACCTGTGCTGCTCAGAAATACTTTAACTATTATTCCTTTAACTAATGATGCAGTTATGTGCAGTGATGCTACTTGTAAGGATGAGATAATTATCAGATACTTCTATATCATGTGTCATGATAAAGTAGGTGAGGACTGGAAGCCCAAATACAAGAATAAGAAGAAAGCTCAGAGCTGGAATAAGCAGGAAGCTAAGTATCATGCTGACAGACATGAAAACAGAAAATCCTGGGCTATAGTAGGTAGACCCAGACAAGAGCCTGTCCTTGAGTTCAAGGTACTCCCTTATGTATTATGTAAGTATGCCATTCATTTCATCTGTAAAAATGAGCAGGCCATGAGAGCTGAGTCCATGGTTAAGGGCCTGCAAAGTTACATTGCCCAAAAAAGTAGATTTTTGGGGGGGAATGGAGTGGAAGTTCTTAACAACTGTAAAATATCTCTACTGCACGCCACAGAAGGGACCTTCAGAATGGAGAATATGGGGAGTTATGGAGACGGCATTATGGTGACTTATTAAATTGAGTCCATAGTGATGGGTTTAAAGTAGACAGTATTGAAAGTGATGATTCAGTGGCGATTAGGTTGCATAAGGTGCACAAAGACATAAACAAACCGTCTGATAACAAAGCAAATGGCCTGAATCATATTTCTACTGAACAGCTTAAATATGCCAGATGAGGATAACTCCTCTCCCCACTGTTTGTTTTACTGGCTGTTTGATTCACGGCTTGGTAGTGGACTCCCTTTAGTGCCAGTCATTATGGCCAGAGGAGGTAAAGCAGACAGCCTAGATGATTACAGGCCTGTCCCTTTAGCCTGCATACTGTCAAAAGACCAAGAAATAATTCTGATAGATAACGCCAATTTATGAATATATGACTTTTACAACCAGTTTGCTTTTAAAGATAGACATAGCAGATAGACAACCATCAGCTCTTGCTTTGGATCTTGTAAAATGTACAAAGTTTTTTGTTAATCTGAGTCAAAGTGCCCAAAACAGCCCCAGTCAACAGAGTAGAATTGCATAGTAATTACATAGTAATGTGAGAAAATTACCAAGACTGGCAAGTGAAAGGCAAGTAGTAGAATAATTATGGGGAATGACTGTAATATATGAGGTCATTACAGAGTAAAATTGAAGTTGAATAAAGAGGTTGGTTGGGAATTACATGGGAATTAATTGTTAGAGTCAATGGTATAGCTCATATAGATGGTAAGACAGGAGAGCTGTGTCTGTATACTCTTCAATTAATATAATTAAGCATTAATATCCTTTATTGCAATGTCGAAAGGCCGTTAGCAGGAAGGTTACCATGTGTCATATTCTGGCCATCTACATATCAACATTATTGCCGCCAGAAGTGAAAGCAGCAGCCAGTTTCCTCGATATAGCCAAGTACTCCCAGTGTGATAAAGCTCATGTATGTGCGAAATCCAGTCCTACCATCCAATAAGTAGGGTAGTAGTAGCTTCTGCATCAGTTGTACTTCAAAATGAATCAGTGGCTTTAGCTGCAACTGCTGGAAATGTCAATGTATTTAACCTATAATTAACTTTTCACTGCCTTTAACGTGTTGTGTGTTGTAACTTTGAAATACATTTATAGTTTAAGCGCAAGCTAAGCAATAAGAAGAACATGGCAACAAGTGGAATTAGTTTTCTGTAAAGTGTAGCCAGCACAGTAATTTTGATGAAATTAGTAAAGTTAGCTAAATCAGTAAACTGTCTTTACCTTCCTACTACCAGTAAAGTGTATCGTCCTCATGATAGAGGACGATATGTCAGCTTTGAGATAATTACCCTCACATATATTGTTAACAGTTTCATGGTTCCAGCGTAATGGATAAAGATTTTGTGACACATTAAACTGAACTGTGTTGTAAACCAAACTGAAATCCATCAGCATGTTGTGGTTGTTAGAGTTTGTGGAGCTGTGGTCTGTCCAGCAATAAGTCAAACAGAGTTGTGACGGAGTCACCCCTCATTGCTTCATCATTACGAAACAATATTCAATCCACAAAAAAATTACAAACATGTATTAAACTAAATGAGAAAACAGGTTTTAACTGGTTTTATATTAGAATATGACTATTTGCATGTTAGATAAAAGCTCTACAGTGTCTGAACATAGTTTATAGTTGTGGAGAAACACGATAGTGATCGAAGAGCACATTTCTCCCAACAGATTTGCTGTGTGTGTTGATTTGCATGACTTTAGCATTACAGCCCCACACACCAAGGGAGGTGTCACACTTCAGCATAAAGGTGAGAAGCTTGTTTGTGTATGTTATTGTGCTGTGTGTATTTGTAGCATGTTGGGTTGTGTTTGAATTGCTTGCAACCTTTTTGTATGCTTAAGTGGGTTGTGATTATTTGTAGCTTGTTGATGTGTTCAGGTGTGTTGTGACTGTTTGCAGCTTGTTTGTGTGTTTAAGTATCTTGTGATTGCAGCTTCTTTGTGAATTTTGGTGTGTTGCGACTATTTGCAGCTTGTTTGCATAATTGGTTGTGCTGCGATTGTTTGCGGTGCATATAATTGATTTTATTGTGATTTTGTCTGTATGTTTGATTTATTTTGATTATTTGCAGCTTGTGTGTGTATGTAGTTGTACTGCCACGGTGATAAAGACAATTTTTGAATTTGTTTGTGGTTCTCAATTTTCATATTTGTTTTTATTTTGTGCGTTGACCGCTCTGACCCCTTTCTCTCCCTCTCATCCTACTGTAGCTCTCCGAGCTTATATCTTGAAAGACAAGTTAGACTCCAGTGGCTTAAAGTGGACTGAAAATGTTTGTGGAGCCCTATGAAGACCTATGAAGGAATGATTTCACACTCATGTAACAGGGCTGTCCAATTTATAGAAAACATCACATTTTTCCCGTTCTAAGTGTGAGTGTAGCTGATGGTTACTGGCTGTTTCATTAGAAGTCACACTAATGTGATTCTCTTCTTAAACTTTTCCTTGGAGTGATGTTGAAGACAATGTGTGAAAAATCTAATCTTCATTAGTGTACCATGGTATATATTCTGTACCCATATTGCCCCATCCTGCAGGTTAAGTTAAATTCTCAGATTTTTAAAAAGCCACAGTGCAGCGTAAAAGTCTTAAAGTTGCAGGATACCAAACCAGAGCAAACTAAGAATGAATATTGGATTTACAAAATGAATGACGACAGTTGCAACATAAATAAGGGGAATGTGGAAAACAAGGACATTTTCACAGAATGAATATAAAAGTAATATGGTGAATTTATAGCTGTAAAGGGAATTGCAGTTCCTTAAATATCTTTCCATCATAAATAGAGTAGGGTCATCTGTGTGTGTTATGTTCCTATTTTGTGTAATATCTATAATAGAAAACTGTGACTATGTTGAGTTTCAATCAGTAGAGGTGGCAGGTACTAATTTATGGTGATTAGAGGATTTTTCTTTGAAATGTTTATATGTTTTATATTTTATTATCGATTAATAAGTTTTGCTATGCCATTTACCTTAATTATACTGAAAATGAATTAGCATTGGCTTAGCCTTTGCCAAAGATGCACAGCTGTGCTAAAAACACTAAAGGGAGCATACACCTGCCCCAGTGTTTAACCTGAAATTCACTGAAGTCTCGACTGTATTGGCCAGGAGTTAGGTTGAGCAAAGCACTGCCAAGACGGTGCCGACGGAGCAGTCCGCTCTGAGCCTCAGAAGCCCTCTTCAGAAAGTTGTACGGGATGTTTTGGAGGCAAAGGGCCAGTCCCACTCCTACCATTTGTGCCTATTGCAACATCATTCACCTGTTCCTTTATGATCTGTATCAACAAAGGATGGCAGCGTTAACGCAAAGGCTCGTACACTTCCGAGGAGATATTGGGAAATTGTAAATATATTCAGAGATGCAGCATTAGGAGCGGGTCATTTGTTAAACATTCTTGCTCTGCACACAGCTGCCACATCTTGGAAGTTCGCAGTGTTAAGAGGTCATTGCATCCACATAGTAGCTAGCTATGGCATATGATGACAAATAAGAATATAGTCTCTTTTCTTAGAGGAATGTTTCCCTCCTACCTTTTGTCACTGTGCTTTAAGGGGCAAAGGGTGTTGGCAGGGTTAGGAGAAGGGGTAGGGGTAGGGGCATAAAGGTGAAAATTAGAAACAGGTTTGTCTGTCAGTCTACTTTTATTTATAGTTGACCCTGTTTACAGAGAGCATCTCAGATATGCAGTGTTTAAATCGCACCTTTTATTCTTTGTGTTTATTTATTATGTTTTCTTATTAAGTTCAATTCTAAGTGTTAGTATATAGAGATGTTGACATCTGTTACTTTAATGCTAACATTGTGACTTTTGCATTGCTTTGTACTGTAAATTACCAACGTGTCAGCGTCTATGTGTGTGATGCTGAGGGTTGTTTTGATTGACAGTGATTACTTCACTGGGGTACAAATGAGCAGATAGTAAATGAGAACCTGCAGAGAAGGAAATGAAGGAAATGCTGGTACCTTAATTTATTTAATGCCATGTGATCAGAGACATTAGCTGACATGTTTCCCAGCAGAACTGCCCTCCATCTCTATAGTCGCTGCTCAGCCAAACAACAAATGCCTGCTTTGCTTTAGTAATCTAGTGACATTTTCACTTCCTGCTTCGCAAACACATCCTGTACCCCATAGATACAAATTGTTTGTACCACTGACAAACATTTCATCTCGCTGATTTCTTGACAACGTGAGGAGGTGAGCAGTGGGGGTCAGGATGAACAAAAGCCAACTTAGCATAGCCTGAATGTAGTTATGTGATTCTCTAATCCACTACGAAAGACTGAGGAAACCCATGTCATTATTGAATTAATCTAAACTGTACGGAACAGGGCATGGCGTTTGTTGTTTACAACACAACATTTCCAATGTGTAGCCCCGGTTAGTAGTGTGGTTTTAATAAGCACATAGGGCTTTCTCTTGCAAATGACCTCTGCTTTATAGTTAGTTTTTCTTCTTGCTATGTTTAACATCAATATGAAAGTCCAGTAATGCTGGCACTCGAGCAGCTATATTGTTGACCAGCTGCAGTGTGGACAGCCCCGTGCAATATCACATCAGGAGAAGCAAAATGTCCCTTTCCAAGGGCATTTGAATTCTTTTTGCATGCACGCCTCAGACACTGGTACCGGGTTACGCATACCATTCTTGACGTTACAAGTTTTTCCCTCAATTTAAAAATGTCATTCTGTAATCTCTAAATGTTTGATACACCTTCCAGTGTTTTTCCTGGACCGCACATACAAAAATAGGTCATATTGCCTTGTGCAAACAGTACAAAAAAATTATGCTCAAAACACGAGTCAAACTGAAAGCAAATTCTTAATCAAATCTTTTAAATGTATTTGATTATCTTGCATGTATGTAAGCAATCAGCGTTCAAGAGTTAGGTCCAGCCTTGAGTAGGTGCAATGGACCATACACTAGTTTAGCATCATTTCTAATTTAGATAATCAGCTAAGCAATGGCATCAGCTCTCGCCAGTTTGGAAAACTTAAGTCTGCGTGATGAGCGGAGTGGACTGAAGGATATCCGCAACGGAAGCAGTAATTAATCTAAGGGCTTCAAGCATGAGGATATTATGAGAATATTTAAAATATTAACCACTAACTACTATCTCTTTTAATGGTGCAGCCACTGGGAAATTAAATTGTTGTAATCAAACACATTCTGACTGGACTCATAAATTGTATAATTCACATATACTATGAGCATGATAAGGACAAAATTAACTAACTATCGAGTACAATTACAACGTCAGAATGGCATTATTAATGTGACATGTTAATTTTATTGCATTTGTTATTACTCTAGTGTTATATCTGACATAGCTGTTTATTACTTTTTTATTTGACATTTTATTCTGGGTTATTTTAAACTAGAAAATTATTATTTTTTAATAATTAAATTGCTAGATTTTGTGACAACATCTAAAATGCCTTTCCTCTACTTCACTCTGTCTCTCTCACTCTCTCTCTCTCTCTCTCTCATTGCATCGAGGCAGAAGGCTGCCCTCCCCTAGCCTGGTTCTGCCCAAGGTTTCTGCCTTTTAAAGGAAATTTGTCCTCGCCACTGTCCCCAAGTGTTTGCTCTTGGAGGGATATGTTGGGTGTCTTTAATAACTCCATGAAGAGTTTAGTCTAGAACTGCACTATGTGCCTTGATGTTAGGATTTGGTGATTTATAAATAAATAAATTTAATTTGGTTTATGAGGACACTATAGATAACCACTTTGATTTTTATTAAGGACCGTGTACAAATTGTACCAAATTACCATCTTCTAAATTTGTGTCGTAAGATTACTGTGTTATTTCTAAAAATTATTTCCTCTAAAAGCATAAAAACCCTATGCTAAATTGTTGTTCCAGATATACCAGGCCAAAAAACACGAAAACAGACCTACGAGCAGACTTTTTGTTGGCTGAGATGACACATAATCGCTTATGAAGTGTGAGGACATTTTGGCACCAGCTAATTAATTGTAATAAGGCTGGCTGGCACATACGTTGGCAATGACAGCCATGGGGTGAACGGAGAGAGCTCAGCTTCCCTTCGTCAGGCCACTGTGCTCCTGAGACTTGGTCTGGCACTCACCTAGATACACATCTGCTCTGATTAATCGCCTGCTTCGCCCAGTGAATACATTACATTATCAACTTTAAGTGGGTGAAAACAAGAAGGATCAGGGCATCGAGCAGAGCTGTGATGAGGGGAAAGATGAAATGGAGAGAAATGGGATCGGAATACATCGGGTGAGTAAAAGAAGTGGATTTCCAGTGGGCCTCCTCGTTTTCCTCTGAGTGACATTAAATAAAGTTTGACCTTTACCAAGCTCTATTGACAACCAGTTGCAATTGCAATATCACATATCTGGCTTTGCACAAGTCCCTTAAACCTTTTATCTTCTTGAGCTATCATGGTTTGGCATTACTGAAACAATCAATAGATGAAACATAAACATCTACTAAAGCGGTAATACCTCAAAATGTTGCTTGGACATGTGAATTTTTCTAATAGGTTAAATGTTAGAGGGGAAGTTTCTTTGAACCTGGCTAAGGAAAAGTGGTGTCACCACTCAGGTCAGCACCCTGCTGATGTAAGTCCCAGCTCAGGATTAAGAGCCTTGCTCAAGGGCAGCTTGACTATTGGTTTTTAGAAGCATGTTGAATGCTACATGATTCCAAAAATTCAAAAGGTGAAACTGAAAAAAACTGCACGGTGCTAGTGAATGCAGTTTTGGTGAGGGGCCTTTACCCACCACGTACCTGATGAAGGACGAAGGGGGAACTCTTGCTCAGGCTAATTTACAGAGATTCTCTTGTCTACCAGATCCTTCATTGATATTATGATTGCTCGTGTCAAGACCAAAGCTCCTCTGAGTTTGATTTCAAAAAGGAGCATGGTGCAAACCATCCTCACGCTCACAGAAATTGTGTTCCTTGCCAAGCCGTTTCACACATTCAACATAGAGCAACACTGCCATCCCCTGACAGCCTCTGTTCATCACTGTGACTTTTGCCCACAAAGACTGTGCTGCAGAGGGCACTAAACTTTTAAGAAAGAACTGTTAGGGAGGTCTTGTGCCCAGACTTCAAAGCACAGCAGTGGAACTCGAAATGAAATGGGTCAAGGAGATTTAGATCTGGGCCATTACTGTCAGAGAGAACAATGAGCATAGACTTTGGAGTAATTGGTAGAAAAGGGTAAGCATTTGTCATGTTAGCTCATTCGGGGTTCTATGCAAATCTAATACGGCTTCACACAAATTACAGAGGGATATTGGCTTTATTACAACCAATGGCATATTTGCACTCCCCAAGTATAATTAACACGTGGCACTTTTCAGTTGCTTGTTAAAAACCCAGTTTGAATACAATCGATGAATCAGTAATAGATACATTTAGCATGTTTTTGGTTGCAAATTCCTCGCATTTATCAAATTCAGATCTTAAGTTTTACATATTTTAAAGTCTTTGCAGTTCTTTTAAATGAAAAAAAAAAATCCCTTAATGGCCATTAAAAGGTTTGAATATAATGGCTAATTTAGTATGTAAATGAATCGTCTTTGGTTTTAGATTATCAAACAGCTTTGTGTTGTTAATGTTAGCTAACTTATTCATTTATTCATCTTCTAACTGTCATCCGTTTCCGGCTCGCAGGGAGTGCTGGAGCCAATCCCAGCTTACATTGGGCAGGTTGCCAGTCCATCGCAGGGCAACTTTAGCTAACTTAGCTTGTCAAATACCAATAATTAGTTTCTGCTGGCCTCTTCTCTTGTTAAAGTAGCGTATTGTGAAGCAATATGGGAATACTCATCCAGCCATGACAGGGACAGCTCATGTCTCCCATGATACGTCTTGCATCATGTAAAAACGCATGTATGTGTATGGGAAGGTAAACAGCTTGATTATCATCTGAGGGGATCTTGAGGTCTGGCCCCGATTGTATTTAACGGTATTAATGGTATTAATGGTATTAATCTCCTCCAGATAGTATCACTTCTTTGTAAAGATTAGTTTAGGACTGTAAGAAAGACCCTGAGATGCAGGAGTTCAGATAAAGATGATGCAAAAAAAGCACAGATGATCATGTCTGTCTGTCCTCATGCACGGCTATCTATCAGGCCATCATCATCCGTCTCTTTGTTTCTTATATTGATGTTCAAAGGACTTTGTTCCCTCCCACTGCCTCATTTTCACAACAAATTCAACACTAAAGTGATCGGGAGTAGCTAGATGAATTGCTAAAGGATACCCATTAACCAGATTCTTGGCAGAAACAAATCTGATGTTTGAGTTAAAATTTTGTGAGCGAAGCCCAAGATCCTCAACTATCTGTGTGACAGACTGCAGCCCAAATGAGAAGGTGAGAGTCCAGCAGTGTTAAAATGGGGGATGGACTAATAGATTCATGCCATTTTATGAAAGAATGAACAAAAACAGCAGGAGCAGGCTGCTAAATTCCTTATCATTAGACCATTGCAACCTTTATCTTGCTCTCAGCGTCTCTTCTATTATTCATTACTTTGTTGAAGTGAAGTCAACAAACATCCATCAAACAAGTTTAAAACAAAAATAATGACAGAAACTGGAAACAAACTGAATTAAAATATCTCAAACAGGATGAGCACATGAAAACACTATTGTGCTTTTTTATGGCAGACATTTGAATGCATCATAGCAGAAAAACTGCAGCTTTATCTAGCAGTAATAAGGATTGCATTATGAGTGTGAGTGTGAGTGGTTGTTGGTCTCTGTCTGTCTCTGTGTGTTGGCCCTGCGATGGACTGGCGACCTGTCCAGGGTGTACCCCGCCCTTGTCCAATGTGAGCTGGGATTGGCTCCAGCACCCCCCGCGACCCAGAAATGGATAAGCGGTAGAAGCTGTAGAAAGTTAAGAGGTCGCAAAGGCCCACACTCTCTTCCCTTCCCATTAACTGAAAAAGCTTTGTTTTGTTAACATATTCATCTGACCTTTCATGATCACAGATACCACCATTATGAATCAATGAAAAAAACAACTGTATTTATGCTGAGTTCAGTCTTCGACAAATAACGTCACTTCACTTTAACCTGTTAAAGCAGAAATGTCAGGTTGAATTTCTAATCAGTGAAAATGACTCCTCATTAACCTCAGGAATTTGGTGGCAAACACGAGCTAATGCTAACACAATTTAGATGGACATCTTTTAGTTACTGACACTACTCAGTCTGATTATTAGCTCTAAAACTTTTTTATTGCTTGTGCTACTATTAGATGTTATCATTCACCATTAATTAATTCCATAATTGCCCCGTGTGTTCATAGTGGCTGCTGTAGCGTTAAAATTAATAGCTGCTCACTTTCCAATCCAGGGAAAATATTACTTTCAATGTCAGATTTTATGCCTTTACTCACCTACATTTGTTCCCAGAGGTGTAAAGCAATGACAGACTCTTGTCTCCATTGCATCTCTCCTTCTGTTGAAGTTAGCATGCTAACCAGCTAGCTACAATTTCTTTTGTAAAGCGACTCCCTCCCCACCCCCGCTCCATCCGGGAATGAACTTAATATAACTTCTTGTCTCATACATGTAACAATGGCCAAAGCTTTTGTCAGGCAAGAATTGCCACCAACTGCCCTCAAGAAGAAAGCAGATTCAGGGTCAGAGAAAACTTACAAACAACCCCTTCAAATTTACACTGTATCTTTTCAACGCAAAATCAACACTTTTTTTATACAGCTGAATGAAATCAATTCATAATCAATAAAAATGAGCTCCTCTTTAATTCTGTGGCCACAGGGATTTGGCTGCCACCTGGTCTAAAAACAAAGCCTTATTGTGGCGAATATTAGTGAATATTTTTAAAAGCTTTTTGTTCTAAATGTAACTGTTCTTATTCGATCAGGCAGTTGACTGATTGTTTGATGAAACAATGATTTTTTATTACCTTGCTTAACTGGATATTGTAATGTAGTAATTGTTTACCAGTATTGCTTGTGCTTTTCCTACATTTTCCATTTAAGTGAGCTTGTTCCAGTATCTGATGTTGGTCATACTGGCACACCAGATTATTTACTGAAAGTGAGCAGTCATTAATGTTATTACTTTGTATACCTGCCCATCTCCTGCTATGGCAAGTTATAAAGGAACTGTCAGCATTTGAGGAAATATACATCATTTTCTTGCCAAGAGTTAAATGAGATCAATAATATTCCCATAACTACTCATTAAATATGAAGCCAGGAAATGCTGAGTTTAGTGGAGCTGTGACTTCCTGTGTTAATTAGTCATCTTTAGAGGTGCTGCATGGCAGATTTTGTCACATTTGAACTGCCTCCATAAAGCTAATAAGCATATTTCACACACAAAAAAAGTCAACAAACCACAGATAATGGAACGTGAACAGGCATTTAATATTGCTTGTAGTTTCTAGTTTTTCCTGCTGGTTTGGAGCAGGCAGGTCAGAAGACTCACAGCCACATATATCACAGTAAATCTCAATCCAGCTGGTACACCCACTGCTGCCAGACTGGGAGCTGGCAAACCAGGTCACCCATTTGGCTCTACAATAATTCAAAGGAAAAGTTGTGACACACTATTAATGGCATGCCTCAGTTTTTCCACAGTATGTGCCATTAAATGCAAACATACTGTATTAGGCAGATCTCAAACAATGTCCAATGTTATCTGTGTCAGGGTCATATTTCTTCATGCTCTCCAGGCAGGTCCCTTTAAAGCAACAATAGACCCTGCAGACATATACACCGCCCAGCATGGCCACCGCCCCGCACTCAAGCCTCTCTGTCATGCTGGCAAGTGAGACACAACGCTCTGTGTGTGGGTCAAGGCATTCAGTGAGGGTGGTTTGGCCCCCTACCAGGTGGAGGCCGCTGTTGAGGAACATCAGGCCAATTCTGAGCTGCAGGGACCAACGACACCACATTCCCTGGGTTTCACTTCAAGTGTTTTTTATGTAAATTTAGTTTTATGAATCACAAACACCAAAACAGACCCCCACAGTTTGTCTCATTTTTCTGCACATACAATCGAGAGCAGTTATCCAGTGCTTTTTCTTTTTTATCAATTTGACATTTTTGATTAGCCGTGATATTGAAAAGACCTGGATGGTGGGCATTGGCCATGTAACTCTGGATCTTGTAGTTAGAATTGGCCATAAACAGTTGGGTTTAGAGAGAGAGGGACACATAGGAGAGAGGGAGAACAAGAGCAGGAAGAAAGGAAACACAATTAAAGGGAGGCAGAAGGAACAGATGTAAAGAGTAGTAAGTAGTGTTGATACAGACAGTAAAAATAATAATAACTAATAGTAACTCTTGCAGTAGCAGGTTTTGAGCAAGTGTTGAGCAGGAACATGACGGCAGCAAAGATGAGAAGATACTGATTTGCATTCAGCGTTCGGCAGCTGGGGAAGTTTAGGCAAATGTCAAAGCTCAAAAGTCTTCCAGTCACAGTTGTTTGTGTTTGTCCATTTTTTCCATGTCCTCATTGTCAATCAACACTTTCTTAACATTTTCACCTTGACTTGGTATTTTTTGATCGCAGCAGATTCCACACAGATCTTGAGTCATATCATCTACAGCCAACCATCTACCTGCAAGTTCAGATCATTCATATATTTATTATTATTATTTCAATCATTTATGGGATCCATCCATCCATCCATCTTCTACCTGTTTCCGGGTCGCGGGGCTGCTGGAGCCAATCCCAGCCAACGTTCCGTCAAGGGGCGGGGTACACCCTGGACAGGTCGGCAGTCCATCACAGGGCCAACACACAAAGACAAACAGAGACGAACAACCACTCACGCTCGCATTCACACCTGCGGTCAATTTAGAGTCACCAGTTAACCTAAACATGCATGTCTTTGGACGGTGGGAGGAAAGCCACGGAGACACGGGGAGAACATGCAGACCCCACACAGAAAGGATCCAGGCCAGTAACCTGCAACCTTCTTACTGTGGGGCGACAGCTCTAACCACTACGCCGCCGTGCTGCCCTGCTGAGGGGATATCATGTATTTTCACTGGTTTTCCTTTTTTTTTGACAGCTTCAGTTTTTGACTATTATCAGATCCGAAATCTCTTTCCAAAATATATTGTTATATTAGAATTGTAGTAATTAAAATCAATAACTGTCAGCTTCTCTGTGTATATTTCTGGCATAAATCTTCATTTAGTTTATTATTGCTCAGTATTTTGAAGTGTCTGCAGCACGCATGTTGTTTCAGTTGCTGTTGAAAGTGAAAAATGATCCAGGGCTTATCAGATGGGAGAATTTCACAACTCTGGAATTTCATCCATTTTCATCACTGCCAGGGAAACAATGGAAGCAAGGAATTTAGGTCACAAAGTTATCTACCAAAAGTATGTACTTCCACGTATTTCATTCTTCCATGTATATTTTCTTCCGAAAAGTTGAGCCAACTTTTTTGCGCTTTTTCTTTTCTTTTTTATTTTCATTTTGCAATATCTTTGTGCGTGTTTATGTTTTGAGTTGTTTTGTTTTGCCAGAGGCTTCTGTATTGATGCACCCCTTCTGCATGAACACTGTGGCCTTGGCTATGTCTTCTCACACAGAGGTAATGTCAGCCTGAACATAGTGTAAGGGACTGTGGTATTTCTAATTGTGGTTGCAACAATCATAGCACTTACACGCATTTGGGTAACTTGTGCATTGACACAGCACATCAGGAATTAATTTTCAGCCTTGATTTGGAAACATGGCTCTCTTATTTTAACTGTATAAGTCACATGTGTCAAACTCAAGGCCCACGGGCCACATCCGGCCCGGGATACAATCATATCCGGCCCACAAGATCGTTTCGATTGTCAAATTTTTAATGGCCCGGCTGTATGAGGTGCCCATAACACTCATACTACAAATCCCATAATGCAGCGCAACAGCTGCCGTGCCAAACAATAGGCTATAGGCAAGAACCCTAATTTCAGCTTCCCTGACAACACACCAATCTGGCAGCTGTGGATGTTTTCAATTGTGTACAAAATGGGTCTTGTTTGTGGCGCTAATGTGGCTGTAATTTAAGAATTAAAACATTTAAATTTTTATTTATGTTTTCAAGTTTTCACTAGACATTTTCATGAAGAACAAAATATTTGTAAGTCTGTTTATTTTGGAGGGCAAAATATAGTATTCTGTCTGTTTCAATTCAAAATTTTATTCAAAATATGGTTAGTTTTAGTCTGTTCAGTACATTTTTTTTCCTGTTTGGCCCACGACCTAATGTGTGCTATGAGTTTTGGCCCTTTTGTGTGATTGAGTTTGACACCCCTAGTATAAGTGAAGAGAAATTGTCTTTTTGCTTTTTTTCTCATGACTTAAACACATCTTTTATGTTTTAAATACAGTCAAATGATGTAAATGTAATCAGTGGAAACACACAGCTATTTCTTTGCCACTGCACAGCCTTTTGTCTGCCTTCCCAAAAACCCAATTACAAACCCAGCGACCTGTAGAAATTACTTACTACAGAAGTCTGCTTTCCTAAAGGTTCTGTAAACTAGATCTTAAACAATAACATCTGAGTAAACCGCGATTTTCTGTGTAACTATATGGGGGAGTAATTGCATCCTGATCACACAGCCACACAGTGTGTGTTGTATTCTGAGTGTTTTTGAGTCACTCCCATAAACTGTTTGCCTTTTCCCCATTTCAGTACAAATGGACTGCGCACACATGAACTGACACCGTGTAGTATGTACCGCTCGAATGAAAGAGTCAGCATTGGGGTGAATTCAACCCTCCAGATCTACCACCACTGAGGAAGCCTTTTTTTTTTTCACCTTAAAAAGGCCCCCAGACAGAAAGGAATGAGACCAGAGCTCAGGCTGACTGACCATGATGAGGCCAGACTCAAAACCTGGTCAGCTGCTGGATATTTGACCACAAACAAGCCCACTGCTGAAAATCTGTCAGACTGCGGTCAGCTCCCATTCATCACATAGACCATCAGAACATCCGTGTTTTGTTTTGGGTTTTTTTTTTTTTGTTGGTTTGTTTTGTTTTTTTCCGTGGATAAAATACAATGCTTGTTTTACACAGCCAGGGGCTTGATGTTTGGCTGATGAAGCCTTTGTTATGTTTGCGATGTTGGTGGTCTAGTGAGATATCCAGCACCAGTTACAATCACTGACAATCGTTCTGATCTTTTCATAAATTTTACAGGATAGATTTGTTCTTTAAGTTTTTGGTGCAAAGAAAATAGGTCTGTATCAAATTTGTTTTCACATTGGAGCCAAATCCTCAAGTGTTTTCCCCACATGGACTTCATTGCTCTCTGCACAATCTTACTGACTACAGGATTTCATCTACAGTGACAGCTTTGCCTTGCTGTTCATTTAATGGTGCAAAAAACAAAGGTCTTTAGGGAGCCATTGGAAATTTTATACAGGTGTAAATAGGTTGGAGAGCTATGGACTCATTCATCCTGCACCCACTCCTTGTTTGACAGGTCCCAGAGCTGAAACTCAGGCAGAATGGAAACCACCAGTTACAATCATCTTGGCGCTTTGAGCTGGATTTTTCTCTTCCTCAACCTCATGCAGAGATGTTGGAGCATCGGTGCTAAGGTAAACAAAGGAAGGATCCAGCCATTAGCATAGCAAAGGTTTATAGGGTTAATGCCCAGCAGCGGCATTAACGGCTCGTTTTGAAGTTCCTACTCTTTGGTGAAACCTGAGTCAGCCCTACTAAAATTTCTACAGAGAACAGAGTAACTTTGGAAACCGTAGCTTATAGCAAAAGGTCCCAGGTATTTTCTGCATGCCTCCCATCAGTAGACAAAGATGTTTTCAATTGTCTATAATTAAAAATCACTACAGAACTTCAACTCCATTGTATGACATCTTCCAACATAATTTCAAAAAAAGAAAAAAGTACGTTTTGAGAGGAAGAAATTAAAAGTATCTCTGCAGCATGCATCTTCTGTCAATGCACTGAAATGGCAAGTTTACCAAGTCTGGTTGAAGAATGCTGAATATTTTTTGTCCTAAGCAACTGGTCTGGGTATGATCTGTTTGTCAAATCTTCTCAAATTAGGGGAATAGCTGTGAGACTGCCACTCTTAGTTCACTTCCACCATCCACTTCTGCATCAGTATCAGTTTTTTTCTTCATTGCAGAAATATAACACAGCTAGTCAGTCAAAAATGCATCCAATGTCTTGGCCTTATACCGCATCCTCATTGTTGAATCAGAGGTGACATCAATGAGTGTCGCAGTGCTGAAGTTAGCAGCATGTGTTGCACTGAAGGGGTCTCAGATCAAGTCATGTTGTACAGAATCCTGCTCTAGAAAATCCCTCTGGAAATGTTTTAGTAAGGCAGAAATATGAGTTTTCATACATGGGATCACTCGAGTGCTACAGCTTGTTGAGCTTGAATGATTTCCGACTTTCAAAAGAACCCTTCGTTTCCAGCTCTCAGGCTGCGCTCTCACATCTCATTTTCTTGTGAATGGTGTGATTTTTTACCTGCCAGCTGTGGAAAATGTGGCTGCATCTGTGGATTTAGTTCAATGAGTTTCTGAGACATGCTACTGAAGTGTACAAGTTCCATGAGAAAGCTGTTATTGGTAAATTTGTAAAGTTCACCACCCTCTTCCTCTAAGACGGTTCTGATCTCATCACGCAATTCAAACAGCCTCCCCTCACTCTGAATCAGCTCTACATTGGGACTCTGCATCGATGCCTGCGTTCTCAGTGTGTCATACAGTGTGTCCATTGCACATTGGGGAAATGAACTTGACTAGCGCTAGCAGTCCTGCTTGTTTCTCAGCCATTGCCTGAGCCCCATCTGTGCCGATCCCCAGACAGTCCTCCAATTTCAGATCAGTCTTTCAAGTAAGGCTTGAATTCTTTTTTGAACGAATTGTTCAAAAAGGAACAATATGTCTGCAGTGACTCTTTTAGTTATGCATTTGCAGAAAAGCAGATCCTCCTTCAAATTACTTGTATAAATGAATATGAAGAAATTTATCAAAGAGTCTTTGTTACTGAGACTTAACTTGTCAATAAGCTGCTCTTTGACAGCTTTTTAAATGTCATAAAAGCCCCTCACCATAGGGAAGGCCTTTAGTTTGCTGGCTAGTTGAAAATACCTTACCACTAGTGTCCCATTGAACAACTGTGTTGGTTACTATGAGTTATTGCTGCATATTACAAGAAAACACAGTTCTTCCACACCCACCTTTGAAATTAGTCTTCATTTCATGTCAGCTACACATCTGTAAAGTTGTGTTGCATTTGCACAATTTTAACGATATCTCCGTGACAAAACGTATCGACACAGACATATAAATACAGACTGAAGCATTCAAAACTTGAAGAAACTTTGCAGCTAGGAGAAAACTGCATGTGTAAAGGAATCACAGTAGATCAGTTTGATTTATTATATCCTTGGAGAGAGTATTTAGTTAAGCACCAAAGTTTTGCCATGAGTAAAATTTCTTTGAAGAGCCTCTCCTTAAGTAGAAGTTTTAGATCACAAGTAAAAGAACAACAATTCAGAAAAGTTGTTCTGCTTTCACTTTGTTTTAGTTCTGAAGATGTTGACACTGCAAAAAAATAAAAAAATAAATAAAAAATAAAAAGAATAAAAAATGTAACTGTGAGAGCTGGTCTCTGACCTGACTGCGAGCTGCCTGCAGGCTTTCTTGTCCAGGTCAGGGCAATACGTGGGAGCTGGGAGAACCCCAGCATGCCAAGGCAGTTGTCTGCATCCGGCAGCAGCCTCAGAAGTCCACTTCACCTCTCCCAACCACAGTAACCATCAGCAAATATTCCACATTTAGCTGGGTTGTGGTGAGTCTGGAGTAGTAGAACTGGCCCAAGTCCAACAAGATGAAGAGAGGGGGGGGGGAATTATATCATGCGAAAAGTGTCAATTCAAGGCTTGCCTAAATGAAAGTGGAGCAACTTCTTACTCAGGCCTTCTGATGAGAAACCAGCTAATGACGGAGACTCAATTTCTTGATGCCCTCTAAATTTCTTTTCATCTTTAACTTTTGAAGGATAGTTCTCTGAAGTGCTGCTGAAATTCATTAAGGTGTACTTGGATCATCCATACTGTAGCTCCCCTGTAAACTATTAACAACTGGGCCTGCAGGACGTGAGACCCTGACCAAACCATGTTTGCTATTATGATCATTTATTGCCTTCTTGACTTTTTATTCCTCCCCTTTCCCTCACAGGGAGGTCAAAGTTCATCCTCTCTCTAAAGGCTAATGCGGCTCAGCAGATGTTTGCTAATATGGGCAACATCTGAACCAAGGCTGTCCACTTGAATGACTGCCTTTTAAATCACTGAAGCGCTAAATTTGCAATATGTCCTCCAATGGCTAATGAATGCCAACAAGGTGTGTGAGAAGCCGAGAGCCAGAGTATGATCTCATATAGTCATGTTTATGCTCATGTTATTATTTATTGATAATTTCATATTTCCTATTCATACATTCAAGTTCTTTCTAATCACATCATCCACGCAAATATGAATGGAAGAATGACTTTCATCAACAGCTGATAGTGCTCACAAAGTGACATGAGGCAAATACTTGATTAGGCTGATGCAAATGCACAAAGTGGGTTTCCTGCAGATGGCAGTGGGACATCAAGCACTGTAGTTTTTTGTAATTAACACAATCCATCTGTGATTGCCCCGTTCTCTCACTCTATCTCACATACTCATACAGAGCTGATGAGGGCATTGGTTGGTCCCTCATTTCAGGAGTGACCCTGACTCTGAAGTAAGAGCAGCGTGCACAGAGCGCCACTGTGTGGCAGTGCAGGAACTGGCTAGAGGAGCACTGCAGGGGAAGGCCTATGAATGGGTTTTGACCTCTCAGGTCGTGCAACACATTCAGCAACCATATTTGGAGGAGAAGATGGAGCTGAGGAGAGGGGAGGGTCGGATCGAGCCACCCCCCCAATGCATATTCAATGGTCAATTGTCCTCTAAATTGGACAATCATTTAAAAAATGGATATGATGTTGGATTGAATAAGACTTGAAATTAGAGACTGAGACATAAACTCATTAGGAAAATGTTAATCTATCTGACAAATCAACTTAGAAGTAGATATATTTTCCCATACACTTCAATACAATCTGATTACTTTTTAAACCCACTGACATCACCGCCTGGCGGTCATTAGATAGAATGAAAGTTTAAGGATCGTCATCATTGGCTTCCCTTCACAGCCCCAGAAAATCAACCTTTATTTACACTCTATGCTTTATTCAAAATTTTTGTTCCAAAAAAAAAAGAAAAACCTTTTAATTTGTTTTTTCTTTTTAATTCTGATTCGATGTGATCTGCTTGGAAGGCCCAGGATGAGCACCACCGCTTACAGCATGAGAAAAGGTAATGAGTTAGAGCAGTGCATTTGAGGAACATGAGGAGAGGGTATTGGATTAAAACGATGTTTGCAGTTGGGCGATATGGTCATTCTTTGTATAATCCTTAACTCTATTGCTTGGGCACAATTGCAGACTGAAATTGATTTAGGATGTCTCCAGGTATATTCCAGCTCCTCAAGATTGATTGTACCAGATAGCTCTGTGCCCCTAAGCCCCTTTAAAGTAACAGAAATTGAACTGCATAGCCTCATAGAATAGCATTACACTTTTCCAACTGTTTGAAATAACAATCTCACACAAAATCTTTCAATTAATGTTTTTGCTGAGCAAGTAGTCCTGCCTGGGGATGCCATATGTGTTCAAATCAAAATAAATCCTTTGGAGTTGATTTCCCTAATACCCAATTGTCCAGAACCAGAATCATTCCAGGGGTGTTATAATCAATTTTGTATTAAGAAGGCTGTTACGTAATAGTTTGATACATCATGTAGTACATATATTATCATGCCATCATTATGCTATGTCTGATCTGAGCACTATAGTCAAAATACCTACATGATGAGTGTCATACAGGACCTTAACCCATTTTTTTGAAACTGTCAACACTATATTAAATACTAATCCCACTCACCATTTCATAGTAAAGGTTTTTAAATCAAGTTGTTAGATTTTTCAAAAGTATCTTCCAGTCCGGCAGTACTCTTGGCATCTTTCATTTTACTTAACAATCTCAAACTTTTTTTCCCTTACAGTCTGAAGTAGTCCATTATGGAAAAAATTGTGGTTATTATATAAACATTATATAAGAACTGCATATGCTAGCAAATCAACAAAGTCTTTGTACTATTCATTACCAAATCATTGTTTTGTTTTGTTTTTTTAGCATTCAACGCTTGTTCTCTGGAAATGGAAGTGTTAAGGTCAAATTGCTACTGTAGTGTTGTAGGCAGATTTACTGAAATGCATCACTTGGCTTTTCAGAAGTTTGTATGAGATTTCGTCAAATATATATATGTACATATATATTTGACAACAACTATATATATGAGATAAACAAATTACACAAGTCTGTAAAGGGAAGGACGTGGTGGGGGGATGGTTTATTCACTAGAAATTTAAGCTTCAGCAGATTTGAATCAGTTGGTCTAATAATGAAACAAAGGTCCATAGATAAAGCTGGCACCGAAGGTCTTTATAAACCTTTAGTTTATAATATGAAATGAGGATATGTTGATCACTGTTAATATTCCAAAATTTTAAATAATTCAGAAAAATTATTTCTCATTTATATTTTTTACTGATCAATAAAAGCATGACAGTTACTGATGCTGCGACATGCTGTGGGCCTTGGCATAAAATTGGTTTATGACAAGAAACACCGCAAACCATAATGTTCATCATTGATCTTAGTGGTAACCAATTGTACAATAGGGTGTGATACAAATGTGACATAAATATCTCATGATAACAGATTTACTAAGATCTAATTCACCTATGAACCACCAAAAAATATCGAAAAGTTATAAAAGAAATGAGCAGATTTAATTGTTCTATGAAAACAACTCCCCTCATGGATCCACTCATGATGTTAGTCTGTTGCCTGACTTTAACAACTTGGGGTTAGAGGGTTAAAGGGTTAATGTGAGGCGAGGCGGGATGTTTTTACACGTCTCATCTCTCTGTCCTCAACACAAAACTTTCTGAGTGAACTAGTCCCAAATCTGAAGACACATGTCCCAGTTTGACAGCCTCACTGTTGCGCCTGGCTGTTAGTTATGCAACTAAGCATCTTCCTTTAATACAGCAAGCCTAAACTAAAGCTTCTTCCCACTGAAGGGAAAACTCAGAAAGTAAACAAAGCCTGCTGAGTCTTGGATCATAATACCAGGTTAGATTTTAGGCAAGAGCTGTTGGAAGAAATCACCCTTCAAAATCCCTATCCATTTGTTCTAGGCTAATGTTTTGTTTTTTGTTTTTTGTTGGGGGGGTTCTGTCAGTCTTGGGAAGGAATATCTTTGCACTTGCACATGACATTTTTCATACTTTTCATCCTCTGCACAGAATGGAGCCCACTGACTCTGGTTGTCCCCTGAACTTTCCATTAGCACAACCAACAGGTGAAAGCTTCCACTTATTCTGGGAAATATGTCAGCATTCATCGGATGATGTTTGTGTGAACTGGTTAGTATCCTAAACTAAGCCGAACATAGGGATTAGCATATTAGCATTGTAAGTGTGAGAATGGAGATCAGCTAAAACTACAGCCTGACATAACCACTAGCATGGCTGCAAAACTACTTGTTCTTTTAATGAATTGTGAACAGGCATTTGAAAAATAATGTTTAAATGAGTTTTTCAAATTTCCTTAGAACTTGAAAAATAGAGCCAGAATTTACTTTGCCTTTCTTGCATGTATTTGCTGTGTGTTGGTTCAGTGGCTGCATCCGTCGGAGGCCACCCTTGAGGACAGTTGTGTCACAGCAGCATGACTGGGCTGCCCCATTTTGAAGGCCCTCTTTTCCCAGGCAAAAAAGGATCCTACAGGTGGATCCAACAGACAGATCCTAAACCGATCCCAGGACTCATTGGGCGCTAGTAATGAAAGCAAAATGCAAACATGGACAGTCTGATGATGACACCTTTAATTATAAGTATTTATTAGCAACTGAGCTAACAGCTGACGGCAGCTTAAAACCTCAAAGTTTTCTAAAAAAAGTTACACATTTTCAAAATTGATAGGTGAAAAGAGTTGGATTTTTCAACACTATGGTTAAGGGTGATAACACAGCTGGTGTCTTAAAATGATTGCAATCCTGACCGTCTCATTTTGTTTCAGCCTCTACGCTCAATGTCGAAAAAAAGGACAACTAATGGATCAATTACCTAGGATCCAGTTTCCTCATATTCTTAGTTTTAATTTTCAGTTGAATACAAGAAAAACACATTTTCTAGCATTTTTAAGCAGTTGGTTTTATGTGATGTTTACTATGGGGGTGTCTGCATGATTCAAACATTTTATGAACTGTATCATATATGTCAAACCTTTTGTCCATTTGCTTTACACATAAAAAGGTATACAAAAAAAAAAACACAGCAGTGTCACAAAGGTTGCAAATACTGGCTGTTACATACTAATTCTTGATTGCATTTATGTGGATTTGCATTTACGGGCAGCTTTTAGTGGCCGCTCAGTAAACAGTGCATCAAGAAAAAACATGAATTCAAAAGGTTTGTGGTTTTAATTGCACCATTAAAATTACAAGAGTAAGAATAAAAAAAACGGGGTGCCTCGTGTTAGTGTCAAACACAAATCTGTCAATGCCTGTTTTTCTATGAACATTTATGGTCCCTTTGTAATACAGGACTGAATTGGTTGTATATTACCTGGACTATAAAGCCAGTGTGCAATGTGCTGTACACTGACTATAAGAAACCTGAATGAAGTGTCTATATTTTCCAGTATGATCTGGATAATATTCATGAATAAAACCTGAAACCTTCTCACACATGGAAAGCATAAACAGGTGGAAAAACAGTGGTTCTCCACATTACTCTGTAAAGCTGGAGTTTATTATATAACGAGACCGAAATAACCTGAACTTTTTGTTAATTTAAGAATCACAACACTATCAGGTTAAGCCAAGCCTGTTTTAAACAGGTATCTTAAAGTGGGCCACTTCAAACTACAGACCTGAGATTTAAAACTGTGCAGAGCAACATAATATATAATAGTCTAATCAATCCAAACTTTAGTTGTGGTTAATCCAAAAAGAGCTAAGTTATGTGTGTTCAGTGTGATCATAAAATGAAAGGTTTGTGGCTCTTTTTCCCTTCAGAGATGATTACTCGTCTGTAAGATTAAGTAACATCAAACAGCTCTGACATATCATGAACAATTCATGTGTCAAGATAGTTTGGGTTTTCTGTCTGGTAGAAATATGTTTCAACTGTTGAAATACTGTTTAATCTCAGAAGAGTGTTCATCCCTCATCAAGTCTTTTACTCTTAAAACAAGATAAAATCCACCTGCAATTATAAACAAATTACAAAACAGGATAGGTCCTTGTTTGTTTAATTATTACTAATTATCTCTAAACATAACACATGATATCTCAGTAGTCTAGATCCTTGTTAGATATACTGTTATTTAGCTCTCCAGGTGCTGGTAAACTATTTTTTATTTCTTTGAAGAAAGTAAAAATAGCTATCTCATTTGCTTCCACTATTTATGTTAAGCTAATAGCTTTAAAAGCTTTGTATTTAGCATACAGACGCCAAGTTGTATCTGTTCTTCAGCAAGAGATTAAATAGTGACACTTCTCAAAATGTACAACTATTTATTTAATCCACTGAATAGTGAGTTAATTCCATGGGAGCAGTTAGCATAATAATAATAACTGTTCTTCCTTTTTTTAAGCCTCTAATAGAGATTCTTGCAGCATAAAATCTGAGGTTTCCCTGAATTTCAATTCAATAGATCCAAAGTGCTTACCGGTGTCTTGCATCAGGCCCACACAAGTAAAAATTTTTAAATTAAAACTAAAAATAAAAACTGAAATAGGATTTAGTGGCCAACATACACCACACATGTAAATATTGTTTTTGTAGATAGATTATACAGCAACTTAGCAAACATGCCAGAAGTCTCCAAATCCTGTCCTGATAATGTGCCAAAAAACGTGAATTGCAAGGGAGGCAGGAAGTGCCCCCTCCAGTGCAAACTGAATATTTCTGTTACAATCAAGAATTCCATCACATATTCTACTCCGTGGGCCCTTCCTATGAATGCATACTTGTGATGAGTTCCTGCAGGATGTCACTGCCGCTGCTCCAGGCAAGAACTCTAGCTCTCAAAGAGGTCTTATGTTCCTGACCTTCCAGTTTGGCCAGAAGTTTCTCCAAGGTATACCCCTTCCTAGGCATCACAATGTCATTCCCTCTCAGAGAGAAGGCGGGGCAGAGATCATTACCACCATCTCCCACGTAAAATATCCGCCCATACTCCACACCTCCATCAGACTGCTCTGCCAGGTAAAGTTCAAGGACTTTTTTCTTACAGAGGTTGACGGGGCAGCGATCGCACTCATGTGAGTGGTAGCACTCTACCTCCATATAGCCAAACTCATTGATCTTAGCTGGATTGGTGAAAATCTGGTCGACAGCTGCCTGCAGTCCAGCTGCATGGAGGATCCAATCTATGAACATTGTGTTGGAATCAGAGATGACTATGCAGTCAATGGTGTTTTTATTTGTTGATATGAATGTCAGCAGGTCTGTCATTCCAGTTGTGAAGGGTATGGTCTCCATCACACTTCGGACCTCGTCAGGGCTCACCTCCTGGTCTCCTGGAGGGACAGATGGATAAAAAAGGTAAAAAGGTAAAAGGAACTGAAGAATGAGCAAGCTCTAACTAAAAATACTAACGTCAAACATTTTGGTCAACAATTACTTCTCACCTATATAATTCATCACTCTGCCCATGAACTCAGTCCACTGGCCTTTTTTGTAAGAACTCTTTATTGAGTCAGGAAGAGTCTGACCTGGGAGGCATCTGGAAACAGAAAAATCCTTGTTGCATTGCACCTGTCCTGTCAGTGTGGTATTTTAATCTAAAATAGTCTTGCAACAGTAACTCTGATAACGTTTTACACATGTTGCAACATCAAAAACTGTAGCATACCTTACATATGATTTTTAATGGGTTTGGTAAATAAATAAATAGATAAACTATTTACCGGACCACCCAGGTATCACTGTTGTCATCAACCATAGTGTGGTCAAAATCGAACACCATCAAAGTCTTCATTTTCTTTTCACCTACAAACAGACATTAAGGTTAAAAAAAAAAACCCCACTGTACTGAAACCCTATAGGAGTGTGAGGAAAAAATCTGCATAATACAGCTATTCATTTTCAATCATTCATCTTCTACCACTTATCCATTTTCAGGGAGGAACGGGGGAACAAGTCAGACTGGGCTTGTATCCCCCAGGTGAGTGTGTGACTGTTAAATGAAAACCTGTAAATATTAATGTACAGCTGATCAGAGAGAGGATTAATTAATAATAATAACTATATTGACATTCAGAGTGATTATCTATGTGAACTGATTTATCTGTATCAACAGTGTCTTTCATGTAATTTGTAGTATAGTAAGTCTTTGATCCTGGTCAAGGTTAGGCCGCTGGTCATGTAATTTGTTATGTGAGGCAACAGCGCTAACCACTATAGCAGCTGCTTGCTATTTTTTTTCTTTTCTTTTCTATTCTTCATTCATATATTCTGTATGATTTGACCGTTTTATGGACTCCGGTCTTAGAGCATTGCTAAAAGCGTACTATAAATAAAATGTATTATTATTATTATTATTATCATCATCATCATCATCATCATCATCATCATCATCATCATTATTATTATTATTATTATTATTACTATTATTATTAATAATTTGCTAATTTCTCCACTGACGAACTAATAAAAGGTAATATTTTCTGCCTTATCTATCTTATTATTTATTTATTTTTATTAGTATTAATCTTTGTCAAATACAGTTTTACTCCGCGTTTGCTCAGTTCAGATGTGGCACACAGCCCGAGACTGAAACTGAAACTGTCTGAAGACAGTCTCACAAAACAGAAAGATATTCTAACAAACTCTTAACTTTAAGTAAATCGCCCGCCTTATATGCCGATTGTAGCACAACATTCTGCCTTATCCTGGTCCTATCTCAGTTAATACCAAATGACAACAAAGTTGAAGTTTAAACTCATTATTTTTTAAGTTTTTAAGATTTTAATCAGGAGTCTTGTGCACCCTAGCCTCCTCAGAAGTTACAGGCCTCTCGGACGGGACACTCAGTCCATTCAAATATCCAGATCAGACTGAAGAGAAACGACACATATTACAGTAATGTCTGCACCACACTAAACCCCAGGATGAGACACATAAATCCCATTATATGAAGTGAATCTGTGATCAGACCGACCTCAGTCCTCCTGGCATGAATCCTCCGCTCTTTCTTGCTCCTTTTCCTTTTGTGTGACAGGACGAGAAAGAACTCTGGGCTCGTTAGCGCCACCTGCTGCCCAAGCGTCCATTCCCCACATACACGTACAATTCAAGGCTTCAAACATTTTTTTTTTCAATAGAATTTAGAAGTGTTCATAATTATAATTATAAAAATGATTTATTTTTGAAGAAATATATTCGTTTTTATATCCAACAAATGTACCGGAAATAAATAGCCGTTGAAGGCAGGGGACGACGTCATTCCGTTTTTTTCCCACTGGGCGGCAGGAGCAAACGGATTTGATCCGACAGAACAAGCAACCAGCGAAGAAGAAACTCTGTGGGTTTTAGTTCCTGGTTGCATAAAGTCAAGAAACCACCCCCCTCCCCCTCTCTGTCCCGTTTGTTGTTTTTCACACTCTTTTCTGAGCGAACAGCTGTCTCCTTTTGGACCAGCATGTTTAAAGGTTTGGGGACGTGGTTGGGTCTGGACAACCCGGCTCACTCCAAGACGTCAGGGGACAAAGACACGCTGAGCGCGCAGCAGGAAGAGAAGGTGGTGGAGGCACAAAACGAGGTAAACAAACAGCAGCCAGCCGAGCTGGATGGAGAGCCAGAGGAGATCTCGGACAACAGCAAAGGATTGGGGGGTGAGAAAGAAGCCATCCTTATTGTTTTTACGATGCAGTTTATGTGTATTTTTATGTCTAACGTTAAGATGGGGCTACTGAAAATTAGCTTTTCAGTGGCCTCAAGGCCTGGTTGCACAGTAACCTGTTAATTTCTCTGAGCCATTAAATAAGTAGTTTATAGTGTAGTTTAATGTGAAGGGTTACCACATCCTAGTCTTGTTGGATTTCAAAATTATTATTATTTGTCCAGGTTAACTTAGTTGCCACTCTAACATATTTCTTTGTACTGTTGGGATTTCTTTCCGTATAAAACACTGTTGTTAACCACTATATTCCCTCCTTTTCTCCTCCATATGAAGAGTACATCTTCAGTTTTGCCTCCAGTGCCTCCAAGAAGATTTCTGAGTCAGTGGTAGGAACGGCTCAGAGTCTCAAGAAGACCGTGGAAGAAGGGAAAATCGATGGCATCATAGACAAGGCATGTTGTGAGATTAGCTTGTTTGGCAAGTTCTGCATTATTCAGACAAGACATTTTCATTTGTGGAATCGCACCACATAAGAAAGGGCTTTTATAACAAAAACTAAGTCCTCTTCCCCATTTGAAATGTATCTTTGTGTTTTGTGTGTGTTGTACTTTTGGCAGACCTTTTTGGGAGACTTCCAGAAGGAACAAGAGAAGTTTGTCCAAGAGAAGAAAGCCAAAAAATCTGGTAAAGTCAAAAGTCACAGTTTATTCTGAGAGTCCTTCTCAGAGAAAAAACTGTGAAACGGTACAACAGTATACAAAATAAAATCCCTTGTTTTCCCAGTAAAAAGAAGCTAAATCTAATTTCAACCAGCAACGCCCTGTTCTAAGCAGAGTATTAGTGCAGCTTTATTTGATTGATTAGGATTTGTATTTTTCATAACTACTTACAGTGGCACTCTTTCCAAAATGTCTGTCAATAATGGAATTGGTTGTAATCGCTGTTAATCTGAACTGACACCAACTTCTGTCAATCAGTGGAGCAAAATGGAAACAGTTTTGCCACATGTTTTGACAACATGAGGAAGTCAAACATAGATTTTGGGTGGATCAAGTTTTTAATGGTTTAACAGTATGTCGCTTCACATCATAAAGGACTATAAAGCACAGGAGTGCAATTTGCAATTGTAAATGATGGCACTTCAAAATTAAACATCAAACATCACACCCCTTGGGAAAATAGAAACACCACTCTTAAGAAAAAGTATTATGGTTATATACTATATACAGAAAACATATCAATCTGCATCTTTTTATAGCACTATATATAAGTCTACATGGTTCCAGGGAATTTATATTCCAAATGTCTGAGGATGTGGGCATGTATTTGTGTGTGTCCAGAGGCAGCAGTGCCTCCCTGGGTCGGCTACAATGAGGAAGAGACAATCCAGCAACAGATCCTGGCACTTTCAGCTGTAAGCAGAGACATGCCTATACTAGTGTGTTACAGTAACATGTCTGTGACATCATGATTGTCAGTGAAGTAATTGTATAATATAATAATTGATTTCAGGACAAGAGGAACTTCTTGAGGGACCCTCCTGCTGGTGTTCAGTTCCACTTTGATATGGAGCAGATGTATCCTCTGGCTGCAGTGGTGTTGGAGGAAGATCAGCTCCTTAACCGCATGCGCTTTGACCTGGTTCCCAAACAGTCTGTAGTGTTCCAGCTTCATGTGTCTGTCTGTCTGTCTGTGTACAGTGCACAATTTGCCTGAATCGTCATTGAAGCGGATGGTGATCATTTTGTGTTCAACAGTGTAAAGGAGGAGGTTTTCTGGAGGAATTATTTCTACCGAGTGTCTTTGATCAAGCAGTCAGCTCAGCTCACAGCACTGGCAGCCCAGCAACAACAGAAGGACGGCGAGGACAGACGGGCTGGCGTTTCATCTGAGGATGTTGTTTTAACAGGTCAGACACAGCAGAGACACTTTCACCTGTCAACAAGGACCACTGCTTTTGTTTTTTTTTTTTTTGTGCATAAACCTCACTTTGCTTGATCGGATCAAATATGTTTCAACAAAATAAGCAAATACTTTTAAATGGGTGCTTGTTGTGTAAGTATGTAGAGATTCCTGATTAAAATATCCTGACCTTCCACAACAGAGGGATGGACAGGTATAGTTGATTAGCTACCACAAGGATTAATAAAGTTAGTTAGGTTTAATGTTATGGGTGTAATAATATGCATTATTTTAGATGATTCCGATACAAATCAACTATTTACTTTAGAAATCGATTTTAGTTTTATAAATATCCTTTGTGAAACATAACTTTCCATGCACCTATCAAGGTAGTTGGATCATTTGAATATGAATCAATTAATTGATAAATTGAAGAATCATTACACCCCTATTTTATGTGCATGTGTTTTTTATCGTCTAGGAATTGAGACAACTTACTGGATTTGCTCCCAACATGTTAATGTGTCGGGAAAAAAATAGCTCTAAAAGAAAACGCTGTTTCAGAGCAAAAATAGAGCGATGAGAATATTGTATGGCATTTAAGTACACCATCTAAGTATGGTGTACACCAGGTATGGCATGTTTTCTTGCCCATCACTGAGCTTTTGTGCTATCAGTTGCTTCTGCAAACAGGCAGTCCAATGATCAGAATCTACTGCTGGGAAACACACTGACCATGGCAAATAACCCCAACCATCACTACAATGCACACTTTGTTTAACATATATAACATACATTGTTTTGTTTGTTGTTATGGGGAATTCTGATGAATAAAGCTCCAGAAATATGCATACACACAATTTCCTTTGATTCATATCTACTATTTATTAATATACATAATTATTTATTAATTATGAAAATAAAACAGGCCAGTAAGTGCAGAGCATTACTGAGTTCTGTAGATGGAGCTGTTGGTGTAATCAGCCTTCATCTTTGGTGTAAGGTACAGCACTGATTCAGCTTTCTGGTTAATGAAACTCCTCATGCTTTGTTATAAACCACAGGCACGGCTGTGAGTTAAGAGGGAGCTAACAGCCAACTGTTGTTTGCATATCTGACACTGACAGTAATGTGTTATTTAAATTTACAGACAGTGTGAGACCGAAAACCCCACCGGTTTCTATCAAAGACATACAGAAGGTAAGAGAGTGTGTGGTGTGCATCTCCTCCGGTATCATAAAACCTTGACAGTGGCACAGTGAACTGCATTTTCATTCCTGTCTATATCATTTCCAGTCATCCCATGAGGAAGAGGAGGAGATGTCCACAAGTCCCGGGGTGTCAGAGTTTGTGAGTGATGCTTTTGACTCGACAGCAATCAACCAGGAGGACCTGAGGAAAGAGATGGAGCAACTGGTGCTAGATAAGAAGGAAAGCCTTCCCTCTCCTGATGGTTAGCTATACAAGAGTTTCTATTGATAATCACACAGCACAGTATTATTGGGCTTATTCAGATAATTTTGGGAGACAGTGGTGTGACTGTTTATTTTTGAAAATTATTTCTTGCTCGTAACCTTTCATTCTCTTTCACCTAGATGAGCCAGCGGACTGGGAGAAGGAGCTGCAGCAAGAGCTTCAGGAGTACGAGGTGGTGACAGAGTCAGACAACAAGGACGACCAGTGGGACCAAGAAATTGAGAAGATGCTCCGGGATGATGAAAGCTAGATGACCCCCATGTGCCCCTCTCCTGTACAGGCAGTTATCTGGCCCAGAATGGAAAAGTAGTGATGAATACCAGTAATGCACAACAGGATGAACTTCCACATCCTCTGCCCCTGCCCAGCTATGATTACTATCTTGTAAACATTCCCCTCTGATGACGGTGGGGCTCCAGCTAAAGTATGAGTGGGTCAGCTTTGCTGAAAGCAGTGGTCATCTTTGGCCATGAAATTCAACTCCAGGGCTCTTTCCTAATTTGGTATAATCCATTCACTTCACCTTGTTTCTTTTTGGTGTTTGATGGCAAATGCAGCTAGAGGGCGCTCCAGTGCAAATCCCATGAATTTTATAACAGAGGGTTGAAAGCTGCAGCTCTGCATCAAATTTTATCTTTGTCTGCTATTTTGTGGTGAGTTGTATAGCCTTACTATAGTTAATCATACGGTAAAGTCAAATGTAAAGTTCCATATATGTAAATAAAGATTATTCTAACACTGTTTTCCTTTCATTCTATCTGTTTTTGTCTTAATGCCCTCTTCAGAATGTGAATCAGAACCTGTTTTAGCCAAGTAGGACTTCAATATATCATGAATTTGGTTTGGGGGTTTTTTTTGTGAAAAATCCAAAGCGATATATATGGATCACTTTGTGCGGGAAATCTCACAGACACTAGATTGAACTGAAATCTCAGATGGCTTCCACCAGCTTGTCTTCATCCCATGATGTATCCTGGTCTTCCCCAGGTAAGAGAGGCATACACATGAGGTAAAAAAACAACAACAACAACAAAAAAAACTGTTTTCCTTCCTTAGACACCTTACAACGGATCCTGCCCGCTGCACACCAGGAACATCCCAAAGAGCTGGAGTGATGGAGAGGCTCTGTCCCAGTCGTCTTGACAGAGTCACACATCCTCATACTTGACAGGTGCCGTGCTAATCCGATAATCAACATTATTCACGTTATCTGTCTGGTCTTAATGTTAAGGCTGAGCAGTGTAGAGAACAGATCACTTGACTATATAAAGAAAATATATACAACTTACGTACTGTATATTTCCTATTTTTTAGCAACTATAAAATACATATTTATTTTTTATTAAAGACAACATATACAAAGTAAGAATGTCATCATCAAGACTATTTAGAGGAAAAACCAGCATCAAGTGTCTCACTGAGGTGTCAGGGCATGATCTTTTACCATAACGGCATCAGTTCAGCTCTGAACTCCACTCAAGGGTTCAGAAACTGGTTCAGTGAAAATGAGCTCGATGGCAATGGCGTCTTGCACATCGTTTCCAGATCTCCCACAAATATTGAGCTTCATAGAGATCTGGGGTCTGTGAAGGCTAAAGCATTTCATTGACAGTATTTCCATATTCCTCAGACCAAGCAGGGGGCAGTCTCTTCCCATCGGGATTGTATTCCACTCACTAAAGGGGCTGAGCATTAAGGCCTGTACCATTCACTTTAATTTTTCCCTTGTGAAGAATATAAATGATGACATCTGACCAGCTTAATATCATGGAAGGACTAAGAAAGATTACAAAGATATCTATATACTTTAATAAACTCAGTTGTCAGTTATCAAGCCCAACTACTTGAAAATAATACAGTCTAATACTACAGCCCTACTGATCATCTACTTCATGAAGGTTATAATGTTCAAATTTTGTTGAAACTGGGTTAAAGAGGTTGATTCAGCTCTATGGTAATTTTACAGGCTGCTGCTTATGCAGCTGCTAAACTGTTTAGCATTAAACACAGCGTGTCTGTTGTTTGGTGGACACTCTTTGATTTGAATGGGAAGGATAGAATAAGATGGAGTTCACCAGCACCACAGACCAGATTCTCTGAAAGGTCCATTTATTTGGCCTATTCTGTATGTTGTATCCCACAGATAAAAATAATGCAAACTAATAGGCGGTGCAACAAGTCAATGAAATAAGAATTTTTATATGCAGGTGCAGTTTGTTTGGGATATTTGATACCTCATCTATACCTTTTTACAGGAACTGGTTAGCTTAGCTTAGCACTAAGACTTGAAAACAGGGCTAAAACCTTTAGCCTTGATCCAGTTTTATTTTTCTTTCCTGTCATTTGAATTTCACTTCTGGGACAGGGCAACAATGTGGACATCCTGTGATGTCATTGTCACAGAGGCTTTATCAGCTTTGTCTTCAGCCGTTTCATGATAATTTCACTCAAAGGTCATATCTGTGCAAACTCAAAACTAAATGAATGTACTCTGTGAGGAATGAATTGAAGAAACTTTAGCTTTAGTTGAATGTGTGTGAATGGGGGTTGACTGCAGAGGTGGGGGTGAGGGGTCTTTCAGGAGAGTGTGTAAGTAAGTGAGGAACGAAGGAAAAGAGGCCTGGATGTTTGGGTGATAAAATGTCTGTAATCGTGTGTAATGACACAAACACGTAGCTCTGCTTGTACCATCCAGACCTGCCTCTGCATGTTCCATACATATCTGTAGGAGGGTGGCAGAAACAGATGCTCCACTGTCTGGCGTGTCAACACTGCTCCCCCGCACAATACAGATACCAAAATGAATTGGAGAATAAATACTCATTTGCAAGCAGAAATCAATACAAAGATCAATATGCTAATGTCTGCTGAAATTGCTTTCTGCTTCTTTGCTTTCAGGTGTATGGCCTGGCATATATTGTTAGAAGCGGCCTAATTCTCATTCCCTTTGTTTTGTCTCTCTCTATCATGTGGATACACACACACACACACACAAATACATCACCCTCATTGCCACATCACAGCCAGGGTCCACCAGCTGCTATCTGGCAGGACACACAGTTGTCACCATGGTGACAATGCCCTGCAGATGAGGACCCATGTGCGGGGGTTTATTGCCTGTCAGTAATGTTGGTTTAACAAGCTTTTAATAATGCATAAAGTTGAGCTTGTGTGTGTGCTCCTGTTTGTGTGTGATCATCCTTTTGTTTATGTGTGCCTGTGTGTTTGTCTGTGTCTGCTCTGTCTGGCCCATATTGTCTGCAGATTTCCTTGTCTGTACTCCAGACAAAGAAGCAGAGAGATAGAGGTGGGTAATAAAAAAAACTCCAAAGGATTCTATGCAATGATAAAACACAGAGATATTGTATGTTGTTGAAAATATGCTTATGTATAATATATGTTTGGCTGAAATCCTCAAAAATTGCCTATTCTTTAGTCTAATTTGTTGTATTTTACAGCAACAGTTCATAAAGCATTCCCTGCAGCCAGCCAGGACACAAAGGGGAAGGTATGTTCCTCACATGGGGGAGTTGTAAAAAAAGCAAGTAGAATATACAAAGAAGAGACGCTATGAAAATGGGCACAGATTACATACTCAGGCATGTCTGCTCAGACTACCTGCAACTCATTTAAAATATACCAAAACTGTGGAGATTGTAAGTTTTGCATCTTTTCTTTGATATTTTCCCCCATACAGGTGGTACAGAGTATACAATTCTAGGTAGAAAAAAAAAAGTAGAATTTAAAGAAAATTTGAGGTCCTCTGCTGCTGTTTTCTTAGAAGCACTTGCATGCCTACTTGCAAAACTATTTACAAAATTATGACAGTTAAATGTGTATTTTTTGTCAGTTTTAATTTTTTCTTCTCTTTTTCTGACCAAAGCCCCAAGTGTCCTGGGCTTCCTGTCTTATCATTCTTCATATAACTACATAGCTGTCCTGATCATATACTGGTCTGATGGATTCAATTTCATTGAATTCATCAGACAACACAAGTTTTCACAAAGACATGTTTTGCTCGAGCTGTTAAATCCTCCAATATATTGGCATGAACTAATAGTTGAGCTGATGGCAGGCAACTAAATGGAGAAGTTACTTATAACTTCAAAAAACTGAGGGGAAGTGCAGATTCTAGTGATTATTATCCATGGTTAGTCTCATACACATACATTTGCAGTCAATAGTTCTTAAATTTAACAACTTTGAAATACTGGAATATAATGGTATTAGTCTGTTAGTTTCATGTTTAACTACAGCCCTTTCATTGCTTTCATGACACCTAAACATGATATATTACAACCTGAAAAGGTTTTGCGTTTAACATGTTTAACATGAGTTTGTTCTTTCTAAAACCAGCTTCTTGGACGAAAACACTTTGGAGCGGCCCCGCTGAGGAAGTTGGTAAATTGTAAGTCTTTCTATTTTTTTTAAGTTAATAGGTTCTTTTCAGTCATCATCCTGTTATTTTCATTTGAACACACAGGAGCTCTTCTTCTGCAACTGTATAGATGCTTAATGGTGGTTTACAGTTTATACTTCTTCAAGCCTCAAAGTATTGAGCCAACAAAGTGTGAGCCAACAAAGTGTGAGCCAACATTATTTCTCTGTTTATACCAACCCTTGAAGTAACAGCACCAAAACATTGCATTCAAACACCAAATAAAAACAAATATTGAATGGAGCTGATGTGAAGGAGTGCAACAAAACTGGGTGAAATGTAATAAACATAGAAGGTATGGATGGTTGAACTTTGACAGGTGTACAGCGGATTTAAATCCCAGTAAAACTGATGCTTTTCATAAAAGGATCTGCAGCCTTTGGTTTCCTGACAGAGCTGTAAAGTCATTTAAACCACAGTGGATGTGGCTCTGGGACCCATATGTCTCCAAGAACAATGTTGCTGAATTTAACGAGAAAGGGGCTCCTGTGAGTGCCTCAAGCTCATTGAGAGTGAAATTCAGACATTTGGAGGACTGTCAGTTAAGAGTTAAGGTGATAGTACGGATTAAGGTTAAAGTCCAGATGCAGAAATAGGGTAATAATACACATCAAAGCCTTACAGGTATTTGGTGAAATGAAAGGTCCTTGTATATACACCTAAGCCAACACAGTGTACTATTGTTCATACCTTGGGCGTTGGATAGTTTGTCATCATAAGGGCCTGTGGGTTTCCCCTACCTTTGCAGCTTGTTTGCACAGTTATGCTGAAAACAGTCATTCACAGACAGAACCCTTCACAAACAATGCAATAGGTGTGTTTGGTGGATTTAAGAAGATTTGCTTTTGGATTATCTTTTAGTTTATGTCGGCGATGAAACCATAAAAGCAGGATGTTACATCTATTACTGAGCAGAAAACACTGCATTATTTCCTGTCAGAATGACATCTGTGGAACTTGGCCTTACAACACAGTAGGCCACAATGGTTTTGTTTTACAAGTTCAGACAGACACGGGTTTTTTTTTGACCATATTTCAAGCTTTTGACCGGAGATAGTGTTACACGCTCAAGGGCCAACTAACTATAAGACATTGTTTGCTGCCAACAACATTTTCTGCCTGGCTGCACCTTATCCTGTTAGCACCAGGCATAATAGATATCTATTAAGTGAGGACCCCAGTCACCAGCAGAATGTGCTATGTTTTTTACATAGTGATGGATGATAAGATAACATACTTGTGTAAGAGAGTTTGTCTGATGACTCATTTACCCTTTCTCCATCTCTTTCTGCTATATATGTCTCTCTCTGTTTTTTCTCTTTTTTTCCTCTCACTCTCTCTGTGCTTTGCACTCGCAGCAGCTCCACCAGGTCACAAATTTTGTGTCACTTATATCTCTGACTGTTGTGGTTTTGTATGTATGTGTGCATGTGTGTGTGTTTGTGTGTCTGATTTCAACAACACCTGTCATCACTATAACAGTGGCCTCTTTATTACTCAAGCCTGCGCAGTTCAACTGAAAAATCCTGCTCCAGACACACACACACACAAAACACACAAACACACAACCAGCCATGTAGACAGTTGAACAGAAGAGAGGAACCAGGTGTAGAATTGACTCCTCCCCACTCTATCCCCTTATGCCCCCTCTCTCTGTTTGTTCTTTTTCTCTTCAGATTATGGAGACATACACCTACAGTCAACCATTTAAGTTGAGTACGAAAAGCCAAAAATGCTATTTGAATGGTCAGGTAGGACATGAAGAAAATACATCAGATAATGCTTCTGGCTTAAACATTAACGTCTTTTTATTACCTGCAGATTCAGGCGTGTCGTGGATATTTGGTGTGTATGTTGTTTGTGCACAGCAGAAAATACAATTTCTTGTAAAACTCACATTTTTTTTAAGATATTCACTGCAAACATTTCATGGCAATGGGAACACAAAACCTATTAAACTAAAATAGAACACAGACTTTAGTACAATCTCAGTACAATACAGTGTACACAAAGAGCTTTTGCACATGAGCCAACAGGTCATACAATAAGGTCTGATTAACTTCAAGAGGCGTAATGCCAAAAGCCTGAGGCCTTCTTGGCTCATATCTTGTAACACAGCCTGTTTTGATCCCATCAGGAGTTTTCTAGTGATAACTTATTCTTAAAAAAGATTCTGTAATGCAGACCAGGAAAATTGATTTCTTGTGATATTACAATACAAAACAATTTTATTATCTTGCTCTGGGCAATTAGTTTGGAGCAGCTTGATGTGTACAAAAATCAAGTAACATACAAACAACAAACAAGTGGTAAAATGAGCTATAAGTGGAAGTCAATAAATAATGCTCATAAATAAGTTGCTAAAAGATCTGATAGGAAACTAAAACACCAACAATAAGGAATCTACAAATCAAAAAGGGCAACTGCACAAGGGATGACAGAATTCGAAAAGTGGTTAGCTTTACACACAGTTAAACATAATTGTGCCCTGATGGCAACAGAAAAAATTCACTTACCTATTGGAGGGAAATGGTTCTCATTCTCAGTCACAGGGAAAGCTACACAAAGTGTTTTAATGCTTAGACTGATGACTATTGTGTAGTCATATATATTACCTGTTTCAATGCTAATTGTTTTTCATGAAAAGAATCAATAATCTGATGGAAATGATGGTGGCATTAGTTGTCTGATGTCCCTCTTCGGTCTAAGTATCCCATTAAGGCTTGATGTTATTCTTTTGCCATTTCTGCTCAGCTTTACAGCTGCTGCTTAAGACCGTTTAATGGACCTTATACTTCACTTGAGAGACTTTACTTTCTCAGAAGATGCTCAATACCGTTTTTTTTTACTTGGGTTCTTTTTTTTTTTTTTGGTCCTTCCTTTACACTTTTTTCCTCTTTGTTTTTGCTGAAAACCTCAAACCTTGTCACGACTAATTTGTGGTCTGTGGTAAGGCTTAAACTTTCAACTGTCTGTGGCACCCAAGGAGCACTAGTGATATATTTCCTTTCCTGCATCTGGCTCACTGATGTAATACAGTTGAAACTCAAAAAATTAGAATATCGTGCAAAAGTTCATTCAAGTCAGCAATTCAACTTCAAATGTGAAACTAACATGTGATATAAACTCAGTACATGCAAAGTGAGATATGTCAAGGCTTTATTTGTTATAATCTTGATGATCATGGCTTACAGTTTTTGAAAACCCCAAATTCCAAATCTCAGAAAATTAGAATATTTGGAAAAGGTTCAATACTATGGGCTCAAAGTGTCACATGCTCATCAGCTAATTAATCCAAAACACCTGTGAAGGGTTCCTGAGTCTTTAAATGGTCTCTCAGTCTGATTCAGTAGAGTTCTCAATCATGGGGAAGACTGCTGACCTGACAGTTGTGCAGAAAACCATCATTGACACCCTCCACATGGAGGGAAAGCCTCAAAAGGTAATTGCAAAAGAAGTTGGATGTTCTCAAAGTGCTGTATCAAAGCACATTAATAGAAAGTTAGCTGGAAGGGAAAAGTGTGGAAGAAAAAGGTGCACAAGCTGCAGGGATGACTGGAGTCTGGAGAGGATTGTCAGGAAAAGGCCATTCAAAAGTGTGGGGGAATTTCACAAGGAGTGGACCAAGGCTGGAGTTAGTACATCAAGAGCCACCACACACAGACAGATCCTGCAAATGGGCTTCAAATGTCGTATCCCTCTTATCAAGCCGCTCCTGAACAACAACAAACAACATCAGAAGCGTCTTACCTGGGCTAAAGACCAAAAGAACTGGTCTGTTGATCAATGGTCCAAAGTCCTCTTTTCCGATGAGAGCAAATTTTGCATCTCATTTGGAAACCAAGGTCCCAGAGTCTGGAGGAAGAATAGAGATGCACACAATCCAAGATGCATGAAGTCCAGTGTGAAGTTTCCTCAGTCTGTGTTGGTTTGGGGAGCCATGTCATCTGCTGGTGTTGGTCCACTGTGCTTTATTGTGTCCAGAGTCAAACCAGCTGTCTATCAGGAGGTTTTAGAACACTTCATGGTTCCTTCAGCAGACAAACTTTATGGAGATGCTGACTTCATTTTCCAGGATATGGCACCTACACACACTGCCAAAAGTACCAAAACCTGGTTAAATAACCATCAGATAACGGTGCTTGATTGGCCAGCAAACTCGCCAGACCTGAACCCCATAGAGAATTTATGGGGCATTGCCAAGAGAAAGATGAGAGACATGAGACCGAGCATTGAGGCAGTAATTCATGCAAAAGGGGCCCAAACCAAGTACTAAGTACATATGCAAGATTAAACCTTTCAGAGGGCCAATATTTCTTTGTTTAAAATCCCCTTTCTATTAATTGTATGTGATAATCTAATTTTTTGAGATTTTCAATTTGAGGTTTTCATAAGTTGTCAGCCATAATCATCAAAATTATATCAAATGAAGGCTTGAAATATCTTGAGTTGCATGTTATGAACCTATGTCATACATTAGTTTCACCTTGTAAATCTAATTGCTGGAATAAACGAACCTTTGCACGATATTCTAATTTTTTGAGTTTCACCTGTATATCATGCACTGGAGTCACGGTTGAGGCTTTCAGAGATAACCAAGTTAACACTTTCCTCTATCAGTAAACCCTCACATAGTTTGATAAGGCTTCCAAAGTGACATATGGGGAAATCTTATTTGAGAATTTATGTAATAACCTGAATGAAACTCCAACTTATCCCCAGGTCTGAGCAGTGTAGGCGTTAGATCTATTTTAGCGGCATTATAAGATGTAATAGCTGTGTGAAGTGTTTTTTGTTTTATTTTTGAAAGTCTTAAACGGAAGTGTCTCTCCCCTCAGTGTGGCCGCGCTGACGCCACCTCCAGCTCACACCTCGCTCGCGCTGACAGCTTTCTCTCCGGCGGAGGCTCCTGCCTGACATCTCCGCCAGACCCACCGGACCGCCGACTCGTTCATCGGACTTTCCAGTTTTAAAAATACCTCGGACCGTGTGAAACTTTTTGCGGGTGTCAGGAATGACCTAAAGAAAAGAAAAGAAAAGAAACGTCCAGAGAAGATAAGTGAAGTTCCTCCGTCAGGTCCGAGCTGAATTTGGAGGTCCATCCCCGGCTGTTAGCCGCTAATGGGAAAACTACTAAAGGTAAGTCCGACTCTCCTGTTCACGATGCTAACGTTGTGTTTCTATATAAACAAGCTATGCTTTGCTATACAATTCCTTTTTAACACACTGGACACCTTAATTTTACACTTTAAAGATTTTATTGCGTGTTTATTGCGGTATCAGTAGTGACTCGAGATTATATCTGTTGGAGAAAAAAAAAATCTTATCATTAACTCAAAATTTAATTTCAAGTATGCCATAGAATAATAATGTGAATCCGGTGCTTTATTTACGTCCCATAACCTACATACCTATTCCAGTTTTGGATTAAGCCTTCGACTGCTTGTTAAATGACAAAAGCCCAAAATAAAGAGGTGATATCTGCCTTGATATCGGTGCGGAGAGGCAGACAGAGCTAAAGGGACCTGCAGCCTCTGCCTTGCTCTCATTACAGCTGTACTCAGTGGTTTCCTGACTTTGCCTGAAACGGCACAATCAAAAGAGTTCACTCAGTTAAAAAAAAAAACCAAACCCAGAGGTGTGAAAAAAAATGTGCAGTGTAAACGAGGGCAAACTACCACATGTATCAGAGAATGATTATAATTAATATGACTATATAAGAGCCCCCCGCCCCCATTGCCTTGAAATTCAAACATGTACAGTGGATGTAACTCATTGCAAAAGCTTCTTCTCTATTTTTTCCCCATGGTGATTTTTCACAATGAGGAAAAGAAAGACCATGGACCTGATGACCACCACTTAAAGCCACACCTGGGGTGATTTTAGGCCTAATAATATGCTGGCTTTTGTATGTGCATTTGTCTGTGTGTGTGTGTGTGTGTGTGTGTGTGTGTGTGTGTGTGTGTGTGTGTGTGTGTTTGTGTGTATAGTTTTATTGATTTATTCAGAGCCTTGAAGGAAATATCTGCAGCAGCATTCCACCTGCTCCTCTAATTTCCTCACAGAGAACGGCAAGATACAGATAAAGGCACACATACACACTCAACACAGACACTGCATCACTATGGTGCTACCACAAAGAATGTAAAGTCCTCATACAAATGTAGCCCAGGGAGCATTCCTCTTAAGCCATATTCCTTTTAGTCTTCTCCTTCAACTTGAAGTGTTACTTTACAGAAAACTTATAGAAGCTCATTCCTGTTTTGATACAGCTTTTTCAGGTTTTATGTTTGCATTTGTTCAGTCTGGTGAGTTGTGAGGAAAAAATCCTGTTATTGTAAATATTTTCAACTAGATGCCATGAGTGTCACTTTCAGAAGCTCCTCTGCAGCTGTTCGCTATGTGGCTTCAACCAGCCGTTTTCACATGCAAGTCCTGAGCTGCTTGTAGTATGCCGAGCTGTAAATCAACATGACAAGCAACAACCAATCTGATTCTTGTATTGTGAAAACAAATCCTTCTTATCGGGTGCTATGTTGGGCAGGAGCACACAACATTGTAGCGCAGCGCAGTCTTCTCACAGCAGCAAACGTTGCAAAAAGTTAATTGAGAAAAAAGACTGAGGCCACTGTATTGTTCTGAAACAACACATGAGGCTCTATTTCCTGAGCAATGTGATAAAGAAGTGTCTCACTTTACCTGCGGTCATGAATTTGATTTTGCATTTACTGTTGAAGGAAAACTCTAGAGAACTGAAAGGAAAACACGATACATCAAAATATAGACATTACACGAAAAAAAGTCCTCATATTAAAGAGTGAGTGTTGTGCAGGGAGTGAGAACTGTTTCTGTGTGCCATTGGCTTAAACAGCCTCCAGTGATCTTTGACCCTTATTCACGCTCACTGTCACTTCAGCTGTAAGGCTTGACAACAAAGAGCTGCTTTTGTTCCCTGATTTACTCTTCCATGCACATTCTTTGCTCCTTCAATCTGCAGCTTGTAGAGGTTTTGAATAGATGCAAGCCCAAAGTCTTGCAGGACCAAATAGAAACTTCGTTTTGACTTTGCTCTAAATTTGCAAGCAAGGTGATGATATTAACTTTCCAAAGTGTCTGACTTTGTTGTCATCTGTACCTCAATTACTGTGTGCAACTTTTTTCAAGCAAAGCCTAGAGAAAAGAATTTGTACATATGATACAATACACATGTAGATAAAACTGACAGTGTTTCCTTCTGCTGAGCAGTCAGCAACACAATATGTCAGATGGAAAATTTGACATTCTATTTTTAAGGAACATTATTGTGCTATAAACTAATCAGATCAGGGTTGATATTAGGATCTGAGGTGCAGCTGCACATTAAAAGCCAAATCCACCCTTTGAAGGAAATCACCAATTCTGACAGTTAAAATAGAAGACAGTTTTAGCAGATAAACCCTGTAATTAGAAAGCATGCGCTGACACCAGCTCTCAAGTACTTGAGGTAGCTTTGATGTAAAAGCTAATACTGGCATGTACTCACAGTGACATTGCTAGCATGCTGATCCTTAGTTTACACTAAGTTTATCATGTTCACCATTTTGGTTTTGCTTGTGTGTTTCTTCTTGTTAGTAGGCTACAATATATATAATACGAGTGCTGCAAGAATGAGTTAGCACAAGCTCAGTCACCCTTCAGTTTAACCATGTCATTACACTAAATACCAAAACCAGTCTACTCAGCAGTCAACTGTTAGAGCCTTCAATTGTTATATTTGAGAAAGTGAAGGTTTTTGTGATAGAGATAAGCACTAAATCAAACTACTATTAGGTGAAAGTTTGCAGATTTTGACTTTAAACATCTACAGTTAATCATTAATTCTTTGCCATCCTCTGAAGACCACGAATGAACGTATGAATGTTTAAAAAAAAAACTTAGTAGCCAAAGAACCCACATTTTGGTTTGGGCCAGTCATGGACAAACCCACTGATGATACCAGTAGTACAGCTCGAGATACAAATAAATGTTCAGAACCTCCATAACTCCTAAAATGACTCAGCTGTGTTGCCCACTCATCTCTTTTGGCTGTGCTGCGCACATGGTTTTGTCTGAGACAAAAGTGAGCATGAAGTCCAACAAAATGAGAGTGAGTCACACTATTATGAGATAGAAGTGACAGCATGAGAAGTTTTACTGGAAAACACACAGTGGCAAGCCCGGCAGTCACAAGGTGGAAATGGGTTGCTGTATTCAAACGTGAATCGTGTGTAGGAGTGACGTGTGCAGTGAAGCAACAGGTTCCAAGATGAGTGTGAGGCTGATGTTAAAAAGGAATAATTCTGTGAGCAGCATTCCAGTTTGCATTATGTACGCTCATACACACACCCACTTACGCCAGCCTTTCTTTGTGTTTCTCACACTCACACACTTTAGGAGCAGGGAAATGAAAGAAAACGGGAAATTCTTGTGCTGAACTGATGCCTGGCTGCCGTGCAAGGACAATGGGGGAAGGGTGGGGTTAGTGAGGGAGAGAGTTAGTTTACATGTTGATTCTGAACTTCTGAAATCTTCTGTACACAGGAAATGTGACTTACATATGGTATAAAGCACCCACACATACAAACCCTGTGGAGAATATTTCTAAGTAGCAATAATGCCTTCTAAGTTGATTCAATCCAATACATCCAATCACATACAAAAGTTTTTTTTGTTGTTGTTGTTGAAGGTCTCCATCATGCGTCAAGCATTTCTGATTAACTGAGACTGGCACTGTGGTCACTGGCTGGTTGTCTTACTGTTAGCTATAGTGGTTTCCTTCATCAGTATAATGCTTAGTCACTGAGGGATCTGCTAAATGGTGTTAGATTATGGGTAATGTGAACCACGCTTAGATGTCTGACTTACGCATCGTCATCACATCCAAAATGTAGCTGCATCCCGGCCTGGTTTAAATTTTGCCACATACGTGCCTTTTTATTTGTCTGTCAACGGTATTTCACACACACGAGATCCATGTATAAACTGTAGCAATATAACACATCATTGGCTTTGATTACAATATAGATTGATGTTGTTCAGTAAAAGAATTATCAAAAGCACAGCAAATGTGGTCTGTATACCTCTTGTTCTAAATATTTTAAATAAAAAGGGAAGTGGTAAAACCACATTCATTGCATGTGAATTTGTTACTGTGTCATCTGTTTAACTGTGTATTTTTTACCAAAACTGAAATTAGTAATGTCCTTTCCTTTTGTACAACAATATGTTTAGCAGTAGCATTGCAGGATATTTGGGTGCTGGATTTATTTTCATTTAAAATTCATCACAAAATGTATCTGTTTTGGGCACTCAGCATGTGAAAAACAGGTGAGATGACAACTCTTTAGACCATGCAACAAAACCACTGGGTACATTCTAAGCTGTAGACTGGAATGAAAACTGCGATACAATGAAGCCTCCATGCACACATCATGCAACCAGTGTTACAGGTAGAAAAGGGTACTGAAGTAATTCTTTGAGTGCAGTTTCCACAGTCATCTGTACATGTTAGTAATATCACGCCTTAGAATATAATGAGTGCCAAAAGACTCCATGCTTGGTCCCCTTTTGTTCCACTTATATTTGCTCCCCCTTGGTGAAGTTATTTGTTAGAATCAGCATCTTTTTCAGAGATCATGGATGTGTGTGTGCTAATTGACACATCTGTCTGGTTGCTATTGTGGGATGGAAAGAGTGAATTGTGTGGGGGGTACATCTAGTAATCTTTCCAGTTAAAGGGGAAGACTGTTTCAATTGATAAAAGCATAGAAAAGTCCCTGTCGGTGTTTTGAGCCTCGGTTTATTTGTATTAATTGATAAGAAAGCAGAAATAACAATGCAGGCGTCTAGATAAGAATATTATCATAAAAAAACACTTTTTTTAACAAACCTGTGCTGTGTTTAGATAAGGATAGTTTTTTTCTTTATAGGTTCTGTGGCTGCATTTAGTATGGATATGAGTTATGCTTGTGGGTCATTGAAATGTGGTTTTGATTGTTAAAAACAGGCTGCAATTGCACAACTATCAGCATGACTGTCTAACTGCATTTAACTTACTGTGTTTCCCTTTGGCAGTTCTTACCAATGGAGCCGCGACAGACAGATAGTCTGAGGGTTGTGTTCATCCTTATTTTCCTCCTCGCCACAGGTAAGGTAACATATACCAAAATCTTTATCTTTAAGGAGCTCACTTAGGGCACATCCATTTTTACAGCTATGTTGTTACATGCTGTGCTCGACTGTGCTTTCACCTCTGTAGTATATTTTGCATCTGCTGTAAAGTACCTTCTCTTTGTGGGTTTTAGGCAACTAAAGTACCTCTTGAATAAAGGAAAATGTTTGCAAATGCATGATGAAAACGCTACTTGTTAGAGCCAGACTGAGGGTAGGTAGGTTGAAGCAAGACAGGACAGATATTGAACTTGTGAAGGGAATTTCAGAAATAATTAAATGTTACAGCTGCGGTCATAAATTCCTGTTCAAATACCCATTGAAAACCCAAAGTGTGTGTACATAGTGGGACTTCAGTGTCACACACAGGGCTATGCAATTGGTGCTCCAGTAAGTGGGAGAATGGCTGGGAGTTCAGCTGTGCACCAATGCAGTGGCATTTACCTGCATTAGTTTTGTACTGATGCTGAAACCTCATTGTTGAGAATAACAGTATTAGGCTTTTGTATTTTACATTGTTTTTAGGACTTGAATTGTTCAAACAAACCCATTTTCTTCCCATTGATCAACCCTCTGACATCACCACTCTGTCCAGAAACATTGATTTAACTTGAAAAGAAACCATATGTTCACATTGGCAACTCCAGCTAATCCACTTTTGTGGGCCATTATTGTCTCTATATAAAGCCAACCTATAATGCAACATGCACAACTGCTGAGCATCCAATTACCAAACCCTCTGACAAAATTCCCCTCTTCAGTTAAGGAAAGGAAGTAGAGCTCACTTTTGTGAGAACATTCATTTTGAGGTTCAGGTGTTGATGCGAGTCTGTGGTCCCATGTCAACCAAAGCATTTTTTTTTTTTTTCAGTCTTAACCCCTCAATTTGATTTCTGCATAAATGTTTGTGTTTATTGTAACCAGAAATCTGTTTTCATACTCCACAGGTTTCTGCAGCTTATTTGTGTGTCGGTGGTTTTGTTTCAGTGTTTAATTCACAAGTAGAATAATTAGTTGCATCTCAAAATAATCTAAATGTTGCAAAAAATGTATTAAAGGGAAAACATTCATATATTCTACATTCATTACCGTTTGAGTGAAATATTTCAAACGTTTCTTCTTTTAAATTTGATGACTACGGCAGAATGACCTTCTGTGGCTTACTCTTGTATAGGCTGTTTATAATTGTCTACTGGATAACTGTCAAGTTAGCAGTCTTCCCCGTGACTTTGGTTACATGTACTGAACTAGATGAAGAGATCCCAAATATGGAGTCAGAACAGTCTCATAATGAATGAACTCTCGCGGGGCTTTTCACGAAAGCACGTTTTGTTTCGTGGTTGTATTTCACTGTTTCGTAGCCGTATTTCGGACTCACGAATATACATGCTTTGTTTTGTAGTTGTATTTCGGCTGATGTATCTGTCAATCAGAAACATATATTTGATTGACAGCTTTATCAGCCAGTGGTGACGTTTGTTGACGTGACGTCAGATCAGTCTCAAAATTCAACGTACAGATTTCGTAAATGCACATTCAGCAATTCGTATGCTCCATGAATTTATATTACAAGTGTGCCTCAAAATTACATTTGTGAAGTCCGAAATACAACTACGAAACAAAGCATGTGCATTCATGAAAAGCCCGGTGAGAGTTAATTCATTATGAGACTGTTCTGACTCCATACCCAAATATTAAGTTGTGTGATATGCCATTGAACCAAAATGGGAATGAAATGAGAGGGGGAGAGGGAGAGAGGGAGAAGGGGAGAGGGAGAGGGAGAGGGAGAGGGAGAGGGGGAGAGGGAGAGGGAGAGGGGGAGAGGGAAGAGAAGAGAAGAGGAGGGAGAGAGAGGGAGAGAGGGAGAGAGAGAAAAACAAAGGTGACAGGGCCTTGTTCTTGGTGACATCATCAAAGCGATCCAGCCTTGTGTGACTCAGTTCAATACAACACTTTGTTACCATCGGAATAGCCCATGCCTTTCCATTCCGGATCATGGAGATGTGAACTTAGCGACTGATCATTTTAACTGTTTACATCTAAAGCCTCAAAACAAAGAACTGAAAATGTCCAGAGCTACTCCATAACATGATTGCCTTTTTATTAGTGCGTTTGGACCCTTTCTTTGGACTTCCTGGTTTATTTTGAAATGATTTGACTTCTGTATCGGATGTTTGTTTTACTTTAGAGCTGGGCGATATGGTTTAATAATGAAATGTCAGAATTTTTTTGACCAAACTTGATGAACAATTTCATTCCTTTTTTTTTTTTTTTTTTTTCTTAAAAACCACCTACAAATGACAAAGAAACCATTCAAAACAAGTTTCTTTTGTTTTGATTTTACCCTTTTGGATTTGAACAAAATTTCCCTTAAGGCTAAAGTGCGAAAATGTCAAAAGTTCTTGGTTGTGGTTGTGTCAGGCAGTGTTTTTGTTGTTCTATGCTGAGATTCACACCAAAGGAAGAAACTCTGTCTGGGAAAAATGATTTTACTTTTAGGACCTCTTTTCCGTCCAAATGTCCTTCAGTGTTAACCAAATGCAAGCTGCACATCCTCTACAAACCTGGCACAATCCACGCAATGCAATTCTAAACTGTCTGGAGAAATGTACTTAGTTTTTAGCAGGTTTTGATCAACCATCATTAAGGCCCTAGGAGAGTCACAGGCTGAGAGCCCCCCTGCAATGCACCACCGATGCAATCATTCATTCTTTATGAGCCCCAACCACATATTAAATGCAACCATGAATATACTTTTCAGAGCTTAAACATTTCTCTATCCTTGTTTGATTGACTTTGGGGAAAAAATCAAATATTTTGAGGTACTAGGTGTTTTGTTTTCATCATCAATAATCATCAAAATTAAAACTAAAATTATTTAAATGTGATTTCATTGACGCAATTGTATTTTAAATAATTTTGTAACACATCAACCTTTTCCCCTTTGGACACTGTGCTCCTCTGTTTGTTTCCTTCAGGTTTGAGCGAAAATGACCGGGACCTGAAATTTTGTGGGACCTGGCGCCACAGCATGAACCACCTGACCCTAAATGTTAACCTCTCCCAAGGCTGCAAAAATGTCTCAGTCATGGCCAATGAGAGTTCTCTGTCCATTGACGGGCAGATCACTTCCCATTGTCGGCGATCTGAAGTTATTCATCTCAATGAGTTTGGACTTAATTCAGAAGAGGAAAGTAACTTCTGTGTTTACTGGGAACCACTGCTGGACCAGTTCAAGCTGCAGGTAAATCCGGAGAGAGAAGAGGACTCAGTGGATTTTATTGTTTTTGTGGAAACTTCAGTATCAATTGTCAAAGTGAAATAGGAATGTTTTTTCTAAAATGCCTCCAATGTGTCAGACTCATAAGATTGACAAGTGAAAACAAAGATATGGTATAGCAAATGATGACACATTACAAGAAATAGTTCATACCTCCTGTCTCGTAAGTGGGTGTAGTTTGATTGTTTTTGTGTTAAAATGTAACAACAGTACAATACAGCACCAGATACAGTATGAATGTGTTCATATTAGTATAATGATGTTTGCTTACACCCAAATTACAGAAGTGACCATAAAGGAATATTATAACAGTTGTTGAGCAATTACTTTTATTTCTGTTTAAACTTTTAATTAGTGGTTTCACATATAAACACATTGAAAATTCTGTGGTTGGCAAAGTGATGCTTAAACAAGACCAGGACCGAAATAAACAACTTTCGGTCCTTTTGGTCAACAATTTTTGGCGAAAAGTTACATACAATGTGTACAATGAACACTGTCTATACCACTGTGGCTTTATTAAAATCTTGATAAGTTTTGCCCAATCTTGTTTTGTTGGACAGCTGAGAGGAAGGAACCTTACGCTGTGTTGGCCTGCCAGCCTACAGGGCTCCTGTTGCACATATCTGTCTGATGGCCCTAGTGAACCGGAAGCCCCATACGGCATCGTCAATGGGACCGTCAGAACTGATGTCATCACAGCCAAAACGCGCAGAGCCTACAAGTTCAATGGAATACTTGTCACCTGCAGTAAGAATGGACCTTTTCCACAGTATATCTACAGTCTATTAGCCAGTGGAGGTTTTACTCATTGAATGTAATAATTTTGTATTATTTCCTACCATAAAAGGTCAGTTTAATGTGTCCACATGGATCTTTTAAATTCCCTGTGGTTCAGTTAAATGTTTGTTAGGATAAGTGTCACAGTTTAGAGTTGAATATGTCAAATTCAAAACTGCTTTTTTGTTTGTTTGTTTTTTGCAGAGGAGTTATGTGAAGAAGCGAAAAACAACCACACCCAAGTCTCCATGTAATTCCTTCTCTGTTTTTTCTCAGCTACATCATCAAATTTTCTGTGAAAATAACACAGCTGGGTGCTTTCTGTCAACATCCTTCCTCATAGAATTTGTTCTTGATTGCTGAAGTCACTGCAGCGAGGTTTCATGAACAGTAATTAAGCATGTGAACATTAACCATAAACAGGAAGTGAACTTTTAGCCAAGTTAGGGTATGAGTCACTTGATTCAACTGGCCAGCTGACTGCACAAGTTTTTGATTCAGTATCATGGTGTGTGTGAATGTTTGTGTGTCCAGGAGTGCTGGAAGGAATGCTCAAGATCCCTGTGCTCAAAGCTTTCAGGTGGAGATGAAGGAGGATTTCCAAGGCATCAACTTGACATTGCCTGTAAGATACACAAAACAGTCAAAAGTGGACCCATCATTACGATCAAGAGTAACCTAGAAGTTAACACAATACTTAAATTAAAAACTTTCACTCTCGCTCTCAGTTCCAGCTTCTCATTTTACAGCCTGTAGGTTGTGCTCAGCATCCAGCTCCTACTAGAGCAGTGGTGGGCAATTATTTTTCAATCAAGCAGACTTGTGCAATGCAAGCATTTCAAAATAAAAGCTAATTTAGATCATCTAATTCATTTCTTTAGCCCAGACCTGGGCGTCATATGGCTGGATCTGGCCCGCATGATGGTTAAAAGCTAAGCTTTAGCCTTGTTAGGCTAAACTTTAACCTCATAAATAAAATGGCCCGTGAGCTGTACAAAGCCCATGTCTTTACTAGAGCATACATTGACAACATGATTGGTTTTCAAAAAAGGCTCATGAATTTCCCACTGCAGTTGGGAGCTGTTCTTTTTCAGAAGCTCTTTCCTAAACAAGAGTAAATAGCATATGTTCAGCCATGGATTTTTCCACTGGAGAAATATTTTATTAGCAAAACTGTGGACACAGAATCAATTCAAGTAAGTCAGTGCCAGTGTTCAAGTTGAAACCCAGAGTGCGTTTATGCTTTGAATCAAATCAAATTGAACTTAATTTATATATCCCCGATTTTAGAAAGACTGCAGTTCAAGGTGCCTTGATATAACAAAACAGAAACATTTACAAAAAAATGTCTTTTCGAAATAACACTAAATAAGTAGATCAGTAGGGTTCAGAGAAAGTTTCTTAATATAAATCCTCAGATTTCTTTATTTAATATAAAAGTAACTTATAATTTTAGCATCCTGTGTTTCTGTGGATTTTTAATTCACTATAGGAGTAAACATCCACAGGACTAAATCATATTGAACACTAATAAAATAATAATAATAATAATAATAATAATAAAATTTTAATCAGTTAAAAGCAGCAAAAGATCTGCAGACTGCATCATTCATATTGTGTGACCACATCGGTTTTGGACTTTTTTTTGCTGCATATTCACAACTGAGACACAAATAAGAAAAAAAACCACATCCGTGCAACAAAACAGCTAAACACTGTAGGTTTCAATTGCAGTGCGCAGTCCTCAAAAACATCCAGTTGATGTTTTATGAGCATATCTCATACTGCTGCCATGATGATAGTCATGGCTGCAGTAGGAAAGACAACACAAGCACCCAAAACTGCAGGACCATTTGATTCATCAAACTGGTAATGTCTCTGTAGTGAATTTTATTCAGAGAGAGGGCCTCTTCATGTCTGAGACTGGTTGCAGACTTCTTTTAATCAGGGCCTTACTTTATAGCAGCCTGCGAGTATTTATTCAAATGGAGAGTGGTGGTGGGTTAGTTCAGAAAATAGGTGAGCGCTCAGCCACAATAAAGTGCTTGATGGCAGCATTTTACTGACAAGTAGAGGATGGATGCTGAAAGCTGACATTTTTCCCTCCAAACTACCTTAAAATAGAGCCATTTGTGTTTCTACCCAGCAATCTGCACATAGTCTACTCATTACAGCTCTGCACACTGTAGGGTTGTGATGCCAAGTAACAGGGTGGTACAAGTCAAGTCAGTGAGTTTGAAAACATGGAAGCATTTTATTTTTGTTGACATTGTTTCTCTGTCCTGTATTTAACTGAGTAATTGAGACTTGCTGCCCTTTGATTTGTTGGTTTATGGTAAGTAGTAATCCTCCTCGCTTTTCAAGCATAATCATGACAGTGAATTGGGCAATTAATGTCTAGTGTTCTCACTACATGCTGTTTTTTTTAGGTCACTGAAGGTGCATCTGAAGAGCCTTCTACCACCGTCCATCTGCCCCCTGCTCTAAAACGTGCCGCCAAAGGGACAAGCAAAGCCATCTGCACATTCTTCAAGAACAACTTCCCGTTTCAGGTGAGGCTCACTTTGCCTTCAGTCAAAACTGGCAGTTTAACAGATGTCAGCACAATATCACATGCCTGTGTGTGTGTGTGTGTGTGTGTGTGTGTTGTGGCAGGAGGGTCAAAACGACGTCAGGATTCTCAACGATGTGGTGGAAATCACTGTGGAGAATGAGGTCATTACCGATCTGCCTGAGCCAATCAGGATTGACTTTCACCATGAACCCATACCTGTAAGTTGTGTATTTTTTGTGTCACAGGTTACACGTTTTTGTCTGAATTCACAATTAAACAAGGGTTTTGTGACTCACACAATGAATTGATAGAACAAATTCACAGAGAATGTCTCACTGAGTTATGAATAGGACAGTTATATATTTTAATTGACAGCCACATAACAGCATCCGTCCATCTGTCCACCTTACTCATACACTAATTAAGTTTGACAAATGAATCATTTTAAGGTCAGCCTCACTGTAACATCACAATGATCTATGAAAATACATCTGGCCATTGTTTGTAATTTTCAGCAAAATTCCACAACTTGGTGAGTTATAAGCAACAAAGAGGTAACGCTTAACAGCAGAAATGTTGCAGAGCCCAGACAGTTCCCCTGGAATTGAAAACACAACTGGTGTAAATGTTTTGTTTAATGACATCACCTTTGTGTGGCTATTGTGTCAATGCAAATTACCACTCAGTTTAATTTTTTACCTTACATTGTGCAATAACCGATGGCTCCTCTGTATATTATCAAGGTAGTTTATTGCTTACACACACACATACACACCCTTAAACCCACAGTAAAGTGTCATCTCTACTAATTTTTTTCTAATTATTATCTATTAATATTAACAGTGTGACTTGCAATATGTGGTGGTATTTTTTTCATGAAGGGCAGTCATGGATTATTTTATTAATAAATAATTAACCACAAATAAATGAAGACACTCCTTATTCCCCCATTTTATGGACAAAAACATTATGTATTTCACCAAATTTCACCAGTTGTTGATCAGATTACAAACTGAGCTCATCAATAAACTTTAGGACAATAAATCCACAATGAAGTCCTGCTTCAGTCTCATGAGTAGAGTCGTTAGCATTAGGATTGAAACAAGTGTCAGAAATTTTGATTGGTAAATATTAAATGAGAATCGAATCTACTTCAAATAATGTGTCACAATAAATAACCGTGATATACTGTCAAACTCTACTTAAGGGAGCAGTTAGCACATAACCTCAATTATTTCTGTTTTAACCAAAGTTTTTGCCATGTCGCCAGCAATGAACTTGGCTCGCTCTAAAAAACGTGTACACACGCTCAAAACAGCATGAGGTGCAAACAGTCTCACTGCACATTCTCTGTTCATGAATACAGATTCATTAGGAGTGTGCGTGTTTTTTTTTGTTTGGTTTTTTTTTTTTAATGTGGCTGCATGATTTATGCATCTGGCTCCAGCTGTTCCAGCCACTGCTATCAAACGAATTAATGTAGTTGTGACTTTATTAATGTGAACAATAATGTCCAACATCTCTCTCTCTCCCTCCTACTTCTTTATGTCAGACAAATCATTCAAGGAAATGTGTTTCATGGGACACCAGGAAAGGTCAGAACCAAGCTTACACAGAGTTTTGATTCACAGTCCATCCGTGGTGGATGATAATGAAGAATATTTAAGTCAGTGTTGTGTGTCTCTAGATCCTTTGCAGGTCAACTGGTTGGTGGATGGATGTGAGACACAACAGAAAGCAGAAACTCACACCGAGTGTCTCTGCAACCATCTGACTTATTTCTCCGTACTGGTGGTGAGACACGTTTGCTGATGGAATGAAGAAAACGCACAAACAGAATCAACATGTGTTTACACAAATGCTGCATAGACGCTGTTACATCTTTCAATTAAGTTTGATGAAATACAGACTAAATGTACACAGTCTCACACTGAGCTGTACCTTTTTGTCATTGCTTTGTTCCACATGATAGCAACTGGAGCTGCGACCAGTGCGCCACCTTCTGGCGTTGACAGTCATTACATCACTGGGCTGCCTTGTGTCAGTCATCAGCTGTGTCATGCTTATCACTTTTCTCTGCAAGAAAAGGTAGAACTCCATTTTCAGGAAAAATGTTCAGTCTGCTGTATTAAAACAAAAGTTTAGTTACAAAGTAATTGTTCCTTACCATCCTGTTCTCCCTCCATCAGACGATTTAAGGAGCCGTCCTTGCCCATTCACTTAGGCTTGGCTACATCTCTTGCTCTCCTCAACCTGCTTTTCTTCTTCACTGGGATCCTTGCCAACCTGGGAAAGGAGCGTGTATGCATTTGGGTGGGGGCAGGCCTACACTACGCCCTCCTCAGCTCCTTCAGCTGGATGGGCATTGAAATTTTTCATACCTTCTGGTTGGTGTACATGGTTTTCAGCCCTCTCCCTAAAGACATAGGAAAGTTATGGAGCCTGTTTGGCTTTGGTAAGTGTGTAACATAATATTTGTAAGAATTCTATTTTTTATTGAAGGCAAACATGACATGAACTTATTGCCTTTGAAAACTTGTCTCCAGGGCTCCCTGCTGTTCCGGTTTCGATCTTGGTTCTAGTGGGTGACATATATGGAGTGAGAAAGATTATACCAAGTGATGATATCTCCAACCCATATCTGATGTAAGTAAGAATATTTAGATAAAGACATGTGGCATATGCAGCAATGCTTGGATAGTTGATGGAGTAATAAATGGAAAAGCTGCACAGCCCAAAAACTACTTCGAGTTGCAATCAAAATTATTCAACCCTCATTGCATTTTAGGTTTATAGGCAAAATTTTTAATGTTGAAGATGTTTACAATAAACAATACAAGACCAGTTTAAATAGTTAAATAAAATTAATATTACAAGGATTTTATCCAAATTCAACACTAAATCCTACTTTCATTGACTGCTGCAGTCTTACAATTATTAATCCCCTTGAAGAGAATTCCTCCTAAGAGCACGCATTTGCAAATCAGGTGTGGTCTCAAGCACACCTGATGCAACCAATCAAGGGCTCCATTAGTTGCATCAGATGTTTTTGAGATAGAACAGGTCAAATACTTTAACTGTTGACTATGAATTTTGTTTGATTGCATGTTAGAAATATGGCTAAATTGACCAAAATTTTCCCAGAACAGATCCTTGCTTTGCACAAACAAGTAAAAGGATACAAAAAGATAGCAAAGGCGCTGAATGTTCCTAGAGATACAATCGGAGGCAGAGTTCACAAGTTTAAAGTTAAAGGAATAGTGGCTACATTACTTGGACGTGGCAGAAAGAGGAAGCTATTAACGGCTGCAACCGGAGTCCGGAGGAGGCAGGTGGTCAAAAACCCTTTACTGACTGCAAAAGACCCGCAACAAGACTTGGTGCTAGCAAGCGCTGAGATTTCAGTTCCACAGTTAGGCGAATACAGAACGCCGTAGGGCTCTATGCCCGAACTCCAAGACGTAGACCACTGCTGATCTAAAAGCACAAGAAAAGTTGGATACAATTTTCTCAAAACTATATAAAGAAACCAGAGGTTTTGGGATTCTGTTCTGTGGAGCGATGAAACAGAACTGGAACTTTTTATAGCTGTGGATCAGCAGTATGTTTGGAGGAGAAAGAATGAAGCATATGATGAAAAGTATACCCTGCCTAAAGTGAAGCATGGTGGTGATGCAGGGATGCTCTGGGGCTGCTTTGCTTCCTCTGGCACTGGAAACCAGCAGCGTATGGAGGGCAAGATGGATTCAACCAAGTATCAGGAAATCCTGGGAGAAAATGTCATTCCATCTGTGAGGAAACTGAAGCTAGGGTGTAACTCTACCTTCCAACAAGACATTGATCCCAAGCATACCTCAAAGTCCACCAAGGCTTGGTTTCAGAAGAGGTCCTGGAAGATACTACAGTGGCTATCACAGTCGCCTGACTTGAACCCATTTAAAATCCCTGGTTGGATTTGACAAAGGGTGGTTGACACATGCAAATCCAAGAATATTGCTGAAGTGGAGGCCTTTGGCCATGATGAATGGGTTAAGTTTACCCAGGAATGCTGCCGGAAGCAGGTGGCTGGCTATGCATCACGTTTACAGCAGGTCATAAAAGCAAAAGGGTGCTCTACTAAGTACTAAAGATGCTTGTCATGAAGGGGTTGAATAATTTTGAGACTGCCGAAGTCATTAATAGTGGCTTTTGTGTTTAATTTGGAGAAATCAGCTGTAATGTGACACAAACAATTCCCCCCTCAGGAATCAATAAAGTGATTCTGATTCTAATATTAGTCGTGTTGAGCTATATAAATTGTTCTTGTTTAATTTGTTTATTGCAAACAGCTGCTATTTTGAACATATTACCAATAAACTTAATTTGCAGTGGGGGTTGAATTATTTTGATTGTAACTGTATGTAATTTGAATACCGTTTGCTGTACTGCTGTTTTATTGGTCCTTTCTATGATTCTTGGCTTTCTCTCCTTTAAGTGTATTTGGTGTTTCCAGGTGCTGGATGAAAGAAAACAATGAGGCTATGCTTGCTCATTATGTCATCAACATTACGATCCTGGTCACCTTGGTCTCCTCTGGCCTTGTGATGCTATTCCTGGTCTACAGGAAAATCCAAGCCAGGGATGAATGGAAGCAGAACCGGGTGGTTTTTCTCAGTATCTGGGGGCTGAGCTGCCTCTTTGGAACAACGTGGGCGCTGAACTTTCTGGACTTTGGACCCCTCTCTGAATTGGTTCCTTTCCTCTTCTGCATCCTCAACTCCTTTCAAGGTCAGTGCTTATGATGCGGACTTAGAAACTTTCAAGGCACCAATTGCTTTGTTATTTACCTGCTGTTAACCTGCAATTTTGGGGTAGCATGGTGCCCCCAGACTTAAAGTTGGACATTTTTGTCACCCATGCAAATGTACCGATCTAGAAGAAGGGAAGAATTAAGATGAACCAGGAAAAGCTGCATATGTTGTTGTTTTTTTTGTCTTAGTTGTTGTGATTTGGGTTTTGGTTTTTGTTTTTTGTTTTTTTTTGCCCAACACAATTGCCACTTTCACAGAGGGTTAAACTATATTTAGTCAGTCTTTGGACAGCGGTATTTTCATTGTTGGCACAGAGATTTGTCCATTGTATCAGTGTGGGAATGAGACAATAGCCATGGTTAATCATGGCACTCTGTTTCTCGGGCCTATCAGTGCAAAAGCTACTTCCTCTCACATGCAGCACATTTTGTTTTTGATCCAGGTCCAAGAATTCAACTTATTAACCCCACTGTTGCTACACATTGGGAGTTAGGAAAGAGGAATCTATAGGCTCACCAGCAAACACGTGACAGTTTAATCATGACGCACAATCATCCTTGTATATAAAGGCAGACTTCCATGTGGTCTTTGACTATAAATTAGATTTAAAGTGTATGTCAGTGTGGTGAAAGTATCAAATAGAAATACTAACAGCTTGTATTAAGACTGAGCTTCAGGACACCAGGACACCAGAACCCTCAATGGACTTTGCAGGATTTGGTTTCTCTGAGTAAATTCCTGAATCTGTTACATACTTATTGGATATTGTGGAAACTAAAATGGAAGGTGGATGAATGACTCTTACCTCTGGTCTGTTCCACCAGGTTTCCTTCTAATGCTACGGTTCCTCATGCTGGAGAGGATGCGGAAACAAACCGATGGCTCTTCAAGCAATAGCTCTGGATCTACCAGGCAACAAATGTTACCAACTCAGGAAAAGAGCTAAATGGAGGGGAGGGCGGGACATAAAAAAAAATAAAGTGGAAAGGCTATAGCAGTCAAGCCTTTTCATGTAAAAATTAACTTTTCTTATCATTGTAAATTATATATTGGAGCACAAATGAAGAGTGAATTTCAAAGTGATCCCAACAAACAGTTAAAAAGGTCTTTGCACATCCTAAAGTATCATCCCTCTGGTGTCACTTTAAATATAGCACCAGTAGCATTAGCAACAACTTACAACTGATTGAAAATGGACTTCAGTCAGTCACTCTCACATTGTTTTTATGAGTCATCTCATGAGGTGAAGTAAAATAGCAAAAGTTGTTTCTGTGCATTTCACAAATTATCATTTTCTTTAAGGTTTTGAAATCAAGCTAGCTGTAGTGCAGAACTGTGCAGCGTCTTATCCTGTCAGTCAGCCGTAGCTAAATCCTCCAGGAGCTAATAGCTGTGAACTGCGGTACATGAGGACCAGAGGCCACATGCTGATGACCGCCATGAGTCATAACCACCCCTCATGTAGCCCCTGATGGGTTAGAAGAGCTAGACTCATTCATAAACCTTTAGAAGAGAATATTTCTGCACTGCTTCCCGGCTGTTGAATGAAAGCACATCTCCATAAGATTTGTTTTTAGAGAATATTTGAATATAAAAAGACAAAAATTTTGAAAGTGTCTCTTTATTCTCAGCTACATATGACTCTCACAGTTTAGGAGCTTAGGTTAATACAATTGTATAACTGCTGGGTGTATTTACATCAGCTGATTTAGTAAACAGAATGACGCTGTGTGAATGATTTGATTCTTTATCTCTGGGGCAGTGGAGAAGAAAACACTCAGGAACTAATATTACAGACCTGGAGTCTGTATTTATTAAATACCTAGACTGGCTCTAGTCGAAAAAAATAAAAGAAAATATTTGAGCTGGAGATAAAGTTGATTTTAGGGAATCTTAGGCAAATAAATGATTGTGAGTTACTGTGTCGTGATTTCCATTATTATATTGTCAGTAAAGAAAAACTATAGATCTATTGTTGAACTGCTCGTTGAACCTTAAATAAGCTTTTTAATTTTGGTTTTTATGTCATATACGCTTTTTGTTTTACAGAAACTACTTTTAAAGTAGCACTTAAGATTTTCAGTCTTTTATAGATACATGGAACCTCAGTGAGCTGTCTCATCTTGTGCTCTGATAAGCATAATTGAAGTCTGTGTTAGCTATTGTAAATTATTCACCCATTAATTTACTCTGCATACATACTGCATATGAAATCTTCTGTCAGTTTTCATCTTCAAAATGGACCAAATGCATTTAAATTCAGTCTTAGTTTAAACTATTTTTAAGCATTTAGTGAAAAGTATAAATTTAAAATTCCTTTTCAAGTAGCATTTTGCTCATCTCCAGCACAGCCCATTATGGACTTGTTTAGATACTGTGACATTTGCACTGTTTGGTGTTGTAAAGATAAACATTATGTCATTTGAGTTATTGTGTACATTTGAGTTTTTTTTTCTGTATATAGAGTATTAATAAAACTTTTGGTTATGAAAACTGTGTGCATGAGTTCAGCAGTGCGCCATAAGCACATTCAAGGTTTGCTGCCTTCCTGCTCTGTCATGCCTCCTTATCTTTCGCTTGAGTGTTTCCTCCCTGGAGCTTTTAGATTTGTTTTTGTCATCACAAACATGCTCCTTGTTTCCCACTGAAATTCTCTATGTCCCTGCTACATGCGCCTACATGCACACCAAGCTCATAATAGCAGATTTCGTCTTGGAACAGACTGACTTGTCTGTCCTTCAGAATAATAAAGGCCCCACTTTTTAGCTTTATTTTGTATCTGTGGAGCTATCCGATGCAGACATGGCAGCTCCTTGTGAGATAACAATGGTCTCAGACTGCTTTACGTTAAAGGATGTGGCTGCTCCTCCACCAACATGACCACAAGAGAAAGCTTTCATAGGTGTTCAGTGACCCAACATGTAGTTCTTCATGATTTTGTTCCCTACTTCTTCCCTACTTCAAAAGACCAAGTTAAAAAGTACAATACAGTAAAATTACTGTTGATAATGAAATTCACGTTTAGGGTTACGTGATATAACACACATCTGTTTCTTGGTTAACAACCCTGTCTCAATATGTTCTATCAGTTTCTCAGCACAGGGACATTTTGACAGGTCTGTGCTCTATAATTGCATGAAATGACCATGAATGGGTCCAGTACTTTAAGGCACATTTCTGTACATTGTCCTTTACCAAACTCCAGTTTTGTCTCTGTGTGTCTTGAGTGTGTGTGAACAATGGCATAGGTCACTCGTTGATGACAAAAGGCCCGTCCTCTCTGCCCCTTGCTCCTAGCAGGGCCACTCTAATTACATATCTGCAGCACTGTGTCAAGCTTGGTGGCAGTCTCATGACACTGTTATTATGTTTATGTCTATGTCTATTTTATGTAATAGACAGATACTTATTAGTGAAATCTGACAATACCAACACTTTGCTAGTACAAAAATCATAATTCAGGGTTTACTTCAAAAGCAACTCTTATTTATGATTTGAAAACTTTATTTTAAATCTGTTCAAAATTGTGATTGTCAGTCATATATTGACATATGCCTTGCCTATAGACATTTATAATGATTCTTTGTGTATATCTGTATAGGATTAAACAGACATGTATGCATACACTATTTACACTACAGTATTTATTGAGCAGATAGACCTGTTCAGAATTATTGTTATTATTGTTGATGATGGTAATAATAATAATAATAATAATGGCAGCATCCTCCTTATACGGAGACCAAAGTGTGAAATGGCCTAAACTGTGATGGAAATCTAAAGGTTCCTGCTTTGCTGTTGTTTATTTGTTGTCTGCTCTTTGACAGTAGAAATGTTTGTTTTTCTTTGGTTTTTTGTTGTTGTTGTTTTCCAGTGTTACCGTAACACACATGAAGAGTGGCTGTGGCTTGTGAGAGTCACATGACGCCTCCTGTGAGCCGCAGGAGCGGCAGCAGCCAGTTGCAGGCTGACCGTCATCCCGCTCAGGAAGGAGCCTCACCGGGAGGTAAGACCGACTGGGATCACGGCCCCGAGGCTGGTGGTGCTGAGAGGGGATTGTTGCCGCCGGGATCCGGACCTGCCGGTGGACACAACCTGGAAAAAAGGCAAGTCCTGTTTGTTTGCAAGGCGCTAGAAGAGACAGCGCTGAGGATGAGGAAGGGGACACTCGGGGACGATGAGTCCTGTTTGACCCCATGTTGTATCTCTTAGTGACAGCAGATGTGTTTGTATTCATGGCAGGTGGAAATTATATTTGTGTTTGTTATTTCTTTTTTTGGGGGGGGGGGGGATTTGGGATGATGAGTAGATGAAAGACAAAGACTCATCTAAAATGACCCAGTTCTTACACAGTAAGCTCTGCCGGACAGTGATGTTTTCACGTTGTTATAACAGGCTCAGAAAAACATTTTACTCTCAATATTTCTGCATCCTGTATTAACCGCATTTCTTTCTTTGACCGTCCTTGTTTTTTTATCACATGACCGGCTTCCTTTGAGCTGCCCCTGTTTAACCCGGTTACCTGTAGGACCCATGGGGCCTTTCTTACAGACATTTAACCTTCCCTCCGATTGTGCTAAAGTCTGACAGAACACACAAAAAGAAAGATTTCTACACCGGTTGCGATAATTACTAATAATAATAATTGTGGCTTTATTGTGAAAGGTAGAAGCGGAAGTGTGGTTTACTTTCTTTAGACATCGTCTATTTCAGTGAGACAACGCTAAGAGGTCTCTAATGCTTTATGCCCTTATTTATTATCAGGCTACTGCTATGTGTCTTCATGCAGCTGACACTGTCCCAGGAAATAGATGGGTCCGTGCGTAATACGGAAGTTGGTGGAAAAAACCTGGCTGGATTTTCAGAGTTAATGCTGCAACTTATGAGGACCCCTTTTTCTATAAGCTTTTCTAAGGTGTCACGGTTTACGTTTACTTAAACATTTCAAAAATGTGTAACATGATAAAGCCAAAAATAAAAAATAAAAATAAAAATAAAATAAAATAAAAAGACATTTGTCCTCTGCATTAGATGAAGAAGGAGGTGATGGAATTTGCCAAAGGTTGTCGGCCAAATTCCAACCCAGGACATCACAGTGACATGAAGAGCATCTTAGACCTTGCCGGCTGCTCCACTGTATGTTCCAGCTCTAGCTGTAGATCGCACATATGTTTCACCTTCAGGCTCATTAACCAAGATGCATAATGTTTGACACATTTCACGGGCTTACAGACATGCACAAGTTCACATACAAAGACCCACAATACTTTAAGCTCCATACTGAAGTGGCTTGAGTCAGGCATCAGACAAAAAGCATCGCCTTTCACAAGCACACAAGCCCCAGCTCACTGTGACAGCAGTTCAGTCAGGTTTACAGCCATGTTACACAGATAGCATGGTTTAGTTATAACCCAGAGTACACCCTGGTTCAACGGCTCAAGTCTGGCCCGCGATTATTAAATGCTACCTCCACATCTGGACCAATTTTGGTGCTCACAAAGAAAATCTTTCAGCTGTCAGACATCACTGGCGGATAAGAACCTGAATTCACCCCGATGTGGAGGTTTATAGGCCAGCCATGTGAAAATATGGCTGTCATTAATGGTTTTACTGTGATTATGAAAATGAGGGGACAGTTTGGATTGCAGGGTTGTGTGTGACACCCCGGGGCTTTCTTGCTGTTGTAAAGGACAGATGGACAGTTTTCTCTGGGTAACAAAGGGTGGAGGTGTGGGCAGGAAGGGGGGTTGATTTGGTTTGGCTGTGGCAGAAATCAATAGATTTAGGTGGATTTACACATATGAACAACAGAAGAGTAAAATGACATGAAAAAGGCATTTAAAAACAGTAAAACTGTTTGACACAGTGGTCAAGGGGTTGGTGCATAAACCATGTGGGCACAAATGCCCTGAGCAGTTGAGCTCCCTGTTGAACTATTATTATAGCATGTCCCATTTACTCTGTCTCCACACAGTCCTATCAGAATATAAAGGCACAATTTGTAGAAAAGAAGCAGACATTAGCCCTGCCCATCACCTCAGGTTGTTCTGTTTCTCTTCTATGCTCCGTGGTTTATGTTTCTGCTGTCACTGCCCTCTATGTTATCGGCTCACCCAAAAGTTCCCCGTCTTCCCTTATGCTCTCAGTTCAAGCCCTGACCTTTCTGTTCCGGGTGTTTCCTCCAGTAGTGACCAAATACCCATTACAGGAGACTGACTGATTGGCAGTGAGCTCCGACAATGACTTTGTACATCTGGATGTTTGGCACAGGTTGATCCAGAGGCTGCCAGATAGGGACCAGGACCTACCAGGACCTGCCTGTCCATAGCCAGTCCTCTGCTCCTGCTGGTTCAGCCCCAAGACGACTGCACCATGGCTCAAGGCGAGGAATCCAAGACGTCCAATGGCAGTGCTGGCCACTCCTCCGGTCTTTTGGAGGAACCCAAAGAAAGCATGCAGCTGAAGAAGGAGATCTCGTTGCTCAACGGAGTCAGCTTGATCGTAGGAAACATGATCGGCTCTGGCATCTTTGTCTCCCCTAAGGGCGTGCTGATCTACAGCGCTTCTTACGGGCTGTCGCTCATCATTTGGGTTATTGGGGGCCTGTTCTCTGTGGTGGGGGCCCTGTGCTACGCTGAGCTGGGAACAACCATCACCAAATCAGGGGCATCGTACGCCTACATCCTGGAGTCCTTTGGTGGCTTCATCGCGTTTATTCGCCTGTGGACGTCTTTGTTGATCATTGAACCCACCAGCCAGGCAGTCATAGCCATTACATTTGCAAACTACCTGGTGCAGCCACTCTTCCCAACGTGTGAGCCACCATACTTAGCAGCCAGGCTAATCGCAGCGGCATGCCTATGTAAGTACACTGGGTGAACGCTCTGTCCCTCTGCTGTTTGCTCATGTCTGCCTACCTGCTCCTACAGGAGTGGACTCAACAATAAGAACGTGTCTGAAGCTTTCTTCTCTCCAAAGGCCTGCTGACGTTCATCAACTCCGCCTACGTGAAGTGGGGCACCCGCGTGCAGGACATTTTCACCTACGCCAAGGTGGCGGCCCTCATCGTCATCATCACCACTGGCATCGTCAAGCTGTGCAAGGGTGAGTGAAGCGACAAAGCAGAGCAGGGAATGTTCAGTGATGTTGGCAGCTGAAAGTGGGCTTGCAAGGCGGGTGAGTGATGTTCATTGGATCCCCTGCAAACGAGACCACATGACGCATGTGATGATGGCTGCTGTCAAGTGAAAATAGCCTTGCCTCCTGGCAAAACATGTCATGATGTTTTTGGATGTCATGTGACTGTTAAGTGTTGGCATTTTACTCCTTTGCAGAGTAGTCGAAATGACCGTATTTTTTTTACACAATTTCAGTTTTTCAAGAATTTAATATTTTTGCGTCCGTCTTTGCAATTTCAAATTATCGGTTACATTAATTGAAACACTAGTATAGACTCAGAGATGTGTAGTGGAACCAGTAGCATTGACGCAAGCAACAACACTTGACCAGATTAAAGTGCAATATATTTACTGAAAGCTTGAAATCTCTCCGACCAATAGCTGTGTCCCATTTCAGGGGCCACATCCTTCTGACGCCTTTCAAAGGCAAATTTAGACCTTGAAAATTTAGAGCAATGAAAATGATACGGCAGCAAACATCACAGACAGAGAAAGCCACTTTTAAAGCTAAGTAACCTAGGGACCTAGGCAGTGGCAAAAGCAGTGCTAAGGACTCACACAGCTGAGGACGCAAAGGGAAACTCCTGCCTAGGTCAGATGGTCTTGTTTAAGTTCGGCTTTCATGGGGCCACACCTTTGTAGACCACAATAGCCCCTGAAATGGGACACAACCATCCATAACGGAATAAGGACTGATCAACAGCAGACAGAAATTAAACAAGTGTTTATTTTCTTTTTTTACTTCCTGACATGGCTGCAGTAACATATCCCTGACTGTTCCTTTATGTGTCTCAGGTTACACTGCCCATTTTGAATCATCCTTTCAGGGATCATCCACAGACCCAGGTGACATCGCTCTGGCGCTCTACTCTGCCCTCTTCTCTTACTCCGGGTGGGACACCCTCAATTTTGTCACTGAGGAGATTAAAAACCCTGAAAGGTAATTTCCCCCTTTATTTCCAGAGGAAGTCAGAACACTTGAATCTGCCTGGTAATGATCCAGTGTCCCGCTGTCCCAGGAACCTTCCCTTGGCCATTGCCATCTCTATGCCCATTGTCACCATCATCTACATCCTCACCAACGTGGCCTACTATGTCGTTCTGGATGTTAGTGCTATACTTGCCAGTGATGCAGTGGCAGTGGTGAGTGAGGTACTCTGTTAAAAGATGATGTATGAGTCTGTGTGTGCGAGTATAATCCAGTTTATGTGCCTGATTCAGACTTTTGCAGATCATACTCTCGGTGTGATGAGCTGGACCATCCCCATAGCTGTGGCTCTGTCCTGCTACGGAGGTCTCAACGCCTCCATTATCGCTGCCTCCAGGTAGAAAACACACACCAAAATCTGCACTAGTTGCTTTATGGTAATTGTTACAGCTTAAAAATCCAGTCTTCATTGACACTGAGAAGAGACTAGTCCTTTGTCTGGAGCTTTATCACTTTTAATTCATGCGTGTTGTATCCAGGTTGTTCTTCGTGGGCTCCCGTGAGGGTCACCTTCCAGACGCTCTGTCCATGATCCACATAGAGAGATTCACTCCGGTCCCTGCTCTCATCTTTAACGTATGAAAGTGGATTAGTTTCATGCGCATAGTAAAGAAAGGAAAAGAAATATTGGCAGGATACTGTAAGATCAGGGCCTTCTCAGTGTGCTCGTTTCCTTCTCTGTGTTAGCTGATTAGAAACTCCCATCATAAGTAAAATCCAAATTTGATGTTGATGGGAACTGAAAGTATCTGGCTGCTTGTTGAACTGTTCCCACCCCCATTTTCTTCCTCTGGTCACTGTCCAGTGTGTCATGTCGCTGATCTACCTGACAGTGGAGGACGTCTTCCAGCTTATCAACTACTACAGCTTCAGCTACTGGTTTTTCATGGGTCTGTCTATTGCCGGTCAGATTTACCTCCGCTGGAAGGAGCCCGACAGGCCCAGACCGCTCAAGGTGAGACCAGTTACACACAGTGACCATAGTTACGCAATGTGTGATCCACTGGGTCTGGGACATGTAATTGACAAAAACTTCAAGTTGAAGCTTATTATTGTCATTACAGCCAAGCCTATTTGCGTATATATATATATATATATATATATATATATATATATATATATATATGAGAGAGAGGGGGAGACACGTATGTATAGATATATATATAATGGATAAAGAGGAGAGAAATTCCGTTTGTCAATTGGCAACAGATCAGAGAAAAAGAATAGGTGGGGAAAACAGTCATTTAAAAAGTAAAACATGAACAATAAGGTTTTAGCAATAAGTTCAAAAAGTGAAACCTATGCAAATGCTAAAATATGGCACAATGGTACAATATATGCATACAATAATTGAAAAGGTAATTTGGTCCGCATGTATCATGTATCTTGTTCATGGTGCTTAGCTGTTTGTAAAGTCATATGGCTTGTGGACAGAAGCTGTGCAGTCTCGCTGGTCTAGCTTTGATAGAGTTATATTTCCCGGCTGGCAACAGCGAAAACAGTCCATTTGCAGCGTTTCCCAAAACCAAATGCATTTTACATGAATATCTATTCTTTAGCAGATGCTGACTTTTTTTAATTAATCAAAGATTTTAAAGGTCCAATATTTTACATAGTTTTATCTGAAGTTTTAATATCCATCAAAATATGTGGTTATAAAGTACTAAAAACCATCTTAGTGTAGTTTTACATTGAGTACATCTGGGTCAGTCAGCCACTCAGAAGAGAGGCTCTCATCCTCTCCTCTGATTGGCTGGTTGTTTTCTAATACAGAGAAACCGAATCCTCCCAGGTTGGTGGGACTCTCGGCTTGATCTGAGGCCGATGCTCGCTTTGTTGTGGCATCACAAAGACCCAGAAGTCCCGGCGGCTGGTTTTAAGACTCAGTTTCTGAATACAGACTGTGAGAATTTTTCATAGGACTGAGACCTTTGATACCTCAACTGTATTAATACAGAACCTGGACCTGATTTATAACCAAAGACCACATTTAGACTATATGGGGCCTTTAAATGAGGAAGTTTTTCGCTGTATTTCCAGCTCATGCTCACTTGTGATGTCTTTCCCGGCAGCTGACTCTGCTGTACCCGGTGGTGTTCTGTATGTGTGCTGTTTTCCTGGTGGCAGTACCTCTTTACAGCGACACGCTCAACTCTCTGATTGGCATTGCCATTGCCCTGTCAGGTGTTCCTGTCTACTTCCTGGGTGTCCATTTACCAGAGTCCAAACGACCACCTGTCGTCACAAAGCTGCTGCGTGAGTTTACCACACACCTGGCACTAAAGGGCAACACTTTTTCAGTTCAACACATTCCTTGCCCTCTCTCAACAACACCTTGTTGTCTCTTCCTGCAGGATCACTGACTCACTTCACCCAGTACACCTGCTATTGTGTACTGACAGAGTTGGACAAGAGTGAATAGGATCCAGAGCACCTCAAACACTTTACCAAGCAGTCGCTGCATCCTGGAAGATGACAGTCGCATAAAGGGACAGGAAAAGGGAAACTAGATTTATGACTGCTACTGTACTTTACACTTTCTAAAGCTCTCAGTCCTCACTGACTTGTTTACAACACAGATCGTTTGCTGCCACAGATGCACATGTTCGTTTGTAGACTATTCCTGGATTTCAAAGACATCCAAGGAGTTTTAAACTTAAGCTGAATCAGTAAAGTTATGCTGTATATCATGAATATTATTACAAAAATTTCACTAAAAATTATCTACCTCCTCAGTTAACAGAATGGCACGTGTCTGTCTGATTTTACAGGCGCTGTTTAAAGACCCACAGGGACCTGATGAGGATCCAAGTGCATTTTATGATATAAGTTATAAGTTTATGATTTAAGTTATTGGAATTGAAAATATGTGAAGATGTGCTGATCTTACTGAGAATTAATGTACCATAAAGCATTTGTCATTGGTCTGCTGCTATGTAAATATATGGATTCATCATCCTGTTGTTGCCTTTATGTAGTTCTTTCTGTTCTTTGTATTGTGTGGCTATATGTTGAAACACAATATTGGCTGGTTTTGGCGGAGGTGGGTTCAGTGTCCGTGGAGTCTTCTGTCTAGCATTGTAGGAAGCTGGAAACTTCCTGTTCTGTTTATTTGCTTTAGACTTAATGACACTAAATCAATTAGGAACTGTCTAAAAGACCTCAGCAGACATTGAGACTAGGTCGAAATTTATCTCTTAAACTATACCTCATGCAAACTGGATCCCAGAATCTGTATTTAATCCTTAAGTTCTGCTGTAGTGGCCTTAACGATGTTGTACTTCGGCACGGGTCTCCCTTGTCCAGTGCTCTGAGTGAACATCATGTACACAAGTGCCATGTGACCTAAGGTGCATAATAAACTAAAGCGTACCTAATGTTTTTCTTTTTATTGTATTGATTCTGTATAATCATAAGGGAACTGCTTAGTATCAAGGGAAGGGATGTTCAAAAAGATTCTAAAATGAAGCATGAAACGAGGCAGCTTGTTTCCTGCAGTGTCAACAGGTTTGAATTCATTTGGTGTCAGTGAACCTCCATTTTATTATCTGCCTTTCAACCCTTCCTGGAATGTGCTGCATGTTTGACTCATGAAAGGTGAAGATAACAAAACATTTCCTAAACTCTAGACATGAGAGAAACATTTCCAATTTGAGAAAGGTTGTTTTGGATTTCTCAAAAGAAAAAAACGCTTTTTAACGTCAAACTCGCACCTATGGCTTGTATCGAGTTAAATTCAGGTTAAATCCTGTGTTTTTTTGGTCTTGCAAAGCTGGATGTCTTCCAACCATGATATGTTCATTTATTCATCTACCGCTTATTGGTCTCCGGGTACTGGAGCCAATCCCAGCACCTGGACACCACATTGGGCGAGGGAGGGGTACACCCTGGACAGGTCGCCAGTCCATCACAGGGCCAACACAGAGAGAGAGAGGAACAAACACTCACATGGACAATTTAGAGTCACCAATTAACCTAAACATGCATGTCTTTGGATGTTGGGAGGAACCCCACGCAGGCACGTGAGAACGTGAAAACTCAGCACAGACAGGCTGGGGAACCCACGACCTTCTTGGTGTGGGGCAACAGCGCTAACCACTATGCTGCCGTGCTGCCCACCATATGTCACTGTGATCATTTACTAACAGCCAACCTGCTCCTAAACAGATTATGTGGGGGATTGAGATCATCAGATTGAAGCCCTGCACTCTGACCAATCTAGTTTCTCAGAAAATGATATCACCAAGGATGATCGAATTGCGCTCAGATCGAATTGTCAGAGGATTGCTCAGAAGAAGGCCCAACAAAACAACAAAAGAGTTTTAAGGGCCCAACAAAACCTCACTCAGTGGGAGTTTTCTATATAAGACATATAGATTGATTAGATGGAGTGAGATCCATGTGTCAGCATTTAGACCCAAATGAGTCCAGAGATACCTGGAGGAGCATCGCTTTGCACAATAGTTCACAATCGCAGTGATGATCCGGGGGGGGGGGCAGAATATTGTTAACCCATGTGACAACTTCAATGTACGCCATGAATTCATGGGAATAAACAGATGTGATTATTGTCAGGTAAGTTTGTATAATAATAATAATAATAATATAATTTGCACATTTATAGTCTGCACTTTTCTACGTTGCCCTTCTCTACTGTTGGCCAGTGTGCTGCCTACTATCCCTGAAGAATGAATTGTTAGATTATATTTTTAATCTCAAATTATTTTGAGTGTATTATAATAACTAATAATTTAATCAATTAATGATATTGAGGGCTGAAGAAAATAGAACTCCGATCTGTTTTTGGTTTATTTTGAAAGCTTTGCTTTTATACACATCTACATATTTACAAAAATTTAATTCAACAAGCATCCAAGAACTTCAATGGGAATTGCTAAACCACACACACAAAAGAATCACCACGCTTTCACATTATGCAAAAATCTAATACACGAGTATACGTAAAATACACACAACCACCCAGCCGCACACACACACACACACACACACACACACACAACCGTGCACATAATGCAAACACCCTAAACTGCAACCGCACGGCCCAAGACGTCTCACTAACAGTTAACAGCACAAAGCATACGAGATATATCACACTAACGTGCAATATTTCTAACACGCATTCACTTTGGACAAACACCCACGCACAAATTCACTCCAGCACATAAAAAAAAACAAAAAACTAAACACTGGATCCCTCTGGAAGAAATACCTACACCGTAAAAGTCTGTGTAGTAAACAGATGGGTTTCTCACTGAAAAAAGGTGCGAGACTGCGTTGTGTCAACATTTTAGTTGTGTTGCGAGTTGGTGTCAGTGTGATACTTTGGCACATTAAATCCAACTTTTTGATTAAAGGGGCCTTGTTACATTTACTTTGAGCTAGGAACCTGATGCTACCCAAACTCCACAAATTGCTACATTTTTGATAAATTATTTGAGTTGTGTGTTCATTTCATGTACCAGCCTAGCAGTTGTTTCACTCCAGTCTCAGCTACACAGAGGTCTATGGAGTAGGCTGTTTACTGCAGAGAGGGCTGAGAAGATCCACTGACAGGTGTGGGTTGCGGGGGGGAATCAATCAGAACTGTATTTGTCTCCATCGTCATCTTCATCGTCTTCATCTTCACCAGGGCAGCCCAGCTCATGCAGTACTTCCCTCTGGTAGCGCTCCCAGCTCCTCCGGCTGTATGAGTGCTCCTCCTCCCAGTAGCCTGCAGCCACACGGAGCAAATCAGCTAATCAATGATGAGCAAGGACTGACGACAGGGTCCACTGTGATTGGACAGTCTGATAAAAGGCTGGCTATCACTAAGTGAAGTCAGAGAGAAGTTCTCTGACCTGAAACAAAAAGCCCAAATGCTTGATATGTGTTACAATGAATATTTTATTTTATCTGGTGTACCATTATTATTTATCTTAATGAAATATGCTCATGAAATGAGCTGGACTGGTGACCTGTCTAGGGTGTACCCCGCCCTCACTCAATGTGAGCTGGGATTGGTTCCAGCACCCCTGCGAACCAGAAACGGATAATTGGTAGAAGATGAATGAATGAATGAATGAATGTGATTATTGGACGATGGCATAGCTGAACATGGTTGATGCTTATTCTCACCTCTGCCTCCTGTTTATAGAGGTTGGTGGAGCTCTTGATTTTCGGCAAGCAGCCATACACTTTTAGAACGCTGCTACGCATTCTTTGTGTTTGTTTGAACGGATGGAAAAGAAAGAAATTAATGAATTTGATCTGCTTGTCACTCCAAGTTATTTTGGAAATAAATATTTTGAATCAGAGGAGAGAAGTGTTTGGGTCTCATGGTAATTTGGAAATATTTGATAGCACTTGAGCATGACAGACATGGATGTGTGTAAACCGGGAGCCCAGAGCATCATGTATAAGAAAAGATCACACTTTTACCTGCAACGACTGGAAGAAACATGTGAATAAACACTTACCGCCGTAGCGTTCCTCTCTTTCGCTGTCTGCATCACTTTCCTCATCCGGATAGTCATTCCTCCAGTTTCCCTCCTCATTTTCATCATCCTCGTCTTCATACACCTCTTCTTCATGAACAATGAGGTCAGGCACCTGAGACAGCAACAACAACGTCTTTATCAAAAAGCCTTATTTAGTTGACTTTAGAGAAATTGTTCATAATAGAATTAACCTAATATAAAATATAATAACTTTAAGGCATGAACACAAATTAACTATGCAAATATAACATGCAGCCCTACGATAGACTGGCGACCTGTCCAGGGTGTACCCCGCCCTCGCCCGCCCCCTGTGAGCTAGGATTGGCTCCAGCACCTCCCGCGAACCAGAAACAGATAAGTGGTAGAAGATGAATGATTGTAATATGCCATCACCTCTAATGGGTATGTATTCAGACCAAAACAAGAAGGCAGTGAGACATGTCACAGTTTCCGTTGCTTATTATTTTAGACTTGGCCAAAACTATTCACCCAAATAAGAGAAACACGCTTTACTTCTGTTATTGTCTCAACGTATTACTCTAGCCTCATCAGAACAGCAGCATACAGAGAAACAAACTCATGGCATTGATGGTACTGTGTTAGATCCCAACCATCACTCAGAGTGAATAAACCAAACACAAGCCAGACAGTAGGTCAAGCTGTTTGGATAAATATAGCAGAAACCAGGTGCATGTCAGTGTCTGTTGTTGAGTTATCCAAATAAAGATTTTACAGTTAACACAAAATGGGAGTTAACTCTGATCCCTTGCTTTCCCCAAGTTTACACTCTACTTCCCCCATGTCTTCATTCACTCACTCCGGTTTCAGCACTCATTCATCTGCCTGTCCATCCATCCACACACACCAGTTCTCCCTCATCGGCGTAGGCCCTGACAGACAGGATGTCCTGGATCCAGCCTGGTGTGGTCCTTTCCTGGTAATAGAGATCGTAGACGTAGTCCTCGTCCTGCTCCCGGTGCTCTTCCCCAAGTCTCTCTCCAGATATGCTCAGACGTTCCCGCAGCAGCTTTGTATTGTTACACAGGATGACCTCCGGCTCTGAGGGCAACATCTTCAGAAAGACAGAACCAGAGAATCATTTAACATATAAAAAAAGAAAAAATAATATAAAGACAGTAAATGCACAGCATCTGTGTGCCGATTATTGGAGCCACAATCCCTTCCCTGGATGATGGTAAATAGTTCTGACCCTAAAGATGGGTAATGGAATCATAACTAGACACCAGGACCAGCACAAATACTTTTATTCTGATTGCCGACCATTATCGTGCATTTTCCAGACTTTTCTAAGCTACTTTGAATGCTATAACAAGTTATTAGCCAATATAACAGGTAATACAAAAAGATGTATAGTCCAATGGTGAAAAATTGATCAATCATTGCAGTAGGGCAGGTAATCTCCACATATGACCCCAAGGAGAACCACACCATTTCTGACCGCAAAACTAGTGGACAAACTCTTGCCCACCCGCCCGCCCGCCCGCCCACCTTTGTTGACCTTTAAATAGTGAAAATATTTAATAATATAATATTTTCTCCCCAACATTTTGCACTACTGCCAAATATATCATTTAAATACATGTAAATTAATACCATTAAAGGAAAAAACAAAACAAAACAACTAAACTAAGCTCTACTTAGCAGCAGAACCATGTGACTCACCTTGGCTGACGATTTGTTCTGCTCCTCTTCATCCTCATGAACAATATCAACCACCTGGATTTCACCAAGACCCCAACACTTGTCCTGATCTTTCTCTGGGTCTCCTGCCTTCTCAGGAGCAGCTATCTGGGGGCTTTGTGGCTCGGTTGGACCTGACAGCCCTGTACGGTGGCTGGACAGTATCCTGTAGCGTTCCTCCCGCCGAGTGCTCCACTTGGTGCTGCGCAGGTCCCCAGTGATCCTTTGTGCACTGGCCGCAGAGGGCCGCAGTGCATGGGCCATGCGAGGGCGAGCCAGAGCATGTTGGACCTGTGTCTGCACGGGAGCATCCTGATGGTGAGAGGGCAGTGAGACTCTTCAGAGTGAGAGGAGTGTGTACCAAAAGATAATCAATCAAACACATCACACCACCCAGACTATGCTTTGTCTTAATAGTTCTAACTTTTATACCCCCCCCCATGATTTCAGAAAGGTGTGGACCTGATATCGATTTAATTTGATGGGCATTTTAAGAACAGTCACTGTAAGAACTGAAAATTTGGGAGTGACAAATTGTACAGTTGGTGGGGCAGCTGCCCCCCACCCCCTTGGCCCCCAGAGATCCGCCCTTGTACTCACAGCATCACGAACTACTTCCCACAAAATTTCCCATTATGCAGAAACACAATCCACATCCCACATGCTATATTTGCCTAGCGACAGAAAATCACGTAAAGCGAAAACATTCACCTACAAAGGCAGACCAGAGGACACTGGGCAATTCATTTCATTTGTGGATGCCGTTTGCTAACTAAATAACATAGTTTATATATAGACGGGATTCCGGCTGGAAGTCAAAGCAGCTGAGGCCCGCCACACACCACAACAACGTCCAGCAGCATCCAGACGAGCTAACGATAGCTCAGCTAAGGTGATCTACAGCTAAATGTTGCCAATGATTAGCCGCGAGTCTATGCTAACAACAACTAGCACAGACGGCGCGTTATTTCCCGAAAGAGACACCAATTGAGTGAATTACACTCAACTTGCCAGCAGTCAGTCAAACTTATTAACATGCTGTGTGAACCCCGAAGCCCCGGGTATAGTTTAATTGCCGAAAGTCGCCACATGTTTCCGCTAACGTTAGCCTGCGGCCTCTCACCTGAGTCGCTACGGTCGCCACGAGTTTGAAGACGGAGTTCTCCACCTCGGCCTCGTTGGGCTCGGGTACACTTTCAGCCGAGCCCTGGGACGTTTCCGGCCGGATGCGTTTACACGCCAGGAGCAAAGTATCTGCCGGGTCGGTCCCCCTTTTTCGCTTGACTCGCAGAATCGTCGTGTTTGGGTCCATGTTGGTGATCTGTCTGGTTTTTCTGGCTGATGGAGAGCAGGAGAGAGCGAGAGCCTTTCACCCGCCTGTATTTCCGGGTACGTCAGAGTCTGTATCAGACAGGAAATAAAATAAAAACAAAATAAAATTCCCAAGATATTGCAAAACGTGCATATATTTGGATGTAATCAACTTGTCAGCCCCAACACTATGATATCAAATCTATTGTTGTCAAAGTAAGTGAAATGAAGAATATAATTTCATGCTTTTATTTTCGAAAAAAGTAGTGTGAGTGATGGACTGGGATATGGATTATCAGATAACACGCTGACTGACTTGGTGTAACAGACGGGACTCCCCCAGAGACTAGAGACTAGACCAGACCCCCTCAGAGACTGGACCCCCCCACAGACCAGACATTTCCAGAGACTAGACCAGACCCCTTCAGAGACCGGACCCTTCCAGAGACTAGAGACTAGACCAGACCCCTCCAGACACCGGACCCCCCCCGACCCCCCCAGAGACTAGACCAGACCCTTCCACAGACACCAAACCCTGACTCCCCCAGAGACTAGACCCTTCCAGAGACTAGAGACTAGACCAGACTCCCCCAGAGACCAGACCCTTCCACAGACTGGATCCCCCCACAGACCGGGGCTTCCAGAGACTAGACCACACCCCTCCACCGAGACTGGACCCAACCCCTCCACAGACTAGAGACAGCATTGGTCATGTTATTGCTGTAACCACGTGAATAATGAACGAAAGACCTGACGACCCATAGTTATTAGTCGTTGCCACTGTCGCCAAGTGCTTGCTCATGGGGGGATCTGTTGGGTCTCCTTAGATAATTTTATAAAGAGTTTGGTCTAGACCTGCTCTATATGTAACGTGCCTTGATGTAACTTTGTTATGATTTGGCGCTATACAAATAAATCTGATTTGATTTGAATGAATCAGTTGCGCCTACACTGAGAATGCACAGTGGTCATGTGACAAGTGAACGAGAGACTCAGACCCGAAGACCCTATTTTCATGAACAAATCAACGATTCCTACACAGAGAATACGCGGCAGAAAGACCCATTCATGAAAGAATCTGAATAAGAACCACATTGGCTCCAATGAAGGAAATGAACGAATGACTTAAAAAAAGATTTTTTCATTTTACTGAACGAGATTAAAAGACCTGAGTCAGTAAAAAGATGTAAACTTCCCATCACTAGTTAAAACCCCCACCAATGCCTCCAACAGGGGTGGGCGTAGTCAACTGGCATTTAAAAAGAGGTGGAGCAACACTGAAAAGAGGAGACACATCCCCCTTCATGCCATTTCAGTGACATCTGAGCCACAGTAAACAGTGACTTCTCTCAGGTGTGTAAAAATTTTACTCTGTAAAAATGAGCAATTTCAGCTAATACAGGTGAAAAATGTACATTTCTGGAGGGCAGTCATTCCAAATAACTTTAGCTCATATTATAAGGATTCAACATTAATAAAGTATTCAACTATTCTGTTGAATAATCTGTTGTTATTCCACGTCTCAGCATGTCAGCTGCAACCTGTCTGCTGTCTGAGGAGACCTTCATGTGCTCCATCTGCCTGGATGTGTTCAATATTCCTGTCACTATACAGTGTGGCCACAACTTCTGCCGAGCCTGCATCACTGAGAACTGGAAAGTCAACAGAAAATGCCGGTGCCCTGTGTGCAAGAAGATTTTTGAAAAAATCCCTGAACTGCATGTTGATGTTTTTATATCAGAGATAGTTGCTCATTTCAGGGAGTCTGCTGTAGAAAAAGCTGCAGAGGTTGCCAGACCAAGAGAGGTCCCCTGTGACATCTGCACAGGAATCAAACTGAAGGCTCTCAAGTCCTGCCCGGTGTGTGTGGGCTCTTACTGTGAAGCTCATCTGCAGCGTCATCAAACAGTGTCAGCCCTTAAGAGACATGTGCTCATCAGCCCACTGGATAACTTGGAAGACAAAATATGTACAAAGCATAATGAAGTGATGGAGCTGTTCTGCAAGACTGACCAGGTGTGTGTGTGTGTCAGTTTTGTATTGAGTCGGACCATCAAACACATGATGTTGTTCCTTTGAAAGATGAGTGTGAGGGAAGGAAGAGTGAGCTGGAAAGGAAACAGGGTGAATTTCAGCAGATGATCCAGGAGAGACAGCAGAAGACACAACAGCTCAGACGGTCTACAGATCTAGGCCAGGAGGCCGCAAACAAAGAGACAGCAGAGGGCGTGCATGTCTTTTCTGCTCTGAGACAGTCTACTGAGACCGGTCTGGCTGAGCTGATTGAGCAAATCAAAAACAGACAGAAAATTGCAGCTAAATCTGCAGAGGGACTTGTCAAAGAGCTGGATCAGGAGATCTCAGAGCTGATGAAGAGAAAGGCAGCGGCTCAGAAGCACTTAAGCGCTGATCCCCTCCACTTCCTCCAAAACTCTTCATCCCTGAATGCCTCTCTAAACACAAAGGATTGGAGAAAAGTCCATCTTCACCAGCCATCATTTGAGGGATCTGTGGCCAGAGCTGTGGCCCGCCTTAAGGAAACAATCAAGAGAGGGACAGCAAAGCTGTTTGAAGCAGAACTGAGGAGGGTACAGCAGTATGCTGTGGACGTGACGCTTGATCCCGAGACCGCACATCCTAAACTCATCCTGTCTGATGACGGGAAGCAGGTAAATCACAGTGATGTGCAAAAGAATCTCCCAGACAATCCAGAGAGATTTTCATTTTGTGTCATGGTCTTAGTGAAGCAGAGTTTCTCTTCTGGCAGATTCTACTATGAGGTGGAAGTTGAAGGGAAAACAAAGTGGGATTTAGGAGTGACCAGTGCACTGGCAAACAGGAAAGGACAAGTCACGTCAAGCCCGGAGTGCGGCTACTGGACGCTGCAATTGAGGAATGGAAACCAGTATGTTGCTCTTGCTGACCCCGATGTCGTCCTGTGTCTAAATGCACCGCCTCAGAAGGTGGGTGTGTTTGTGGACTTTGACGAGGGTCTTGTGTCCTTTTATGATGTTAATGCTGCAGATATAATCTACTCCTTCACTGACTGCTCCTTTACAGACAAACTCTACCCATTCTTCAGTCCCTGTCTCAATGATGGTGGGGATAACTCTGCCCCCCTAAGGATCTCTACTGTTCAAATAACTAACTGAATCAAGTCTTTTCTTGTTCTCATTAATTGATTCCTGTTGTTTAAACCGGGAAGCCTTTTTTTTCCAGCCACCATGCCCCACCCCTTCATTGTGTTGCAGATAAATAAATTTGATTAGATTTTAAAGAGAAAGTGCTCTATCAATGGCTATTGTTCCATTCCATTTATCCATTACTCCTATTTATTACAAACTCAATGAATATCTGTCATTCCTAAGCTGATAAGTATAATACTAGAAAGTAACATACCCATTATACTCATAATATATATATAAATTCTTTATATCATGTGTTTTTCCCTCTGGGCTACAGGGACCCCTGGGGATTACTTGGTATATAATAGTCAGAGAAGTGGTGCAAAGTGCATATTTTTAGCTTTATTCAGTCTGTCTTTTGTTTTTCTTGTTAGAAATACTTATGAGGGCTCCCAGAATTTTGCAAACAAAACAAACTGATTTTGTTTTAATCATACGCTGTTTGTTTTTTGTCGTTAAGATTATTCATCCATTTTGTCATGAAATTTAGTTCTGTGTTGTTTTTTAGTTATATTTTTATTTTATTAGCAATTATTTTGTGCTTCGGTCATAAAGTTGGCTAATTTCTATTGTTAAAAAAGACAAGACTTGAATCTGACAATCAACCACTTATTTAAATGAAGAGACAAAAGCAAAATCATTGAACAAATGAATCAAATTCAACTCAAACAATCGAGGGAATGTAACAGACAACAAGGGACAACCTTCGGAACCTGTTCCATGGATTACTTGTCACAAGCGACCAAAGGGTTCATGGGGACAATGCTTTAAGATGAGGACGCCCCACTCACAATTGCATTTACAGGAAATGTTGAAATTGAGCGGTTAGCATTCATATTAAAGCTTGGTAACCTTTAACATGTGAATATTCCCCCACTGACTTGTTGCTGATTATCCTAACAATGCTAACTGCTGAGGAAATGGAGAGCCGGTTACATAAGCAGCCGTGGTAATTGGGCCCCCCCTTTACTTTGACATTAGAGTAAATTAAGTAATTTAAAAAACAGCAGAAGCCTGGAGAGTTATTGTAACCGACCGATGCTTGCATGTTAAGTGAGCTAAGAAGTTATTAAAATTAAATGTCAAGTGAAGTCTTGTATAAATGGAGCTTTACTGCTTCTTTAAAAAGGTGACCTTGTTTTTGTCCTCACTGTTTCCACTTTGTTCATTTGTTTCATGAAACATTATGCTTTGCACATTAGCAAAGTTCATGAAGCTGATTCTCAAATGTGACAAATGTATTTTAAGCTTTAATAAATAGAAATAAGCCATATTGCTTGAAAACAATTGTTTTTAATGTGCTGCTATTTTATAGTCACTGCTTTAAATACAAATATAAGTTGTCTTATATCAAACTCTGAAAGTTTTTTTTTTCCAGCAATTTACCAGTAAAACATTGACAATGGTTAATATTAGACATAAATGTAAGCACAAGAATCATAATTGTTGCAACAATAAAAAAAAGTATTTTCATTGCTTCAATACATTTAGAGAAAGAAAGTAATTTTTTGTTAACTTAAATCTAAATCTGAATAAACACCTAATATAGGCAATGGATACAATGTTTGTCTTTGCTATGTATATCAGTTATTAAAACTGGTCATCATGATATTCTGAGAAGAACGGTCTCTGATTGAGGAGTTATTGCCAGATTGAGACTTGCAGGCCAAAGCCATGGACCACAGATACATAAATAAACCTGAGGAGAAAGACAGCAAGACTATGAATTCTTCGGTGCACAAAAAAAAGAAAAAAGTTCATATCATATATGAGGATCAAGCACATACTGACCTTGTAGAGAGTTCAGTATAGTGAATATATAGATTCCAGGGAGAGAGATGAAGGTGGTGGTCGCCAACCCCCAAGATAGCCCCAACACACAGCTGAGGCCCAGAACCGTGGCACAATCCTTCCACAACCTGATCCATTTCTCCTTTTCTATCTTCTTCCACCCACTGCTGCTTTCACTGCATCTTATCGACCTCCGTGTGGCCTGGAGCTTATACACCACCAGCCCCAGCATGCAGGAGTTAAACAGGATCACCAGGCATGGGAAAGCCACAGTAGTGATGTAGCTGACTACAGGCCCATGTTGGAACTGGCTGCTTATCCAGCATCTTTGGGTTAGTTGACATAAAGTCAAGGATTTAAAAAGTTTGAATACAGCAGAAATGACATTATGTATTTGCTAGAAAATGAAAATGTTAAAATCTCAACAGTGAGTATTGAGTCCTTACATCTGGCTTTCTGAATCTAGGTTTTCAGCATCCTTCAGTTTTAGACTGTGTTTACCATACACACCCAAAATCCCACAAATCACTGCAGTCACTGTAGGGAGACCTGCCGGAAGATGAGAAATACATGGAATTTATTTCAGTAACCTTTGTTAATTGTGTATACATAAGGCATTTGGTTACACTTTTGTTGTCACTTTAATATTATGTGCTTAAATTCCTTCATTCATCTTCTACTGCTTATCGGTTTCCGGGTTGCGGAGGGGTGCTGGAGCCAATCCCAGCTCACACTGGGCGAGGGTGGTGTCACCCGGACAGGTCACCAGTCCATCACAGGGTCAACATACAGAGACAGACAGAGACATACAACCACTCACACTCACACTCAGACCTACGGACAATTTAGAGTCACTAATTAACCTAAACACGATGTCTTTGGACGGTGGGAGGAAACCCATGTAAGCAAGAGGAGAACATGCAAACTCCGCACAGAAAGACCCCAGGCCCAGGAACCAAACCCGTGACCTTCTTGTTGTGGGGTAACAGCGCTGACCACAATGCCACCGTGCTGCCCAAGAGCTTTTCAATTATATTCTATTTTTCTTAATTGCTGAAGTGAATCAGATGTAAATATTCCCATTATCTGTTTTCTGAACAATATATTGGAAGACAACTAATTCATTCTGTCCAAACCAGACTCCACTTACCCCATCCCACCAAGCTGAGTTTGAGCAGGTATCTCCTCACATAGATGTTGAAGACTCGGACGAGTAGAAGGTAAAGGTGGAATCCCTCCAGTGCTGTCCAGCTGAGGGTGGCCAACAGGGACCAGTGCAGAAAGAGTCCCAGAATGCGACAAACTCCATCCTCCTCCTTGTCTTTAAGCATCCACATCCAGAAGCTGCACAGCAGAAAGCTGAGGTGGAGGCAGAACAGTGCCCCGGTCAGGTGCATGTGCAAACTGAAGACTTTCTCTGGACGCCGGTGTCTGGAAGAGAAACAGTGTACCTTATATCGTGATCCTTTTTCAATGTCCATTCATCAGACACAGTAACGTTACTATTCTGATGCACATCCTACTGGTACTTTCACGTTTATATGGTCCTAGCAGTCATGTGGACAGCCATATATTTTTTTCACTCTTTCTCCTCACTTGCCTTCCTGGTAAAAAAGGAGTTTCACCAATTTTGTTCAGACTGTGCAGCTTGACTGACTAATGTACCACAGTACGGTGTCCTTTGTGACCATTCTGCCCCTTAACAACAATGGTATGTCCCCTAAGTGCTTAAAGGTGGGGTTGCCTTTGTTGGAATTAGTTTGTGTCGACCTAAGAAGGCAAAGACGTTTATAGCTGCTCTAAAGGCTGCATGCACACAACAGTAAAATCAGATATGTCATTTGCACATGTGAAAGGTGACATATCTGTGAGATATCTGTGTGAAGAACAAAAATAGAGCTTGACTAAACACAAACAAACTAAAACGCACTGTTATAGTCTTAGCCATGACAACAAAAATCTCTCTTTGTCAGGGATTTGACTTCATCTCTTAACACAAACGGATCACAGACTACATGTAAAAGTGAAGATTGGTTCAAGGTCTGTTAAATGAAGCCGATGCAGTAGAGGCTTAAAACTGCATTCTATCTAAAGACCATCAGAGGGCGTCTGCATTAGGTAAATGAAAATGGTCCTGCGTTTCCACTTGATTTATTAGCTCAGTAAATGTTTTCCTAATGAATTCATGGTCTCAGTCTGTAGTTTCATGTGTTTTCTGATAATAAGAACAGATACGTACAGTGTACAGTATTTCCAATATGATATTTTCATTTCTATGAAAATAAGACTTTGAGAATAAGAAACAAAAAACTCACTGCAGACATATATAAACAATCAAGCTGATGACTGTGAATAAGACGGAGACTGCGGAACCAGTGTAGGTGATATAGCTAAGATTCCTGGAGTGAGCTTTAGCCACTGATAATTTGGGGTTCTGCAACAAAGGAACATGATAAAGAGACAAAGTGACAAAATGTACTTTTAAACAGTTCTGTCTTAGAACAGCACACTTGTTTCTCATGCTATTTGGGGGTGGGTAACATTACTGGGAGGAAGATGATGGTTATAGAGCTGTTTTAATGGTTTACCACAAGCACAGCAAAGAAACTCAGGTGGTCACAGCTGCAAATAAAATCTGTTCCGTTCTGACTAGTGGTACAGCCATCTGTGCTCCAATTACCTACATAACAAAAAAAGGGTAATTGTAAATGTACTTTACTGTTTAAAAACAAAAATACTGTTTTTTTATTCGGCAAATCCGACCTAGTTCATTATCCAGCTGCTTCCAAAAAACACAAATCCCACTCTCCACCTGAAACATAATGAAAAAACGAAATGTCATCAGAAGAAAGGAGATATAATTTTCCAAAAGTATGGAAGATTAGCTAGCTTTGTTGTCTTACCCGTCCGTCATGTTTGAAGATTACTTTGATGGGCTCTTCAGGGTTACTCACATGCTGGCTCCCTGCCTTCACGACCAGCACTGTACCTCCCAAAAGAGAGTGTTGGCTGTGCTCAGGCTGGTTAGGTCTGAGTGCTGTTCTTCCTTTTCTCTGAGGGGGGCCCACGTGCAATAACAGACTCAGAACATTCATGGTGGGTTGCGGTTGATTGGATGTAAGTCAGATTGTGGAATATGTTGTGGTGGTTCCTAACTGGCAGTACAGGTTTGGTGATAAGGTGTAATTGTAGTTAAACTCTTCACCAACATTAACTGTTTTCCAAATAACCGAAGAAAAGCATCGCAAGCATTTGAAATACATAAAAAAAAGATTAAATGCTTTTATCGCGCCATTGCTGGGTCATATCTGACACTTGCTGCTATTTCAGTCTACGTGCGTACTAAAAGATTAGCAAAAGGAAGAAATAAAAGGAAAACAGAAGAAGAACAGAGTCAACAGAAGATCTTCTTTATCAGCCCAAAAAAAGATAACCTTTGCCTGCTTTAAAATTTAAAGATCTGTGAGCACGTATTATTTGAACCTCAGTGGTCTGATGCTGGTTGCTGATATTTTTAGATTGAGTGGACCATAAATTGTTAGGATGTGAAACTTTGAAGACGAGGATTTGCAACACCAATAGCTCCAGTGTCAATTTTTCCTTAAGTAGGAAAACATGTAGCGAACACAAGGGCTGATTGTCAGCGTGCTTTATGGAAATGATTGCCAATCAGCATGTGTGTCACCTGTTTGAATTACACAGAGAGACCAAATTAGGCAGCAAACCAAAGTAAGCAGTGTCAGCGTGAGTGTTAAAAACACAATATTTTTGGAGGTCAAAAAACCTTCTTAATTAAGACACTTTTTTTGTCTTCATCTCAGTTGTGGTGAATATTATGTTAATAATTGAAATTTAGATTTGGCCAATGAACCCCAGCTCTCTCTCTTTATATTATATTGTATTTATTTTATTGAGCGAGAAGCCACACCAAAAGTCATTGTACTTTGGTATAATGACAATAAAATTAATTTAATCATAACTGGAATTAAGGCTAAATGGGCACAGAAAAGACAAAAAAGTGTAGCCAATGCTGAAGAGCCTTAAACCTGCATTCTATCTAATGACCATGAGGGTTGACTCAACTGTCTGTTGACAAACTAATGAGTCTGGGTCTGAGTCTAGTCTGGGTTGCCACTTGACGTTAACCCATCTCAGCAAAGGAAACTACTGTCCTGCAGCTCCAGTTGTGTACCTTCATGGCTACTGACCTTAAAGTAAGTGCTGTTGATCAATGTTATCACCACCAACACATTGTCAGTATCTTCACCTCCTCTGCTTTTCTGGAGAGCGGAGGATGGGATGTGAACACTGTGTAAGGCAGTGGGACCCATTTTAACCTAAAAACCATAAATACACACAGTGAACGGATGTTATATCAGACATCAAGCAATTTAAATCATTAATAAGTGAAAACAAGTTACTGAAATTATATGTAATGATCTTGAAAAATGTTCAAGGAGGAACAATACAAAGGAAAACTACTGTATTCAAATTGATTTGATGATGCCATCTGACAGGCAGCTTTAAGCTATACAAAGGCACTCGCCAGGTTTGCTGTCTTAGCCCTGATATTCACAGAGCCCCTAGCACAGAGTATCAGACAAAATAAAGAGTTGAGAGGAATCAACATAGCAAATGAGGACCATGTAATAGGACTCTTTGTGGATGACATTATTGTCTATCTCCAGAATCCTAAATTAACACTCCCTAAACTCATGGAGATTTTCGACGAGTATGGTCTAAAGTCAGGTTATAAACTGAACATAGCTAAGACACAAATACTCTCTTTTAATTACACACCAAGTAAAGATATTAGGCAGAAATATAAAGTGAAGTGGGAAGCAAAATCCATAAAATACTTGGGAGTGTTGATTAGTCAGAAACTTGATAAAATATATGAAATAAACTACAAAATTATAAATGATAAGATACAGGAAGATATTTAAAAATGGTCCACACTGGGGTTAGACTTTAATTCAAGGATTGAGGCAGTGAAAATGAACGTGTTGCCAAGGTTGTTGTACCTTTTTTTGTTTGTACCTGTCAGAATCCCAGATTCACAGTTTTCAAAGTGGGACAAACAGTTATCAATGTTTATATAGGCTGAAGGAAGACCAAGGGTAAGATTTAACACACTTCAAATTGACAAAGACCATGGAGGTCTTGCAGTAGCAAATCTAAGGGAATACTATTGTGCTGCCCAGATGAGATTCTTAGTCTACTGGTGCTCTCCGGAGTACCAAGCCAGGTGGAAGCACACTAAAGTGAACTTAATTCACAACCCCAAACCAAGTTAGGTGGGAAATAAAAACAGACCATAAGGGAGAAAATTTCATCCTGGGGAATGCATTAAACAATTGGTATGAGATAGTTAAAAAATATAAGTTAGAAGGAGACAGTAAACTTTTAAGTTGGCCTTCTCAAACATCTAATTTTAGTCCCGGACAAACTGACATATTATTTGCAAGGTGGACAGATAAGGGGATTACAGCAATGTGTACACTCCTAGAGGGGAAAACTTTCAAATCTTTTGAAAAGCTCAAAAGAGAATTTGATTTATTTTAAAAAAGTTTTAAATTGATTTGATGAAAACAAAGGAAAGATTTGCTTCTAAAAATCAACTGAGATGAGAATAGTTATAGAGAAATATAACCTTACCTCCTTTGACGAGTTCACCATCTCTCGATAGAAGTTTTGTGGAAATTGGCGTCCTAATGTACAAGTTGCAATTCTGTCCTCATAACACCTGTTAGCATAAATGTCACAAAACTCAGCAACACTTGACATGAAATGAATGTTTATTCTCACTTTTATTTATGGGTTGATGGTGTTGACTGCTTCATCACACTGTACGTTGAACATGTTAGCATGCAAAAAATACAGAATCATCCTAGCATCTACTGATAAGAATTACCTGGTCCATTCGGGAATATTCTGAAAACACTCATCCAAGACATGTTTACAGTTCCCTGTCAAAGAGGCAAAGATGAACAAGATGGGGTATATGAATGCACAACTCAGGTGATGCCTCTCACCACAAACATATAAGAAATAAACTTCCTGTGCAACTATTTGAGTCCTGCTTAGGTTTTAGTGTTGGTGAGAGTTCTCTAACGGCAGGTGGCTCGTGACTGACTTCATGTTTCTGTTGCTCTAATGATACACATCCTTTATTAACTGGTTTCCACTTCACTAACTCAGAGGCACAAACACGCAAGAAACACGCCAAAAGACTCACCACCAGCCTGTATTGTAGAAAAGCAGCCAAATGTGACGAGAGCAAGCGGAATCCACATTGTGTCTCACTGTTCCTCATGCAATGATACAGTTCCCACCTTGTTCTGCGTGTTGAGCAGGGATTTTCACATCAGCATCACATGGTAGCAGTGGAGTTGACATCGATTTCTCATATGAACAGGAAGTGATTCATAACAGACATATATGCAATGGTTTTATCATTGTGGATAATAGAAACTGGAGATGAACATTTTAGCAGACACCAGATACAATGTTGTCAGTTGAGCAGGGTGGTTGAGAATAATCTGAATCTAAGTTAACATCATTCAGTTACTTTTAAGAAAAGCTAACATACCACCTACAACTTAACTGGTCAAACTAACACTTGGTATCTGTTTTTACTCAAACTAAATCTCAAGCATTAGACACTTACTAGGGTAAAGAGGAAGTTTGCAATTTCCCATATAAGCAAGAAAAAAAAAGGTCAAATGATAAGGGTAAAGAAGTACTAACACTTACAAATTACTGAGGAAGTGAAACCCATAGTTGCATTACTTATTTTCCAATGTTGGCAACACACAAAAATGGGAATGTAACATGCAAAATCTTTATTATATCATTGAATTAACTGAAATATGCAGGTCACTTATGTTGTAGAAATGCTGTATCGCTCGAAATAAAATGAACCGAACTGAAATATAATAATACACTGAATAAATTTAAGTACATCTGCATTCAGCAGCACTTCCCCATTTCTCCATACTGATTCATTAAGAGTAAAAACACAACCTGTATAAATCAGAAGTGACTTATCTAACAAAAATGCAAAATTTTTCTAAAGAAAAAAAAATGTAGATGCAAATACTGAAAGCTAAAAGTTTCCTCATTAAGGTGCAGAAATGTCCTCACCTGTTACGGGAGATACAGATAAGGTTATGTGAAGAAAAAAAAATATTGTCCAATCACAATTGTTTTTTAAATCCCCCAATCTTTGTAAGGTAATTAGATAATTGAAAACATTTGGGGTTTTTGTTTTTTTTTAAGTTTTCATTTCAGAAATATCATGTGTCCACTACAGTGGACATCGGAACACCTTACATGTGAAATTGAACCTTGATAGCTATCAGTTAGTCCCAAAGACAATACCAAAAAGTCAACATAAGAATGAGTTTAAATTCCACATATTTGTTTTGCAGTGTATGAACATTCAAAAAAGAAAACAAAAGCCCTTTGAATGAAACTCCAACATCACTGCTTTGTTGTGCTTATTTGGTATGATACTTCAAAAAGCAATTTCCCTTCTTTGAAACACAAAGGAACAACTTGCACTTCTTGCACATCGCGTATGTTTTCCTCTTGCAACCGGATCTTAATAACTACAAATGTCCACTGTGGAGGACATTTTTTAAACACTTGAACATTGTGGTAAAATACAGTTAAAGTCATTCAGAAAATGTTTAAATGTGTTCTTGAGAGATTTATATAAAATATGCCAGCAACATTTCCAGACAAAATTTGCTCAGTAAAAAGTGCTATGCACGTACTTAAACTCTTTCCAGGAGAATATTTTTATCGGTCATCTTAATGTTTTTGAATGTGTTTTCATTCCTCTGTAAAACACTTTGAATCGATATGGGTCTGAATAAACATAAATGTTTATTTATGTTATAAATAAACTTGCCTGGACTTTAGGATCCAAACTAATGCCTAATGGACTACTGGAAAGACCCTAATCATATTTGACTTCCTTTGTCTTCACAAGAGCTGTAGCCATCCTGTGCTCAGTATCTCTCTTCCTGTTACAGACAGATAGAAAAGAATTACAAAGAAACACTGTTGTTGGACATGTTTATGAGCTGGCAAAAAAGTGGATGAACAGATCCATCAATTCTAATAAAATTTTATCTCTTCATAGAATTTGAAGAGATACAACAGATAAACCCTGCGACCCAACCCCAGATAAGCAGATGAAGATGTTTGGACGGAGAGCAGATAAATGTCTGAATATATATAGACTTTAAAAACAGACAAACAAACAGCCTTGAATTGTGAGAGCAAAAGTTGAGCGAATGTTCAAGAGCCCATATCCCAGCTGATTGAAACATCCTGAGTCTGTATGAGAGGCATACCATGAATCGTTGATTTTGTCCTCTTGAACAAGTGATACTGAAGAAATCCAGACCAAGAGAAGCTCATGGCAGCACCTCTCTTAATCCCCTGCTATTTCATCACCTCAAGACTGTGTTTTGTCATTATTTACTTCAATAAAAAAAAAAAACCCAAAGCAATAGAAGTTGCACACTGTATGTTTGATTAAAACTTTATCAGTCTGCTGTATAGACTAATTCAAATTCTTATAGGAAATGTACGCACAATATTCTGCAGAAGGTTAGAAGGTTCATAGGAGGAAATTATTTCTAAAAATGATAATTCATACCTAATACTAATGGGGCTACAAACAGTAGTTACTGTTGCTATAGTTACACGGGGTTATCAAGGATGTTACGCAACCACAGGCATTCTACATCCATAGCTTCTAATCAGATTTGACTTCAGATGTCTTTGCAGGAGTTGAAGTCATTCTGTCCTCCTTATTGCTCGTCATCCCCTTCCTGATCGAGAGATGAACCCACAGAAAGATGAAGAAACCTTGATGAACACACACGTTAGACAGGCTTGTGAGCTGGAATAAAAGACACAAACACTATTCAAACCAAATAAGCAAAACATTTAAACACCTTGCATGGAGTTGAGGATGCAGAAAAGGTAGAGGATGGGGTAGTTCACATATCCTGCACCCAGGAAGGCCACGCCCCAGGTGGTCCCCATCAGGCAGGTAAGACCCAGCACAGTGAGGATGCTCCTGCAGGACTCACTGAACCTCTCTGGGTTTATCAGAGTGTTTCCTTGAGGCTTTTGTCCAAAGTTTGAGTTGCTCCTGAACACTCGTTTCATCTTACAGATGCTGGAGGCCACAGCCAACAGTATTCCAGAGTTGAAGATGAATATAAGGGTGAAATACAACAGGTTCACAGAGTAGAAGAAGGAGTCATCTGTGATCCAGCAGCTGGCAGACAGGCAGGAAATTCACAAGGCTATCAGAGTATTCTTTCATAAATCTGCAGAAAACCATTTATTTCAGTTGTTTAATTATATTTGTCCTTCTTCTTCTCAGAAGACTCCACCATTTCAACTGGCAACCATTAATGTCACTGAGTTGGTATTAACCAATTAACTAAATAATGAAATAATCAAATAAGATATGAATAAGATCACATACACACTGCAGTATTATTATTATTATTATATTGGATTAGCCATATCTGTTTTTTTTTTCATGCAATTTACTTACATGGCATTAGTTTGATTAGTATCAGCCATGGTCATTTGTGTAACTCCGTAAAACTTTTTGAAGTCCTGCATTCCTACAGACACTGCCACGATCACAGCAGGGATCCCTGATGAACATACACACACATAGAGTTTCAAATCATAGTAATTATGAGTAAGATGACTTCCTAATGAACAATTGCATACATCCATCATAACCTTTCTGCTGTGACAACATGTTTATCAGTAATAGTCACCAGGGTTTGATGTAACTTTCCAGGAACGACTGGTTTCTATTATTTTAACCTACAACAATGTTGAACAGTCATATATCAGTAAGTGGGAGGACCAGACTCTGATTCAGCAGATTTTTGGGGAATGGAAAGTCAGTACATGACCCTTAATATTCCAAAAATATTACTGGGGCTTTCTGTGTATTTACTTTGGTGGTGAACCAGATGTTATCAAACTACAGCAGAAAGTCAAACAGAGACCTTGAGAACACTCACCCCATCCAGCCAGGGACAGTTTGACCAGGTAGTGTTTGTAGTAGGTATTAAAAACCTTTATCAGCAGGAGATAGAGGTGAAGCGCTTCAATGGCCATCCAGGTGAAGCAGCAGAGCAAGGAGTAGTGCATGAAGGCTGCGACAAATACACACACCCAGCTTGGCTCCACTGTGGCCCCCCACTCAGTCAGCAGGAAGGTCACATTGAGCAGAAACAAGGCCCCGCTCAGAGATATATGGATGGAAATGGAGTGATCTATCTTGTGTGTTCTAAGGATGAGAGAGAATTAGCTGAGGAGGGATGGGATCAAATCCACAAAAAAACATTGAAGGTGAGTAGTTTCTGGATGTGTTATTTAAAAAAAATATTTCACTGCAGCATTATAAGCCAAAACCACCAGTACAAAGCTGAATCCCCAGAGGATGCAACATTTTTAATTGTATTTCAGCTCTCTTTTTCATTTCTTTTAATCATCAGATAATCAGAATTCCTTTATTTTCTATAATGTGATGTGCTTTGATGCTGTTGGCTGACCAGACTCTGACTAGGCAGAGAGATGATGTCATTGGAGTGGCTGACGTTAAGATGAGAACCGGTCTCCTGGCTAACTGAAACCAAAATGACAGAAGTAAGAAATAAAATAAAGTGTACATAGGAAAGACTTTTTAGTGAGGCATTAAGGCCCAAGATGTCAAGCTTATGTTTAGTCAGGTGTGAATATGCTGAATTTTGGCATGCATCCATCCATACGCGGGGGTAACAGCTTTAGCAAGGAGCCCCAGCATGCATAGACTGTAATAAAATTCGATTAAAGCAGAGGTGTGGGGTCGAATCATTATGACTTGGGCTCAAGTTTGACTCTACTTGCAAATTTGACGACTAAAGACGTGACTTGGATGGGTTATTTCCCCATGCAGTGGGGGAAATAACTTGAGCTATCCCTATGAATTGAGATATGACTTGAAAAGACCCATGGTTCATATTTACTGCAGATGTCAGCCACTGGCAACCATTAATGTCAGCAGATGTCAGCCAATCACAAAAGCGATTTTTGTTGATTTTCATCTGCTCCACTTCCCTCTCTGACCAGAGCTCAGCTATTGAGCAATTAACTAATAATAACAATAACCGTCATCCATCGGCTGTCTCTCTGAGAAATGGCCTGTATGTGATCGAGTGCTTGTGTGTGTCAGCCACAGGAGGACTGTCGATTATTTTTACAGTTCTTTCAAAATGGCAAATGAACTAAACCAAATTATTGTGCATTTTAAGTGTCAGATTTCAGTCATGTTTTATTGAGGGAAATATAAATTGCTTATGTAGCCATAAATGTAATAATCAATCAAAGAGCTGAAGAATTTAATTCATTTCTTATTCTTACTGACATTCAAACTTACAAACTTTGACCGATACTGAAGAGCTTTAAACCTGCATTCTATCTACTGACCATTAGGGAGCAACTCCACTGGTTGTAAAAAAGAGTCAGAGTATATTCAGGTTAATATGAAAATGGCCAACTTCTCTTTTGCTTTATTATCTCAGGGAACATTTTCTTAGTGAGTTTATGGTTTCTACATGTTGTTTCTTCAGGTTAAAAAAAAAACACACACAAAAAAAAACCCCAAGATGGTGGACGTGATGGGTAAAGTCATGTTGAGCTGCCTCTTGACTGCATGACATATTGAATGTGTTTAAACATATTTTGTTAGCTGAATTGGACGGATATTTTGTTTTGCAAGTGATTCCACTTTCTCTCAGTATGGGAAAAAAAAAACGTTCATCGCAGAGGAGTGTGAAAGGTGAGGGTAACGCTATACATCCTCTGAAGTTATGAGTCATGTAAAAGGTCAAATCTTTCCAAATGTATAAATGGCTACACTCTGCACATATTGAGGAACATGTGTCAACCTGTTCATTACTGTTATATCCAATAAGCCAATCATGTGGCAATGGCGCACATGTGAATTAGTAACAGACTTGCTGATTTAAGAGTGATGAGACTTCTCTAAACCTCTTGGATTATCTCTCTCACACACACACACACACAGAGGGCAGAAAATACCTTTACCTATACCTACCGAATGAAGGCGCACATTACGAGGGAGAGAGCAGTGAAGAAGGAAGACAGGCCACAGCCAACGTAACTGAGGTGTGACAGTATTTTCCAGTGGACTTCGGATATTCCGTTTGTTCTTATCTACAGAGAAGATGGGGCAGTAATAAACTGTCTATTTTTTTGTTTACTAATACATGAACATCAATATTTATGTAAGAGATATAAGCTAGAACATTGTTTCACGCTGCATTTATACCAGTAATGTAATTTTTTATGAATGACAGGTGTTCTATGAAATATACCCGACCAAATAGGTAGGGATACATAGACGGATGCTTTATTAATCTCGAAGGAAATTAAAATAATTAATTAAGTCAACGTGTTAAACAAATGAATTATGTTTATTTACCAATAAGACTGCAAAGGCTGTTGCATGATTGCAGTAACAAATAATGCAAGTGTCATTATTGATTGTCTCACATCCATCTGTTTTCCAGTGCCAATCTGGGAATATGAACAACACATATTCACTTAAATAGTTCATTATTTCAGCCTAATTCAGAATGTGTACTTTATGTTACTTATGGCAAACAAATGGTAACACTCATGGGGAGACTCTATTGTTAATATATTCATTTCTTAAGTGATACATAATACTTAGGAATAAATTTAACCATGCATCTGAAATAAATATTCTAATGAATGTTGTGACCAGAAACTGATTCACTTACCCTGTTCATCAAAGTACTGGCACTGTAACTTTGTGTCATTCTGTGAAAGCAAAAGAAAATATATATATATATTATATTACTTTGAAAGAAAAAAATACCAATTTGGCTGATTTACTAAATTTAACAATTTATTAAATATAATATATTGTCAGTGCAGTGAAAATCTGATACTGCATCAGAACCTACTGCAAGTAGTATGTAACCATAAGCACACTTACATTGAGTTCTCTGTATGCAGGAAAAATCTTAAAAATCATTTGGATTGATGTTTTCAGATTAACAAAGTGTCGCTCCCCCACTTGCTCTATCCTGATAACCATTGATGCGATTTTCTCCTGTTCAAACTAATTATACAGATTCAAAGAGGTCATTGAAACATGATGGCATTCAGCAGTATATATAGAATTACCTTTAGATTGGATGTCATTATAATATATAATTTATGAAAAAAGAATCTTATGAAAAGATGTATTTAAAATGGATGATTTATGGATTGAAACACGAGGGTGTCAAGACAGAGTTATTGGGACAGAGGATGTACCTGGAACAGGTCGTCCTGCATGTAGCTCACCATGCCAATAATCCTCTCATTCTGTGGAATGGTCTGCAAGCCAGACACAGGCAGCCACATCTCAGGGACATATGACTTATTCTCAGGCAGCAGCTAACAATGGAAATAAGAAGATGATGATTAGTGCCTCATCATGCTACCTTCTAAATCCATCAGCATCATCTTCATTGCAGCTCATGTACCTGTGGAGCTTCTATCAGGATCCTGGTCTTTGTTGAGTCGAGCTCAGCATCACTGATGTTAACCACATTCAACGCTAAGATCTGCAGGTTGTATGCTACGGAGTTGCTACTTTCAAAGTGAGATTTTTCCATGATGCTGCAGATTATCTGTCTTTCCACTCTGCAGAAAGAACCAAGAGCGACTCATCCAGTTGTGCTAACATACTGTCAGTTAAATCAAGTTTATATCAGGACTATGGATGTTAGATAAAGTCATTATGACTTGGACTCGAGTTTGACTCAAGTTGCAAATTTGATGACTAGAGACTTGACTTGGATGTAGGGAAATAACTCAAGATATCCCTATGAGCTGAGATATGATGACTTGAATGGTTCATATTTGCTGCAGATGTCAGCCAATCACAAGAGCAATTTTTTGTTAATTTTCATCTGCTCCACTTCCCTCTCTGACCAGAGCTCAGCTATTGAGCAATTAACTAATAATAACAATAACCGTCATCCATCAGCCGTCTCTCTGAGAAATGGCCTGTACATGATCAAGTGCTTGTGTGTGTCAGCCACAGGAGGACTGTCGATTATTCTTACATCCATCCATCCATCTTCTACCGCTTTTCTGTTTCTGAGTCGTGGGGGGTGCTGGAGCCAATCCCAGCCAACATTCTGGGCGAGGGAGGGGTACACCCTGGACAGGTCGCCAGTCCATCACAGGGCCAATTATTTTTACAGTTCTTTCAAAATGGCAAATGAACTAAACCAAATTATTATGCATTTTCTTGAGGAAAATATGAATCGCTTATGTAGCTATAATAGAGCAGAAGAATTTAATTCATTTATTTATTTGTGACTTGGCTCACCATAGTGACTGATTTGTGATTTGAGTGAGGGTGACTTGTGCCACCTCTGAGTGAAGCCGATGCTGAAGAGCTGTAAACCTGCATTCTGTCTACTGACCATCAGGGAACAACTCCACTGGTTGTAAAAAGGAATCCGATTATGTTCGAGTTTATATGAAAATGGCCCACTTTGCTCTTGCTGTATTAGCTCAGTGATGATTTTTGTAATGAGTTTTATGGTTACTAAATATAGTTTCTTCTGATTAAAAAACAAAACAAAACAAAATAAGATGGTCGACGTCCAAATCCCTAACTTAAGTCAAAATGACAGCTCAAATGACAGTTCCGTCCAGTGGGTGAAATCATGTAGAGCTGTCTCTTGATTGCATGACATGTTGAATGTGTTTAGACGTAGTTTGTTAGCTGAATTAGATGGAAGGGGGTATCTAGGGAGGATGGTAGATAGTTATATAAGTGGGTTTGGAGTTAGGCAGACAGATAAGCAAGAAAATAGCGAACAATAAACCTATCCTTGGACGTTAACCATGTTTATCATGTTGTTGGCATGTTAACATTTGCTCATTAGCATTAAAGTAAAAATGTAAAAATGTAAAGTATAGCAGAGGATGATGGGCATTAACCTAGAAACAATGTACACTGTGCTAAGTTTTGACCTGATGATCATCTGAGTACATCCTGTGGGGAGCATGAATCTGGGTATTCTTTTTCAATGATAATCAATGCAAATCAATGCCAAAAACAGGAGCGCAGATAACAATATGAATAAATAAATGCCTATTCAGCAGTACACAGACAGAACTGACACTTACTTGATAAATTCTTTTTTGACTTGATGACTGGTACTGAAGAGCTGTGAGCATACACCCTTTATGTAAGCAAGTTGCATCATTTCCATCCTGTCAGCAGTGCCAGTATATAGAGACCCAATCAGTGACGTGATGGCACACTCCAAGCAAAAGTATACGATACAGGTGCTATCTAAGAAGTGCCAGAGGAGTCAGACATTAGATGACAGTCGATCACCCTGTCGGGGACAGTGCTGCCCAGTTCCAGAGGCCTGCGTGTACAGTCAGTTACTCACATGGGTGCATGTTGTATATGATCGTGTCATCCAATGTTGTCACATTTCCCTCTAAGCAACCGGAGGATTCGTTGAACCATGTTAAATTGTTGAACGTGCATTGTAAGATGCAAGGCTGTCCATCCCTCTCACATTTCACACCATAAAACACTTGATCGAGGACGGTAGTGTTTCTTAGGTTGACCTCAATGTCACCATCTGAAATGTTGAAACAAACTGAAGAAAGCAGAAATTTAAGAGAAAAGAAAATCGTATCATGATATCTCCACCACCATTTTTTGCTCTGTGTTAAATGGTTATAGGAAGCCTTATTTAAGCAGTCTCAGATTTTTAGACATACACGTTCTTCACTTGATTCACATGACTTAGAGTTAAAATTAGACCACTGTTCAAGATAATACCTGTATTATATTGTAACCTAATAGACTCTCAGTAATCTGAAACAAAAGAAACCAGTTCATGAGATTATTAAAATGAAATAAAGGACATGTAAGACTATATCCAACCCACCACTTCACTATGTTTAAGTTTTGAAGCCCTTAAAGCAGAGACTTTGTTGCTGGCGACTTTTTTACTTCGTGTTGTAGTATGGATAGGCAGAAATGAGGACCTTTAGAAAAAGTAATGCAGATACCCATAATCACACACTGATTGGATCTTTCCAATGAAAACATATTAGCATGGATTTAGCTGAGAGAGAACTCCACAGCACCAAGTCTCAGCCAGCTCTGTGTCCTGCCAAACTAGATGCCCTCTTTGTATGCTCTGGTTTTGAATAACAAAAAATAATGCTTTTCAGGTGCAGTGTTCCTTTACAGCTCCTGTTAATGATTGTCACTGCCAGTTGATGTTGTACTGGACGAGAACATCTGATGCAAATGCTTCATTGGTTACACCTTTCCAAAGTGTTCAGCCACAGCTGAGGCTGAAAACTGAACACAACACTTTGTGTGCAAGACAACTAATTCTGACAAAACAAAATAAAACAAAATATTGGTCACCGAAAGTTAGCTAACAATATCTCTCTCCTGTAGCCAGTCACTCATGAACGGGCATGTATAATCATGGAACATCAACATGGACGCAAGGAGTCAAGCTAAAGCCCTTTAGCAACTCGTAGGGTTTTCCATCCCGGTAAAGACATACTTACACTTGTTCCACTCTCACGAGACGGCAAAGGCACCGATAGAGTCAGTTGACATGAAAAACTTTCTGGATGTGTTGACAGTTCATGTGGGTCCAAGTGAGATTTAAGTTGTTGGTCCCCTAGTCCAGTCTGCATGTGCTCTGCTCTTATCTGTTTAAGTGTCATCATCTTTTTTGATGAAAAATTGGTGTCTTCAGTGGAAGGTCCCATTTACCTCAACTGCACTGTGTCAGCTTGTGTGTGGGTAGTGCCCTTGTGTTTATAAATGTGGAGCAGCATACCAGTTAAACAGGAGCAAGTCACGTGCACATGCACACGCTCTAACATGCACCAGTAGCCAGAGCTGCAACCAAAATATGGAACCAAAAAAATTCAGATACAACCAAGTTAACTATATATGACTCTTATAACTGCCCTATTTCACTTCCTGGAAACTAGTTAAAATAATAATAATACTAATAAAAGTTTAGAATAGTGAATTAAATCTAAACTAAAAAACCGTCATTCATACCTTGCTCAGCCAGATATTGAGGCGGCAGCAGCAGCAGCAGCAGTAAGGGAATCATTGTGTGTCCTCTGAGTGTGTAACTGCAGTATAAAATAAACAGTCACATTTTATCACAGACAGCTTCCGTTTATTTCAGCGGCGAGTCCCTTACACCCAAAAGAAATTTCACTAAGATTCAGAGAAGAATCGACGCCAGTAACTCCAAAATTTCTTAACATGAGCAAATATTCACAAAGATTAACAGAATCTACATTTTACAACTGTGGTGTAAGCGTACAGGAGGTCAAAGAAACAGCCTTCATCATTATTCTTTCTTTAGTCTTGTCTTCTGCACCCCAAAAATCTCTCTCTATATATATAGATCAGTTTAACTAAAATTCAAAACACAGAAACATAATTTTAAGTCTCATTTTATCGTTGGCCAAATAAAGTAAACTCTTCTGTCCACCTTTGAAAACCAATATATGTTTTTTTTACCTATGCCTATTAAACTGATTAAAATGATCACCTTTTAGTTAGATCAAATCACAGTATAGTTTTGGAATTTGAATGACAAATTCATATCAAATAATACCATCAAAGAAATATATCATCACAAAGGTGAAAAATAAAATAAAATTCCTACTGTAGAGTTGTTCTATTCTTACCTCTGAAGTAAACGGGTTGAAGGATGAACAGTCAGTCAGCTGTACTAATGACTCTGAGTTTAAGCTAGAATACCACAGTGCATGTGTTCAGCCCTTAGGGGGTATTTGTCTAATGCAAATCTTTTTATGAGGGCAACGCGGTTATAGCAGATATAGCAAACACTGTCAGTGTGAAAAAAATCATGAAAAAGTTTCATATCAATCATGCATAACTGCACCATCTCAAAATCCCACCAATGAAAAAGGTAACCAACCCGTTTAAGCTTCACTGTTTGCGCAAAGGCGTTAATGGCACACATTTCTTCAAATGCAGATTGCACCAAGGAGGATGAAGGGCACAGTACTTAAAGGGCTTTGGTGTGTGGGCTCCTTCTGCGATCTACATTTACAATGCATAACCATGCATACTATGAAATTATAGAACAAGAAGAGCTCCTTCTTTTTCTGTTGATTTGATTTTCAGACACAGTTTTGCTTCCAAGATGGTATGGCTGGTAAATGTGTAACTATGACAGCTCCATTTTTCTACAAGGAGTTTGGCCTGGGTTCAACAGTGGGGAATAAAATGGGTCATCACAACTTTTTCATGATCACATCCCAGTGTATTCATGACAACATAGAAATAAAAAGGTATACTGTACTTTAGTGAAACCTGCCCCCAACACCCAGACACACACACACTGTGTAATGAGCTGACTCCGTGCTCAGCTGCTGGTGGTATTAATTTCTTTGCTTGTCGTAGAAGCTGAATCTTGCTTTTTTCTCGCGGACATCACAAACCACAGGAAGATGAAGAAACCTGTGTGAATAAGAAACGTTACAATGTTTCTTATTAAACAATGTATTTTAAAACTGTGTATTCTTGCCATTACAAGTGTCTTACAAAAAAAAATAAAAATTCTTGTCCTGTTATCACATGAGCCCTCAACCTGCCTGAATAAAACTCCAGACACATTGATCTAATTTTGTGACACAGAAAGCTGTCATTGCTTTCCTCTCCAAATTTGCATCTTCCTCTCCATTACACATTTACAGACCGAAAGTCAAAGCTCCTGCTGTTCGTAAGTTGGACAAAAATGTGTATTTATACAAAGACTTGCTGTGTTTATCTTTTAATGGTTATGGGAGTGATGCACTTCCTTATTCACATATTCAAATCTGAAATTTACATGATAAATTTATCACAGTTTTAAGTGGAGATAGTTAGATAGATAGTTGTTGCAATGGCAGAGTGTTTTTAACCATTAGGTGGCCCAGAGTAAATAATACGTTTAATATATTTGGTTCATGTAAACCCTTAATATGACCTTTCCAACATTAACATCACAACATGCAGGTTGATCAGACCTTGCAGTGAGTTCAGGATGCAGAAGACATATATGCCCGGAGTGGTCAGTTGGCCAAATGAGAAGAAGATCAGGCCCCATGGGATGCCGAGCAGAGTGGTGATTCCCAGCAGGGTGCAGATATCCTGCATGACTTGGGCACTGTCTCTCTGGCAATGTTAGTATTTCAAAGGCAACCAGAGACCAGCAGTTAGAGATCATGGAGTTTATGTAGTCAGGGAGAGAGAGCAATAAAATCTGAAAACACCTGAGAGGAAGTATATTTGTCTTCTTCGGGTATTTTAAACATCTGCTCTCCTGACCCCTTCACACAGTATTATATTGTCACCTCTCTCAGTGTTTTCTTTGAGACTCAGTTGTTCAGTAATTGAAACATTGTGTGTGTAAGGGCTAATTTAAATGTATTAGGAGAGATGAAAGGCTATAGAAGGCAAACAGGGCTTATTCACCTCGTTGCTGTTGCTGAAAGTCAAAACACGTCGGACTGTCACCACAAGCAAGATTACATTAAAGACGAACACCAGGCAGAATCCTCCAAGTGTAGTCACCATCTTTACTGTGTCATCCGTTATGTAGCATCTGTAAAAACAGTATGAATAACTATGCTGAAAGCTCAAACATAAAAAATCTAACCCTTTTGTTATAACCATTGATCTGATGATCAAAGTAATCGAAGGTTTTGCTATATGCAGTAAATGCCTTGCTGGAGCTTGTAGGATTTTAGTCTGCAGGATATTAGATGTTTGGTAATTTGAAACATAAATAAATTACTTATTAATCAAGATTGTACATAGTTGCAAAATTTTCCTCCTCACATTTCAGTGCTGTTGAGGTTAGATAAGTCCAGAGGGACACCACCATAAGCGTCTCTGTCTATAATGGCCACCAGGGACACAATGACTGCAGGTAATCCTGAAGGAAGCAAGCATTAAGTGCAAACACCCACATTTTGGCCAAAGGATACTGACAACTAACCCGAAGCCCTCTACTCACCCCATCCCACAACAGTGAGTTTGAGCAGGTATCTCTTCACATAGATATTGAAGACTCTGACTAAGAGAAGGTAGATGTGGAACCCCTCCAAAGCCATCCAGCTGAAGGTGGCCAGCAGGTAATAGTGAATGGAAAGAGCAAAGTAGTAGCAAAGCCTGGTAGAGGAAACTACTGCCAACGTCCCACTAGGGAGGAAGTGTATGTTGAGTAGGATTAGAGCAACCACGAGGTTGATGTGGATCTTCATACCGATGTCTGTTCTCATATTTCTGCCAAACAAAAAATTGATCTCCGTTATGGATTAAGATAAATTGCACAAACACATAATCATGTCATTTTCAGCAAATTAATGAGAAGCCAGGAGGAGATAAATGACAATGTCAGGCGTGGGAGTATTCAAACAGAGAAGAGCACCTTTTGAAGATGAAGATAAAAACAGTGATGATAAGGGAAATGAGAGAGAGGCAACAGCCAGTCAGAGAGATGTATGTCAGAATTTCCACATTGCTAGCTGAGGGGTTGGCCGACACCTGTGGAGACACACACATGACTTTTACCCCAAAGCTGTATACTTCCTGTTATTATATTTAGTCTGTTGTGAGGTATGAGATCAGAGATTTTGAAGTAATTTTTAGAAAGTTCTAAAGCTGCTGAGTCCACTGTGTGACACTTTATATTAATATACTATACACTACTTTTTTACATTTTACCTACATTTTGAAGGTGCATAGACTTGAGATTTAGACCAATAAACTTAAAGAGCTCTGTAGGTATGCCAGGTGCCTTTTACTGCGTAACACTGTACATAACATATTTAAAAGCAACTCTACTGTCATCTGGTCAATACACCAGTACTGGTAATCACATGTTAGAATAAATAGAATATCCAGTCAGCACAGTTTAAAGAATCTATAAATGAATGTACATAATGGCTTATTCCACCTTCAGTGGCACAATACTTTCACATTTTGATATTAACAATGCAATGTAAAATGAAAGAAGGCAAGAGTGCTCGTAACTGATCTTCAGTGTGTGGTATTGATGCTTGTACTGAGATGTACAGTTAAGTAGAATTTGATTCATTTTAATCTCTTACACCATCTAGTGCTAGCATCAAGAATAGCACTGCAATGTTTGCTACCACAAAGCACCCCATGTTGTTTAATAATTGATCTTACAATGCACAGTTGTTCTACATATCATTATGTAGAATGACCAGTGATAACAAGTAGATAATATCCTGTCATAGTCATGAATGTCTACCTGTCCCAGTATACACACATAATTTCACTTATATTTGTTCTTACAAAGCAGTGGAGACTAACCTCAAGTCACACGTGCCACACAACACTGAGTGTAACTTTGTGATACTTTGTCAACTCCCAATCTCACCCTGTGTCATTGTTGTTCACACTAATTCACTTGATGTTTTGCAGCACGTGTACATATTCATATATTTATATAAGATCTAAAATATGGAAGACATATGCTTTTGTCTCATGGTGAAAAAGGTAATTCCTACCAAGAGCACACTGAAGTACGTGAGGTGGTCACAGGAGCAGGTGACATTACTCTGACCACGTTTCCATATCGTAAGGCAGCCATTTTCACTGTATCCTGTAAAGTCAGATAAAGACACACCTATTATCCATATGATGCTATCACAACTGACTGATGCCAACTAAGTTTGCTGCTCATGAAGGAAACCTCAAAAACACAAAGAATCCAACTTGTTATGCTGTTAATGCTCAAAAGAATGGTCTAATTTTTATGCAGGACATGTCTGCTGCTTTTTTACTCACTTTCTGTTGAAAAATCAAAGAACACACACATAAGGTTTTGGGTGTCCTGTGTCAATGTAAACAAACATAAAAAAATATATGCATTATTCTGCAATAATACAAGGTTACACAATGCAAAATACCAGGTGCAAATGAGAGTAAATGATGTGTGACACGAGCCTGTAGTTACATTTACTCTTGTAGTGAGATTTATGGTGATGTTGACACACTCCTTCAGTCCTGAAATATTCCTGTTGCTCACACTCAGGCCAATCAGTCTGTTCTCATAGACTGTATCCGGGACTTCAAAGATGCTCTGCACACAGTACCACATTCATTCAATTAGTTTGAAGCTTGATACAAAATAACTATTGTATTTAATCAACCTCACTGTTTCAAAAGTTATCTGAACTGCTTAATGTCATCTCTCATCTCCATTTTGATGATAGTTTTTAGGTTTTACTGCAGTACCTAAATTCCTGAGGACCTTTTCTAATTTTACATTGAGTTACAATTAGCATGTTACTGCACAAAGCAAAGGTAAACACAAAAACAGCAGAAACAAAACAAAACAAAAACAGCTGTTGTTTCATTTGGGAATATTTCCTTTATTTTCCTTTCTCTGTTTTGACAGGTTTGCTTAAATGCTTGATGACTCCATGAACCTTTAGCCAAAAGCCTTCCATAATAAACTGAGGACTCAGGCCTCACTCATGAACCACCTGAGCTGCAGCAAACCCAGCAAGACACTTTAAAGGGCCAGAAATATAATCAGCATTTTTAAATGAACTTACATTGATCTGATCTGACCTCACTTATTGTCTGTCACGGTTTGTTATTTAAATTAGTATTGATCAGTTGTTGAATGTGATCATTCCAAGATCTATCAACCTTAAAATATTGGGCCTTGTGCAGTTACATTCTCTTAATTTTCTGATAAGAGAAAAAATAAGAGAAATCAAGGCCAGCCGTAACTAATGCTCCTAACCAATTCCAACGTATGCCTATCCAGTAGTGCTGAAGGAGGGATCCCACTTAATTCCAGCTTCCCTTAAACACTATGAGGGCAGGTGTGCTGTGTGCAGAGTTTGAAATCAAAAAAAGGGTTGTGAGAAGAAGAACTACAGCAGCAACTAGATTGAAGTGCTTTTCAATCAACTTATACAAAGTAAAGAGTGTGAGTACTGGTGCTACAGTTACATCACAAATGCAGCAGTGGAAAAAAACTCTGCTTGGATGTGAATTTCATGTCGGCTGAGCGGTGCACAGTTCCTGAAATCAAAAAGAAATATAACATAATTGCACCTACAAATAAATCACACATCTGAGCCAGCTCCTAGAGTGAGATGAACCCCCCCACCAGCAGTCCATGATCCTCAGGATATGGCAGTTTGCATCTGATATGATTTTGATATTAAAAGAGTGATAAAAGTTACAGTTGCAGTAAGAAATGGATCAGGGGAGGGTTCTTTGATGTGTGATCCACAGCACCAGTGATGCTGGGGAGTTAAACCACAGCAAAGAAATAATTCTTCATTTCAGTTTGCTGGTTTAAGGCCAAAGTAAACTAGATATACTGTGGCATGAGTGATATGATTGCCTTTATTACTGTTAGAAACACAAAACCCAAAGAAGATAGTGATATGCTGGAGCTTTCTTCTAACACTCTCTGAAATGAACCTGTGGCCAAAACTCTGAGTGCACTGACTATTTGAAGATGTGGAGGAACAGGGTTTGATTGGTGTGTGTTTCATGAAGTTGAGGCAAGAGAGTATTGCACAGACCCAGAGGAAGTGCTTGTGGCAATATCAACCAGCTGAGCAGCCATTCATCCATTTCTGCAAACCAGACTTTGCAATCTCTACAAACAGAGGGCCTTGATGGCCAAGGCATCTAAGAGCAACAGGTAAGCAATTCAACCCACAATTTCAATAATCAAATCATTGTAATTCCTAAAAAACATATTTTTTGTTTATGTTTATCGTTTAAAACTTATGTTTCCATGGACTGTACAAATATTTTGAATCTCCAGATGGCAATAGTGGAATACTATAACTGTCCCTGTACTGTCGTCAAACTAGTGAATGAAATAGTTCCAGTCATAAACAATGGTAAAAACAAATAACTGAATAAAAAACAGAAATTGGAGTGCAAGAGTGATTGCTTTGCTGCACAAAATTAATGTATAGCTCTTCAAATTCGAAACTACTACTTTTACATGAATTAGTTTACAAAAACGTATTTCTGACCTTATTTGTTTCCGGAGCAGTAATCATACAAAACACAATCGTCTTATCTGATCCAACTTCCAACTCTCTCGGTAGTTGAACACTCACTTTGCTGTTTCTGACTGGTTTGGATTGGTTTGACGTTACCTAGAACAGGTGTCAAATATACAAGGAATAATGAATGCTTTTATCATAATTATGCACATCACATAGCAAGATTTACATAATTCAACAGTATCATGGGGATATTAGCATATAAGACCACCACAGTATAAATTTGAAAGAAACCTCGGCGCTTGAGTTTTATTTGGAGACAGTGTGATTTGAGGTCATACTCTTTCAGATGGATTATTTGGTAAATTTGAAGAGGTCTTCATAATGGGGTTTTTTCTGACAACTAGCCGCGGAAATTGTATTTGAGAACACACCTCTGACTGCTGAACAACATTAATCAATACATTCATCTTCTACCGCTTATCTGTTTCTGGATCATTGGGGATGCTGGAGCCAATCCCAGCTCAATTGGGCAAGGGCAGGGTACATCCTGGACAGGTCACCAGTCCATCATACACAGACAGACAGAGACAAACAACCACTAAAACTCACACTCAGACCTACGGACAATTTAGAGTCACCAATTAACCTAAACATGCATGTGTTTGGACGGTGGGGGGAAACCGGAGTGCCCGGAGGAAACCCGCGCAGGCACGGGGAGAACACGCAAACTCTGCACTGAAAGTCCCAGCAACCAAAACCTTTTTAAGCAGGTATAAAGCTCTCCTTGTTAACCATGGTATCTTACTATGCTAAATGAGCATGGCTTATGTGACAATATGTTATACAGGTATTCAACGATTCAAGGATTTTGGTGGTGAGCAAAAGCACTACCAGAATGATGGAAACGAGTTCTGATGAGAAAGGACAATTCAGTCAAAATAACATGCCAACCTTCTGGTGGTATAAGAGGAAAAGTCTGGAGAACTGCAGTGTCAAGGGGATGCATTGGTTGACAATAGAAATTTATATCAAATATCATGGATATCCACTCAGTGGCTATGAAGTAACTTCACCGAAAGCCGCACATGCCGGTCTGGTGGTAGGTTAGGATAGAGTAAAGCAACAGGCTCAGAGAATGAACCCACAATTCATCATTAGGGAACCATGAATGTTTGCGCAGCTGAACCGTAGTTGCCAAGATATTTCCATCAGAGCGCAAACTAGTGGCATGGTCATCCCAGATGGCTAAAAATCTGCCATCAATTTGAAAACATCATCATGATTCTGTGTTTGACTCTTTCACTTCATCAAATAAAGCATATCCTTACCTCATTCTCACTGGCAGAAATTTCAAGGCCTTGGAAGGGGTATTTGGGTTTGTGCAGGAAAGCCACCATATTATTAATAGTCAGGGACAAAGTCTCATTCACCTCTGTTTCCTCTAGAATTCGTTCTAGTGTCGCAACAGCTCTGGTGGAGAAAAACAAAAAAATATTATAAACCCTCACAATAAATATTATTTAACTGTTTATTCTTTTATATATGGACAAAATCTTTACCTAATAGATTCACGATTCCGTCCACTTTTGAAAAGGCTGTTTACATAACCCATTTGATGTGTGGCTTTACAACCCCCTTCAGAAAAAGCAATTTAATTAATACATAGATGTGAAAATATGTGTGTGTGGGTGTGTGAAACCATGCATCATCTTACGTTGTCTGCCTCCAGGGGTACCCTTAAACATATGTTTATTATTAGCATACATTTTGTCACTTTTGCCTTTCTTCTGACCCAGAGATAAGTCCAAAATCAGGAACAGCCACCAGAGGCACCCCCACCACTTCATCCTACAAAGGGAAGATGGTTAAATAAGAATGAAAATGTTTTTTTCTGCCTAATACACAATGTCATGAAATGACTGCACCGTACACCCCTGGACCTTTCTACTATATCAAAATATCACTGTTGGTGCATTTCAGTATTAGACCTTTCTGTGACCATTTGAATGTTATCAAATGATAAAATGCATACACATGGCAACGGAGACAATGACCACATTCACCACAACATATGGGAAACCACACCCAAAAGGGGAAAAACAATCATATAGGGACAAAAGCACGTGAACAGACAGAGAAAGGTCACATGAATCTAATACAAGAATAGCTATATATAGCTATAGCTATATGAGAATATAGCTGTGTCTGGAATCAGAATTAAAGTGTCACAAAAGAAAATTAAATATCCAAATGACCCCCCTGCCTTATTTTGATTTGATGTCAAATATATAGCACACAAATAAACAAATTTGATAGACACAGACAGGGGCGCCGCTAGGGATTTTGGGCCCCATGAAAAGAATCTTTACAATTTATAATGTATATAAATTATAATTTTATAAGGGCCTCTCTGGGCCCCTGGAATCCTTCTCCTTTTTTCCCCCTTTTCGGCACCTCAGGACACAGAGTATAAACTCAATTCACCAGCACATTTATTGACTTCAGTTGAAAATACAGCAGTAACTATGTTAACACAAGTCATTTCCATACAATTTGTTAAATCATCAATAGATGTCCCTCAGGAATAATATTAATTACTTAAAATAAACGGTGCTGTGCTGAGAATGAAATATACTGCTTTCCTACCTTTTTATGTTGCTGAGTTTGTGTGAAAACTACTGAGTCTGGAGAGAACACAGAACAATGTTGACGTGACAGCAGAAAAAAAAAGTGAGGTAACGTGTTGAAACTGAAGAGCTTAATAGGAAGAAGAGCGCAAAAAAAAAAAGGTAAATGACTTGTTAGAATCAAAAGAGGAAGCAGCCACAGGCACAAAGCCAAAAAACAAAAGGTTTACCTTTCCCTTTACATTTCTTGCTGCCAGTGATTAAAGATTATGTATTACATGTGTTAAACAAGTTTTGTAATAACTGAGACATATTTTTCATTAAAAGACCCGAAAGAAGGGCATCGCAGTAATTAGTTTGACATGTAATAAAAGCATGTATCACTGTCTCTGTGTTGGCTTGAGAGAGAAACACTTGTAACAGTTGTTTTTAAGATGGTAAAATCCAGTTTTAGTAACATATCAGATGTTTTTTTCAAAGTTAAGATTTTCATCTAAAGCTATAGCTGCAAGGTTCTTTGCTGTTGCTGACCAGGGATTTAATGCCACTGCCTGCATATTATGCAGACACATTCACCAACAGTTAGGAAATTGTAGATATCTGTTGAGAATGAGACTACCTGTATAGATAAAGGTTAAAAAAAAAAAAAAAAAACAAGTTCAAAAGTTATTTTAGCCTTAACTTTCATCCCACTACTTGGCCTCCTGCACTCTATTGGTCTATGGCTGCACATCTCTACTCGCACCAACAGAGGGGAGTAATGTATTAAGAAAATCAAGGTGTTATGAGTTGAATGCCAGAATGTAATTCTCCAACCTGAGTATCTTTAGATTTTTTTCTCTGTAATAACAAGAAACAAACGAAAATTGTGAGGAAACAGTAGTTTAAAAGGAACAAAAAAATTAAATAAATAACTATCTGTTGCTGGTATAGGCAAACATTTGAATTGTGTCATTCCTGGCATCTCAACACATTTGCATTCCACATGAAAGTTGGTTGTGCAATGCTTCTTTCTTAATACAGCTGGGTTTTCTGTTTGTCACCCATACCTTTCATAAACAAGACAAAACCAAAAAAGGCATTCATTGTTTTGACAGGAAGTTCAACATAAGAACATGCCTTGTCAAACCACCTGTTTAATTACTACACAAATAAATATGTGTTTATGGGCACACCTGTAGTTTGTGAAACTAAATTCATTCCATTGCTCTGTGTGTGGGTGTCTGTGTGTTGCACATAATGCTTTGTCGATCAGCAGGTTTAATGGCTGGACATGCAGGTGGGATTTCTGCCAGGTGGCCCATGAGGCATGAAGGCAAAAAACATGAACGAGACTTATGAAAAGAATGTCCAAATCTTACAAATGTATGCTTACTGAATATACATATAATATTGTTTTATTTTGTAGTACAGAAAAAGTTCACTACAGCACACTCATCATTTCTGGATCATTTCTGTATGTATCTGTTATAATTAGATAACAAAACATTATCTGGATTATACTGGGGTGTTTTTATAAAGAAAATGTACCCAATGAATAAAAACTGTGTTAAATATATAGATCGACAGTGACAAAATTCCCTTGTTGGAACCACATGTCAGTGTTACTCATTGGTTCACCCAGTTCACCTACTAAGGAAAACACTCAAATCTCATTTTACAAAGTCCATCAGCAAGAGGTCTGTTAGCAGAGGATTTTTTGTGTTTGGTTGATTGAGGTCTAGATGGCTGAGCTCATGATAAATATAGGGTTTGGATTTTGCCTCCTTCACAAGAGGAATTTCACCATAATGACAAGCTGCATCATTCATAAAAAGGAAAATATAAGACATTAACTGAGAACCAGTAGGATTTTTAACTTTCAGGTTTTGAAAGGTTCTACTAACACAACTTTTCTGTTTCAATAGGGTGGATGCAAGAGACCATTGTTGTTTTTTTCTGACATCATTTTTATATTGATATTGATCATTTTGTTGCTATGTTGCTATGCTTACAATTTCCCATCTTAAACCAGTAGGCAGTAACAACTATTCTGCAAGTAGCTACTTCCTTTTGCCCAAGAGTGGATCCACTGAATGGGATCTAATTATATAGACATGTCTGTCCACAGTCTCCAGAGTGGGAGCAAATGACAGGGACTGCCTGAGGAACTAGGATAAATCCCCTCTGTCCTGCCAATCCATCTGCAGACATGACAGGTGCTTCCTTTTAACTTAGGCAAAACCAGGCTATCTTCTTTCTTACAGGGAATTTAAAGTGATAACTTTATATTCTGACAAGCTATTAATCATTAAGAACTCCTGGTTTATATGTCTGTGTGGGGTGAAGTTCCAGTTGAGCCTATTCTTTGTTATACAAATGGCCATAATAATCAAATCACTCTTGAGTGTAATTTAGCACAATTCACCAGCACCACAAATGACATGTATAACCCCCGGGTTGTTGTATGAGACTACATTAGTTATGACAAAGTTTTTGGAAAAGAATGGAAACGCATGGAAAAGACATAGAAAACATGTGCATGCCAAGTGTAAAAACATACAGTGCACACAGTTATATATTTGTACACAAGTGAATGTCTGTCTGCCTCAGCAAAAGCTACTGTAACATCATTGTCATGTTGCTTAGTGGACAGTTATTTTGTAGTCACCTTATCACACAATTTATGATTTTACATCTCATATCTTATCAGTTCTTATCTGTTATATGCAGTGTGTGTGTGTGTGTGTGTGTGTGTGTGTGTGCTTGTGGGTGTGTGTGTGAGTTTACTGTGGTCTATTATTCGTTGTTAGGGAGTAATAAAACAGGGGGGAGGGTCATGTCCGCCTCGGCTCTTTCTCTGCCCCTTCTCCACTTCCACCTCCGTCCGTCTGCTCGATAAGACCATTGTGGTGGTTGACTTCATCAAGTTAGCCAGAGAAGCACAAGAAAATAGCGGAAATGAGATCAACCTTCAAAATTAAATGCAAATAAAATAAACACTTGCACATTGCAACGTTTTGAAATGCTGCCCTTTCAGCTAAAACGATGGCACGTCATCTTTCCGTCACGTTATGCAAATTTGCATTTATGTAACATGGTCAACATATTAATAAAATAAGGTCACAAATGAGATGTGTGCAGTCTCACGAAAAAGCTCTTAAAATTTACTTCAGGGGGAAATATATGATCGGGGGAAACGCCAAAGGTTTTGATATGACAAAATCATCTTTCCATTTTTGGTAGGAAATATATATCCAATGAAAACTTTGTCTTCGTTTTCACGAGTCAGACAAGTCAATCTCAAGACCTACCTTTTTATTTTGAAAGTCTTAACCGAAAGGGGTCTCCCCGGTGCTGTGAGCTTTGAAGGGGGGGGGGGGGGAGGCACGCCTCCGCCTTCAGTTCCGGACACACCAGGAGCGGCGGACCGCTAACGTCCTTCTCCAGCCGGGAAACAGCGAGCCGGAGTCGCCGAGCGAGGACGGGACCGACAGCAACTCACCAAGTACCGGGGGAAAGGGGCAGCTGGATATAAAGGGCGAACAAACGTCCAAAAACAGCCTTTACACAAGAGGCCTCGATATATACTAAACTTAACAAAAAAAACCAAACAACAACAACAAACAAACAAAAACCAACCAACTCGCTGTCGCGGTCGGTAATTTGCGGTGAACTTTGAGTGTATTATTTGGGTTGTTGTTTCGTTTTTTGCAACTTTCTCCCTCCATCAGACCTCGTCACGTCGAGATGTCGTTGAGCCGCTGCATTTTTAAACATGCCAGAAGTAGCTGATTTATTCAAGCTTTGGTGCCGTAACGCTATTTTACCGACGTTGAGCCTCTCCGGTGAGCTGCACGTTCGGGGTAACTGATTAGGTGACGACTTCGACGTTCATTAAATGAGGCTCGCGCCCCGGAGCCACAGATAAGGGAGCGCGCGGCTCATTGGGAAAGGTGAGGCGGCCTGTCATTGGCTGAAAACTTGAGCGTGGACTTCCCAGGGTCATATCAGTGCAGGTAACACTTATGGAGGGTCACTGTGTGATGCAGCTCCGACTCTATAAGTGTGTAATGGAGACCTCCTCCGGGATACAAGTGCGCTGGTGAAGACCGTCGTAGCATTCCTGCTCGGGAACATTTCGGGCTTTTTTTGTTATTATTATTATTTTTTGTAATAATAATAATAATAAAGTAGCAACACTTCGAGTCAAAACCTCGACAAACGAAGGCTGATTTCCCCCGCGCCGGGACCATGGCCGCCACCTCACGAGACCGCTGCCTTTGGTCGCTGTGGAGACGGACTCTCCTCGCGCTGTGGCTGTGTGCGCTCGGGGCGCGTGGAACGGAGGATGACAGCACCTTTAACGCAGAGGTAAAAAAAACAAAAACAAAACAAAGCACTGCACCTTTTTAAGTGTTTGGACTAAACGGGCTAGGGCAGAAGTTAGCAATGAAAATATCAGCATTGTATCAGAATCAACACATATTTATATACTCTTTGACAAAAAAGAAGAAAAAAAATCAATCATCAAATGTTATTCTTCCGGTGACAATGTTCTGCAATTATTTGTACATATGGTTCACAGATGCTTCGTCAACAATCAGCTGAAGGAAAAAGATAATGTTTACTATGTGTAATGTGTAATAGCTTAAGACCTGACATCCAATCGGAATACAGACTACCCACTGCAAAACATCTGGTTTATATTTTATGAATAACCTTATTAAAATCTTCTAAAAACTCCCTTATTTCACATGTGGTTCATTTGGGTTGCAGGGTTCAGGGCAGGTATACAGCCTAACAAAACAATTACCTCATCAGTCACAACAGGACTTCATCTGAACTTCAGTGCTTTTTACATTGCATTTGTTTACAGAAGGTTCAAAAAGTCTCCCTATCACGAACCACCTCTTGATCAACCCAAACTGTAACATATTTCCATGTGTACAACCTCAGTCTATTTATCCTGTCACATCATTGTTCAACAGCCTTGGGGCGTTTTTTGGGGTTGAGTGCCCGTCTTTCCAGGTGATTGTGCAAAAATACAGAGAAGCAAAGAGTTTTGCTTATGGAGATGGACTCTGATACTGATTATCACTTTACAGGCCCCTGATTGGAATCTAACTGCATTAGCTAATCATCGCAACACAGAGCAGAATCATTTTGACATACAAAATGTATGTATTCAGATCTCTATTCACATATCAAGTGGTTGCAAGTCATTGCTCATTTTGGCTTTTATTGCTCTATAATTGTGCATTTACTTCATATTTACTAGGCGTGTCCCTGGACCCCAATTTGACACAGTTAAATACCAGGTCAGAATGTGAACCATCAGTGTTTCGGGAGACCATTTGCAATAAGAGCTGACTTTTAAGAGGGTGGATTAGCATTGGAGCTCTTGTTTCTGCATGTTTTTTGTTTGACAGAGAAAGAGAGAGAGAGGAAGGGCGACAGACAGACTGAAAGACATTTTCAGGTCATTAGAGGTGAGGTTGCATTCGTTAAAACCCATTGACCGAGGGTCTGGTTGTCAAGTCAGGTTACAACAAATTCTGATTGGGTATTAACATGGATAAAAAATTTAACGATTACACAACGAGTCAGGAATTTTCAATAACTTATTTCTACATGCATGTGTTTGTGTGTGTCAGCTGATATATTGACCACTGCCTAGTCCGTGTTGTCTTTTTAACATTCAGTGCGCTTCAGCTAAGTTTTTTGGCATGGGGAACTTGAAGTTTAAAGATGGCTGCTCTTTCAACTAAAGTCAATTTAAGATGCACAACTGAATAGTAAAAGACAGATTTAACAGCTTTCCCAATAGAACCTTGCTGAGAGGGACTCAATGTCCATTCAAAAGCCAGTGACAAACATTATTGTTGAGCTTGCAGATTTTAACTTGATCTGTATTTATGTATTCAACATCACAAATGTACAACAAATAATTTTCTCGGGCATTATAAAGAGGAGACAACAGGCTACCGTGTTATGTTACTTGTTATAATAGTAAGTAGGTACTTCAAATATTCTTGTGTTGAATAAAACATCCAGGAAAGCTGTTTTAGCAAATTTACCTAAGGCTCATATGACATAACTCTGACAGATGTGTCCAAGGACTGTGTCAACAGTTTTACAAATGTTGTGTTATCACCCATGGAAAAGTTCACACCATTTTTTGATGTGTAACATCCCAAAAGCGTTTTCCTTGATAGCCACACTCAAAATAAATCAGCAGTGGTCCAGGAAATATGGTCAAAAGTGTAAGCTTATAGTTCTTGGATTTAACTAAAACTAGTAAAGTGTAAGTAGAGGATTTGTAGAGGACTTAAAAGTCATGCAGTCCGCTTTGGTAGTGGACCTGCTAATCTCCATGACTTGATTTTTATGGCAGGGGAGACCCAAGTTTTATGAAATCGCTGATGGCCGATCTTTCTAGCAGATGAATGTTTCTCTGGAGAGAACAATTGTTTTCACCCACCCACCCATAACACGGGTTATTGAGATATTTTATACATGAAGAGAAGTAGGCTTAAAATTTTGTGGTGATAAGGTGGTAAAGCACATCCTGTGTAGTCTATTTAATAAGATGAAGGGCAGGTTGAAAGGAGACTGAACGTATTAAACAATCCAACTTAGCTAGTATCTTTACAGCAAATCCAGTACTTGGATGTGTTGAAACTTACTTTATAGGTAATTCACACATTGAAACACCACTCCAATCCTCAAAGTTGAAATGCGGTTCAATCAAGTCGTTAGGATTTGGTCTGAGCACTCAACTCCTACTCAGTCTGGACTAAAAGGATGATGTGGGAGGTAAGAGGAATCAAGGAAATTCGGGGGGCTGTATCAAAAGTGTGTGTGACAAGAATCTGTAAAAAAAATTTAGATTTAACAAAAAAGTATCACAAAAATCTTATGATTGGGTTATTTATGACAATGATGGAGAGAAAGTTGACAGACAAGGTAGTGGTCAGTCTCAACTGTGCAACATGTGATGGCTGAATGTGACAGCTGTTCTCTAACTGGGACACACACACACACACACACACACACACACACACACTATGCACTGGCATGCTGGGGCTGGGACTCCGAGGCATCTTTGGAAGTACAATGGACCCTGTTGTTTGAAGAGACAGAGCTGTGAGAGGGAACTTGTGAATAGGAAAGAGGGAAAGAGTGGATGAGAGAGCACATAGGGAAACATGGACATGACACAACAGGCTGTGAAAGACTACAAAAAGTGTGCAATGGCAATATGCAGCTAAAGCTGAGTAATAGTAGCAAAGGGAGGAGTAATTGGTGGCTTATTGTGGTACATAAGTATGACAGCTATCCTACTCTATATCCTTTTTATATCCATGTAATCTGCAACATGCTGTCTCTCCCGTGTGATTGGCTATGTCCAAAAAGACTTGCTTTTTCACAGTGTTAGAACAGGACAGGGGAATGCCATGAGATGGGAAGTCTCTGCGTGTAATAGGGAGTGTTTATTTTGATTTTTTGACTGGTGCTGGTTTTTTTTGACTCTGTAACATAATGTGTGCTTCAAGAAATCCTCTACATGAACAAATCAAGTTCCCTTTTTCCTCTCTGTCTGTCTCCATTTCTCTCACACTGCTCCATTTACATATCCATCCTCTTGGTAGGACTTGAGGGGGTAAGAAATGGCAGTAGACCAAGCCTCCGAATAAAAGCTCTGTTAGTATCTTGGCTGACATTGTCGTGGACACACACACTCACACACACACACACACACACACACACACACTTACACACACCCCTGGCAGGTTTTACAACTCCTTGTATATAGCTGGGTCTGGTTTTGGCAGGTAAGCTCAAGGACTCTTTGAAAGCCCATTTAATAGAAAAGACCTAACGTACACGAACACACACGCACGCACACACAGCACAAAACCCTATTCCTCCTGTTGTCTTACACTTCTTCTGCATTCAGCTCAGCTGATGAGGGAAGGTGAGCAGCCAGATTGGAGTACTCTGCCATTTTAGAAGATTGTGGGGGATAGTGTTTTCCATTGGAAAGGGGTTGTAGCAGCAGAGCAGATTGAGGGCAAAAAAATGTATCTATATGCATGTGTGTATTTTTTTAGGCATTATAATACTATCAATATCAGGTAAGCAGAGTTTCTCATTTATATGCTTAATTCACAGGTGTTTGAGTTGACCTGGACATGAAGCGTACGTAGGGTAAAACAATAAGAAGTTAGTTTCTTAAGAGATAAATAAAAAAACAGAGCCTTTTCCTCACCTCTCCTCCCCTTCATTACCCTCCCCTCCCTTCAAGCAGTAGTCGTATTTCAGCTGCAGTGTAATGCTGCTGTTAGATGCATATGGGGGAAACACTGGTTGAGAGGTGACGGGGGGTTCATATGCATCCATACATCTTCTCAACAGCTCTGCAGCTCTGCCCTTGTAACCAATTGCAGCCTAGGAGGGACAGAGAAAGAGGGACAAGAGAAAACATCAGATGCCAATGTATACACAAAGACACACAGCACAAGAACACAAACATAAGCAGATGTGAAGGTATTTCCCTTTTTCATCAAGTGCTATCACTGCAACGATGTCAGACCAAGTGCTGATCACAGAGGAGCAGGGAGGAAGTGGCTGGAATGTTAAAAGACACGTGTTGTAGATCACACAGGACATGAGATAAGTTAGGTTATGTTAACTTTAATTTTACTCGACTTGGAATTGCACTTTTACTCCATCGGGCCTATTGTGGTTGCTTGAGCAGTACTGGGTTCATTGCAGCATTGTAAAGAGCTCTGTTTTCATCTTCAGACAGTATGACAGCATTAGCTGACAAGAAGCAGCAATCAATACTGCTCATTGCTAATCAGCTCTTTAAAGATTTCCTGCCTTTTGTTGACATGTGTTTGTCATTGAGGAAATTCTTTTTTTTTTTCCTTTTTTTTTTTTTTATTCATCTAATGGAAACTAAAGTATATCCGGATTACAATGCTCTGAATTTCTCCTTATTCTAAAGTGTTGTGTATGGTTTTCTTAAGTTAAAGGAGCTATTGGTAAGTTGTGACAATTCTACATAGTAAGCATTAGTGCTGCAAGTTAGCATGCTAAGCAGCTAGCCATGGCCCTACAGGCCACCTTCTGACGACTCACTTTAGCCTCAACTTTGCCCTGTAAATAAAGCTCTTGTCAAGCACCAGTCACCACCACCCACTCCAAGCATGAAACCATGTTTGATGGCAGAGAAACTTTGAAACAGCCCTTTCAAAGCTTGACATTGTCCTTTTTTACATCACCTTATATTTTTTGTCATGTGTGATGCCATAAGGTGTGGTTTAAAGTCCCTCTTTTTAAAACGAGTCAGCCAGGGGTGAAATATTCAACCAGGCTAATTAACTAGGGCTAACTGGTGCAGGTAAAGAAATGGGGAGGAGCTTAGTTATGGGTTAGTTTGGTTGAATTATTGTTCACCCCAGAGTGTCGAGTTGGTGTCTTCTTTGATACTGTGTAACATTGAAAATGTAATTTTTTTAAAGTCTTGTGAAGCCTGCCAATTTTTTTCCTTGTCTCTGTGTGTGCTGTGTTTGTGTGTGTGTGTGTGAGAGAGAGAGAGAGAGAATGAGAGCGAGTTACGATAGTGTATCAGGAAGTGCATGTTTGTTTTTGAGTGAGTTTGTGTGTGTGTGTGCATGCATGCCTGTGTACTTGTAGTTCAGTCTGTTTGAAGCTTCCTTATCTAAAGGCAGAGGTGGGTCAGGGTCCTGTCCCGTTCAAACTTCTCTTCGGCTGTTCCTGTTCCAACGGGCATGCACACACACTAACAAACACACACACACACACACACACACACACACACACACAGAGTAAAGAAGAGCTGATATAGCCAGTGCATCCCTTGCCAAAGAGAGAAGGATAAAGATGGGGGGGAGTAATGGTGGAATAATATGCTGAACTCTTTTTACAGCTCTTCACTCAAGAGAGAAGGCAGTATAGCGGTGTAAATAATGCAATTAAATGAATACATGAATTAAAACTAAAATCCATGTGAATTAAAACGGATGAAAAAAGAAACTTTCTTCCTATCAGCCTGTGTTCTTTATGACTGTGCTTAGTCAAATTACATGAAGATGTCACAGGTTTCGAATGTGTGAGCAAAGTAACGTTTTCACTGCTGTCAGAGGAAATATCTTAACCTTCAGGAAAAAAAAGACATGGAAGTATTTCAGCAAAGGTCATGCATTAAGTGGCTGACAGTAGTCATCTACTATCTTAAGTGATCACAAATTATGAGATGCTGTCAGGATCTGTCAGACTCAGCTCAGCGGCTGACAATTGATTGATTGATCACTCCATGATAAAATTGATCATAGCGGCACTATACTACTGATCTGATGGTGGAGGGAGGACACATGTAGGACAAAGTTGATTTTTCTGTAGTCATGGATATTGTGGAAAAAAAGTATTTTAAGGTTACACTGAGGTGAAGAAATGTGGAACACAAATCCAGTCATATTGTAAATGAATAGAAAGTGCAGGACAGTCATATAGGGGCTACACATAGTAGATTAAGGATGTTCTGGGAGATCCTCTGTAATTTGTTTTAATTGGGCTCTGCAGACACACAGTGAATAAAGCTGTTGTCGAGCTGGTTTGGGGCCTGAAAAGGGGGAGGGGGCGTTTATTACAAGTGTTATATTTATTCATAAGATGTACTGTATGGCTGTTGCAATACAACAAGAAGGTCACGGGCTTGGTTGCCAGCCTGGGGCCTTTCTGTGCGGCGTTTGCATGTTCTCCCCGTGCCTGCGTGGGTTTCCTCCCACCATCCAAAGACATCGTGTTTAGGTTAATTAGTGACTCTAAATTGTCCGTAGGTCTGAGTGTGAGTGTGAGTGGTTGTTTGTCTCTGTCTGTCTCTGTATGTTGGCCCTGTGATGGACTGGCGACATGTCCAGGGTGTACCCGCTCTCGCCTGGAACGTTGGCTGGGATTGGCTCCAGCACCCCCGTGACACGGAAACCGATAAGCGGTTGAAGATGAATGAAAATGAATGAAAGATGGTCATAAGGTTGAGACCTGCACACACAGATGCTGATATAGCTACATGTGCAAACACACATGCACGCTCAGACACACACACCCATACTGTATACATTCCTCCACACCACCAAGAAGAGTGTGTCTCTGTGTAGGCATATCTAATATCTCAGACTATCCAATATGCAAGTGCTTGAATGTGTGTGTGTGTGTGTGTGTGTTTGTGTGAGACATATAAGGTTTCTGAAAAACAGGTGGGATAGACTTCGCGTCATTAGTGTTTGGGTCAAGTATCACATTTTCTCCCTCATGTGTGTCATTAACTGCCCCCACCCTCCAACCCTCCCAGTATCATACTCCAAGAATACAGTCAGATTCAGTTGGCTGATCTCCTCCCTGCCTTTTCCCTTTAAATAAGAATAAGTTCACAATGTACAAATGCATACAATTATAAAAAGGACTGTTGCATTATAATGTCACTTAAAAATAAAACCCAGCTAAACACCCCATTTCTCTAAGCGAAAATCAGATAACAAATGGGAGTACAGAAGTTGAAGCTTCTGGAACATGACAGAGCGTATTATAAGGTCTTCAGGTGATACATAATCGCTCTCCCATACCCTTATAAAACAGCTGTTGCTGTTTCCATAATTTAGTTTTTTGTTGTTCATGTTATAATTCACTTCTGAATCATATAAAAAAGTTTTTGTCATTGCTGCTAACATAAGTAATGTAAACCTAATGAGCTTTGATTCACGCATATCAGTGTCACAATATAAATGAATAAATGGTGCCTCTTCATTTGTAACAGTTTTCTTCATCCTTTCTCCTTGTGTGCTTCCAGTCGTGGCTGAGGATGTATGGTTACCTGCCCCAGGCCAGCAGACAGATGTCGACCATGCGATCAGCTCAGATCCTGTCTAATGCTATCAGTGATATGCAGCGTTTCTATGGCCTGGAGGTCACCGGACAGATGGACTCTCAAACTATCATGTTAGTAGGGCTGAGTGAAATATTTCTGTATTTTCTACATTTTTAATACCACAACCATGAAAATCAAATATAGCCTCTACTGAATCCCTAACTTAAACAAAATGTTCAATTTGAGGTTTTGGAATGTGCATACATGTATTAATTGCATGATTTGGACCAGGATTTTTTAACCAGGATTTGCTGGTCAAATCTTCAGTGGTTGTTGAACTGCCCACCCACCCACAGGAAATGTGTATGTTCCCCCCTTTTCCTTGAGAGGAACTGCTCAGGAGCCTGTCAGGAGCAGGCAGCTCACAGATAGTCACTACTAAATTAAATAACAAAGATTAACACAGACTTCAAGAGGGAAGAGTAGGGGTTAAAGCCTCATACTCTTCAGCTACATTTCAGCACATCTCTTTAGTACTTCCTTTCAACACACATGCATATGTTCTCTTGCCTGTCCCTGACTTTTTTAAACTCCTGCAGTGCCATGAAGAGACCCCGCTGTGGTGTACCTGACAAGTTTGGAGGACAGATCAAAACTAATGTGCGGCGGAAACGCTACGCCCTTACTGGACATAAATGGAACAAGAACCACCTCACATACAGGTATCAGAAGTATAAAAGTCCCAAATGTACACAATATGTACTTTTCCTCTCTAGATTTTGCTGTACCAAGATGAAATTACCCCCATGGTTCCCTAATCAGTGTTTCTCCTTAATCTGATATGGGGTATGGAATATGCTTATTCCAAGATTTTTATTTTTTTTTTCTTTGTTCACATAGTATCCAGAACTACACCCCCAAAATCGGGGAATATAACTCATATGAAGCAATCCGGCGTGCCTTTAAAGTCTGGGAGAGGGTCACCCCGTTGACCTTTGACGAAATCCCCTACCAGGAAATCAAATATGGGCGCCGCAAAGAGCCAGACATCATGATCTTCTTCGCTTCAGGCTTTCATGGAGACAGCTCCCCCTTTGATGGAGAGGGTGGCTTCCTAGCTCATGCCTACTTCCCTGGGCCTGGAATGGGTGGAGACACACACTTTGATTCAGATGAACCATGGACCATAGGAAACCAGAACATACAAGGTGATTGTCCTTATATTTTAAATGTTTATTGGATTTTAGGGACAGTGGTAATTTTCCTTAACTACAACCAAATGCTGCAGAGAAAAATACTGAAAAAAACCTAAAAACAGCAGAAAAGAAATGTTCTCAGCAAACACCTTAAAGGTTTTAGGATACTGTGGTTTCAGGTGGGAATATGTTTTGCTGTACTGCAAGTTGCGTTGGAGTGTAGTTGCTATGTCTGTGTTTATGCGTATATAGCCACACAGATAGCTTGTTGCATTATGAAGCTTTTTTCTTGACAGCTTGGGTGAATTTTGCATAACTTTCTTGGGGTATTGGAAGATTTTTAGGCGGTGTTATGTTTTTGATCATTTCTGGGAGTGTAGTTTGTAATGGATCTATGTAACAGATTACAAACAGCTGTCCCCATCACTTTCCTCCAAACCTAACTGGAGTTGGCATGGTTCAGCTCGCTACACCATCTCCTATTTGTCAGACTCTGCCTCGCTATTCATCTCTTTAGAAGTTCAAAGTCAAATCACAGTGTTTGCCCAAGCTGTCCCTCCTACCGCCTACCATCTCCACCTCTATTATATTTACTGACAACACACACTAATCACTCCATGCAGCGTGGTCAGTCTGTGCCACACACACACAATAACAATAATCTAAAATTATTGCCTATATCTTACTTTACCCAAATCCAATTATTACTTATTACTATAAACTATATACTATACTCAACTAGAAGAGTTAGTGTTTCTACTGTGTACCCACTAATCCTATAGAACAAAAAAGGGATTTTTTTGTGACAGTAGGCTTTCCTGCCCTGTTATCTACATGCACACATCAAACACAGACAGCTACACTTTGTGTGTATGTGTGTTGGTGTGAGTGGATGTAAACTATGCATGTGTGTGGGTGTATCTATGTGATCAGCTCTTTGTGGGATGTGTTGCAGGACAGATCACAGAGACAGTAAGTAGGAGTGTGTTCTTCACCCCTCCCAGTCTCTAGGTCAGTCTGTTGAACCACTCACAACAATTACAATCCTGTGAGACTTCAATTAGACACATGTCTAACTCTTCATTTAGCTATGGCTAACTGCCATAGCTGGAGAATAATGCAACTGACTTCTGGTCAGTTGCATTACTCGCCCCTTTACGAAATCTTAAAAGAAATGTCTCTTTCAAAAGAAAGAGACATGTAAATTAATCCAGCCAGTGGCTGCTGGATAATTGGCAATAGTATGAATTGGACGTGAACTGTAACAATCTTCTCGCTGACTCAGTTAAAGTTAATATTAAAAAGAAGATGTGAAATACTTGCTACTTTATGTCATTGCAATTAAAGTATCTTTAATACATTCTTAATAGAGTCAGATCCTAGTACAAACACAAGAAACAGCTGAATTGTATGAATAAGACATGACACCTTAAGAGCCACACTCATCTGATCTTGAAGCAGCTTGAGCTGTATCAGCCCTGACATCTGACCTCCCTTTGGATGAGGTCATTCAAAAATACACTTAAGCTTAGCAATCAATATCACACATGAAAAATTTGTGTTGGCGTGTGACAGTGCAACACATAAGCAATTTTATTGTGGTTTTTTTTCAAAATTTTCTTCTCAAAATGTTAGTAACAATTTGATGAAGCTAAAAAAAAAATGTGGTTTCAATCTTGTGACACACAATGTGATCCCCTCTGCTGTGGATGGGCCTGACAAAAACTGCTTTTAATCTTTATCCAAACAGTACAATGGCATGCATACTCAAGCACACCTTACACAATTGACTCCCTGGAGGCCAGGAGCAGTAAAAGGTTACCGAGACATTATGGTTCCTCGTTGTCAGTCGAGAATAATGTGAGTAAGTTACTGGCAAAAGGTAGAGCAACGAACTTGGACAGTGCACTTGGGTTGTCAGGGTGCTGCTTTGTGTTGCACTGGGACTCCCCTTAGCCACTGATGAATGAGGTGTGAGACATGTTAAACAACTGAAATAGTACTTGAATGACAGAATGTGTGTGTAGGGTGGTCAGAATGAATCGTTGGCTGAACTTCTAACTATGCTAAGATGTTTGAAGTTTAATCAAGCTTTTCTCTTTCAAATTGAATGGTAGTCGCAGTTACCTCCCAAAGGCCTCTTTATTCATTCTTCCCCTTTTTCTTTATTCATCCTAAGCTATCTGCAGCGCTTTTCTTCCCCTCTGCTGCTCTCTTTCTTTCAGTGTTATTCGTAGCTTAGCAAACCATGAGGACATTCATGTGACTCTAAAATTATAAATGGTGGGGGAAGATGAACTGTGTGTATTCCTTTGTGCATGTGTGTGTTTATTGCAAAAAAAGATATTAGAAGGTACACAAGGACAGGCATCCTGAGTATGCCCCCATTCACTTGCATGCACATCACAATCCCCCAACAGTATGATGTCATTGGCACAGATTTGACCAATCAGCATGGACCATTGAGCCAGACAAAATGCCTTGCAAGTTCAAAGATCACAGGGAGCAGGTCCCTGAGTAACAAAGAGGGATTGACTGGTGGGAAGTACCCAACTGTGTGCTGGCTCCACTTCAGACAGCCATATAGGAGTATGTTGGTGAAGTCTCAACCAGGTTTTCTTTGCTTTTACAATCTCTAAGAGTTCTTTTGTGTACAGGAGAAGCTGATGCAATAGTCATTGGGACATAGCTGTGTTGTGACCTTGTCAGTGTGTAATTTTTGCAGTGGCCATAGAGAACAGTATCTCTTGAGTGGATAGAAATTTTAAAAATGTACGCTGATTCGTATCAACAATCATTAGCATGCCATTAGTGACTCTCGTCAGATCTGTGGAGATTTCTATTGACATCTGGGAGAGAACATGAACGGGGCATTCTTATATTTTAGCAACATGGATGTAAACTGGACAAGCACTTCAATAGGAACATACCAAATACATGCCTTTTTATTCAGGTGTCCCATTGGGTAATGGTGTGACAGCAGAACAAACCATAAAGTAATACAGACACAGGTCAACAGTTTCAGTTAATGATGACCTGAAATATCAGAATTAAGAGATAATGTGATCCCAGCGACTTTGCTGTGGGTTTACTGCTGCTGCCCAGGCTGGTTTGAGTATTTGTGAGACCACTAATCCAAGACTGTAACAACCAGTTTTAATCAGAACGCTTCACTCTGGTTGGAGGTGATAGAAAGGCTACAGTTACTCAGATGACCACTCTTTACAACTGATTAGAAACGCCTCTCAGAAACATTGAACCTTGAGGTGGATAGACTACAACAGCGGAAGACCACAAAAGGATTGTTTCCTGTCCGCGAAGAACAGAATTCTTTGGCTGCATCGAACACAGGCTCAACATCAGACAGTACAGTACTCGAAATCGAAGCCTGGTCTGATGAATCTTTATTTCTGCTGAGGTCTGCAGATGGTTGGGTCAGATTGTAGCATCAACAACAACAATCTATTGTCCTAAACCCTCTTGTGTTGACAGTTCAGGCTGTTGGTTGTAGTGGTGTTATGCTGTGGGGAGACAGTTTTTTCTTGGCACACATTGGCCTCTGGGGAAGGCCAGATCCAGTTTTAGTATGAGGGACTTTCCTCTATGTAGTTTGCTGCATATGGATTCGTATGTGCTTTTCATGTGGCAATGATTTATGAACGCAGAGAGACATGTATTTTCTCTTTCTTGTTCATATAATCTCTGTCTATTGTTTTAGTTTGAAACGTAGTGCATATTGCTTCTCTGTTTCCTACCCTAACTTGTGTTTTCTCTCATTTCAACTCAGGCAATGACCTCTTCCTGGTTGCAGTCCATGAGCTGGGTCATGCCCTGGGGTTAGAGCACTCCAACAACCCTCTTGCCATCATGGCTCCCTTTTACCAATGGATGGAGACTGAGAATTTCCAGCTACCTGAGGATGATTGGCGGGGAATTCAGCAAATCTATGGTAGGATGAAGACTGTCCTTGAGTCCAGCCACAAAGAAGTTTCTTTTGATCTTAATTTTAAAACCTTGTTCCAACACATAGTACTTAATTTGATTTGGGATGGCTTTATTGCTAGACAGCCTGTAGAATGCACTATAACATGTTGAGTGAAATTTAGAGGTGCATACAAGTAGATTGTTTTAAAGCATTGGATGGAGCCAAATTTGCTGGGCTAAGATAACGGCAGACTAAATAGACAGTCTCCTGCCTCTATTTGTCTGTATTTATCAGACCTACTGACTATGAGAGTGGATTCAGAGTTCTATTCTCAAAATAAGGACTTTTAACTCACTAGTACGCCTTAAATTCATATTTGAGATGGCATTGTTGCATTCATTTCGATCAGTTACTTCTAAACTTGATGCTTGAGTGTGTTCTTAAACAAGAAGTTTGCCTTTCTCTTCAGGCAAGCCAGACAGTGGCCCCACCCAGGCCCTACCCACTGTGACACCCCGTCGCCCGGAACCCAGGCCACCCCAGACACCCCCTCGACATCCTGACCGCCCACGGACCACGGACAAACCGGATCACTATGGACCCAATATCTGTGAAGGGAACTTTGACACAGTTGCAGTGCTGCGAGGGGAGATGTTTGTTTTCAAGGTAAAGGGGCACAAGAGCAATTAACTTGATCTTGATGTGAAGTAATGAGCATAAAACATCAAAAGAATTATGTTTACCATCGCAATGCTTTATTGTATGTCCTTCAGCCGGCTTCCAGCAGAGGAGCTCTTCTGACAAGTTAACAGTGTCAATAAATTAGTGGTTTTCTGCAGAATCAGTTTTAAGACAAATGGCGTGTGCACGGCCAACAAGAGGTCTGTTTTCAATCAGGTCCCTGTGGATTGTAAACGAACAGGGCCGGTCTTTTTTATGAGTCTGAACACTATTAAAGGGGTGGGTGTTTTCAGGTGCCTTAAAGAGCCCCCTGGACCCACACAAAACGTTCATAAGGATTGAAGCAGAAATGAGCTATCAGCTAGTTTTTAACTTTAAAAAACGTGTGGCTTAATTTTGCTGTTGGCTGCAGTTGCTGTAAGATGGGTTCGTCATTCAATGTTTATTTTGCTATGATATCATGCAGCCCATGCCTTAAACATCTGACACCTTTTCAACAGCCGTGGAAGTGGTGGTTCCTGCTCAGGGTTGACGATAAACGATATGTATGTGGTAATTTCCAGTTGAATTAAGTGAAATTTCAACAGCAAAATACAACAGAATTTCTTCCTTTGTGCGTTATTCCCTTTGGGATTAGTTCAGTGACAATCTATACATAGAATGGCTCTATAAAGATAAGTGATGATGTGCTTCAGAGGGAGAGGTCAAAGGAGGTGTTGAGTGTTAGCAGTGCTGAACACTGAAGGGGTTTGCAGATATGAGAGAGCTGAACGGAAAAAGGAGACTCAGATTCACTTTTCCTTTCATTGTCATATACTTTACATCCGGAGTGATGCATTCCAGTGCCATTAAATTTTTTCCTCTGGCTAATTTCCACCAAATGTTGTCAAAATATAATGTTTAGATTAGGTAGTGACCAATAGTAACAGTGTCACAGCAATACATGCAAGTATCAAGGGTGAAATACAAAATGGACTTGTTTTACTGCGGAGCTTGTTGTGACAACTGTTATTATATGTTTTGGTGTGGCTTTGGCCTTTTTGTGTACATTATTATTGTGATACAATAGAATTTTAACCAATATTAATTTAATAAATAAAAATGATAAAATAAACGATGCCATTTAAGCCCCAAACATCACAGTTTCAAAGGTGCACTCTGTGAGAGAATCCAAGAACACCAGAGAACAGTCTATGAATATCTCTTATCTTGCACTGTAAGTGTGTCTGACACTGACCACTAGTTATAAGACTTGGCCTGTAGCTGCCTGGGCATGTGCTGCACATGGTCAGACAGTAATGTCTGTACTCTTAGATTTCATCTTAGCCAGTAATGTTCATGCTCTTATGTTTCATCCATGAAGTCACAAAGCTAGTCTGGACAGCTTTAATAAGTGTCCAAAATCAACTTTTTCATTGCCTAGCAGTGTTTCATCTGCAAATATGACTGATTTAATTAGGGGAAACACAGACCAAAAGCAACTGTTATACCTTAAGTGATTAAATTAGCTTTGTGATTTAATTCTGTTATCACTGCACATTATCTCATGATCAAATCTTTGCAAAACATCCACATGGCATCCCCGTCAGCCTTGGCTGTGCCTTGTGTTAAGTGCCGATTCGAAAATTAGCATGCTTGCAATCATGACAGACTAAGAACATAGTTAACATTGGATTGACATTGCCTTTTGGTTTGAAGCACCTCTTTGCAGCCTCACGCAGCTGCTAACATCACTGCAGACATTTTTCCGGCCTGTGTATTGGCTTGGGTATTGGTATTATTTATTGGGTGATTAAACAGTAAGCATAGAGGAGAAAGACAAAACTACGCTTGCAAATGAAACAGATTTGTGTCTTCTTGTGTGCCTTCTCTAATTTTTTTATAATCAGTGTGTGAGAAAGGTAAAACATGGACAAGAAGCTCCCTTCAGACAGCATTTTCTCAAAATTTTATCAACTATCAGTGACTAATTACAGACATTAGACATTAGTTCTCTGCTCTACTGTATGAGTGGGAGTAGACTAGCACGTCATTTCTACTTTATTTTCCCCAAAATCCTCCTCAATAAAAAGCAGAAAGGGGCTGTGATTGTGGAAGGAAATGGATTCTTACTTTTATTGACTTTTAGTATTTATTCTCAGAAAAAGAGCTGCTGCTGCTGGCTGTTTCAATACATAGCTGCTCTATGTATTGAAACTCCCTTGCTGAAGTCTGGACTCTTCTGCTGAGGACTAATATGGTCAATTCAGGCTTAATCTGGTCAACACTAGGAGCCTGTCAGACCACACAGATCGAAGAGCACACAGCCTGTTGGGTTCCGGCCCTGTTGATGTTTCTCCCAGCTCACGGCAACCCATCTCTATTCTGTTCCACTCCAAATCGTGCTGCGCCGTGCTGTCTGCCAGTGTGTCCTATGTGAAGGACAAAACTAGATGTGCTTGCCAGAAAGAAGTAGCACTGAGCATTTTACCGTTACATTATCCAGGACAGACAAGGCTACTGACTCACCACTTATGAATGATTCTGAGGGCTGCTGGTGTAAATCTGTCTGCTGGCCTGTGTGCACAGTATATACAGAGATGAACGTTCACAAGCACAAGTTTCTCTACGCAGTTGGGTTAAAATATGCTACTGGGATTCTGATTAGAAAATGAAATTCAACAGTCCTTTATGGAAGTTATTTGCAGCAGGCTGTGATCAACAGAGAGAGTGGGGTATGGAGACATAAAGCCAGCAGAGGAGAGACTTACTATTATTAGCCTGCTACTGTTCCGCTGTTGTTAGTTTTTTGTACGTTCTGGTCTAGTTACCCAGCAGAGTGCAGTTTGACTGGCGTAATGACCAACAAGCATTAAAACGGACTGATTGGTCCCATATTTTAGACTCATCCAGTGTTTTATTTGAAGTGTTCATATCCATTAAAATGTTTATTTTTAGTTTTAAAAACTAAAATCCATCTCTGTGTGGTGTAATATCTTTTATCACTCTTTTCTCTTGAGTTCTAGTAACAGGACAGCCAATCAGAATACGGGTTGCAAGCCTCTTCTGATTGACTGACTGCTCTATGACCACCAGAATAAAAACCTAGCAGATTTCAGGTAAAGGCTCAGAAAAACGAAATCCTACAAGTGACACTTGCAAGTGGTGCAAGTTGGTGGGGTTTGGGGAATAACTCATTGGGAAACCGCTTTTTTGTGACATCACATAGTTCCAGAAGTCCTGACAGCTGGTTTTAAGGCTCAGTTTCTGAAAACAGCATTTTCCATGGACAGAGGCCTTTGATACTTTTACTGTATTAATGTAGACCCTTGACCAGATTTAGAATCAAAGAATACTTAGAGCTCTTCCTTTAGACTTCATGGGACCTTACAGAAGCTTTCAGCTCACCTGTGTGCATACTGTTTATTCCTGTGTAAACACAAATGTTTTTAAAGTCTGGTGGGAGTGAGATGTGCTTAACTGAAGATAGGAAATCGCATGTACTCAAATACACCCCATCAATTTTGTTTCCCCAGGGTCGTTGGTTCTGGAGGGTGCGTAGGAACAGGGTTCTGGATAACTACCCCATGCCCATCGGTCACTTCTGGAGGGGTCTGCCTGGAGACATAGATGCTGCCTATGAAAGACATGATGGCAGGTTCGTCTTCTTTAAAGGTAAGAAGCAAAACTGACTCCACATTAATGGATGCATGCTCCAAAGCGCACAACTCCAAAACAGGAAATGTAAACGTCCTCACTCACTGTTCATTATTTTCTTCCTAAGTACCCACATCTGACTGGTTATTTGTTATTTATATCTCATTACTATAAGAACAAGTGCAATAAATTGCCGATCAGCACCTTTGCTTTTGTCAAATTACATAACCTAAAGATTTGAGTTACCATATTTTTAAATGATGATGAAACTTAAGTCATTTTTCAATTAGGCCAATCATAAAACATTTCAAAATGATAGAGTGCTCTTATGTTTTCCATATAATGGACTACCTTTTGGGTGAATAGCATCAGATTTTTGGAGGATAATGAAACTAGTTGACCACAGATCCACCTCTTCATCTATGCCCCTTTTCCTCTTCTAAACAATAGCGATCTCTCGACCCTATCTCATTTAGCACTTACATTCATCCATTTCTTGTTATTGTTGCTGTAAAAACAGGCCTGGGTCTGTTCTAAATAACATTTTTTCTGGTATTATTAGCTGTCACTCTGAGAGCAAAATAGTAAAGCATGTTTCAGAGGCTTTTTCATCTCCTGCAGGTAATCTTGGATATATACAGCACATACCCCCACTTCCTCAAGAAAGTGGTGGTACATAATGTATTCTACATGCAGAGTATAAATCTCCTCTAGCACAGCTCGTTATTTATACTGTGAGTCCCTGGGAGCAGCTTGTGTTTTACAATGTTGGATAAAGTTGTTGAACCAAAAAGAAAGAACTAGTCTTTAAACAGGCTCGAACCAGGGAGCCACAGGCTTTGGGGCAGCTGTTGATGATGAGGAGGATGATGTCATAAGCAAGTGTCTCAGTATGACACTTGGCCCCACGGCATTAAGCAAAGAAAGAATGAGAGACAGGAAAAAGAGGGAAAGAAAGAAGGAAAGACTGTGAAGCCCTGGAGCACAAGAAAAACGGAGACCAACACAGTCAAGGGAAGACTGTCACTGACACTTAAATGGACCAATCAGATCAGCAACATCTTGACTTAATGACACTGACACTGACATTTTGGTCTGAACATTTTAAAAATCATGAGTCACAACCAAAACTTATACTTTGCATATTCAGCCAAGTAAAAGTGTCTTTTCATGAAGATGTTTTGGTTGCTTGTGTGATTACATGCTAGAAAAATATCTTATTAGATGTCAGTCATAAGTAATGGTGAGATGAGAACAACAAAACCCACAACTATAAAGAAATGATTATGATTACTAAATATATACATTTACTTTATTCGACAGTAACCTCGAGTAAGCTTGAGCATCCTCTCCGTCTTTCAAACTACCAATAGAAAATTTTGGTGATCACCAAACCAATAACCATTTGCACATTCCTTTTGTTATATCAAGACAATATTTAGCTTGCTTTCCAATTAATTTTCTAGCTTTTTATATAATGTAAAACATTTTTTTCATAACTGGGCTGGGTTGCTTTTTCTTTCTCTAACTCATAGTGTAACCTAACCACTCTCACCCCGACTTCATATCATTTATGGGCAACATCACAGGGATCCAATAAGACTGACTGTGGATAAGGTCATGAACCATTAGTTTATGATATCAGAGTAATTTCATATAAACACTATATAGTAGTGAGGACAACAGGTACAGTTGTTATGAAGTGAAGTCACTTGATCAGGTGATGTCAAACAGGACAGTCCCTGTTTAAATTATTCTGATTAAGAAAGAATTATGGTGAATATATTTAATTGGAATAAATGACAAGGTCCAGACTTGGAAAGCATGAGAAGCTTTCAGTACAGTAACATTCAACACTGTATTTATCCAATTGTCTCACACAGCTGTTGAATTACCCAGCGGTTTCACAGCTGTTCCTAAACAAGCCCAATTCTGATAGAAACCGCACTGTTTATCCCTGTAGAAAAACAACAGCCACATAGCAGGAAGGATTTGAATCTTTGGGTCACTGAAGCCCTCAGGCTTAGTAATGGAAACTCAAGGAATAAAGTCATGTGATTTCACCCCAGGGCTCTGCACTGCAGGCACCCTAGGAAGCATTGCGTCAACCTCTTGTCCTCTCCAGATGCTGAGTGTAGAGCTTTCATTTTAAACAAGGACCAAGGGGCTGGAGGTGGATGGGTGTGGGAGAGATAGAAAGGGAGAGGTGATTGAAGCCAAGAGGACAAATGTAATGGTGCCAGGAGAAACAGAGTACCCCCATCTGACAAAGTGAAAAATAATAAAACCTTCCCTTCAGCGAGAAATCCGCTTTACCCTGACATGAGACAAGCTGCTCATAATGGATAATTACAATCTATACCCAAAGTCCAGTCAATGATGTCGTACTCGGTTTTGCTGTGTTTTTGATCGCCTGCCAACAAATCATTATTACATTCATATAATTTGCAAGAGCGTGTAAATGCGGGTTTGGTTTCTCTCATATTGTTCGTATTCTTCTTGTTTCCCATTCAGCTTCAATAATTCAACATTTTCTTCACCAGCAAATGGATACTGTGTCTGTGCCTTTCAGATTGTGTGTTTACATCTGTTTTTGTTTATATGTGTGTGGAGTTATGTGTAACTAAATGCACAATTTCAGAGTCCATAAGGGTTACGAGACGGAGCGGATTGCTTGTGGTGTATGCATTAAAAAAGTTTATGAAGCCATTTTTCTCTTCTCTTCTCCCCTCAGGAAACAGATTCTGGCTTTTCAGGGAGGCTAATCTGGAACCTGGCTATCCATTGGAGCTGACTGATTATGGTCAAGATATTCCATATGACAGAATAGACACAGCCATCTGGTGGGAGCCATCTGGCTACACTTACTTCTTTCAAGGAGACTGGTAACTTAGCCTTCATGACTCCACTTTGGTTTTCACTCACTTCACGAGTCCATTCAGTGCATCAGTAGTTTTCAAAAAAACAAATGCACTACATGTGCTGGCAAGCAGTGTTGTTACTTAGGGACGATGTCAGCCTGTTGGCCAGTCTCTCTGCCACTTCCATCCAGACTAAAACATCTCAGCAGGATTGCAATGAAATATTGCCCCAAGACAATGAATATTACTAATCTAGGCTGCTATCTCTTTTGTGCTAAGACAAACTCGACTTGAACTATTTCTGTATACTATTCTCAAATAAAATTACAGGGATGAATTTGATGTTTAGTTCAATTAGAACCTTGCTCTATGACTATTAAGATAGACATCAGGAAGAGAGGCAGATGTATTCTTAACTCTTTGTTTACAAAGTTAGGGAGCCCACACTTCAATAAAAAACGTGAATACACTGCACTGCTGTAGAGGAGAAATAATACAAACTTATACAAGAGGAGCTTATTTATGGAAACACCAACAGGAAAGTAATTACACTGCAGGTTGTTTTATGTCTCTAGGGCAGTTACATACAGCTTCGAATGTTCTCTAGAAAGTCAACTGCTGTACACACAATGTGTGCTGCAGACCTCCGCTGTGCTCTGCTTCAGACAGTCAATGAGAGCTAACAGCAATCCTCTCTGCCGCTGTCTGCAGGTACTGGCGTTTCAACGAGCAGTCCCGCTCAGCTGACAGAGGATACCCAAAGCCAATCAGCGTGTGGGGATCATCAGTACCCTCTGCTCCCAAGGGGGCCTTTCTCAGCGATGATGGAGGTGAGCTAAGAGGAGTGCTCCCTGGGAGTGTGTGCATATGTGTGTGAAAAATGGCCAGGAGGGGCCAGGGCAGATGGAAGCATGCATGAAACAAAGAATTAGGGCGTGGTCATACAATCATTATAACAGAGAGGGTTCGCTCATGTGGGTGTGCGTTTGTCTGTCTGTTGCTGAGTGAATTTGAGCCTACATGTGTTCTGCTTTTTATTTTGCTGTACTTAGCTGTAGTGGAAATAGCCAGCAGTTGCTTATCTCAGTTTAGCCTGAAGACTGGAAAGAACTAAGCAGCTGCCTGATAATGCCACCAGTAGGGTCTCCAGAAGAGGGCTAAGCTACTTGTCAGGCCCTGTTTCTAGTCACAAACCAGTTGCTTGATCCAGCTTGACATCTAAGGCACCCTCTAAAACCTAAAAAATGGAGAGGGGTTTAGAGATATAAATTCTGGAATAGCTTTAATGGTTTGGGTTTTTTTTTTTTTTTTGTTATGATCTGTAATGGTGTTACATTTGATCTGTCTATACATGTCAAGTGGTGATACTTGACAAGATCTCTAAAATACAAACCAAATTGTGTTTTAGCAGTCATAATAAAGACGTAATATAAAACATGCCTATATCTATACCCTATAAACACATGTATGTTATGGTCTGAAAAAGAGTTTTGGGAAAGACGCTTATTTAACAAAATGTTGAGCTGCTCCTTTAAATTGTTATGGCTACGTTGGCTTATGTCGCCTCTTCTTCTCCAGCTTACACCTTCTTCTACAAAGGTTCCAAGTATTGGAAGTTTGACAACCACCGCATGAAGAGCGAGCCAGGCTACCCCAAATCCATACTGAAAGACTTCATGGGATGCAGTGTGGACCTGGATCCAGATAGAGACACAGACACAGACACGGGACGCAAATTCCCAGATGTCAATCGCCCACCATTCAACCCTGATGCCGGCCGCGACAGCGACAAAGGTAAAGACAAGGATGGAGCAGACCGAGGTGGAACAGACAAAGACACAGGAAAGGGATCAGACGACAAAGACGAAGACTACCGCGAAGGCCGCGAGGAAGACACTAACGAGGTGGACGTGGTGCTGAAGGTGGATGACAGCGAAGAGCAGACCATGAACATCTTGATGGTGACCATCCCACTGGTCCTGGTGCTGTGCATCCTGGGATTGATCTATGCCATCATCAACACATTACAGAGCAAAGGGGCGCCACGGCTGCTGGTGCACTGCAAGCGCTCATTACAGGACTGGGTCTGACCCTTGACACGAGGGGACATTGAATCTCGAACTGAAATTGGACGTTAGACACCCACCTTCTCTAATCAAACCCCTCCCTAAGTGATCCATCTGTCTCAAGTCTCTGTGCTCAGTGGCTCCTGCAACCCTTAGTACATGTGGTAGTAGATCCAGGCAAATACTGTACTGATCAAACACACATACACACTAGAAGCAAGCATAAATTATGTTTGACATACACACACATGCACACAAACACATCCACACACCATCCTAACCTCCTCTTGCCTCCCATGGTGCTCTACAATGCGTTGACTGTAGTCTATTTATATGAAAGAAGTTTGCACATTGTGTATTTTTTTCCTGTCGTTTTTGTTTTGGTTCATTTTGTGTGACTTTATGTTGTTATAATTATTATTTCTAAACCAGGAAGGCCACTCTATTCTCTCTCCCCAATCTGTTGTGAAACTCCTTCTTTACCCCTAATCTCAGTAGGGGCTTTCTCTTTTGCAGATAAACTCGACATCTGCTTCTGCTATCACAGCTGCCACTAAAGGAAGACAAGCAGTGGGTCAGGACAGAAAAAACTACTACACTTTAAGTAGGGTTTCTCTGTTTTCCGTCCTCCTTTTATTATCTTTGTCTTCACCTTGTTCCATCTCAAGCCTGCTCTGTGCAGTAGTCTGCCATGGTCTGAGAGATGAGTTTGAGAGAAACTGAACAAATATTTCACTGTAGTTGAAAGTAAGAATTAAGACCTGATGTGACGCTTTCTGATGATGGTTGCAATGTTGAGATCTGAAAGTTTGATGTCTTTTTGTTGTTTAAACAAACTCAGCTTTGGTTCCACAGTGAAGGATAGTCGAGTTCAGTACAACTATTTCCAAAGTTTTAATCGTTGTTTCAGTGGTAGCATCACTAACGTTACTTGCAGAGATGTGGGAATATCTGATTGATTTCTTTTTAGCGATAGCGGCAGAGGCTTTGAACGACTCCGAGGTTATTTCAATTTATCCAGAGGAGTAAAATGAGGACAGGGGGGTTAATGTACACCTATACCTGTAACACATCATAATTATCCTTAATATACACGTCACTTTTGCTTAGTTTTCCTTCTTTATCTTTCTTTATCTTGTGCACACAGTTTGAAAATAGGTGTGCTTTCTTCTTTCTTTCCTTTACCTGGAAACCATTTACAAACCTCTTTGGCCAAAAAGGTAAACAGACTTTAAAGTCTTCCTTTAACTCTCATTTATGTGGCTAATTTTCAGAGAGCCTCTTTTCTGTCAACAATAAGAGCTTTTATTTGTGTTACAGTGGAGACAGACTAATGTTGAATTTAAAGAGTCAGCTCACTGTGAAATAACACAGGAGAGGTAGCAGTCATTGTGCCTGTGTGTGTGCGCCACATAAAACGAGGGAGAAACAAAGCAAAGCCGTAGCCATTAACTTCAGAGCAGGATGTAACTCCACAGACGCAGCACAGCAGTCACAGGGAGCAGCTATACTGCACTGTAGTTCAAAGTGGACTTTTTACCGCTGGTGCTATTTCAAAAGTACAGTTTAGTCATGAAGAAATCAATGCTATGAGCACCAGGGTGGCCTCGGGCCATGCAGTCTTATGTGAACACACACTAATCCTCTTCATTAAAAAACAGCAGGTGTGTCCAAATGCTGTTAACCCCTCTGACCCCTAAACTAAACCTTGAACTCCCAAAATAAAAACAATCTCTAACCCCATTTCATCTTGCAACACCAGAGATAGGATGAAGGGGAGTGCAGAAAAATGTCCATTTCAACTGCTCACCATGACTGCAAAGGATTAAAGGCCAACGTTTTTGAACTTAAAGCCACTTCGCTACAAATCATTGCCAACCATTTTCAAAGGGAGCACATGGGGTTTTCTGTATTTGTTTGTATGTTTTTTACCATTGGTTTCCATTCATTTTCATAAAGTTTGAAAATCAAGCAACCAACAAAAATTGTTTGCAAGTTCAATCTGATGGATTATAACGGCAACGGTGCCATAGGACCATGCATTTAGAGACAGAATATTTAGTTGAGTGCTTCATCTAAACAGGGTTTTTAAAATTTTTAAATATTTGTAAATTCTAAATTTGTTTTGTTGCCCTACAAAATCATATTTTTTTCATAGAAGAAAAACAGTCATCAAAAACAAGATAATTTAACTTTGTAAATACAGACATACAGCACACTTGTTCAGTGAACAGCCCAATAAGATTAAAAATAATAATAAGGTGAGTGAAAGCGTAGGAGGGATGGAAGATTTGTTTGAGTGTGACTTGAAATATGAATCAGAGAAACGCTTATCTGAGGTAGCATGAAGTGAGCTGCCACACTGACCAGAGGGGGCTCAGCTGGCCCAGCTCAGGTTACGCAGATGTGGGTGGGGAGGGTGAAGAGAGACCCAATTTCCTGCAGCTGAGACAAGGCAGGAGGGAAGGGGGAGGGACGCTGACCTTCTCTGCCTGAGTTTGCAAAGTTTAGATCTCAGGAATAAGAAGAATTGGGAAGAGAGAGAGAGGCGGTAGTGGGGGCTTTGGTGGCTCCTTCTGGCAATAGCCCATATGACCCAAATTCTCTTGCTAACTCAACAGCAGTGCTGGCCAAAGAGGAAACTTTAGCTTACAGTAGATGACAGAGCTTTTGTGGGAATGCTCGCTGTAAGTGCTGTGTTTATAGTTTGTATGTCCAAGTTTGAACTTTTTAAAAATGCTTTGGCCCTAATTTTGGTGTGTTTTGGTCCAAACTGGAGTCAGACTTGATAAAACTGATGAGTTGGACAATGTTTGAAAGGTGTTCATCTCCTGATTGTGTCTGCAGGGACCCTTATCACTGCATGAGCTGTTGACACAGAGTTGGATGTAGAATTTAAGGTTACCTCCCAAAATAGACCAGGATTACGATTCCTTTCTTTTTTATTCCAAAAGATTGAAGAACATTGACCTTTTTGTTTTGTCGACATTATTTCAAAGTTGCTCACAGAAATTTGTGGTAGTGTGGTAACAGCCTGCGTGTGGGCTCCAGTCTTTATTTGGTGCCAGTCAGACTGTAGCTTGTGTGTTGACAGACTAAGCAGACACACAAACCCGCTCCTCTCCAGCGAGGTGAAAACAGGTTGAGCTGAGATACCCTAGCAAGCAGAGTTGAAGTTAACAGGACACTTACCGTGAAAGGAAGAAAAAGAAAGAACATAATCAGCCATCAGCAGAGATCTGCTGATTGATCCGTGGGCCAGTCAGTAACAGTTGCCAGGAAACAGTGTCCCGTGTCCATCACTCGCTTCCTCATTGTCATGGTGTGAGGCGGGGGGAGGGGGGTGTAAGAGTGGAGGTTGGCAGATGCAGCTAATCAGTGTTAAAAGCACCTCCACCCTCCACCCCCAACCTCCGGTCCTGCTCTTCCACCAATCTGACAGACACATCAATGTGTTCTTAGACAGGCGAGCGTCTGGGCAGGGTCAGAAAATGCAGACTCATTTCCACAACATTGCATTGGAAGTTGTTTTTTTTGTTGTTTTTTTTTTAATCAAGTCTCCTTTTCTCCTGAACACCCTCCAAACAGAGAGTCCAAGGGGAGTTAACCACTTCAAAGCTAAGAAACCTGAGAGAAGACCAGAGTTTGCTTTACTTGAATTTATAGCTTGTTGGTCGATGAAGCAGTTTTGAGAGATGCTCTGTACGGTCACACTGACTGGGATTGAAGTGAGCTCAGTTAATTGTCTCAGGACACCGAGCAGAACAAACCTTCAAAGGGTTAGAGGAGAAATCCGTCCAGACGGATTGATGAGTGTGTGTGTGTGTGTGTGTGCGCGTGTGTGTGCGTTGATGTGTTCACCTAATCAGCTCTACACCCCGAGTCCTGTTTTCTGACTGAATTTCCCACACTATCTCTATCCCCACCCCTCTGCGAACACAGCCCAGCCCTTTGAGCCCAAGGGGATCATAATAACAACAATGGCCTTCTCTCTCTCTCGCTCTCTTTCTCCACCCCCGATTTCTCTCTCCTTAATACACACACACACACACACACACAAACACGTTATTGTCTTACCAAACCTTACCTTCCTCCCCTCCTTCCCTGAGGAAACTAGTCCAGGCCAAGGTCCAGGCCCACAGACCTTGTTTTTAGATCCTCCTCCTTGTTCAGCAACATTTAATACTGTGGAAGGCTTCACTTGCGCTTCCACACTGTACTTGCCAGGTTCTGAGTCTGTTGAACAAAGACGTGGCAACTGGGCGTCACATTTTAATATGAAGTTGCAAAGGCTTAAGTTCTTTTATGTTAATGCTTTGTGTTTTGAAGTTCGAAGTCTAAGTGAGGATAGAACATTGCTGAGTTTGTTTGAAGCTTTCATCTCTCCCAGGATGTGTTTCTGTTCTGCACGTGAAACTTTTCTGATTCATCTCAGAGCACAGGCTTTGTTTCTTTCTGTTTTTGGATTATCCTAAAGAATATCCTTATTAACAACCGCCACAATCATCCAGCAGGCAGGTATTCCTCCAACCGCCTCTCCTCTCCACTTTGGATTTCTGTATTTCAGCTTCCTGCTGTCCCAGTGTATCATTGCACTGCCTAATAACCACATGCTTCAAAAAAGGTCATTGCATCAGCCCTGTGTAAAGGCCTCAGTGTTGCAGGAAAAAACACATCGATGAAAGGAAAGACTGAAAAAATCAAATCAAAAGAGGATTGAGTTTCAGGTTTACTCTTGTCAGCTTTGTGGCTTGTAATGGCTCAACCCTAAAGGACTGTGGTTCATCCAGTGGATTCTTTCTTCCCCTGTAGCTCATCCACTCTGAAGCCACTCATTTGAAATGATAACTTGGATCAACTCATCCTCTCTACCATGAGTATAAAGTGGAAAACCATGGTTGACAAATGACTGTCAGCATCTTGCTTGCCATCGTGCCTTCACACAGGCACTAAAACCGCCGCAGAAAACTGTTTTCATACACTAACTGCAGTAGGAAGTAGATTTTGTTGTCACATTCTGCACTGACCATTGATAGTTGGTATCTTACACTAGGCCCTTGTGAAGTTCTTTCTTTATTACTACTTTAGTAATGGTCTAGTGACTTTACCGTCATCTCTGATTGGAATGAGATGGGGAAATCAGCAGATGATCAAAACAGAAGAAGCTGTTTTTTGTCCTTGAAAATTTTTCTCATTTTGATTTTAATTAGTTTTTTGTTTGTTTGTTTGTTTGTTTTTACTTTTGTTAAAAACATTCCAATTAGGATTTTTTGATCAATTGTTAGTTGGTTGTTTTCTGTTTTGTTTTTTTCTCCAGTAGAAAATGTAAGATTTTATACATTTCTGTTGTTGTGTGTTCACCTCTAGTTGAGTGTGTTAACAAGCCATGCTGGACATGTACACATTAAAAATTGCTCTGAAAAATATTCCCGAGTGCTCTTTATCAAAAGCACTGCACAGTATGTCTTTTCGGAGCAATCTGAGGAGAACAGGGAAATGCAATTCTGCACACACACACACTTTACTCTCTTCCTGCAGTGAGGTCACTGTCCATAGGGCCTTGCTTCCTGTCTCACATGGGACAGGCAGTAGAGCAGAGAAGGGAGAGAGGGTCTGGCTGACTGCCAGGAAGCCACATGAGTTGGAAAGAAGTCAGCAAGCAGCGTGCAGAGTCTATAGGAAACCAAATGGGGGATGGTGTCATCACACTGAAAGGAAATTCATTGTTCACAGCACGATGGTGTTGTTTTTTTTTGTAATGGATTTTAACCCATCATCAAAATGACAGAACAGAGACGGATGGCAGACTTTAATGAGATGTTTTTGTGTCTCAGATTAAGTTGTCTCCAAGACTGAAAATGAAGGGACACCCACTGACACCTCACTGTGGGTGTAATTGGCCAAAATTGACACCAAATGGTAATTACTTTGTCTTGTGACGAGTAAATGAAGCAGCTTCGCTGAGGGCAGGAAGCTTTCAGTAGAAACAGAATCTGTTTAGTACTGAAATTAGTAAAATAGAGAAGCATCTCAAGCAGTGACACCGTCTGATGTATTAGTCCACAGTGTAAAACCCATGCCAAGTACTGGATGAAGGGCTGAAATATAACAGTTCTAATAATGGTCCCCATAAAATGAATCCTAACTTAAAGGATTTGCAAGTTGCCAACAGATCTCATATAAATCCCAAACATCCACTCATTCATCACACAGTACTTTCCCTTCCCTATGGTACTCAGTTCCCATTAGTACTCATTCCTTGACGATGTTGTTATAAAAAAAACAAAACATCCCACAAATATCTATTTAAATTTATTCTGCATTTACTGCAGACAATCTTTAACAAGGCAAGTATTTATTGCAGCAGAAATGTGGGGCTCACCTGTGTGATCTGTCGATAAAGAAAATAAGGTCATCATCTATCAGGTCATTACAGATCACTGTGGATACTTCTCAAATCTCTCCTACAATCTACTCATGTGGTCCATAAGTCCCAGTAGATGATCCAAACGCCCACGTTTTTGTCATTATATGCTGAAGTGAAAAAAAAAAAAGCAGTGAACATAACAATGACGTGCGAGCGGATGGAAGCTTTTATGTGGTCCATTAATATAAATTCAAGTTCAGCATGTCCACTCTCCTTTTTTGTTTGTTTTTTTTTTTTTTATCTCCACCACCTTCTCTGGGACATATCTGACCTCCGAGCTGTTAAATGAACCAATGTGTTCGCCAAGTAGTTGCTACTGAGTTTTTTTATTTTACAACAACATGGAACAGAAACAGAAAATACGTTGAGCACGATCAAAACAAAAAACATGTGGAAAGATGCTAAAATTATCCGTGAAGTGACCACTGTTTTATCTTTTTGTTTGTTTTTTACAAACTGGCAATATTGTCGCCTGATGTACAGTCATTTCTGCCCGTTGTATTAGGCAATACTTATTAGATCAGCTTTAATTAGTCCTTATGGCTGTCTGATGCTGCAAAAGACAGATTAGAAAACTTTGTTGCTCCCATGATCACTAATTTGGACCTGTTACAGCGTTGGAGGAGGAGCGCTGCAGACATTTCTCAGCCCTTTGACCTACTTTTAGAAAAGCTGTCAGCCATTAAAACCCTTTTTTTAATCAGACATACCTCTGTGCACTTCATAAACAAGCAACTTAAATGGTTCATGTCATGTGTGTACATGGTATTCGAGTGTGTTGGCCTGGTTTGCTCTCTGTTTATGTGAGTTTAATGCTTTTCTGCTGTGCGTGCATGTGTGTGTGTGTCTGTGTGTTAGTGTGCATGTGTGTGTGAAGTCTGACTCTAGTCAGGATCGTTGCTTGTAAATCTATCTGCTACAGTTATCACCAGGTACACCCTGTGGAGTACCGTAATAGATTGCAGCCATATCTTTCCTCTGGATAGAAAATTAACTCACTTTCAGTCCCACAGCACACGCACACACAAGCGTGTGAACATGCACGCAGAGAGTTAAACACCAGCAGCTATAGCTTAGTGCTCTGCAGCAAATGCCTGAATGACTCAAGTGGAACCACCTGTTCAAGAACACATTTACAGAGGTGCACCTGTTGGTGCTTCCCAAATACACACAGGCAAAGACCTCAATTTAAAGCTGGATCCTAGCTGGATGCTAAGATTTTAAAAGTCCCACATTTTATCAAGACAGACCTCCACACACTTGATGATAGATCAGTTCAGTTCTATATTAATAATGGGAAAGTATCAAAGTGCTCAGTCCTTGCAGTTCCGTCATCTTCAAAAGAAATCCTGAAAAAGTGTAAAATATTTAGAGTTTCTATGAAAACAAGGTTTGCAGAATATTCAAAGAAATCAGGACATTTTTATCGTGTCAGACAGTGTGCTGCCAGAGCTAGGGCTAATGTCTCAGTCAGGTTAATCTACCTCCTTAGACTAAAATCAAACAACTCTACAACAAATTTATTCAAAGTGCACAGAAGATGAAGCCAAATGACTGTAGTGATCATGGTTTTTCCTTGAGCCTCAAAATGGTTGACTTTAGTTGGATTTTAGCCAAAGTATCTAATACTCAAACTGTTAACCATGTAATATAGACTTTCTTCTCCTGCTAAGGGATTAAGATGTTTTTTGAATATGTTTGTGTTTGGTGATCACTTGATTTCACCCAGTGCCACCACCAAATTATTCAGTTACACAATTTAGTTTTTTAAGTTCATGTTTTAACGCACCCAGATGAAAGTGACCTTGTTTTCACATTTTTTGAAATAATGAATTTACAAAGCATAAATAACCCGAATGTTATTTCATCAGTATTTTAAAGTTATTTGGAAAAATGTAAAATAAAGGTTGACAAAAGTCAATTTAACAGAAATTCAGGGGACTCCAATGTTCTTTTACTTAACTTTGATGTAGATGTAACATAACTTATTTAGATTAGCTTATTGGATTTGATGAAACTTTAATGAGTACTGTGGGTGATCTGAGGCTGCAGATAATAGGATACAGCAAAGAAAGGGGGAATTGAGCAAATGAGGCTTTATCAGTTCAATAAAACCATTTAAGCACTGAGGGGGAACAAAACGCCTCGGATGTATAGACATACAGCATCTTGAATTGAAGGTGGAAAACAGATCTGACCAACAGGATGAAACACAGCCTTACGGGTAGTTTGAAGATGAAAGGGCAGAAAAATGCATTGAACACAACCGAAATAAGAAAACAAGTTAATCACAGTGTAGATGTTGCCATGCGCTCATAATGTTTGCTTTCAGGTGTGTTGTAACATAAATTCCTCACCATAAAAGCACAGTTCCCACTTTCTTTCCTCTTTACACGTGTTACCCCCTCTTCTCTTTAAGCCATCACCCTTATTGTTACACACTGAGGTAATTTTGAGGCAACATCTGGAGCTGTGAAATGAGTTTACTGGTGTGGCAGCCAGTGTTTCACTCAGTGCTACAATGCTCCGAATGCATTTGAAATGCTGGCGTGTGCCAGTATACAGGTCACAGTAACATTGCTATGAAAAAGTTTGCGCAAAATATAATTATGAAGAAAAACACTTTTTTTTTTTTTTTACATTTTCTGTAGGTGCCATTTTCTTTGTTTTCTCCCTCTGTGCTGTTGCAACTTACCCCGTTTATCCCATTCCTACAGCAAAAGTCCAGCCAGGTACGCTGATGTGTTGAAACAGTCTCCACCACTAACTCAGTTGTCATGCATCTTACACACTTTACGCATTTCCTAGAAATCAAAGATGTTCCTTTACAAGGGGACAGTGAAGTAACCAAACAAAAAATGCGAAACTTTTTAAAGATGTCATAAAGTGTTTATGACATCGTTCATGACCAGGATGCCTCAGGGAACCCTGGGTGATTAAAGTGTCATATTGCTACGTCATGGATGTAAAATGATCAAATTAATCAAATCTTTCTGTTATTGGTCTTGTGTAGAATCTGTAGAAGCAGCTAAGGAAGTCCAGCTGGAGACAAACAGAGCTTGGATTTGCCCCCAAACTCCATCTGGACACACAAATATACCAAGACAGCATAAATGAGCATGCACAGATGCAGGTGCACGGACACACTAAAACAGAGCCATGTTGTACTGCTAAGGCAGATTGGTCGTGTGGAATAGCCACAGATACTAAATGATGGTTGGAGTTAAGTGACGTGGGGTTGGGTGAGGTAACTATCTATGTTCAGGGTGTTACCTACAGTGAGTTTGGACTGAGGCACCAGCAGTTTTGAGAAGTAGCAAATGTGGGCCATAAGTATGTTTGTTCAGACTGAACAAACACACTTATGGCAAAGTGGCTGAAACATGATTTCTGTTCAGCTTCTGCGCTGCTGTTTCTCTAAACTCAGACCTTGATGAGAAGACTCTTACTGTAGGCAGCTAATACACTCACTACAGCATTACTTTGCAAAGGCTCGCAAAAAACATCTTGGACCATTACTTTTCGGCCCATCATGTTCCTTTTTTTGTGGCAATTTTTTCTAATATTGTGGCGCCCTATTTGTTTAGGTTTTTTTTTACCATCTAACTCGTCAATTTGCAGCTCATCTGAATTCCTCCTACATTTCTCCTCGAGTTTCCCTCATGTTGTGAGGACACACTAAACTCTAGCAGCCAGTGTCTTCTTCCAATTCTGGATATTCAAATATTTCTGGAAACAACAAACAGCGGGTCTTAAAGACACTGTAGACACATTTCCTTAGAGAAAGTTCTGACCTCATCTACTCAGCGGTTGAAGCTGACAGATGAAAATGCTCTTCACTTCCCACAGCCCCTTGTGTTACGAACCTTTGACCTCCATGGACCCAGGGGAGATGAGACACAATGGCAGGAGACACACACTGTGAAGCTGCTGTCTTCAGTATGAAGGGAAGTAAGAAATATTGCTAAACTTATAATTTGGTAAAAGATCTCTTTTAAATGACTCATTTCATGATAATTGCAAGAATAAACATCTACTTTGTTTTAATCAAACAGCAGTGGGAAAATCTATTTCCTCTCCCAAAGGTTTTTTCAGTCACTGTGCATTAACAACTCAAATGAACCGAAATATATCGAACATCCTTCACCATTCATACCAAGAAAGAACTCCCCAACTCTGTTCATTCGGCTCATGCATTAAATCCACAGGGAAATCACACAGCAGTCATAGGAAGACGTACCTGGTCATCATGTTCTCCTGACTTTATATTGGTGTATTACATCCTCCATCAGTTCTTAATATATGCAGCGCCATGCTCTACAAAGAGGATACAAACGGAACGGATGAGGTGGTGAAATTAATGCAAACCTGCTGCTGCCGCATGTTTTCAGGTGATAAATAGTTCCCTCATCTGTACAGTGAAAGCTGTATCTTAGTGAACATGTGCTGTGTTTACACTCAGACAGCATGTCTACGGGATAAAAGCGCCTCTGCACTGATGTTAAACCTATCATCATAAAAACCAGCCAGAAAGCCTATAAAATTATGAGCCGTAATAAAGGTAATGAGCAAAACATCCCGAGGGACACATGGTTTGTGCCTTTATGTGTGTGTTTGTGTGTGTGTGTGTGTGTGTTGTGTGAGTTTGTTCCCAGAAGGCAAGAAGATGTGCTGTGTCTGCCTGTGTCAAAATCCAGTGAGCAGAATACGAGCAGGTATGCATATCTTTGTAGCCCATTGATAAGACTGTGGCCTCACAGGCCTGGAGCCTTTTCGCCCCAGAACACCTGCACTCATGGACAGATACATGGAAAAAATGGGGTGTATTATGTCCAGTAACTCAAAGTGTAAGGAAATTCACTAAGTGCATGATAAATAAAAAAAAAACGTATTCAATTACAACTCAGAAAACTTAACTGGAATGAAAAATTACAACATTTGGAACCAGCTGCTTAACAATAACATTTAAAATTTGAATTGTTCTATTTTAAAAAGGTAACTTTCTACTCAAGGAAATGTTTTGGCTGTTTGTTGTGTGTTTGCGCTTGGTCTGTAGGTGTGGGAGTTTGTTGTGAGGGTGACAAGTGTGTTTCTCCAGGTTATATTGTGTTGTAGGAAACTCACACAGACATGGTGAGGTGAGCATCTGGATTCAAAATTAGTGAAACAGTCTCTACCCGTGATGTCTGGCAGCCCTAACAGCTGTTAGGGTGGCACACAAACACACACACATAACACACATTCATCTAGGGACATGTGGAGCTGTTGGAGTCCAATGAAAGGCAGCAGTTGTGAGCCACACAGCAGGAGGGGAGCCCCTGGTCCTGATCCTAGTCCTGGTCCTGGCTCTGAAGAGACTGGAAATGCTGTCATGTTTTCCAAGGCAGCTGGGGCTGAAATGGTGTAGCAGGTTACTAACTAACATAAAACAAACAGATGCCAAGTGGAGGAAGGAATGAAAGGCAGACGCGACCATCTGTGTGTTAGTGTGTGTGTGTGTATGTCTGTTTGAGGAAATGAAAATTTTTATGAACCAGGTGGATTCCTACGTCCCATTGCTCTTTTAAACCTTCACAGTGAAATAAAACACTATTCATGTTGAGATTTGCAACTTCTATCACAAATCATTTATATTAAAAGAAAATGAAATTATATTTGAGGACATACCCCGGATAAGCAGATGAAGATGGATGGATGGATGGATGGACATATTTAAAGGTCAAAAAACTGTGTAATGTTTGTTTTCCCTGCTCAGAATCAAACGAACAGATCAATTGGAAAAAAAAAAAAAAGAGGACATGCTAACTCACGCTAATGGCTATTTTAACGCTCAGACATGAGAGTTGTGTTTATATAAATGTCAGCAACAAAGAGAGAATCGATCTATCTCTATCACTTGAAACTTTTTCTAAGAACTCTAACAATCGCGGAGGTGCCATGTAGAATGTTAACATGGATGGCCTGTTGAACTGCAGAGATGGATGCACTGAAAATGAAAGCTAATGCCATTGTAGTCATATGACATTCTGATTATATCTGCTGCTACGTAGCATAAGACAAGATGGTTTGAAGGCACAAAACCGGATGATGCCTTACACTATCAGAATGAATAGATCCACATCCTGTTCGTAATAAAAAATGACAGTGCCTCTCAGGACACTGTTTTAGCACGAGTGATGCTGCCTGCCATGACTTATTACTTTGACTATGGTCTTATTTGACTTTAACGCAATGTGGAAGAAGTGAAATATTGCTACTTTTCCATTTTTTTTCTTCGGGGCTTGTAACAGAATGGCTCCTTTACTCTTCTCATGCAATAGTTGGGGGTAAGCTTTAGGCTTCTACATCTCAGCTCCCATCGTCTCCCATTTTCATCTTTTTCATGGCAGAGTCACTTCTCAGCTTGCTTCGTCTCCCTTCATCACTGCAGCTCAGTCACTGTTCTGTTGAGCGAGTCTGTTTTGTCTGTGTTTCTGCTCCTCCATCGGGTTCCGCCTGGTGCCACAAGGAATCCTGGGAAAACATCGTCAAAGTTAAGATATGCCTGCACACTGGCACACATGAAAGAGAGCAGGAGAGGCAGCAAGTCAGCAAGAGAGAGCGAGAGTTTGACTCACAGACTCCGAGTCTCTCTCTTCATTTTCAATTTGCCTGATTTAAAATGTGAACTGTAACTGCAAAACACAACTTAATCAACTGTTCTCATTTTGTAATGTTTTTATAAATTGGAATTGAAAATGGGCACATGTAAATGTGCTCTACCTTTTGAATTTCCATTTACTGAATTTTAATTTGACACAAAACATACTGAGCTTAACCCTGCTTCAGAGACCCCCTCGCTGTTTTTGATGTCTGAAGCTTCCCCAATTTTCTCGAGACGGCTGGTTATCAGTCTCCTCTCACCCCAACCTCCCAATGGTCTAATAACTACCGTGCCTGTCTCTCATGTCTGCCTCAGAAAAAAGGATTTTGTGCAGAGTGAAGGCAGCCTGGCTGTACGCTCGCCTCTACGTGAATTCCAGCCTCTGTCATATCTAAGCCCAGGGCTGAGTGCATCAAGACAATGGCTTCAGTCTTGATCCACTCCTAAATGGCTGAGTGGACTGAGTAGGTGGCTGCTTGTCTATCTGCAGCCGGCTTGCGAGGCTTTGTAGCAGGCTGACGGGACTGATAACCAGCGTGGGTGGCATATAGAGTTCAGTTTTCCCTTGCAGATTGACTGACAATATTTCAATTTTACGAAGACAGTAAATTTTTACATGTGCAGAAGTCCACCAAGTTAGAGTTCAGACTCTAGCTGAAAATCAAATTTTTATTATGTAGGACAATGACTTCAGTGATCCAATGAACTGTGATCCATGAAAATATAATAACAGATTGAGATTCAGTCATATTCATACGTGTCATAATGAACAAATCAATCATGGCAAGTTTTGGGGACAAGAGGAGGTTAACCCAAAAGCTGGATCAGCACTGTGAGCCAGAGTTTGCGTTTGCACTGTGTCAGCCACTGCCAGCTACAAGCTAACAAACAACATAAATGAATAAAAGATGTTAACTGGGCTACTACATCTGCTCCATCTCTCCATCTTAGTCTGAGTCTGACTGAGGTTCAAACATCTTTATATGTGCTACTCCACGTTTGACGCACAAAAATCACACAATAATTTTCGACATGCAGTATTTCTACATAGTTTTTAACATGGAGAGGAATTTAAAAGCATTTTGTTTGCAATCATTTGACAAAAAATAATGTCCATTTAGAATTTTGAGGAGTGTCTGCAGTTTTGTGAAACCCATGAAGTCATACCTAGTTAATGGATGGATGGCTCTGACAAATGTCAACACTGGACTAACACACGGTAAATACACAATGACCCTGCTTTTCGCTCAACCTGAAGGACAAAACACTTTTCAAGTTAATGTTTATTAATCAAATAGAATTTGGGAGGAGCGCCGCTTTACACTTAAAGCTACTCTGCCTCTGATGTTCAAGAGGGATGGGTCTTATGTTGCCTTTTGTTTGGAAATAAACTGAAATGAAAAAAAAGGAGCTTTCAGGGAGAAAAGCTAACTTATCCAATAAGAAATCCAATACCCGAATACAAATCAGCTATCCAAATATCCACAAACTACCAACAGTAATGTGAACAAACACTGGGGACCGGGGTGATCATATGTAAAGGTGCAGCCGTGTCAGGTCATCAAAGGTCAATTTGTCAGTTTATTTTAAGTGTTTTTATGTACCAACAATGATTCACTGAGAATGTCAGTGTGCAACCTAAGCTCTTCACACTGGGTTTCCAGTGACTGAGTAATGCTGTTGGATGAGGGTATACAACACTAGAGACGCTTTCAAAATTCTGTGTTCACACACTCGTCCAGAAATGTTTCCTTACCAGGATAAATAATTTCAGGCATAATTACAAAGGCTCAATCAACCCACAAATCTAAAATTGACACTTCACAGTTCACACAGTGTGCACATGTGTTTGTCCATTCTGAACTGGGCCATTGCCGACATACTGACTAAATGACTGTTGACCTGCCTGGTGTGCGTCAGGCCTACAGACAGATATAGGAAACTATCATTTCCATATGAGATGTGGTGAATGAGAAGTGCCCGAGGCAGTCTGTCGAACATTAGGATGAGTAAGTCTGTCAAAGAGCCATGAAGCTCAGATCTGACAGAGTGGGTGTATCTTCAGAAGTAAATGGCATTCTAATACTGATAGGTCCTTTAATTTACTGGATATCACACTCATTTGTTCACCCAAGTCGTCTTTGTTCAAGTTCAAAATTTTGGATAATATAAAAACTACATCCGGAACAAAGAGCTAGAGCCCCTTCATCTCAGTGCTCCCTATGTCAAACTATCAATTGGCCAAATACGGCTGCACAGCAGACCTAACATATACTCCCATGAGGAAGGGTTAGGGTTAAAAACATTTAAACAAATATTTAATCATTGTGTGCAGAGAGTAGGTGTATGTAATATTTAATAATCTTCCAACCCGCAAATGGGTGAAGAAAAAAAGGGATCATTACATTTTCCCTCCAAGGTTTTCTTGCTAGGAATGCCACAAATCATGGAGCAGTGATTGGAGGGCTGATTGGAGCACAAAGACCAAGATATGATGGGTTCATTTGGCAGTATTGGTCTCTGATTACTTCACGATTCATTCCTGTCTCATAGTAGAGAAACGTGTCCTACCCGTAACAATCCCCAAGTACCTGTACCTTCACACCTGTACTTGGGCCAAATCAGGGTTGCCAGGTGTTAAATAAGTATCGTATTTTTACGATCAATAATGCCGAATGTATGATAATTTGACCGTTTCGTGAAGTCTGTCGCAGTCTGTCGGAGTAATTTGTGAACGCTGAAAGCATCCGTTCACATGTGGCATGTTTCCATCCAATCATGCTTTGTTGGGTGTAGGACAAGTGAATGTTGTCTCTGAACAACAAGTGTGATTGGCTGAATTTCTTGTCACGCTGTGTCTGTATGACAAAAACTAAACCTACTAGGTCTATTCCCAAACAGTGGATGCCTCCCTTACATTTGACTTATTAATTCCCACTTTTCATTTGTTTATGGGGGATACATTAGTGCAAACCAGCGGGGTAGCTGTGGTGCTGTGAATCCATTCCATACCGACGTCACAAAGCCGTGAGTGCCTGTTGGACATAATCAACTAGGTTTGACGATATTAGCGCAGCAGTAGGCTTACTATTTTGGTTTGGACGTGTGTACGATAATTTTGGGTCTCTGCTACGATAATCCTACATTACCCACGTGGCAACGCTGGGCCAAATGCTTCCGTTTAATCTGTAGTCCCACGACCTGAGTCTGACCTGTATACAGCACGATTGTAGGAAGCAACCTCCACATCTGGATCATTTTTGGTGTACGCACAGAAAATCTTCCACGTCTGTCAATGCTGGACAATAACTGGATGTATAGCGGGCCAGAGTTTTGATTTTGCCATCTCCAAACAAACTCTTTCACTGGTACCTCAGGTTGCAGTGCACAATGCTGTGTAATCATCCTGACAACTGGCAACTGATTAAAGCTTGCACAGTCACTGTTATTCAGACTAACGGAGGTTTGTGAGTGAAAAATAATGAAGTTACACCTCCGCACCAGAAAAGTGAGAGATGGATGTTTGCAGCAGAGATTTATTAGAAATAAGGAGGAGAAAGTAGGAGTGTATAAATTTAGAAATGAAGCATGAGACTACTGCAGAGCTGCAAATGATTTTTGGGCTTAAGAATTAAGTTGTTGTTGTTTTTTTGTTTTTGTTTTTTTCAGGCAAAAACTTCTGTCCACTAAATCAAGAGTATAAAATAGGCTGGATGTAGTAGAGAATATAAGATGGTCGACATTTAAGTGGAGCACCACCAGAAGGACATGTTTGCCACCACAGGTTTTCTCTGTGGCGTTGGATGTGTTTGCATGGGTATTTGCATTGTGTCGTCTTGTCTCCATCCAGTGAAGGAATGTTGACTGATAGTAATAAAGCAACTATGTCTGTTTTCACCACTAACTTGCATGCCGGGGGTGATGCACGCACACACACACATGCACGGTCACACACAATCGCATGCAAACAATAGGAGGCAACCCATTAGATTTATTGGGCTATTTATTGTGTTAGTTAGCTCTCTGTCTCCTGTCAGGAAGCTGCGCAGGTGTGGATTAAAGCTCTCCTTAGATCATGCACAGCACAAGCACCAATCACGCCATCACAATAGGTGCTGTTCAGATGTTGCGTGGCTAGACACGGCCGGAAATATGAGGCATCGGGGGGTTGCGTTCTTCATTGTGCAACTGCGGCTGCTGCAGAAGCAACCGGAGACAGTTGATGGGAAATTGGTTTCCTGGTTTCCCGAGGGCACAGCGGGCTATAAGAGGCATATCGCACTGTCTGGTTCATGACCTCTGTTGCATCTCATCTTCTTTGACGCTCTTCTTCTTTGTGTTCTCATCCTCTCCTGTTTATGATCCAGCACAGCGAAGCACAAATCACCTAGAAATAGTCTTTTTTTCTAAGTTTAGGGGAGTGCAGCAGGTGCAATAGATAGCGATAGAAGTGACACGAGATAAAATGTCATGTTGTTTCAGAGCAGCCCCCATCTCCTACCTTCCCCCTCTCTCACACACCCCAAAAAAACTATAAGCAGCACATGAGGTTTGTGGTTTTAAAATAACCGCATCACAACAACATTAAGGACAAAATGAGAAGGCAAGTTAGGAATGTGGAGAATGAGCCCTAGGATGCAATGAAGTAAGACCTCAACCATGACCAGACAAGACGTAAGGGGGTCTGGGGGGAGGTGCTTTATAGCCTCAGCAGGGGATTTACAGTAAACCCACATCCCTCAGGACAGGAGATATTGTGTTGTTTACAATGGCTGATGTTTGTGGCTCTTTCTGTTGGTTTTTGCATGCTTGTATTGCTTTGGGTTTGTCTGATGTTTTCCCTGCTGGCTATAAGTTACAGTGGTGTACCAAAAACTACTGGTACAGTGTGTTTACTGCGAAAAAACACACTTGAAGTTTCTGAGAGACAATGTTGGCGGTGTGAGGAATGTCTTGAATGAATAGTTCCATCAGATTTTTTGGGGGGGGTTCTCAGAGTAAGATATCCCAGCCTGACAAACATCTGGCTGCAGACATGTAGCTCTCAGTATCGGTGAGCCAGAGCTGCAGAGGCCTCTCTGATGTCACGCTGATGTAATGTGCAGGTGCAAGTTTGAAATACTCATTCACTTTCTTCACATTTGTTCATTTGTCATGATTCAGACCCTGATGGAAAATAATGAAATGAGCGTTCCAGTTTCAAATAAAAGCAGACGGAAACAATATCAGTTCAAAGTATTTGCTTGTATTTTTTTCTTTATCAAGGTGCATCTTCATGTTTCTTATGTTGCACTTCCTACCTAAATGCCGCCATAGCCACATATTATATGTTAAAATATATAATACTATTGAACCTCAGCTAATTTTTGGAGGTATTTGTTCCAGGCAGATGGCTGTGGGTATGTCCACATGGTTGTTGTAACCAGATGCTCCACAGGCTGCATCAGGAGGCAGAGCCACACCACCAGGAAGGACCATCTGATTCAAACACCTTCTGTGTCTGCAGACAACCAGCTGCTGCACGCTTCGTTCTGTGGCCCAAACCCATCTGGACAACTTTTAAAAAACCCTGTAACTCCATGAGATGGATTCTGTCCAGACCACCTCATGGCCACAAACACACAAACACACACCTCTATTCGCATTCCTGTCCCATTCCTGTCATCATTAATCAGCTTTCCTTGTTAGTTTTTTTTTTTTTCTTTCTTTTTTAGTCCAGGTAGTGTGAATATGTATTAATAAAAATAAATATTTTTAATCACAGCTCTTGAGGGTGAAACTTGGTCATCTTCCATGAGAAGGTTAATATTAGCCCCGCTCATGTGATCTAATACCACTTTAGATTGGCTACTGGCTGAGATTTCCAGGGCATGTTTATGTGTGACAGAGAAAGACTGAGCAGTACAAGCCATGCGATCAGCCCGTCGATTGTCCCTGTCCCCTGGAAGGGAACGATATCAAAGACGAGCCAGAATACCGTCCTTCGTGGTCAGCGGATAGATATTTGGATGGTAAATGTGAAAGATTTGTTACCCTTTAAATGTGGTAATTGTTATCTACTCCTGTAAAGTGCTCATCATTATTGTAACCCTTGTATAGAATGTGACCTCATGAGGGAAATGTGCTCTCCACTCTATCATGGCCTTTTACAACAGGTATCTGCGGATAGTAACCCTCTTTGGACGTTGTCTATATATCTGCTGAGTGCTTTAGGAAGGGGTCACTCCTCACTCCCTGCTACAGAGTTCTGAGCTCAGTGTGACTGAGTGCCTCTTGCTGCAAGAGATGTAATAAACAAGGACCAAGATGCCAAAGTTTTCTTATGTTATTCTCACCAGAACAGTTTCGTGGTTTTGCCTCCACCACATAGTCCTTGCTGTTCTTTCTCCAATAAAAATAAACAGAGAGAAAAATGGGAGATGATTTCTGAACAAACAGGCAACTTAAGTTTGACCCGTTTCTCACTGTAGCTTTCTGTTTCCAAATTTGAAACAACTACAGTCAGTTTTCATCTGTCTGAGTTCTAATCAGGGCGGACACAGACTCTCACCACATTAGACATGGATCCGTTTTCATCATTTAGAGGTGGAAAAACTATGAAATGATTTTAACAGTATCAGTCAAAGATTTCCATAATTTACTTTTTCATAAAAGTAGAATTAATGTTCACACAAATTGCAGAGTTGTCATTTTGATATGACTTTTACTCATGTATATTTAGGGACTTAACCATAGCCTGGGGCAAATGCATTTTTTAAAGCGAACTGTGATCTACAGGTAGAGTAGCTATGAGTCCTCTCATCCAATATTTACACACTGATAAAAAAAAATAAATTAAAAAACCTGAATAAATTATTCAATTTAAGGGGAGAATCTAAAAAATATAAATAATAGAAATCAGTTGAAAATCAGAGTGAATGAAATTAATTTGGAAAGCTGAGGATTTTCGTGTTAACCCTTTATTTTGTAATATCAGCACAAAGCATGTGATTTCTTGAAAAGTGACGATGTGTGTCGGCTGATATTATAAAATGCATAATGAAGAGTAATAGTGAGTAAGTTATCAAGCAATTTCATAACATTGATTTATAATTGATACTTATTTCTGCTGTATTACTTGGCTCAATTAATTATTCATATCATGATGTTTACATGATTAATTTATTTAATATCAGCAATTTCCTCATTCCCTGTAGTGCCAGACAGCGTTCATTATGAAGAACCCATAGGGAACATTTGGTGGGTTCACATCATCCAATGATACTGCCCAGGAAATGAGTCACTGTCATCGAGGAGACAGGTTGCCATGGCCACCGATCAGTAGGGGGCACAGAGGAGTATTCTGACGCATTCATGTAAAGAGTGATACAATTATTGGCAGGAAGAAAGGAGGAAGTTGAAAGGCTTTCATATTTATAAACATATTACTACTACTACTACTACTAATAATAATAATAAATCATACTTTAAATTCATCTTTTTAAGCTTATCTGTTTCCGGGTCTTGGGGGTTGCTGGAGCCAATCCCAGCTCACATTAGGCGAGGGTGGGGTACACCCTGGACAGGTCGCCAGTCCATCACCGAACCCGCGAACTTCTTATTGTGGGGCAACAGCAGCTGTGCTGCCACTAATATTAATGATAATTTTCTACAGATGGCATAGTGATATGTAAACCAAATTTAAATTAAAAACACATCAAACCTTGAAATAATTTTATAAGAATGCCTTTTAAGAAGTGAAATTAAATGAGAAACTGATTTTGCAATTCTGATATCTCCTGGCAGGTTGTTTCAAAGTTTGGTGTACCCTTTGGTCTTGATGTGACCAGCAAAGAACCACTGGAGGATCTGAGACTGCAGTTTGACTTATCAAGGGGGTAAAAACTCTGAAATCTAGCCTTAGGAGTCATTAAAAGAATTTTAAGATTCATCCTAAAATAAAGTGTAAAGATGCTTAGACTGGCGGGGTTGAAAGTACCTAGATATTTGCAAGGCAGAAGCAGGAAGCAGGTGGAAAGAAATAAAAGGGTGTATGAGTTTCTTCTATGTGGTTTGGATAAAAACTTCACCTCAGCTGTATTTCTTTGGTGATAAAAAGTACGAAGCAACTCTTTTGACTAGAGGTTCAAAACACAAATCTAATTACAATTACCTCAGATTTTTTGGATTTAATCCTAAGAAATCACTGGAAATGCAATACTTTGATAAGATAATAAATTGTGCAGGGTTAATATTATTGCACTGACTGGGGTTGGTAAATAAAGTTGTGCGTTTATCTGCCTATCAGTGGAAAATGAGCATTTGTACATATATAAATGGAAAATAAGATTGGGCCCAGGATTGAGCCTCAGAGGGACACCGAAGAGTAATTTAGCAGAAGATGAGGGTGAGCCAGCCATCAAGTCAACCATGTCTTTAATTTTGGTATGAAACATTTCAGTTCTTGAGAGACCAACTTTAGCCTGGAGCAAATGCAATGTTTAGAGTGTGCTACTGTAGGTGGGCTCTACAGGGGCTTAAAGGTAGAGTAGGTGCAAATCTTCTCATCCAATGTGGACACTTAGGTACACAAAAAGCAAGTTCTCATTTAAGTCAAACTTGAATCAATTATTTTATATCAAGGGGGGAAATTTACAAAGCATAAATAAATTCAGTTCAGTTGGAAATAGGATGAATTTCATTTCTAAACCTGAGGATTTTTGGGTTAACCCCTTATTTGTCAGCACACAGCATCTGTTTGGTGGGGCTTCATCACAGTGCTCCATGTAAAGATGGTTCAACTTTGTTGTTGTGCGAGTGACATGAACTGGCTCAGAGTTCAGACAAAAAAAAGGAGAAGAACCTACATACCTGAATCACACAAAAATACTTTATACAGTTAATTTTATATGACTAAACAAAACCAGAACGTGTAGAATCACCAAAGTCATCGGTGTATGGGAATGTATGGATGGATCAGGAGAAATGTTGGGTGCTAGTATTAACCAGAAAAATGGAAAGAAACCAACAAAGCAGGGGTGTTGTTGGTGGTAGAGAGCTCATAAAGGGTGACCCAGCCCACAGCCCGGGTTAAATGCTTCTGCCTCCATGAGTAGGAGGAGAGAGAGATTAGGGCAAAAAACAGGCTGGGCAGATTTTAGGGTTAACTTCTGAAAGTTGAAACCCACCAAGAATTATTGAGATGCAGCTGTCTATCTTATTGTTACCCCTCATAATTCATACACCCTTCTCATTGTTTGCTCTCCTATTCATCCATCTATCTCTGTCTCTATCTCTAGTGTAGGCTGGTGTCCCTGTAATTACTGCCTCATACTGTATCTCCTACTCATACACACAAGTTCACAGAGACACACAAAATCAGACAATAAATACGGCTTTTTACATTTCATTTTGTTCTTTCATGTCTCTCAGTTCCCTTTATGTAAATTACAGGGCTTCATCAGATTGTGACTGCCTACCCTGCTTGACTGTGGCAATTCTGTTGTGTTTCAGAGGATTTCCATATGAGTAGGGTAATTATGTCAAGTTATTTTGCCTACGCTTGGGGACACTACCATGGGTGGCAGATAGACTGCAGTTCACCAAAAGGTCAATAAGTAAACAGGCATATCGCCTTTCATACATTTCTGCTGCATGGGTGTCTGTTACTGTACCGTGTGGGTGGCCGTGATATGTTGAGCTTTGTGCAGAGCCACTTTTAAGGATTGATCAATTCCCAAGGGATGAGCTATGGGTGAAAGTCCACCATCGTTGTAACTGACTTTACAGATGAATTCAATGGCCACTTCCTGTGGAGAGATCAATGGCTATTCATCACTTGCGAGTGAACTATAGGCCAAAGCCTTGTCTGTTTGTGTGTGCATGTTTATGTGTAATTTGATACTTCCATAAAAATCCTTTCTTCCTTTATCTGTCACTTGCATCGGTTACCATTTACCATGAACTACAATGAAGAAGTGGACTTGACAACCTTTATAGTCATGCTTTAAAACAGTGTCTCATTTTGACTCCTCATCACAGGTAGGACAACTACAAAGTGTTAGCGAAGAACGATGTGCCATTTTCTAACCATTTCATTTTAATAGATTTTATAGTCCTGAGATTTGAAACTATCCAGTATTTCACAGGGGAAAGTCTGAACATTTTCTTTATTGCTTTATCAGTCATTATGAGTCCCTTTGGGACTCTTTTCTTAAATCTGTCATGATAGCTCTGCAATAGTATGAATATATTTTCTTGCTGAAACTGTTTCGGAGAAGAATCATCTCTATCAAAGAGTATGTAGTGTATTGCACTAAATTTGACAGAAGTAACAATCCCAGTCTCTACATTCTCTAAAACGATGCACTGGTCTGTTAAGTGAGCACCATCCCATCAATGCAAAAAGTCAGGTGGTTGTGTTTATACCAAATAGGCATGGAATGGTACTTTTAAAGTCGGTTTTATAATGGGATCAATCTTGGCAATGCTTGTATGTTTGGAACAGAAGCACAAAACAGTCAGCAGTTACACTGGCAGCTGCCATAATGTAAAAAAGGTTACACAGAAACCCACAAAAAAGTACCAACTACTAACAAGACTGCATCCAGCATTGTCATTGGTTCAAGCTGTTCCCTAAAATTCAAGAGTTGAGCCTCGAATCCTTAGTGCTTGTGCCCTAGTCCAAGACACAGTTGCCAACAAAGACTGAGTCAGGTCCCCATCATCAGTCCCAGATGGAGTCCAGGTCATTCTGGACATCTTAATGCTGCCTGAACACATCAATCTAATGTAAGAGTATTAATATAGCTCTCCATCTTTAATGGTAATTCGTGCTGGCATATTACAACATAAATAAACACCCATGAAGTGAAAATTTAAGTTTGAAAGTTGTGAACCCAAAACCTTATGCCTGTGTCCAAATCCGAGTCATTTATATGCTCACGTTCGATTGAGTGTTGAAAATCAGGCCTGCAGTTTTCTGAGTCAGTGTTGTAGCACTTGAGCTCAGGGACTGAAAGGCACATAGCAGCAGTTTGTATGCCTTTACCCAGACTGACATGAAGTTAGCAGTGACAAGGGTGCTAGCACAAGGACAAGTGGTTATTTGAAATCAGGAGAAACCTCCATCAAAAAAGAGCAGTGGTACATTATTTGATGGACAGGTAGTCTCTAGAGGTGCAGTATGGAGTGGATTTATTCTTACCTTGGTTCCTCTGCCTCTTTTTAGGCCTGTTAACTCACCTGGTAGCAATCCAGAGCTGTGACATTGTTGACAAATATCTTTCTTTCTCTCTCTCTTTCTCAGGCCGGTCTTCTTGCTTTGGATGAACAGAGTTTTAAATTGCTGGGTATCTAAGATTAAGGACAACAAATATTCTCAATGAAAAGCAATATGTATTTGAACTCCAGGGATCTCAGGATGTATATTATCAGCAGCTTCATTGATTTACTTATTGACTTATTTTACTTTGCACTCGATATAATAACCCGTCTTGCTTTAGCTGCTTCTCTTACTGTGTATTTGTTGCTGTCATTGCTAATGGATACTGTAATTGTCATGTTTGATTTTTTTTTTTTTTTTGTGAATTTTAATGCAGCACAAAGAAGCACGGTTCACTCACCACAATGACCATTCCTCCCCCACCGACAGCCACAAGGGCAAAGAGCAAAACCGTGATGGATTGAACCGTTAGACAGAAGAGAAGGGCCTTGAGGACAAAAGGAGAGGCAGACGCAAGAAAAGAAAAAGACGCTGAAGCGGAAACAGTGGTTTATTATCTGACCACTCTGGTTACAGACCAGTGGCTCTCGAAGTGGAGTTCCTCAAGCAATTCACTATAATGATCCCTATTAGGCAACGTGCTCTGACAGCGACCTTTGGAACAGTTTGGTTTCTGTTTTTGACTCCTTTCTTCACCTTCACTGCAATTATATGCAAATTACAACTGCCTTCTTCATGCATGCAGTCCCCATATCAGTGTGATCTCGATCAGCACCCTGATGCGTTTCCAAGTGAATGCATGACTTGAAAACATTTGGGGTCAGCACATGTTCAGAAATGGATTCGATGAATTCAACAGCTCTGCACGAAAGTAAAAACATTGTGTGAAATGTATCAGGTTGTTACTGGAGGAGGGATAGAGTGTCACCTGCCACCTCAAATGAGCTGCTTTTCACCACCCAAACACGTGAAGATCAGTTTACTCATTACCAGGAGCTTCATTCAGCCTGTGAACACAGTTGCATATTGTTTTCTGTGGCTCTGGAGGACCTTTGTCAAGTCTGAGAAAATAAGGCCTAGGGCGTACACTGGCTGTATGGTGTGTGCGTGGTGGTTGTGGAACATTTGGTGGTGTTCCCAACGTGACCCTGATGATGTTATTAGGGTCATGCAGGATTGAGCCTGAGACTGTAGCAGAAAGTCTGCTTTATGCACTGGTGACGTAGAGTCTTAAAAATAAGTGTGAATTGCAAATTTAGAAGTTTAGTTTCCTGTGTTACTGGAGCTTAAAACAAGATTAAGTAAATTGTGATGGACTGAGGCCACATATGAGAATTAGGGATAATGGTAAATCCTAAAACAACGGTGGAAAAGTTGTAAAGTTGATAGTCAGTTATGTAGAATCTATCTAGTTTGCTAATTTGAACCATTATAAAGTACTGCTCATACCCAGTGGACCAAGTTAGCAACAAATCCCCTGAGTCTAATAAAACATGCAATGATATTTTAATAATTAGACTAAGAATTTGTTATTTCATGTTTCGAGTCATATAGTCTACTATTTGAAATGATATATCTCAGTGTCTGCTGCTTTCACTTAAACCTGTGTTTAAATCTGTCCCTTTCCTTCACCCACTCTCATAAAAGTACAATACAAAATGGATTTTGTATTTTGTTTTTTACAGCACTGCGTAATAAACACTTTGATGTGATGTTTTGCCCGGCAGTTACCCCAGCCAAATCTTTTAGTTGTCAGTGATACACACAGGCATAACTCACTACCCGCTGCTTTGATGGAGGGGTCACAGGTCATACCAATTCATCACAGCCAGCTGGAGTGCAGTAGATGACGGAGCTACACACACGCGCATATGCAAAATACACACTAAATACAAACACACAAAGTGGCAGCTCTTTAATGTCGAAATTTCTTGCTCAGTAAGGAAACAATATAGTAAATGCTAACTCATAGTAATGTGTGAGCTAACACCGAGTCAGATACTCAACTTTATAATAGCTGAACCTGCCTATCATGTAGTCACAGTTGGGTTTAGTCTTTTCTTATTTGAATAGCTCATTTAACACAAACTTAATTCCTTCCCTCCTTTCCCCCTCGCTTCCCTTTTCCATTATCTGGTTTACTGCTCTCAAGTGGGGGTTGTGTGTTTCTCAGTGATTTTCCTTTACACAGCTACTGACGTTTAGGTCGGAAGATGGACAGAAGAGGTGGAAGTGTGGAGGGGTGGAGCGCAGGAGAGGAGGAAAAGATTCAGGTGACATCACCCCCTTCCTCTTCCAGCAAAGTTAGGGACTACGTGCTGCTCCTGAAGGAAGCGGTGCTCGCGTAGGATTGTGTGTGTGTGTGTGTGTGTGTGAGTGTGTGTGGATATTGAGGATGGGCTGAGGAGAAACAGGATGGTATGTAGCAATGTTAGTCACGACCCTGCCCATCATTTCTCACACATCTATGATGTACAATACTGGAAAATAATCAAACCATATTGCAATGTCCAGTAAATCTGCCTCCCATCCCCCTCATCCTCCCCAAAAATTAAACTTTACCAGGAAGGAAACTGGGTCATTAAGCTATGTCTGCAAAAAATGTCCTGTGAAGAAAAGGGACAGTTAAAAAATTTGAGGAAATAATCATTCAGTTTCGGGCCAAAATGGACACCCTTCTCATGTCTGTTTGGTAGATATGATGGTAGTTAGCTTAGCTTAGTTTAACTTTGTTTAGTGTAGATAATCTACCTTGGTACATAAAGTAAGAGTATTACAGATGCTAGCAGGTGGATCTTATTTGTGCTAGGACCAGATTAGTTCTGCTGTTAGCTCTTCCTTCTGCCTCTTTATGCTAAGATAAATTAATACTGGTTGCAGCTTCACATTTAGCCTAGCTTTAAATTACTCTAACCCCCATAATGAACACTGTAAATGCTACAACCAAAACCTTTTATTAAAGTGCTGAACATTTCCTCTGTAGGGTGCTGACCTTTCATCCCTCCAGATGGATATCAGTTAAACTATCAGTTGAGCTAGTTCCCGAAAAACCTTGTGAGCAAACTTGATAAGATTTAACTAATATTGCAGGAACTGCTGGGGGACACACTACCAGCCATCTGTCTGTTTTATCAAGTTGCACAATGGAGATAATGACTTCCAATATAAGTGTTTTGTCATCTGGATGCACTTCAAACTCACAATCACTGAAGTGTTCACAAATCAAGACCAGAAATCTGCTGTGTGTTTGTGACGAAGCTCGTCATTAGTACACAACCACGTCTCCTAGAGATTACTTTACAACTGAACTGCAACAGCAGATCCACAAAACATAACATTTGGTTACTGCCAAATATTGACATTCAAATGCATTTATTTGTTGCACAGTGGGGAAATTTCCAAAACAACTCAAAATACAGTATATGGCAACTTTTTCATGCTTATCTTTGATTGATTATATCACCTGTATTACACCCTGCTCTAGTTTTATAAAAAAAAAATTACAATGATTTCTGACAATATGTTTATTCCATCTTCACCAAACTCTCCCAGAGTGCTTTTGTTGACTAAACTCTTAATAAATTCAAAATGAACCATTTAGCTCTGAACGTAGGCCAGCCAGTAATAACATGTCGTGCAAAAATTATATACTGTTGCAATTTAGTTGTAGAGAAACATAAATGATCTGAGACATTTTTCAGCGTTTAGCCTGTATCATTTTCATTGCTATTTCCTGTTTTATTTTGTTGTTTTTTTTTTGGGGGGGGGGGGGGGGGGCAGCACAGCTCATCCAGATGGTTTACATATTTAATGGTGTTTTGACATGTGAACTTAAGAAAAGGCAGAGAGTGAGCAGCTACTTTTATGCGAAGCCAATATCCATGATGTGTGACAGAGAGTGTATCCATCAGGCAGACAGTGTCAGTCAAACACATCAGCTTCACAGACACTGCAGAGATAAACTCATCATATGCACTTGCTGCTGCTTAACCTTTAGCTCCAAAGGCAATGTGTGGCAACACAGACCTGCATGACTCCTCTCCTCAGGCCATATATAAAGCTTATAAAATCGATTTAAATGGTTTTGGGTAAACTCAAAACTGTCCCGTGAGCAAGTTGGGTTTATCTTAGCTTCTGAAAACTTTTGCGTTATGCATCACTTGTAGTTCAAGGCAAACATGCATCCACACATGGAACACGCCTTGTACAAAATACAGCAGGTCTCATGTTTTTCAGACGGACAGAAATCTCTGTGAAGACCATAAGTGTCTTAGCAGAGAAGATAACAATCAACTGACTGCTCTATCTCCATTCGTCAAAGAAATTAATATGACATTGTTGATCTGGAGTTTTTATTAGTCTGTCTGCATATATTAATGTGTGTAAGTAGGTGTGGTTATTGCATAGTCATTCTAGGAATAATGAGCTACAGCCAGCAGGTGTTTACCTTAATTTAGAATAAGGACAGGAAAACATGGTGGAACATCTAGCTGGGCTCAGTAAAATGATGACAAAATTAACCTTCTGGCACATCTAAAGGTCAATAGTAAACAAATTTCTGGTGAAATAAGCAAATAATGAATAATAAACAAGCAAGTGTATTTCTGTAAAATGATTAACTGTTCCTTTGAATGTCAATCGGCTCCTCCTGTCTGATTTCAGTGCTTTGACAGAACAATAACAAGTTAAATCACACCTTGCTCAACTTGGAAATTATGTTCTTCCATTCTGTTTCTAAAAATTTGACTAGGGCAACAATATATTTTTCTCTGAATGTGTTTACTACTGCAAATAAGTCACCCATGAATGCAATTGTCAAAGAGAGAGAGAGAGAACAAGCTCTGTCGATCATTACAGTTAAATTAAAAAAAAAAAAAAAAAACATATTATGTTGAAGCTACACTGGCAACCTGTCCAGGCTGAAGCATGCCCCCGCCCAGAGCGTTAGCTGGGTTTCGATTCAGCAGCCCCCCCCGCGACCCTGACAGAAAAAAATTATGTTAAGACAAACAACACTAGAAGGCAACAAAACCCAATGAGTATGTAAACTTTCTTCATCATGGATGGCTGATATTTGAATTCTTTAAAACAGTGCTGTGTGTGAAACACCCCCATTTTACTGTTTTCTGCCCAAATCACGCTGTGAAGTGGCTTGAATGAACTGACCATGACCAAATAGAACCTATACATCTCCTCTCCCACGTGACCCCAGCTGTGTTTACTGTCTACAGCTAGTGTTTGATTCCCATGACCTAGAGACAGGGGATCCTGGGAGAAACAACACACACATGTCCAAACACATCATAGTCTGGATGGATGGATGACTGGGGCCAGGACAGAGAAGACCAGTTGATCTGTACAGAGGTAACGATAAGAATTCAGCTCCCTGGAACTGTACAATGGATTATTTAGTAACATTTGGGCAGCAGCTTGTTCCAAAAACAGTTCCAGTTTTGAAATCTGTCTGTGTACAAATGAAAACAGAGCTTTGAGATCCTGGGACATGTTTTTTGCAGTTTTTTTTTTTTTAATCTTTTATTTTTAAATCTTTATCAATAGAGTCCCTATTAATGTGCGTTGACATTTTGAGATATTTCTAAAGCTGCCAACTCCTGGGGTAGCATTTTTTTTTTCTCCCCAGCATCAATTTCCCAAAGTATCTCTTACAGCACAAACATTACAGGTTAGATTAGATTAGTTCTCAATAATCCTCTGAAACTTACATCAGCGCAGCACAAACTTCACAGGATATTCAGATGGAGATAAGAATGGAATATAAACACACAAAGGGAATAGAAAATGGTACGTGGAAGCACAATTTGGTGCCACAGAAAACAGAAGGAAAAGAACACAAGCTTCACAAGATAATACAAAATTACAACAAAAACACAACCAAAAAAACCCGGATAAAACAAAAAGTAATTCAACAAAGTCAACAATTTCATAGATTGACATGTACGTTTTGCATATATGCTATATATTACATTTCTGTATATGTATATGCAAAATGACTGAACTGCTATATGACCTAGATAACGTTTGTGCAGTGTAAAGCCATGAGGAGATCAGAAGAAGTGAACAGTGATGTAAAACAGACTGGCGGAGAAAACCAGTGGTGGATGATGGTAAGTACATAAGTGATAGTGGAAGAACGCTGAGACTTTGCTGCAAACTGAAGTTAATATTAATAACCACTGTAGAACAGCTGGAAAGACACGTCACAGTAACATCATGCGACTCTTCTGAAGACGAGTCGAAATGCGTCAAAGTAAAGGTAAAGGAAGGAAAAAGTAGAATAGGCTTCAGTGAAGCCAGAATGAAACCATTTGAACTAATGGATAACACGTTATATGAGCTCTGATATTCATTACCCCACTGCGGCTGCAGTCGTTTTAGCGTTTGACGAATTCTCTGCTCTGCAATAGATGACGTTTGAATGTAATAACGGGGGGAAACAATCAAGAACAGCTGTCAAGAAAGAAAGGCTGAAAAAGATAAACAGTCTGAAACAGCAATGAAAGGAGAGGAGAGAACAAAGGGAGCAGGTTAATTATTGAGGCGGATGGTAGAAAATGGCACACATTAACCATTATCCAGTCACAGAGGGTTAACGGATGAGGTCAGTGGTGAGCTCAGTACCTGTAACCACTTCAGTTTTACATTCAATCTGTAGTCGAGTGATTTAGACGTGAGGGACTATTCCCTGAAGCCACGTGGAGGGTATTTATTTGCTTCTGTGTGTTCGCACAATTTCCAGCAAGTGTGACGTGTACATTGTAGTACACATAAATATATAAATATATGATGCCTCATGTTGGTAAAGAGGCACTAGTTGAACGAGGAACCATTTATTCAGAAATATAAAAATTCTTCTTGGAAGGTAACGTGTAATTACACACACAAAAAAATGAGGTGGCAGACATTTTTAAATGGGCTCATGTTATTGTTGTGACAGTTGCTATTTCATCTGGATGTGTGCGTGTGCTTGTCCTTGACAACAGAGAAACATTATCACATCCAGAGGTGCATTAAGGGATGTCTTCACATATAACAAGCATCACGGTGGACAATTTCAGAGGTATGTGTCTTTACTCAGCTATTTTGAAACACACACACAAACACATTAGGACATAGCAGACGCCAAGGGTACATTAGTTTGTCTGTCACCAAGCCGGTCATTATTAGGATGGTTGCTGTTGATGCAGACCTTCACTTAAACCTGGCTAATGGCTCACTGTCGCCTGAACACACACACACACACACACACACACACACACACACACACACGCACACACTGATAATTATACATTCCATGAATACATTGTCTCAGCATGGCAGGTCTCCATATAAGTCTGTCTCCATGAAGCCATCCCTCGACTCCCATCACAATCATCTCATGTTAAGTTTCCACAAAGTCATTACTTCTATCATCTCCAAACACACACAGAAACACGTGTGCCTATCGAACACACTATACTGTCGATTGATGACATCCATTGCCTGAACCCTAACCCTGTCCTTACACTGACCTTATAGGATATAAACCATAAACCATGTTTTCAGGAGATAGTGTTGCTGCTCACGCTCGAGTTTCCTTATGCAGAAAAAGAGAGAGTGGCACTTGGTCAAAATGAACAATCAAAATGTCAACAACTCCTCAAACATGAACAACAATACAAGTAGTTTTTCTAAACTCTAATTGATGCCATCCACGGGGGTGTCTCCAGAACGACCTTGTTTGGCATGGTTACATTAATGAACACGTTGTACCAGGAGAAATGTACTTTGGTTGTCAACAGTAGACACTCATAATACATATCCTGGTTTATAGTCTATTTTTATTCTAAATGGGACTGTCATTTAAAAAAGAAACATCATGTTGAATTGAGCAAGACTTGAAATTAGAGGCCAAGACCATGAATGACAAATAAACTAGCTCACATCAACTTAAATATAATTTGACCTTTTCTTTTCTTTTCAAAACCGTCGGAGTCGTTTAAGGCACTTCAGCATTTGCTTTGTCAACAGTCAACAGTGCCTATTAAAAAAAACAAAAAATAATGATCCTGGAACTCTAAAGCTGACTAAAAGGTTATGCCTTTATTTAGATTTTCACACAAACCTCAATGATAAGTGGGTTTGTCATGCCGTCTGTACTGGAGTTATTTCTTGCCAAACAAATCTTGCCCAGAGCAATGACTTCCTGGTGAAGGACCAGCGACAGCTCAAGGCACCCTCTAAAACCACAAATTGTTGTTTTTACATTTCCCTTTACGAAGAGATTGAACAAATGAAATGTAATGTGTTAATTAGGGTTTGCTGTTTATCTCTATGCCAAGAGAGGCTAACCACCTCTGGCATTGTAATTACTGAACAGACATGAGGGTGGGATTTCACTTAACTTGGCACAAAGTAATGCTTTATTTTATCTGGACCTTAACTAATCCAATTCTAATCTCACTCCCAAACTCAGGTTCTAAAATTGCACCACTAAGAACAATGCACAGTCTGTATTGTGTGTTTTACTGGCACCGGCTTTTTAGAATTACTGTCACACGCACAAACATTTTGAGCTGTTGATAGTCCAATTTCATTTCAAGCATCCCTGCCAATTGATAAATTCATTACACACATGAATCCATATGTACCAAACACATACACACACAGGCAGCATGGCACCAGCATAATGGTTTGCATGTTCTCCCCATGCCTGTGTGGGTTTCCTCCGGGTACTCCAGTTTCCTCCTACCATCCAAAGACATCATGTTTGGGTTAACTGATGACTCCAAATTGTCCGTAGGTCTTAGTGTGAGTGTGAGTGGGTGTTGGTCTCTGTCTGTCTCTGTGTGTTGGCCCTGCAATGGACTGGTGACCTGTCCAGGGTGTACCCCGCCCTCGCCCAGTGTGAGCTGGAATTGGCTCCAGCACCCCTCGCGACCCGTAAACGGATAAGAAGATGAATGAATGAATGAAATACACACACAGTCTAACCTGTACACTCGTGCACATACATACTCGAGATACACATCAATTTGCCTGCCCTGCCTCCCTCTATTTACGAGGGCTTGTCCTTTCTCCTGTCCGCTTCCAGATTATAACTCCACCCATCCACTGCCCCCACCCCTCACTGCCAGCAGAGCCTCTGCAAATGAGATAAGAGCGCTAATGTGATTGGGAGAGAGAGAGAGAGACTGAGAGAGAGAGACAGAGATAGAGAGAGTTTCTAATTTAATAGAAACTCCATCAGGCTAATGGAACTGTGGACTGACGGCTGGGCCTCCCACACACACACACAGTCACTTACTCTTCACTATATTGTACCTTGTGAGTGTGGGAACCTATTAGCATTCACCACAATATGTTGGGCCACAGAGTTAAATTAATACGCGGAAAGCGGGGACATGGGAGGTTGAAGGAGGAGGATAAACTAACCCGGGTGACAGATGGATGGAAAAATATTCAATCCTTTTAGATGGATGCTCAAAGAAAAACAAAACCAGAAAAACGGTCACTGCAACGGTCACCCAGTGCAGGCAGCTCACCAATTTTTGGTTTCAAGTAGTCTAGCAGATTTCTGCTAGACTACTTGTTGAAGAGGGGACAATGTGAATGCAGACACAACAGGGTGGAGTCAGAGCGAGGGGGGAGTAGGGGGTGGGGGGGCAGAGATGACAAATGGTCTTCCGCTCAATCTACTGGGTAGGGTAATGTACCTGAAGGTGTAATGTAGTGTACTTCCTCTCCAACCATCTCACACACAAACACTGGTCATTCACATTCAGGCTGGTCAGCTGATTTATTTCCACTTACACTCTCAAGTGCGGAAATTTGGATGAGTGACAAAAAGTACAAACAGGACGCGTGTGGTTCTTGCTTGTCTCTTTCTCTCATGTTCTCTCTTTATTATTTTTTCCCCTTCACTTCCTTTCAGTTGCAGTGCTCCTCTGTTGTCGCCAATCAGGATCAGTCTGGTACGCTGACTTCTTCATTTCTGATTGTACAGCTATATTTTATTCTGCACATCATCCCTTGTTTCTCCACTGACTCTGCAGTTTCTCTGTATTTTTTACCCTGATGAAACACTGTAGCCTTCAACATAGTATTTTTACAGAAAGTACTAAAGATTAGCAGCGAAAAACAACCAAAATCTTATTTTAAAACCACCCTTAATGTATGAATGAACAAAAAGATAAAAGCTTAATTCTCACTCTGAAAAATGAAACACGTTTTTTCAAAGGTCTACAAATGAATCAATATACCCATCAGCTTTAATGTGGCCCACTTACTTTGAGATGGGAAAACTCAACTAGTAAATACATTTTTTTGAGAAGCTTCTAATAAGGTTTTTAACCATTAAATAAGAAGCTGTAGCTCACAACAAATTAGGAGTAATCCAAAGGCAACAGGAAATAGATAAGAGCATCCAGCACCTTTTAGGATTCCTAATTAAAATGTCACTTTCTGGCTCCTGTTTAGTTTTTTTCTTGTTTTCAGCCTGCACACTACTTTGAGATACCTGGCTGCCAGCATGGACTCTCATAAGAAACACATTAATAACTGTGTCGCACAAAATGTCACATTCCTCTGAAGGTAAAACATTTCAAGCCACTTGTAAGTTTATTTCTACTATAGCAGAGGGACATCTATATGTATGGAGAGAAGATTTAAACCCCGAGTGAGTAGAAAATTGCCGCTTTACAATAGATTAGTTTTTTATAATCTGAAGGTTAGCTCAGTGCAGCACAAACTTCATGGGATATTCAGCAGAAGATATAACAAAATATAAACACAGAAAAAGAATAGTGCATGAGAGGACAATTTAGAACAGAAGAACAGAAGAAAAAGAACATGGGCTGCTAACAAAAATACTAGTATTTGCATTGATATGTGCATAAATAGAATTTCCATATATGAAATAAAGGCACGTAGAAAAAAAAAAACATGTAAAAATCACATATGTATCCTGTTAAAAAGGGGAACATTTATAGATGTTTATAACAGATGTTTACAAATATAGATCTGATGTATTATAGAAGTGTTATATAATATATATTCATCCCAAAGCCTGTTAATATATTTTTATTTCATATATAATTAGACCACATTCCCAAAAAGGGGAATATATGTGAATATAAGTACTTATATCCTTCCAACCCCAGCCAAAACACAAACCAGTGGTAGGTTTGTGCCGGTCCCAAGCCCGCATAAATGGGCAGGGTTGTGGCAGGAAGAACATCCAGCGTAAAAACTGTAGACTAATCAGTTATGCAAGTCACAGAGCTGAGTTGCTGTGGCAACCCCAAATAGGGAAAAACCCAGAAGAGGAAAAAAAACAAACAAACAAACATATGTACATATATCCATTGCATGCGTCTTTGTGAGAGAGATATTTATGTCATTTATGAATGGGCTACTTTAATAGTTGCATCAGAACATTAAAGGCCAAAATAATCACTGTTCAATTTTGGAAGGTTTAACTGATGACTGATTAATGACTGATAAACCAGAATGGAGCTGTACCTTTTTACCGGTTAAAAAAAAAAAATATATATATATTTATCTTATAAAGGAGATAATTAAAGGTCAAAATTTTCATCATGAATATTATGATCTTCTGTTTACTCAAACATTTTGTTTCTGTCAGAACTTAAACGGGCTGATGTGGCAGCTTTATTAAAGGCCAAAATTTGAAAACATGAATTCCTGATGCATGACTATGTGCTTAGTTAACGGCACAATCTGTGCTTGAACCAACACCAGGACTAGATCGCCTATGAAATTCATTCATTCATTCATTCATCTTCTACTGTAATCTGTTTCCAGGTTGCGGGGGGTGCTGGAGCCCATCCCAGCCCACAATGGGCGAGCGTACACCCTGGACAGTCCGCCAGTCCATTGCAGGCCTGTGGAGATGAAAACACAGTGAAAAAGCAAGGCCAGTACAAATGATTAGAGAGGAATGGCATAAGGAACTCAGTCAACAGAACACAAGCTTGAGCTGGCACAGTACATCATCTGGGTAGACAACTTGTACTCAGACATCCCGAATCCTGCTCTGTAATACAATTAAGCTGAAGTAAGCATGCAAGGAAGAAAGACTGTCTCTGTCTACAGCTGATCCACTGTCTATCGTCTCAGTCCCTGTTGATTATGGTCCACAGTGGCACGTGAGAGAGAAGAAACGGAAGAGAAAGCGCTCACACACACAGCTTTGATTACCAGACTGATTATTGTCAACATTCTTCCTAATGACTTTACTGCATGAAGGATCATAAAGGGTCCAGGTTGTGTGTTCAATTATATTATGTGTGTGTGGTAATAGGATCTATAGCGGTCTTAATGCATTTCACCATACATTCCACCTCCTCTTAACAGCCCAGATTTATCAAAGGATACACACACCCACGAATACTGATATACACAAACCCACTCCCAACGGCAACCACTCACGGTACAGCAATGTGTCACTGTGACAACGAGATCAGATAATATTGCTGAGGTTTGTGTGTCTGACGTGAAGAATAACATTCAGCATCCGACCCGATCCCACTGTGAGTCATGAAACCTGCGGATCACCTCAGGGTCTGTCAGCTGGTAAAAACTCAAATCTCATAGCAGAGAGGAAATATCAAATCATAAAAAAAGGTTTTTCTTGGTGGTCCCAAATGCTCCTGCCATGGAAAAGCATGTGATGGTTTATGTCTTTAGATGGCAAAGTATTAGGTGGTAATAGTAAAACGATATCTGTGAATTTTCTGCAGAGGATAAAGCTGCTGCTGATATCTTTTATTTTTAGAATTGTCACGAAACTCATGAAAAAGTATTGTCTGTGCAGCCAAAGTCATTCAGGCTTTAATACCTGTTTTACAGCTCCATTATTGTTCAAAATCTATTAAAGCAGATGCCGTCCTACTGGGTCACATGTTCCCTCATATTATGGCACTGTGTTTTCAAGTCAAAGCCATGTGTGATGATGATTTGCAACACACTCAATCATGAAATGTGTATTAATACTCAAAAAAAAAAAAAAAAAAAAAGTCAGTGAAAGGATAAAAAACTGCAGTGTCCTCCTGTTTTGGGAAATGATCTGTGAGCTAGAATCTGCTTGTTTCTGACAAATGATTTAGGTTGTTTTCCCAAGAAGATTTACTGCATCAGTCCTAATAGAGGCATTTACACTTAGACAGGCCACTTCATCCATCCATGCATAATTGAACTAAATAGAAATCCATCCAAGAAACATTAACAACGGACTGAAATCTGAGTTGGTCTGAGAGAGCTCTGATCTGTGCGGATAAAGTTATATAGATGCAATTCATCCACGTGGATAGATAAATGTTTGGTAGCTATCACGGCTCTTGTTATAAACAGACTGCTTCAGTTTTCGCGTCAGGTACACAACCCACCACACTCTGGAGTGGAGAGGAGTCATCTACCCAGAGACATGGAGGAGGGGGAGGATGATTTCTAATCAGATTTGTGGTCTGGACAACTTTCATAAAGATATTTCAGTCTGGTCTGACAGGTCATTTTGTACTATACGTCTAAAACATGATGCAAAAAAATAGTATCTGGACTACACCACAGTTATTTTTATACAATAAATGAACAAAATCTTTCAAAATTTTATCCGAATATTTCAGCCTAACTTTAACTGTGAGGCCTAAACTGTACGTAGGTATGACACTTGAAGTAAATCTGCTGGATTAAGTCTCAGGTCTGGTCTTTGATAGCAAAGGTCCACAGAGGTCAGAGGTCAGAGTGGATGGATGGGTCAACAAAACTCCTGCCTCTTTATGTTCATTCATATCAACAACCATTCTCAATGTTTGACAGTGTCTATTAATTCAGCTGACCATAAACAAACTGACATGTGAGAGCTGCCATTTATCATTACATATATTCAGATCCTTGACTTTCTGCATCCTTTTTGTTTTAAACACACATACTGAACATCACAAGTGGAACACCCACCAACCACACACACACACACACACACACACACACACACAGACTCCACCCACAGCTCACTTCCAGTAACAGCAGGTTCAGCTAATTGCGTGTGTGAAGTACTGTGTCAGTGTGAATGGGTGAATGGGGAGGTGTGCAGATGGAGCTGTATAGGAACTGGGTGTGGAAAAGTGAGGGAATGCCTGTGGACAAGCTGGAAACATAAATGGCAGACAAGCCTCAGAATGGATTCAGATGGGCACTATGCCAGCTGGCAGCCAGAATAAACTGGTGTGTGTGTGTGTTTGTGTGCGTGCATGCGTGTGAGAAGGAGATAAAAGAATAGAGCGGTTAGAAGCATCAACAGGATAACCTGCACACCGTCTATATTATAATATAGGTTCACTCTCGATTGTCTTAACCTTCACCTGCAACATTTCCTGAATGACACTGTCTGGATGTGGATATTAACCGGGCCTCATCCAGCTATTCATGGCAGCAGCTGTTTTGGCATTAGCCACATAAATCTAGTGACATTCCAGCCGTCTAAAAACAGCTCACCCACAAAACTCAGCCACTAGATCACAGTGGCAGCAACTGATGGGAATCAGCACTGAGATGTCCTTAAGCCTGACAGGACAACGGAGGAGACAGGAGTGTATTCATGCACAGACAAAGAAAGATACTTCACATACGTATGGTATTCCCCACCTTAAACATTAAAATCAAAGCCTTTGTTATAGTCAGCAGAAAAATATAAGGTAAACTAATCACAAATAAAAAATACAAAAGACAAATTTGTTAAGTTTTTGAAGGAGTTCCAGGTGATCATAACGTAACTGTATCAGCACAAGTTAGAGGATGAATACGAAAACATCCCCGAGTTCCCTTTAAGTCCAGTTAAATCAAGAATCAAGAAATGGAAAGTGATTCTGACTTTCGCACAGCGTTACGATCATGACCTGGACCGACTGAGTCACTTTTAAATCCAGTCACAGATTTGTGGCTGGACTTGAAAGAGGTTTCTCAATCAATTGTGTGTCATTATGTGGAGCAGAGTTTGATCAGATTTCCAAAGAGAAGGAGGGGGAAAAACCTGCAACACAGCTGACAAAGACCTTTCCAGTGTCCTTGCCAGTGTCAAAACAGTTGTGTGAGATCTTCTTTGCTTCCATGTTGGATGAAAATAGGGCGTGAAAACTTGCCAAACCAGCAGCAATTCATAGGATTGCAAATACAGGTTAATCGCTCACTTCCTCACCATCTGTTATCATCCTCTACCTGTGCAAACATATAGGAACATGTTCCCACACATAGTGATGTTAAATAATATTATCTTATCAACACTCCCTGTCAGACTCACTGCAAATACACTTGCACTGCACTTCCTGCAGATGCACACAGCCAGAAATACACACATTCAGCTGTGCACAAACTGGGTCAGATAACATTTTTTGGCCCGCAGAATATGTAAAGAGGGAGGGGAGTCAATGGGACTTTTCCTGGAGATGAAAACAAAATAAACACACACGCACAAATAAACATGTGCATTTTTATTTTCAACATCTGACAGAAGAGTACTTGGGGTTTTGAGTGCCACTGGGCAGACAGGAAGTAGGAAGTGGAGAAAGGAAATGCAAGAGTAGCAGATGACAATACTCTCTACATCCTACTGTTCTGCACAGCACAGCGAGGTCAGACTGGTAAAAATCCCTTCAACCACTGCCACTGGTGGTGCAAATGAGTTAGAGACTCATGTCTAGACACACTAAGTCCACTGGCGATGCTTGAAGAAATTAATTTGGCAGAATTTATTTATTTTTTTTTTTTAATTATTATTTTAAAAAAAATCCAAATTTTAATTCAGCTGATTTAGCTCATTTCAGCTCATGTCCAGTCAGAGGAAATGATTTATTCACAGTGTGTGTCTCAAAATCAGGTATTAATATGCAGACGAGAGCTTCAGACTGTAATTAGACAGGGGTTAAAATATATTAAAATTGCCTCTCAATGCAGCCAAAAGGACCTGAATATTTGATCACCAACACAGCCTCTGGAAGGTATCGGAGATGAAGTTAAAAGATTAAACACACACACACACACACACACAAATCATCTTCCCCCATCTAACTTTATAGATAACGTATCATAGTATCCAATTTTCCTGATAAAGCCAAGTATTTTCAGTGCAATAAATCTCATCTATTTGTACTCCAGTCTTGTCATCCCATAAGAGTGGTAGCTACTGCAACAGTTCACCAAAACTCTTCTTTTTTTCTCCTTTTCAGCTTTTCTCTGTTCGGAGTTGCCACAACAAGTCAGCCTGCGACTTGCATGATTGATTTGGCTCCAGTTTTACACTATATGACCGTTCTGATGCAACCCTCCCATTAACCGGGTTTAGGACTGGAACAAGATTACCACTAGTGGGCACCTTGTGGTTGGGGTTCCTCATCGGGGGAATCAAATCCCAGTCTCCCGCATAGCAAGCGGGTATACTCACGACTACACACTAATGAGGCTGTTAGTCAAAACCCCAGTAAATTTGGAAAATAAGGTTAGCGTGTTTGCAAAGTGTGCCTAACTACCAGGGAATGGGGGCCTACAATATATGGAGGGTAGATATATCTTGGAAAAAGTGGAAATAATCACCATTACATTTCAGTGTGTGGATTATGGAATATTCCTTTTCCAGCACTGTGGGCTTTGTCTCACTCTATCGCTCTTCCTTTTGTTTTAAGTGTCGCAGTGTGGACAGAGATCATTACAGAAAACGATCTGGAAACAGTGCTGTGGACACGCATCCACGTTTCAGACAGCATTATTGTGTGTAAATTTAGCTGGCCTAGTGAAGATGAGGTCTAAGGATAGCAACAAGTCTCTTAAGGCTACTGGATAACTTTGTTTACTTAAACATTCATAAATCCTCTGAAGTGGCACAAGTAATCTGCACACAGCGTACTCCTTTTTATGTGGGCATCCACTTCTGCCAAAAAAATGTATCATACCAACAAGTCAACATAGAACTGAACTTTTTCTCTCTCGTTTACTCTCACTCTCTCTCTATCTCCCTCTCTAACTTTGTCGTTGTTGCAAAGTCAAATCGGAATAAATTATTTTCTGTTCTTTTTGAAAATGAATTGTTATTTCCACAATTTAAATTAAATGAACACCACAATAAGCCAAGAACTGCATTGATTGATCTGGTTTTAGAAAAAAATCCGAAATCATTAAATGATTTCAATGTTTTTTGAGGAGTTGTGTTGGGTTAGTGGGGTCAAACAATCAAAAGACACATCTGGATGATATGTACAAAAAAATCACACCCCAAAGAGTGGGACCAGAAGACAAAAGTAGTTTGAAATTGAATTGACACAGAAAAATGTTTTGTCAGGTGAGCAGTGCACATGTGGACACATATTTTTCCCACTATTGCTGCTCTGTGAAGCTAAAATTTGCAGACAATAGCAAAAGGATACTCTAAATAGCTTTTTGCAGCATGCTGCTGTGGGGGTAGTTTGGACTTCCTGTTGTTGAGTAATGATTTCATGCTTGTGTAAACAAACAACATCACCTCCTCGCTGTTGCGTTGTCTTGCTGTGCATATCTGGAGGTTCATTCTCTGGTTTAAAACAGGGCTTTTTCCTTTTTTTTTGCCAAAATAAAATGCAGCAACTTTACTGTCTGGTTTAATCATATACAGAGATGTTCTAAGGATAAAGGCACACTTTAATTCTCAGGGTAATAAAGTTTGCTGTAAGTGAAGATAATACAGGTAATGTCCAGTGGAAGTGAAACAATGGCAAATAAATTTTTTTATTCACTTATTTGGTTCTGGTCTGATGATGCCCAGCATAATGTCTGTGTTTGTGACAACTGAATAACTGACAAAAGAACTGAGTCAACAAATTAGTACACAAAACAAGCTGAGTGTCTGAAAAGGCCTCACTCCTTAGGTCAGCTCTCCTCCCCCTCCACCTCAGTGATGACTGATAGCGAATAAGCAGGGTGGGTGAGCTGGAGGAGGGGGTGACAAAATCAAAGGAGGAACCATGATTCCAGTAACACAAGAGGAATCATGGGCTGTTCATTAGATATTACATTTAAATGTCAGTAAATAATAATTCAGTGTTAGTTTACATATAAGATCAGTAACCTATGATATTCACAGACCACATGTTTTCAATGTGCAACCTTCCTGTTGAATTTCCATTCCCACAAAATCTTTAAACTTGTTTTCTGGTGAAGTTCTAGAGAAAAGCTGCCACTAAAAACTTCCTACGCAACATGTTGACTTGCATTTCCCTAATCTAAACCATCCTCTTTGTTGCCTAACCATAACCACACAAGATGCAAGCCCTGGCCTTTAGTGTGACAGTTGTGGTTTTACTGTACTACTGTGTGCTGTTCTCACAGACCACTTGTTTACTCAGCCACCATGTTATGATAACCAATAAGACATCACAACCTTTCTTTCAAAATGCATTGGATAAATGTCATTTGTAATAGAGAGCAGGGCCAGAGCAATAGTTTGTGAGTATGAAGATGACAGGGCGGGGGATGTGCAGGGCAAAAGAATGGTGGGGACAGAAGTTTGGGTTTAGAGCTGTCCCACTGGACGAAGGTGAAGAAGGGAATGGGAATAGGAGGGCGTTAACCGGATATGGTGATATATAGACTGCAGGGTGTGGATGGGAGTGGATTCTCCTGGCGTGGTTTTATGGTCCCCACAGACTTGTAGTCATCACTCTATAGCTACGCTCCATGGCTGGACTGTTCATAAAATGCAACATGTGTTACCCCTTTATTTCTGGCCCGGGTTCTGGCAGAGTTTCTCTGGCTTCCTATCAGCGCTGGAACCAACACGCAAAGGTCAAAGCTAATAATGTGGCAGGGAATAACTGAGCTCAGCATGAGGATGGCTAATACTGTAGAGTAAGTTAAGCAATGGGCAGTAACATGGTTAACTTCTGAAAAAAACCTAAAAAAAAAAAAAAAACCCCAGCTCGACTGCCAACAAAAGAAAGAATTGACCAGTTATGAGGTGCGTGTGGTACTTAAGTGCTGACTTCACACCAGACGTTATAATGCAACCTCTGTTTCTACTTCAGATAATAGAAAGGACGAAGGATTGGATTGCTGTCATCATGAATAATCTATACAGCGCAGCATTTTAATAGCGTGTGATTGTGGCAAGTGTGATTGAAGGTAATGGAAGAGTGATTGCACTGAGTGATTTATTATAGAGAAAGCTATTTGGAGCTGTGTGAGGAGCTGCTGCCGCTTCAATTATCATTAGATCCAGTTCAGACCAGTCAGCTAATTGGTGAGAGAGAAGTGCACAGCGAATTCAGCATCTCTTAAGAACAGACAAGTCAAGAGTTGTTTGACAACAGTTTTTTGTTTTTTTTTACCGACATTGGAAAACAGTTCAGGAAAAGTTGCAGAACAGCAGCCCTGGATCTACTTGGGATTTATATCACTTACACAAGGGAAGTGCATCGAAAGTTGTCTAAAAAACCATCTACCTTATTTTGACATAGAAATGCTTTGTTGATTTCAGATCTTTTCTTCCCAGACTCCACTTGATGTTCCCTGCTCAAAATTATTTAGACGTTTAAGAGGCTGAAGTTCAATAAAGTGATGACTCCGCAAGAAAGTAGCACACAAGCAATTAAGATGTCTGGTTCCTTCCTTCAGGATCTGAATGAAGATGGAAATACTTGTGTCCTCCTGCAAAGATACACTTATATATCACAGGAAATCATCACAGAGCAGGCTGTAAAAAGAATTTTTTTTGAGTAGGTAATTCATAATGCTGCTATTTTCTCTCTCTTTTTTTTTTTTTACTAGATGTCGACATCATATGTGATTGAAAAGTCCAAAAGGGTCTTATTTACAAATTAAGGAGTTAGAAACATTTCAAAGTCAAAGTCAGCCAGAGTTTTCTATGCTTCATGTCAGCTTAATTTTCCAGCAAGTTATAGCTAATGAAATCTGCCAGGGACAGCTGTCGACATTGCTGCACCAGAAATCAGAGGTTGCTTTTGTCTACTTTTGTTGAAATCAAGACTACCATTGTTTTGGACAGTACAAAGGTTTCCTGATTAAGAGTCTAGCTTTCACTTGTTTCTGAGTGTGCTGTGATGTGGGAAAAAGACACCCACTCCAGGTTTAATAGTGAGTAGACTTAAGTATTTGAAATAATTGGGACCTGTATCAATGTCTCATCCCAAATTACTGTCAGTCACCGTCATTGTCACCGGCTGCCATGCAAGTTGATAATCCAGATTCTGGAGAAGGGTGAGGCCTGGTCAGGCTGGGAAAGTCTGGTCAGAGGGCATCCTTGATGTTGAAGCTTTGCCCAGTTTGACAGCTACATCCTTGGACTGTGGTCCCAGCTAATATCCTTTTTTACCCTGCTCCCCACCCTCTGAACAACTGGGCTGTCACACGGGCAATTCTGCCACACACACCCTCACACCCACACATACATCATTACCCTGTCTCCGCAGCAACCAAATATGTCAAACAAATCCAGTCCTTCTGGAAACTATCCACCTGTTTGTGGTGTATGTGCAGTGAACCTTGAGAATGCATTTGTGAGTGTCACATTTGTGTACCCTTTCTGGTGTCTTCATCTGTGAGTTCTGTGGAAGGGGATCAGATATTCGCCCTCCTCCTGATTGTGTTTACGGGAATAAACTTCAATATTGCTCATGTCTCAGGATCATTCATAACCCGGTAAACGGCGTAAAGAGTTACTGCAGCCTCAGCGGCTCCCCTGCAGCTCTATCAAACTCAATTTGATTCAGTGTTAGCGGGGCAGAATTCAAGATGGTCGTTCTCAAGTGGAGTCCGACTATCAGCACAGGAGAAGAAGGAAGTCGAGTCCTTGACTCGCACACTCCAAACCTGTAAAATAAGAGCAGTTTGGTGCCTGAGCTCCTGCTGGTTTGGCTGCTTATGAAGCGTGTGCCTCACTGCCTCACAAGCCTTGTTAATATGAAATGCAGCACATACAACCAATTATATTTACCACACCAGCCATGGATTTGTGGAGCAGCAACGGAATCCCTTTTTAATCCCTCTAATTCTTTTTCCAATCCCAATCCTTTTTTAATTCAAGTCTCGGAGTGACTTACAAGGAGTCAAGCCTAAAATGTAGCCATAAGATTGTCTCAGTTTATTCTGGCGGACCCTTTTTCTCAAATTTAAGACATGTTTCATTAAGCCTGGAAGTGCACAATAGAGAAAGACTCAGAATTGAGTTGGGATACGTTGTCTGGCTTCAGGCTGAAAGACAGATGTGTTTGGTCTAGAGTCATAAAGTTCAAGTTGCCGCTATATTGAGAAGGACCAGATAGTGCACCAAGCTTTGATTTCCCAAGATTCCTTTGTGGTCACATCTTTGGTGTTATCTCTGCTTGATAAAGTCGGTCAGTTTCAACGACATGTCTCAAGATTTAACATCAAACTAGTGGGGCTCTTTGTGTTTAGTCTGTCTGGCTGTCTCATCTGTCCATTAGCAAACAGGGCAGACCAAGCTAGAGGTCACAGGTCAGATAAGGGGTGAAAAAAGGAAAGAAGATCAGTCAAAGAATAAAGCAAAGGAAAACACAAAAAGGTTTGAGTGACTTCTTGTACTATGAAAGAACCGGGGATGTTGGATTGTTCAAGCAGGAAGTTGAGTCTCCATTTAGGCACAATGATGCTTTAAGCTAAAGGATGCCAACATGCTCACAATGACATTGCAAACATGCTGATGTTTAGCAGCTATACTTTTGACCATGTCCTCATGTTTAGCATGCTAACATTTTCTTAGAATGACTAAATACACAGCTTACCTGAAATTAATAGAATATATATTAATAGTTTTGCAGGTTTATTTGGCCAAAGTTGGAAATAATTTAAGTTCTTTGAGTGATACATGAGACAGCCAATACCTATGGAAACATCTCACTCTCAGTGATGTCACCCCATTGTGGTGCTCAAGTTAAAGTGAGGGGATCTAAAAAAAGCAGTAAGATACTGTCTGGAGGCCATGACTGTCTGTCCCCAATTTCATAGCTCTATTATACTCAGACATATCTGAGTCGAGAGCAAACTGTTGGGGGGACTGACCACCAAGCAGATTGAAGATTTGAATGACGCCCTTTTGTTGCCGGGCTGTTGGGGGAAAGAAATAAAGAAAGATGGTTGCAATAAATGTAACTATCAAACCCAAGCACAAGAAATCAACATTATAAACCAATGATTGCTCCTTTGATAACAACCACAAGCAGCCAATCTATCTAACCTCGCCCACCACAATGTGATTAATAGTCCTATTGTGGCCTGGGATACTCTTTAGTGGTCTACTGTACTTTATGGTACACACAAATTGTCAGTGCTTGCAGTTTGCTGACAAGCCACATATTTTCCACCCTCTAAGGTGCCCCTTTCCTCCTGGCTTTGAGCTCTCACCCCAAATATCTTACCCCCCAAATTTCCAATAAAAACTAATTTGGCCTCTTGGGAATGAGAACCAATTTCAGCTAGGAAGTGGCACCAACTCAAACCGTTCTTTTGTGCTCTCTGTCTTTCTCACTCAGCTACTCCCCTTTCTTTCCTTCCTTCCCATTCTCTCTGATGCTCGCTCAAAGGCCCAACTTTGCTACAGCTATTCCTTTCTACCCGACCCCCACCTGCCCCTCGCTGCAGATGAATGTGCAGCTGCAAAAAAGGAGGGCATCCACAATATTGCTATTGTACACACTGGACATTTAAATGGATGGGCGCATGATCCCCACTTGCAAATTCAATAGTGGAGCTTTTAGTGCCATCCCTTTCTTCAGAGTTCCCGCCCTTTTCACAGAGAGCTATTTGTCAACTTGGTTATGATTGAACCCGACCCTCACATAGTCTCACGCAACTATTTCTCACAATCAGGGATCATTTGAGAATCAGTTAACATTAATGAAAAAAAAAAGAAAAGAAAAGCAATAATTTGGTTCTATGTTAAGCAATGTGATGAATCTTGTGATTATTGGATTAGCTTTGAACAAAAGGCAAGTGCGATCAATGGGTTTTCCATTATCTTAACTGATTTACATCCATAACACTGATAGGAAACCTCCTGATGGTTTTGTTCAGGGAGCAGGCTGGTGCTTACATGGCATAATAGTGATTCAGGTCCTGTGGATTACTGAAACACTTGAGAACAAGCTGTCAAGTTATAAATGGCCATGTTGTCATGTATTAAGATCACCATTAACATGTATTTTTGTGCAGAAAAATCAAAGTAATGCCTAGAATTTCAGATTAATGCCCTCACTGGAGGAACACCCTAAAATTTGTTTGAAGAGAAGTCTTGCCCCAAGCCCCATTTGGTCAGTGTTTTTGTTTTTACTCATTTTATTCGAGGTTCAATAATTGGAGATGACTTATGCCCAAAATCTAATGAAATGGAGATTTTAAATCTTTTTCTTTTCTTTCTTTTTTCTTCGACTGAAAACAGTCTCACCAAAAATCCCAATCATCAGTGTCCTGTCCTAGTTTTTTTTTTTTTTTTTTTTTTTTTTGGAGGGGGGGTGGTTAACCAGAATGTCCTGAAAGGTTGCGTAGATGGGTTTTCTTGCTTTATACACTATTTATACAGCTAACTAAAGAGTCTTGATTAGTAGGAGGGAAAGGTTCTTGGTTGAAATGTTGCAAATAAAACTAAATGGAGCACTCCTTTATTGCAACTTTATTGATTATTTGTATCCAGGACCTCTCCCCCTGAGCTTTTCTGGATGCACACCACTGCACCGACTTAATGATGGTGATAACACAGTCATTCCTTCTACTTAAGAGTAAGTGCATTAAAAGAATAATGCAGTGGTTTCTGGTCGGGCTGGCCAAATGAGAAAAACTTTTTGGAGGAGTGTTGAATGGACAATGAGGGGAGCTTTAAATGACCAATTTGTGCTCCTTCTTGCTTTAAACAGGCAACGGATATATGACTGCATATGTGATCTCAAACAGGCAGTATGTGAAAACTAAAATTTTTGGTAAGCTCTCTTTAAATATGGACATTTACTTTTTACAAGATGTATTCAAATACAACCGTCTTTAGCGGACTTCCCCCTGGGATTCCCTGTCCTCTGCTACCCCCTAGTGTTATAAATTAAAAAGGAAATAAGTTGGTGGTGTGAGCTGACATTACCTGTCAATACTATAGGTATATGGTTGTTTATTAACCATTTCAAGACAGAAACCTTAAGATGTAAGACCATGTTGAAAGATTAATTATGCATCTTTTTCTTGCAGTACAGCACACATAAACATATCAAATTCAAGATTATTCTAACCCAAATTTATCATGTGAAAATGTGAGAATAGATAAAGATTTTTTTTTTAAATGAAAAAAAAAAAAAAAAACACTGAGGGGGAAGCCTAAAAAAAAAAAAAAAAAACAAAAAAACAGGCAGAGCTGATTTGAGGAAGTACAAACAAAGGAAAAACAAATGTGATGGTTGGACAAAGGAAGAACATTTTATCAACACAGATCAGAGATATGACCAAACCTTAGGTGAAACAAATGATATATAAATAACTAACTGGTACATTTCTGTATGGTTTAAAGGCTAAATCTGTCCAGATAAAAAAGATAGTGCTGGTGATTGTTAATGTAGTCCTCAACAAAAGTGTTTTAACACTGCAGGCAGTGATGAACATTTTGAGGGATGAGTCCCTGGACTCACTTGCATGCAATCAAGTTATATAAAATTTGATGTACAATTTCTGGTAAATTGAATGTTTCCAATAATGCTTTGAATATTTGCTACTAATATTGTCTTGGAAGTTTAATGATTAACATTTACTTTGTGTTTCAGTGTTGCAGCGTAAAAAGTTTAGAATATGTTATATTAAATAAAAGTAGGTTTGTATGTTTGGTCATGGATTTTCTATGAAAATGAATATTTCCAACAAAATTAATTGCTACGTTTGGTCGTGCAACATATATGAACGGCCAATTAAATACAATAAAACATCACACCTGGCCCACCTTTACAGGTACCCCACCCTGCGCCATCGCTCTCTCCTTTCCTCAAGGCACCGTTGTATTCAACTGTATCCAGATGCACCAGGATGCTCTTTCAGCCTGCTTAGGACAGAGTTTAATATTTCTTTTGCTGGTCTGGGCTATTTCCCTAAGATAAAAAGAAGCTCTGACTCTTTTTGTAGAGTGAATCTATGTTGTACTCTCAGATATTTGTAGGTTGGCACCTGCTTGATATCCACTCCAAAAATGTTGAGTGGCTGATGAGAGAGGTTGGACTCTCAGAAATCCACTATCATTTCCTCTGTCTTTGAAGTTTCAGTGGCAGGTAGTTTCCGTGATTCCAGTGACTGAATGTTTTAAATCAGATCCTGATACACACTACAATAGCGTTATCATTCAAATGTTCCTGATGTGGAAAGACAGCAAGAGTTGTAATTGAAGTCGGCTGTTTACAACATGAACAGGAATGAAGCCAGAACAGTGCCTCATGGAGTCCCCATGCTGCTCTTTACTGTGACAGATACACATTCTCCCAGCTAGACAAACTGTGGCCTTTCTGTCAAATAATCTGTGATCCAGGAAACAAGAGAGGGGTCAACTCCCATCCCTTTCAGCTTGTCTGTGATGATGATGACGGGTCAGATGGTGCTGAATGCACTTGGAAAAAAAAAAAGTACATAATTTTCACAGTCCCAGGTTTTTCCAGATGAGAGCTCAAGGTGGTGCATGTATAGGACAGCATCATCCATCATCCAAAGTGTTCTTTTTATTCAGACCGCAGGGGGTGTGTCTTTGACCTAGAGGATCAGTAGGTGTAGAAGCCACCACTCAAGAGTTTTCATGATGTGTGTTGTGAGGGCCACTGGTCTTTAGTTGTCTAGTTCAGCCAGACATTTTATTTTTGGTACAATACTAAATGTTTTCCAAAGAGCTGGCACCTACCCCTACTGAAGACTCAGGTCAAGGTCCTTTGAAGAGGTTCATTTGGGCAGCACAGTCTTTAACTAGCTTGGACATACACCATGCGAGCCAGTTGCTTTCTCAAGTTCAAACCTCATCCCTTTTACGGTGATGGACGGGGGAGAAGGCACAGAAGGCAGAGGGGATGTAGCTGCAGCAGAGACATAGATGGAATAGAAAATGTAGCAACCTCGAAATGGGATGGAGTGATATATTCCAGACTTACTCAGTTTTAGAAAAAGAAGCTCCTGTGACCTGTTGCTGCATTTGCTGTCCTGTCCTTATGTAGATTATTCCATCTACATAATTAGCCACTTTACTTTCCCATTTTAGAAAAAATAGCAAAGTAGAGTTTAGGAAAAAAATAGTTTAAACTCAAGAACTACCGGACTTGCTGCTACCCAGTGGAAGCGCATCCTTGAAAATCAGGAAACTTTTAAATTGTTACTTTATCTTACAGCACTTTAACATGTCTCATTTAAAAATGTAAGATTGTCACTATTCAAAAAATGCATTGAGAAAAACGTTTACATAATTAGCTGCTATGTTTGGCCACGCAACATAAATTTCCCCATATAAATAACATTTAGCTACTACGTTTGGAGGTGCAACATACATTTTCTATTAAACTGAATATTTAAAATTCAAGCAAACACCAAATCAGTTATATATATATATCTTTCTTAAAGTGTTCAATCACCCCAAATCAGATAAATAATTTCTAAAACACGATACTTAACTTCCTACCACCCCTACAGTCATGGTTTATCCCTTGACATCATCGATGACATCAGAAAGTGCATAAAAAGGTGAATGTCGGGCGATGATTCCCACACATAATTCTTGAGACTATGGTGAGTATGGATCCTTAAAATAAATAGATTAAACTTTAGTATCGAAGAACTGCAGCTAAAACCAATTTATGACAAAAATGGTGATGGTACCTTTTACAAACACAAATACCTGCCAAACAAAGTTTTACAGTTACTGTTGCTCTTTTTTTGTGGACACTAGAAAGCTAGTTTAGCTTCTGCTAAGCCCCAAATATTACTGGGATAATTTCATTATCTAATATTTTTGCGCTAGCTTTAGCATCTAACACATGGGGTTAGCAGCTCAAAAGTGGATTAAAGCTTCATTGAATAGGACCAGAAAGAATAGCTATTGCCCCATTTGGTCTTTATACATTTATCAGTGAGATAAAATGGAAATATTAGTCATCTTAAGATGTCTTTTGTTATATTAGGTATGCATAAGATGCTACCCTAAAGAGCGGAATTAATCCACATTATAGTGTCAACATTAGCTACTAGCTCAGAGAGGACAGGGATGCATGAAGGATGCAGTGTCACCAAACATACATTATGATACCAGTAGGCACTGCTAAAGTACTAAAGATTGAACTTAGAGTTTGCATTACCTTTAGCTCATATCTCTGAATACTACAAAGCTAGCTTTAGCTGCTAACGCTTATACAAAGAATAGGGTTAAGCTTCATTGTGCATTGACAGTAACATTAGCTGCAAGTTACCAGGAAGAGGCTACATTAAGCTAAATGACACATAGGGACCACCAATCACACTTTATGATGATGCATTTGCTGCTAAAGTGCTAAGTTTTGAACTCAATAAATCCTGCTTTAACTTAAGCTCCTATTACTTCTGAAAACTACGAGGCTAGCTTCAGTTGTTAACCTTTGTACAAAGGATGTCATTAAGCTAGCATCCATTTGGAAGAAGCTACATAAGCTTTCTGATACATTGTGTCAAAAATCACATTTTATAATGACAGCATTTGTACTAAAGTTTAAACTTAAGGCCTCCATTCCTCCTGTTATTTCTGAATAATACAAGGCCAGCTTTTTCTGCAAATTCTCTGCAAAATTGCAGCACTAAGCTGTTTCACTGTTGGTTCCGTTAACTTGTGTGATGCCTGGTTCAAGGAGAGCTAATACACTTTGTTTTCTTGTTATTCTGTTTTAAATTGCTATGGAAAATGTTTGCCACGATTAAAAATGTTAAGTGAATGAAGACATAGCTAATGTAAATAATGGAAATGCTCATTTAATCACAAGCATTACATATGCAGGATGCAGAATAAATGTATTTTAGTCAACTTTATTTCAGGCATTACAGCCTTTCCACAACCCCAAACTGTGAAAATACTTGCAGCCCAAAAACATTTGAAAAAGTGAAAACTGTTTGGTGTCATCCTTATTGCCAGTCAATCGGCATGGGAATAAACAGAAAACCATGTACTGGATGTACACTTTTATCACAGCAAGACTTACAATACCCAGCAGCTTGGCTTGGTTTCTTCAAACACTTCCTCTAACAAAATTGTTTTGTATGTTTTGAATTTTGTAAAATTCCTAACAGGAACTCCAGCAGTTTTTACTTGGAAACACAAAATGCTTCCAAAAACTGGGCTACTTTCAATGACAGACTCCCTAGAATATGGAAACTGCACAGTGCTTCATTATGTGACATCAGGTATGCAATTTTTTGTGCTGTCATATTTGGCTGAATAAAACTGATTTTAAAAACTTAAAAAGGACTTTTGAATAAATATTGGAAATTAGACAATTCAGACTTTTCAAACAGGGTACCAGTTGGTAAACATTTAAATTAGCCTTGAGAAATTTGAGGTTTGGCTTTAGGTGACCCTTTTTGTGTTCTAATATATTCTCACAACATGAGCTTAATAACATGACGTATTAGAGCAGTGAAGTGATGTGTTGTTGACAGATGGGGAAAGATGTGGTTTAGTGTATACAAAGGCAGAAAACAGTCAGCTTAAGTGCTAGTTCATCACTGTTTTATGCCACATCATGTAAAAAGACTCCTCTCTGGTGACTGTTGATATTTGATGTCATTTACACAGTGGAAGTAATTTCACAGTAAAACAGGAAATCAACGAAACTCCAAACATCCTCACAGAAGTAGACAGGAATGTTGTATTTGTGCATAACAACAACTTTTAGCAGAACAACTTTACTCAGAGTAAAAGGATTGGTAAATGTAAAGATGGCAAGATAATTAGTCAAGAAATAACTCCTGTCTGGGTAATACGAAACCACACAATAGAAATCCTTTTAATAACCAGGTTGTGGTAGTGATAAATGATAGATGGTAGAACCCAGGACTTGGCTCAAACCAACCCAACCCAGGTTCTGTCCCATAATTCCTCTGTGTAATGGGGGACTATATTAACCTTGGCCCCGTTAAGTTTCCTTTATATTCCTGATAATAGTGGCAGCCTACAGTTTCTGCGTTGTGTTGTGATGATAATGGCGCCTAATGGCTGGCAGTTAGCAGCTGACTCCAACAAAGACAGGCTGCTACGATGTCAATTCAATGATGACTGTTTATTGCCTACAAGCACTTCTGAATCTGGGGATACAAGCCTGGTCTGTGTAAAACTTTTTAATATAAATAAAATCATAATCAAAGGAAACTTACAATACTAATAAATGATTTCTGTGAAAAAGCTTAGTAACTGTTGAATAACGAATTACATGGCCAGTGGTCTAACCTTTACCAGGATCAAAGATTTACTATATTACCAATTACATACAAGACACTATTGATACGGATAAATCAGTTTGCATAGATAATCACTCTGAATGTCAGTATAGTTATAATTAGTAATTAATCCTCTTTCTGATCAGCTGTACATTAATATTTACAGGTTTCCAATTAACAGTCATACACTCACCTGGGGGATACAAGCCCGGTCTGTTCTCCCGGTGATGGGCTTTATAGCTGAATCATTACCTTGGATACTGTACAGACAAGTATTAAATATAACAGCATAAAAATCTGAAAATAACACAAGTATGTACACCTTACAACTATTAAATAAAGGTAAAATTACTAGTAAAATTATATTCTTTCTCATATTCTAAGATTTTGCTTTTAGACGTGATGACCATGTAAAGCTCAACTGATGTGTTTAATGTAACATGCAAAAGGTATATGTATATATATCTATATGTATAGGTACATCTGCAGTGGGGTTAGTGTTGAGTTATTTTTTAACCTAGCATTTTTGTCTGTTACTGATTGTTATACTTCTTGTTTTCGGAGTAATTCATATTTGCATTGTATTCACTCCTCATCAGTCAGCTTCCACTGGAGTCGACAAAGGAAATCTAAATATAGTATTACTAAGTAAGCAGTAAACATTTTCAAGTAAAGTTAAAACTCTGAAACTAAAGAGCAACATGTTTTGTTTCCTTCAGAGACACCTGCATACAAGCAGGCTCTGCAGATCTACTGCCATGTCAGCTCCCAGACAACTCAGGTGAGACCCCCAGGAGTTTCTACTAAAATATCAGCTAAAAATCTCTATAATTCTCTCTTAATCGTTCCCTTTATTTTAAAGGTAACAGCAGGTGATTTCCTATGTGCTGTTAAGGTTGCACCTCTTGAGACCTCAAATGCATGGATAGCATCTATCCAGCTTACATAAATGAGATGCTGGTTGAGCTGAGCCAGAGACTGAGAGCACAGTGTGACTGATGTACACAATATCCAACAATACTGTGACTTTAAAGAAGAACCATTATGCTTTTCTTAGTTTCCCCTCTGTGTGTTATATAGCTTCTTGTGTATTTAAGTAGTCTACAGAGTCACAGGCCACAAAGCTCACACTAAAAGAATTCTCCACTGAGTAACCACCAGGATCAGGCCAGAACTAAGACTCCTGGTAGAAACCATGTCTTCTGCAAGTGGCTCAGTAAAACTTTCTGCTGCTGTTTTCTACCTGAACATGCAGGCCAAATTGAGTAAACTGTAAAACAATAACATAAATAAAACACAAACCAGACAAATTTTATTATTTTATTCAAATTATTGCCTGTATCATGTGTGTTACAGATCAGTGTAGCAGGCTGAGGAGTGTTGATTGAAAGCTGGCCCGATTCTCATTATAGAGTAACAAGAGGTTAAATTTTGTTGGACTGTGCAATGTCGTAATTGGTAAAGGTGTGTTTAAATTACTCACTTCTGCTGTGTCTCATTATAGGTCTCTATAATGGGTTGCAGGCTGAGGTCATTGCCAGTGATCCTGAATAAAAGGCTGCAACAGTCCCCATAGTTTCCATCTATGGAGGTTGTTGTGTTCAGTCGCCTGTGTGGTGAATTAAACACTCAGTAGGTCTGGACCCAAAGTCTGCTTCAAGCCTCCTGCTTTTTGAAGCCCTAATGCTACATGGCCATTCTGTGGTTTTTCTAGTGTAAGGCAGTGTTCGCATTACAAAGCAGAGTCCTGTTGTAGGTGGCATTATAACTCAGTATTTACAGGCAGGTACATTTCCTAAGATTAAGACTCCTAACAAGCACATGTACAACTTGGGCCCCCTGAAACGAAATCCTACATTTTCAATAGGGTTCTTAAACTTCACAGTGGAAGAAATAACAAAATATTAATATTGAATAATAGATGCATCAACCATTTGATGAAACCAAAATAATCAAAAGACCCTTTCATATTGTACCTGAGTGTATATTTATATCATCGAATGGACTATTTCTCTGTGCTAAAGTCAAAAGAAAGTTGCTTTTTAACTTAAAAATTTTTTTTTCTTAATCCCATAAATTAAATAGTAGAGTTTCAGCTTTGTGCCGTTATGGAGGAGTTTCTGGTCCTGATTTTGACTTTAGCCGGTTTACATTATGCTTGGTCTTATGAGCTCATATAGCATATAATACTTAAAAAAAGGCTAAGTGGTCTCTACATTAAGAAATCAGCAGAGGTATATAAAACTGCCTTAACTAAGGCAGAGAAATATAGCAACAAACTGTGCTGTACCTGTATATGCACATGTACAGCATGAGAACACAAATACATGAAATGCGCTGTGTGTGTGTGTATGTATGTATGTATGTATGTATATACACACACACACACACACACACACACACACACTACCAGTCAAAAGAAGAATGAATAGGAAAGTGTATATATAGTGTTGTATCCAGTCACATGCACGCACACAGGATGTTTATCTTGCTACTTCACTCCAATTATAGATGTGTACTTTTTATATCTTTTGTATCTTATTCATACTTACTAACCCTCCCTCCCCTGTTACACTGCTCTTCCCCTCTTCCTCTCTAGAACACTCCAGGTATCAACCGGTAAGGTACAGCATCTGTGTAACGTCTCCAGTCTTTACCGTACTTGCTGCTGCAGCGATGCTCATCGCGCACACAGCGATGGACCAGCAGGATGGTCATGTAAACAATGTAGAAATACGGCAGACTGTGGCCAAAGCCGCAGGCAGCGCAGTAGGCAAGAGAACCCATCAGGTCACCGGTGTAGTTAAAGTGTCGGGCCACACCCCAGAAGCCTGAGGTCATGAGCTTGCTGTGGTGCACGCTGCCATCAACGGAGCGGTAAGAGCAATCGATGTACGTTGGCTTGCGGCCCCAGATGGAGCAGGAGCCCTGCGTGTGGCGGAACAGGTCCTTCTGGTGGTTGGTGGAGCGGAAGATGTAATACCCGACGAGGCCGAGTGAAAGGACAGCCAGGGCATGTGCATCAGACAGCTGGACTGGGTGATAAACCAGGTACAGACCCTAGAGAGGAAAAGCATTTATTTACACTTAATGTTGTTTCTTTGATCTAAATTTACATTTAAATTCTAAAATATAAATTCTTTAATTTAGATGCTCAAATTTCAAAGCTGTGATAATCTTGAAGTTAGACAATATTTCTAATTTATAAAATTAGGACTCAAGTTTTGCATTGTGACATTACCCGCTGTTTTTCCTAAAACATTTACACCGGGTGCAATTAAGAACTAAATGAGACCACAATCTCTTCTCTCTGTATGTTTATTAAGAAGAGCTAGTTTAGCATAAATGGCTGCATTGGGTATGTGTATGGACATGTAGTTATATATGTGCATACATCCTCTTTTTTTTCCCTTTACTTTTTCTGTTAGTATTGTTATTTTTTTATTTATTCATTTATTAATTTTATTTTCATCATTATTATTGCTATTATTATTGTTATTTTTTGTATGTGCACTCTTGTTCTATGTTGTTCAACATTTGTAAATTAACAAAATGTGCAATAAACATATGTTTAAAAAAAAAAAAATAGCTTGTTTGTTACTTGTAGCGTGTAGAGATATGGCAGCCAGACACAGTCTCCCCAGCCTAGATACCATCCAAAGTGGTCATGGCAGATATCAATGGTTTTCAGGTACCATGCCTCATTCCAGAAGAAATCCAAAACATAAATGCCCTGAAAAAACAAACAAGCAACTTATTATAAAAATTTATTTAAAAGTGCACTATGTACAACACCAAACTAATGGAAAGGATACTTGTGCACCTTAGCATGCTCTTCATAGTAAAAGTAGTAGTAGAAGATGCACTCCAAACTTTCAACAGCTGTAGGCTCACCAGTGAAGGCAAAAACCAACCTTCACCACCAAACTGATTCTTTGCTCAGGGATTGAAAACAACACCAGCGTCAACTGTTATTGCTTCTATTGTTATCTCTTTTTCACGCTAACCCCAGTCCATCCCATTTCCTAACTTGAAATACAAACCGCTGTTAATACCAGCATTAGATTAGAACAACAGCAAAACTCACAAATGTACGGATAAGGGTCCATTAAAAGAGAGCCAACCAAATTCTATCTTACCTGCAGAACATTAACCAGAATCATGGAGTTGGTGACTCGGCCATACAGTTCCTGCTGCTTGGCCATGTAGGAAAGATTGATTAGGGTCCAGGCCACGATGCCAGGTCGGCCATTGAAGAACAGCTTGAAGTCAAACCACTTGCCGATGCGCGGGTTGAACTCAATGCCCATCATGTAGTTGTAGAATATGTTCCCTGTGAACTTGCTGCAGAATCACATCAAACAAATCAGTGCGAACCAGTTTAATGGGAAAATTTTGCAAGGGTGGCGCATATATAGAAGACTCTGCTGTAGAAATATGCTGTGTGTCATCTTGGCCTGTGTGTCTTACTCACCAGTCCTCAGAGTTCGTGGGGAAAAAGTAGGCCTTTACGAATGCAAAAGTAGAAACGGCATATCCCAGTATGTTGGCACACCACATCAGAGGGATCCAGTTGTCGAAAATGATGGTGGGAGAGAACCAGTGGAAATAGTGGGCATTGGCAAACCACAGGGCATGAGTAATGATCCAGCACTGCAGCCCATTGATCTCATACTTGTTAATCAGGCCTAGGGAATGAGGAAAAAGTAAAGGAAGAGCTGGATTTTAAAAAGTACTAGCTCTAAAACATTTGGTGTAATACTCTACTTATATATACACATAACTGTGGCGGACTGATGATCATAGGTGTGTATGTTAATTACCAGCAGGAGTTCGTGCTCCATCCTGCACTCCACCCACATAGCCAGGAATCAACCTATGGAGAGCATCAGGAATACACATGTACAGGAACACCTAATGGACAAAAAGAAGAGGTGTTTCACTTGTTTTAACTTGTTTCCTGAAGACTCTCCACTATCCTCTCCTACTCTCTTACCTGGAAGGCCACCCAGATGGCATATATCTTGGCAGCGGACCAGGTAAAGGAGGGCGCCCGGGACCAGATGGAGAGCAGCGTGGTCTCACCTCGGTACAGGTCAAACAGAGGCTGGCTGATGGAGCACTGGTACTGATCACATGCCATTACAAAGTAGAAGACGATGAAGGGGGCAAAGCAAAGGAGGCATATTACACTTATCAAGGAAAACCAGTCCACCTCCCTGAGAACAAATTAGACACACAAACAGACACGGTATGAGGAATGGGGTATTGTACCTGTACAGACAGTCAACTTACTTAAGATGGTTCAGTTAGAATGCAAAGAAAAGTCTATATTTACAGTGGAAACAGACAACTTTTAAACTTTTCCCCCTCCTGCATCTCACAACTAATAATTTCCCCAGCGGCAGAGAGATTTGAATAGTGAAAATTTGTCTCATAGGGAACGAGTCTAAGCACCGATTGTGTCATTATTGTGTCATGAGTTACACTGCTCAATCAATAACAACTTCATAAATGTTAGAGTAAAATTATGTTTATTGTTGCAGTAAGTAAGGACTGTGCCTGTACTTCTGTTTCAGCAACAGACCATTTTGACTGTCATGATAGAAAAAGCTCAAATGCTACTAATAACATAAGAGATGGCAATCCACTGTCTTTTGCCTTTGTTTTATTAGCTGTGAGCCTCTTCCAGGGCAGACACTATGGCTTGTCATAGCAGGAAGGCGCAAATTTGGCTGACAACTGTGTTATCAAACACACACGCACATATACTTTGAAAATGCCCTGTGGGACATCAAGGAAATTAAATGATTTGTAGAAAACCAACAACAACAACATAATAATCATCTAATTTCTTGTTTTAGATCTTATTTGCCCAAGAGAAGAAATACAGGATTTGCTGGCATCAAACTGGAAGAATTGCTGTTTTGTACAGTTGTTTGCATCATTATCCTTTATCAAATATGTCAGACATATATATTTTCTTGGATTGGCTCAGCATATTGTATTTGGAATTTTGGTTCCCAAAAGATGAATCCCAATGAGTTTGGTCAGGTTTTACTTTTGATAAACACTTTGTGATTTTCTTTAAATGGGACAACACTCGATAGAAACCTGTGACATAACAGAACTCACCATGCTCTCCCCCACTGCGCTGTTTGCTCCATCTGCTTAGATTTTTTCCCATCGACACCGGCCTGCGTTCGTCTCCTGGTGGCCTCCATGGCCACTGCACTGTTCATTTCTGGTGAAAGGTCAAGTTATCAGGTTAAGATCAGACATGCAGGAGCCTCTTGTACTTTGTACATCAGCACACACCAAACGCACTGCACAAGAAATAGGTCATGGAAACATTAAAGGCAGATATTGTGGTGTTGTCCTTGTTTTAGACATATTTTCAATCTAAGCACCATGACATGTGGCTCCGCATGGAGGCAATTTAAGGGGACGTCAAGCTACTGACTGACAAATATCAGTTCAAATGACAACTGAGTTAACATGATTTTTTGTTTGTTTGTTTTTTATTCTCAAATCTCTCTCTTACAGTTTCTCACACCTCTCTGGAGCAGGGAAATACCAGGTCAGCACACTGGAGCTACAGTGTGGAGACATGACAGGTGGGGCCCAACAAGCGGGAGGAAATTTACCTTTTCATGTCTGTCTTTATTAATGTCTTTCTTTACTGAAAAGGTCCCACATTCAAAACAAAACACACACACACACACAATCAGTCCATGCATGCATCCAGCCTGAATGGATAGGACATTGGACAGGTGGCCAGGAGAAAAATGGAACTAAGTATCAAAGAAGAATGATTAACATTGGCATGTTATTTTAGGGGAACAGTAAACAAACTTTTACACAGAGGGGCGGAGGGCCAGTGTGGCCCATAACGTCACAGAATGGACATAAGTTAGCATCTTGTTGGGTCGATGGGGGAAGATTGGGCTTGTCCAAAATAGGGAATGACCGAAAAAAGTTTGAGGATCACTGAGCTACACCAATATGTAAATAGTTTGGAATGTCTCTGTTGGTCCAACCCGTCCTTGTCCTTGTCCCACATCCTGATGGCGTGTGTGTGTGTGTGTGTGTTTTTATGTTGCATAACGTTCACAGAAACAAAAACATTTAGTCTTTCTTTGTCCACGCGTTGTATTTATGTCATGTTAACACGAGTTGTCTCTTTCACAAGCGTTTTTCCCCTGATACAAACTGAGCGTGAACTCACCACCGGGCCCAGCGGTGATGAGCGACCGGTGTCCTCTTTGTACCTGAACACCTCCTAAAACAACACGGAGGGGACTAGGGATAAGGAGTAACGTTAAAATATCAGTATTATATTTGAACCATGACGGACTCACCCGTAGGTCGTCGGTAGCAGACAGACTCGTCCTCCTGGTGCGGGATGACACGGAACCTCTGGACAAAATTCAACGTACTGCCGTATGCCCCGCCCATAACGCCACTACGTATTAAAATTCCTCCAATAGTATCCAGGCGGAGGCGGAACTGGAAGCTACATCTTGGCCTCTGATTGGGTACAACTAACTGGAGCCACCAGCACCTGACATACTTTCCTGTGTCCATCACTGGCATCGTAGCCTTTCATTATAGGTGTTTATGTCAGATTGAGTCCACTGATGAATGCATTAAAAAATCAACCTTTGGTCATTTTTTTCCAAGATGTCTCTTCATAAATCAGTTGTAATTATTCAATTCTAATGATGTGTTGTTGCTGTTTGGAAGTGAGGATTTAAAAGAAGCAGTAAAGAAGGATTTCACAGAAGTTTGTTTCTAGGCAAGCAAAAAGTAGTTTGATCCAAATTCATATGAATGCATATTTATATAGTGTTAAAGTTTATTAAAACATCATTATGTCAAAAATTATTATTATGTGGAATTTTAGGCACCAAACCGGAACATACAATTGTGGAGTCATGATCCATGACACAAAGGAAAGTAGAATGCAGAAAAAGGTCACTGTGCACCAGATTGTGGTTGTGTCACTTTGGTTTGGCAAGTTCTAGAGTTGCGTGAATGAAATGGCATATTTTAATTTAGTTGACAGTAAAGTTTGTCATGAATAGATATTTCTAGATGTGCTTCTTTGATTATTTATTTATCATTGTTTGATTGTTTTCCAATAATTTTTCAGTCTACACTACTCAGTGGAGTTGCTATTAATAATAATTAGAGGGTGGGTAAAGGTGTTAGGATTGGTGCTCTAGTGCAGTGTCCATGGCTCTGTGGTCCTAGATGCATGTACACAGACTAACCACAAGATGGTAGTATTCAGCTTTGACATAAACAGGTACTCCCGTAAAATAAGACATTTAAGGGCTCCTCAACGAAAAATGAACTGAGGTTTTCAAGCCCACACCACCGCCACCACAACTCGCCCATTCTATTTATCGAGACCGCATGACGTCACTGTATTTTTGCGCCGCCATATTTGTGTCCACCCGCAGCAGTCAGGTCACAGGACACAGCGTTGTAATGTTACCGGAACAAGCAGAGTAGTATCTTATTGACAAAGTGACTGTGTTTATGTGTTTATTTATGTAGTTTGTCTTTGAACATTTTGGTGATGAGCCTCTCAGAAACAGGTTCGGAGCTATCTGATTGTTCTAGGTTAGTGACAGCTGGCAGCAAGCTGAAGTGCAAATGTTTAGAAAACAACTCACTAGCTAACATGATATGAGTTAACCATAAACAGTGTAGTTTACATGAAACGTCGTACATACACCCCCCCCCCCGATGATAAAGCATGGATCTCAGCTGGGAGCAAGCTAAAGCGGTAATGTGAACAAGCTAGCAAGCTCTTAGCGCCGCAGCTAACAACTCACTAGCTAACACAATCAGGGTAACGTTAACAAAACCACGTTTAAAAACTGTTGTTGAATAACTGCATGTGCTGTGATTATATATAATTTCTTTGGCTCCTGGTGCCATATCCGTGACTCCTTCACCCATCCAGCGACAGCATACTGTTAAGCATCCGTGCTTTTAAAAGCTTTCGGGCTTTCTCGGCTATAGGGAGAGGGATTATGAATCAAATAGATATAAATATCTGGGAACGTGAGTTGGGGCAGGCATTTTGCAGTGGTTAGCGGACAAAATACTGTTGAAGGCGCTAAATATGTGTGGCAACCAACATTGTTAATTTTCGCCAATCGTTGTCTCTCTGTCTCGTTTAATAAGTGTGAGGTGTGTACTACCATAGCGTAACTGAAGAGCACTGATAAATCGGACACAAAAATGGCGGCGGTCTCGTTGACGTGACGTCAGTGGTAACAATGAATACATTAATGGGTCAACTCTGGTCAGTCTGTGGGGCAAACATAGACAGAGAGCTTCTTAGATGTTTTTTCGAAAAGCCCCCAGGGAAGAGCCGGGCATTTTCTGCCAGCTTTCATCAGCAGTAAATATCAAGAGGCTGATGACCTGACCAAGCTACATTCATGTGCTATTGTGGGATCTCTCTGAACGTTTATGAACTCAGACTCGTGTCTGCAGCTAGTGTATCCAGTATTAGACATACCACCCTGTGTGTATTCATTAATTTATAGAATTACTGAATAGTTTAGAAAACGTGGTCATTGTTAATTCACCTGTGTTGACAGATTCTGATTGTTATGCTCTTCTTTCTTTTTTCCTTTATTTTTTTAAAAGCAGGATCTAAATCTATAGCCCAGAATTTCTTTGCACCTCTGCCTCTGATATTGGGGGGGGGGTAAATTCCTGCCTCATTACTTGTGGCTTTTTGTGCCAAATTAGACATTCCACCATCAAATTATCCCCCTCTTGTAATCAACACCAAACAGACTCCTTTTGAAAGTATTCAAAAATCTGACACTGCTAGCTGTCCAAACCCTGGACCAATGTTCATCCAGTTGATCTAAAAGCTTATTATATACAGTACATAATAAACACTTTACGCTTTAAATTTAATTAGCAATGACAAAAGCACTATGTCTGTAAACTCGCTGCTTCAATTGATGAGAGCGCCTTCTCAATCTCCTTTTTCTTTTTATCTATCTTTCAAAAATTTTACTATTTATCTCTGTCCTAGTTCCCTCTGCAATTCCCTGGTGTTGTTTTCTACCGGTTTTCTCTGTCTGTCTCCACAGCCCTTATTTTCTTTCTCTTTTCCCGTTCCCTCCTTCTATACTCTTTGATCAGATGCCTTGTTGCTATTCCATATCCAGACAGTGTGATGTATCCGGGCCAAACAGCAGACAGTGCTGTTTTACAATATGATTGAGACACAGAGTACACTTGGTGGTGTTGGTACTCTCTGTTACATTGTTAAATTCGTTGCAAAAATGCACCCATCTGTTCCCAGGGAGCCAATTTTGAGGAGCTTTGTTAATCTTCATGACTTTTTAGGATCCAAGTAGATGGTTCAGATTACATTGCCACTTCTTGTGAGTCACAGTGCCTCAAATGACAACAGGAACTCATTCCTGATGTCTTGGTTTCTTGCCACCACTTAAAAGCAGCATACACTTATAATATACAGCTGTTAAGTTGTAATGAGAAATAAAGATATATGTCATTGATAGAATACACAAGTTTGTGGTCTCACACAAAGGTTTTAACACAACAAATTACATAACTACAATGCCTGTAAAGAAAAGGCATTCGTGTGAGTGTTTGTGTAAAAAAATATATATAGCATGTTGAACAGACAGTGTCTATTTATTCACGCCATAAAAGTTTTTTTCTCTTGAAGGCTGAAGAAATTAAACCTACAGCCCACGATTCAGTGCACATTTTAGCTTTTCTTTTCCCCTCGCTTTTCTGTTTTTGGTTGCATGACTGAAAGATCTGGGTTTTTTTTATTCATTTTTTAACAACATATAATGCACCAGAAACTGCCCCCTCCTGATTTTTTTTTTAGGTTTTATGTCTCTTAAAAGACAAGGTTACTGACAAGTGGATAAGGAGACAGCAGAGGTTTATTGTGGACGTTAAATGTCATCATGCTGATCATGACAACCAGAGGAGCACCACTGCTGCCTTTTTATGTACATACTCAAAAACTATGCAAATTATTACCAAAATAAATTATGCAATCACTAAAATTTCTTCTGGTGATAGAAGTGGTGTTCATTTTTGAAGATTGTCCTGCTGTGCAAAAGATGTAAGTAAGTTTATAATATGTTTTATATGTATGTTTTGTCCTGCTGTACAAAAGATGAGACGTATTATTAAATTCTTATTTTTACAAATTTTCTGCAGTTCAAAAGCCCATGTGCAGATCCAACTGGTTTTTTATTGAGGGAAGAATGACGCTAACATCTGCGTTGGCAAACAAACACGCATCATCCTTGCAGCAGTAAGTAAGTTACATATTCACCATCAAACTTCTCCTCTTTACTTAACAAAATCTGTCTCAAGAGGTGTAAAGCAATGTCAATGTAAACTCTTGTGTCTATCACTCTGTTTCTTTTCTTCTTCTGAAGTTAGCATGCTAGCCCATTTAGCACTGGCCCATCTCAATACTTCCCAAAAGGGACTCAGTGTAGAATCCAATCTGCCCTGAAGATGTAGTTCTGCTATGAGGATATATTACAAACTCTTGTGGTAAAAAGACAACAATGGCCGACACCTTTGTCAAAAAACAATCACCAAATCACACTCCCAGAAAGGAAGCTAGCACCTTGAAGGACTGTCCTGGTGTCTCACCTGGTACAGCACTGACTATAGGCTAGGTCTTAGCTGCAGCACCATGAGTTTGAATCCCAGCTCTGCATGCCCATAATAGCTTTCTACATGGTCAAAGTCATTTTTCTTTTTATTGTTATTATATAAATTATATAAACTGCATACAGTTCATAAGTCAACAAATTGACTAGGTTAATATAAAGGAATATGACATTATTACTAAGCACAGGGAGGTCTGTGCTGTCTGTGTGTGCATATTTGTGTGATCAACATAATAAGAGCTGGCAGTGGTGGTGTCTATGTACAGAACATATGTGGGGAGGAGAGCAGGTTTCCTTACAATTCTTACACTAATCAGCTCCCCTGGGATGGTACGAGTCCGTGTATCCATAACACTGTGTGCATGTACTGTATGTGCAATATTCTGAATGTATGAATATTGAGCGTCTTGGCGATACCAGGACTTGACAGGGCTGATGGCTACTGACTGTGTGCATGCGTCCCTTTGTATGTGTTTAAGTGTCTTATGAATAAAAAGGACCCATGCTGTATCGGAGACGCAGTGCAACATGGCTCTTAAATAATTTACAATAAATGAAAGTGAAAAATTAATGAGGGAGCAGATCCTCTCTTCTGTTTGTCCTCCTCCTTTCCCCCTCGCGTGTCCTGATGTAAATGTCTTACACTCTTACTTGCCAACATCAGCTTTGTCATCAAGATTATTAATTAAGAAGAGTCTAAATAAAAGATTTATTTAATACCCCAACTGGAAAGTATTTGCATTTCTGTGCCTGCTATTTCATTGTCATTGCCATTCAGTATTCTCACCTCCTCAGCAGCAGAATTAATCTTAAATCACGGTGTTAAAAGATACAGTATATGAAATTTTTGCTGATAAAATTTGCTGCAGTATTTCTGATCATCAATATACAGCATCATTTGAAGCCTAGAAAAGGCAGTATATAATTACCAAGAATAAAAAACAAAAAACAAAAAACAAAAAACCAAATAGGTTGGAGCAGGAACAATGGGATCATGATGTCATGGAAAAATTTATCAAATGTTATGCAGAAAAAAAGAGTTCCACATGAACCAAATTAATAAATAAACGTTAAAAAAAATAATTGTGCTTACAGCTTCCATACTCATAAGGAAATTATTATGATATATTCATTGTCGTTATTTCTCACCAAATAAACACTGATCAATTTTGAAGTGTATGTTGTGTTTTTAAGAATATAGAGAATGCAAATTGCAAAGTAATGTGTGTGTAAACATGTTGACAGGACATAATGAAACAAAAACACACTTGAGACTGGTCCCATGGGGCCTGTAGAAATTAGCACATCTGGGTACCATGATGAGTCACTTCACATTGATTTATTTCGAAAAATCCTAACACTGAGGTTAATCTATTACAGATCACAACATACTTCACAACATATTTTAGAGAAGAGAATACATGTAAGGAAGAGAACACAACCACAAACTAAATATGTACCAGAAGGAAATTTGTCACAAGTGGCACATTAAAATAGATTTTTAGTGAACTGTACTTTTTGTTTATTTGAAGCAAAAGGGCAAAGGTTTAAAGAAGACCACACAAAGTTTGCCCTTGCTCCAGAACCGGTCATTTCCTGTTTGTTTGTTTGTTTTTTTTAATTCATAAGCAAGCCCCATGAGAATCTTTTCCCAGCTGTCCATGTCGCCTTTAATGTAAAGAATCCTGTGTGCACAAGCTGCTCCTCATGTCTTTGGGGCATTCTCCAAAAAAGAGATAATAATTGCACCAACACACTCCCTCCGTAAACCTGTACAACATGAGACTTTTCCTTTTCTGGCTCCCCTCAACAACCACAACACAAAGGTTTATCATTTCTGCTATCATCCTAAAAAAGCTGCATTCATAAAGACAATATCACTGGTGCCAAACTTGTCCATGACTCTTCCCGCTTCCCAGCACAAACTACGGTCTTTAATCCTGAAGCAATCTGACAATAATCTATACTGATTCAACATGTTATATAGGCCCTGTTTGTCGGCCATGACAAAAATAGGAACACAATGGCGACAGAAGAGTCATCAAATCAGCATGTGAGCTGTGGGAGTCAGTGGAAGCTATGATGTAAATGTGGATGAGGTTGAATAATGCAGCGTTGGGTCCTCCGAGGTGTGAAAACAGGACTGGAAACAATGGATGTGTTGGTGAGTGACAGTGAAAGAGAAACTGATCATAACAGCTTAAACTGTGAGGAACACAGTTCACCAAGGACACAGGTAGAGCTTCAGTGTATACACACACACACACACACACAAACACACATTGGCAGACTGGGTAAGGATCATCAGACCCTAATAAAGACAGGGCTCATTCTACAAACCTCCATAACCCCACAACCTGTCAGATAAGACAGAAGAGGAACAAAAATAATGGCTGCTCCTCTATTTTGACCAATGTGAAAAACAATTGCAGAAACAAAGGCCATCATCTCTGTGTAGACAAAAGAGGGCAGGCTCCATCAGCCTGTGCAGAGGTGGACTGGCCATCTGGATTTTATGGAGAATCAGAATGGCTATGAAGCTGTTATTGTTTTTTGTTTGTTTGTTTGTTTTGTTTTGTTCCTGCTAATTTGCTGTGGCATGCTCCAGTCTGATAAGTAGCTGCAATGCATTTTTTAGTTTGATGCCAGCTGCCAGTCAAATCGAAAAAGATGCAGAAGGAAACGCATGCAGGAGCAATGCACATGGGCATGGCATGGATAAGTGTGAGTGTTAGCCCCTGGTTTACTTATTCCTGAGTGCACAAGTAACGACGAGTAAAACGATATGGATAAAAACCCCCAAAAAAGTAAGGAAAAGGGTTGGTTGAGAAGGTAAGAGAAAAAAACTGAAACTACTTGAGAGCCATGCCTCTAAATCTTGCAATAGAACAGAAATGTACGTATACTAAGGTTCAGCCAGCAAGACATCTGGAGTATGTCCTTCATCTCCCCGTGAGTATTCAAGATAAACTGGATAGCTACAGCCTCTTTACATTGTCAATTACCATAACTCATACATTGGGTTGTAATTTGTTTCAGGTTCCTGTACTCTGAGGTTCAGCCAGAGGAAGATCTGGAGTTCGTCCTTCACCCGTCAGTGAGTATTCTCCTTAAACTAAAAGACCATGCTCTAAACACACCGGTTTTTTGTGGGCCAGGCTGGGTCAGAGTCCAGGACTGTTTTCTAGTCCAAATCCGTCCCTGACACTGTGTACATATACCTAAAACCCAAATCAGCAGTAAAGCTTCTTTCTCGAAAGTTAACATAAAACTGGTTAACATTTTCCCAATGGAGGTGAGTGGTCTCCCAACTCATTCTCACCAAGACAAGGCTGGCTGCTCCCTACATGCTGTGACAGCTTGCATTTGCATCGCCGGTCGTGATCACCAGTACACAACCCCGAACTCGTCATCCGTTCGCGCCTCAATTCATTCGCACTGATGTGGACTCGCTCAGTCCGGAGGAGGAGCAGAAAGCAGTCGGGTACGCAGCACGGAGCCAGCGATCACACACACACACACACACGGTAGACAAGCAACAGCGAAGTCCCTCATTCCCTATTTCCTGTCTTCAGTCTCAGTTTCCACCACTGTTCCCACCCGCTTCAGCAGTACTCTCCTGGATCGCTTTAGCTGACTTCCCCTCCATCGCCCAGTCACTGAGTAAACACGCAAGTCCGCATCCACAGCCCGGCAGCAAGCCGAGCTGCAGCCGCCAAACCCGGGCTGGAATCCGAGTCTGACTGGACAGGACTCACCGACATGACGATTACAGTAGTGTCATCGTTTGTTTTCTTTTGTAAGTTATTCATTACGGGCCAGAATTGAGCACATGTTTTTGTAAAACTGAACTCGTGTGTAAAAGACCACTAAGTCAATTTTTTTAGGGATTCTTTTCATGGTCACAAAAAACAAAACAAAACAAAACAAAACAAAACAATAACAACAAAAAAAACAAAAAAACACCCAAAACTAAGAAACGGTGAAAAACCCGGATTTGCATTTTGTGGGGGGTTCTGAGTTGGACTGATTCAGTTTTTCTGTACTGTGTTTGATATTTGGGACTGTATGAGTTTGAGTTTTGATTTAAAATAGAGACTCATAAATACAGTTAAAAGCCAAGTGTTGAGGTGATTATTTAATTTATATGTCATCCAGTGTGGGGATGTGTATTCTGTGCAGTATACGTGTGAGGGATTGGTTTACATTTAAAACTGACTGACTGACCTGAAATCTTAAATGCCAGCAGAGAGACCTGGCTGACACCCCAGATAAAATGCATAAAACAAACCCTTGTAAAACCAAACTCACACAATGGAGCTTAAAGGCCTCATAGAGACCTGGAGAGGAACAGAGACTTCACATAAGGAACAGACTGCTGACACACAGATGACCACACAGATGTTTTTGTGGCCTCCAGTAGCTCAGTGGAGAAACAATGTGGCAGTACCCAAACACGACACAAACAGTTACTGAGTTCCTCCTATTTTTTTTATATTTCTTTTGTAGTTTGCAGACAATCAGCAATTTCCAAAACACACCCTGGCCTTGATGGGTGGCACATCTCATGCAGTGAGCACCCCCATTTCATTACAGTTGCCATGGAGCGCTCATGCTGGGCTAAGTTACAATGGCTGATGTGTTAATTGCCCATAAATGCACACAACAATTGTGTGTGTTAGCAGCTATGCGCCTGCATTTGTATTTGACAAAAAAAAGGACAGGATGAATTGAACAGAGGGGGGGCTTCATCATCTACTGGGTCTGTTTGTGGTTTAAAAGACCCAGGTCAAATCTTTCCTGCTCATAACAAAATATCACTGGTAGAAAATGTAGTTTAATAGTGCCAACATAAAGGTTAGACTGGCCTCTCAGGCTCCTACCAACCGGGCTTTAGTCAGTCATGTCGGCAGAGCATTTATTTTTAGCAAGGTCATTTTCTGCCAGCGGTAAAATGTAAAAATATTTAAAGACTTGTATGTTGGCCGTCACAGCTTAGAGCTAAAACTATTTGGATGTGAGTCATATTCAAAAATTCCCCAAATTCTGTGAACTGACTACAAAAACACTCTTTACATTTCAGATCAGTGTTTCAAAACTTCTGGTAAGAAAATACAGCTGTGTGTGTGTGTGTGTGTGTGTGTATGTGGACAATAGGTGGACAATACTGGTAATATTTTAATTAGCATTTTTAATTAGTGCTAGTAAAATATCTCCTCTGTGTTAAAGTGTGAAACAGGACCATGTGTACAGGCATGTAGCAGATCTGTGTGCCAGTATGTGTGTGTGTACGTGTCTGAAGCAGCTCTATTTGTGTGTAAGCATATTGTGCGTCTGCTTCTGTTTGCATCTGTGTGTGTAGTTCTGCCTGTTGTGAGGTATGTGTGTGTGTGTGTTTAGTCTGTGAGATGCGTCAGTAACTGGGGCAGAACTGATTGTTGCTGATGGCTGTAGGCGAGCACAGACCTACATTCTGCTCTGCCAGAGAAAATCGTGACCAACGGAAGAGAGATGAGATTACAGGAGTGGCACGACGCACGGCAAAACATTCACCAGTGTCATTAGAGGGTTTTTTTCTAATATCCCAGGGTTACAAGGACAGACACACAATACTCTGTCTTTAATTTGAATATTTTCAGTGTTTTATTTTGTCACCATCAATCCAATCACTGTATTGGCCCAAAATGTCCAATGCCCACATTTTCCTTTAGGACCTGTAGTTACAGAATGCGTTTTTAGTCAAAAACAACAAGGATTGCACATCACACACATTTTATCTTCCCTCTCGATGTAATACACCATTTTTCATTTTAAATAATGTCGCTCAAATTTTGACCCTTGCATGGTCAAACACCCCAAAATATTCAAATTCAAACTTTATACATTCTTGGAAATACACTGCAAAGGCCTGGTGTGAAAATACTCACCTGTGGAACATACACTCTTCTCTTATCCTTGAGACGTCTTTTAGAAAGATCTAAAAATGATTTTATCCGAACAGGTTAAATAGCTCCTTTACTATTTACATAGCAGATATATTCAGTAAGACAAATGTTCTTGGGATAGAGACTAATAGTCTCACCCTGATCAAAAAATTGTCCTTCCAACATTGACACTGGTCAATAATTTTGAGGAGTGGAATCGCATATGATGATGCAAGAGACAATCTTGAGATTGTATTGTGTGCATAGGAGCCAAATATGTCATTGTGATGTTTGTGTAATTCACTGTGTGGGCATTTGGGGCGCTGTACTGTCACCTGGTGAGTTCAGGTATTTATGATGTGACCTCACTGTGGTCATCAGGTGTTTGGCCCGGAAGGGTAAATGGTTTTTGAGCGCAATGGCGCGGATCGCTCCGGTTTGTTTGTGGAGCATCAGATGTGGATGTAACTGATGGACTTGGCCACGCACACGCAGAATAAATGTTACGGTGATGCCACGATAGAAGCTTCATGGACTCTCATTCAACACTTGAAGAACAAAGGTAGCGGTGCGTCCACCCTGGTCAAATACCTCAGTAGTGACTTAATAGACTTAGCTCCTATAAAACAGTCACAAACCTGCATCAGTGGGAACTTCGTTGTGGACACTTCGGCCCGTTTGGTACGGAGCGGAGTGAAAGCTGTGGACGAGTGTAGCTGCTGGAAGCGGTAGACGAAACGTCAGCGTCAGAGGTGGATGTCGACTCTGGAGCTACGGTGCTAATGCTGAGCCGGCTGTGGAGCATCGGATCACCACGTCACCGCACGGAGGTATGTGTGACGCTACACCCGTGGCCATTTAAATGTGTGCGCGCATAAACCCAATGCATTGGTTGTTGATCTTTTCTTTTTTGTGTGTGTGGTCGTTTGCTGCGAACTGTATTGATTGACTGACTAGTCATTATAGAAATACGCGACGTGGTGTCGGACGTTAACGTTACCGGGACTAATTTACAAACTGTTAAACAACCCAGTATTTCGCTTGACGGTGACGAAACACAAACTCAAAAGCGCGTTCAAACTCACTGCAAAGGCGCTAAATAGGTTACAATCTGGCAGGAAAGCAAAGTCAAACAAAGCAGCCAACATTAAGATATCCATACAAGGGTTCATATTAAAATATGATAAAACACGGGTACAAGATGCTTTTGAAGAATTGATTGAAGTGTGTGATGATGTAAAAACACGTGCATAACTCCGCAAATTTTTTCCCAAAATACGTTTTTTTTAACTCAAATTTAACCCCGAGACAGTGTTTTAAGTAATGAAATATAGACAATTTCTTCAGTTGTAACTGAAAACTTTAATGCTTACACGCATCTAAGCAAAAACATAACACAACTTTGGTGGAAATATCAATTCCACTGTGAAGTTTTTAATTTTTTCTATCTCCATGCTCTTTGGTTTTCCCCCAATTACTGACATCTCCATTGAAGTACATGATAGTCAACCTCTTTGTGTTAAGCTCAATGAGTGACTCTCGTTGGATTTAGCTCTCAGACGGCCACTTCGACATGTTTGCATTAATTAATGCTAAAAGCTTCATGGATTCTCATTCAACATTTGAAGAACAAAGGTAGCTTAGCGTATCTAGCAACCGGCACATCAACCCTGGTCAAATACCTCAGTAGCAAATAATAGATTTCGCTCCCATAACAGTGTATCTGACCTCTTTCATCTGTCATGTACCATTATTCACTATTTTCTTCAACCAGTTGTGAAACCTATGTTATGACTAATCAGACACTGAAACAGAAATTTAGACTTCTTTGCCCATATCAGTCCTCTAAAATCTGCTTCCTGTAATACAAATGCTGCCCCATCAAAGGTCACTGCTGGTCATAGTTCCTTTATGGCCAAAACTAAACTGAAAGTACTTGTTTGCTCTTCCATGAATAACCTTTCTTAAAAGTGAAACTCACTTTTGATGACATGAACCTTAGTTCAGACATTCTGGTAAGCTGTTTTATGTTGAGGATGTGATTGAGTCACTTCAGCTTTCTGGAGGCAGCATCAATCCCTCACATTCTGTTGGTTCCCCTCAGAAGTCTTATTTTACAGTCAGCTGATATCTGATTCCTGACCCCACCCATGGGCAGTGGTCTGAGCAGCACTGGTCCGTTTTTTGTGTGTATGTGTTTTCATCGGCAGAGTCCTTCACAAATCTGGAACCTGCTGTCACTCCAGTATAGACTTAGTAACAAACAGCTAGCTTGCGGTCATTGATTTTTTTTATTTTTTTTTCTTCATGCTGTCATGATGTATTTGTATCCATAATACTGTAAATGTCAGCAGAAATTGGACCTATGTTTTTGATTACCAAGACACATGAAAAAGCACATTTTCTCCCCATATTGCACTGAGGACATGGACTGAGTGAAAAGGACGAAATACATTCAATGTAATAGCTAGCAAAAGCACCGGTTGTTAATAAATTGGTGGAAAATGTGACAATAGCCTGAATGTAAAAAGATTACAATATTAGGCAAAAATAAAAGAATATAGTTGACCCTTTAAAGCCACATTTAAATGATTTTTCATTCTAACTTACCAAGAGAAACAAAATGGCAGAGGGTGCTATGGGGTGATGCTTTCTCTTCATTGGATGTGACTCAGCCTTTTTTATTAGACATCCCTCTTTTGGCACAGGAACATGTTCATTTCAAAAAGCACTGCTTCCTACAACAATGCCGCACGAACTCAGTTCTGTCATACTGTACGTTATTCACCACACTATATGAATCATCTTATTATGCTAATTATTTCTTTGGGTGGGCATGTAAAAAAATTGGACTGTAAAACCCACTGACTAATCTTCTCAGCAGTTTCACCTCACACGTTTCAAACACACCAAAATGTTTTTGTCCTCATTGTGTTTGCGTTTACTTTAATGCTGTGGCTGTGATCAGTCATCAAGTGTAATTAACAGCAGGTGCACGTTGGCTCGACTTTCCCCTCTTACAGAAAAATATAAAGACAAAAATCAGCAGATGATGTTTTGATGCCAAGTGATAGAAATACAAAATCAGAAACAGAGACATTTGTAAAGTGAAATGAAACTTTATTCGAAAAGGACTTTCTTCTATTCGCCCTGCAGCAGAGAAACAGATACAGATGGAGATGGTGAATCAATAAGTCTTAAAGAGGTGGTATCATTTAAGTTGTGAATTATTCAGGGAGTGACTCACACAAATAAGACTTAAATAGCAAGTGATTTTTCAAATAGGTAGTTATGAAAGAATGATTGAAAAGGTGGATCCACATGTTGTTAGCACTCTTTCTTGCTTTATTAAACTCAGGGGCCACCAAAAGAATCAGTAAATGAAAAAGAAAAAGTCAGCTTGGAGATGATAGTATGGATGGATTGGATTATAATGTTTACTGGCAGATCTGATATACTCACAGCTGGGATTGACATAATGCCGGTCAATAAATTATTTCCATAGTTTTATATGGCTTTTACAAACAAATGCAGTTTTGTTGGAAACAACAAAATTATTATCTTAATCAGCTGATTGATTCAGCTATGCCCAATTCAGCTTTGAAAGTTTGCATCACACAATAAAAAGTGAGTTTGCAGCTTTGCAGGTTCCTTCAATACCAACTGATAAATTATGATTTACATTAGGTTTGTGGTTTATCTAAACTCACTCACAAGAATAATAACAGGGTCAGAGATAGTGTAAACATAGTGTAGTTTAAACATTGGCATTATCTCCGAACCGAGCGTGACCAAAATAACTTCCCTCGTTTCACTTTCATTTGTTCTTTTAATTCATTGTCATTCGTTATCATCTCCATCGAAGAGGCTGGGCTTTCCACGGAGTCTGTCTGTTTGCAAGATAATCTGCAGGATTAGTAAATGTATGTCTCTGTCACAACTTTAAATAAGGATACGGACACAGACAAAGGATTGAACTGATTCATATCAAATGTGACAGAGGGGTGGGGGGTGGTTCAGTCAACAATCCAGCAATTTTTCATCATATTATTGACATATTGTGATCTATAGATGAGAAAATAATCAGGGTGGTAGAAGAAAATGTATAGTGTACTTTATAGATATGCTTTATTCTGGGTAGTTGCTCAAAGACAAGCCAATGAACAACATTGGAATGTCTTTTATGCTGGTTCACCTTGCTGCAGCAGGGAAAGGAAACACTAAAATTATGCTCAGTGAAAACGAGCCTGTTTTAATAAAGTCCTCAGTCTCCTCCAAGAAGTGACAAGCAGCTACAGCTGCTTCTGAACATTAATCCAACATGAGGAAAATGTAGGGGACACAATCAGAGAGTGTAGCTGTTTGGAAGGACCATTCAGCCTCCATCAGAGAGAAACCTGAAGCCGAAGGTCTCACTGAAACACTTACAGCACTGATCCCAAAAAGTGGAATGAGACACAGCAAACCAAACTCACAGGGATCCTAAAATCCTCAGGAACTGATGACACACCTGCCTTTATGCTCTACGACAACAAGTGGCACTGTCTCACAAAGGTAAATCGTGACTCTGCAACTGCTACACTTTATTTTATTTGTAATCTGTGAAAAGGATGAGTGTCAGGATGGAGGTGGATGAAGTCAAAGTATCTTTCAACAAAGATGAAGTTCAGCTGGAATCATTTGTGTCGACAGGCAGGTCAGTAACACTGAGGATTAGCCAACAATGTTTTGAGCCTCCTTCATCCTTTGACCTGCCTGTGCACCATAAACCGTAAAAGCATTTGAAGTGCCTCAATACAAACTATTTTATTTTGTACAAATTCCTCTCCCCACATCTCTCCAAAGGCCGTGTGAACAATGAGCATGGTGACACCAAGACATATATTGATATTGAATTGAAGAGACGAAAATAAAGCCTTTGCAGTAAAAAGGCACTGCACTGTATACTGTTCGTTTCATGGGCCTATAGATAAAGAACAAAACTACACAGTCATTTAGGCAAAAGCCTGGATGCTCTACCACTCGTGTCTGCGAACTTGATTAGCATGTTAATTCATTAACAATTTAATTAACTCATTGGAGAGGTCAAGAATGGTCATTATGAATTATCAGCTAACGGGATTTTCAGAGCTGATGAATTCTCTGATAACGTCATAACCTGCCTTATGAGGGAAAACACGATTGTTGAGTTATCACAAGTTTCGAAGAGTCAAAGGCTCCAAATTATTCGCACTGTTCAAAATGGTTCGCTAACAAATGTCACTGGGAACTTACAAAGATAAGACTTTTTAATAAAAATGCAGCAATACACAAGCGCTCGTATAACTGCTAAAGGAGTTGTGCCAAAGCCTCACTGAGACAGGAGGTAAGTCTGCATTAGTGTCAGAGGGGAGAGTCAGAGGGAAATGGAGATCTTCATCAGAAGATAATCTCACATCTAGAAAGTAACACCTGGATCAGTTAGAGTTGCTTTGTTGTGAACAGATGAAGTTAAGCTTGAGAACTTAAGCGTCTCAGTCTCTCTCACTAGTTTGAATAAGGGTACAGAGCCTTCTTGACCGTAAATGTGTTTATAGTATTCAAGGGAGCAGCCTCATCAACTCATTTCACCTTCAACATACACAGGTCAGACACTGACCGCCGATATTTACCTAACAAAAGCTATTGGTTGATAAGCTATCCCTGTGAGGTTTCACCACCATCAGTGGTTCTCAACCTGAAGGTTAGCCCCGCCCCCCAGGAGAAAAAAAATGTAAAGTGAAAAATTAAACATTTATTCATTCATTCCTCTTCCTTCTTGTATCAATTTCCGGGTCGCAGGGGGTGCTGGAGCCATTCCCAGCTCACATTGGGTGAGGGCAGGGGTACACCCTGAACAGGTCACCAGTCCATCACAGGGGCAACACACAGAGACAGACGGAGACCAACAACCCCTCACACTCACACTCAGACCTACGGACAATTTAGAGTCACCAATTAACCCAAACATGCATGTGTTTGGATGGTGGGAGGAAACCGGAGTACCCGGAGGAAACCCACGGAGGCACGGGGAGAACATGCAAACTCTACACAGAAAGGCCCCAGGTCCAAGAAATGCACCCGTGACCTTCTTGTTGTGAGGCAATAGCGCCAACCACAATTTCGCCATCCTGCAGAGTAAAAATAAAATTTGTCATGGAACTGCTAAAATCATTATTTTTGAGAATGTTTTTCCCCATTAAATCTCCCATACAAATGACAAAATGTATAAAGAGATTGTGAAGAGGTAGATTGACCATCATAACTGACTACAGCAAAGCAGCTGAGTCTGAGGAAGCATGTAAACCCACGGCACCGGCAGCTTCAACAAGCGTCATCCGCTAGGTCTGGCAGATGTCATTTGTGACGGTAACCACTGGGGTGAATGCAGAAGGTAGGTGTGTGCCTGCAGAGGAAGGGTGGCGAATCTCCCACAGCTATGAAATATGTGCCTGTGTGTAAACGCATCAAGAGTTCAGTGCGTAAGGTGTGACTATTTGAAAAACTGTGCCAAAGAGCCTGAACGGCAAGGTGAATCAGCTCTCGTATGGGTGAGTCAGGTTGCAGCTCCAAGGGGGGTTGAAAAGCATTGCTGTAAATCACTAGTCAAAATCATACCTGTTAACCTTGTTAAACCTGTTAACAACCTAAATGGAAAGACTAGTTGTGTTTCTTAACCTAAATTACTACCAAATTCCAGGATTAAACCAGAATCACCTATAAACTGTACAAATAAAATTGAAACTATCATGTTATCAGTTTTCAGGCTGCCTGCTGTGTGTGTCAGTCAGATAAGTTCCCATAGAAACACACGATTGTCATCTCTACTTTTGCAGACCCAAGGCCCTGTTCCCATGTCCCAGTGTGAAGAGGAAATTAAAATACACAGCTACATAAATTGTGCAGAAAATGACAGTCCTATTATGAGCAGCAGCTGCCTGTTCATAAAATCATTCCACACATCAGTTGCAACACCAGAACAGACAATGGTGGATCCAATCCCAAAACGAAGGCAGGTGAGAAACATTTAATCTAGGTTTTGATCGTATGAAAAGAAACAAACAAGACCGACTGGGCTTCTGTGTTGAGACACCTTAGAAACCACAGCTTCACAGTTAGGAATGCAGTAAAACCCCGTCAAATTGATTTAACCTGGCTGGAATCTGTCACTTCACCATACACAGCTGTTAACACAGACACACTGTTTTCATGAGTCTTTGAAGTGTATTTACTTTCTACACTGATCTGATCATTTTAAGGAAAGGCCTCGTCTGAGATAATGAGAACCGAAGAAGGATTTTGCTGGTGCCTGAACATTTGCTCTTCAGTTCTCTGCCAGAGGGAACCAGCATGTTTTACTGGGCAGAGGGAGAGTGTTTGAAAGGACAAGACAACACAGGACCTCCAGGACAAGAATGCATGTGATATCTATTACATCCTTCCTCTTGTCAAGGTCACCAGAGAGGACCATTATGGCCACATGGATATACAAACATGCACACATTCAGGTAATGGAGTGCGGTGGCAGGTACTCTTCTATGTCCATCTGTCTCAGGATGCTGTCAGCTTGGCATAAACTTAGACCTTATTGTTTCAGCGTGTGTGTAGGCGAGCTTGTCCTCATACACATATAACATAGTGTGTCTTACGCTTGACATTTTAGTGCTCTTGATAGCAAAGGCAAAAAATAATTCTGTTTATTGAGGAAGACCTTGCAGTACATCATTGACAAACCAAATACACTTCGGATATTCAAGTCTGGAATACCATATTGGGTATTTTTTCTGAGTTAAGTTCATGTCTTATGTGCTTCTTGAAGTGTGAAACAATTGCTGTTCCAATAAAAATGAAATAAACACCGTACTCTGAAATCTTGTGACAATAAAGTTGCAATGCCTGAAAGCGAGACAAGAAAAAGATCCCATACCATTCTCGGTGGCTGTCCAGAGCTCTTCTCACTCAAATGATCCATCTGTTGTCACCAGAATATCCTGGGAACTTTGATCTTTGACCTTTGATGCATCAATCTGGTTGTTCACACTATCAAGTTACTTGAAGATTCTGTAGGTACAGTATATTTTGTCCACAGACACACAGATTCTTGTGGATACATAGTTGTATGATTCCTATTCATCGCGTTACCTGAGTTTCATATTAGAATGTTTAACCCTTTGACAGTGAAGTAGCTCCGTGACAAACACTGGATGAAAGGAAATAATCAAGAACTGCTTGAAAAACATTTTTATCGGTACTTGTGGCTGTATTTACAGCTAGCAAATATATTAACAGACGTTCTTGTGAAACTGCGACCATGGGAAAACATTTTCTCAGGGTCACCCACGAGTTCATATATGCTTTTTATATACACTACCAGTCAAACGTTTGGACACACTTCCCTATTAATTTGAATGAGAAAATGTGTCCAAACGTTTGACTGGTAGTGTAAATCAGTGTTTTTCACTACAATACCTGTTAGTTTATACAATAAACTGTGAATGTACTGTAAAATCTGCTAAAAGAAAGAAGGAATGTTATTTTTGGCTGGGCTGCAACAGCCGGGCCAAGCCTATAAACTGTCTGACTGACTGAGTGACTGAGTGAGTGATATGGATACACTCTTGCTTGGCTGGCTGAGTGATTGAGTTTCCCTGTCAGATTTGGTGTGAACATACAGCGTTGCCAACTTAGTGTCTTTGTCATGAAATGTCTGAAGCTAAGAGTTGGTAATGTTAGTGCTGAGCTAGGGCTACTAATCTACACTAGTGCATGTCCATATTCCCTTTTCTTTGTTTAACAGTGGGAAAAAAAAAATTCTCCTCACCACCAGGGGATGCTTTAAGGGTTGTTATTTAAGTCTTATAATTAATTGTGGGGTTAACATGCTGTAAACGAACCACAGCATCATCTCCGAATCCCTCTAAAAGCCCTGTGCACTTGCACTTTGGCAGATTGCTGTTATCACACAGTATTTCACACAGAATGAGAGCAATGAGAGTTTGCCTGTATGTTGCCACTGACCAGTGAGTCTAGTCCCAGGAGCTCTGTGGGCCCTTAAGGCCTGAATGAATCAATGAGCAGCACACAAAGAAAGAAGCAATAGCACAAAACATGTTCATCTTTTATACTGTAAGGCTGCTTCTATTCAGAGCCTCATTTACATTCAAAGGATGACACATGTCAATGTTATGAAACAGAATAGGTCAGAAAGAAAGCTCCAGCTTTTTCCCAACATGCAAAATACTTTTTAGGCACACACAAACTTGCTTGTTGGTAGGAATTAAAGTGTATTTATTTGCTTTTTAAACAAAGTGGGCGCTGGATGGGGAAAATGACAACTGTGAAGCTCTGAAACAAAGCAAAGACACGTGTTTGACTTTCTGCTCAATATTCGACAGGGCCCATAGACTTAATGAGCTGCATTTCAGTGACTATTTCATACCCGCGATCTGACAATGTCACTGAGAACAACTTTCATGTAAATTTGGCTTTAAAATACCTTTTTGTGTGAGCACAGACAGGAGAGTAAGATATCAGAAAAAGGGCTGAATGTTTTAACCCTGCCGTATTATACAAGAAAGACCTTTTGATTCTACATGTTTTTGGTCTTCATCATCCCAAGTTTACTTACACAAAAGTTTTACATTTTGAGAAATCGGAAAAACAAAATGTTCAATTTGACGTTGTGTGGAACAGACCTCCAAACTCATCATTGGGTATTTCTACTGTTTAAAGGATTTTATTAAAGAATACAATCCTATTTCTATGTGGTTAAAGATAGGGTGACAAAATCATGCCATAATATGTCAGCTATAAAATAAAAAAAAAGTTCTACCTATAGATATAAGAGAAAATCTAAAGATGCAAAGAACTGCATGCAATAAGATTGTTGCAGATGAAGCTCTGGACTAGTCTTAGAAGGTGATGTGATATGGATCACTGTCACACCAAATGTATGCCTATGAGATACATGTTTTTCTTCTAATCAAAGCTATGGAAAATAAGCTGACGTCCAGGGGTTGAATTTTAGGATGACAAAACCCCAATGATCGTGTGCATATCTTTGGATTTGGGATTTTAAAGGGAACCAAAATCATCATGATAGATATTTAAATAAATGAATAAGTTGACAGAGAGGAGTCAACCCGATTTGTCCAGCTGACAGTCTGTTGGATGAATGTTGACCAATTGACCCAATTAGATTTTTTTTTTTTTTTTTCCAGGACAGTAATAAGGTCATTTTTTTAAAGTGATAAATAACAAGCGTCATCAGGTGCACATTGACACGGACGTGCACTCTCACCTCTGAGAGCTGAATCTATTTGACATTTACCCCCTGCTGATTTTTGTTTTGGTGGTCCACCGTGTGTCTGCTAGCGTGTGTCCATGTGACAGGCCGTCCACAGTTGTCCGGCCTCCTTCTTTCACTCCATTGCAGTTGCATGGATCGTGTTACTGGCTGCTCTCCCCGCACCGCTGAGCCCACCGCCTCTGCACCAATCACAGCCTGCCTTTACCTCCGCACACATGCATGCACGGACGCTCAGACACAGACCCTGACATACACACACGCTCCGGTTCTCCGTAGCCTTCACATGCGTTCCCACCGACTTCGCGTAGCGCTGGCTGCGCCAAGGTGAACATGGTCGTTCCTGCACCTTCTGAACGTCTTACCGCCTGACTGACCCAGAGTCGGGGACAGAGAGAGGGAGAGAGAGACACTGAGAGAGAGAGGGGGAGACCATCTTTCCTCTCTCACAACCCATCTTCCCTTCGCCTGGAGGAGACCGCAGCGCCAGCCGTTTGTTTTGGCATTATTCTTTCTTTCCACCCCCTCTCCTCCTCCTCCTGTTCTCCCTGCACCCCATCCCCGGTACTGAAGGAAGGAGGAACCGGGGAAGAGTCCGGTCGTGATTTTGTGGGAATACATTTTTTTCCCTGCTGGGTGTTGGTAGCGCGCAGTTGGTGCGCGCTTCTGTAAATTCCGGTGAATGGTGGATTTGGCAAACATGGAGACCGTGGAGAAGGAATGCGGGGCCCTCGGGGGTTTATTCCAGGCGATTGTCAACGACATGAAGGTAAATAAAAGCCTTTTTTTCCCTGTTTCACCGGGTCGCGGTCAAACACATGGGCTGCTTCCCTGAGAATGATCCTGCAGACCAATCATACCGAAGCTGGTGTCCGGCTCAGAATTAGGAGATTCCTGCTTGAGCTACAATGAATCGCGTAGTAATGGTGCTCAGTAGCTGATGGTTCCGTATAGGAGACAGTGATGCAGCGGCTGGATGGGTTGATGGTGCGAAATCCACATCCCTCCACCTCCGACGACCCCCCCCGCACACACAGTGCTGCCTGCGCATGTAGACGTGAATGCACCCATTATCGGACCGAGCTTCACCTCCTCTTCCTCAGCAACAACAATCAGCAGCTCGCCTCCCTACCACAAAAACTTCCAGTCCACTGTGTTCATTCATGCTTATCAAAGAGCGTGGTAGAAAAAAACAAACAAACAAACAAACAAACAAACAAACAAACACTTATGTGATGTTAAACTCACAGAATGTGGGTTTGGCATGAGAGCTATGTGGTAATCTATTAAAAGCGCCGTGTATCTGATCGGTGCCAAAGGAAGTCCATTCATTCCCCTTCATGGGGCAAAGCGGGACCTCCAAAGGACGGACTAGGTCTGTGTCCGACGATGGATCTATAGGCGGGGTAGGCAACAATAGATTTGACACATTCCGTCACATGCACGTGTGCACCTGGGTTGATGGTTGCTTGAGATGCTTCATCACCATCATCATCATCATCATCATCATCATGACCAACGCCGTCGTCTCCAGCAGCTGCATGTTCAGCATCGCGATAGAGCTCTCGCCTTTTCCCGTGGCCACCGTGCGTCTCCTCGAGAGTACAACGTCGTTGATTTTCTGTCAGGCTGATCCGCTAAGAAAACATGAAGGCATGAGAACCCGAGCAGCCGTCACTCACATAGCCTTCCTGTCTGTCTGTCTGCCTGTCTGTCTCTCTGGCCACCTGTCTCTCTCTCCATCTGCCTGCCTATCTCCCTGTCTGTCTGCTTGTCTGCCTATCTGTCTATACAGCTGACTGTCTCTCTGTCCATCCCCCTGTCTGTCTGTCTGTCTGTGTCTCTGTGTCTGCCTTTGTGTCTGTCTATCTGGCTGCCTGTCTCCCTGTCCATCTGCCTGCCTGTCTGTCTATCTGGCTGCCTGTCTATCTGGCCATCTGCCTGCCTGTCTCTCTCTCTCTCTCTCTCTGACTGTCTGTCTGTCACTGACTGCAGCTTGAGGACCACTTCATGGCACCTTGGTGGTTCAGCATCCACCCATGCTAACTGGTGCAGCTGTAAGATGCTGTGGATGAAGGCGTCCATCAGTTGGTTCATGATCCCGTCTGTGTCAATATGTCCGCCAACCGGGGGCCCATAGAGCTCTGCCTGCCCTGTCTCCTCTTCCCTTCTTTGTTTCTCTAATGTTCAATATTTTTGTCTGTGTGATATACATAAACCTTTAGTCCAGTAGAGGAGGCCACACATGTTTTTTTTTAAAGGTGATGCACATTTTATTTATACTTTATTTACACTCTACCATGGTAGAGGTCGCAGCCAATGCCGCACTCCCACTGTGCACTAAAGAGATTATCGGCTTTCTGTTGTTGTAGAGAGACATGTGGGAGTAAGAGAAAGTGAGACACAAGAATTATTCAGGATGCTAACGTAGCACACAATACAGAGAACAAAAGACTATTCCCATTGTAAAATATGCTGAAGAATATGGAAGATATGTCTACCTTTAATTGAAGGGTTATCTCATCAAAAGCATATTCTTCTAATTAACTAATAATGTGTGGGGAGTAATTACAACAGATTTTTCAAATTCATGGGGAAAGTTGAAATAGCAGATGCAATATATCCCTAATTGTTGGCCTGAGTGGGGGTCAAGCTATAAAGGCATTGGATCCTACATTTCCCATAATCCATGCTCATTCAGAGTCTTCTGGGAGCTGTATTATGCGCCCAGCATGCAGATTATAAACCAAGGCATTTTCTAATGGGAAATCATTGTTTTGCCAAATACAACCATTTTGAGATGATAACGTGAAAATGTTCATCCCTCTGAAAACCCATTTTGGGCTCGTTGCATAGCAACATCAGCACCTATGACACAGCATCTGTATCGCTGCTTAACAGTTCAGGATGGAGAGTGAGTGCTACACAGAGGTACTACGCTGTCATGAAAGGTCAGGATCATACCTCCTTGTGTTTCACAATAGGTATTTATTCATTTTACTTTTGGCACAAAAAATGACATCTCAACTCCTTACTGTGAAATAACCCCTTAACCCACAGAGATGGTCTGGCACTTGTATAGATTGCTTTTATAGGCATGTTTTCTCATGAAGACACAGCTACAGGCTACAGAGCAATATTCTTTAAAGAAGTCCTTGACTTTCCCAGAACTGGCTGGAAGCATAGTCACAGTCAAGCCTCAATATGTGTAATGAGCAATGAAGTCAAGAACAAATATGAACCAAGCCTCAAGAGTGAGTTCACATTGTTCTAAACATTTATCTCTGTTTTCCTTCTCCTGTCCCCCCTGATAGTAAAACATGAACACCCACAGTGGAGAATAAAACTGAGCAATCAGTGTTCAAAGTATACCACTTTAAAGACTTCTCCCTGCTCGCCCTTCTCTTACACTGGCTATGTTTTCATTTATTATTAATCTAGAGTCTAATGGTCCTCCTGTTTATGTTATCCAGCTCTCCCTGAAATATATGGGTCACTACAGCCTGGACCAAAAAAAACAAAACAAAACCCACTCCATTGCCCCATCCTGGAGTGGATGGATTCCTCAGTCCCCAAGGAGGCAGTGAATGAATTTCAGCAAGTGGATGAGAATCATTGTGTTGTCAGGCCTGAAACTCACAATGACAGGAAACAATGTGGCTGGAATCGGTGTTTAATTCTCACCAAAGAAGAAGCCGTTTGTCAGAAAAATGGAATGGATTCATTATTTTTCTGCATTGGCTTCCGACCAGGCTGGTTATGACAGCTGGTTTTATCAAGTAGATGCAATTAAACAGTTGGTGGAGAGCAGACATCTTAAAAACCCCAATGCATGATATGTGCACTGCAAAATGTCTGTATAGTTTGGCAGATGTGTATCAAAAACCTGTCTGTGATCTGACTGTGTAAATGTTCATTTATTTCTTATGGTCATAGAAACTGTGTATATTTCTGCTCTATGTCAGAAGTGACTGTGGAAATGTTAAGATCTGGATTTTACCCAGTGTTATAACTATTTTCTGTTTGAATTTCAATTAATAGACTAATAAAAATGTGAAAATAATCTACAGACAAACTGATATTTAAAGAGTTTTATTTTCCAGTATGTGTGCAATTCCTGTTGGTCACAGTAAGGTGTAACTGTCACCATCATACTGTCCTTTATTTTGTAGACTAACCTATCTATGATCTAAATATAAAGTCTATTTTAAACATTCAAACGTTTAAAGATGCCTTCTTGTTATAGAAGTTGAGTTTTGAAGCTCCAGTTGGAATTATCACTAAACCTTAAAACCATACTTAGAGGAGTGTAGAGGCCTTAGTTTCCTCTATATTAATGCAAAGGCTTGACCTTATATTATAAAGGGTCTTGAGATAATGTAGATATAAGGATTAGGTGTTATACAAATAAAATTGAGTTGAATTGGCTCTAGTTCCTGTAGTTTCGATTTTTCACATTCATCTTTGGTCATGGACCTGATACTCGGTGCTTTTAGATGTCATGCATGCTCGTGAATTCCCAACAAGAGCTAAGCTAAATGTTACCAACAGCAGCTTGGTTCTACATTGTTTCGAAAGCACTTTTTCTTCCTCTTTCTCCAACATCTTCCTCTTCCCCATCCTGCTCCTCCTTTGGTCCTCCCTTCCTCTTTCTCTCCTCAGTGGATCCCCTGCCCAAGGCAGCCAGTCACTTGGTGCATGTCTGCTCTGTGTCATCCGTGGATGAAACATGCAAGCTGGCACCGGTCCCTTTCGTATTTCACTGAAATGCTTAAAATGAGGATGCTTGGCTTTTGAGATAGATATATGAAACCTCTGCATATGCTTCGACAGCAAATGGTGTATATATACATATGTGTGTTTGCGCGCGTGTGTGTGTGTGTGTGTGAGTGAGTGAGTGAGTGTGAGTGCGCATTATGTAGTTGTCTGGCAATGTGTATCGCTGGAGGCTATGTCTCGTTACTTTCTAGTGAATTGCTCACACAAGAGTGCACACACACAGGTCATGGAGGGGTAATATGATTAGACGCAGAGGTCATGTTCACGGTCAGTTGGTTACAGACCAGTGGATACTGGTAATATGTTATAATTATAATAATAATAATAAGAAATCAAATTTATATGGCGCTTTTCATTGTACACAAAGACACTTTACATATGGACAAGAACAAAAGAAAAGTAAATACAAAACAGGACAGATACACATCAGGAAGGGGGTGTAGGAGAACAGTCAGGCGTCGTAGGTGGTCTTGAAGAGGTGGGATTTCAGTTGACTTTTAATTGAGGTGAGTGTGTCGGATTTCCAGAGGGTTGGGGCGGCGAAGGCGAAGGCTCTGTCCCCCAAGGTGCGGTACTTGGTCTTAGTGATGAGGGTGAGAAGGCTGGCGTCAGCAGAGCGGAGGCGATGAGTTGGGGAGTGGCGATGGAGGAGATCTGTGAGATTGTTCAAAGCTTTGTAGGTGATCTTGTAGGAGGATCTTGAAGTTGATGCGTTGCTGTATGGGGAGCCAGTGAAGGTGATGGAGGATGGGAGTGATGTGTTCTCTGGAGCTGGAGTGGGTGAGCAGCCGGGCAGCTGAGTTCTGAACATATTGTAGTTTTTGGAGGACAGTAGAAGGGAGGCCATGAAGGATGTTGTTGCAGTAGTGTAGTCTGGAGGTGATGAAGGCGTGGATGAGTGTTTCAGCGGCTGAGGAGGAAAAGGTGGGGCAGAGGTCTGCAATGTTAAGGAGGTGGAAGAAAGATGTTTTGGTGACGTGGTTGATGTGCGACCTGAAGGAGAGGGTAGGGTCCATGATGATGCCGAGGTTTTGTGCCAGGAGGGGGGGAGTGACTGAGTGACCATCAGTGTAGAGTGAGAAGTTGTGGGAGGAGGGATTTGTTGACATATACAAATCATATCCATATTTTCCACTGTGAGTTGAAAAAACACATCCCCATCAGACATCAAGGGGATTCAGTCATTCATTTGTTTTGACCAGTAACAAAATTTGTTTGTGCTCTAGAAGTTTATCTCTTTAACAGTCACCCAGATTGACAGGATATTTCATTCACACAGTAAAATTCCCAAACATTTGGTGATTGAATCTTTTCAAATGTATTTCTTATTATTATACAGGAGTCAAATCAACAATGATAATAAAATTAATGCACATCTTGATGTCCATATACTATGTATGAATACATTTGGTAAATCAATAAAATGATGTAAAGATCTAAATGTATGTTTGAGTCATAAATCAGCCTGATCAAAATATCAGCTGATATTAGCTCACTGAAATGTGGAAAGTGTTATGAATGCTTTTCATTCATTCATTCACAGCTTGCCATAAAACTAGGGAGCGTAAGCATTTAAATGGTTCCATGAACAAGCATCAGACATAAATTGAGGCCTTATTTTTTCTTTGAAGAACATGTTTTTCTCTTCAGCCATGCAGAGCCAAATCTCAGATCTCAGAGAAAGATCTTCAGCTCAGTTACAGTGGGTAGCAGGAAGAAACTGCAGCTTTTGTTGGCCAGACACATCTGCTTTGCTTATATTTTCTGGCCATGACCATGCTTCACACCACAGTGTGTGTGGAGTATTATTTAACGCACAACCTCACATGTATGTGGGTTATCCCGCTCTTTCCAATGTGAAAAAATTCATCTTGAAAAGGCTTTAACTTTCCATGCTTTTGAAATAAAAATATGCATTACTGTGCCATAATCGTAAGCGCTGTTGCCCCACAATAAGAAGGTCGTGGGTTCAATTCCCTGGGGCATTTCTGTGTGGAGTCTGAATGGGTTTCCACCGGATACCATGGTTTCCTACCACCATCTAAAAACATGCATGTTAAGATTGATTGGTGACTCTAAATTGTCCGTAGGTCTGAGTGTGAGTGTGAGTGGTTGTTGGTCTCTGTCTGTCTCTGTGTGTTGAGCCTGTGATGGACTGGTGACCTGTCCAGGGTGTACCCCACCCTCGCCCAATGTTAGCTGGGATTGGCTCAAGCACCCCACATGACCCGGAAACAGATGATCGGTAGAAGATGAATGAATGAAAATAAAAATACATTATATATTCAGACCACAAACTCCAGTGGCAGGGAGCCATAGGTATAACCACCACAGATCTCTTCACATCTGTGCAGTCAGTGGAAATGCTTTTGTAGACATGGGGAGATGATGGTGGAATTTAGCTATACAAATGGCAAATGTTTTTGTACCTGAATAGATATAGTTATTATTAAACATCTTTATTTTGTGCTGTTAAGTTTTAAATGTTAAAATGGGCGTCGAAGGGGATTTTCTTGTGTTTTGAGTCAGCCTCAAGCGGTCATTTGATGAACTACAATTTTTGAGACTGCTTGTGTTGTGCTGTTTGGTTAAAAGTCAGGTGTGCCTCTGGTGGTGTTTCAGCAGTTTTACCTAATCTTCCCTACAAATCCACCCCGACCCTAACAAACAGAATAGAAGTGTCATTTCATTAGTATTGCAATCAATGCATATTTTATTAGTAGTTAGTCACATAATTGTTTTTCCAGTGACCTGATTAAGAATTTAGTTGATCATTTAGTGTCATCGTCGAGGTTCTTTTGTTTTCCCTGCTCTACCATGCTGCAGTCATGCCTTTCAAGGTCCCAATCATCAACAGAAGCAATAATTCATGAGTCTAAATAAACACCATAATAATGCAATGAAAATCTCTATTTAAGAGCTGATGATTGAAAGAATGTTTAATTTGTATGTTTTGCTACAACTTGAAAAGAAAATTAAATGAGTACCAGAGAAGGAAACACGGGAATCTGAATGCACATTATGCGCTGGGGTTGGTGCTCCACCTCATTAAAGTGGCAAAATGGAAAACAACAACACCAGCAAATCCGGAGAAGTTGAAGTAAACTGGTCAGGATCCTCAAAACAGAGACTGCACGTTGTTGTATCTCCCTTAAAGGGCCGTGACAATTATGTCCTGTAACTCTGCTATTTGTCAGATCTGAAGATCCTCTATAGAAGCATATCATTAGTCAAATCACTGGTATGTTTGTGTCTGTGTGGTCCACAGGACTTCTCAACATAGGGCTGTTGTCAAAAAACAGAGGCCCGGGATGCATGTCAATAGAGAGGGGAAGAAAATAACAGATGCAGCTATTATCCTCGTGACTGCTCTTTATCCATGAAGTCTTGATTCGATCTTCCATAGTGAGCAGTGGCAGAAGCTCAGTGATGAAGTGACTTCTGTCATGTGTTAGTGTGCAATACTGTGACCAGTAAAGTTGTTCAGGCATTAAAATACCTCAAGCCACGTCTCTTTAAATCTACCATTTTTGATCAGATTCTTGTCCAAAACATTTCATCCTACCATTCATTTTGTGCAAACCTACATAAACAGGGGCTTTTATGGTGTGTTTTCACTTGTATGACAGCATTACCTCTGATAGTTTCCTACAGTTAGGCCCTGTCTTGCTTTTTTAAAGCACACACACACACAAAAAACGACTCATTAAGAAAATACTCCTTGAAGTTCAATCTCTGAGCAGAAATATTTATTACAGCAACGTCTTTTGAAGTATGTTGGTTTCAGTCTGACATTTTGTTGCTACCATGGCTGTGGGTATGATCTATTGGGTTTATATTCCTTCAACAAGGTTGAATTGAAACATTTCCTATTCACTCAGATGGTGAAAGTGAGATTGAAAACCTGGAGATTCATGCAGCCTCCTTTCAGAAGAAGAGGTTTTTAAAGAGGGAGAAGTGAGTTGAGGGCAAGTTTTGTTTTGTCCTGCAGCTTAGAGAGAATTACCCTCTTTTGACCTTGAAACTTGTAAACCAATGTAATTAAATATTCACTTACGCTTTAAAGTAAAGGGTGCCAGCGGAGTCACAAGACACGTAAAAGGAGCATCTCCCTCATTAGAGCTTGTTAAAATCTCTGAGGTCTTTTGGGCCCCGGGGCTCGTTAGGGCCGGTAGAGATGAATGGCGGGGACCAACCATGGGAGGCGTGGAGACTGTTGGGAGCCGGCCAAGACAGCCTCTCTCACTGAACCCTTTGTCAGGCCTGTCAAAGCCTTCTCATCACACTCAGCTGTTCACTGTAAAACACACTGATCATTATGAACAGGCCAGAGACATAGACAGACCATAACAATGACTGTGGCAAATCAATATTATCTTGTTCATTTTAATAAGAAACTGCCTATAGAAAACGGTCCCTTCATGCTCTATATACTACATCCAGATCTTCATCTAGAAAGATTTGCTTAACCTGGTATATATTGTATGTGCTTGTGTGTGCATATGTTATTGTGTATTAACATTTGCTTCAGAACTGAAAGGTCCAGCAAGGGGAAATTTGGAGTATAGAAATTACAATGCAGCATCTGTCTTCAGCCATAAAGAAGCACCGCCCCTCCTGTCAATGAGCACTGACAGCCTTTAGAGCCAAATGTATGCTGCTAGTGCTGTGGTACCCCTATTCTTCCTGTCATGTATTTACATAGCTTTACATTAGAGTATTTTGTAATTATATGAATACATGAGGTACTATACAATTCAGGGATGATACTTTTTGAAAATTGAATGAATTGGTTTGAATTAATTCTGGAGCATTTGATGGGATATGATACAATCTGATAGCAAGGTAGACAATCATTTTATATTATGAATTAATATAAGCCAGTATTATAAATGCACGCTTGCCTACCTTCAAATAGATTTATCAAGGACGAGGGAACAAGTATTTTGGTACTTTTGTCACGCAAACAGAGTGTGATCTGATGTAACGATGCAAAATCTTGCGAGAGTTTAATCAGTGCGTGTGTGAGAGAGAGAGCTGCAGACACTGAGCAGATGGAAGATTCAGCAGCACAGCAACAACATAAAACCAATTCATAAAACTGTAATTGGGCCATCAGCTGGTTCATGCTAAAATTCACACCGATCCAGGGGTATGGTACTGATTCAAATCCATTATTTGTTACACCCCTAATTGTAGTGCATGCATTACAGGCTAATTATACAGCAGGTCTACGTGTATAATTAATTCTTTCAAATTGTAAATATCCAGGTATTAAGAGTTAAAATGAGCCATCAAGACTTCAGTGACTTTGTGATGTCACAAAAAAATAGTCACTGCTCTCATCCATGGAGCCAACTGTATTATTCAGCCAATTGGCTTATTTGTCTGTTGCTACTCAAGCTCCAGAGAATAGCCCAAGACATGATTTAGTGGTTTTTGGTACTTAAAGCTACACTCATATTCTTATGGATATCAAAATTCCAACCAAAATTACTGGATTGTAAAGTGTAAAGCATGGGTCCTTTAAAGTAGTGTGTCGGATCACATCCAATTTAACATTTAAGTCCAATATTCACTTCCTTTTTGTCCGTTTTGATCTCAAGCCAATGTTGCACTGTGCCCACCACATATTTGCTAGCTTAGTCTGTTGTTGCTGGGCAGGTAGCTGCTAAATTTGCAGAAAACAAAAGATTGAGACTTAGATTTGTTAAAGTGGCGAAACAGAACCAAATGCACCGAAGCTGCTGGTTGTAAAACCCAAGCCAATGGCTGAAATCTGTCAACGCTGCCCTGAACAGAGGGGAACTACAGACTCGGTTGACAGTTGTGTGTGCGTTTGTCGCGATGAACAACTGCTCTCCCACTGCACACAGTCTTTCTATCAGTAATATAAAAAATGCACATGAAGTAATAAAGCGTAACTTTCATTTCAAGGTCAGCAGTAATGCTGTCAAAGCCACAATAACTTTGCTGCAGTTAACATGTGTTAATGACAATTTGATTATTGACTTGAACCAAATCTACTCACACTCTTGATTTTTTTAGGACAAATTCTTCTCTGTAAAGACAAGTCCCTTTGCTCCTTGTCTCTGCACACATGCATGTATCACTCTAAAGACTGAGGGTTACAGTAACAGTAGCCATCACTTAGACTAAGTGGTCTGATGGAGCAATACAGACAATAATGACTTTCAGCCCAGAAGAGGAGAGGAAAGAAACAGCTAAGTGGCATTTTCATAAATATAAAAGCCTGGATGACTGATGTCTTCTGCGAAAATACGATCCAATGAAATATAATGATTGCCCCATCTTGGTCTTGTCTTTGATAGGTGTACAACATGCGCTGGGTATGAATTTTTCTTTATTTCGTGGTTGGTGCTTGATAATCTACATTTATGTGCGAAACACTGCTTGGGCCTGAAAGTTACATATAGAGCGGAAAGAGGTTGTTTCAGATCAAAATCAGTTTACCTTCAATTGGTACAGCTACTCAGACAGCGAGAGAACAGTTGTATAATGCCATCTGTGGCTCTGGTGGAGGTTACTAAAGTCAGAATCAGAATCATCTCAGCTTGGATATGACTTCTGACTAAGGACAGAAAGACTTTGTTACAAACAGGAGACTCGCTGCTTCAGTTTGCTTACAATGCTCCCTTCTGTTAACGAAAATTGCCGCGACCAGGCTTTTTGCTTTGTTCATATGGAATTAGCTCCACCTAATGTTTCCCTCCCACCAGGCAGGCCTCTAATTCCATGGGCAAATACATCTCCAGCATCTTGGACTGGAGGTGAAGCACTGGTCCATGACACAAAAGCTGCAGAGCACAGCTATCTCAGTCAGTGAGCTAGCTGTGGAACAACAGTTGGTTGGTCAGGACCAGCTGGACTTTTAAAACTCATTTTTGGAAAAATTGCACCTTTTAATAACATAAACTGTATGATTCATCCAAAGTCGATCACCTGCCAAAGTACGATTTTCCACAATAGGAGCCAGCTCACTAACACCAACGTTTTAGATTATGGAGTATTTTTGTCAGTGCTGTATATATTGTTGTTGCATGACTTTCATGTGGCTATATGTTGTATTGTGTTGACTGTACTGGTGTATGTTTTAATTGTCACTGAAAATATTTGTTTAGATCGCAAACTATTTTACAAGTGTTTTGTTGTTGTGTTCTAAACAGATGCTAGTGATGATGATGATGATAACGATGATGTTCTTCCCGTCCTCCACATCTCTCGCCTTTGACTCTTGTTGCGACACATTAGCATGTAATGTAGCACCTGATTATTTGTGCACTTTCATAGTTAATCCTGTCTGGTATGCTCTATTCACAGAGTACAGTTTTAACCAAAAAAATGAAACACGGACGCCCCATTGTGCAGATGTTTCATTGATATGGTGTGTGTGATCTCTGGCCTTGCAGTGCAGAGACACAACAACACACAGATGGTTTCCTCTTTCCCCTCATCACTATGTTTAGATTGAAATTAGCTGCTACACTTCATCAATTATGCAGGAAGGCAGCCTCTGTCTCCTCATCTGCATGCTAATCCCTCTCCCTCTGAAACAAAGTGCCAGCCTATTTGCCGGGAGAAGTGATTTACTCAGCATGGTGGAGGAAATCATGACTCCACTTATCTTCCTACCGCATAATGCCTTCTTAAACGAGAGCAGACAGGCTTTGACTATGGCATAGATATAACAGTTAGATTTCAGATTTATTTTACATTGGCCTGTTTCACAAACTAGTTTAGTTCTTGACTATTAAGTTGGAGTTATACCAGCTGCACTCGTTATTGTAGGTACAATGAATATCTACAGCATTCATTGTACCTACAATAACAAGACTTTTTTAAAATAATAAAATGGCCGACCAAAGAAGCACCCCTAACCGCCATGGCTCCTTTTACTTAAAAGTTTCTCCTTTTGAAGGACCCAACAATTACAGGGACATTTTATTAGAGAAATTCAGCGAAGAGTGTAACAATAAAAGGTCTAATCTGCTGAAAAACCACAAACTATCAGCCATGTTCTCCCGTTGTATGTCATTGATTGTTACCATAGTAATAATAATCTTAGTCCTGAGTTTGCTTGGGATAATGGGGTCTAAATTTTGTGAAATGATATTTGATGCATTTGGCTCATCTGGAAGTAAAATTAAAAATGAATGACTGACGACAGCACAGTCTACCATGTCCCTGAGAAGACGGCCCCTGTTAACACGGCCAGTTGAACTGATCCGGCCCTCGACACATGTCAATATTCAATCCCTTTTCAGTATTTAAACCGAGATATAAAGCTCCACCAGTGCCGGTGAATCTGAATCACTGTAGCCGTGCAGTCAACGATGAAACAGACAAAAGACCCTGCCATCCTGTCTGGTACAAGTGGAAGCAGATATCATGTGGCATTTTTCTCTGCGGGTTATATATCCATCCCCAGCCTTCATAAAAAATTAGTTTGATCTGCTTTTTGAAATCTCGCTGCCAGTTGATTATGGATATTAAGCGCTGTGAAATTAGCCTCTTTTGTTTGGTCCTTGCGTCGCTCTTTAACGTGTGAATTGGCTCGATTATACAACAAAAAAAATCTGGATAATCCCAACCTTCCTCTCTGCCTGCCTCCAACTGTCCTCTCTCACCCTCTGTCTCTCTTGCTGGATTTCCTCTGTTTTTCTGTCTTGCTGTGGGGGAAACAAAGGGAACAAAAGAATGAGAGGAGACAGTAAGCTTCTCATCCACTGTAGTGAGCGGTGGACTGGAGCTCTTAATGGAGCGCTGGGCAGACTGGGTGGACTGGTGGTGGTGTGAGAACTAGGCCAGAGGACTGTTGACTGAATCCCAGACTCCAAAGTCAGGACCAGATGAAATGGAGGATTAGAGGGAGAAAGAATTTAAAGGGAAAAGAAAATAGTCAATATATTACTGGGACATCAGGGAAGTGGGATTATTTTTTTGAAGGACAGGGGAACATACAAGGGTACACTTGTACAGTCAGAATTAAAACAGGGACACATTATTATGTACACATAATGGATTACCAGGTTGAAGATGACTCAACCCCCTTTTTTTTAAACTGAAGTCAAAATGGAAATAAAGAAAATGCATATCAGCTTTTGCTGGTAATAGTAGGTTTAGGTGATTTATCTTTAAAAGTGTAGTTTTTAATCATGGCTTCTAAGATCTGATTGGTTGGTTGTTTCTCCAACTGGCAGACACATTAGACAAAGGCAAACAATATCAGGCCTTATGTGAATCACTGAGCAAATCTGAGCTGTGGCTTCAAATTCAATGGTCTGGAACCGGAAAAAAGCATAAAGTTATAGTGACACAGCGTGAGCCCATTGAAGGATTATAAAAAAAAAACCTCTGCAAAAATAATATATGTCCTTTTATATGGTCATTCATTATTCGAAGAAGAATAATGGCTGTAATAACTACATATAAAATACGTTGCATTTCAAGCACTTAATTTTACAAACACAGACCTGAAACTAGCTTCAGTTTCCTTTTGTTTTCTTTTTAGTTGAGTTCAGCTCATATTTTAACACTCAATCATTCTTAAAGTAAACAATCTCCACCCATTTTAAGAATGTGATAGCTTTAATTCGCCTTATTTTATCTCTCCTTCCATCTGATATCCCACTGCCCAACTAATTTCTCTGATGCCCCATCTTGCATTACCTCACTCACTGACCAAATTCATAAAATGAACTGATCACTTGATTATAAATACGGCTACATGTACAATTACAGCTACAATTGGAGGACGGAAAAACAGAGGTAATGGCTGGCATTTAAACATACATCATGCCTTGACTTTAAAAAGAATAAAGACTTCGAGATCATGTGAGTTACTGTACAGTTTTGATTGTGAGGTTGGCAGTTCTCCGGTAATCCAAACATAACATAACATTATCAATGTTTGTGTCATAGTTTTGGTCCTGTTTTCAGAATTGTTACAGTCAATAACAAGAAGAGTTCATAAAAAGATGGAGGTGCCGTGGAACTTGAATGTGTCAGATCCAGGGTAATGAATGTCACCTACACAGTCTGACTGTAGCTGTGTGCTGTATCTGCATGTCTCAGTCTTTCCTTTCTCCCATTGTCTCTGTAGCTTTCCAGTAAAGGCAAAATGCCAAGAAAAGAAATGAAAATTACAATATGTGGCAGTCCCTGCTGAGAGCTGCTATAAGTACGTTAATGGAAGTAAAAACCAAGGATAGACCAAACTCTACCAAGAGCAGCAGGGATGGAGCAGCTAGAGAAGGATCAAAGAAATAAAATTGAGCAATCAACAGAATGCTGCTCATATCAGGGTTTTTCAAGGAAGAAAGGAAGGAAGTAATGAAGGAGGGAAAGAAGGAAGGAGGAGGAGTCTTTTGGGGTTAAGACAAAAGTTACAGCCAGACCAAAAATGAGAATGCTGCCAGAGCCTCCAACAGCTTGTGGGTGGATCCATCATCCTGTCAGGCCAAAAGCAATTTTCTGCTGGGCTTTTACATTTTAGATTCACCACAGAAACAGGGGCCATACGCTGCACTTTGGACTTCTTCATATTAGATATATAACGGCTGGTTATCACTGATTTATACTGCCTGATGTGCTGTTGCAGTTCTTTGTAGCGAATGAATGGGAGTTGGCAGTTTTATGGCATGCTCCATTCATAGCTGCTTTATTCTGACAGAGGCGGCCGTAAAGGAAAGAGGAAGGAAGGAAGGGAGGGAATAAAGGATCAAGTACCGCCGAAGTATTAAGGTGTAGAGTATAAAGCCTAAAAAATTTCCCCCATTTGATCCCATGAATGAAAAAACAGTGCTTGTATAATGTTGCCTTGATGCAATCGAATCATGGTTTTTGGAACTATTTGGGAAAGCAGGGAGGAAAGAAAGCTGGGATACATCTTTAGTTTCAACAAGTTTACTCTGGGATATGTATCTGTGGTCTGTATATGTGTGTATGTGCATGCATATATGTGTGTGTGTGTATGTATAAGAGGTAATCATGCATGCCATGCTGAGTTTTTCTGTGACACAGGAAGTGGTGATTTAACAGCATACAATCCAAAAAGCCTTCGCACACATTCACAGTCTCCCACTCATCGTCTCTCACATGCTGTGTATCTGCCCCTCGGCCACCGTGATATCTCAAGTCCTACCATCGTATGAGAGCAGCGCTTATGGCCACACGCTTTGAGGCAAACACACAGTCACAGACGCATTTATGAAGCACAGAGCTCACAGACTGGCGTCGAGTCCCAGAGAATTCACACAGTAGATCTTTGAGTCTGGACAGACTCCGTCTTTGTAAGATAAGTAAGATAAGATAATCAGTTTCCTCCATTTCTACTACAGACATTGTTAAGTAGCAAAGGATTACTGGAAAGTCCCAAATATATTACAATTCTACTTAATTTTTAAAAACACATTACTTACTAGACCAGCATGATCATTTAATTTGTGAATTTTATTTGTCAGTTTTTTTTATTCTTTATTCCAATTACAAGACTAAAGTCTTAGCGCAACATATCGTCATTATTATCACTTCCTCTCTCAATATCCATCAGTCTGATGATCTTTAACCAACGGAGGTCAAGGTGTTTTCATGAAACATTTACAGCAGTGGCTCCCAGCTTTTAACAAATCATTATCTTCTTGAAAAATCTCTAAAATGTTGGCAACTCACATCTGACTGAATTTAAACAACCATCTATCCTTTTAAGGTTCCTTTTAACTGACTGAGATGACAAATGCTTATCAGTGAAAGGCCTTAATTTGAGAAGAAATGATTTTAAAGATCACTTGGTTTTTGAAACATATTGTGACATTATTGATATGTATAAGGGAACCACTGATTCATAGGCAACGATTACGTCCATGGAAAGATGCAAATGGATGTGGTTACACACAGATTCTGTGCTTGTCTTTGTTGCTTGGTTAATCTGAATTTAGAGACAGGAAGGAACATTGACTTGATAATCTAGGTCCTTAACATGAGTCTCCATTGTTTTTTCCCTCTATTTTTCAAATGAGAAATTATGGTTTGAATACATCAAATTGCACCGATCAGCTACATTATTATGACCACCGAAAGGTGAAGTCAATAACACGGATCATCTGCGAGTGGGATTTATTGGTCTGATCCATGGAGGCTCCACCTCACAGCTTCCAAGACTTAAAAGAAATGCTGCTATTGTTTTGGTCCAGATACCACAGCTCAGTTCTATAGGTCTGGAGGAGTCCAGGCCTCCTAGGGTCAGGGCTATGTTGGGGGGGGGGGCCTTCACAATCTGAGATGGTGGTCATAATGTTACGGCTGATTCGTAAACACATGTTATTATAGGCATAAAAGTATTATCACCAATGGTTACTTATATTATGAGGCAAAACTACCTTAGTGCACCTTGAGAATTTCCTTGCTGAATAAACACAGAGAATTATCAACTAAGGTGACAAATAACTTTCCATAACAACACCCCTGTGGGCCCTGTTCTTTTTTGTTTTTATACAGCTGTAGACAAACTATGTTTTGGTCCATTACCACCACCAAGAGGAGTTGAGTGTGAATCAGAGAGTCTGATTGTGACCGGTGGAAACTATGGAACTTTTAGACTTTTAGAATTAGGTTTCTTTTTTGAAGAATAGAAACTTAATCTTCCGGTTTCTCTTCAGCTCTCAATAGATCAATGTTATCTGTTTATCTGTCAGCAGGATAACACAAAAAGAAGTGAAGCAATTTGCACCACACTTGGAGGAAAGATGAGTAATGGCCGAGGGACTAACCACATGAAATTTTGGTGCATAGCCATATCATTTATTTAATTCATTATCTTCTACGGCTTATCCGTTTCCGGGTCGCAGGGTGCTGGAGCCATTTCTAGCTCACAACACACAAAAACAGACAGAGACGAACAACCACTCACACTCAGACCTACGGACAATTTAGAGTCACCAATTAACCCAAACATGATGTCTCTGGATGATAGGAGGAAACCGGAGTACCCAGAGGAAACTCACGCAGCCACAGGGAGAACATGCAAACTCCGCACAGAAAGGCTCCAGCCCAGGGAATCAAACCCAAGACCTTCTTGCTGTGAGGCATCAGGCTAACCACCATGCCGCAGTGCTGCCCCTCACCCCCCAGATCATTTATGATCAATCTAAAAAAAAATTTTCTCTGAAGTCTGGTGTATGTTATTTGGCCTTAGGAAGCTCTGTGTTCTTCAAGTGTCCCACACACATATATACAAGCAATCATTACTTGGTCACTTGCCACCAGGCCTTTTATTAGATTGAAATTCCTAAAATATGCTCATGAGGTAGAGGGCGGCTAATGTGTGTATGTATGAAAGCATGTTTGTGAATGTGTGTGTGTGTGTACACGCAAGGAGGAGGGCGTCACTTCACGTTATCTCTCGTCCACACTACTTAAGCTCCGCAGGGCACTTCAAACAGCTTAGGAGGGGAGGGATCAGGGTGTGTGTGTGTGTGTGTGTGTGTTTGTGTGGGTTGGGTAGAGGAGGGTGGAGGGGTTAGCTTTTATATCAGACCAAATTAAGCCACATCAAACAGGCCAGATCAAAGACTATACAGCCCGTGCTGTCTGCGCCAGACTGACATCACGACAGGACACCCCACCCCTCAACACACACACATTTCAACCTACTGTCCTCACTCACCTTCACCTTTCACCGCTTCTTGTTTTTCGGGTAGCTTTCTTCACCTTGGCTGTTTTTTGTTTTTTTTTCTCCTGTAAGGATATTTACACCTCTTATTGAAATGCCTAATCCTGCCCCCTACTCACTGCAAACACAGGCACACACACCCACACAATTTGCAAGCATTTAGTGGGGTTATAGGTTAACCTGGATCAAGTGTAATGTAATATGTGCTGAGGCTGGGGGTGTGTGATAGAGCAGTAATCTGAAAGGGGTGTGGGAGGATCCATCAGAGACAAAGCTTTAGTTATGAATTGTGTTTGCAATCCCAACTGCTTCAGTCAAACCCTTTGATGCTGCCTGATGCCAATAGCCATTAAGTGTTCTGTATATGTGTTTGTTTGTGGCTGCGTGTGTGTGTCTGTGTGTTTGGGTAGATGGATTAGATGTGTGCATAAGGAGGAAAGGAGGGGTGGCTGCTGTTTTGATGGAGAGACTAGAGACACTGGGGTGAGGGTGTGTGTGTCTCTGTGTGTCTATAGATGCTTTTGTGCAAAGACAACAGGGAATATCATTGATGAGAGATAATGAGAAGGGTGAGAGAAACAAAGCTCCAGAGGTGCAGAGAGAGAACAAAGTGTGTAAGCTACTGCATTAAGTTCTTCACTTTAGATTTATTGGCCACTTAAATGATCACTTTTGCTATTGTTATTTTCATTATTAGTCAATACTGAACCAGGAAATCTTATTTATTTCATTTCAAGATTTTAAGTGAAACTAGTCGCAAAGATAAATCTACTGGTTGTGTAGATTAGTGCCCTTTTTTTGTTATATTTTGATCTGTATTACAAAATAGATTTTTCACTAACGCTAATGATGATGGTGATCAACGGTCCATAAGCTAAAGGTGTTTCATTTATGATACAAACAATAAACAGACAAACGCAACAAACTGTCTATTAAGTACTATTTAAGAGCTGCAGGAATTAAACATTCAATAAAAACATCTTAAATAAAAAAAAAAAAAAAGAGATTCATCTTTTTTCAAAGTAGTTTATTTTCTGTTGGTTTATTAATGGACTATTTCTGGTCAACAAGTTTTACCCACCCCGTATACTGACCAAAGTATACGGGGGGGTTGGGGGGGTAAAACTTTAGTAAGCAAATGCACGGATAACTTCAGCTGTTTTATCAACACACTGGCAGGAAACAATATTAACCACTGAAGAGATAGAGTCATAGAATTGTAGTGATTGAGGGTGTAAAGGGGCTAATTAAGAAGATAGTCTGAGCAAAGTGATGTGACCTTGAAAACTCATTAAAAGTGAGCTCAGAAGCATTAAAGTTGAGCTACATGCATCTGCTAAGAGCAGCTACCCCGGAAGCTTGACTCCATGAAACCCCAAACTACATGCGAGTTTGGTTTGCTGAAACACTGCAGTGCAGCTTTTTCCCCCTGCATTTATTCACATTTGAAATATATCTGCCTGTCCCCCCAGCACCAGCTGGAAAGTATGTAGGGAGGTATAGGCTCCCTCTTCGTAAATATATACCCATCGATGTTAACATGTTGTCGTTTGTGTGTTTCTAGTGCTCCTATCCTGTGTGGGAGGACTTCAGTGCCAAGGCCACCAAGCTGCATTCCCAGCTCCGGTAAGTTTCTTTGTGAAACAAATAAGTGAACAGTCAAAAGTGTAAAACTGCTTTAGAGCAGTTTTTAACTCTGACTGTTAATGAGCTGAGATACATGTACGTTTACCGGCTTTTAAAGCTAGATCTTAAAAAGGGATTTTCAAAATGAAATATGCTGTTTCTCCGTCAGTAATGGGCAGGGACTAACCTGTAACAGAGGGGCACAACAGCTGGATGAGGCCAAATTTGCTCCTCTCAAATGTATTGATCAAAAACATACCCCGTGGAAACCTCCACGCATGTGCAGAACAGACAGTGGCCATTAATCCGTATCTGAAGTAATTAGCATTCCTTGTTCATTTAGAACCACTGTCCTGGCTGCTGTGGCCTTCCTGGATGCCTTTCAGAAGGTGGCAGACATGGCTACCAACACCAGAGGTAGGATAACACCTAAGTGTGTATTTGTGTATATATGTGTGTGTGTTAAATAAGGAGCCAGCTCAGAAAACTGAGACAAGTAAGACTCAGTTCTGTATATTCTGCATGTTGTTCGGCCCTTCTGAAATGCCGTCCACATGAGAGTGCTATTACGAATCTTATATTTCGAGATTTTATCGACTAGTCTGCCGATGTCTCCTCTGACTAATGAAAGTGTTTCCAGCCATGTGGAAGTATGTTTTGTCCCAGACCTCAAAGCAGTTTTACTGAATGCAAAAAATTACGAAAGTTTCCTGGAGACTGCCCAACAATTTGTGCAGGAGGGTATATTGTTTGATTTAACAGAGTATAAGTAAGTTCTGAGGTTTCCTTTTTTTTGGGGGGGGGGGGGGGTGGATGTTTCTGTTTGTTACTCATATATGTATATATATATATATACATATATATATATATATATATATATATATATATATATACATATACATATATATATATATATATATATATATATATATATAATAACATTATATGTGTATGAGGCATCACAGCAGCATAGTGGTTAGCACTGTTGCCCCACAACAAGAAGAGTTTGCATGTTCTCCTGTGCTTGCGTGGGTACTCCGGTTTCCTCACACCGTCCAAAGACATGCATGTTTATGTTAATTAGTGACTCTAAATTGTCCGTAAGTCTATGCGTGAGTGTCTGTCTCTGTGTGTTGGCCCTGTGGTGGACTGGCAACCTGTCCAGGGTGTAACCCGCCCTTGCCCAGTGTGAGCTGGGATTGGCTCCAGCACCCCCTGTGACCCGGAAACGAATAGGTGGTACAAAATTAATGGATGATGAATGTGTGTAGGTGAAATCTGGTTTCCAACAAGTAGTTCCCTTCCTGAACCCTGAGAATATCCATAATTAATCTACTATGACATTGTACCACTGTGATTATTACCTATATGATGCACACATGTTCTGGGTTGCCCGTAAATGTCTAAATACATTCCAGAACCATTTGAGATTGCTCTTATATTTATAACATAAAAATCGCAAAGTGGTGTTTTTCCTGAGATGCATTCAGCTAAGAGAACTGGCTGAACTTTACTGAATTATGATAAATGGATTCTTTAAAATGTTTTTTAGCTTTAACACTCGATATTCAATGCGTAGGCTTTAAGCTTGGCTCTGGTTTTGATAGAGTGTGGGCTGAGAGCTGAGAAGGTCAGACAAACACTCATCGGCCACTGAAGGCCATCTAAATACTATGGTACCACTGAGGGAAGCTGGGAACACAACTGAGGCTATTGCAACTTATTAGGTGCAGCTGCCAGACACAGTATGTGATGGTGATGTGTGTGTGTGTGTGTTTGTGGCCCCAGGTGGGCTCCTATAGAGGATAGAGATTGCTTTTATTGGCCAGACAGGAAATCACCAAGCTCTGTCAGCTCATTACCCAAGCCCCTACCGTTGCCACACATGCAGGGAGGCAAAAATATCACAAATGATGTTGGCAAAAAGACACACACTGTGCATCAGAGGCTCTTTGTACTTTCTATACTGATGAGTCATTCCTGTTAGAGTCCATTTGTCAAAATGCTGCACATGTGCTGCTCTTTCACAGTGTGTGATGTTCTCTAATAGATTTGTTAAATAGATGGAGGCGGGAGACGTCACCAATAATGATGCTCTCTGTCATTCTCTCCCATTCACTGTATCAATGTGTCACTTATTTCAGCATGTGCATGTCTGTGAATCAAGCCCAAACTGTACTGATGATCCTATGCTCTGCTCTTGTACCGACATTCCCATTTATGAGCTTGTAATGGTTCTTTCCATTCTCCTGTCCAACTTTCATGTTAACTCAAATCAATGTTTTCATCAGCTGGTGGTAATGAAAAAACCATCTCTCTGCCAGAGCAGATGGCACTGTCACCTCAAAACCGGGAGGTTCTGGGTTCAAACCTAACGGTCGACTGGAGTCTTTCGGTTTGGAGTTCATATAAAGACACACGGCTTTAGATAAATGATGTGATAACTGGCAAACTGTCTTCGCAGATAGTAAAAATAAATTCCTATCCAGAACATACACCACTTCCACGGCCTGAGTCGGGCCCATACACTTTAGATACATTAGGTTATACTCTGGCTGTTTTGGCTGACAAATGTAACCTGGGCCAGGGAGCCAGGGCTTATTCTGAACCAGAAGAGCCACAAGCATGTTCCCTGGGTACATGTTGAATGAATCTTGCAACGTTGGCAGGATGTATCTTGATTCTTCCCTAATCCCAGCTGACCGCCTACAACCCTAAAAGATAAGCAATGTGGCCAATAAATCATTTAATGCCTCAATGAATGAACATCTCTGGGAATTATTATTCAGTATTTGGAATATATCCGGAGTTCATTGTGGGAAGATTTTCACAGTATAAAATCACATCATCACCATTAATGGCAAGGATATTTTGTTTGGCTGTCAAGTCTCTGTGCTGTTTTTTCAAAAACTCATTTCCACTCAATATGCGCCATTTAAAAAGGAAGTTAACCTTCAGGTCTCATTAGTCAGTCCCTTTTAGTTCTGGTAGTGGTCCATCACATCGACCCAGGTTGAAAGATCTCATAGATTCCCATGAGATTTGGCACACACATTGATGTTGGTCCACCATCATCCGCTACAGCTTTATTTGGACTGTACTCACAATTGATACTCAGTTTTTAAGCTTGTCGATGTTAGCATTTAGCTCACAGAACAGCTTTGTCTAAGCTATCTAACTCCGGTGCTTCGGGTCTCTCTGGTTGCTGTTATTTGTCCTCAGTGTTTCTCCTTAGCTTTTTTACCCCCAGGGGTCACATGAGGATGTGGACGAGAAGAATAAAATTGTATTTTCAGGAAAAGTTAGGAAACACAAACAGCAGTAACTCTCAGTGGAGTGCAAAGATAAATGCAGGGAATAATAGACATTAAATCGTCAGCAATAGTGTCTTGTGTTCTCCTGACACACTCGCTGAACAAAGCTGCTTCCTGCATCACACTCTGTGTAAGGTAACCGGTGGGAAATAGTCCAGCAAAAGTGGGACTTGTGGCTTTGTCCTGCTTGGATCTCAGCCAGGCCTAGTTTTCTGCAGGGCTCCTAATGTTAAGGTACCAGATTTATAAGGGTCTTTTTAAGACTTATAAAGTTACAGAGGGCAGCGTGGAGGGTGAGGGAAAGAGTTTTGTTTTGGTTTTTTTTTTTGGTTTTGTACTGGTGAGTGCCTGTGCATGGGAGAGAGAGAGAGCAAAAACATTTATCAAGTAGGTGAAATCCAGCAAGAGGAAATGTGGAAGTGTTTGTGAATTCCCTGGTGAGGGGTGAATTAGAGTGCACTTTTAGATGTGCTCTCCACTTTCCTTACATAGCCAAAAACTTTCTGTTTTGTTCATGCAACCTGACTGTGTGCGTGTGTGTGTTTTGCACTGTTTAGCAAATCCTCTTCATCCTTTATGAAGAGGAGTTGCTAAACAGTGCAAAACAACCTTTATTATTAGTGAGGGACACACAACATGCCTGTATGCACACACTCAGGCATTATTTGAGGAAAAGTACTACTTATACAAACAGCCTATGTTTTATTCTAGGCTTTTTCAATCTAAGTTGTTCTTTTGTCTGTTTTGCTTTGGCTGAAAACTGATATTAATTTGTATTAAATTATATGGTATTTCTGCTTAAAAGTGCATGAAGATAATTTGGTCCAAAATCAGTTGCTTTATTAGCATTGCTGGCCTTGTGATGGATAGTTAGACCACAGGCTCTGTTTTATCTCTGCTCACATCATCTTATTTATATTAACTGGAAACAGGCTCGTTCACAATGAAAACAGAAGCAGTTTAGTTTTTGTTTTTTGTTTTTTTGTCTGACCATTTGAGCAACACACCATTTGGAGTGAGAACTTTTAGTTACGGTGTCTTTTCTCCAATTTATGAACTGGCCCAGTGCTTTGTTTGGTAGACAACATGACCCACCTAAGGTGCAACCAAAAAGAGGAACCACAGGCACTACACATTGGTCAAAGAGGCCTTAAAACATGTCTTCAATGAAGTCTGCGCATGGTATTAAGGTCTTGGGTTTGAAACCTGCCGGCTGCTGCCTTTTGTATGGCACCACCGTTGAAAGGCTTGCAAGTTAGGCTAACTGGCTACTTTAACATCCTACCACCCTGCAGCCTCAGATGGAGCCATTTGGTTTTTGTACTTGCTAGGCCCTAGTAATCCCAAATAATTCAGAGAAACCAAAAATGCAAACCAAATAAAAGCCTGGGACTCAGGACATTAAAACTGCTATAGCATGAAAGATTGTTTGTGTCTGTGTCAGCACAGTTATAGACTGGCAACCCATCCAGTCATGTCTTCTGTGCTCATCTTTGGCTCTCGCCTCCCAAAACACTATAAAGATAATGAATGGGCCGAAGTTATATTTAATTTAATTGTCAAGGAAACCATTGTCACCTTTTCAAGGACATTTGTCCTCATCCATGTTATTATTATTTTTTTTTATCCGTCTGCAGGAGAAAAGCCAATTTGCATAAAACTCAATGAAGGGAAGGGGGATGGATCAAATTCTACATCTGGCAGTAGAAAATCTTAATACTGATTTCTGGTGTTAACATGTACAAGTTTTCACAGTGTAGTGGAAGAAAAAGTTTGGCCATGGCAGAGCTATGTGCTCTACTGATAGCCGGTCCAGTTATAAAACAGTTCATCTATGCCACACTAACCATCTGCTGTGCATTCTTGGGCTGATTAAATCTGTCCTTTTCTGTCACCACCCTCTTCCTTTTCAGGGTGCCATTGCCCAGATCGTATGATGACATTCAGCATAAATTCCTCAGTGGTGGCCACATTTCATTCACTGAAGTGATGAATTTACTAATTGAAGGAGCATTTTATACTGAATTAATTTCACATTGATAAGATTTTAGGTTATTTCTGTATTATGCCTCTGGTTTCTGGGTGGCTCCTAACAAACCAAGCTTTGAAGCACTGTTCTGGGAAACACATAAAGTCATTATCAATATTCATTCCATGAATATTACTGATGGATTTCATTCTGAGCTTTTAATGTTTCCTTTGTGATCCATTACACTTTCTTGTTTTTACACTTTTACTCATCAGCTCCTGTGTTTTTCTTCCCGTAACACTATGGATGATGATAGCAACGATGCAGGTCTATATCTACTCACCCCCTCACCACACTCTTTTCATCTCCACACACTCTCTCTGCAGTGGTGGCAGTAAAACCTGGTACCCTCCCAGGACTCTCACTATGCAAACTTGGCGCGAAGCATGGCAATAAAGGGCCCCTGTTTGTGTGTGTGTGTGTGTGTGTGTGTGTGTGACAAGGATGATGGTCGGATGGTACAGAATGTGCAGTTGTCTGATTGCGGGGCTGCCCACCTGCATTGTAATACAAGGTTTCATTATTAATATCATAAATTCTATCAACGCGCACACACAGACAGACACACTCTCACAAGCAGACAGACACACTCTCTCTCACACACACACACACACTTATTCATGCTTTCTTGTGTGTACAGACAGCCAAATCCTCTTTTACATCATTTAGACTTATAGAGTAATAAAATGGCTGACAATAACAACACGAAGAAGCATGTTCCCTCAGACCTTCATCAGAACATGGAACATTTCTCACAAAGCTGAGACATTTATAAATGTTTGCACAGCTCCGTACATTTTCTTCCCCAAACCTTCTTACAAGGAAGCAATCTTTTATTATTATGAATAGGGAATATGGAAAGGACACATAATCAAGCAAAGACAGCGAAGCCTATCCTTTACAAGTGCTCAGACTATCTGCACTGAAAGGTAAATCCAGGAAAGCTTAAGGTGCTTCAAAAGATCAAAACACACGAGCCACCCACTCTTCTAACAAGGTCCATTTATTTGAGCATATTCATTATTTCTAAAAAGCAAAAAGATTATTGCTCTTCTTGTCTTGTTCCACCTCTTTTATTAAAATTATGATTTGAAGGATAAGCGTTTAAAGCATGCACCACATGAGCATACAGATTCTGGCCGGACAGACATTTACTGCATGTTAATCTCCTACTCTTTCTCTACTGTCCCCGTCTAATGAAGGCATAAGAAAGGCCCAAAATAATGATGATTTGATCATGGCTCAGTGATACTATATGTTAACAAAAGATACCATGATCAAACCAATTACAAAGCTGGCATGGGGAGAGAATGGAAGGATTTATACATATATCACCAAATGACAGTACCTGTGTCGTGCGTTTGGTTTGTTTGGTTTTCAGTTGCATTTTTATATTTAACTAGTATAAGGTATAAAAAAGAAATATTTTTGTTTGAAGGGAAGTCCAAAAAAAAGCGGCAATCTGGAATCATGTGACTCTTTTTTGATGCTTTGTTTCTTCCACTTTAACACACTGGATGTTAGAAAATGATCTGTAACTGTACACTAGAAGAAGAAGAGTGATTGTTACTGTGGTGAACAAGAAGAGGGCAGAAACAGGGTTTATCTCAACTGCAGATGGTGAAAAGGAGAGAGGGGAAGCTGGGAAAGTCATTTCCAGCATGTTTATCGTTTTCACCGAGGCCAAAGGAAAGGAGCTAGGGGGCAGGAAGCAATGAAGTTTATGAGAATGTGGTCTTGATTTTTGAGAAACACCACCACTAATAATACTACTGGTGTGACATGTAGGCTGCCAGTGTTCCCGACCGTAGTCTTATGTGTTTACAATAATTTTTCCAAGGTAGGAATTTTAATTTGAGAGCAATTTATTGGTGTTTGAAACTTTCTGCACGCAGCACATCTGAAACCTGACAAAGAGGAAGAAGTAAATGAAGAGCACATTGATTTGTTATAAATAAGAGAACATCAGACTCGAGACACAGTAGTTCTGTGTAGAGAAATGATAGTCAATGTGTTTCAATGGGGGTGAACAGTTAAGGATTGTTCTGGACGCTGGAGGACTGTATGAAAAGACAGAGATCTGGGCTTGAGAGAACACTGAGTGTACCAAGCAATAAAGACAGTGTGGACAGAGGACTGTTGTGAGGCATCATGAGGACGGGTTGCTGTTGTTGCTGTGGATACTAGCATGGACTGTGTCAGTGGCTTTATGTACAACCAAAGCCCGGTCAGATGAATTCAAGAATCCTTTCCTGGTGATTTTCAAATGGACGTCTTTAACACTGTTGATGGGAACGGGACTATTGTTACAACATTTTTGTAACTGTTGTTGTGCGGGCTTAATTCAGCTATTTATCGGCCGTTTATGTCAACATTCTTAGGTCCATTCATTCAGCATAAGAAAGTATTCAGCACTTTACACACCTCAGCCCATGGGCTGTATGAGCAGCAGGCTAGCAGTTCATTATTGCACATAGTTAGGTTTTGTTGCTAGGCAATATATATTGATCATAGTAATTATGACAAGAGCAAAGGCAAAAATGTGGTGATGTTGCTTACAGAGCAACAAAATCCACATGAAGAGGAGGTTGGCATGGGTGAATGTCTAAAACAAAACACTGGAATAGACCACAGGAGAGCTCTGTTTTCAATGTGGAAGTAGGTGTTTATGTTGTAATAATCATTTATGACAGTTGATGCCCACATTGTTATCATTTATGACAGCAAAGCTTGTATAATTTTGGGGAAGCACTTGTTCTCTTCTGAACCTAACCAATAATTTTTTATGCTTAAACATGACCGAGCCATTACCGTTATTAAAGTAATCATAGTGACAAAGATCCAGGACGTTTGCAGCCATAGGGGTGCTATTTCAGGAGACACTCCTATGGGTTTAATCAGAGAGTCGGAATAAACCCACATATGGTTGTTGCTCCACAATACCAGATGCACTGATAGCTTCCTGGGTGAGTGGAAGAGAGGTAACACTAAGATGTGAGGCCAGTTAAGTTAATACAGCTACACACACACACACACATTATCTACAAACACGTGGATGCAACTCAGCAAGAGTGGTTTCCCTTATTCAGCTCGCAGCATGGCACCCACCTGCTAGTTAATAGCAGCGCTCACACAAACACAGACGCTCCCCACATAACCACACTCTTCACCCTACACATGCAATTCTGACAAGGGTGCATATTAGCTTGTGGGCATGTGTGTGTATACATGCAGTCACTGTACAGTGCAGGCCAAGTAATTGTGTCCACACAGGCACATGCACACATGCAAGGCCCAGCCTGTTGAACTAGCATGCGATGGGAGTAATGAGGAGTGGGCTTTGCCTTCAGGACAATGTGTAAAGTGTACTATCCAAAATAAACCATCAGTTGTGTTTCAGTGTAGTGCTAATGACAAATTTAGACCTTGTGTGTGTGATACATGTGTGTATTCCCCTGTTTTCCCTCCGACTCTGACATGGAGCTGTCATCCTCTCAGCCAATCACAGACGAGTGGGATCACATCTACGTGCATGGTTGCCAGGCAACAAGGAGAGCGAGACAGAGAGACAGAGAGAGTGTGTGAGAAATAGAGGGAAGTGGTGGCAGAGAAAAAAATAGCCATGTTGTTGCCAAGAGCAGAGGACAAATCTGAGAAAGACGACTTAATTGCGTTTCACAGTTATGTTATGCCATTCACAGTCAAGCGAGCATAGGTTTGAACTGACACAGCTGATCATGAAACCAACCTGAGGTTTTGGTCCATGCAAAACTTAGTTAGCATGAGGATTAGTCATCTAATGACCTTACCTTAACCCAACTGCTGTAGCTTCAAACAAACTTAATAAGCCTTAGACCAGAGGTCTCCAACTCCGGTCCTGGAGAGCTACTGTCCTGCATGTTTTAGATGTTTCCTGCTCCAACACACCTTGTTAGCTAGTTTTCATGCAGTCAAAAGGACTAAGCTAGCTGTTGACTGATGGCCAGTAATACTTTGGCTGCCTCCATTTGACATTAGTTAGCCAGGTAAGCAGTACAGATGTAGTATTCAGTGATGTCGCCATAACTCCAGATTTCAGTAATTAACTTTGTGAGTGCAATCTGTTGGACAGCGTTACATTCTGTGTGCTAACTTGGCAGTACGGTCAATGTCACTGAATTTAATATTTTTCTTTTTCATTTCCCTCTGTAAGTGGGCCATTGCTGTTGTTGTTGTGGAGAGCTACAAAAACAACATCATGATCTTTAATGAAGCCTCAGTAAGCATCTCTTTCTCTCCCTCCAGCCCACGGCCCCTCTTTCTTTTTCTCTTTCTCTTTCTCTATTCTTTCTCCACTGAGCTGTTCGCTCGCTCATCTAACTCTTCATTGCTTCCTCCGCCCTCATCACTCAGCCCAAACACAACTTTCCTCTCACTTCTTGACACATTTCTGCCATCAAGTCCTGCCTCCCATTATTGCCATCCCTCCTCTGCCCTTCTCCCCTCCCTCCATCCTTCTCTCAGCCTTTGGCAACCCTCTAAGGACATTTCCTGATGTCACAGCGCAGCATTGTCCTAGAGGTCAACAACACAAGACATGCTCTGTCACACACACACACACACACACACACACAGCCATGCAGTGCACTCACTCAGTAAGCATGGGAAGCTGAGCTCAGTGGGTCTTGCTGCTCCATTGCCAAGTCCTGCTTAATGAGACAAGAGGCTGAAGTGAGGAGTGGCATTCTTGTGAGAGAGTAAGTATGTATGTGGGTCACTGTTTACTGCAGTGTTTTAATATTTTCTTGGGTTTTAGTAAAATGTAGTTGTTCTTAATGAACTGGTCAAAATGTTGAATCAACACTTTGGGAAAACTCTGCATTTCGCTGTGAGTGCATGTGTATGCTTTGAGTTAGAGGTGTTAATCCACAGCATCAACAGCCATCAGCCAGGCATGATAACTGGTGTGGCTGGTGCTGGCTCAGCTGTAAACACACACACACAGACCACACACACACACACACACACCTTTGTACACTTTCTGTGGACCCTCCACTGACTACATCTGGCTCAGTTTCTCAGAAACCATAGCTGCAAAGGTCAGGGGCTGTGTCCCAACTATTAAAAACTGCATTTTAAAACAAAAATCATTTCCATGCAGACACCGACATTTAAATCTGTATCTGAAATGATCTGTGATTGCATTGTCACACCTGAAAAATCATATGACTATTCACAGATAGAAAGAAGTATTGTCTACATTGTCTACTGGGTTGCAATCAGCTGATTTGTTGCAGAAAATACTAAAAATAAGGATTAGCAAAGGCAGCAGCGTTAGGATTTAACTGCACAACAACAGCGAACAGAGACATCAAGGTCAGTAGTGTATGTAATTCATTACTCATGTTGATTTCAAATCTCGTTGTTGAGGCTATAAGGCTAAAAGACCCATTGAGAAAAGAAAATGTGGGTGACTGCATCATCTTTTCCAAAGGTTTCCATGTTTGTCTGTCCAGACTACAACACAAACATGGAGTGTTCAATCTAAAACAGGATCTGCAGGGTTTCAAAACTGTGCATGCCAGGCAAAAACACAGCAGAAGAAATTCTCTTTAAAACAAAAATGTGCTAGTATGGATGTAGCCAGACTATTATGTCTAAACTCAGCCATAACCTTCAAAGGGATTCTCCGGCCATTTTATGAGAAGGGACTTTATTTACTGGGAAAGGTAGCGAAGTAGAAATACAGTATTCACTTTACAAAGTTATCTACCAGGTTGGACTTTTGGTTTGTGTTATGTAGTCAAGCTGTTTCCTGTGTGAGCAGGCTTTAAAACAACATTCTCTGTCGTTCGTCCCGTAGGAGAGCTGTAAACATCCACCACACCACTGCCTCCATTTGTCCTTCATGACGTGTGCGTTTGTGCCAAGGTGTATGTAGGTGTGTGTATGCCTCATCCTCTTCCACTTTTTTTTCCTCCACCATTCATATCTGTCTGTGTCCCACTGGGTGTGTTGCCACAGCAACAGTGGCACATTCAGAAGTTCACTGTTGACCTTAAGGGTCTGACAAAAAAAGAAAAAAGAAACCTCCACTCAATTTGATCTTAGGAGATCTGAACGCTCCTCAGGTGGATGCTGTTTGTTGTGGTATGTCAACAGCTCCTGAACGTTGCAGGATGCTGGATGGGAGCATTGTCAGCAGTAACAGAAGAGCAGTGTTTCCCACTGCTAGCTGACCTCCTGCCAACCAGTCTGCTCCAAGCTAAAGTTTTCTCAGAGACAAGCTGTCACCTGCTGTCAGTGTGTGTGTGTGTGTGTGTGTGAGAGAGAGAGAGAGAGGCAGGGAGAGAGGCTTTAGTGTAGCCCTGTGTGTGTTTGCATCACGTTGTTTGTCTGTAAATAAATCTGCGTCATCCATCGTAACCCATCGTTCACTTAAGCTGCTACTGTTCCTCCAGTCTGGATCTCTGTGATGCTGTATCTGTAGGGGGATCAGGAGTGAGCAGAGAGGCTGGGGAGCATGTATGAAGCCCAGACTACATTACCCATAATGCTATATTTAGACCACTGCAGTGTGTGACTCAGCACAGTCAAGCCTAACTCTGAGCTGGCAGCAGAGCTCTGACTGGTTTTGTTGCTATCTTATGAGAACATAATTTGTTTTGTTTTTTTTACATTGCAACAAACAAATATTTTACAAAACCACATGACATTAAGTCAAGTCATTGTTATTTATATAGCCCAAATGACAACGTTGTCTCGAAAGGCTTCACATTCTGTACAGTATGTATTGGCCTGACATTGAAAAAGTATTATTGTGATAATAAATCTTAATATCCACTCTGTGTATGATCCAGTCTCTGTGATCCTGCCATGCCCAGATGCACGGGCCACCTCTCTTGCCCTTTAGCAGCTAATATGATGTGTCCAGCCAGATGGCACGCTGCATGTTACAATGGATATCATCTGTAACAATGCATGGTTGCTGTTGTGCATGTTAACATGTGAAAGCTGTCATGCCCATATTATACATGCACACAAGCATATGCGGGGCTATGTTTCAGTAGGCGTGCGAGGGGATATGCATGTTGCCGTGTGTGTGCTTGGTGACATGGAAGTGAGGTGGGGCAGGGAATTCCAAACACCGTCGCATGTGATAAATGCATGTTAGTCACGTTTTCAAGCCTCTACATACAAATCAATGTGTGAGGAAGCTTAAATGAGATGTCTCCCCAAGGGCTTCGTGTGACGGGTGCGTGAGAGGTCTGTTTCCTAGTTGCTCTTCTCTTAGAGAGCACGTTGAGTTGACTCAAGTATTGAATTCCTTCATTGCCTTCCAACGCAAATACTCTAGAGGAATTCCTTTTGTGTGAACTGTTAAATTAAAGACCCCATTTTGCCACCTGCAAGACATTGATTCCCCAACACTGTCACACTTGACCTGCTGACCTCTAAAGTCTCAGTGAAGGGGGGGGTTTCTTTCCTTGCTCTTTTCCTGACAACTTGATTACATGTCTCGAAACGTCAGGCATCACATCTTGTTTCTGAAGTTTTTTAGAACTGGGACCAACATGTTTCATAGATGTAGTTGCCTGTTCCAATTATATATTCACTACACTCATCTCCATTCACAAAATGTCAAACCATTTCCTTTAGTGTGATTTTCTCAAAAATATGTGCCGCATAAAGGGAGTTCATCCACATAAAAATAGAGAGAGCTTCCTTCTTTCAGCACCATTTTTGGAAATTTCCTCAGATAAAACTGTTGGGACAAGGAACCAGATTATCTCACCATACTAGCAAAAGTTTTTCAGTTATTTCAAGAGGAAAAAACAAACCAAGACAAGAGTAGATGGTGTGACTCATTTAACAGAAATTTTAACAGTGTATAGATACACACTTGTTGACATTTTCTCCAAGAATACTCCAATGTTAACATGCTCTTCTTTGTGCTTGGATGTTTGATCATTATTCAAGTGTTATGCAGCTGTCAGTGTTGTTCCGTTGACCGTCTCAACACATCATAATACCGGAGGAATATCCACCCACTGAATTCAGAGACAAAAATATGTTACAGAGATAAACTTTCACTTGAACCTAATACGGAGTGGTTTTCAAAGTATTTGCCTGTGCACAGAGACCTCTTTAGGATAATGTGTCATGTAGCCCCAAGAGGTTAGCAAGTGCAGACAGCTCAGAAAATCTGCCACTCGACAGCCGGTACAGAAACAATCACTGCAGCCTAAACTGGTGTCAAACAATTGCTTTGTTTACTGCTCAGCATTCTTACCAGCTTTTAACATCTGCAAGCTGAAATTTTTTAGATGTTGCCCTGATATTTGCTAAAGACTAATAGACTAAAATGCAATCACCAACTACAATATTGATCACAGGAAAGAAGTCAGATCAATATCAGGTTGCTGAGGTGCACAAATGTATTTTTAATTGATTTTCCTTTCCATTGATTCAAGTTCAGTGTCAGATTTCTGGATTAGTCATTTACAGTGTGATGATTCTGTGTTATTGTTTTTCCATGATAAAGGACAGGACTTTTCAATGGGTTGATGAGGTCATCGGACCAGGTGTTAGCAGGGATTCAGTTTCCTGTTCAAGGACACTTACGTCAGTCTCTCCTGTAAAAGGAGGCCTTGTAAGTCATCTTTTTTAACCCAGCAGGGTAAAACCAATGCAGCCGGTGGTCAAATGTAACTTACCACTAGCTGCATTCCTCCACAGCTCGTGGATGTAGTACTCAGGAGAATGGGACCACTCATCTGTTGATATAAAAAGCCGATAGTCTCTTTGTTTTGACTGTGACTTCCACCTTAACCTTAACAACATTATTGAAACAGGTAAGGCTCAGAACCCAAAATCTAGTTGGGTCAGGAAGGTTTTCTTTTGACGCTTTATTAAACCTCCAGCCAGCCAAGACAGCAGCACTTATCTAGAGTCTCTGTCAGGCAGCTCTGGTACAGATGAGTGGGGAATGCAGAGGTCAGGCTTCCATGAGCTGGAGACAGTTTGTACCAATGAGCAGGTAAACAAAATATGTAGACTTAGTCCTTCACTACCCGACACAGGAAAGTCCACATCTGCGCAGGCAGAGGGTCAGAACTGGTGGCGAAGGTTTGATTCTGCCTGGGGATGAGTGCTGGGAAGTCTTGCAAAACATAAAGAACAACCTGGCAGAGTGTGTGAGGAGTGGTGGAAAGTCTTTATGCTGGGCAGGCAGGTGACAATCAGCCTAAAATGGAGCTGATGGAGCTGATGAGCAGGCAGAGGCAGGTGAAGAGGAAGGCAGAACATTAATATGAACATTAATATAACGTTATAACATATATATAACATTAATATGAACATTAACTCATATAAGGATCTTTGGTCTTATAACAAATTTTGTTTGTATTATTTATCTTCATCACATTTCTAGTTTGCCTTTTACTTTCATGAAAATGAGAATGGGGAGACAACAGCCGAGAACAGGTCAGAATAACTTGAATGCCTATTGCTTAAATATGTGTTGCTTCACAAAACACATATCTGGATTTGTCCCATTATTTATTTATGTATTTTTTAAATCATATTTTAGTTTCAAAGCTCCTCTCTCGTAAAAAACCTTCCGCAATCCAGACAGCTCAGGAGGAGTTTTAGTACTGAACATCCGAAAGTGTTGATGTTGGACCCATTTTAGTTTGAGAGCTAACTCGTTCTGTCTGGACAGGCAATAGCTGAGACCTTTGCAAACAATGTTAAAGCCACTGTTTCTCTGTCTTGTCATTTGTGGTACTTTCTGGAACTAATCAGGTGAGCACAAATGAGAGTTGGCAACTTCCTGTTTACACTGGATCGCACACGCTCAGTGTCCATGTGTTTTTAGGTGTGTTAGCATACGGATATTTTCTGAACTAAAACAATGGTCAGAATTGAAAACGTGGTTGTTTTAAAGCTACATTTTAATTCCCTCTTAACCTACTTTCAATCCCTTTTTTCTCCATTTTTTTCTTTCACAATAAAAGTTCGCCTGGCTTCTTTTACTTTATGTGTGGATATTTTTAGCAACAGAAACAGAACTTTGCCAACAACCATTTTAGAGTAAATATGCCCTGTCTAGAGGCCTGTACTTCAGCCCTGCCTCAGTCTCTGAGGACAGAGTGTGTATATGTGCGTCTCTGTATTTCAGTTTGCATATCCGTGTGTGTCTTTGTGTGTGTGTGTACGTCAGTGAGTATGTGTGTGAGAAAGATTTAAAGCCTGTGTAATCAAAGCCAGAGAATGTGCATGCTTTCCCAGGCCCAGCTGACTCCACTCTAAACCATTACACCAGTACACTCCACTCAACAGTATCCTGGGTTTTAATGGGTCTATGGCGCCGGGCTTTGGGGTGCATGTTCGTTTTTTAGGTGAGGAAGCTGTCCAGAAGTGTATTTCCTCAATGATGCTAAAGCAAAGCTCTTTGATGTCAAGGTGTTTTTTGCCAGCTGATCTCTGTAGTCCTGGAGCAGTGTTGTTCTGAAGCAGGTAGTGCTGGATACACCATCGAATTTCTGGCTTTCTGGTCGCCGGAGATAATTTGAAAGGTCCTGTCAAAGCATGATGGATATGACCTTAATTCCAAGTAAAAAAAGGCGGGCCATTAGGTTCCTAAAATATCTTCACAGGAAGCAGTTGACACCCCAGTGACTGTATTGTTTTGTTAAAGAACAGATAGCAGCATATCAGCACATGGATGTTTGTTAAGCTGTAAGCACGAAAGAGGAGAATTAGTATGGACCCAGAGGATACAGAAAACTCCTATTATGGTTTTTATGGCTTCTGCACTTTGAAGTCAGTGCTTTGAGATGTCAGATTGTTTGGATGTGTATTCCCGCATGACAGGAAACCAACACATCTCCCCCTTAGAGTGGAATCTTTGTCAGACAGAAAACATAGAGATACGGCTGGCAGAGGTTTACTTGTTCTCAGCCCTAGAACAACAATGCTCATAGAGAGAGTCAGGTGGCTCCAAATACTTTTGATGTGAAGCTCCCGGCTCCGACCTTTGACCTCTTTCTGATCGAGGTGACATTTATTTTAACATGCACTATGTTTGCCTCCTCATTGGGGTCTATAATCCTCATTTTCTCTGCCATCAATTTGCAATTACCAGAAGATGATATGGCTCAGATCTTCTCATTTTACAGCAAAGTCAATATGATTTAATACAGAGTTATACAACACTCTACCAGTGACACAGCAAAAAACCAAAAAGACAGCTCTAGAGCAACATTGTCCCAGCCATGAATTTATTGAACACAAATGAAAAATAACCAGGACACCAAATCAAGACTTCCGGGGATGTCAATGAAAACAGAAGACGATTCAAACACCCCCAGGCTGAGTTCAGTAGTCCCAATAGCAGAAGCTTCTGTCCCCTTCTGATTCTGGTGCCAGAGCTTTTAAGACTTTCCTGTTCAGGACACATATATTTTGTTGGATTTCTTTACACAGTGTTGTAGCTACATACCCAGTCCTGGTCTGAAATGACCATGGTCAGGCTCCCTGACATCATACAGGTCCTTACCCTTTAATATGTACCAGGGCTTCCAGACCCTCGTTGTCATAGTAACGGTCATTTAAACAAAGAGTCAAGGTTGCCGAACCATATCAGATCTTAGGTGGGGTTAAAAGTGGCGACTTCTGTAAAGTTAGACAAACTTTGTTTTCATGGTTACAGTATCAAACATGTGGTTAAGATTGCTGAATGCTCATGAAAGAAGCCACAATAGCGGCCCCCTGTGTGACTCTCCTGTGATTTGTCAGCACATCCCTCCGCCTTGTCTTCCTCCAAATGTGGACTCTTGTTTTATAGCACAATCTCCTCGTGGGTACTTCCACGATGACTCTCCAGGAAAAGCTGATCATAGATTGTTGTACCTGTCTCTCTAAGCTAGATGGGTTTGAGCTCTCACAGTGTAAATGGTGAGTGCTTAAACTGGAGAAGCTGGAACTTTGTCCACTGGGTATTATAAACTGCTGAATGCACGTTTTTCTGTGATTTATCTCTGCCGGTCACATTCTGTTGTAATTATCACTATGATCGGACATGTAAACGTGAAAGGCCAGTATCAGCTAATGATGTGAGCAATGTTAGGAAAAGTGTCACAATTTTCAGAGCATGAAAACGTAGCATGCACTGCCGGGATTTCATCAATCACGTAGATTGGTTTTAAACTGGAGGGCCAATTTAAATACATAGTACAATACATAAAAAACAAAAATGACATGAAAGATGCAGTGTCATAATTTTAAGAAGGGTCAGTCTTATCCTTGTCACCGTGGCAACAGGATTTGGGGTGGAGAGATGTGTTTTGCCAGGAAGTGACCTCGCCATGACCTTCTGACTGATGTCATCAAAAGCTGACATCTTTTGCATATATATGACATTTTGGACGACTGGAGGGCTGATAGGACAACTTTACTACCTGTCCTGTTTAAGCCTGAAGTGTTATTTCACATTTAGTTATTATAGTTCACACCTTTACACCCTCCAACTCAGAGCATCAAATCGGTGATGTTTAAAGGTAAACTCAACGCTTATACTGGTTATACTGGTACCTGAAAGAGAATGAAAATAAAAGTGAGGAACAGCTTCAGCTCCCAGCCCCAACCAAACATCCTGTATCCACAGTACAGCATGGATGAAACACTGGCTTCTAATATGAAACTGCTTTGTTCGGTGATTCTGCTGGTTATAATCACCAGGTCTGTTTGTTTTGGAGAGGAGGAACCTCTGTGGATAATTCAGCTCCTTGTAAAAACCTCCTGATCTACTGACACAGAAGCAATCCAAACTCTTGAGAAGCCGATGGCAACAACTCCCTTAATCCCATGCTGCTTCACAACATCAATAAACACTGTCTTCTGTTATTGTTTTAAATGAGAGGCTCCTTGCAGGAGAAGTTACTTATTGTACAATAAAGTATTCCAATTAAAATAAGCATTTGGGTTCCAGAGGTCCTTTTTGATAGTTAATACGAGTGAAAACCTTCACTCCTCCTTGCATTTGATCTAAGCAGAAGGCGGACAGGTAAACACACACTTACTGGCTGTAAAAACGAACAGATCAACAGTTACACTTGTGAAGCTGTGATCTGCTGCAGCTATATGAAGTGGTCATGATGATTTTAAGACGGTTTGACTGGCTGCTGGTTCACATTGATTTGTTCCCAAATATCAAATCTTACCACATTGTTTAGCTGCATTATTGTTTAATTCACCCAGTGAGCATTTATTCTGTTACCGGTAGTTTTCTCCTCTCCTCAGTCAAAAATCCTTCCAAAGCATGGCCTCTTGTGGCTTGTTGTTTAAGTATAATGTATTGTGCTGTAATGCATTCCTTCAGCATGCGATATTTGGGGTTTGCTGCACAGGATTTACCCTGGAGTACACTTCACTGTGCTGTTGTATCCATAGTGATGGCTTGTTTTGGTTGGGGTGAAAGGCTGTCTGGTTGCCTGGGAAGCTCCATCTCAGACTTGGTTTTTACAGTGCAAGAGATTCTAGGTCTCATGAATAATTCTGTTTTTTGTTTTTTTCTGCCGGTGCTACGACTGCAGTCTTTCCGCCTGTGCCTGTCTTCCCCTCTTTAATCTGCCTCCTCATCACCTCCTCCTCTGTCTTTTTAATGCCCTCTCCCTCCATTCACTTTTTGTTGCTGTGTCACTGCGGAGATGCCAGCGACAGGAGAACAGATGGGCGTTTGCTGCAGACGTCTGTAACCTTGGAAACCAGCACCTCACCTGTTCTGGCATCAACCCATCCTCCTTGTTACGCCACCTGAGACAAAACCAATGTCATCCCGGTGTCTGCGCTCACTTCCTCGTCATATCGCGGATTACAGCCTTTTTTTCCCCTCTGCTTATTTTCCTCTCCATCATTTGTGTTTAATGTAACTGACACCTTGATCTACAGCTCACAAGTGCCATAATGACACTGATTATCAGTTAACATCTGCTAATGCCTGGAGGCACCCAGTGATTAACATAACTGACAACAACATTACCTAACTGGATTAACACACAGGACCTTTCACTCCCCTTCAGATAACTTTGTGTACTCTAAGATATTTAAGAGCAATCAGTGAGGGCTAGATTAAAGGTGTCTGCTACCAAAACCTTTTCTCTAGTTTTACTATTCACTTATTTCAGAGTCTTTGCACAAAATCCCTGCAAAATGATTGCAGACTTGCTAGTCAAGGGCCTAAGATTCACTTTTGTTGTGTTAAGTCTTCTACACAAACAAACTGCAACTGCAATTTAACTTTGTAGAGCGTGTAATAGCTGTCTGTATTATATTCAAAGGTGATGTATATCTCACTGAGTGAGGTGCTTCAGCTGCAGTGTCGCCAGGAGGTGGGTGAGATGCCAACAACAAAGACTATGCTTCACATCCACAGTCAACCCTGTGGTTAGGGTTAGGCAACAAAGGCACTTTGGTTAAGTTTAAGGAAACATTGTGGGTTTGGTTAAATGTGAATAAACACATTATGTCTAAAGACACCATATTGACCAAGACCACAACCTTCTCCTGAGCTAACCTTAATGCTGGAGACATTACAAACGCCCAGTGTACTGCTAGATTAACCCTATAATGCCGTGTGTATCATATTTGATACAAACATTTATGAGACCATCCCCTTGGCAAAATAAAAGAAAAAGAGATTGAAAAAAGCAGCTGTTTCGAAAAAAAATAAAGATACAGATGTTACAGATGACCAAGGAGAAAAGTTTTTGTTATTGCCTGAACTGGGTGTAACGCCTAATCTAAAAAATGATATGAACAAAAAGGCAACTATGCTTTTTTTTTTTTTACATTTTGCTAAAGGGCCAAATAAAGACTTCAGATTAAAAAAAAATAGAATTTTCTGTCCATTATTTCTCTGGTCAGGCATTTTAGGGCTACGGGGAAATCAAATATTTTACTGATGACTTCACTATCAATATATTTGTGATTTATTTTTGTTGGCAAATAAAGAAAACAAATAAATTAACACAATATTATCATGCTAATAGTAAATATAATCTAGTCACACCTTTTTAACATGAATGTATTTGCTCTCATATTCTTTGTTCTTTGTACCACTATGCCGTCATGCTTCCCCCTCACCTGATATGACATATTGAAAAAAACACACACACAGAAAAACATGCATACACATGCTGGGTGCAGCGGGTGTAAATACATAAATGTCTGGTCATCACTCCTGTTTGGAAGTGCACGTTTGGCTGCATTCATCAGCAAATGACGAGACAGAGACTCTGCAAGATTATAGATAATAGTTGCCATGGAGACTTGTGTTATCATTGGAGATCAGACAGTTTAAAAAGACTTGAAAATATTTGTGGGAGAGCAACACAACATCTAGCATCTATTTGGGACTTTAATTAAGTATATGTGAACACTCGTGTTTGTGTGTGTGTGTGTCTGTGTGTCTGTGATCTCAGGGGCAGCTCTGGTTCTTTTGAGGGACAGAGTAGTGGAAGGAATCCCCAAAATCATTTCAGATGGTGTTGTCTGCAGGACTCCACATCTCCGCACAACACTGTGCATGTAGTTTAATAAAATGGTGGCAAGCCTGATGATTTAATTATGTAATTATTTCCTGTCTGTGTGTGTGTGTGTGTGTGTGTGTATTTGTGTGTTTGTGTGTGGGTTCCCTCTCCCTCTCCCTCATTCTCTCTCTCTTTCTTGCATTGCAGTTCAGACATTTGTTTCCGTGGCAGCAGACAATTTGATCTGAGCAACAAACATTCTCATTATCACCTTAGCAACGGGCCAACATCTGTGCTGTCATAGAAACCGTAACAAACCTGTCAGTTAAATTAGTTGCTAGGTGAAGAGGAAGAATAGTTTCCCTGCTATTCGCTGGGCAGCCTGACACTTTCCCTACTCTGAGTCTAAATGACAAATCTGTTCACAACTTCAACCATATAAATATATACTGAATGTTTTATGTTGAACATGTCTTCTAGATTTTACTTCAGTCTTTGCCCTGCAGCCACACAAGTAACCAGATATGTCACATTTTGCACTCCACTATCTTCAGCAGTATTTGTAATTTTGCAAATACTAAGTTGAGATCAAGAAGATAATTTTTTCCACCTTTTGTTAAATCCATGCAAGTCATCTTATAAATAAATAACAATCACATTGCTTTGGTACTATTCACTGCCTGGTCTTGGTTGATGTCTGTCACACACACACACACACACATATACACACACTGGGAGCTTTGCAACCAGGAAGCAGATGAAAAACAGGAAAGGGAGAGTGAGTGAGAGGCAGAGGAAGGAAAAGGAGGAAAGTCATATTTCCCAGGAGGGAGTCCCTCCTTTTTTCTGTAAGGCCAGCAGACAGAGAGGGGAGTAGAGGAGGGTAGCTGCTTACTGTATATCTGAATACTGCCCTGCTTTATGAAGTGTAGAACAAAATCTTGTTGGAAGCAGACTTTTGTTGTTTCTTTTGGGCTCGTCAACCAAATACAATGAAACATTATATACACTGTTGATGATTACTGTTGTTTTCTTAATATACAATTCACAATTCAGAGGACTATAAAACACCAGCTGCAGTTGTACACAACAAACATTAATATATATCTTATCAAATAATGTGTTGCATATTGTTTTGGAAAAACCTATATTAATTTAGGAGGAAAAGAGAAGAAAGAGAAAAGTTCAAAGTCAACACAAGTGCTGTCTTCAGCTAGTATAGTGAAACCTTCCTTCATAGTCTTGTTTGAGGATAATTGAATTTCAGTATTGCCTCCTTTCAGATTTTTGCCCAGTTTTCAGTAAACATTTGGCTCCTTAATGCTACACTATGTTCAGAGCTAATCTCTTTCTCGGTTAGTCTGCTGCTGGTGCAGAAGAAGTAGCACATAGTTGATATATTAGTGCCTTCTCGCAGAAAACGTTGTCTGCTGCATCTGGAAACCACCATGACAAGTAAACAATGAAGTAAATTTGTCTTAAAACCAAAACATTTAGCTGAAAGACACAAAAGCACTCCTTGGACCTGAGGGAAGCAGAATCTGATATTATTCTCTGTGGGTTCTCTTGCCATTTTTCCATTTCATGTAAAATGTAACCCAGTCGAGGGGCCACATCTTTCCAAGGATGTGGTCTACAAAGGCACGGGCCTGTTGCAATGCTAATTTTCTTTGAGACATGTTTGTTTTCATTCAAACCACTTGTTAAGATGAGAACACAAAAAATGGTGTTGACGTTACTGTCTAATGGAAATACCCTTTTATTATTTTCTTCCTTCCAAATCATCAACAACCTACAGCATGTGCACAGCTAATCCTTTGTCATATAAAAAATTAGGTTTTGCTTGTTTTGGTAATTTGTTGTTGAAGACATGTTGAAGCCTGTTGAAAACATGTTGATTTGCTTTGGAATTCAACGAACACTGACTTGCGCGCACACATACACACACAGTCTTCCAGATGTGAGCAGTGTGTGCTCTGTGCCACCCGTAATCTTGTGGATCTCCTATGGAGTCTAAGATGGCTGGCAATAACAAACAGGAAGAGGGCCATCATAAATGTAGAGATCAAACACACACCCAGAGAGACACACACATACACACAAACAAGCAAACACAAGCACTTGGCTGCGACTCTAGTGCCATGGTTCTCTCTCCAGCAGTGAGCTCATTAAAATGTGCAAGGCAACCCGTCTCGTCTTCCTGCACTCCCATCTCCCCTCCAAATCTTCTCTTGTTTCTTCTCCAATCCGCCTATTTCTTTCGATCCAGCACATCACATGCTTCATGCTCATCAGCTCACTGATTTCACGACAATTTCTCCCCACATCAGTTTTAAGATTACGGATTGATTTGGGATTAGATCACACCGTCGAAGCACAGTTCAAAATACTTATTCAATGTACAACCGATTGACATGCATGGTGTATAGTTGAAGCATGTGCGTGTGTGTGTGTGTGTGTGCGTGTGTGTATGGGTGCATGTGTGTGCATGCATGGGGGAGGGTGGCTCTTCTTTAATGAATGGTTGCTGGGTAGAACAGGAGGCGTTAGGGAGGAATTTGTTAATTATGAATGGAACACTTCTCCCTGGATGTAAACACCAAACAGTGTAATGTGTGTGTGTGGTTGAGCAGTCGTGAGTACATAGGCATGTAACATATGTGAACGTATGCTAGATGGTTGTTTAAACGTTATTGGTTTGAATCTACAGGCTGGTGAGTAATAGCTGCTCATAAGCACAGCATTCTGGGTGGATGAGATCTGATCAGAGCCTGATAATGTTTAAACTAGAAGCCAAAGAAATCCCACTCTGGAGTTGCTTTGCGTGGCTTTCGGTGTAAATATCAAAGCCCTTCAAATTTGTCACCTAGCATTGTTATCAGTAGCTATCCGCTCACTATTGTGTTTTATTTCAACCAAAATCCCAACAAGGCTGTTTCATTCACATGTTGCTGCATGTCTGCTGTCAGACAATAGAATCACTGACTTGTTAAGATTTCACTAAACTTACCCATACCCTGAGTTACACTACTTGTTTTGAAAGCCAGTATAGTTTCTCTGACCAAACCATAGTTGACTGACTTTGAGCAAAAAAATTTTACTATTGAAATTCATACAGCATCTTTCAACATCGCCCAGTGATGGATATTGTAGCCTTCTAATAGGATTGCCTTTACTATGATACAAGTTTTACTATGAAATAATGTTATCACATTTCTTCCATTCTGACACCGTTTACACAGAGTAGTCAATTCAGGGTCTTTGTGAGGCTGAACATGCTTGAAGTTGTGGTTCGAGCTAAATGCTACACACTCTCAGCGACACAGTGTAATAATGTGCTATCTGCTGTTCGGTAGCCGGTAGCTATTTAGACTTTCACCATATTCCCCATCTAAACCCAGTTTTTTAAGTTTTATGTAATGATGTGTGGCAGAATCAAAGCTTTCTCAAGCACTTTCTGCTGGGACTAAATACGTCCTCATTAAACTTTAATTCCATCCAAGAGTCATCACTTTGTTCCTAAAAGTCTTGATCGCCAGTCAGATACATGCCCTGACAATGTGACATCATCATTAACACCTCTGCAAACCTTCTGTGTCTGTCATATGTGGTGAAATGAAAAGATAGAACTCGAAAAACTGATAGAATTAGAAAAATGAATGACATAAGAGGATTTTTCTGGAGTTGAATTTCAAATAAAATTTGGAGAATTGCCATGATGTTCCTCTGTGCTGCGCATTTGTTTCTTCAACAGTGTGGTTGTGTTGCGTGTTGTGTAGCTACATCTTCTTCACTCTGAAATTGTCATTTGAATTATTTTTGAATAAATTACCAGTTCCACATTTTCTCTGACACAGATTTTTTGGTTGTGAGTGGAAATATTAATCTGGTGCGTAACATATTGGAATAACGCCCCTCTTCTCTCTGCACTCGATGCATTTTACAATATAAGCCTTTGTAAGCCCTTAAATAAACACTGTCCCTTGAGGAAATCCCATTTGGCTTCTGTTTAATCAGAATTTTCCAGTGTGTACATTTCAGTGGTGGCTATGATTATGGTATTTTCGAGGTACTGTGTACTGTATTAGCCATGGTCCTGCATTTAGGCACACAGTGTGATAGTATGAATCTTTGACTGGCTTTTCACCTGTGTGACAGCTGCAGCAGCACTGAGCCCCTTCTATTGAAATTAGTGCTGTCTGCCATCACTCGAAGTGACTTTAACTCTGGGGTCAGCGTTTTCCACATGGACTTACTCTGCCTTAAAATAGACCTGTGTTTACAGTTGCAGGTTAGCTGCTGACGAAACTTGGGCCCAGAGCAGTTGGCTCTCCCACAAACACACACTCACGAGATACTTCTTTATTTGGACGAAGCCTGGAGTGAGTGTAGTATATATGAGAGGCAGATCAGTGTTTCGTGTAAATATTGGCTGTGCGTAAAAGCAGCTGTTCATCTCTGTGAAGGATACAATGCTTTTACCAGAATTTACTTTATGCAGCACTAATAGCTGTAATGTAAATACTGATCACAGCTCCATGTGGTGTCTGCAGAACAAACAGGGCCTTTTGTGGAGACACTTTGGTAGCATGTGTATGTGTGCATGTGTGTGTCAGCATATCAATATGGCTTGGTCTTGTGTTTCCAGGGGCAACCAGAGATATTGGCTCAGCTCTGACCAGGATGTGCATGAGGCATCGCAGCATCGAGGCCAAACTTCGCCAGTTCACCAAGTAAGATGCACATCTATCCTCGAATTCTCCTTTCCTTCTCTCTATTTGTATCCTTCTTGACCTCTCCTTCCTTTTTTAACATAAAGTAAAATAGTGTATAGCTGACCTTGTTTTTAGGGTTATTATGAGGCAGATGTTGGGTGAGTGGTTTTCTTCTCATCTGTGTGGACTCAATTAGGAACATTACTCTGTCTGTGCATATTTAGATGACTGTAAATAAACACAACCATTGGCACGCAACACAGACCACTGTGGAAACCTCACTAAGAGATTGTTTCAACCATTGTTTGCCTTTCCTTCTCCTATCTCTCCATTGAATTTTCCGCTGAAAAAGCTATTACATTGATGGCGATGATAATGATGATCTATGGCCGCAGTAATGACAGGGGTCCCTTTGAAAATGCAGTCAATCTTCAAGCTATTACGTGTCTGTACCAATAAACCTACCTTTGCTGTACATGTTAGCATTTGCATGTATGTGTAGATGGGGAGGGTGGGGTCAATGTTCCAGAAACTAAAATTATGAAGTGGAATGACACGTGATGGGCATTTAATGGTCCTTCCAGAAATATACTGTAGCTTCTCTTTTTTAGTGGGACGTAGTGGTAGGACTATGGGGGGGGGGGGGTGGATTCTCAGCTGTTTGCAGTCTCTTGTCAAGACATCACACTGTGGAAATATTTGTCCTGGGATTGATTTTCTATGAAACATTCATTCATGTATCCTCCTTTTATATCTCTGTCTCTCCAACAGCGCTTTGATGGAGAGTCTGATCAATCCTCTCCAGGACAAAATAGAGGACTGGAAGAAGACGGCCAACCAGCTGGATAAGGATCATGCAAAAGGTACACACACATCACAGGTCTACCCTGTCTCCTTGAAATTCCATTTCAACACAACTTCAGCAGCAAATACGACTTTAGAAAATGTAATTGCTGGCTGGATTATACTCAGACGCCTTGTAGATTTTGAAAGAGTAAGGAGTTTCTCTGTAGCTGTTGTTTAGGCAACAAAGGTCTGCGTATGTTCTCAGTCATTGGTCGTGATAGGAAGAAAAAAGGTGGGTTGCTTAGGGTTGGGGAAAGATGGTGATTTTGCTTAAATGTAATCTGAAGTCACTGTGAACTTTTGTGTATTAAACCAGATTATGATCTTTCCCCAACCTCAACCATGTATTGTGAGATTCTAGCCTTAAAACAGTCTAAACATGGCCTAGTAACTAAAAATGGACATCTATACATCTGATAGGTCTGCTGATTGGCAAACACACTGTTTATAAATGAGACAACAAAAATACAATTCAGGTCATGTTTGATGAAGATGACTAATATGAGGTGAAGGAAATATCACATATTATTAGTCTTTCATCTTCTAAAGAGTTGATAAAATCAGCTCTGTACAGTATGAGGTAATAGTTATTATTGTCTTGCAATCTGAACACATTATTTATGAAAGCACAGTTTTGTGTGTGTTGCAACAGACCTCCTTAATGATTTCACATCCACTGCACAGTTAGCCACAAACAAAATACTGTATAATGCTCGATGCTGATCTGACTTGTATCTCAGAGGATCAGTTTTCCTGCAGTGTAACACCTGTGTCAGTGAGCTCTGCTTTTCTATTTAAATCAATATCAGAAATGCAAGATAAGCTGAGTTCACGCCGAGGGCTTCACATTCCCGTCACTGAAACATGTCTGTTCGTCTTGTTTTTTAAGAGTACAAAAGGTCACGCCACGAGATCAAGAAGAAGTCATCTGACACCATGAAACTACAGAAGAAGGCTCGTAAAGGTAACAGTCAGCAGTCTGACGGTCGAGTTCATCTCTTCTCACGTTTGACAGAACAGACAGAAGGTCACACTCAAGGTCAGATGATGTTTTACACCATCAATCAGAGCCCACTAGGATCAAATGTGATTCTGAGTCACACAAGTTCCTTTTTTTTTTTTATAACCACAGTTACCTTTCTGCTAGTGACCGTGAATGGTAAAATAACCAACAAGCTTGGCCACAACATATAATAATTTATAGACTGTAGCTGACAGGGGTCCATGATAAATGCATTACAGAGGAGGCTGAAAATGCGGTGATCCATTAACTGAGGTCAAGGACCATAGACTTCACAGTCTAGCTGAAAAGAAATGCAGGTTTATGTTTCCACCTTGTGGCGCTGAACAGTACTGCCAGTATTTTTTCATTCGTCCTGAAACATTTCACTCAGTGACGCAGTAACCAATACGTCGTGCCTTCTCCCAGGAACTGCTTCCATTCAGTTGCCAGGCAGATATATACAAAGATGCAAGATGCCTGTGAAGGAAAATTCAAGAGTATCTTTTCTCTCTTCTTTTTTTTTTTTTTTTTTTTTACATATGTTCTGTCTTGTGTCTCCACGACTTTAACTCTGTTACAGTTTTATGTAATACATAAGCAATAAATGATGTGTAATACATAAAGTGAATGTAATAATACAATCTTAATCATTATATTAACAATAAAAAACATTCCAGTAATCCAACCCTGGTAATGCTGACAGTGGTGATGCTTCAGGCGTCTGGTTAGCCAAGTGAGCACTGATGCTTGGTGATATCATTATTTCTGGATTTAGCTTTTGGTTGCAGCAGTGTTATTTTGCTCTAACCTATGTCACTATGGCAGCCTTGTGATGGCTTTCTTGTACTAACCTTGACAATGAGTTCTGCTATTTCTGCCCCCCTGACCCCCCCCCTCTTTTGCTTTCCCCTGTCACCCTTCTCACTGCTGCCCTCCCTCTCTCTCTGTGCCCCTCCACTCTGTGGTATTTTTCTCCCTGTAATAGAGATCCAGGGTAAGTTTCGGCGTATCGCTCGCTACACTTCTCCTGCATCCACTCCATTTTTACTCACATTCCCAACTTTCTTCTCCAGATTGCATGTATGTAGGTAGCTGAGGCTAAAACTCTAACTCTGACTCCAGTTATGACAAAAATTGCAATACAAGGATTTCTTATCGTCATTGAAAGGTTTCAGTTGTACATTTACAATTCTTGATTTTCCCCACATTCTGTCCATGCATATGCATATAATAAATAGAAATCACTCACGGTTTGTGATAAATTGTTTGCTATTAGCATATATTTGTGAAGCCACATAAGAACAATAAAAATATAAATAACATTAATTAATAACAAAAATCTTTTTGGGGCCCCATTACAAGATGGGGCCACATGATCAGATAAGCATGCAAGGGATAGTGCTTTCACCCAGACACACAAACTATTTTTGAGAGACTAAGCAAACCTCTTTAGTCCTCAAAGTCTTTAATTTTTAACATTATCTGTTGTCTAAGTATTAAAACTGATTCATTCAAAATGTTTCAATTAACAAAAAGGAGAGATTTTCTTATTGTAGCACACAGCAGTTTCGCTGAGAATGAGCATGACACACATAAGGTGTTATGTAGTACAGTAGCATAACTATACAACATAAGTTGTGATTGCTTTGCTAATTTATGTCAGTTTAATTTGATCTATGTGTAGTACAGTACAAAAAAAAGCAACACAAACATCAAAGATAATAGGGTATCCTTTAAAAGTTTGGAATAATAAGAATTCATCAATAATAATAAGTAATTAATAAAGATAATAGTTTTAAAATAAAACCCGTAGAATGAATGGTAAAAAGTAATACTATTATACACAACATACTGTACTATTTGATGTGTTTCTGTGGTTCATGCAATATTGACAACAGTGTTTGGAATGTATTATAATACCAAAAAGTAAATGCCACATGTTAAACATGGAGCCTTCAGGCCTCCTGAAGATCTGGGGCCCCAGTGCGGTGGAGTAGCTGGTGTAGCCTCAGATATAATTTTATATGCGAGGCTGACTCTTAAGTCAGTTCTGCTATCAAACTGAAAACATACCAAAGCAGTTGCATGCCCCGAACCTTTCTAAACCTTTCCTAATTTATTTCTCTTAGCATGGTAGCTGACAGGGCATCATGTAGGACTTATCAAAATATTCTTCTTTTCTAAGATTGTTAACTAAACGAAACCAGCACCCGTGGCTTCTTAAAGAAAAGAGTTTGTTATAACGCCTCGCTTCACGTTTTGCCTCCTGGTGACAGATGAGAGATCAGCCTCTGTAGTTTTAGAGTTTAAGAAGTTGGAGTTTTGCAGCTTCACTTGCATGATGTAATTTGTTCTTCACTGACTCCTGCATGACCTTCATGATTTCGCTCCGCAGCCCTTCAATCTTCTCCCATGTTGCCGCTCTTCTTGTTTCCCTCTTTCATTCTGTCTCTGGTACTGCCAACATCTCTGCAGACTGTTTTTTTTTTGTTTGTTTGTTGGGTTGGTTTTTTTTTTGTGCATGTTATAACATTACACTAAGGGTTATTTCATGTTTTGCTTTACATTCATTGCATTCTGTGTTAGCAGTAGATAGAATTAAGATGTTCTAAACCATAAAAAAAAAATGCACCTGTGTGTTACATTTTGTCATCCGGTGATTGTTGTGCAATCACAGCAGGTGACGCTGTTTGGAGACAGAAACAAACTATTTATGTTTTGGCTCTGTATTTTTATTTTATTTATTTCATACGGAAGCTTTTCATGCAGACACACCATAACAGCAGTTGACTAAAGAGAGACCACAGAAAAGTAGTGTTTGTTAAACTTGATTTCAGATTTTCAGATTTAAGAAAGAGGCTTTTCTGAAACATCCTATCACTTTGTTATTTAAAGCTGCTTTAAGTCATATTTTTTTATCAACAACATAACAAATGATTTAAAAAAAAAAAATGTGTTTGATATTAAAACTTTTGAGTTTCGGCCCAAACTGACACGTCTCAGCTTTACATTCATGGTCCTGATGATGTGTCCTACTGACTGATGAGTGGTTGGACCCCAGGAAGAATAATCTTCACCATGGTGAGGACTAATGGGGATCCGTAATGAAAACTAAACTAAATTGAGTGATCATCTGAATAATTTCGGTTAATTGGCAGATTTTCTTCTCTGTCAGTGCGCCATCAGGTCAAATTTATCATTCGTCCACTACGCACTAAAACGTTCCCATCAGCAGTTGTTTCTGACTATTCTAACCGACCGTTTATATTCTTTAAGTCCATACATGTCCACAAGTTGTTGATGAATATTGCCATGTTTAGTCCACTTTTGGACTTTATTTGCAGCACTCTGTCTTATGGAGCCAGAACAGTTTCATAATGAATGAAGTATCGCAGGGTTTTTCACGAATGCACATGCTTTGTTTCGCAGTTGCATTTCGGACTCACTAATGCACACAATCTGTTTTGCAAATGCACACGCTTTGGTTCACAAATATAATTTTTATGCAAACTTGTAATATACATTCGGAAATGCACACGCTCTGCTTCACAGATATTATTTTGAGGCGCACGTGTAATATAAATTCACGGATCATACGAATTGCTGAATGTGCATTTACGAACTGCTTCTCACTTGTGCGAACCTCTCTACATTCGTAAAAGAAATCTGTGCAGGTGAATTTTTAGACTGCCCTGACGTCGCAGGTCAATGAAAGTCACCATTGGCTGATAAAGCTGTCAGTCAAATGTATAATTCAGATTGACAGATTCACTAGCCAAACAGGTGTGTCTGCTTTCAGCCAATCAGATGGCTCCTTACATTTCTATACGCTACCTTCATGTGCGCATGCGCAGTGTTCAAACAAGACATGCTAAACTAAAATGGCGGACCGATGAGGCAGCATGGAGGGACTTAATCAACCTCCACCTGTAATGTGTTACACATTTATCTGACTATCCCCTCGTTGTAAATCATCATTGAATTAGTTGAAGCGTTCTTCTATCTCGTCGATTGGAAATCATATCCATCTGTTGTGACGTACATGCCCTTATATGGATAACACATCCTGGTATTCCCCCACACATAAATATGGCGGAATATGCCTTTTTTCGTTTTTACTTCCTCAAAACAAGGCGACTGTTGTCGTAATGGCAACAACAAACAACACGTTTCGCAAAGGCGGCATGTAACATACGGTAACATAGTTTATGTTCATTCAAACACGTAACTTGGCTAAGCAGAATGCTTCAACTAATGTCTGTCATGTCTCATGTTGGGAAATAAAGCACATCGCAGTGTGAAGCTGGGGCAGCATGTCTCTGTATGGCTTATGGTTTGCATATCATATCATATTTATTATATTGAAATAATATAATAGCAAGGTGGCGTAGTGGTTAGTGATGTCACCCCACAATAAGAAGGTCGCGGGTTCGGTTCCCGGCCTGTGTAGCCGAACATGTCTATGTCAGTTGGTGAGACTAGACTGGACCGAACATGTATAAGTTAATTGGCGAGTTGAGGTAAAAGTATGTGGTGACTCGAGCAGCACAGAAGCGTAGTGTCTAGGTTAATTGGTGAGTGATGCTACAGCATGGAAAAACGGTAGATGGATTATGATATGGTGTGAGACTGGACCGACCCCCCCAGAGTCTAGAGACTAGGCCAGAGACTGGATCCCTCCTCAGACCCCGAGCCCCCCAGAGACTAGGGACTAGACCAGAGACCAGACTCCTCCAGAGGGACCGGACCCCCCCCACACACAGACTAGAGACAGTATTGGTCATGTGACTGCTGTAACCACGTGAATAATGAACGAAAGTCCTGAACACTCATAGTTATGAGTCATGAACGAATCAGCCATTCCTACACAGAAAATATACGGCAGAAAGACCTGTTCGTGAACAAATCTGAGCCTGTGGCGTGCATGCATGGACCAGGGAAAAAAGAATGAATCACCCACTGAGATGACTTGTTACCCCCAACTCATACAAAAGATACAGAAACAGATTGTGTGCATTAGTGAGTCTGAAATACAGCTGCGAAACAAAGCATGTGCATTCGTGAAAAACCCTGCGAGAGTTCATTCATTATGAGACTGTTCTGGCTCCATATTGTCTCTGCATGTCTTCCATGTCCCTCTTGCTGACTTGCCTGGCTCATTTGCATTAGCTTACAGGAAGATGCAAGCTGCTCTTTCACATATAATGGCACATGATATGTGTATCCAAATGTATTACATTTGGAATATAGACTCAACATACATTTAAAACAATTACAGAGCCAAAACATCAAGCAAGGTGTTGTGAACCTAACTCGACTGATTTTGACTTTCTGAACGTATGTTAGTGATATGATGGAGTTGTGCATTAAGGGAAGAAAAGACTTGTGAAACAATATACCACCAACCCCGTGTCACTTATATTATGAAATACTCAGTCACATTTTTTCAGTCTGCACCTCCATCTTTTTTCCCATGTTTTCTGAGACCTCCCGCTTCTTTCTCCTTCATACCTTACTGCCATCATGTTCCCCCTGACCTGCCTGTCTCACTCTCCTCCATCCTCCCCGACCAAGGGCGAGGGGACCTGCAGCCTCAGCTGGACAGCGCCATGCAGGACGTCACAGACATGTGCCTGTTGATGGAGGAGACAGAGAAGCAGGCGGTGCGCCGAGCCCTGGTGGAGGAGAGGGGTCGTTTCTGTACCTTCATTGGCTTCCTTCAGCCAGTTGTTGTGAGTGGACGCAGGGGGGAGGGGTGGTGGTAGAGGGTCTCACACAAGGTGGCTCAAGGCTTTTTGGTTGTCTGCTGCTGAAATAAGGGAGACATAGGCATGTCTCAGTCTCACATTAGACAGTATGAAGCTGTGATTACTGTGGCCAAAAATATCAGTGAAATATTTCATTGAACTTTCCTAAAATATAGTTTGACATAAGAAGAACTGCAAGTGTGATGGAATCTATGAAACACACCTCGAAACCCGATAAGAGTTTGATATGTAACTTATATTCCATGTTAGTGCTTAAAAGATGCAGAATACCAGGAAATACACAGACACCAACAGCAATGGAAATTGGCAGTCATTAGCCCCAGCTCTGCAAACTAACGAATCCTCTTTAGTATACATAAACATATGTAGTCTGACTCTCTTCCACTGTTATGGTGCTATGTTATGTGCCAGAGCAGGCATGAGACCACAGCTAAACCTGAGCAGTAAGGAAAAACACACTCCTGTGGCAGCCAGAGCTAAACAGAGTCTGCTCATTACTTTGTGGTTTATTACGTAAAACTGCATACTTTGGCAGACGTGCCTCTCAGTGTTGTTGTCACTGGTGTTATCAAAGTCTCCAGCACATAAAGCAGTACACCACCCTTTTATTTACATGAGAAAATTATCAAAGAAAGAAACAGACCAACATTGAGTTAAGCTGTTAAGGTATTACAAGGGAAAAATGCATTTTACATTTCACAAAAGCCTGGTGTTTGATTAAGAATATTGCAAACTAAATTAATAAAATTTGAAAAAGAACATATTTATGCCAAAGTCCAGATGGGTTTCAAATGAAAGGGAAATTGTTGGAGGAACAGAAAGAAAATGCTCCACAGAAGAGAAAGGGGTCACTTGTTGGATTATGGAGGATGAAAATAATGTGAATTGTATGCTGCTTCAAAGTCATCCAATCTAAACCCTGCTCGACACCTTCGGGACATTTACGTATTGGTCTTCTAGATCCTAACCACCATCGTCAAAACATCAACAAGGGAATTTATTTCTGAGTTTTACTGGAGGATATTCATCTTCCAGTCAACACTTGGAGAGTTAATCATTGTGGCCTTCTTTATATCTCTGTTGTGTTGGAAAACAGATGTAGTAATGTATCACTTGTTATCAGGAGTAACTCATACTTTCAGCAAAGTAGTTTAAAAAGAGAGAGAGAAAAGTTTCTTTAGTCCATTGATTAGTGTGTTGCTTCAAACCCAGTCTGTTTTCATCCTACGTGAAAAATAATGGACAAGAAAATCAGAAAAAATTTTCAATGTTATTTTGTTTTTGTTTTGTTTTGGTTTTTTGTTTTTTCAGAATGGAGAGATCGCCATGTTGGGTGAGATCACTCATCTCCAGGCCATCATTGATGACCTCACAGTGTTGACAACCGACCCTCACAAACTGCCCCCTGCTAGTGAACAGGTAAAAAACGCGCTAACCTACAACATGCAGGGCACATACAAAGAAAGACGCAATAAACCAACTCCCTGGTCGTTTCTCTCGCTCTCTCTCTCAGGTGATCAAAGATCTGAAAGGCTCGGACTACAGCTGGTCCTATCAGACCCCTCCTTCATCTCCAAGCAGCTCTGGCTCACGCAAGAGCAGCATGTGCAGGTGGTCACGCACCATTACAAAAAGACATAGACAAAGCAAACACTTTGCACCATGTTCTTTGCTGCAATTTATACTCTGGGTTTTAGAAAGAGGAGCCTTCCCTGATGTTTATGTTCCACTGTGACTGTCAGTCCCGTCTGTCTGCATTAGTCCATCCCTGCCGTTCGTCTACTCATCTGTACAGTCTGAATACATGACCCAGAGCCTTCACACAGAAAAACTCAGTGGCTTGGATTATTGTTTTTTATTCTGTGATTTTTTTATGAAGGGCAGAATAAAAGACCAAATATTTACAATCAAATCACCAAATGGGTGATGTTAGTCTCAGGCTCTGCTTTCCTTAAAGTTGCCATATTGTAGAGACATAATCTCCATGTGGTCTTCGATTATAAATCAGGTCTTGGTTTTATATCAATAGAGTGAAAGTATCAACGGTCTCAGTCCACACACAAAGGCTCACAGCCTGTAATCAGAAACTGAGCCTTAAAACCAGCTGTCAGGACCTCAGGAACTTTGTGATGTGTCACATGAAACAGTCACTGCCCCTAAGCCACGCCCCCAACCCAAGTCCACCTGGTTCCAACATCGGTCCTGAGAGGGTTTGGTTTCTCTGAGTCTTTACCAAAAATCTGCTATATTGTCATCAGATTACTCGGAAAACAGTCAGCCAGTCAGAAGATAGGGCTTCTCTCTTCTGATTGGCCGACTGACCTCTTTTTGCCAAAGCTCCAGCAAGAGTAAGAGCAAGAGAGAGGATATGTAAAACTACACTGAGATACATACACAAAGCTAGAATCTTTGAAGAACATCGCTATTACACAAACAATGTCACTGTAATGTAATTATGTATGTCAGTAGTTCTGTCTGGTGCATGTGTGTTCGAACCAGTCGCCTGCATGTTTACAGCCTTTTGCCTTCACTGTTTAGTGTGTGTGTGTGTGTGTGTGTGTTCATCCGTGCAAGTGTTGGTGTATGCGTGCCTTGGATCTTCATGAGCTTACATTCTCTCTTTCTCCCCCCTACCCCTACCTTCTTCTCAACCCTGTTTTCCTCCACCAAAACACACATTCCCTGTTCTCATCTCTCTTCCTTCTTGTCTATCTTCTGTTTGTGTGTCTTGTTTACGTACTTTTGACTTGCCCTCTTTCTCTCCTGCGGTGTTTGATTGCCTGGTTTCCTTTCATTTTAATGACTGACTGTTGTGTCACTAACCTGTTCAACCAACACCTCTGCATGAACTCTTCATGGACGACAATCCATCACGTAACTCAATCGCCATCTCCTCCACCCACCACACCTCATTTGTTACAAACTTGGTTTCAACTTCCTCTTCATGCTCTCTCTACCTAAATGCTGTCTTCACTCTATATTTGGTAAACACCACCTTCATCCTTCTCTCACACTCCTTCATCAATCCACCCCCCCCGTGCTCCTCTCCGCCCCCACCCCCCATCTCAGCAGTGTCAACAGCGCCCACAGTAGTGCCTCCCGCTCTTCAGGAGGAGGCGGTAGTGGTGGTATTGGTGGCGGAGGTTCTCAACCCCACTCACCCACTTCCTCCTCCTCCACCTCCTCCTATCGGTATCGCAGCAGCCTGCCACACCAGCCTCCGCCACCAGGGGGCATCGCCGCACACCGCCTCAGCAGCGTCTCCTCCCATGACTCAGGCTTTGTGTCCCAGGATGCCAATATCTACTCCAAGCCTCCCTCACCCATGCCCTCGGACATCACTAGCCAGGTGCAAACTCCTTACACACATGCTGAAATACACAAACACACACACACACACACACACTCATATGTACAGAGGCCTTCCATAATACTAATCTGGCATGAAATGGATTCTGAAATGGATTCATTACAGTAACATCGGAACTCAACAAAATGTTGTGTTTTTCTCTTCTTGCTGTAGAAGTCATCCAGTTCAGCTTCGTCAGAGGCCTCAGAAACATGCCAGTCAGTCAGTGAATGCAGCTCCCCCACCACTGTAAGTACTATTACCCTGTCCAAATAGTCACAACTCTCTTTTATATGTACCTTAGACAGAGGAAACGGTTTATTTCTCCTTTGTGAAAAACCCTTAAGACTTTCCTGAAGACATTTATACATTTTTACGATGGCTGAGATGCGGGTAAATGTAAAATACAGTTAACAGGGTTTTGGTGGTACAATGCCATTCCACTGCAGTATTATACAACACCGTTCGAGAAAATGACAAATCTTATTCACAAAATAAACTTAAGTTTTGCAGTATAATCTGAGGAATTTTGGGAAACAGTGGTAAACTTTCAGCAGAACAACAACATCACGCCTCAGGCAGGAAGTGTTGAAATGATCTATGTTACGCCCCAGGGTCTATGGGGCCCAGCTGTAACATAGGGTGAGCTCCCCTCCTCTCTCAATGTGTGAATCAACACATCAAGCACAACAAAGCTCAAGTCTCAAAAGCACCCAAAACAACAAACACGAATAGACCAGGGGCCCTCATCCAACCTCAGCCAAAAGAAACAAACAAAAATACAGATACCTTACCTAGCCTCCTAGCATTTGATCAACAGAACAAAACAAGACTGAAAAATAAAAAGCGTTTTTCACCCCTACCGCTGCTGTAAATTTTCAACAAATGAACAGAACAAAGGACACACAGGAACCTGGCTGTGCCTCAGTGAGAAGGGTGAAGAGGCCATCTTGGTTGTTGGGCATGCCATTTAAAGCCCCAGAGACCCAATCAGGAAACAGCAGCCAGGGCTCCACCTACACACACACAGACACACCCACGAACTCACACGCACTCGCACAAACAGGGAGGAAGAACCCCAAAGCAATCTATCTCCAAATAAGAAGTAGCTGACTGCAATACTCACAGGGCTGTATGTTTTGCAGGCACATGGTGCAAAATGTTACTGTCGTATGCAAAAAGGGAATATTGTCTTCTCATGCTGGTGTTGTGAATTTTGGTGGCTCACTGCAATGACTGGAGATATTTTGGTCAAAAGACTAGATGTTCATTTATGCCTGAGCTGAGCTCATCTCTTTTGTTTTCATTTTAATCTTTGTTTGCAATGCACATCTGTTTGCAGATAAGCACAATCTTTTTTTAAGCAGCATCTGTCATCCACAGCAGCTTGCATATATGACTGGCACATAAACGCTCCAACGCTCTCTAATTTGAGAATGCTCGTGAAACTGCTCGGAAAACAATCACGCAAATTCCTGGAATGTAATGGATGAACAATCAACTAAAATTATCAATTTTATACCGGTAAAATCTCTGTCATCTTTCTAAACTCATGTTTATCTACACTGAGTAACCAGTACAACAACTGCATCAGCGCTGGCACAGAATGGCGTGGTGCAGCGTTCCTGAATGTTTTGCACTGCAAAGCAAGAAAAAATTATAATACGGTGTAATTTCCCTTCCTTGTGGTCAGCCCATTAAGTTTGTGAAGGTGCAATGGGCTCATTTCTGCTCCTTGTGGCTAATGGGGAAATAAACACTCACTGTAATTGCTGCTTTTGCCAATTGTAGTTGCATTGGTCCCTGCATCTGCAGTCCAGCCTCAGGGAGCTGTAAAGAAACCATTAAAAGGTTATCAAAAAAAAAAAAAAAGAAAAGAAAAGAAAGGGTGCCACTGGGTATACTTGCTGGTACAATGATGTTGAATTACTGCACCGACTAACTGTAAAATCAATTCCATCCGAATTTTAAACACATGCTTTGGGCGGCTCTAACAAATCCCATCCCATTTTACTATAAACTTAGTGGAGCTGTTAACGTAGTTTTCCACATACACTACCAGTCAAAAGTTCTCATTCAAATGAATAGGAAGGTGTGTGAAACTTTTGACTGGTACTGTAAATCTCAGACTAACTTAGAATTAGTTTATGTATAGAGTCATTTTGATGCATGGAGAGTGGTGACTAACTGAGCTTTCTGTCATCAAACGCCATGCTGATCTGTTTGGTGTGTCTTCTGTAGGCGTGTTGCTTTTATACAAGTGGTGTCAAACCATACCTGGCTCTATCTCTCATTCTCAGTTCACATTATTGTCTTTCCTCTCTGTCTGATGACACGACTATGTCTCTCGTCCCGCAGTTTGGCTCGTCCTTTGCTACCTTCCGCCCCGCTCTCTCTCACTCTGGCTCCACCAGGCCTCTCTCTGTCATTCTTCCTGTTCCTGCGTCCCCACCCTATAACCGTCCCCCTGGATCCAGTTCCTCCTCTCCCACATCAAAGGTTCCTATCTGGAAGGTTTGTTCTCCATTCGCTTCCATTTCTTCAGTTGCAGCTTTTCTTTAGTTTCTCTTTGATGACCTTGAGTTTATGGCGTTTATGGTTTATTTTCCCTACATTACCATTCATAACTCATTAACTCATTCATAACCACATTGCTTTGCTTCCCTAAAGTATTCATACCCATCTGCTGTGTGTGCATGTATATATATTTTTATTTTTTTTATTTTATTTTATTTATTTATTTATTTATTTTTGTGGCCTCCCCTTTTTTCCCTCACTGATTTTGCAATCGACCAGAGACTGGAGGATGACGAATACTAAGCAGGATCTGGAGAGCAGACCAATCAAACTCATCAGCGTAAACACATTCAAGTGCTCCAAAATCTGCCTGCCCACATACACCCACCCACAAGCAGACACACTCTTCTGAGCCCCGACACAATCCACCCATCGAAGCTCCCTCTCTCTGCACTCAGATGAAGGGCTTCAAACTGCTGGATAGTGGACAAGTCTCTCACACTAACCCCACCTGCTACTTCCTGTGTATTAATTTTACTCACCTCTTCAGGACTGGTCCAAAGCAGGTCAGTATGAGCAGCCGGTGGCTGCGGCAGCAGTACAGAGGAGAAAGGAGCCTCTTGATAGGTTGAGGGAGAATGAGGCATCGCCGGGCTCCCAGGGCTACGCCGGGCCATCACACCCTGATGACGGGCAGAGACCCAGAATGACCCCGGCTACTATCGCTGCCAAGGTAATACCCGATGATGCTTACAAGCAGGCTAAAAATAATGGAAACAAGGTTAGCCTTGATCCTCTATGTTTGTATTTAATACTGTTAAACAGTGAAAGGGAGTACGTGCTAAAATAAATGTGAGCCTTTAATGAGCCAAGGAATTACTGTGGTCTGTTAGCTACAACAGCAATACAGCTCCCAAATGCTGGACAATGAGTGTGTTAAGCTCTGTATTTTATTAACCTGATCTGCCAGATAATACCAACACCCCGTCGGACTGTTGAAGGGGAAAGTTTGTTCTTGTGTTTTAAAAAGCAAAAAAAAAAAAACCTCATCCATTTTGGTAGGATTTGAAACCAGATCCAGACACTCAGGTGGCTAATAATAAATAAATAAATAAGAGATTTTCTCTAGTAAATAATGGATGGTAAGCTGTGCAGTGTGCTTGTGTCATACAAGTTGTCTTTATCCACAAAGTGAAGCAATAATTAGTCTAATTACCCATTTAGGTGGAATCCAATACAGGTATGCAAATACAATGGTTATGAGCAGAAACCACAGAATACTAATTCACTAGCAAGGGCCACACCATCAGCAGGGTGTGACTAAATGATATAATGGAAACACTGATAGTTCTTGATCTTATGGATGCAGTGTGGAGAGGCTTCATGGAGAATCCGTCATGGCATCTAGCCAGCAGGGAAGCCCCTCAGGGTCCTGCGAGAGGGTTAGAGAGGAATACCGAGAACTACGCTTGGAGGGAGGGTTGCAGAATATGGCAGCGAAATAGAGCAGGAGGTTAGGTTGGTGTTTATGGATTTCTGGTAGGGTTTGGTCCTTTGCCAGAAATGTTGCACAAGTTTCAACAGACACACGAGTTCATGTTGGATCAGAATTATTTTGAACAAGAAGAGCACACACAGTCTTTTACTACTTAGTTGTCATTTGAAGAGGAGCCTGTAATATCAGCAGATGAACCAACCCGCTTAAATGCATCTCTAATCAGAAATTTCTATTTCTGTGAAATCACCACAAACATTTACATGGACTGAATTGGATTAGAGGATGGGATAGGATAGAATTTGAAAGGTCAAAAGTGTTGGTGACATGGCAAAACACACTGAAGAATACGTTTTTATGCCACAATTTAACTTCCAATTCGAAACTAATAAAAAATGCTTAAGTGAGGATATTTTGTAAACAAACAGTCAAAGGTGAACTTCAATATGGACTCATAATGGTTAGTATATAAGAATTACATATTTAGATTATCTAGGACTGTGAATTATTATATTATTTATTACTTCATCTTCTACTGCTTATCCATTGCTGGGTCGCAATCCCAGCTCACATTGGGGGCAAGGGCGGGGTACACCCTGGAAAGGTCGCCTGTCCATCACAGGGCCAACACACAGAGACAGACAGAGACCAACAACCACTCACACTCACACTCAGACCTACGGACAATTTAGAGACACCAGTTAACCCAAACATGATGTCTTTGGACCTTCTTATTGTGGGGCAACACCGCAAACCACTATGCCGCCAATTATTATATATGATATATATAAATATCTGCTGCTGCTGATTAATTCAATGTGTGATGTTGGCAATGGGAGCAACTTGAAGAAACCCCCCTTGTAATCTGGAGCTTTAATCATCTTTCCTTTATGCATGTCGTCAGCATGGAGACGAGGTTTCACCAGCAGCTAGTGACCTTGCCATGGTGCTGACCAGAGGACTGAGTATGGAACAGCAGAAAAGCAGCAGAGACTCCCTGCAGTACTCCAGTGGCTACAGCACAGAGACCACAACCCCATCCTGCTCCGAGGACACCATCCCCTCACAAGGTGACGCGCTCACCTGCCACGCTCTACAGGAGCATTTAATTAAGTTCAGCCCGCATTTATAAGATTTCTCCTGAGCACATTCACCTCCTCATGATTTAGTTTTTTTTTGTAAATTCTCAAAAAGCCAGTGTTTGATGGTATGGCATCATGAATTTTTTAAATTGAAATATCATTATTTACAAGCGCTACAGAATCCATCAGTTTCACTAGAAACATTGTCTTTTGATTATAGTGTTAAAATCAAACAAAGTGAATTATCCTTTTAACCACACAAGCTGCAGGTACAGCAGGCAACAGATGTAATTTGACAATTTCCTTGATTGCAGCCAGGAGATGACAATATGAATAATATTAAATGCATGCATAAAAGTGAAACCCTTCCCATGTAATGTGGTTAATCTAACGCTGTTCATAGTATATTGTTTAAACTGGCTTCTTTTATGATAGTGATTGTCTGCTCAGTTGCTTCCTGAAAAAAACAAAAAAAAAACAAAAACCCAAATTCATTTACTTTTCTACTCCTCTCCTCCTGTGCTCTAGGTTCAGATTATGACTGCTACTCAGTGAACGGTGATGTTGAAGGTCCAGATGGACAGACAGAGTTTGACAAGTCCTCCACCATTCCTCGCCACTCTAACATCGCCCAGAACTACCGGCGCATGATCCAGACCAAGAGGCCAGCAAGTACAGCCGGCCTCCCCAGTGGCGTTCTTGTCCCTAGTGCTCATGGGATACCAGGACAGCCTGGTGTAGGCAGTGGAGGAGGAGCAGGGACTCCAGGCACTGCCACCATCCGGCGAACCCCATCTACCAAACCGGGTGTGAGGCGCACACTATCCAATGCGGGTCCCATACCCATCCGACCACCCATTGTGCCTGTGAAGACCCCCACTGTTCCCGGCGACTCACATTCCCCTGGGGCCGGCGGGGCTTCATATGCTGGAGGAGGACATGCTGGTGGTGTTCCTGTGCGTGTAGGCAGTGAGGAGTGTGTCTTCTTCACCGGAGTCGAGGACACGCAGGGGGCACTTGATTATGTGAAAGCGTCGCCAAAGCGCCTCAGTTTACCTAACACTGCCTGGGGATCAGGGGCTGCATTAGAGGTCTATGCCCAGCAGCATGGGGGCCTCACACTGGGAACAGGTTCAGGGGCTGGATCAGAGGAGGATCAGATGATTGCAGCCAATCGGCATAGTCTAGTAGAGAAGATAGGCGAGTTAGTAGCCAGTGCCCACGCCCTTGGGGAGGGGCAGTTCCCTTTCCCTGCCCTCCCACATGACCTGGCGCCCCCTCCAACTGGCCCCGCTGACCCTCAGACAGGGACAGAGGAAGCAGAAGGGTCCGGTGACATGTTGACCACTATCAGGAGAGGAGTCCGTCTCCGCAAGACCATCTCCAATGACCGCTCTGCACCACGCATCTTGTGATTGGAGGAGAAGCAGGAAGCAAATGATACTTGTCAGTCAACAGGGAGTCAGGTGTTTGTGTGGTGCAACCCAACCACCTAGGACATACACAAAAACTTAACCATGTAGGGAAAGCTATAATATAAAAGATGAATGAAAACAAACATATACAAAAAATAGATTTAAAGACACCATTAGAGTAAATGATATATAATATTATGATAATAATAACATTAATAATGTTAATCCATGCTGACAATTAAAAGTTAAATACTGAATATCGACAGGCTCCTAGCAGGCCACTATAACTAGTGTGTGTTGGACGCATGTTTGTCTTCTCTACACCCTCACCCAGGGACGGAAAGACTTGCAGGAAAAAAAAAACTGAGAAAACTGTCAACAGATTGACAAAGAAAGAAGGAAAGACTGGGTTCTGTTCTGTTTGCCAATTTACACTCCCCCCACCCGATTCTCTTCTCCAACTAACCCGACCGTCTAATTCCAGATGAAAGACTGATGACTGAAGGAGGGGCCAGAAGAGGCCAGAGAGAGCGAGAAGGGGGTCAGAGTACCATGTGACCCAGCTGGATTTGAACCTGTCTCAGCAACAGCACACTGTACTTACTAGCCCACTGAGCTGAAGCTTTGGTATTAGCACGGGGAGCTAACAAGCCAGAGGCTTCCTCTGGTTTATCTTAATGTAAAAGAGTCTTTAAAAAAATACAGTTGGCATTGAACCGTGCGAGTGTCCCCCTACCCCTATACCCCCCCGGCCCCACCCCCTTATCTCTCTGTGTAGTGTGTGTGTGTGTGTGCGTGCATTCATTTGTATGTATGCAAATGTAAAATTTTGAGCGTTTGTGTACACTTGATGACTATGTGTGAGTGTGTGTGTGTGTGTGTGTGTGTGTGTGTGTAATGGAGTGGGGGTGTGGGTAGAGCTCTGCTGCAGGACAGCTGGTAGCCCAATGAGGGCAGGGCTTTTCTTCCGTGTGTTGTGCGTGTACTCTCTTGTTTATATCGTGACGTCATTTACCTTGTTGCCACTGTACGAGAAGTTACGATAAGTAATGCAGGCGTATAGATATATTCATATATATTTTCTAGAACCAGAGAGAAAATGTTAAATCAAAAATGGAGCAATAAATGTGATTTATTTTCTTGTTTTTCAAAAAATGAGGATTGATGGAGTATTGTGGACTCTCCTTTGTCACATTCAGGCAATCATCAGGAATGCTAAATTAAACATTGACTGTGAATTAATACCAAGCCAACATTGGCCCCCCTCTCTCTCTTTCTCTCTCTCTCTCTCTCACCCTCTCTCTCTCTCTCTCTCTCTCTCTCTCTCTCTGTGCTCTCTCTCTCTCTTCATCCTCTCTGGGGGTAAAGGAAAACTGTAAGCACTTTGAATGGTGGTAGAGTATGTACAATAGTATGTACAATAACCACTAGGTGTTGCTCTAGTCATACTGTCTGATGGAGGGAGTGAAAGTGAGAGAGGTTTGCCAATATGACACTGTCCTGAGGAAAGAATTTAATTTGTGGAGGAAGAAGAGGAAGACAGGGAGGGAAAAAGAGGAAGTGATAAAGACTCGTGGAAACAGAGTGATTGGTCAAATGAGAGATGGGATAAGAAAGTTGAGCAAATAATTTAGTAAAAAATGGATTTGACGTCAGAGAGACCTTCAGGGTGACACAAGCCGTATTCTGCTGTGGATTTAAGTTGTGCTGAAAGTTGTTATAATGCGGGTGCACTGGCACCTGAAGGACTTAACACACAATGCAAGAAATACACTGCACATGTAGGTAAGACTACTTCTTGGGAAATACTGGGTGATAAATATAGTATTGATTTTATTTGTTCAGGTTAAGACATCTGCCTAGACAATCTGCCTTGATCCTTTTACAATGGGAGTGATATTAATTTTGTCTGTGGTGCTTTAAAAAAAATAATTACATTAAAAATCTAAATCTTCAGCTACTTGTCTGCCCAGAGACAATGGTCTTGTTACTTTGGTAAATCTAACATTAATAGTAGTTCACAAAATGCTGACAGCACATGCTATGAATTTTTTAGAGTAACAAGGACACTTTCTCAGAAAAGACAAATAACTGTAGAATTTTCCAAATTTCTGAGCACAGCACATGAAATTTCAGTTGACCGCCATTGAATTGAAGTGGAAGCAGAAATCTCAAAACTTGGACAAAAGAATTGAAAACCAATAACATACCAAGACATCATAGACAAACAAGAAGTGTGGAAATATGTGTATTTGTAAGTAGGGTTCACCAACACTCAAACATGCATCCACTAAGTACATGAGATGCATTTAAGTGGCACAAAGGAAGCTGAAAACAGTGGGACTGTATATCCACGTTACAAATTAATCTTCACCAGTTGTGTAAATACATATCAGCAATTCAGATTTGCATCGTTAGACAGCAAATTTATGACTTGAACATGATGCTGAACACATCTTTTGCCCCAGATTTGCAACAACAACAACAAAAAAAACAACAACAATGATCTTGTATTCTATTTAAATGGATATTCAGATATACAAACAAAAACCAAATTACAGAGGGCTGTATTTCCCTTGAAACAATGGAAGAAAACACATACAGTTGGTTGCTAACAGTCTTGGGTAGCAGCAGATTACTTCGTAAAAGTATGATCTGTTGCTAAAAATGAGGGATTACAATTTGAAAATCTGACGTTGCATCACAGATATCAACGATGGGATTAATCAATGATAAATGTCTCCTTGGCAGGAAGAAAGTTTTGTGTTAGCTTGATGTAGGCATGGAAGGTCTGCAGAGGTTATTGGCCTTTGAAATTAATCCAGAGTTGTTTTACAGTATTTATACATGTTTTCTTAGCTGCCAGTCAGCAACTAGTAGCTTTGGCCTTGCCCAAGCCATCAGTTGAGGATTGAACTTCAGGGCTAAGATAATGTTAGCAATTGATGGTGCTGTCTTGTAGTGGTCGAGGCTTTGAAGTCAATCAAAGAGACCTTAGATGAGTGCTGAAAGTAAAGAACATAATGATTACACTGCCGTTATGTAATGTGAAATGAGTTTGGTGTCACCTGAAACAAAAGCACATTTATACCAGCATTTATTCAGTCACAAAGAGTGAATGTAGTTCCACTAATCAAGTTAACACAAAGGTTTAACAAATCCCCAAGCAACCCCAGTATGGTTCAGCTCAGTTTGGTGTCCAACCCAGTTTGGCTCAGGACATGGCTGTAGGATTACGGATTATAAATAAAAGGTGAGGCCTGCCTTGGCCTTGCTGTGTTCACTGACGACGAAAAAAGATGAGATGTTGGAATAAGACTTTTGGAGCAGACAGAGAGGGGAAAAGATGAGCATTTCACTGCCTGTTCATACAGTATGTACTGTATGTGCTGTACTTGTAATTGAGAATAAGGCGCACAGATTTGGTATAAAGGTCTGTTAGAAATGATTTCAACAATTATTCTCTTTTTGCTTTTTGTTTTTTCTTTCAGTCAGCAGTACAGTTTAAATATTTAGTCTTACTTTGAATTAATGTAAAAAAGAAGAAAAAACCCAGTTGTAACACCAACTACTACTGTGTAAAATGTGGATGCAGAATGTGTGGGCCAAGAGTGAGTGTGTCATTGTTTGGCTGTGGAACTTTAGGCTAGTAAACTCTTCATCAACATGTCTGTACAACTTTCTAGCAGTGAGCCAGACACAGCCTGTGATATCACTGTCTTTCATATTGTTTTCATGGACTTACTTATTTCTTGTTGAATAGAGCACTGTTTTAGGCATACAAAACAGAAGTTGATGATTTAAGTTAAAGAAGCCGAGAGGACAATGCTTTTGATTTTTGTCACCCTCTGTGAGCACTTTTTTTTTTTTGTTGTTGTTGGATTCGTTTAACTTTCAAACAGTGCTTCAGCAATGGATGATTTTATTTCTTTTTATTTTCTTCGAGGGGGAAATTACTGTATACGGCTGCTGTGTGTTGTATCAGGTGAATCTGACTGGGTGAGGGATTTGGAGGGGAAGAACAGCGGGCTTGGACACCCGACCCCAGCCCCCCACCCCCTTCCCAAAAAAATGATTGGGTGACAAAAAAGTTCATCTGAAATGTTTCATATAAGACCGCTTGTCGAGGTCACAGGCTACATGAATCTATGTATGTATGCTGAATGTACTATAGGCTGGAGAGCGATATCAAACTGTACATGTGTGACTTGCTTCAAGTGTTGCAATGTCAGACTTTTGTTCTTTGTTCTGAATGAAGTTTCTCGTCTAAACAGGAGGAAAGCAATACAGGGGTAGATTGCATGTGCGTACATTCACAATGATGTTCCAATGTGGGCATGTTAAAGGAAATTACCACTGTTTTAGATATGTGTGTTCCCCATCTGCAAGCGATTCCATATTGCATGTCTCTAATGGTATGATTTGGAGTTTGACCACATCCAAGGACACTGCTAGAGACGACTCCACCAGTCTGAATGTTTTTGTGCTGTGCAACTTTTAATTCCAGTGCACACTGGAACCAACTGAACTCACTGCCAGTGATCTAAGTAATTGCTTGAATACAGTGTTTGTAATGCCCTGCAGATCAGACGTGCTGCTCAATTCCAAGTGATGGATAATAACTCAGGACAATGTAGGGTTTTCACATTGACTGAGAGGTTTTGACGGTCAGATCTAACTGCACACGCCTGTAATGAACCAGAATGACTGGCTGTAGGATGAGTGTGAACTGAGAGAATAAGATGCAACAGTGATATATTCCTTTAAACTGCCCACTTAACAGCACAAAAGTTATATACTTAAACAATAATGTCTCTCTTTTTTTTAACATGCTGAATTAACTGTGTACTGAAATAGCTGTCTGAACAAGCTGAAATAACTACTCTGCTGCAGTTTTGTCAATATGCCCATTTTTGTGAGTGTGTGTTCAAGTGGGTATTAGTAGACCTACCGGCTCTTGGGCAGTGCTGGAGCTACAGTGACATTCTGTAGGAAAATACACAAACACACATATTTACATGCGTGCAGGCATGCGTGCATACACCCTAAACGCACACAATAAAACACATATTCACACTACTCAAGATCACAGAAAAGAAAAAAAAATCCCTTCTTTCCCAACTGAGAAAACTACACAGCCCTAACCACAAATCTAAATGGAACATGCACCTTAAAAGGTAATGTTATTATTAATTCATAATGATTTTGTTATTTAATTAAGTTAAAACTTTTTAAATTGTCATAATTTCTTTAGCCACTAGCTTTCTTGTTTCCCTGTAAGGTCAGTGTGTGAGCTAGAAAATATCTAGATTAATACAAATATGGAACTTTTTTTTTCTTGCTCGATGAAATGATGTCCAAAAATACAATTTTTCTAAACATACAACTAGTTTCTCAGACTATTGTGCTGTTGAGTACTGAGTATGTATATGTAATTTATGTTAGCTTGTGAGATGATAAAGGAATTTTATGAAAATGTCGATACCTCCTGAAGCTCAGTCCAGTAGGTTCTTAGCTTAGTTTAGCGTTTCTCTGGAGCTCCTGTAAGAACTGGCTAATCAGCCAATCAGAAGAGAGGCCCAGAGCCTACTCTGAGGCCAGATTTCAGGTAAACTAAATCCTGAATGGTTGGATGGTGGATCCAGCAGGCAGGACTCTGTTATGACAGACAAAGTCCTGACGGCTGGTTTTAAGGCTCAGTTTCTGAACACAGACCATGAGCATTTCTCTGTGGACCTGTGATACTTTCACAGTATTGATTAAAAAAGAACCTAGACTAGATCTATAATTAAGAAAGACATGGGGATCTGTCTTTAGAACATATGGGATCTTTTTCGGAATCCACCAGTGTCTCGCCCCATACACCCATATCTTGTTTATTTAGTCTGCACGAAAGCTGCAATGTTGCGCTCTCATGGGGAGAAATGTTCTGGACTATTTCTCGGCCGGGAACCATCTTTTTTTCCTGGAACTCCTACTGTTGGTTTTGGGCTTTCTTGCAGCTACAAGACTTCAGGAACAAAGTAAACATAAATCTGGCTAAAAACCAAATTTTCCAAAATGCTGAGCTGTTCCAAAAACCTCTAGTGAAAACTTTATGGTTAGTTTACTTTTGAGACGATCAGACAGTAGTAGGATTAGAAACACTCAACAGCAACATTGTCTGAAAAGCCTGGAGTTTTATTGACAATTAACCAAGAGTGGAATTTGCATTTCAGTGCTTTCTTTTTTACACCTGTGTATGCCTATCTTTTTTCACTCTTTATTATCTTGCTCTTCTTTTTTTCACAACACTCCCCAACCTTCATCCACTGATTGCTACACCCAGGGATGCCGCCGAGCTGACAAGTTAGAAAACAATGCTTGTCACGATGAGCGTCTCAGTGGCTGCACTCTGTCTCTTGTGCCTCACAGCTCATCAGCGCTAATGAAAAATAATTGTGATGAAGTCTTTATTTTTAACACAGCCTACAGTGAATACCAGATCCTCTCTCTCCACCGCTCTCACCTTTAACATCCTTCCCATGTCTTCCCATGTGCCTCTGTATTGAGCATCGGCATGCATGTGTGCAAAACTTGTGGGCGTTTGTGTGGTAATGGCTAACGGGAGGTATCATTATGGGCCTGCGGTGTGCTGTCCATTGAAGTGTTAGCGAGGGCAAACCTCTCCCTTCTTTACCAGTAACGTGAGCCAGTTTCAAAGCAGGGACTTCTGGAGGCTCCATCTCAGTGCTACATTACCTTTTGATTCATTTTGATGAAGTTTTTTAAGACATACAGTAACAGTCAAAATGTGTCCAAAGTGTGTCTAAACATCTGTCTGGTACTATATTTTTTTTTGGTTAATCTCACAGATGTTATTTTGAATGTGCTTAGTCAACTCAAAGAAACTCACAAGATGCCAGTGCAAGCAGTCAGCATGTTGTTGTTGGGTTGTTGTTTTACACTTACAGTAACGCACAATGGCAAAAAGCTGCTGGTGAACAGTGTGGCCATTTTTCATCTTTTGATTCCACTGTTCTCTTGGCTTTTTTGTGGTTGTGCTGCTTGTACAAAATTTTGGCACAGCTCTTTTGTTGATAAATCTTAATCATGCCTTTGCGGACTAAAAGTTGACTGGTGTTGGCACAGACCTTTGCTTTAACAGACAGAACAACTTTTCCAGGTCTGGGAAGGCAGTGATCAAGATCAGGGGCGTACTCCAACCGTGAAAGTTCTTCATGAGGTGTCTGGGGAGTCAATGCATAAGCCAGTAAAACTCAGTTTGCTGTATCAGTAATCAGCTATTTTGTACTCTCTGTATTCTTTAACATCAATATTGTGGAGCTCAAGGAAGATTTGAATCACAGCAGAGTCACAGACTTGCCATTATGTTGTGATGGAATTAAAGCAGGATATGACAACTGAAAAACATTTATCCTTGGCCCACTCATCCAGGAATCTTGTTGACTGTTCGCACATTCAGATGAGTTTCTGTGGTTACTCAGATTTATAGGAAATTGGCAAACTTTCACTTTGAGCATTTGCTCACAGCATTAACATGCCATCAGAAATCTATGTGGAAATTTGGTGGACAACAGGCTTATTTGTATTGTAGAGCAAATTTTCTCACAAGTTCGGTTCCCTTCAAATATCATCACAGTGTAAATTTACTGTACACACAAAATGAAACGTAAGAGTTGTCTTTTTAGAAATAATTGAAATAATCAGTGAACATGGCGTAGGTAGAAGCCGCTCCTTTAGCCACACTCCCAGGATACATTGAGTGTGTATGTGTGTGCTCATGACTCTTAAGTATGTGTTTGTTGCACAAGGACATGGTTAAGATCCCTACTGTTCCTCCATCCTCCCACACACAATCTGTCAATCCTTCCTGCTGTCTAATACTGAAAAAGCCACAAACACAGCAACACTCACACACATACACACACACACACACACACGCATTTGAAACAAACATGACTAAGGTAGATACTTTGAAGCTAAGTGAGGGACCACTGAATTTCTCAAGAGAGATCATGATGAAATGCATTGCAACTTCAATTGACCTCCCAGTGCCACTGTCACTGTAACAAACCTGAATGTCTTACTGTCAATACTCCAGTACCCGGTAGTGTCTATCACTCACTCGCTCGCCTTCTTTCTCTTCTTCTTCCTCTGCAGCTGCCATCTGAACTCTACAGTGAATTCTCTCCACAACTCATCATTGAGGCGTCAGTATAATTTCTATGGGGCTATATTTTGTTCAAAGGCTAACATTGTAACAGAATCAAAACCTGCTTTATCGTTCTGTACAAAATGCCCCCCCCCCAGAGCCCTGCAGGCACTGTGATCTTGTCTTTCTCTCTTCTTCCTGTCCCCCTCTTCTGCTCTTCTTCTTGAATTTATTGTGGGTTCATTTCTAAAGGTCGTTTCGCCTCTGTCGCTGATAATAAGGGTTTTTCTTTTTCGTCTTCCTTTATGTAAATTTTACCCCTCTTTTTTGTTAACTTTAGTCACTGCTAATGTAACAAAACGCACTGTGATGATTCCAGTATTAATAAAAGTTGTACTTAAACTGTGTGCTGATGTGTGCAGTGCATCTTATTATTCAACAGAGAAACCTGGTCCTGAGCTAAAACCTGCACACTCCAGCACTTCCAGTTCAATGACAGAAGCAAATGGATGTGGGTCAGTGACTTTTGCAGTGATAACAACTGTGAAGGTGGAAATGTTCTATGTGATAAACTGTATGTAACAAAATATATGGATATACTATAATTTCATCACCAATAATATAAACTTTAATTAGCTACAGTACATAAAAAAGATGATATAACAGTAAAGGTAAAACATGGTTCAGTATGACTGACTGATCACCGTACTAAAAGCAATCAAGCTGTCTTTTATTGCTTTTAGTGGTGATACTTACACAGTTTAATTTGCTTGAAAACTAAAAAGATAAAAAAAAACCCAGTTCAGTTACATTTTGGAAGGATGCTGATACATGTGAACTGTTGAGGCTGCCAAAAACAGAGAAACTAAATGTTTTATGGACTGTAAAGTGTTAAATAGTGTAGTCTCCACTCCAACACATACTCTATATTTTCCATGTCATTGCCCATGATAAAGAGTTGCTGATAACTCATGAAGTTGGAAATGAGGCAAGTGATGAGAGATTAGTTGCGTTCCGTAATGGGCAGCTAGGGAGACCCGAGGACCTTTCAGGTGTATCTGCAGATACCGGCATCTAGTGCAAGGAGCAGGGAGCTGTTTGCTCTTTATGTACAGACAGGCCGTCTTCATGCAGGTATCTCAGACAGAAGTCAGACAGGCAGCCAACATATCAGCTAATGTCCTCCTCTGGAATAAAGTAGTGTAACGCCCTCTGAAATAAGGAGAACAGTGATTAAAAGAATCACACAAGCTGTTGTTTCCCTCTCAAAACAGAGGTGCAATGGTTTTATAGAAATTTTCAGCAAGGCAATAAAACATTTTACAATTTTAATAAACCTTTTAATATGAAATCCTTTTAATATGTTTTAACAGATCCATTAATATTTTTAAATGAATCCTTACTTATGTTATATTAACTACACCACGTGTCCACGTTATGGAGCAGAGTTCAACAAAGCAGCACAAAATGGTGTTTGTCTCCACACCCATGTGTTTCAAACACAATTAAATCAACTCGTTTTCCATACTCTTAAAGTTATTTCCCAAGCAGTCTAAACTTCCACAACATCATGTACAGAGCAAAATATATTTTACCAAAACTCCGAGTTGTCTAACGACAGTTTTACCTGAAATAGGGAGCACAGTGATTAAAAGAATCACACAAGCTGTTGTTTCCTTCTCACCACAGATGTGGAATGAGGAGAAAGGGTTAGGGTCAGTCTCTTCCACAGTCTCTTTCATCATCTGATATTGTGTATCACTTGGCAGATGGCAAGCCATCCGGACATGGAGGGCAAGGATTACTTGTTCAGCTAAAGCTACCAATAGACATCAGTTAGCTAGACGCTTCAGTTAAAGTGATATTTCTCCATCAATCTGAACTGGGATCCTTCTCTGCCCAATAAAGGATCTGACTCCGGTTTGCATCAATAACGCATTTTACTGCCCTCTTGTGGCTGCAGCAGGTTGTTGTCTCTACAAGCGAACTTGACTTGAGTTTTTGTCACATTTGCGGCTCAGACCATTTCCTGTTGACAAAGGCTGCAACAGATGTGGGTAGCAGATTTTTCTTTCTTTTGCCCAGAAAATAATCCTTGTGGCTTGTGATCAGCTACTGTCGAACTTTCCCTCAGCTTCATTGCTCCGAGATTAGTTATGATAATGCATGTATAAGATAAGATGATCCTTTCTTTGTCCCTCAGTGTCAAGGTAAGCAATGAAAACTATACATGCACACTAGAAAAAAAGGGTCCTTTCTCATGAAATATTAAGAGAGCGCAGAAGGAAGGAAATCTAGTTTGCTTTCTGGAGACACATGTCTCACAAAAAGGAAAAAAAATGCTTTTTCATGCCTTCATCTTCTAAAAACCAGTGAATGCTGTATTGACTTAATGAACCAAACCTGGTCAGGCTCTCTTGATTAAGCTACGTTGACAGAAAAGGACAGACATTTGTTACTTCAAACTGACTCCCACGTTACCTGCATGGAATGGCACAACAAGACTTTTAATTAAAAATAAACGGGCCACAATTAATCGAAGAGAGGCACTTTTGTGTCAGTCTACAGCTTCCAGAGACCTTAAGCCTGATACACTGTTTCTTTTTCTCTGTGTGTCTGTGTGAAGTGGGAGGAAGTGTGTATCTACCTATTTGTGTGTCTCATGTTGGGTCCCTATAATGTGTTTGGTTCAGATTTTGTACCTCTAATAGTGAGCTGCTGTATTACATGGAAAAGACCCGCTTCTCATTGTGGTTTAATAAGGCAAGAACAGCACACACACACACACACACACACACACACACGCACTCATGCAGGCACACATTGGGGGATATGTTACACCGTCAGAAAAAAAGAGCTGTCTCATTGTGCAAAGATTTTCTCGATCCCCTCAAGACTGTTTTTGGTTGTGATGAAAATTCGACGCCAGCAGAAGTCAAAACAGTGCAGAGCTTTTCAGTTGTATTATTAGACAACTCTTTTCTCCAGTTATTACAGACATAACGTGAGAACAGCGTGTGTTGTAATAATTAAAGAGATCATTCCGTTCATTTGACTTGAAGTTCTGTTAGGGACATACAGAACACACAGAAATCTGCTGCTGTGGACAGGGACATCCAAAATGATAAAAGAAAACAAGTCTCTTAGCCACTTTATCACAAAGCTAAAAGCATAAAATGATTCTGGAAATAATTTTTCACATCATAGTGATGCCTCACAGCGCTCGCATGCTCTCCCAGTGCCCGCGTGGCTCCCGCCCATATACTCCAACTTCCTCCCATGGACTACACACAAACACACACACACTGGTGACTCCAAATTGTCCGTAGGTGGGAAGTCGAATCTGAGTGGTTGCTTGTCTCCATATATGAGCCCTGTGATAGGCTGATGACCTGTCCAGGATGGACCCTGTACCCTGTCCTTACCAAATGTCAGCTTGACTGTTGATAGTGGATGGTTGGATGTTGCCATCAAGTAGCTGCTCAAAAAACTGTTGAGCTTTACATATATGTTTAGCTCTTCCTTTGTCCAGCAGTTGATCTGTGGTGTACTACAGTTTGAGCCGTAGGTGCAGCTGTGTGTACCAAAACACTAGCTCCCGTGGTTGAGAGAATGTAGTTAAGCTGCAGCTGTAGCTAAGATCCCTACGCTCTATGAAGTCCTGCTTTAATGCATTTTTTAAGTGGCTAAAACAGGGTTGGGTTTTTTTTTTTTTTTTCTGCTGGGCTCAGCACAACACACAACTCCTGTGCTTCTGCTCTTGTCTGATTCTTTCAAACTGACAGCACGCTGATTCAGATCTACTGCAGGTAATACAACCCTCCATGAAATAACCCAAGCAGCCACTTCAGCGTTAAATACTCTCAGTATTTGTACAATGAAGAAAACAATTTTATGTTGGTCTTATTTAGATGGTTAACTTTAGCGGCTCATAATTTCATGCTGATATTAAGAAAAAGAAAAATAAACAAGACAACCTCTAGCTTCAAGAAATATAGCAATATGGTGAGACGTGGAAGAATTAATGTCCTGAAAAACATATTGATTCTTTTATCTCCAGAGAGTTGGATTTTCCCAACAATTCTGTTTGACAAAATTGTGAATTGTCAAATTGTGATTTCACTGTGTCGTTGCACTGGTTTTAAAATAGTGCTGCTCATTTATCCTTTGGTTTCAGGCATAAATGCATCCCTGAGTTTCTTTTTCTTTGCAAACCTTTCATCCAAAACCAGCCTCAGACCTCGGAGATGAAACATGGCGAATGTGTGTGGAGTTAGCTTTTTTTCTCTCTCTCTCTCTCCTTTCTATCCACCCTCTTTACATCGTTTTCTACTTTTTTCATTCAGCCCTTTGAATGGCACAGCGTGTGACGTGTTTATACTGTAAACTAATTTCTAATATCTCCTACTTCCTTTACTTCCTGAACAATAAGGGGCATCTGCTGTGTAGGATGCCATGCAGTCCATGAGCAAAAAGACCATTTCATATATTGAATATTTATTTTTATTTTAATGCTGATCAGAGGGAAATGCTGGTGTTATTCTCTCACTAAAATTGAAGCACTTATTTGCATTTATTTTCCTGATAGCTGAGCATAAACACTTTCGCAGTTTTGACAGAAACCAGTGAGGAACTTTTTTTTTTTTTTTTTACTCTGACTGACTGGAAATATTTTATTAATAAGGCTTAAGGGCATGTTAACAAACTGAAGACTTTCCTGGTGAGTTGGCAAAAACGCTGCTGCTTTTTCTTTTTCTTTTTACATTGTGTAATCCTGAGTCAGAGATTATTATGATTATAATTTTAAGCCTTACAAATTTTGATCATTGAATCAAATTGGATTTAATCTTATGGTCTGACTGGCCATACCAGCACAGCAGCTCTGCATTGTCCTGGTTAGCAAAGGGCCAATTCTGGTGTGATGTCAGCTGCCACAACAATACATTCATAAAACTGCTTTATTAATTAACAGTACTTTATTAATGCGGTGTCCTACTTTTAAAGTGTAACCTGTGGCTTTGACCGTCCTGCCTGCAAAAGCATCACAACTCAATATAATACGAAAATTAATTACATTAGTACCTGTAACCAACTCACTATGCATATGCACATCCAGTTTATACTACTTTTAGGTGGAAGTTGTTTCTACTCCAGTGCAATTGAAATAATAATTTTAAAGGATATCGCATTACCAGTCATCAAATGCTGAAGCATATTCAGGACAACTGAAAAACAAATTAAATGACTCATAACCAATATTAGAAGATGCACAAACCTCCAGATGTCCTTGTCAAACAAAATCTAAAGATGTATATTTCATGTTTTACTCTGTTCTCTATTGTTTAGTATTTGTTATTTTATATTTTTATATTTAATATTTTCCTTGGCTTTTTGATCCCTTTCCATTCACACAAACATGAATGTAAAACACAATTTCAATTTCTTGGTTCCTGCTTGTACTTTTTAAATAAAATATTACTTTTTTCATCACGCTCTAACATTGCCTTTACTGTGTGCTCAACTCATACATTTTGTCCTCCTGTTCCTTCTCATCTCACCTAATTGGTGAGTAGACCAAGTCATGCCCCTTGAAGATGCCACATCAGCCATTTTAAGAAAACAACTAACTCTTGACATGTTCAGTGGTTTCAAACAGACCAAAGTTAAAAACCTACCAAGAAGCTGGCTTTCACCAACGTCCAGTGTGAAGATGGATAAGTGCTCTTTTAGAGCAAAAGCAACAACGCACCGACTGTGTGGAATGGAAAAAGCTGAAAGCATCTGCCTTTGAATGGGAGTGGAGAAGCTGGATATCAAAGTGAGGAGTGATCGGGCTTCAAAACAGAAGCGGTCAGACCAAATGGACCAATCAATAAAAGGTTGAGGAGAAGAAAATTTTGCATTTACAAGTAGTCATATCTCCTGGTCTGTGTCCAAGACCAACTGTGGAAGTCTGTTTAGCAGCTATGGGGAGAGTCTGTTTATCAGTGCACATCTGTGCCCCCTGTCTATCAGAGCCAGATACACATTTCAGTCACACTGCTGGTGGGATTGCAAACACAAACTTTTACTCAGTAATTGCCAAAGATACAGGCAACACCAGATAGACAAGACCAGTAAGTTATTAATAAAGATGACTCACCTGACTTTCACCGCATGATGGTCGGGGAAAATTTTGACTTGACCTGAATTGAACTCATTCGTGGTTGTGTGTTTTTCAAGAGGCAAAGTCCCACAAAAGCAGTTCAGTTTCAGAGAGTGTTAAACTAATGAAAAAAGGTGTCTGGCTTCTTATGGGGCATAAAAATGAAAATAATGGCTCAAGGACTTACCAGTCTATAATCTTTAAACTCCGCACAAACACACTGAACACCAGTTAGTGGTGTTTAGTTGGCAGTTTATATTCTGCCTTTGCTCTGGATCCCATGGGAATTTGTATTAAGACCTCCTCTATAACTGAGTGTGAGACCATACAGTTGGAACTGCAAGTGCATCAATGGCATCACGGACAGATGTGTGTATGGATTAGTACTGCTTAGCAAGCTACCAATTACTTCACACTGGAATAAACTGAATTACAGCAAAGCTCCATGAGGGACAAATCTGGTTAACTAAAGCTACTTAAAAAATACTTTAAATTATTTGCCAAAAAAAAAAGAAAAAAAGATGAAATCGACAACAATCTTATGAAATGAGTGTGAGATACAATAAAGAAAGCTGGCGTGCCAGTTTATTGCAAAAAGTATCCACCAAAAAGATAAGAATATCAGCTTTGGCTGGTAATTCCCCCTCAGGGGTCAGTTTCACGTTTACCATGATGATGTGAACCCTGTGGGACCACTGATTGATACTTTTGCACATGCACTACAGAAAGATTGAGTGTGATGGTGGCTGTTTGACAAATGCATTGGCTGGGCAGCTTTCCAAAGTCAGAGCTGGTCGATGGGGATCAATTACAGCAAGGGGGACAATGAACAATGAGTGGGACATCGATAGTCAGTGGGGGACGCTGCTGGTTACTCCACTTATATTCGATAGCAGTACTGCACTCCCTCATCCCTCCCTCTCCCTCAATCTGTACCACGCCATCTCTTCACAGAAAGCTGTTCCTGGTCTCTACTTATTATCTCCCACCACCCCTCCTTTCTCTTCCTTCCTCTCTCAGACCGACCAGTCAAAGCAGAAGGACAGCCTGTGAAAGATTTGTTACTCCTCAAATGCAATAATTGTTATCTACTCCTGCAAAGTGCTCATTGTGATTGTAATGCTTGCATAGAATGTGACCTCACAAGGGAAGTGTGCTTTCCACTTCATCATGGCCTTTTACAACAGGTATCTGCAGATAGTAACCCTCTTTGTACATTGTATCTATGGGTTAGGGGTTAGGGTTAGGGTTAGGGACCAAGACGCCAAAGTCTCCTTGTTTTATTCTCACCAGTAGAGTATTGTGGTTTTGCCTCCACCACAATCCACATTGGGACTAGTTCTGTCTGAAGTTTATTCCTGTTGAAAGGAGTTTTTAACCTCTGCATTGTTGCCAAGTACAGCTTATTTTCTCTTCACCCCCTCGCATCCCCACATCCATCCCCCAATCTACCGTCTCCCTCAACCTCTTACCCCCATTCCCCTCCTCACTTCAAGCTATGAAACATACAGAATAATGCCAACTATATAAAATGATTTCATAAAGTAGAAGCACTGTTCGAATGTCTGTAATCGCCTTTTTTAAATTTAGGTTTAGAAAGAACTGTATTCAGATTTCTGAAAGCATGAACATTAAATGAAAGGTTACCTTGTGGTCAGTTAGTGAGCTGTCATGTGACCTTCATCACTGATGGACTCATTCGCTGTCAGTTAATGATGAACAGATGTCAGACTCACAGACAGTTTGGACTCACTGACCCGACACAGGCTGAAAATTCAATGTCCTTTAATTCAGTCCAGTTGTCCAATAGAGAGGAGGACAAACAATCGCTTAACGGTATCAAAGTCAGAGGGATAAAGTCGCTGGTCAAAAAGACAGACAGACAAAGAAATTGACATGCACTAGGCAAAGGCAAAGGCTAGACTGCGCACACTGGCGTAAAAACAGAAATGAAGGAGAACACAACTTATATACACAAGAAGTAGGGAAGTAAGTAAAAAAAAATCTAAATCAAACACACAAAGACTTAAATTGGGAAAACTGACTATCTATCTAAACGGACCTTGACGACAAACAGTGAATGTGTCTTAAAATGTGGATCAGAATGTTCCTTACAGAAGACTAACAATCAAATTGATTTTCATTCTGCAAGCGTTGCTGTACTTTTGACCCTTGCAAAGTTTTTTATTCTTCATGTATCTCAAGTACATGAATTTTGCTGTGCATCAGATCAGACGCAGCAGCTCCAACAAATTCTGAAAAACAATGGATGGAAACATAATGTGATTTCTTTTGTACATAAAAGCCAATTGTTGTCAGTTTACAGGATTTATTGCTTTTCTCTTTGTAATGTCCCTGTAAACTGCCTTTGTGTTTTTAAATGCAATCTGATCTTATGTCATCACTTGGTCTGTAATTATACAAGATTTTCACAGTTTTCATGTACAAAATCTACAACTGTGAAAAGTAATTAGAAGGCTTGAGGTGATGAAAATTTTATGCAGCCTTCCTCAGTACTAAATAAAAATATGTTTGCTGTGATTTGTGGAATGAAAGAATTGCATCTGTGTTACTCCTCTGATGCTGTACCTATCTAGAATTCAACCACACTTTTTATTATTAAATAAAAAAGAGACAGGCCGATTTCACATTTCAGGTGAGTATCAAAGTGGGACAAAAAACAAAAAAAAGATGCATTGACCTGAAAGATGAGTGTTCACATGAGATAATCAAGCCACAATTTCAAAACCAGATGAGTTTGATTGATGATGTTGAGTGATGATTTTGTTGGTTTGGATAAAATTCTGCAAGGGAGAAAATTTTATATTTTCTCTGATCCTCTTCTAGTGTGACTTCATTAACTCATTGGCCTGCCTGTTTTTATCCAAACAACCCTGACAGAGATTCTTCAGTCTGTTGATGTAAAATCCAATCCTCCTACCTCTGAGGCAAAAGAATTAAGCCATAAAGAATGCAGTTCTTCGAATAACCACTGGAGTTTGGCTCCCAAAGTCAGTCAGTCCTATGCAGTCTAGATTGAAATAGACTCTGGGTCTGTAAAATGTCACTACTGCTGAAGAGTCTTAAACCTACATTGAATCTAATCACCATCAGGGGGTGAATCCATCCATCTTCTACCGCTTTTCTGCTTCCGGGTAGCAGGGGGTGCTGGAGCCAATCCCAGCTTGTCATGCCCCGGCTGGAAAGCTGAGTTATCTTTTGTTTCTCCCAGTAGTTCCTTGTCTTGTACTTCCTGTTTTATTTTGATACTCACCTCTTGTTTCGTTCCAGGTCCTTCACTTCCTGCCCTCATGTGTCTCCCTCCCGTGTGATTACCTGCCCTGCCCTAATGTGTTGCACCTGTGTCTTGTTGTCTTCCCTCCCCCAGTGTATATAGTCTCAGTGTTCCCTTCCTTCTGTGCCAGTTCGTCTTGTTCCTTAGTGTCAGTGTTCCAGCCTTTTTTCTTCCATAGTAAGCCGTATAGTTCCTGACCTGTTTTTGTCTTTGACCTCACCTTTTGCCTACGGATTTGGATTATCTTGCTGTACTGACTGATCACCTGTGCACCTGTGTTTTTTGAACTTGCATACTGTGTTTGTCTGCATTTTGAGTCCAAGCCGTGTTCAGTTCTTGACACAGCTCACACTGGGCACACCCCGGACAGATCACCAGTCCATCACGGGGCCAACACAGACAGACAGAGACAAACAACCACTCACTCTCACATTCAGGGGCGAATCCACTGGTGTCCCAAAAAAAAGTCAGATTGTGTTGAAGTCTATGAGAAAATTTCTCCCTCAACTTCTTATTAGCTTAGTGAATCTTTTCCCTAATGGGTTTATGGTCTCAGACTCCAGTTTTAAGTGTTTTTCAATACAACATGATGTTCATGTTTTTTAAATGATGGTAACAGCTCATTTTTACATTGTACAGGAGCTCAGTGGGGGCAGACACTGCCATGGCAGCAATGGCCGAGTAGCCGGGCGATATCACTGAGGCTCGCTGTGAAAGAGCTTGCAAGATGTCCCGACTCTTACTCCTAGAAATAACATACATTATTTATTGATTTCTTCTCTCTTCATCTTTTCTTCATCCAAAGGCTGCCTCTTTCTTTTTTTTACTCTCATGTCCCTCCAGTTGCCTTCTGTCCATCCTTTGCTGTGTGTGTCATTAAACACCTCCCAAATGTCAATTTTGGTGTAAGCTACTTTGGAGGTTTTTAACCAGTAACCCCCTTCAAACATCACTTTAAGATGTCGAATAAAAAGAGGATTTGGCTTCAAAATTTGACACGGCAAGAAGACAAACACGGGAAAATGCAGACTGCAGCAGAGGAGAGAAATATAAAGGAAGAAAGAACAAGTGATAGTTTTGCTTTGAGAGGAAATTAAATTCCAATCATGAAGCAACAAGGCCACAGAGTGACATGTTTTGATTATCACACTGATAAGTGGCCTACTGTGAGACCTCACAATGAATCAGGCAGATCTCATGTTTAAATGTATATATGATTGAAAATAGAGGGTGGGCGTGGAGGAAAGGGAAAGGGAAAAATCAGTAGAGGGAATAACAAAGCAAGGTTGCTCGAGATAAAAAGGATGTCTAGAGTTTGGGTGTCAGAGAGGAAGACAGAAAAATGTCAATCTTGTCTGCATTTGGTGGCTCTTATCATATCCCTATGACTGTCAGGCTTCAGGGAGAACAGTGGCTCCTTCGTCTGAAGTAGCTAAAAGCCAAATCAGAGCTCATAGAATACCTCAACTCGTGGTGAAATTTAAAAGAGAACAAAACAACATCAAGAGCATTTCGACTACATGCCGGCTGGCCTTGAGGAGGAATGGCAATGGGAGTGAAGGAAGAAAGGGGGAGAAGAGAGAGAGGCTTGATGGAGGAAAGAAAGCCTGTCGCAGTAAATTACACGCTGCTTGCTGTTGCAGAATGTCCACAACAGACTGATTGACAAAGCAACAACTGAAAGTATTTGCGTGAAGTGTCATCAAGATGAGAGGGATGACAACAAACACAAAAGTTATAATAGAAAAAAAAATGTCATATGTTGACTGATAACAAGCAGAACTTGTTTGCTTTTGGCAAATTTGACAAGATCTTTCAAATCTTTCAAATCATTGAGTGCCATGCAGGCTGGCCTTGTGAGGACAACTGGGGTCATCTTGTCAGCTCCACTTTCATCAGTCTGTGCTGCACTTTGTCAAACTTTGCTGAACTTTCATGAGAAATATTCCCTCTCTTCCCTCATCAGAAGCGGTTTCCTCTCTTGATAAACTGTGTCTATTGCATCACTGACTGACAGCTACATCTGTTCAAACTGCGTTGTATAATGATACAGATAAGAATTGGTCAGATGGATCAATAAACATGTGAAAGGAAAATAATCACAAAAAAAAGCAAAAGCAGCCACATTTTTATAACACAGCCCAGCTTCTGTTGTGTAGCTCTCACAGGAAACACAAAGCATTTGTGTCAGACATTCGAGCTGACAGAGACTGTTCATTAAAAAATGGTTTCTGACAGCAGATGAGTTTTAATATTGCAGGGTGAAATGGAGCAAGAAGTCACAGCCACACTGATGAAGAGTTGCAGCTCCAGCTCCTCAGCAAGGTAACCAGCTTTACCGTGTCAGGAGTCAAGATATTTGTGTCGTGATGGACAAAAGCTAATTACCTCCCACCTTCCTTCATAAGAACTGCTCTAAACTGTGGTGTAAACAGATACGCCACTTCTGTCCCACCAAGCAGCCATTAAAGATACGTTTGCTGCTGTATGAACCTGTGATGCACTGATTAAAAAGTTCAGGACAGTTGACTTCCATTTAGGCTCAGCAGGGCAAATCCAGACAAAGATGAATTCAGGGAGTGGGTGGTGGTCTGCAACAATCCAAAAACAGGCAGGAAGTAACACCAGGTAAGTTAAGGTGGATTTTTATGACTGAGATGGCACAATAGTCTAGCAGAATGTAGGTGGAAATCAATGTTAGTGCATATCAGTGGTGGTTCAGGCGATTGTTGGCTGCTTATATCTGTATAAGCTGAAAGAAAAGAACATATATAGAAGATTTCTAAGCAGTCAAGACAGATTGTGGGTGAGAATGAACCAAGTTAGCGTGTGTGATGTGTCAACTGTCCAACAAGACATGAAACAGCACCCAGGAAACGTAAATGAGGTAAGCAAATGCCATTAACATCTGGGATTATTATAAACAAATGCACTTCGTGTTCCTGTTTTACTTCCTGTACACGGTGGAAGATTGCATCAGGTCAATTAAGAGCAAGAGAATTTGATGCTGGCTGCCTTCTCTGGATCTTCCCACATGTTGGGCCTCCCCACGCCACTGTGGATCCGGTTCAGGAAGCTGAGGCCTAAACTCTTCATCTTGCCATTTCAGCCACTTCCAGTCCAAATCCAAGTCTTTAGCCTCCAGTCCTTATAATAAAGTCCTAATAACATAAAGCGGGGCAAATAAAGTAAGTAGTTAAATGAGAGGTAAATAAGATTAATCGGGGAATGAGGAAAAAATGAGTAGGTTGGCGGGAGGGAGGAGTCAGGTTGGTGGCAGGGCCCAGGGGTGATTACTGTCAGGGCCTGATGTGACAAGTGAGTTGGCAAAGGTGGATCTCATTAAATTGTCATGTTTAATCAAATTACTATTAACAAACCGGGGTTAAGCACATTGGCTGGTACAAGAGATCCAGGCAATAAGTGAGAAAGCTGGTCATGTTTTTTTGTACTATATGCAATCATCTGAAGGTAATTGGATCTTGCACACAACAGCGCGCGGAGCGACGGTGCACTCACAGTTCAGCGGCATCTTGTTTCTAACCACAAGGCCACAAAATAGTTTTCACCGACCATGCTTAAAATTGTTTTGAAAACACTACTGTCCTTTTACTCTTTTGATTTTTTTAATGCAGTAAAGCTCCGATGTCAGAAGGTCTGGTGTTTACAGCTGAAGCTAATTACAGTTGTTGCAACACTCAGCCTTTAAATTGCAAGTCAAATTGTCTGTCTTGACTCTCATATTTACTGATGGCATAAACTGCAGTTGTGTACAAAACCCCAGTAGTAGATTTTCTGCATCATCCTCAGTGCAACTGGGGACAAAATGGGGTAAATACGCAATGTAACAGATCGCTTCGCCAGCTTTCAGTCCTCATGTTTGTAGTACCGGGCAAATTTATCATTACTTTGCACTCATTTACATCTACAGACAGTGTTTGATCAGACTAGACAAGCCGTCAATAATTCAATAGAGTGCTCGAAAAGGTCATAAATCACTGGGAAATACAAAACTTTGTTTGAGAGCGTGGTTTCTAACCTTGATGCCCACGGGACTGCAGGTTTTCATTTCAGCCTCCAGCAGCAGAAATGATATCCCAGTATGAATTTATCTGGGCTCATCAGTGTTTTGATTGCATGTTTTTGAGAGCGGATGGTTTCCAAAATATTATATCATAGGCTCTGGTTAATAGGGGAAAATAATAGCTGCACTGCAACAGATCAAACCAAGCCAAGGATGAGATTAGGTTTCCTGAGAATGAAAGAAATCATGTTTTAGTCCAAACTGTCAACCTCTGAGAGTGATTCACTTGCTCTCCGACCCCCTCCTCACGAACTCTATGTTTCCAGAAATTTTATTTGTCCTCTGCTCCTGCAAATCTTTTGCCCTCCTTGGCTATTCATTAGCATATTTGCATGATGGCGTTTGGTCGCGCTCTCAGTCTCAGCATGTTTGGTAATTATACGAGTCTGTTCAGAAATGGCCTGCTGACGGTGGCTTCAGTTAGCCAGAAGCCCACAGCCGCACTGTCGCAAATTAAAGCCAGCTAATGAACAACTGCATTAGCATATCAATAAAGGTTCTTTCTCACTGCCTGGCTGCTGACTTGTCCATTATGCCACTTTTGGAGCTTGCAGGGCCAGAATGCTCAGACGAGGAAAAGGTCAATCTACACCAATGGCAAAAATACATGTTACGTCAGACAAGGACTTCATAACACTGATTAAAAAATTACCTATTCTACTGCTAGCTATTAAATACTGACGTCTACAATGTAAAGCTGAATAACCAACTGTGAAATTCCTTTAGATTCAGTAATTATTGTTAGTGTGAGGTGACAGGATGTATGACATGACCTTACTTAATCTCTTTCTTATATCCTGCTGTTCCCAGTCAACCAGTAGCATTTAATTATACCGCCACATGTTATCTAAGATTATTGCCATTTATTGTGCCCATGGTAATTAGAGATTTACAGCTGTTTCCAACATGAAGATATAGTGAAGTAATGTTGAGCTGAGGCTGAGGGTCACAACCCCTTTGTGTGTTTTGTAATCTGCGTTTCTGAGTTCCATGTTTTGGTTGCCAGTCTGGCAGCACGCATCAGTTAGTGCATGTTTTTTTCATGTAAATCCCTTCTGTTCAACTGTTAGCCCGCCCCATGTTTACCAGTCACACAGAGAGCAGAGATGAAAGAGTGCACAATGTAGAGTTCAGGTGGAAAGGACTTCCAAGACATTCTTGCACTGAAAAAAAAAAGGTCTTTTGTCAAAAGACTCAGACAATAGTGGTTAGTGCTGTTGCCCCACAACAAGAAGGTCGTGGGTTCGGTTCCCGGTTCTGGGGCCTTTCTGTGCGGAGTTTGCTTATTCTCCCTGTGCCTGCGTGGGTTTCCTCCCACTGTCCAAAGACATAATGTTTGGGTTAATTAGTGACTCTAAATTGTCCGTAGGTCTGACTGTGATCTTGAGTGGTTGTTGGTCTCTGTCTGTCTCTGTGTGTTGGCCCTGTGATGGACTGGCGACCTGCCCAGGGTGACCCTGCCTCCACCCAGTGTGAGCTGGGATTGGCTCCAGAACCCAGAAACGGATAAGCGGTAGAAGATGAATGAATGAAAGAAAGACTCAGACAAAGAGAGATTATGCATCGGGTTAGAGCTTGGGAGGACTGAACATGCAGACAACTGGGTCAAATCCCAATCAGTCGCTAGGTAGATAAAGTGTCCAAAAATGGCTCTGTCAGTGTCTTTACCCTCTCCAGTTGGTGTCATTAAGCTGGCCTATTGATGGTTATAAAAGATGGATAGATAGACATTCACAGATAAATAAAGGCCTCTGTGATGTCACCCATAGTTTTCTAAAGGGCCGTTTTGCTCTGCTGTTGATATAACTTCTGACTAATCCAAAAATGAGCAAATGGTGTGTGCCCACAGCCAAGACCTTGGTGCGCAGCAGTTTTTAGCAAGCATATGCTCACCCACCTGTCACTCAAATTCCCTTGATCATACATAACATTAAATCAGAATCAAACATGCAAATTACATTAAAATCCACCCCGCATACAGTCGTTGTGAATGAGGACGTTATCTCTAGAGCCAAAATTGTTTTTTGGTGATGGCTGTTAATATAACAGTCCTAACAGTTAACATTCAGTCAGTCAGTGTGGTTAGGTTCAGATGACAAAAGCAATTTAGCAGAGTTAAAGTTAGGGAAAGGTTATGGCTTTGGTTAAATAGGAATAAAAACTACGGTGACTGATTCTCTGCGATAATCCAAAGACATTTTTGGGAGGTTTTACATTGTCTGTAGGGTTTTTTTGTAGGTGTGGATGGTTGTTTTTTCCTCATGTTTCAACCCCTGTTCCAGCCTCTTGTAACCCCATAAGGACACCGAAACAGTCAGACTATTCAACTCTAAACAATCACACAGCTTTAAAACAAAGAAGTGTTGCAGTTTAGTTGTATAGAAATGTTATTTCCAGGAGATTGGAACATTTGACAACAATATATGCATTATTACAAGGAATGCATTATTAATATCCACCAACCACAGATTCTTATCACAAGCCGTTAATATATGATTGTAGAAAAAAAGACAAAATAATTAAGGAAGAAGAGGGCTTTGTTTGTCTGTAGTGAACTGTCCTTGTACTGCTGCTTGAAACAGAATAATGCCACCGCTTGCATCACGGTGTAAATACACAGTCAAACTCTGATGCAAGGCTTTTCACAATGCTGTTTCACAAAGCCACAGAGACTCATTGACTCTCTTTGTGATCCACTTCTCTTTACAAAATAGTGTCAAGAGCGCAGCTTACACTCTGGGGACTGACACTTTGAACCAACATTGTGCTGCACTGGCTGAGCCCCAGCCCCGGTGTGAATTGTGTATCTGATGTGATGTAAGCTTGTTCTCAGATATCTGTAGTCACATACAAAGAGTATCTCTGCTCAGGAATGTCTGCTTTCTATCTCACTTAAGCTTGCTTTCCTACTGTTACTGTAAAATGAGACACAACCGACAGTCACAAATGGGGGGATAGACTGCACCGGAAGCCAGCATTGGTAATTTTTGTTTTATTTTCTTTTTTTGGTTGCACATGTTTTTTTTCCGTGTGGTCTGAAATGCATGGGTGAATGTATGTAGGGAAGTGTGCGGAGAGGACGAGTCACTAAATAGTCAGCAGCTTTGACACCTGCAGCTAATTGGCTCCTTTCTAATCTCCAAACATAAGTAATGAGCCAAGATGGTGCTGCTGCCCTTGCAGAGGGGGAAAGGACTCTAGTTATAACTTCTGTCCCAACTGGCCACATCATGGCCCTCATCCATGTCCAGAACCTTGTTGCATTTTGAGTTAGTGGTGGCAGACTGCCATTGTCTTTTTACCACCTTTTCCTTTTTTTCTGTAACTTAGCTGTTTGGCAGCATGGCGGCATAGTAGCTAGCATTGTTGCCCCACAATAAGAAGGTCGTGGGTTACATAGAACTCCCACAACGTCGGAAATTGACGCCAGGGGAAACATTTGGGGGCGTCCCCTAACTCTTTGTTGTCATGGTAACGCGATGTTTTCTGTCATTTCAAATGTCATTTAATGTTTTTATTTGGCTATGGTTATATTTACATTCTAAGTTTGATTTTTTCTGCTTACTTAAATGGCCATGGATGAGTTAGATGTACAGAAAACTACGTTGTAATTTTTTTTTTTAATTCAGTAGCGCCTGGCTTCATTGTATTTGTTTATGAAATAGGCTACAATTAATTTTAAAACAATTATGAATATAAACATAAAGATAACATAATTATAGGATAATATTTTTTAATAAAGAAGACGGAGCGGTACGTCGCTCCCGCCGGAAGCGTCACGGCGAAGCGGGGATTTGCTCTTTCGCTCCCTAACTCCTGTGAAGGTAAGTTGTGTGTGTGGCTATGTGTCGTGTTTTATTCCATTTGATAAATTATAAATTAGATTGAATCCCCACCAGTGACATTGGTCAGCATTAATGAAAAAGAGAGTGAACTGAACCTTGCAGGCTTTATTGAACAAACGCTTAACGTTACAGAAAACATTAACGTTATAAAATGAATTTTTTATCGCTGAGCACGTCTGAGTAAATTTAATGTAATAACGTTAGCTCCTTGAGATGTCGACATTTCACATGTCATTGTGGATCACTTTTACTGTAAGTGGGTTCTCCTCACTCTATGGAGCCTGGTAACGCGAGGCTAAGCTAGTTAACGTAGTGGTGGTTAACTTTGCTGACGTTACAAGTTGTTGAACAAGGGGCTGTCTTTGAACGATTTCCTCAGCACCGAGCGGTTGGCTATTCATTATTTTTTACTGCATTATATTCTTATGGTATTTTCCCGGTAACGGCAAAAGTCCGCCAGAAAGATAAAACGTGCTAAAATAAATAGAAAAAAACGCTTCCTACTTCTGCTGTTTTTCAAAATAAAGGTAGACCGAAGAGTAAAGCTTATTCCAAAACACTGTACATAATAGCACAACATCTTAACACTACTGGTTCAAAGACCTCTACATTTGGGATAGTAACCCCAGACCCCTAACCCAGACAATTTGGTTTGGAACTGTGATCCAGGGGATAGAAAAAAAATGTGAATTTGGTATGAATGACAAAGCTAGGTATGACAAAGAGAATAAGTTACTCAGTTCTATTTTTTGTTGTTGTGTTTTCTTAACAGGTGTTTATGGTCTGCTGTTTCATTAATATTTCCACAAAAAACAACACAAAGGCACTTTTAAGAGCCACTGTATGTTAGTGAGTGTACCTGTCAGTCTGTTTCACATTCTTACTCGTGTGTGTGTGTGTGTGTGTGTGTGTGTGTGTGTGTGTGTGTGTATGTGAGAGAGAGAGAGACTCCCTGTAGAACCCATTCTCAGCCTTGTGAACAGTATATGAATAAATAAATCAGTCAACGGCTTGTGACTCTCGGATAATGGGTTATTCATACTGTGTCTCTGAGATGGCAAAAAGAACAGTGAAACAACGTAACGTTTTAACTTCACTACAAATCTTCAAGTTATATTTGAGTGGGTCTATTGACACAGAGAGCACAAAGTTTGGTGGATCACTGAAGTCAAACGCTCTTGGTTGCCGGGTCAAAAAAGAGTTTATGGTTATATATCTTCTTCTTCTTTTTAATGTAAAAGAAGGCTAAGGGCTGCCAGGACAGTGAACTACAAAGGTTGACCCAAAGTCCTGTGGAAAGGACGAATGGTTTACAAATACTTCACTTGCATGATTCTTGGTGTAAAAAAAGATGGGTTAAAAAAAAGGTTTAGAAGATATGATAAAACAATAAATTAACTATCCACACTGAATGTGTATTTGTGTATTCTCTAACTCCTATTCTCTGCGGGCATAATTAAGATGTGTTTATTTGGACACAGTTTGCTCTTCAAGGAGGTAACACAGCTAAGTGGTGTTATGCTCAAATCATGTGCACACTGCAATTATATCTACAACAGTAGCTGCTGCAGAAGCCACTGTGTAGAGCTGGCATCTCCAATTTCCAATTTAAAAGATAAAAATTAGGACATATTTAATGGATTTGTAAAGGCAATAACATTTAAAGGGGAAGAGGGTGGGGGGTTTCTGGGGAAGGAAAGTTGGAGCACCATCTCTTGGGGAAAGGAAGGGGGTGGAAAATTCATTTGGCTCATTCATCCTAAATGTATTTGCCCAATCAGTTCCACTGATTCCTCCCAATGAAGAATCCTGGGTGGGTGGGATTAGAAACTGGTTCATTTTCTGCTTGATGATGTCGCATAATCACACCCTTCATTAACAGATTAAGCCCAGAACAGTTTTCTTTTTTTTCCCCAGATGCTCTGCAGTGACGTAATCATTTAAGATGATAAGGATGATAAGATGCAGCCTTGTCTGCAGCTTACACAGGACCAAGTCTTCACTTCCAATCTTCATCATGAGCATTGGAGTTTATTGGAAACCTGGGTTCATTTCAGTGAGCAACACGTTCCTCGCAACAGACAGTCATTTTCAGTGTCAATGTCAAAGGAAGAAGAGGATTTTTGTTCATTAATGAAAGAAAATTAGCAACTGGGACGTATATTTAGAGCATCCAGGGCTGATGTCTCAGGAAGTCTCAGTGAAACAACAGTTAGATGGCATTGATGATGGGGTGTGTTATACTTTCATATTGATATGGATCATGCAAACGTGTCCTGAAGCTCAAAGCACATACTGCAACTGCGTTCAGTCTCTTTCTCTGAATCATCACAAACTAATTTAATTAAATGAAACTGAGTGACATTGAATTTCATTGACAGATTTCCAAACATATCATCATATTTTCAACACGATAAAACTGTGCATGAACTTACTGATGTGTTGTAAGATGGGGACCTGGTAGTCAGAAATTATTACACAACAGCTGTCTTTTGAAAAAATATAATAATTATAGTAGAATGAATTACTGTATATGTGCAGCTGCAGCTATCTGCAGAAACTGCATCCATTAACACGAGATTAAAAGCATATTTTTCATTTCCCTGTCAAGGTTCAGTTGACCTCTTGACTTTTAGCATTGACCTAACACACATGCATATTTCTGCTGAAGATGTAATTTGTAACAGCCACAAAACACACACACAAAAACAAATTAACAAAAATATATAATTTGCCATCTTTAGCTTTAAAACTCTTTATTTATTCATCCTTTTTTTTTTTTAATCTATTGTTGCTGGAATCTCTTCGTTCTCCATTTATCGCCTGACACAGCAGCTCATTTTCAGAGCAGTTAAAAACGTAATTAGGTGGAGAGGAGGATTGGAGGTAGACGTTCCCAGACAGAGTGATATTTTGTTTCAAAACTGATTAGCATACGTTGTACAATTTGATTTCTGAAAGCCAGAAACCTCAGCCCCTGTCTGCATAATGAGTGAACATTTGGTATATTGTGGAAGAGTGAAAACAAACAAAATAACAGGTCATTTTAGGACTTTAGGTTGGCCTGGTCACCATGACCTGGGCGTTGATAATATTCCGGTGCAACCCTAACAACATTTGAGTTATGACATGAAGTGTGAGCCTAAAGACAACAAGACACACACACACAAAAGAGAAAAAATACCACTTAAGCCTTTGGTTAATCTCCAGAACAAGTAATAATGAGAAAGGCTCTTGGATGGCGAGTTACATTCCCATGCAATGGGGGAGCAGTGAATCTGGCAAACAGGATGGAGCCTGCATGTCCACATGCTCACACACACATACACCATCATCCACGTATAAAAGACTCCTCCAGGTCCTGTAATACTTTGAGATATCTCTGACTGTGTTGTTAGTAGGGCTTGCTGTGAATAAAGGAGACTCTCCATTTGACACCTATGTCTCACCGTCTGTCTCAACATTTGATCTTTGTCGATCCCTCATTTTCTGCCACAACAATATATAGACAATACTGTCAGCAACGCTCCAAAGATTCTATTACTAAGTAAATAAAATCCCACAAATCCTTGCACTAAGGCAAGCTTTAGGAGCTGCAGTAATTTGCCTTTTCATCTATCTGTGTGTGAGAGTTCTGATTTGCTGAATAGATGTATTTTCTCTTGATGTTCACGCACTATCAGTAATTTAGTCTTCTGAGACAATATTAAAAGATGTTACACACTGACTTATTATGAGTATTGAGATATAAAAAAAGAAAACCTCTGGAGTTGAGCGTGTATTGACACAAATCACAAAGCTTCTTCTTGAAGGGGGGTTTTCTGTTTCTTCTCTTTCAAAAGATACGGCGCCTGATTCAAAGTCACTTTTCAGAGAGAAAAAGAATTCTTAGAGAATAAAGATTTTCAAATGTTTTCAAAACTAAATGTGAGTGCATATATAAATACCCTATAATTAGTCCACAAAGGTCACTTGAATCAACAGTGAACTTGGAAGAAGCATCATCTCGATGTTATGAACATGGTTGGCAGACTGCTGCAGCAGCAGCACAGTGAAAGTCTTTCTTTCGCTTTAAATATGGATAGAGTCCTACTCTGGAGACGGTTTTAATATTTAATGCAAATTTAATTTCACAGACTTTTTTCTTTTTTCTTTCTTTTACTTTTATACAGTTCCAAAAAAAGAAAATCCAGAGAGCAGATTAAAGATCTTGTCCATATTTTAAAACGAAACTAGAGAATTTCATCAGGGTAGCAATAGCAACTGTTTAAAGCTTTGAATGCTCAAGTTTGAACATCACAGATCTTTTGTTTTCTTAGATATCTTCTGCCTCATCTCTCTGTGAGCCTTTGTCTCGTCGTACATCCTCAGTTCTCTGGCTGACCCCGCTCCTGTCCTCCCTGCCCCAGCCCCAGTCATCACCACCACCAACCGCTTTTTTGGAAACTAACAGATATCGCTCCCATCAAACTGTCTCCGGAATAACAACCAGGCGATACTGCAATGTTTATTACCATGGTAATAAGCAGCCACACTTAGAGAAGATAGGGAAGAATTTCATTAATCGTCGCTATATACTGTATAAGATATAGAAACAGTTGTAAATAATGTTTTCCTGAGGAAATTCATTTCAAAACATAAAGCAATGAAAGAGAGGAAGCGCCTTGCTCGTATTATGATTTATTCAGTGGATTTTTCAAAATGGTCCCCTTTTTTCTTTCCTTTTTTTTTCATTCTCTGAGAGACTGTATGAGATTAATTGTACTTAACTGGGATTGCAGAATGAACTAGTGTGTGTGTGTGCAGGGGTAGCAAAGTGGTTGAAGTCTGAAGACTTCCAAATGAACGACAATAAAGATCAGCATCAGCCTTTATGCTTGGCCCACTCCTCTCCCAAACAAGAGAGCTCTGCAGACCCATTTTATGTATCATTCCATGCATATAATGCTCTTACTCGTCTTTACAGATAACACCTCTGCTCGTTTTTATCTCCTCAACTCTATTCACGCGCTCTTGTCCTGTCCCCATCCTTTCTAAATCATATTCCACTGTCTTCTTCCCTCTGAACCCACCTCTTCTCCCAGTGTCTCATAATTTCTTTTGTTGCGTCTATTCTTCTTTTCTCCACTTTCCCTTTCTCTCATCGACTTTAATTTCCTTTCTTTTTTCCCCTCTTACCTCAGTCTTTCTCTTCCTCTCCCATCTCTGTCAGTGTGAATCCTTGCCATGCCACATATACACTCCTACTTTTTTGCTGATCTTTTTAATCTTCTTAGCTTATTTGCATATTCACGCTGTAATTTTCCTCCCAGGTTGCATTTAAATAATACAAATCCAGTCTATATTTGTGAACTGTGAGACGATCCTATATTTATGAATAAAATTGAATACACTCCAGTCGTTAGAAGATGATGCCAAGGGGGCTGTAAGAACAAGGAGTCACATCTGGAGGCACACTTTCCTCAGCCTCATTTATTCCTCTCTGAAACCGGCAAGTTCGACAACTCACTGTTCAAGCCCCATTCAAGTCTGGCCTTTCATTTCATTGTTGTTGTTGTTTTTTTTAGGTTGTTTCTCTAAATCAGCTCCCATTTCCATCACTGAGACAACTGCACTGGCCTTTCTTCCTTGGGTTTTGCTGTGTTTGTGTGTGCGTGTGCGTGTATTTGTGTGTCGGGCGCTCTTCACCTCCTCAAGGTGCATTCATTTGGTTTTCAAGAATGCTTCCACATAGTGGTGCCCTCTTTTTCTCCTTTTGCTTCTGTTTGTCTCTTCCTCTGTAAGTGGGTCAGATTCATAAACTAATGAACCACTTTTAATTCTTCATCTAGCGCTATGAATGGCAATATTCATCAGCGTGATTAAGCAAGTCAAACAAGCAGCCCTTCTCTGATGACATTAGTGATATCAAATGCAAGGATGTAAAAAATCAAATGTTTCCACACCTCGTGCATACATGCCTTCATGCACATGCTTCTGTGTACTCTCTCCCTCTGCGTATGTGTGTTTGTGAAATCTGAGAGGAGGAGGAGAAAGCATAACCCTCGAGATTGTGATATGATATGTACCCCTTTGAAGCTGTGTTCTTGTAGTAACTGTGGATAATTGATCTGTGCCTTTGATTCCAGCTCCATGTCTCTCCACGGGTGAGAGTGTCATTTCATGAGCCGTATGTGAAATCCATGATTTGAAGTGAAAGGACCTATTAGAAGCTTTGAAGCTGACAAGATTATTGCCTTCAGAAAGAGGCTTTTTTGAGATCAGGAATTACATCTCCCGCACACTGAGTCACTGGGCTTCTAAAAAAAATCTGTCCGCATATGCTCACACACCATGACAGCTATGTCTAAGTGATGAGGGTGCATGACAGTGAGCCAGACTTGGCAGCACTGGCGTAGGTGCGAGAAGAAACGGGCCAGGGAGTTTATGTTCAGGGCTTAGAAAACCTCTCTACGTTGTTTGATCGCTGCCCTGAAAATTATCACAGGTTGAAGTGTTCTGCTCCACTGGGGAGAGTAAGTTTCCCAAAAATGTTAATGAAGACTACTGCACAGATTTAAGTCTGCAGAGCCAGTGATAACATGTTTTGCAGTGTCAGCAGCTGGTACAGGACCTGAAAAGTTAAATTTCAATATTAATTTTGCCTTAGGGGTTGATTGAGTTAAACTTCATATTTAACCGGAGTTAATTTTTCCAAATACACTCATTCAGACTCATTAAGATTAAGGTTTTGCATTGCTTATGTTATTATTCCCTGTGAGAAAAAGACAGATCATCTGTATATTATCTTAGCTGATATCAAGGGGGGTTAGTGTTCCTACAGAACATTATGATTTTACAGTGAAGCTGACCTTTAACCTTATGGATATGAACTGTCTTCCCTTTTTAATTTTATCTGTATACATATTAAATTACATCATAGTCAGTGTATAAATCTGTGAGTTTTTGCACAAAAAAATAAAAAAGGTCTGTGAGGTCTCACTGACCGTTGACCTTTCACCACTAAAATCGCATCAATTCATCCTTGAGTCCATGAATGTTTGTGCTAGATGTTATGAAATTTCCTCTGGGTGTTCCTGATGTTTCACAAGCTCACAATGACCTTGAACTTTGACCTTTGAAAATCTTATCGGCCGATCTCGAGTGTTACCGAGTCTGAGTGAATATTCAAAATCTACAATAATCTGAAGAAACTCTCTGAAGATATTTCACTGATGGAGTCAAGGAGGCCAAAAACTTTGAGAGGTTACTGTGACCTTTGACCTCTCACCACCAAAATCTAATTATTCAATCCTGAAGTCCAAAGGTCTCCATCAGATAAAGAAATTTCCTCATTGTGTTACTGGGGTATTGTGATAATGAGAACTGATGGATGCACATGCAACCTGAAGGCATAAAACCTTCGCCTGTGGCTGTCGGTGGGAGGTGGGGGGGGCTCTTCAAGGTTAATAAGTTAGTATCAGCGATTCTTTCATGAGCCTTGCTGTCAAGTTGCATCAGGGGGTTCAGCTCCACAATAAGTCAATGAGAGGAGACAAGTTGACAAGTATTTGACAGACTCAACTAACGTGAGAGAAACTGGAGGAAAATAAGACCCAGTCAGTCAAAGTCAATTGACTGTTTGTTGCAAATAAACCTGGAGCGGAGAAACATTTCACATGCAGGAAGGAAGCAAAGTCTTAAACTGGTGGTCTCAACATAAAAAACAGCAGCGTCGCAGTAAGTACATGGCACACACGCATTTTGTGCAAGTCTGCACATCAAGAAGGCGGATTGGATCAAGGAAATAGAAAACCAATCAGAAGCAAATAGGAGCTGATCCAACTTCAGTCAGGAGGTAGATGTGAAAACCACCATGGGAACATCTCCTGAACTATCCCTACCAGTGTTTGTCCTTAGGCAGCCGAGGAAAATCTCTGACCCCAATCCACAGGAGACAGGCTAGGTCACAGTTTGTGGCCGAGGTACAAGATGGAACCAAGGATACATGCAACCCTGCTGGACAGGCATGAAAAAGGAATAAAGTCTATGATAAAAAGACACTTTGGTTTTAAGTGTGTGTGTGTTTGGGTTCGTTCATGTATGTGTGTAAGTGCATGTCAGAGGGAAAGGCTGCTCCTCTGTTAAGCAAGTCATTCACACAATGTTTGTGTCGGAACACACAACAACCCGGCGGAGATACAGCTTTATTGGCACCACCTAACACACACAAAGCACACAGAGAGGACGGTGCACACACATATTCATGCACTCAAAAGCTCATACATGCTGACACATGCACACACAGGATGCACAAAGACTGATGCATCCGTGTTTAATGCACAAATCTGTAAAGCACACTGATGCAGCGAGCGGAGTGGAGTTGCCCCTTGACAGTGGTCTACCGTCAGAGACTCATTACTCTCTTTAATGAGTCGGGTGAGATGTGGCATCTCTGACAGCAACTCTCCACCATCGCCCTGCAAATAACAAACAACACACCTCTCACAAACACACAGACACACAATATAAAAATGAATATGTCTTCTTCCATCATCTTACCCAATTGTTTTCTTCATTTTATTCCCTGTCTAGTCTCTTCCTCCTCTCCACAGGAACCACGTGCACTGTCTTGTGTTTCCCAGTGCGTTGGCGAGGCTCCTCATCGATTCTGGGATTGCAGTTATGGGGCAATTAAGGTGGCAATGGTCTTTTGAGAAGGTGACTGGTTGTTCTGCTTCCTCTTTATCAGCCTGTGATTAATGCGGGGAAATCAAAAGATGACGAGGATGAGAGGGAGAGACTGAACATATATATATATTTTTTGTATCTCTAAGGGTTAAGTGGCCACACACACATGCACACTCATAGGTTAACAAATGCTGCTTAATCATAACTCTGACGTGTCTTTAGCTCCACGCAGCAGGGTAATGTGTTGTGCACATGTTGAAGGTAACAGATTCAAAATTCAAATAAGACATTCATAATGAAATAACTACACGTGTTTATGTTTGTTGCTGGATTAGGGTCTTAATGCACTAAATTCATTAATTCAACCCATCATGCCTCTGATTACATGCTACACCCCCATGTAAAGCAACTGGATGATACACACCAGCCACTGGCAGTTAATGGAGATGGCACAGCAGAAACATTGCACCCATACCATTCACGCATAGGTAATTAGGCGTAAACAAGGTTTTGGCAGGAAGAGGCTGGCAGTTATAATAACAACCTGTGGGTTCAACTAAGGAAAAAAAAAAAGGGCTGGTTTGTGCAACTAACGTTTCCCAAAATGTGATGGAACGGCACTCCTTTTCTTTTTTTTTTAATCTTTAAATGAGTTGTGTTATGTTCTGGGCTTAAGTCAAAGTGGCGTCACATGTTACAGAATAATGTTTTCGCCACGAGTTAGGCTGTGTGCTGCTTGTAGAGAGCTACTGTGGAGAGAAAACAATTCAGTAAAATGTGAAGTCTTATGAAGTTAAATCAACTTGAGACTTGATGTCAAGAAAAATGCATCAGTCACGATCCAGTGTTTCTTCTCCTGAAGTCTTTACCTTTTGTACAGCAAAGACACAACTCATTGTGTATCTTGCTTGAATTACTGCATATCTCTCCTCAAACAGTGCTTACCCTGGAGAGAAAAGGCTAAAAGTAAAGTCTTTGTTGTAGATTATGTACTCTGGTTCAAAGAAACAGAAGAAACTTTTCAGATTGGGGGCAGGCGAGGTGATGGTCCTATATCGCTTACTCAGATCTTACTTTGGCCCATGAGCTACTTTTCACACGAATTGTACATATTATTTAAAGCTATTCCATCCATCCATTTTTTATACCACTTATCCATCAAGGTCATGAGGGGCTAGAGCCAGTCCCAGCTGAAATTGGGTAATGTTGACCCCTGACAGGTCACCAGTCTATCACGGGGGCCGACATTTTTGGACAAACAACCACTCACACTCGTGCACGCCTTTGGACTATGTGAGGGAGGCCACACAGTCACAAGCAGAAAATGCAAACTCGACACAGAAAGGCTCTTTATTTGGATAGAATTCAACTGAATCTTCCTAACACACTGTTAAGTGCTTTACAGGTAGCCAGCAAAAGATTGTCACATGTTCATATTGTCTTTTGGACAAATTGCCCAGCTGTTCTGAGACATGCCGGTGTACACAGGGGGTGCTGTTTGGTCGACCTGGACCTTTTTGGAAAGAAAAAGCCTGTCATGACAAGTTTGTGCAGTATTTTTTAGGAATTGTTTCCTCAGTGACTCTTTTTTTTGGTCTTTTTGCCTCTTTATCAGCACAAACACACAGAGAGAGAGAGAGAGAGAGAGAGAGAGCAAAGTTCCACAGTCTGTACTCAAAAATGAGTCACTGCAGTAGCAAACGGCAGCAGCTCTTATCTGGTGTTGGACTACTGAGTCAACTAGAGCTTCGCAGGTGAAGGATGTGGATCGTCTGCTTGTGCCAGAGCCAGAAACATGGCGAAAAAAAAATTCAGAAGTGCAGTTGAAGTGTGTGTCAGACGGAAACAGCTGCACAGGCTGTTATAGCTCAATAAAGAGAAATGACAACTCTTAATTCAGCATATGTCTTTAATCAGCAGGCTTTTTTGCCACGTAGATGGGCCAGAAACAAGTGAATAAAATACAAATGATAATAAAAATGCAGATGAAAACAAGTGAAGAACACAAGAAAAAGAAAAGATGTGGGATCAATTCAGCATTACATTAAGCTCTTCAGCTCTTGAAGAGTATGAGATCTTTTTACGAGATAAATTTAATTTCATTGAAATTAAAGGTGCATTTTGATTCAGGAGGCACAACTATCATCTTTTATTTGACTTATTAAATTCAAAACTACTTGAAAGATGCCTCACTGGAACTCTCTCCTTTGTCACGCCCTCCACACCGCGGTCAAAACGGTCAGTTGCATTTTTTTCCCAACATTTTTTCCCAAATGGTCTTTCAGTTTCTTTCAACATGCTTGAATAAACCCAATGAAAGCTGAGGAGGTTTGGTCAGCAATAACATATTCAAGAAAATTAGTTCAAGGAAAAGACTCCTATGGATGGATCCCTAACGGCGCGAGCCATGCTAAGATTAATCGCACACTGATTCTGAAAATAATGTGGCAGCCATCCACACAGCTAGCTGCAGGATTACACTTTCAATGTAAATATTGGGTTTCATTTCAGTTAAAAACCAAAGGCATGGAAACCTCAAGCTTTTCTGAAAAAAAGGAAAAATGTTGCATATTATTAAGGTTGCTAGACGACAGGTGCCATGATTTATGGAGCAATGATAAGTAGGGGTGGAGTCGCTGTGGCTAGACCACACCTTCATTAATCGCTCTTTTCGAATGAGGACACAAGTTAAATCAGAAGGTCTTACCTGCTATCGCTAAGCTCCGCTAACCAGTCATCCAATCACCACCTGACACACTGGCCGTCAGCCAGTCATACAAAAGCTGTGGACCTTTCTCTCTCTGCTCAGGATCATGAAGATTTGGTCATCTGCGCCTTTCACCAAATGCTCTGATCTGTAGTTTCCCTCCCACCAATAAATTCTCATCCATGAGCTCCATTCCTCACTAGGCTGCCAATGTCCAGGAAATTTTCTGTAATTGGGATTATTTTAGTCCAATGGAGCATGCCTGTTCCTCCTGTTCACAAACGTCTAATTGCCTTCATCTTTTCTTCATTGAACAGAGAAAGACCACTTTGCTCTTGTTTGGTTCTCATCAATAATGCACACAGCGCTGATGCTGTATTTACGTCGGATTGCATGTTCACCGTGTGTTATGAATAGTGATCAGTATTCAATATTTCACTCTTTAAGACCTGATTTCATCCCACTGCATTAGATAGCACAGGGCCAATGCACAGTATTAGACTAATCGTTGACTGTATTGTAGATTTATGAGGCCGGCTCCTGCTCCATACCGAGTGACAGATCACTTTAAAAAGAGGAAATGCTGTGTGGCTCTCTTTCATATATCTCAGTCATTGTGGTAGTTTGGAGGATCCCCGTAAACCCGGTTTATCATCTCATTGTTAGTCATGAATTATGATTTTGACACATCTTTTACCACCTTTGAATATGAATACTTCTGTGGGTTTTTTTCTAAACCAGTGTTATGACTGACCATTTGTGTTCTGTTTGTTTTGATTCCTGCACTGACAGCTTTTCCTCTCCTCCCCTCTCCTGCAGTGGCAATCAATGTGTGTGTGTGTGTGTGTGAGAGATGAACTGCAGGTGTGTGTGTGCCGCCAAATGTCCATGTGACCGGGTTGCTGCAGGCTGATTGGCGGGCTGATGACTTTTATTCACCACCTGACACCAAACTTGGGCCCCCTTTGCTCTTCCATCCCCAACTTGCCAGCCGGGTGAAAAGTGTTGTCGTAGCAGTGACGTGTGAAACCTTTGCAGCAGCCTAGCATGTTCTAAAAGCGTGCAAATTGCGTTTTGTCTTTGTAGCAGTAGTAGGAGGGAGCAGCCATTTATTTTTCTGTGCCATGTTTTCTCTTGTTTTTGGTTAGGAGTTAGGTTATCTATTATCTTTTATTTTATATTTATTTCTTTGAGGAAAGATAGGGATTTTGGTTTCGTTTTGTTTGTTGTTTTGGCATTGCTCACCTTCGAAACTAAATAAAAAAAACTGCTACTTTGTCCTTTGACCTTGATGTTGGCTGGCTTTCTTGGGAGTGGGAAGGGCGGGGGCTTTCTCTCTATCGTGTGTGGCCCTGGTTCCCCTAGGCTACGGCCATAACACCAGGTACATGAAGTCATATAGTAGTCATCATCCTCAAAGATTTATCCCTTAGCGCTCATATCTAAATATATCTTATCTCACACAAAACTAATTAATGTGCCTCTGATAGCCTCTGATTTGCAAATTGCTTCTTTTAGTGCAAAAACTTATCACCACCTAATCAAATGATTTGAGGCTGGCTCTTGAAGAAAACTGTTCACTGGGCTGGAGTATGTTGGAGGTGGACACATTCTCACTGCATCAGTTTTTTGTAAATATCAGTGTGCATTTGGAAAATGCATATGGATGGCTTTAGAATTTAAGTGTTGTTTATACATTTGATCCTGAATCTAACATCTTTTGTTTCTACCAGAAATGATCTCTCTCTCTGAGTCAGTCTGCTACATGGCTGGACAGAGCCTTGCACAGCATGTTGTTTAACGTATATGGACAGTTTTATTGTTGATAATGATAATTGAGTAATTCCGGTTTATATTTTTGACATCCATCTGCTCAGTTGTTTATTCATGTACATTTGTAAGACATGCATTATGCTTCTGTTGTGTGTTTCGGAGCAAATACAAATTTGGTGGATTTGTTGAGCCAGCCTCGGAATGAGGAGTAGGGACAGCACAGTTGCTAGGTGGGCGGGTGTTTACTTAAACGTAAAGTACAAAGTGAAGGCGGCAGGGTAAAAACGGTTGTATATTGTTTCTTGGATTGCACAAATAATTGGTTTTGTTGTTCAGGTATGAGTACTTGGTTCAGTGATATCCATGTCCATGTGTAATGGGAAGACCAGTATTCGAAATAGTTCACAGTAGACTGTCGGTTCTTCAACGCAGCATCTCAGGTTCCTGCCAACCCCCCACAGGTCCAATGGCCCTGATTAACCTGTGGCATCGTGGCTGCCTTTTTCTTTGTCTCTGCCTGGTTGCCATATGGGCCTCTCTCTGTGACTCTGAGATAGGAAATACAGCCACAATTTTAAAGGTTATTCCATTTCGAGCATGTTTAGTGACCGTTTTAATTGTTTTGCCATACATAGCTTTCCTTTCTCCTTTGTCTGGTCGTGCTGGTATCTTTTTCTGCTGCTTGGGAATTAAAGTTTACCTCCGATATTGTGGCTGATCAAACTGTTGGGCTGGGGTAGCCTGTGCACCTTTTCATTAATGTATGTCATTTTAATTGTAAGCTGGACTGACTGAAATGACAATCATAGCCAGCTTACAGTGGAGACTATAGTAGGCACGCTAGAGTGGTTCCCCTCACTGATTGTTGTGTTAAAGTAATGATGTGTTGTTTGTGAATGATTTGTTCATTTTGAACTCATCTTTTGTATGACTTGGGAGTAACAAGTCATCTCAGTGAGTGATTTGATTTTTTTTCCCTGGTCCGCGACTGCGCGCCACAGGTTCAGATTCATTCACAAACAGGTCTTTCTGCAACATATTCTCTGTGTCGGAATGGCTGGTTCGTTACTGGTGAGGAGAGCTATCTGATGTTAGCACTATGTAGCTATGGGATGGATGTTTAATTTGCCTTTCCGTTGGAACGAATTCATACACTACAGGTCTTCAGTGACCAGGTAGGCTAAAGTGAATAGCCGTCACAGAATGAGAATGTTTTAATGATAGCTCTCCTACCAGCAAATGAAGTAATCAGTAATTTCAACTTCAGTAGGCTATGGCCCAAAAGGGTGCTCAATAGTTTAACAAAAGCAAACTTGTATTATATGCCAAGTGAAGTAAACCATGTTGCTCTTTGAAAGCCGTGCTTTTTCAGTCATTACTCAAATGACAGCTACAGCGCCACACTGGTTCCGATGAACAAAATGAACAAATGACTTAAAAAAAGATTTGTTCATTTTACTGACCTGAGTCAGTAAAAAGATCTGAACTTCCCATCACTATGTTAAAGCACACGGGGACACAGTCTGCAGTTTCCCATTGCCATGAGCATGTGTGGTGGGTCAGTTGTTGCACTACTGGAAGATTGCCTTAAGTAGGCTGCCTCCCTGCTGCTGGCTTCTGCCCACTCTTCTTTTTTTTCTTATTGGTAAGTTTTTAAATAATTGGAGGTATTTAGATAGTCTTATTGTACTTTGTAAAAGAGTTGTTATTGTTAAACCTTGTAAAACCTTGCTACGTTTTCAATATTTGACTCATTGTTCCTGTTTTACCAACCAGCCTCTCCACAGAAGCTTCCAGTTTTTAATAAATCAATTTACAATGAATAAATTGGCTTTCTTTTGGAACCACGTCTATCTTGCTTCAGTTGTTGGATCTGTATAGCCTTTCAAGTAACTGAGGTCTTAGCCCAGATTCAAACAAGATATTTCCTGGGGTGAAATTCCCCAGGTGGCATTGTCAGGCAGTCAGGTTCTTGAGATCTCTATTCACGTAGGCCCCACCACACATGGAATGTGAGAAAATGCATCAATGAAACTAGCTTAACAATTTTGCTTTGCTTGGGGACAGGTACAATAACTTGATTACATTATCCCTACCCCATCAGCGATGACAGGAAATCATGCGATTGCCTTGATGCATGGTAAGCAGGTCACTCAGAAGTCAACAAAGCAATGCATCATATTGAGACTGGAGAAACAAAACAAGTTTTGATCAATTCATACAAAAAGGTGGGACATTTGGCAGATAAAAAAAAACTAAAGTTTTGTTTTTGTTTTTGTTTTTTTTAATCAATGCTTTTGCAAATTTGTATGTCCCTGTGTGTCCTGGTGGGAGAAGGGTCTAATGAGCATATGCAAAATGAAACATTGAAATGTTGAAGCTGCTTCACCTGTCTAGTAGGTCATTCCTTCCGAAAAAATTGAAGATTTCATAGCAAAAGTAAACAATACAATCATGTCCAGTTACTTTTTGGGGATTTTTTATGTGGGAAATTAATTATATTTGGGTAAACAAGGTAATTTAATGTGGCATAGATAGCAATTCAACATGAAAATGAGAAGAAATCTAAAACACAGTAGACCAGAATATTAAGATGAGAAACTGCTCATTTTCTTTAATATATATATATGTCCAAACAAAACGAGAGAATGGAAAAGTAAAAATTATTTTGGATTTAATTCTGATTTGCAGTGGCCTTTCTTTCTCTCGCACACATATAAATACACAAAAACTGAACTAAAACAAAGAGCTGACATTTAAATAAAGCTGGGTCCTGTCTGTTAAGATAACGTTTTGTACTCTGAAACTCAAATCAAAAGAATAAAGAATCAGAAGTGTTTCCAGGTAAATGAATTTATTTTTTGAAAGACTCATTCCCAGGTACCAGTGACACACATATTCATATGTGGTATTGTAATATCTATCTAAAGAGTTTATAGAGGCAGTCTGGTTCCAGAACAATGGAGCTTGATAACAGAGACAGACATCAGATGTACTGTATGTGTCGCAATCTTAGACTGAAAGGGCAAAAGTTGTTTTTCGACATTTACGGTCGACATTACGTGGTCATGTCATGCTCTCTGCATCATTTGACTGTTCCAGAGTCTGCCCTGAGTTTTCTCTGCCTTGGCTGCATCTGCATCTCCCTGATTAGTTCCCAGCTGCTTGTCAGGGCCCCAGCGTGTTACAAGCTGTGTCTGCAGCCACTGTCTGTCCGTTTTACAAGTTGTCTTGTTCTAACCTATGAGTCTGACAGCCTCAATTTCTGACTTACAGTACATGCAGGTTTTTAAGACTGACTGCTACTGTTCCTTCGCCGGTGTCAGGTTTTTTGCCTCTTTGAAGCCTTAGTTGGACAAGATTTTTTTTCTCTGAGGCAAGTTTGGGTTATTTTAATATTTCTTTTGCCTTTTTGATTATTTTAATCTCCTCTGGAACACCTATTTGTGATGCCACCACCCAGGTAATAATTATAATCCATTTTATACACTGTTTGGTGACACTCGCTAAGCTCCTGCAATTATTCAAGAAACACTTAAAGTGGCTGCTTGACTTTTAAGCTTCTACTATCTGTGAGATTGTAAATGAATGAACATGAAAGAAGCATCTGCTTACCTTCATAGATAATTAAAACTGCAGTGTTCAAATCAAATCAACAAAGTAATACAACAAATAACAAAGTTACATCAAAGCTCTTTACACATAGAGTAGGTCTACACCAAACTCTTCATGGAGTTGTTAAAGAGACCAGACATATCCCTTCAAGTGCAAGCAGTTGGTGACAGTGGCAAAGAAAAACCTCCTTAAAAACTTAAGGACAGCCCGGGAAAAGCCAGTTGAGTCCAGTAATGACTTACATGTAGAACTAAGGCTGTCGCTGACAACATCTACATGAATATTAAAATGACTCATTATAATGATTTTATCTGTACTAAGTACTAATTCTGATAGGAACTCAGAGAACTCAGATAGAAGCTCTGAGTAAGGACCAGGTGGATGATATACTGTAACCAGCAGAATTGGTTTTTCAATTTTCCAGTTTGAATAGGAGAGACAGAGGGCAAGGCTTTCAAAAGATCTATAGCCAGAGTTTGGTCTATGATTTATTAATAAGCTAAAATGAAATATCACAGCCAGCCCTCCTCCTCAACCTATGGTACGAGGAATATAACATGAGTGTGTGGGGGGGTGGGGGGGGTTGATACATTTATACTAACATACTCATTCTGCTAAGGCCAGGTTTCACTGATACAGAATAAAGCCACAATATGATCGGTGATCAGATCATTAACTATCAGGGATTTGGATGATAGTGACCGATCTAATATTCAATATTACACATTTAATTTGTGCAATATTTAGATTGGTGGTAGTTTTCATTTCAAATAAGTACTCGTTTTTACTTTTAGCCTCTTCTGTTTACTTTTGGTTCAATAGATCTATTAGTTTAGGTGGTTGGTGGACAGACATAGTTTTTATTCTATTCTGGGCAGGCAACCGCTCTGACTGAGGCACAGAGAAGAGTGTTAAACTGCAGCTCTGCCCCCTGGTCTGGGGGCAGAGCAGGAGGCCTCCAGACCTCATGTCCTTTTTGGGCGCAATGAAAATAACTCAGTTATAATGATTTAATAACATATAAGTAATACTCTTGCACAGTTGGAATCCCTGGCCCTGCACAAGCTTTTGGAAATTCTGATTTCCCTGCTCTACATATGTGCATTATATGACATTTGAGGAGCAAAAGTTTCATAACAATATATTTCAGTTGAAATTATAATGAAGTGTCTGAAACTGTAAAGAGACAGGCATATGGTGTATTTTAAAATAATATAATACTCTGACTTTTTTTTTTTTGATTATGCTAGGTTTGTACTGGTGTTACACTGTTATTACCAAAGAATATATCACTATCTCTGTAGCATTACGGCCTAATTCAATTCTGCTGAACAGCACATAGACATTAAACCAATCCATCGCATTTTCTCTTTTTTTTTTCGCTGACTCCTCATCTTGTCTTCTCCCGAAGCTTTGATTTGCACAGTCTTTACACTTTCATCCATGTCAGTGAAGAAAGTAAACACAGGGTCAATTTATATTGAAATTTAAATGTCACTGGCTTCGGGTAGAATAATGTTGCAACAAAATGACATATATGAGGAAGGTCATTTTAACATGCATATAAACAAACTATAACAAACTGAAATGAAAGAAATCAACTGTTTGGTTAATTCACAAAAAAATTATTTACAAAGTTAGAATTCAGACAAAAATTTTAATATTTGGCAATCCTCAGACTGTTCAGGGATTAGAAAATATTTTCAAATGAAAACTTCAAAATCTCTTATTTACAGTTATTTATGAAGTTATTTGTTTCTTTCTTTTCTTGTTTTTTTTCCAAGAGCAGAAAAGCTTTACCAAAGTTTTGAGTTTTCTCACATGTACCTCATTTATTGCAAAATGGAAGCAATATGGACCACAAGGACTGACTAGAACAGGCTATCAGGCCAAACAAAGTAACAGAAAAGAAGGACCTTGGTCACGGAGATGACGAAGAACCTGAGATTCAGAAGTTCTCCACAGGGATCACAGCAGGACGGCCATATCAATCAGGCCTTTGTGGCATGAAAGAGCATGAGATTCTCTAGTGTGATGGGACCTAAATTAAACATAGAACATAGCATTTAAAGTCTTATGGTTAACCTGTACACTCTCTGTCATCAACTCAGAATTTGGGATTTCAGCTCTTCAAAGTATATCTTATGGTTTGCTAAAGCCTCTCTGGCTAAATTGTATGTCAGTCTGTTTGTGCCAAAGGAGACATTTGAATAATGTTACATACAGTTTCAAGAAATATGTGAACTCAGCCTGTTGAAATTACTTTATCACTTACTTTCACTAACAGTATTGTCAAACAAAATGTGCTTATGCTGATACGGCTCTTTCACGGCTTTTGTAATGACACCCATTAGACAGTCACAGCAGTGGTGGAAAAAGACAGTGGACTGATTAAACCTCCTTTGGCAGTGAAAACTTCGAGCACACTCTTCCATCAGCTGCTGATCTGATTCCATTCAGGGGGTTTCTGAGCCTTCTTCTCTACACAGATGTTCCATCTACAGACAGTTTGTTTAACTGTGGACTGATAAGTATCTAAAGTCTTTCAGATTACTTTTTTATAAATCCGTTATCATCTTCATGCTAATCAGTTTCAGGATCCCAGGTCTTTTGAAAGCCCTGGGGGGGGGTTCATACCAGCAGATGTTTCTTGTGTTGATGATAAAGCAGAAAATAAATTTGCCTCACATTTCAGGCGTTCACTTATACAGCAAAAAATCCAAAAGGAAAACACAGTAGTTTCTTTATAGACATAATAGACTGAAATACATTGCAGACACTGGTTGGAAATTTGCACATCAAAATCATGTCAAAATTAGGAGGTATTTAACAGCCCTTTCCTTTACACAAGCGGGTAGTTTTTATTAACACAATGCTGTCCTATGTACAAAGCTGATACATGGCTGCATCCCCTGCTTAGTTCAGGGCAGAATCTTTTTCCCCAGCCAACTGCGTGCCCTGCCCTCTTCTCATGGGTGCATTGGGGGACCTGATCATCACCCCACAGATCAAAAGGTTGGAGTATAATGTCAAAGTTAAATGCTTGTGGGATAAGGGCTGTGTGTCTTGTATTAGGGCAGTCAGTCAGCTGCCCTGGTGTCCAGGCTGCTAATAAACTGCCAGGAGGCTGAGCCATACTTCCAATTCACTGAGCCTTGCCTCCATTAGGGCAAATAAACTACATGCACCATTATCGCTAAATGAGGCAGGGAAATAACTATAGATGAGAAGGAAAGAGCAGGTCTAGGAAGGAGAGAGTGGAGCTATCATAAATTGGTAAAATAAAGTAATCTAAATAATGCTGGAATGCTAGCAGGATTTTACTTTGACAAGCATTGGTGATGACTGTGTTAGTATGTAATCCAATAAGTTTGACAGGGAAAATTGTAGTGGATCAATACAAGTCATTTTTCTAAAATGCCAGTATGACTGAATGTATGTATTTTAATTGTCTACATCTGCATAAATATTTACTTGACATCAATGTGCCGGTTTGATACTTTGATGAGTAGTTGGCAGGTTAGTGTGGAGGTGGTTTTTTTTTTCTGAACCCGACCAGCTCAGCAGCCCGGTTGATAACCCAAAACACGGACTTTGATCGAGGCCACATCTAACCTACCTACCTATTTGAGGCTCAAGGGGGGAAGATTTTAGCATGACAATAATGTTTCATGGTCTAGTTATTGGCTAATGTGGCTCCCAGAAGACCAAAACCTGTGCTACCAATACCGTCTACTTATGGAACATCCTCTCTGTTTGGCTTCGCCCTGGAGAAGACATACGTACACACCAATGGACATGCAAGGCTTCTTCAAACATACAACAGTGTATTAATTAGTCTACCAAGTTATGACGGTTTTGTTTTTCTATCCCTGACACAAGAAAACAAGTTAATCAGTCAGTGGGCTGAAATGACACTTGTGTTGCATTTAAATTAACAAAAAGAATAGAATAGACTTTAGGCCCTTATTTAGACAACCTGTGATTTTACTCAAGAAAAAACTATTGAATCCGTTGAATGTGATCTGCCATATGTTGTCAAAATGCTGATAGTCTTCATTTCAGGTGGCCTTTTCCACCAAAGACAATTTACATGTCATCAGTGGAAATGCTCAGGTGTGAATACTAAAATCAAAAAAGGCTGAATTTGCTGCTTACAGGGACACACAGGGGACAAAGGAGAAAAACATGGCTGTAACTGTTTTTGTGTCGACAGACCATCATGCTGACTGTCATATTAAATGCATTAAAGTAATTAAGAGATAATATGTTGTTTATTGTTGCTACAGCTCCACCTGCAGTAGTTATGCTGTTGACAATTATACTTCCTGTTGGTGGAATTTTCCGGGTAAACACATGACCGATTGTTGTTGTCCACACACACACATAAAAAGTCTGTTTGAGTCTCAGGGACATAGCCGTAGAATTCTTATTTTCCATCAACCTTCGCACGCATTTAAACTGTTTCTCTTTCTCTCACCCACATTGTTGTTTCTTCATCATTTCCTAGCAGCTTGCAATGCTGTTAAAAAAAAGTATTCTGTTTGTTCAAGGTCGCCCTTAAATAGAGAGAATGCAACAGGTGTGCTACAATAACTGCTTAAATATCCTGTGCTCTGTCAAAGCTGCTCGATTTTTCAAGTTTGTTTCCCCAACCAAATTTTTTTGGACCCACAAAAAAGATTTTGAAGCCCATGTCTCAGTTAGATCTTTACTGTGGAGGCTGCTTGAGCTTTTGTCACCATGCATATGCAGATTTTGTGGGTGAGTGAGGGAGAGTGTTTTAGTGAGGCTTCATAAATGCCCTTTCTCCAACATTACCAAGCAATGAAAAAAGGGGACATCTACAGGGTTTATACTGTATTACGTAAGTGATGGTCTCACCTTCGCTATTCAGTGATATTTGTATGATAATGAAATTATAATTCACAGACATGCTGACTTTTTGCAGGATGAACTTTTACACTGGGACAAATGCAAGTTTTTCTGCTGGTTTCAGACTGATAAAGTTATCTATTGAAATGGCAAATAATCTTCCATCTATCATTCTGTGTCCCCATGGGTGTGTGGCTCTTTAAATGAGGTATGGTCAGATGCATTCTTGGCACATTGCACAGGGAAGCGATCGAGGAACAAAAAGTTAGTGATGCAGTGATCCATGCTTTTATTATCAAGATTAATACATTTCTCCATCAGTGAGTGTATTTGCCCCTTACACATAGGCAAGGCATTCAAAAATACACATAAGATGTTTGGACAAATCGAGTGGAACATTGTTTGTGGCATAATATTTTACCACCCTCACCATGTATCATAGAAGTCTCTTGATGTCTCTTTGGACGCCCATGAAGCATGAGGCTCTGCAGAGTATTGTTCTTTCTTGTTACCTGGTTACTTGGCCACAGTTTTACAACAGCAGAGCTAATGTTGATGTTTTTAGACATTTTTGCCGGCTTTTGCAAACTCAAATATCCTCTGAATAAAGGTTCCCAGACCCCTTGCAGTGCTACTACAAATTGTGATCTGATGCATCCTCTTTGATTTCATTGTGTTTGAGATGTATCCAGAATGTGAATGCAGTCCACCTGTGGCAAACTGAACCGACTACACACAAACTAATACTGTATCACTTCTAACAATTGCACAGTGCTCAGAGGGAATTGTCCTCCTTTAGGTCATTCATTCAGTAAATACTCTTTCATTTAGCTGTCTTTTCACAACCTCAGGTAACAGGATTTTTACACAGGCTTGAATATGTGTCATGGCTCATGAGTAATACCCTTAAATACTTTGAGGAGGACAGTTTTCAGAGAGTTGGGGTGTGGGGGGTATTACCTGTTATATTTTTTAACTGTATTGCTCATGACTTTGTGCATCAATGAAAAGCTTCTACTTTAGACATCTGGGTCTCCTAAACCTTCTTCCAAGAGCAGGCATAGACACAAGTGAGCTGATACTTTATTGCAGGCTCTGAGGTATTTTCCTTGGCTGTGCTGCTGCAGTGTCTTGGTGACTTGCCATGTGTCCTGATGGGAGTAGAGATACAGAAGAAAGTGGGGTGTTGATGTGATGCACTGAAATATGGGTGCCAAGAGTTAGTGCCCTAAAATTATGCCATGCCCTATATTCATGTTCCACTTCTTTTTCTTTTTCTTTTTTTTTTTTTTGTTCTTTTGTTTTTCTGACAAAATAGACATTCTGGTTTGTTCTGTAAAGCACAGCAGCTACTTTACTGTGGTGGGTCTATTTATAGCCATAGGTATCTGCTCCATCTATTGTCTCCAACATAAGAGATAGTGTCACTGTCAACAAGCCAGAATCAAAGTCATTGAATAAAGTTTGTGCAACCAGCAAAAAAGAAAGTTTTCGAATTACCACAAAAATCTGAGTGTATATTAGACCTGTCATTTTGATGAATTCTGCACTTTCCCATCAAACTACCCGGGGTGCTGGATCCTGACACAATGCAAACAGTTCACTCATTCTTAAGAGCCATAACTATAATTTCAACAATGATTAAAACTTCTCCCTGCTAACAAGTCCCCCTGGACCACTGGCTCCTTCCCCCTCACAGAAGGTCTCCATCCAAAACACCCAGTAACAGGGGCAAAGGGAATCATCTTGTTAACAAGCCAGGTAGGAAAGTTAACGCCTTCAGGTCTGCATTTTTAATTAGATTGCAGGATGACATCAATGTGACGGAGGCCTGTTTTTGAAGCAGTTTCCTAAAAGTAGCACACTATTATTTTAAAAATCCAAATTTCTCACAGGATCATGCAAAAATAACTTTAAACGTACAACGTAAAGCTGAAGCAAGCGATACATTTTTTAGCACATTGTCAGTAACAATTTTTCCATGTAAAACAAGCAACTGAATTAAAGATTAAAATAATTTCATAAATAAAGAAATATAAGATGTTATAAAGCGAGATGGCATTTTAAGTCCTGTATGTTTGTGCATACAGCACTAATGCGGTGTTTAATTGCAGATGGTTATGGATCGTAATGTGATAGATGTCCACAGTGAATTCATCTTAAAAGAGAGATTGATCTGCTCCTGGAAGTATATTTGAGCCGCTCTATTCATATTGTGATGTCCCTGACAATACTAAGTTTCCTCTAAAGGAAAGCTCTCTATGGGCCATGTGTTTAAAGGGATGAAGGTGGAAAAATGTGCTTGATGCCATCCGTTAATACATGATAATGTATTCTTTCTGATCCAACTCCATATCGAAGTGTGCTGGACTGGCCACAGAAACACCAAAGTGTGCTTGGGGGATGGCAGAGGTCTGGGCTAACTGTGCACTGTGATAATGATGTGTTTATTCACGGGACTACGCATTTCTGACAAAACCAAGCAAGTTGTGGAAGTTTTCAGACAGGCTCAGAGCAAGGATAGAGAACCAAATTTACTTTTACAGTGCTTATTATCTGTGCAATGGAAGAAGTTTGGAATGACTAGGACTGTGTCAGGGACGATGGGTGTTGGAGAGGGACCAAAAACCCAGACGTAACTCTGGAGCCCAACTCAGACTATTCATTGCTCCTGATCATCAAAAGAGAAATCTGGCCCTGACCTTGGCAAGCACAGCCCAGATAATGTGGTAATGGCTCATCAAGATCATCTTAAATATGTGCTAAATAGGTGCTAAGACCTCGATGGTATTTTTTTCCAGTCCCTGTTAACAGTAGAAAGCTGACACTTTTAAATAAGTGAGGTGGTGAATCTTAGTAAATATTCTGTAGTTAGTAATAAGACATAAGATAATCTTTCATTAGTCCCCCAGATGGGGAAATTCACTTGTTACGGCAGCAAGGTCCAGAAATGTAACCAAAAATATTAAAAAAAATAGAGACACTACATATAAGTTCATAACATTGTTATAATCTTGTAGTCTGCACATGTTTGAATTTAGAGAAAGGATCTTGTTGGTGGGTATTTGCAGGCGTAGGCACACACAAGTTGCCTGGGCTGTAATTCTCAGTTGCTGTGCGCTGTGGCAGTGAAGAAAAGTGAACCACCAGAGGTCGTACGATCATAACTATGATAATAATGAAATAAATTGAAGTTTGACAGGGTTAAATATGAAAGCCTTGCTTTGGTGGGCCCTCTGCACAGTGAACGGATCAGGGGGACGTTTTTAGAGAGCTCTAATGCAGCCTTGTAACTTAGATCTCCACATCCACGATTCTGAAGTGTGCCATTATCAGTTACATAGTGTGCACACTGACATGATGTGTCCTGTATGCTCACATATGTTCTTGGTTTTGTGTGGAGGTGATGATATCCCCAGCCTCTTGTCACCTTATTCTGCAGAAGTGCACTTTAAAACTTGATTGCTGTGAGGAGGATGTATGTATCTTGTACGAGTCACCCTTCATTCCTGGAAGGGAGCATTATGAGATAATTGATAGAGAATTCAAAATATAGTCAGCAACACAACTTCAAGGGCAGAGCCATACAGTTGCTTTTTACTGAACCCAAATTTCAAACAGGAATGCATACATTTAGAACAAGAAAAAAAAAGAAATGTTTTACAAAAAGGGCACTTATCTTGTCAAAGGCTGAAAGGGTGGTACTTGGTGGTGGGTGGTGATGATGCCAATCTATGCATGCTACTGCCTTTTTGCAACAGTGGCTAAATGGAAACACTTTGAGTTAAAAGCATATGACAGCCTGCTCCAGTTTGCCAAAGAACATTCAAAACACCCTGATGGGAAAGCAAATATTCAACCCTTTGGGACAAACCCTAATGATGGTGTCTGGTCAACAGGAACTGCTTGTCACCTGGGTAACAGCATCCCGCCGTGAACGTTGTGAGGAGAGAGACCAGGACTGAGGTGAGGACAGAGAGTTGTAGAGCACGACAATGACCCTGAAGCTGAGAGCCTGCAGGGCTTCTCCCGCCATTGTGCTCGAGACAAAGAGACACTGCAAACATGGCTTCAAATGAACGCTTTCTCCATATGTATCTGTTAAAATGTTTAAAAAAAACAAAACCCATTTATATCATATCAAACATCCGGACACCAACCAAAAAATCTGCTCCAAAAATAAGTCAGCATCAAAATATGTGATGTAAGTTGCTGCTGGTGTCAAAATGTGTTTTGTTGCAATTGCAATGGTGTGTGTTTGTTTCCAGACTTTCCGGTGGGTAAGAACATAATCTACATATTTATAACTCTGTTTGATATCATTAATTTTATCTTTGATATATGCATTGGTGTGTGTGTGTTTCCGATTGATGTGCATTATGCTTCATCTCAGCATAAACTGATAGCAAAGATTAAAGGAAAATGGAGATTCAGCAGAATGAGCTTAGAGTTGGTTCGCACGTAAGCAAGATAAGTCAAAACAAAAACCCATACACACATGCACACACACACTCACATGCCCCCACACATACACACACACACAAGAAGCAAGTTAATCTTTTTCACATTTGTTTCATCTGGCTGATCTGTTGATTTGTGTTCATGTAAAACTGAGTCACTGCAGATGCCAGATAACCCTTGGCTTCTATCTCTCTCTCTTTCTCAAATTTAAATGAGCTTCATCAGCATGAAGTGTTTTTTCCACATCTGTTTTCCAGCTAACATGGTGACAGTCTTCAAGAACGATAAGCATTGAGTGAAATGCTATCATAAAATTAAAATCAATAAGTCAACAAGCAATTTATTATGGTTTGTCTCTCCTGTCTCCGGTAAACACAACAGGTTATGTGTGTTTGTGTCCTCTTTCACCATGCTTCTCTCCCTCCCTGTCTGAGACTTGTCGACTTATTGCACACAGTGGTATCCATCACACGTAAGCACCGTATGATATCCTCAGACAGGGTTGGTCGTATGAGCCTTATCTAGACGAAGCCACTTACACAAAGTACATTTTAAATGAGACACCGAAGTGTTTTTCCTTACGTTTGGCTGGCGCCGTGCATGTTTAACCCATGAGGTCTTAAGCAGTCTGCTCATCGTGATTATGTGGCCCATTTATCGGGCCAATCTCCTCCAGCCAGGGCAGATGATGGCCTTGACCAGTCTGGGATATACGTGAAGTCTCTGAGGGCTATAAATATTAATTAACTGGTATTTATCAGCAATATAAAGTTTATTTGCATAAAGGTTTTAAGAAAATATATTGTAGCCATGTTGTTTATAGCAATGAATTGCAGGGGTGCAGTGTGCGTGTGCGTGTGCCTGCGCATGTGCCTGTGCGTGCGTGTGTGTGGTTGTGTGTGTATGTGTGTATGTACTCACGTACTTCATAACTGCAGTAAATTACTTCACTACATGTAAAGTCAGGGTCATCACTGGGTAAGGGCATATAATGAAGTTGTGATGAACTGGGTGGGAACACAACAAATAAAAGGAATTGCGACAGCAGCTGGAGTCTGCAGCTGCTGATTGGATGCACCGCCCGCTGACCACAGCCAAGTATGACAACTCAAACACACCTGCCATGTTGTGTAATCAACAGACTAAATGCTAAGCAGTAAAATACAAAGGGTGAGACCTTCAGCTGTGATTGGGAGCTAGCAGTGAAGCTGGATTTGGAGCAGATTTTGGAGAACTTGACGATGCATTAAACTCTGTGTGAAACAGCATCAAAATCTACTGCTGCTACTTTCCTGCTTCTTTATTCCTTTAAGTCTGAAAGAAAAAGTAGCTGCTTGATTTGTGTATCACTCTTTGAACTATTTTGTCCCATTTTTAGTCGGCAGGCTCAGTAAAAGAAACATCTCTCTCTGTAATGTAATGTAGTTCAACAGCACCGCACGTTGCATCCTCTAAGATGATCACACAGTTGATTCAACAACTGTGTTCAACAATTAATAATATTAAAATAGCAGAGCTGCTCTATTAAACTGAATCAGTTTTCGAAATGATCACATTCCATTATAACTTAAAAGCAAAGGCTAAAAAGTAGAAATTATTGGTTTCTTTCTGTCATTCTCACCTGGGAACAGCACATAGCAATCAAATAGCAGTGTACACACACCATCCACTTTATTAGGTATACTATATTATTACCAGGCTGGATGTGCTGTTGATATTTAGAACTGCCTTAATTCTTCATTGCATAGATTCAACAAGGTGCTGAAAACATTCCTCGGAGATTCTGGTCCATATCAAAGTGATGATGGTATCAAACAGTTCCTGCTAAGTAAATCCATGTGATTGGCTGATTTGCTAATTGTAGTCATGAGCATAGTGAGTGTATTAGTAGTTTTATCGTGTTATTGTTCATTCATTCATTCATTCATCTTCTACCAATTATCCGTTTCCTGGTTGCGGGGGATCTGGAGCCAGTCCCAGCTCACATTGGGCGAGGACGGGGTACACCCTGGACAGGTCGCCAGTCCATCGCAGGGCCAACATACAGAGACAGAGATGAACAACCACTCACAGTAACACTCAGACCTACGGACAATTTATAGTCACCAATTAAACTAAACATGATGTCTTTGGACAATGGGAGGAAACTGGAGTACCCAGAGTAAACCCACGCAAGCATGAGGAAACATGCAAACTCCACACAAAAAGACCCCAAGCCCAAGAACCGAACCCGCGACCTTTTTGTTATGGAGCAACAGTGCTAAGCACTATGCCACCATATTATCATATCATATTTAATCCCCTCCTCTTTTAATATTTAAACTGCACTAGAGATACCTGTCTCTGTACATTCATCACCATTGCCCTCATCCTCATTCTTATTCTCACTCCCATCCTCCTCATCAGTCTCACTTTCTCCTGTCAAGTATCCTTGCAGGTTGTTGCCTTCATCACTTGATGATTCTAATCCATTTTCACTATCCTTAGCTGGAAGTGTGATTTCTAACCTCTTCCTTCTTAAAGGGGCATAGAATGAGGCTGATTTGATGCTGTAAATTTAGGATTATGTGTGGAAATTATAAGCAAACAAGACAAAGTTCACTATAATAGTAGACTACTGCAGTACAGTAGTACACTAATAACCTGAACTTTAATTTACTGCAACCAAAATCAAAGTTGTAGAGATCAAAGCAAAATTATGATGAATGGTGTGCTTTTGAACATTATATATATCTAAATACACATGACCAAAATTTCATGCTGCCATGCTGATTCCATAATGGTACACAGTTGTCTTAAGGCAGCAGTTGCATTTCAAAAGGTTTCAATTATTTAATTAGCAAATAAATTGCATGAAACTATCAAAAATTAAGGTTTACACATATATTAGAGTGGACATATTTTTGCCTGATGGAAAAAGGCCAGGAAAAGAGGTTTTGAGACAACTTTTGTGGATCAAAATAGCAAAGCTCTTTGCCCTGAAAGAGTCCGCAAAAAAGATTAAAGCAACTCTTGCTTGACTGAGAAAAAAAATTAAAGCATCGTTATTGGTTCATTGTGGTCTTCCCTCTTTTTTAAAGTACTGCATCTTTCAAAGAGATGCATTGTGGAGATGTGACGGGCCAAAAATGGAGGGTTAAGCATGTATCACACTAATATTTACTCAGTACATTTCAACTAATGCATTTCACATGTCTTGTCATGGAACTTGTCTTGAGTGCAGTTCTCCACCTCTCCATTTTAATTTCCACTATTTAAAAAGAGAAGAGTGTGAACCCTCACTCGGTCCTTCAGTAGTTAATGATTTAGTTAGTCAATATTTCATCAAAAGAAAGAGCTCCTAAATTGCCACAGGGCAATTTAGCAGCACTGTAGCTACTACATACATGAACACAGTACCATGTGTTCATGGTACAACGGCAGCAGGTTGCAGACGGTGTGATTTATGAAGTTCCTGGTAGCGAATTCTTGGGTGGTACAACACCTGTCTTTGTGTCAAGAGAGGAAACCATGGATGTTTTGTCTGCAGAGGAGTGCTCCAAATGCTGGATAAAAGAAAAAAAAGAAAGAAATAAAGCAAGTTTTATTCAAAAGCACAAATAACTAGAGCTGACCTTTGGAAAAGGCCATATAATACTTGCAGTAAGTTTTGCTGCTTAACTGCTTGCTTTGAAAAAAAGTTTAACTAATAAAAATCAATCAAATCTATGCAGAATGTACAGTAGATATAGGTTAATTAAACCTGCCCTGAGTTTTATTATAAATGAACAAATTTTCTTGGAAACAAATGATTTTTTTAAATGGTTTTAATATTTCTTGCCTGTGCAGCCAACCTAAACAAAGAAATTTTGACAAAAATTTTCACCCCCTTGACTTTTACACAGTATAGCAGATCCAAATAGAGAAAATGTCAAATTCATCATAGTTTTTTTATTTCTTTATATTCGACACAAATCTGAGTAAAATTTAAGTATAATTATGCTTCAATCAGAATCTCATGTCTGTGTCTGTGTGTGTCTTCATAAACAGTTTACAGGATATTTCAATCAATTTTTATCTATTGACCAAAAATAAATGGCTTCAAATTAATGCTTTTTCCATAGGTATCTGTTAAAATGTTTAAAAAAAAACCATTTATATCAAGTCAGTGTCACATTCAGCCTATAGTGGGATATTTGAATTTATGTAGTGCTTCTATGTCATTAATATGATATTAATAGGTTTTTACTCTTTTTTTGTGTCACATGCAAAATACTAGATGTCTAGATGACACTTGCATCTCCAAGACATGAGAAGTGTGTTACACGGGCTGTGTCTAAAAGAAAATTCTAACCTTCCCTGACGAACACACACACACAACACACAGGCAAGATTCAAGATTTGAGATTTCTTTATTGTCATTCCGTGTGAGTGGGCTGATTCCTCCCAAAGTCAGCAATGACTTCTTTTGTCTTGTCGACGTTCAGGTCCAGGTTGTGTATGGTGCACCAGTCTGTAACGGTTACCACAGTTAAGTATATTGATGATAATTTAATATTAAGCCAGTATCAGTAAAATCCAGGAACGGCCACAGAACCGGAAAACATGTATTAGCAGAGAAACCAAACACATTCACAACTGGGTTGTTTGACTTTGGATGTATTGTACACAAGATAATAAACATAAAATCACAGACCTTGCCTAAGACAGCTTCCTAGTGTGCACAACCGCACAATAAATGGGCCCAGAAAAAAATTGTGTCCCCTTTGGTAGTTTCCTCACAAAAAATAATGAGCAAAGTTCAATGTCCAGTGTGCCCTTCTCCTTTATGGAAAGGAGCTAAGGTCTCTTTTGTATGTGTGTGTGTGTGTGTGTTCTTGTGACGTCTGTGTTCGAACTACCCGGGTACATTTTTGAGTGTCAGTCTTATCTGTTTGTGAATGAAGAGATCGATGATGCTGTCTTCTGCAGATGGATCCTGCGGCTGGCCACATTGCGTTGCTGGTTCCTCCACTGTCAAATCTTCACACTATGCTGGCTCGCTACTGAACAATAAGTTCAGGTCCCGAATAACCCGGTTTGGGTAAAAAAAAACAATCTATGCACACAGCGCAGAATGCATAAATCTCAATCTTTTTTCTCTTTATTGATCTCCTTAACTCATTACTGTCATTCAAACTTTCTTTTCAAGTATATCAACTATCAAGGATATACAACACTAATCATTATGAAATGAATAGATACACATCACATCACGCAAGATATTTTAGTGCCAATGAGCAATCAAACCATATACTCTTATTTCACAACATCCATCTAAACACACAAATTAAATCATAGAATATATCTGAAAACCCCCATTTATGTTTTTAACATTTTAATGTATTTATGCTTTTTAACCACACTTTAAATATATTTATTTTTCAATCAATCATATATATGGTTAGCGCTGTTGCCCCACAATAATAAGGTCGCAGGTTCGGTTCCCGGGCTGGGGTCTTTTCGGACCTGTGTGGGTTTCCTCCGGGTACTCCAGTTTCCTCCCACCGTCCAAAGACATCATGTTTAGGTTAATTAGTGACTCAAAATTGTCCGTAGGTCTGAGTGTGAGTGTGAGTGGTTGTTGGTCTCTGTCTGTCTCTGTGTGTTGGCCCTGTGATGGACTGGTGACCTGTCCAGGGTGAACCCCGCCCTACCCTGCGACCCGGAAACAGATAAGTGGTTGAAGATAAATGAAAGAATAATTCACCCTTTTCAAACTGTTATGATAAACTGCATTAGCTCTTGTGGATTCATATCAAACATATACATTTTAACCATTAAATGACATAAATCAATCACATCTGACATACGATCAGTAAAAAGGGTAAGTACTCCCTCAATGAAATAACTTTAAACTCAAAGTTAAGTATAACGCACCTTTAATGGTGTGAAACACTATCACTGCTCTGCTAACAGTGCTGTAACGGTAGCTAGCTTAACCAAAGTAGCAGCAGTGTGAAAATAAAGATTAGCATTACAACGCAAGCGATTAACTCAACGCTAACGTAATTAGCAATCTTTTTCCAAACATTCACCACAACTTAAACTGGTCTGCATCTGTGTAGTATCAGACACTTGGTAACAGTATCACAGCTCCGATTGTTGTTGGGTTTTTTTTTTTTTTTAGAAAGAACAGTACAGTATGATCACTTCAGGGAGTCAAACATGGCGCTCGTGTTAGTGTTAGCGTTAGCATTAGCATTTCTTACCGGAGCTAAGCCCCGCTAACAGGTGCGTCCCATTCCACTTCGACCTTTACACAGTGTTTCACCCGGGAATAGTTCTCAGCGGGCGGACTATGTGCTCTCGAGGAAAAACGTCTCCATCCGGAGAAAGTAACCACAGGCTGAGAGTATTCCTCACATCGTACGCGCCAACCTGTGGCGGGACTGGGAATTGCACTACTTTACCAAACCAGTTCAGTAACCTCATCTGGTTACAAATCCACCAGTTGTTTCACTTCACTTCCGGAGAGCCGGTGTTGCTCCCCACACTGAGAAAGTCCAGTATCCAGTTGCACATGGGAGGGCTCGGACCCAGTGGGCCCGACCAGGTGCTGGGGGATTATGGCGTTGAATGCAGAACAGAAGTCCACAAACAACATATGGACATGTCGTGTTTCTCCAGATCTTCCAGGCTCAGTTGAAGTGTATGGGACACAGCGTCTTCAGTAGAGCAGTTAGGGCGGTAAGTGTAACTGTAGTCGGTCGAGTGCTGGAGGTAATATGCAGTGCATTTCCAGACTAATCAATCAATCAGTTAATTAAACAAAGGAATGTTCCCTTGAGAATCTTAATAGTTTCTTCAAAATAGTAATTGAGTCAAAGCTACTCCACCTTTCTCTGGTTCTATCACATGGTGTGGCTGAAAAGAGTTTCAGTGTGTTGGCCTACTTTTAAGAAGGTCCAAACCTTTTTTTTTTTTGTCTTCAGTTATCGTATCTTTCAAACAACATGACTTCTTAATTCATAGGCTTTTGTAGCATTGTCCTATGCTATTGTATTCTGGCAACATGCGCTTGAAAGAGCATCAACCATCCAATCCAATCAATGTAATTCATCCAGTTAATGACTGGGGCTCTGTCTGCAGGTTCAGTCACTGCAGAAAAGGTGAAAACAGACAATGAATTGAAAGTGGCTGCTCTGAATTGCCTCATTTTACATGTAAAACCTCTACAACCTATGCCTGAGTCACAGCTGTATAGCCTGTTATATTCACTTTTAATGGAAACACGGGAATGTGGGTGTTCTACACACCAGTTTATGTGCAATTGAAAATATTGCAAAGAAGCTTTGTCTCACTAAAATGCCATCTCCATTTTAAAGCGTGTTGAAACTGCATTTTTGACATAATCCAGTGGGTTTTATAGAGGTTATATGCACCTGTATGTGAAAATGATCAGATTGGGAGATAAAAGGTTTTTACAGGACATAGTGATGTCATGTTTTATTGCAACCTATGAATGGACCAACTGACAGGAAGGAAAAACTCATTCAAAAGAAACATAACAGCCACTGAAAACATAAGTCAAAAAGGGAGTAGACAATCATTTTTGGGACTCAGAACTGCAGAAGAAAGGCCTGCATTTTAAACTACTTTCAATATAAATAATATATAACACGCATAATGTCAAGGGAAATCTCCCAACTAGGTCGATTACTAATGGACAATATAAATTAAACACATCATTTCTACACATTTAAACTCAACAAAATGACCCAATGACACAGACTTGTTACTTATTCTTGTTATTAGAAGGAATGAGAAACCAAAAATCCTACATTCTAATTTCAGCGGTCACAAACACACCTCAGAGAAACATAAGATATTGTAAATAAGAAACTAGAGTTACGACCTCACGATCCTTTGTCTCCACCAACCAGTAAAGTTACAGGATATGCGATCACAATCTCCCCTCCCTGAGTTTACAGCGTCGATTAACACCATTGTCGCCAACGAATGAATGACTTTATTTCAAACCATAAGCAGATTTAATACAAAGAGGACACAACCTATAGAGTCCGAAAAGAAATAGGTAGAAGTAGAACATACATACCCGATCCACTTCTGACATTTTTCTAATAAACTCACATACTATTTCAACAAATTCCAAATTGCATATAATACTAATATAGCTACAGTGCTCCCCAATTTTTTTCTGCAACCCCATTTTGAATTAATAAATGACTGTCCCAGTTTATTTACAATTTGATTTTCCACTCAGAGTTACAAAATAAATAGAAATACTAAAACAATGTTTCCTATTCCATATAGCCACAAAAGGTATTATTTCTGTGTAGTTTTTAAATTGATTTATATTTGTGCTTTCCCTCAATTCATTACCCAACCCAATCTCCAAGTCCACTCCATACACTGATATACACATTCTCTTCTTCGTCTTACAGACACATTGTTTTTTTAAAATAAGCTTCTCCTCTTATGTTATAACCCCACTCCCACATTCATAGAACATTTTCTGAATGTTGCCAAAGAGAATTATTTATATATTATTATGTATTCGTGTATGCAAAAGTCTCCACTTTTCCATTTTATTTTTAATGACCATTGCCACATTTGTTGTGTGAAATCAGAAGTTACAAATGTGTTTTGTGAGGTCACAGTGAACCTTGACTGCAAAAATCTGTCATCAGTTCGTCCTTCATCCAGTAAATCGTACATCCAGTCCGAGTAAATATTTGTGTTTGACGTAATGAAATTTCCTCTGGGTGTTTGACAATATCTCCATCACAGGGATGGAGTAGATGGACATATGTGATGACGAGGACCTGAAAACAATCCTGCTCAAGCTTTTGCCATAGAAAGCCCCTTGCCTCAAATTTCAAATTGTCTGTTTTGTCAGCTTGAAAGATCTTCCCAGACTGTCTGTATCCCTTCAAGCTATTGATCATTTTCCTTGGAATCAGATCTCTTTGGTTATGGACTTAGCTGTGAGTGAAATATTTCACAAATGTCAACTAACACCCATTATCCATCATGTAGCTCTCACAGTACTTCCAGAACAGTCGGGGGCTTATCATAATCAGCTAAGATCCAAGTAGAGTGGCACAACAACATTGCAGTATAAAAACAACCTACAATAAACTGGAGCTGAAAACACTTTAAAACAGATGGAAAGCTCTGCCTGCTCAAACTGCACTGCAAGTTAATGTGTTAATTTATTTAAGTAATGTAAGGAGGATTTCTTCATTAGAGGAAAAAAGGCATTGTATATGCATGTCTATTGTCTTATGTTACTGGGCTCAAGAGCCTCAGATGTTTTCCATTCTCCCTGGGGATTTTTTAACCTCATATATTGACATGGGGCTGTTTTTCTAAGAGCTTCCCATTTTATTTCTGATGATTTATGCACACAAGTATTACATGATAGCCAAGAGTTTTGTATGATTCCACTGAGGTCCAGGTGGTGGAAAGTATAAGGATGTTTTATTGTCATTCTGTCACGGGGTGTGATGGGACTGTTCGTTATGACCTTTGTTGAAAGTCTTCCCACTATAGGTAACGTTGAGTGAAACTCTTGCTCCACAGTTCAGAGATGCAGGCGAGGGGAAGCCAGAGGCACTCACCCTGGAAGAGAGGTGTTTCACTCGGCAGGATGCTCTGAAGACAGTGGGTGGACAGGCGATTTCTCCCAAGGGAGCAGGAGCAGTGAAACGCCATGCAGCCACAGGTGGGTGAGATCCAGGAAACACACTGCCAAAACTTGTGGTTGAGGACAAAAGACTGTTGGGATTACTGGGGCAGAAAGGAGGAGAGGTGTTCAGAAGCAAAGTGAGTCGAAACCAGGAAATCAGTCCAAAGTTGGGTACTTGAGGGTCAGGCATAACAAAAAGATAATCTGGCAATGAGTGAGTGGACTGGTGCTGCTGTATGCTGTCTTGGTGTTTAGTAGTGAGGAGGCCTGGTTTGGAGAAACATGTGGGAATGATCACTGCCGAGGAGGAGTGGCCAGTAGGTGCGTTTCCATTACCAAATGTGCAAAACTTAAAGAGCAAAACAAAAACCTGGTTATGGAAATGTGAATGTCAAAAATATCTCAACTATAGCGCCAATGATATGCTCTCATGGGGTTGTTTTTCGGACATGTCAGTATTGCAATATTTTGGAAGTTGGTGATGGAAACACTTTTTCACCTTTTTTTTTTTAAAGCAGGCTTTGGGGTTTATGGAAATATCTACAAACAGAAAAGCACATCGCTCAACACACATTTCTCTCTGGCTTCATTAACAGTACTGAGCTGCAATGCCAATACTGTGCAGTGCTAGCACAGCAACTCACTTAATGGGACACTCTCTCTTGCGGTGAAAGTGAGAAATGACCTCACTAAACAGTGCTTTCTGTCTGTGTTAAAGTATGCGAAGCACAATAGAGTTGATCAGTCTACTCTAACTAAAACATACAGGAAATAAAAATGTTAAAACAGCAAATTTTTTTAATAGCAAAAATTAATATAATAATATGATAATAATAAAGTGGCCAAGTGGGTCCAAGTTGCAGTGTTTGTCGTAGTAGTCCGAAAAACAATATTGACTGCTGCAGCAACTGTGCAGTGAGATGCAGTCTCACAGGAGGGGGGGGCAGAGTCTCATGATAAAGAGGCTATTTTCCTCCACCTGCAGCTGAAAATGTCACTAATCTCAGGTACTGTAAAATGCTGCCAGTGTTCCTTTGTGAAGATTTTCCTGCCCGTTTTAATTCTGCCATACACCTATGGCAGGTAATGAGGACAGAGGGGCCAAAACCAGGACACCTCCAACCCCTCCTCAAAAATTACAGGTGTTGCAGAGAGATGCCTAAGACGACTGAATGCTGGTAAGCAATGAAAATAATTTAGTTTCATTCATTTATTAATTTATCTTGTACCCTTTATCCATTTTTGGGTCATGGGGGGTGCTGGAGCTAATCCCAGCTCACATTGGACAGGTCGCCAGTCCATCGCAGGGCCAACACATAGAGAGAGACAGAGACAAACAACCTACGGACAATTTAGAGTCACCAATCAACCTATGTGATGACATGCCGTCTCGTGATTTTAAGGCTCAGTTTCTGAAAACATGCTGTGAACATTTCTCTCTGGACTGAGAGTTCGAAACTTTCACAGTATTATTAGAGAACCGAGACCCGACATATAATTAAAGAAGACACAGGCTTCTACCTTTACACTATATTGGACCTTTAAAGATACACTCAGTATATCCTGGTGAGCAGTACTGAATGTGTACAGTAATAGCAGTACAGATTTCTAAATGTATGACACCTGAACCCAGGGCACACAGTAATCTAATATGGGTGTAGAGTAAAATCTTTGTTCCCCTTCCTTCCACAAAAAGTAATGTTGGGTACGTAAAGCTGATAACTTGTGTTTTGCTAATTCTACATGTGTATTAATTTTATGTTGTATTGTGACAGTAGCAGAAATGAGACATCATGGAGGAGACAGAGATATTTCATTTAAAAAAGCAATAATTGGGAAGAAGAGGTGCTTAAAGTTTGGAACTGCAACTGCATACGGGACATTGCTTGTAACACTTAGGTGTGGTGTTTGCTGCTCATTCACGTGATGTCCTTCCAAACGGGAATGTGGCCAGATGTGTATGCTAGAGCACACAAAAGGTAGAAGGGAGCCATCTGTCACTGAGATATTAGTTTTCCTTGGGGCCAAATGTAACATTGGGCTTCCACTTATGACTTATGAATGTTATTGCTGCATTATTGATAATACGCTTTGCTTGAACCCTGTTGGTTTCAGGTCCAGAGCAACTATCCTACTAGTTCCCTCATGCAGTGTCCCCCAAGGAAAACAGAGCAAATTTATTTTAATGCAGCCATTGGAGGTCCGTGCTAATCCAAAGTGATGGATGGAGGCATCTGAGGTTAATTGGTAATCCGATTTACTGTGAATTACTTGTATCTGCTTGAGATGGCCTGGTGTGTGTACAGCAACAAACTAATATCACACCTGACCTGCATAAAATGTTGTCACACACATCTTATGTTAGTGTGGCATTTCGAATGAAAGTAGCTTGAAACTTAATCATTAACAAAACTGAGGCGCACAAACGGTTTGGCCATTGCAACTCAGAACACTTGTGTTTTATCAGTAATAAACACCTTTCTGTGTCTGTTCCTGATAGTGAAGTGAATGGGAGGCAGAAAGTACACATACCTCCCTGAGGCATATGGTACTTACACCAGAGGCAATTAATTACATAGCCCTTACCACTACTATGCAGAACTGTCTTGTAATGAAAGTCAGACATATACCTGCTGAGTTGTGTGTGTGTGTCTGTCTTAGCCTTATCTTAATGCGAATAGAGTGGTGGGGTGATGGGAGGATCTGTGAAAACAAAAAGGTAAATGAATAATGCAGGAATTGTGCACACAGATACGCAAACACTGAAAAATCTATGCGTGCAGGCTCAGCATTAAGACAAAAAAATACATTGGGATCCCCAGGGTGTGTTTAGGCGAATGTATCTGTGTGAAACAAAGACACTAACTATATGTGTTATGTCCACAGTTTTCTCCAAAGTTGGGTGGCAGGTAAAGAATTTTTAATGAGCAATTTGTCTCTGTCTGTGACTTTGTCAAATATCAGTTTGATATCACAAAAGCGGCACTATGGGCTGTAAACTGTGGGACTGTGAAGAGGTGGAATTGTCTGTCTTTGTTTTTGGATTTATTTGTTAAAGTCAATGCTCTACTTTGAGACTGAAATCCCCAAACTCCAGAGAGCAAAGCAAATTTTGGGGGAAAAAATTCTAAGGAAGGGACTATTCCAGTATAACTGTTGTAGTATAGCTGATCTATTGCAGCTATAACAATATGTTTGGAACGAAATGTGACTGTTTTATGCTGCAAAGCTGAGCATTCCTCTAACAATTTAGTGATAAAGATGATTGGCTATGTTTCTTTTTCACTGCTTCGGTGCACATTAAAAAAGAAGTTATCTCTCAGACAAAGTATTAAGCCTGGTTGGATGGTTCAGGTAATGTCAGGCTTAAACACACTTATATGTGTTCATTATCCATCAGCGTTGGTCTCTTTGAACCACCAGCATGATCATTCCTCAAACTTGTCTGATCAGATATTCATTTATTATTTATTATTGCAGCAGAGATTCTATAACCTTAATGGATCAGAATTAAATTATATTTCTCTGAACCTGCTAATATGGGCATGTTTACCTGACCAAAAATTAGCATAAAAAATATATGTTGAAAAATAATTTTGCAGCACTGTTTTTTGTGGTGTTTATGTGGGACACACAAAAAAAAAAACCCAATTATCTTGCTGATCAAAGAGTGCTCATATGATATTTTGGAGGGCAATAATGACCGTGTCTTAAATATGTATTCTATCTAACCAAGAAATGAGAGTTCCTGAGTTGCAGTGTTTGGAAGTGGAGACCTTTTGCGCCACAGATCATGATAACATGAGAAAAAGGGTATCCTAAAGGATATAGAGCTAAGAACAAAATGTGAGGTTAAATCACCTCAAACACAAATTATCCGAACCAGGTTCCCAGGTACCCAGGGGTCTCCAAACCCCGACAAATCTAATCCAATAAAAAATTTGTTTCCAGGACGTCTGCAAATAAGTATTGCATGCATGAATGTGTCCATTAGAAGAAATTACTTAAAGAACTTAAAGAATAGATATATTGCCCAAGTGACATCCTGACTGTGGTGTGGGGAAGGAATCAGAAAATCGGCTGTTGCTCCAAGGCATGATGCTGGTGAGGATCACATGGATGGATGAGGGAAGAGGCACAGAGTATAGAAAGAAAGCATGGGATGAGACAAAGGATTGAAGTGGCACAAAAGATCAAGTAAATACTGATCTTATAGGCCAGAGGGATGCATGCAGATTCTGGGCAAGGTGGAGGTGTGGGGGTCAGTTCCTGTCCCTCTAATGCCAGGCTATCATAAAAAGAGTGGAGATGGATGGCGTCACTAAACATTTAACAACTCACAACAGTTAGTATACTGCAGGTAAGATGCTTTTGTTGTTGCCTTTTTTGAAATAGCAAAAGAATATAAAATTTTTAAAAGCTGACTGAAGGTGTCAAAATTAAAGTATGAGTCGAGATAAAAAGAGCTCAGCTGCTGTGCTTTTTAACAGGTGCATTTCCATAAATTAGAGAGCTTTACCTCAACCCGATAGATTTGTGTTATTTTGATGAGGGGGAGATAGCACTCTTTACAACAAATATGAATTTGGAATACTTTGAAAAAACCACAGGGAATCTCTCCTATAATCCACATATTCCATAATGTGTGTGTGGATGGTGACATAAAATAATTCAGCAATGGAGCCCTTAAGTTTTTGGCCAGATTAGATGGATTTGATTTTTTGTGTATCTATTGCTTCACCTGAAATATTCCTCCATTCATGCACAATGATGTACTCCTGTTTGTTTCAGCACTGAAGCACACCCAGGGAATGTTGCAGGCATGAGCCCTAAAAAAACATGAAAATTAGTTGAATGTTTGCAATCAGGCCTCTCGAGGTCCATGGCTTACAGTATGACTTGTGTTTGTGCCACAAAAATATGGAAATATGTTTTAAAAGTCTGTTTGTGAGAGAACGTGGTATCTGATACTCGACTTGTAGGTTATTCTCAGACTGATTTACAGTAAAAATGTGTCAATGGCTTGACATCATTTGAAGCAGATGAGTTATTGTGCATTCCTGCACATTCACTGCAGCAACTGTTGCAAAAAAAATGTGAGTGTATGAGTTTTCTAAGAAGATTTCAGGAATAGGACTTGTGGACATGCAATTCAGAATTTGAGAAGTTATCCCTGTCGGGTTCAATGTGTTGGAGAGAAAAATAAAGTATGTGTGCACTTACTCTGTGAGCTGAAATTTGCTGATACAGTTGTGAGTATTTTATACAAGACAAATTCTCCTTTCACAAGTACATACCTTCATGCAACCGGCCGTTTAAGGATCCACTTGGAGCTGACCAATCAGAGAACACTGAGCTCTGAATGGTCGGGATAAAGTTGCAACTGCTGCACCAGATAACCGTGGTAAAAATCTGCATCAGACTGATCGGTTCGAATGCTGCCTTCACGTGGTATGGGAAAGATGATCCTTTCCATTTGTGAAGTGGAAATTACGAGTGCATTGTGTTCAAGTGCTTTTGTTGTTGTAGTGAAGCGAAACATGGCAGACCCACAGTTTATCCTGACCTGTTACTTGGGTAAAACAGTTTTAGACTTCCTAATTTATCTGCTATAGCAAGAAGAGGATGCATCAAAACGCAAATCCTGGTCCATGAACAACCTTCCATCTCCTTCCCGTTGACAGAGAGTTTGGGCTATGGGCTGGGTCATCTCCTGGTCCCAGTATATCATAGTGTCACTGGCGTACACTACAGAACAAATAAATTCACGTGAGAAAATTGCCTCCGACCGCACAGTACCCTACTGGAGGCTATCCTCAACTGACAAAACAACACTAAGTTTAAATGGCGATGTTATTAAAGTTCTGTATGCCACAGCATTATGTAGGCTACAAACTAACCAACTAATATCAGCAGAGAACTTTTAAATGAATGCAATGCTTACCATTCACAATACTTTTGTTGCTCTCCGCCATGTTGAAAGGTCAAAGTTTATCTCATCTTGGCAGCTCGGGTATCATAAAAATCTTCCAGCTTTCCAGTGGAAATTACAAAGTGAGTGGGTGTTCATGTGCAATTTTGATGTCGGTTTTTGGTATTTACCATAATTACTATAGGACATGAAGGCAGCAGAAGTTGCTGCCCTTGAAGCGCCGTGCAGCTGGTTAAACGTCTGGATGTGGTAAAAGAGAACGTCAGAAACTGTGTCGGCTGTGGTTGACACAGGTTAGATATCTCCATGCTTTAGTTTTATGTTATTGTGTGCTGTGCCTTGTTTGTGGATGACCAGGGGACACCCGGAAGTAAAAAAGAAAACGTTGGCAACCACAATAACATTTTTACAAAAAGGTTAAGATAGAGGAAATACGACTATCAAACAAGTAGGACCCAAATTTTTAACTGAAGGGATTTAACTAACTCATACTAACCCCACAATAAGAAGGTCGCGGGTTCGGTTCCCGGCCATGAGCCTTTCTGTGTGGAGTTTGCATGTTCTCCCCGTGTCTGCGTGGGTTTCCTCCGGGTACCTCCCACCATCCAAAGACATGCATGTCTAGGTTAACTGGTAGGCAGTAGTGTAGTCTACGTGATACTAGAAGAGGTCAGTGATTTCCGTATACCCTCTTAAGAACGCCCGATGATCCGCAACAACATCATTTTGTGACTGCACTTTCACTCTTTCGCCCCTTCTGTGCTACTCACTTTTGGACGTCTGGGGCATCAGTCGCCTGTGGCCTGTGACCTGTTGCTGAGCAACACATTTTTTCGGCTCTGACAAACCCTGCAAAATTATTCGTTTCTATATCAGAATTTGGCCAGTCTACCATTCAAGTTAGCGAAACGGAGACATGAAAACGAAAACAGACAATATTTCAGTGTTTTCCCCTACTACGACTACGACAGAAGAAGAGCCAGGTGAGGCGGCTGTCCTAAATAAGGTGACAAGAGAACGAGCCCGGCGCTACCGCAAAGTTACCCGGTAAGTGAAATTAGCATGGTTATCTGTAGCAGGGCATAGTTGGTTAGGACTAGCTAATTTGACCAACGTTAGTGACATGTTGATAACGCATAACCAGTCTCAAGGTGCATACTCTATGCATTAGTGAGTGTGATGGTGTTCATGAGGTGTTGCTTCGAGACAAGTGTCGCTCCGCGATGCATCGCTCTCAAGTGTTACAGTACACCCACTACAAAAAAGTAGACTACACTGCTTTCCTTAGGTCTGAGTGTGAACGTGAGTGGTTGTTGGTCTCTGTCTGTCTCTGTGTGTTGGCCCTGCGATGGACTGGCGACCTGTCCAGGGTGTAACCCGTCCTCACCCAGAGTCAGCTGGGATTGGCTCCAGCAACCTCGCGACCCAGAAACCGAAAAGCGGTATAAGATGGATGGATATTTAGGTATGTATTTACAGCTCAGGGTCAATTTTTTTGTCCGATGAAGGCACAATGATGAGTTTAAAATCTCATCTAATCTAGTTTATTTTACAAACAAGGGGCAAAGGGAGGAAACGAGAAATTAATTGTCTCATAGTTACAACTGTAGCACCGTGACTTGGTGTTGTCATTGTTCGTCAGGGCAAATGTGACAATAGCTTCTATATTTTTGATAACGGTAAAATGTATCAAATTGTTGATTGTTTATTGCCATGATTTATTATCATGGCAGCAGCATTATGATGCTAAGAATTATCTTCCAGGCTGTTTCAAGCCCAAATAAAAAATCCAGTTGCAATAGAGTGATGTGTATTTGTATAAACTTTAATCGAAACCATTGTGGCAGGTATTAATTTTTTGCTCTAACTTGGGCACTAAAATGAAAATCAAAACATCCGAAAGCTGCCGTGCAGATCATGGCTCATGGCCTTAGGCTTCGCTCTGTGGGGCAATGTCTGTGTAATGTTATGCATGCCACAGTCGTCCTTGTGATTAGAAATCCATTAGTTCAATAGTTGGGAAAATGTAGCTCCAAAGGGAAGGGCTGTGTGATGGCACAGTAAAGTGTACTTTTGTGATATTCATCCAAATAGCATTTGTGTGTGTGTGTGTGTGTGTGGCTAGAACACTTTTTTTTTTCTGCTGAGCCCGTCAGCAGCAGCACATCGCTTAGCTTCTGTGTTGGTGGTCTTTTCTGTTTCTCCAAACTGATTGCATACTAATCTGAACCTACTGCGTGTCTGTCCCTAACACAACCAGAACGATCAGTTTTACTCTTCAAAAATAGAGCCTTTTTCCTGACACAATGCAACATCACCATTGCACTGATACATCATACATACATGCAAGTGGATATTCTGGTCATTCTTTTCAGAGGTACAAATTGATATCTCTGTAAAACCAGAGTGGCACTACTTTAAGACTACATGCTCCAGGTTACGGAGGGCAGGGGTTAAAGAAGTCAGATATATCGAAGATGTGGCCACAGAACTTGGTTTCTCTGCGCAGTTTGATCCGTTGAACACAGGTGATCGACAAATGTAGAGAAAACTCAGTTCTGTGGCCATGGTCTTTGATATTTCAGAATTTTCTAACCCCTGCCCTTCATGCCCTGGAGCCTGATGCCTATATCCCGTTGAGCATTGATTCACCTAAATTATTTATCTATTTCTATCTCCCACACACTTGAAACTATATTCTGTAGAGGCACTATACTGTACTAAATATTCTATACCTGTTTCTTGGCCTTGTTCCTCAGGGGTTTCCTGCAGACCAGACCTTACAGGTGCAATGCATCAAGACTGTTCAACAACTGCTGCTCTTCTCAATGCTATTCCAAAAATGTTAAGATCGTGCATTTCCTAAACTTTTCACAGACCCATACTTTGATTCTTCATTACAGAAAAACAACCATGCAAAAGCATGACGTTTTACTGTAAATCCAAAGGACGAGGTTGAGACATATATTTTGAAGTTTTAAGTCTTCAAGTGGCAGCTCGGTATTTTGCCAGTTAAGTGTTGGGTAGTTTAGAGCTGATAAAATCTTTCCCTCTACAGCTGCCTCAAGTTCAAACCAGAACTCGAAACCTGTAGCAGCGAATCCTGGCTTTGATGCATTTACCAACAGCAGTACGTGGGGAGTGTAGATGGTGTAAAACATGATGGAACAAAAATATCAGTGAAATAGAGATTTAGACTTGAGGGAACAGGATTGTCTGAGGGAAGTAATGTGTGACCTGACTTGAAACCAGTGTGGGCAACAAGAGGTCTAAAAACTAATGGGGTCTTCTGACTGTGATGGCAAATACTTACTGATTTTAGTCTGAAGCCATGAAAAAATCTGTTAACACCCTGTAGCCAGCCTGGACTGAAATGGTATTTTTTCCCAAAACCCAGTCCTGTTTTGATGAGATTGAAGGAGGGAGGGAGAAGAGGTATAATCATCGGTCTTTGTGTTCACAAAATAGTCAGCGCGCTATCTGGAGATATTAAGAACATCTCCTTTTTGTTATAGCTCCACAAAATTTCTGTCTCACATTTTATCTCACCGAAATTTTTAGATGATGACGTTCATCTGCTACGCATTTTCATTGTCACCAACACAGAAGTTCACCTACAGCTCTTGTGTGTCTTAGCCTGTGTCCATAAGGCCCTGAGGCAGCCAAGTCTCATAGTGAAAATCAGTCACATACAGGAGGAGAAATGCACGAAAGAGGATCAATGAGCATGTAGTCCACCTGTAGTTATTCCAGATGTGTTGTGTTCTAGAGCCCAAACATAGTGTAATTAGATTATACCAAAAAGGTTTGATGATGAAAACCAAACAATTAACCAGCTGGTTGGTCTGTTCGCTAATCCAAATTGAAATCAATAGAGCATCATTCATTTTAATGTTCAGTTTCAGGTCCAGTTCGCTCTGAGCGCTGGATTTAGCAATGGGACAAACTACTACACTTTAAAAATACTGTCAGAGAACGTCCTGTAGGAAATCATTGTTTATTACATTTGTTTTACTTTTCCCTCATCAAAAAGGCAGCGTCTCATGATACGATTTGTTCAAAACATGGCTTTTTGTATTTTCTAAAGAAGAATATTGTGTACTTGTGATGAATAGAATGTTGATTCTGCTCTTTTTCTCTCTCTCTCCCTCCTCTGCTCACAAAATGAGAAAGGTTAGCTTAGTGTAACTCATCATGCTGTTACATTTTCTATTCTCTTACATGAATAAACATGCATAACATTTTAATTGCATAGTCACAATTCAGTTGATTCCAGATTTTCTGAATTATTATACAAATATAAGCATGACAAAATACATTAACAATATCTAAATAAAACTGAGTTATCAATACAAAATAATGAGGAACTTGTATACTTGTGTGTAACACTAACATCATCTCTGAGCTATGTTCACCCAGCAAGAGAGAAAAAAAAAACCAAAGGTGCTGCACATGACAAAAATAAATACATATACAACAAGCAAATTTGTGCAGTAGAACAACAACAGAAGGTCGAACAATGTGAATACAGCTAACAAAATAAAAGCTCCCAAAAAATAGTAAATACAAAAAGACATTATTTAAATTATCACAGAAATACATTACAAAGACACAGTTTATCTGCGCTATTAGCGCTCCCACAATGTTGGATGTATGCATTTACACAGCACAGATTCAGCTAATTTACAGAAATTGCTGCCCTCATATTACCTGACATGAAAATGTTTCCACGCAGTGCAATCGTTATACTTTAAATCCGAGAAAGAGACAATGCTGATATCAGATCAGTACTTCAGATTAGCAGACATCTTAAATTGACTAATCAGAATCGACACTGAGAGTGAAATAGTTTGATTGATGCTTTATCTATAGCTCTTATACAAGTTGTACTTAGTCAAAAGATGATATTTCTTGTCAGAAAGTGCTGATCTAGACAGAGACAAGAGATGATTGTTGGGCAGTTTGGGCTGGTCCGTCTGCACCATCATTATCCTGGCCATGTATTTTATGCTGTCATACTTGATTCATCATCAACATCATTAGCTCACTGAGTTTTCCTGCCTGAGCCATAGAATAGCCTGACACTTTTCTATTTCTTTAATTTATTCTGCTGCAAATATACTTATTAACCCAACCATTGCCCTAGAGGCTGGATGCATGTGGTTATTGTCTGGCATTGGTTCTCTCGAAAGAATCCTCACAAAGAGCTTAGCTTTCTTTGACCAAATCTGACATTTATAAACGACCAGTCCTTTGGCTTAAGTATCTTATATTGAGTATTGAATTTCTTTCCAGCAAATAGCACTTCCATTTTGCCTTTCATGAATCTTTTTAGATTCTGTTTGTTACCTTGTTTAAAAAAAAAAAAAAAAAAAAAAGAAGCCTTTTTTCACCTCACATGCGACCAACACAAATTTTGCTTTACATTCTTCGCACCACTCACCTGTATTATACCTGTTACTTGGTATATATCCAATTTGTGTGACCATAATGTCCCTTAATAGCCCATCATGCATTATGGTTACAATTTTTCTGTGGTGTTTTTGGGAGCAAGAGTGACATATATACATGAATCAGCTGAATCCGAAGAGATCTCATTTTTATTGCCATGCACAAAGAGAGAGGAAAAGTCAGCCATTGCTAATTAGATGCAAAAGTGATGTCATGATTTTTGAAATAGGGGTGAGGCCGTATGAAGTATAAGAACCCCCCCCAGGCGTCTAGAAGAATGAAAACCTAGAGATCTGGATGTGATGAGGAGGGGACTTTAATGACCGTGTTCTGTATTGGAAGACGGGAGGCAAAAAGTACTGATTTCCATTGAAGTGAGAGCTGAAGAAGGGAAAACTGATTTTAAAGTTTGACAGCTGATTGGCTGTTTGAAATAGTGGTAAAATCTGATCCGTTACTAAAAACACCTGAAAACAGCTGATGTAGCTACTTGTGAATGAATGAGGCATAAAGAAGTAACAACGTCTACCTAATTGAACTTATGTTTCATCTCTGAAGATTTCTGGGACAGAATAGAAAGACACCTCCTCAATTACTGGAAATGTTGTACAATTTGTCCTTTAAAAGCCATAATGTAGCGTTTAGGCATTTTACAAAACATAGCAATTTTACTGTGTTCAGTTTTTCGAATCATTAAGGCAAAAACTAAAAATAAAGCAAACATAAATTTACAAAACACCGTAATTTGGTTGCTAAATTGTCACCTTTGTAAAAGTTTTTTCATGCTCCAAAAATAGCAAATAAACCAATTCAGTGGAAAATACAACAATATCAGCCTGTTTGAAAATCATCTTCTCAGTCTGTAAAAAGTTTCTGATGAAAACGTTATTGTTTGAAAGGTTTCAAGGCTGTGCCCTTGGGCCTCATGTGACTGAGTAGAACTTTGGAGCAAAAACACAGGGAGCCACAAAGAGATATAAGGGAAGGAGAAGAGAGAAGGAGAGAGAGAAGCAGGACCAGTGAAAGACTGCAGTCAAAGTAATGAGCATTAGAAAAGCAGAGCAAAGATGAAAAGACTATCTTCTATGTTTTATTCATACAGTTTGTTTTTAGCCTGTCGGCTCACATTAACTGCTAGGCACATATACACACATCAGCCTTTACAAAAGCTTGCACCAGAGATTTTTTTTTCTCAGTTTAAAAAAAAATGTCCACTTGAATGGCACTTAGAAAAAACGGTTTGACTGCTGGTTGGAAGCCCTACGGTGCCAACGAATAAGATACTTTGTACATGTCAAGTGTATTCCATTAAAAGTGAAAAGTTATTATAAAATCATTTTAGAGAGGATGATGATTTGACTCAGGAGGAAGAGCAGGTCCTCTTCTAATCAGAAGGTCAGAAGTTCAACTCGATTCTTCCTGTCTGCGTGTCTTTGGGTGAGCGAGTGTGTGTGGGGGTGAATGATGTTTGTAGTGCAAAGTGCATTGATAATAACTAGCACAAACTTAATGCTCAAAAGAATCTTTTGAAGAAAATGGAAAATAAACAAGCAAGTGATTATAATTTTTTCTTCTTATACATAGATTGTTGATTATTTTAAAATGCAGCATCGACTCTAAGCAGCTACAGGTCTCTCAAGATAAAATAATGTTGGGTGATGTCTTGATGCAGTGTGGGATTATTGGAGTTGTTGCTTTTGGCTTCTCCCGGTGTGGAGTCCTTCAAGGTCACCGGTTCAGAGTGTTTTTACCTGGAGCGTGTACCATCAACAGACAGACCTGCTGTCTATGATCAGTGGAAACACTGGATAAATTCATTTCACTTTAAAAGTCAGTGACACAATGACATTTCACAGCAGTCACAAGATGTCAGGGGAAGTTTGGAAGGTTGGATGCTGAGACTGTTGCTAACCTTTGTTTTGATTTTACTCCTCTCCACAGCAGAGGATTAAAAGAAGTGAAAAAAAACCAAAACAAAAACGGGCAAAGCCGTTTGACTTTAAAAATAACTGATTCACTGATGCTTTTCAGTAGAGGATGTTTCAGATAGGCTGGAAGCTGAGCTGTCGAACACTAGCTCAGCTTTTTTTCTCTATAACTAAAGATCCAGGTGTCCAGTGAGTATAACCCCTTGTCTGCTTCCAGTGTATAGAATGTATCCACACCGGTGTAAAAGTGATTCTTCAAAATGTCACTTAAAACTGGATTAAAGTCGATGTTGAGCTTCTTGCAGGAAATGTTGACACATGGCCTAAGGGGATGGGACGTCTTTGACTAGCGAACAATGAAGGAGAACATTATCATGATTAAAATTACACACTAATCTGGGTTTGACAAGTGTTGCAAACATTTGGGATACTAAAATTACAATATTTATATAAATACAAATTTTTAGACATTTTATTTATTTTCTTGAGTTAAGCTTTTTTAAATATGATGGGACGTTTCTCTGCAGTTCTTTTGGCTGAAAACAGCTGCTTGTCGTATGACTTTGTTGGTTTATTCTTTTCAAGTTGTCACACTCCAGCTCTCAGGAGGGAAATTTACAAAGTTAATCATGAAATGAAGAATAAATTTGATTTATTTACATAAAACGAAAGTGTAACATAACTCAAGATGGATTGGTCACTGGGTAGATGAGAAATGTTTGTCTGCTGATCACCACAACAGAGAAAATGAGGTCAGGTCACCACAGTTAGGTTCAGGTCACTCCATGGAAAAACACTTGTCCCGTTCAGTTTTTCTCCACAAAACAGTTTGGAAGTGGGAAACTAAACGGTCAATGAAAAGAAGTGGGTTAGTTCCTGAGGAGTTTGGTCAGTAATCCATCACACACAGGGATAACAGAGAAGCAAACACACACTGTGTATTGAAAACTTCACTGCTGTTTTGGAGTGAGAAAAGGCATCACTGCTGTCATTGAAAAAAAGTAGAGTTCCTGCATGTTTATTGTTGTCATATGCAAACCTATGCGCTCTGTCAAAGAAGAATTTCCATTGCTTTTCCCATTTTAGACAGTAAACTTTTTCTGATACTGAAACTCTGTGACCGGAATTACAAGTTGTGGCACTGTCGTACATAACTTGATTTTGACATCTATGTTACCTGACTTACAGTTGTAAAAACTAACAGGAACATAACGGAACTGATAAACATAACGAATGACAGAAGGATAAATGTTGCCCTTTTCAAATGGTGATGTAGGTTTAACTCATGCAAACATGCTTCTTGGAACAGACTGGTACTTTTAGTTTCTAGTTCACTTTTTTTTTTTCAATTTTCTTTAATTATCCATTCTTTATACAACTCATTTCACTCACAGTAACAGGTGACTGGAGGTAAAGTAGAGTCTGGACAGGTTGTCAGTCTATCACTGAATATAAATGGACAGCCAGTCAGACTTGTTTCTACACTTACAGGCAATTTAGACCCTACAGTTCAATAACATACATGCTGATGGATTGTTGGACGTGGACTGTCCAGCTCAGTCACATGACATAGGCTGGCCAATGGCAGGGCTAAGATCAATCAACTATATGTCCCAATGACAAAAGCCACCCTCACAGACTCAGAGTCGATAAGGGAAATATTGTTGCCTCCATGCCCATTTTCTGTAAATCCAAATTTATAAAGACCTTACCTGAGAGAATTTCCCAAGTTCATAGTCATGTGACAAAGTGTAAAAAAAAAAAAAGCAACTAAAAACAACCATCTTAGCAACCGCCATGAAAAAGAATAAACTGATGAACTGTTACCAAATAGCATTAACAGAATGAACTTTAAAAAGGATTTACACCCACAAAAAAGTAGTTATCTGTCCCATGATGGCTGATGAAGTCCAAAATGTGTCTCATCAGCTGTCAACCAACTTTAGTTTCAACATGACGTCACAAACTGCTGTTGCATTCCTCTTTAAATTATAGTAAGCATTTAGAGCCCCTTACACTCAATCGCATATCAAATGACATCAATACAGTCTCTGAGGGTCAGGACTTCACTGGATGTGTGTCCATGTGCGTTGTATACTGTTGCTGATCTGCTGCAGGAAAATATGCATGTCTGCAGGGTTGCTGCTACTGCTTCTTCCAAACCTATGCCATTACATTAAATTTCCATTTATTGCAATGGCGCGATCCACTTCCAGTCGAGACAGCATGACTCAGCAAAATGAAGCTATGTGTGCACGCCAATTTTACTGTCAAGCAAAAGCATCAATACTTGTTAGCGTCCTTTAAAAGAGTTTTAAAAAATTCAAATTTTTATTTAGGATCAGAATAAACAAAAAAAATTTCTAGAGATCCAGCAATAATATATAAATAAATAAATTAATATTCCTGTCTAGGGCTGAAACGATTCCTCGAATAATTCGAGTACCTCGATTACAAAACGTGATCGAGGAATTTCCTCTGCCTCAAGGAATCATTTCATTTTTCCAGAGCATAGTATTTCGCCTGGACTACTTTTAATAGAGACATAGCGCATTTAAGCCCCGCCCACGCCGGAGGGGAAAACGATCAAGAGCTCTCCATTGATTTTGTATCGTGTGAAGGTGTGCCAACACAAACAAATGCCCAAAAGCTGCTGTGTGGTGGTAGTAGTATTAGTATTAGTAGTAGTGCACCCTACCACACATCAGCTTTTGAGAGTGACAAGAAACACCTTCACACAATACAAAGTCAATGGAGAGCTATTGATTGTTTTCCTCTCCATGGGCGTGGCTTTTGGAGTATGATGCGTTGCGCTCTGTCTCTACGTGGCACAACGCGCTGATGTCACGCACGCAAAGGAAGAAGAAGGAGGGGGCAGACGTGTTTGGTTTTAGCAGTGGGAAGATGGAGGAAAGACCTGACGATGATGAAAGCGAAGATAAAGATACATGTTGATTGTCTGAAAAAGGAAACCAATAGTTCATTATTAAGTTTTCTCATGTATATTTATAATTGCTCTTTAACTAAACAAAAATATGTTTTATCCGATTACTCGAGTAATCGATGGAATTTTCAGTAGAATACTTGATTACCAAAATATTTGATAGCTGCAGCTCTATTCCTGTCATGAGAGCAATGAAGCAGATGAATCAGCCACTGTTAGTCATTTCCTCCATCCCCCATCATGTTGCCTGGAGCAACCCCCCTGCCAGACCCAATGGTCATTAGATTATTTGATTATAAAGCAGGTTAATGGCACTTCAGCATTAGCTTCATTTTTCAGAGAGAGTCTATGTGCACTTTCAAATCTACAGTTGGTTCCAGTTAGCTTTTGCCAGTTGGCAAGGTCTTGGGCAGATACGTTCATCTAGCAAAATTTTGAAAAGTACATCTGCATTAAGCCAAATCTGATGTGAAATCACTCCTATTACTTTACCCTGATTGGTATTTGATGAAAGCCCAAAAGACATCAACAAATTAGATGATTATTACCTGGTTAAACCTTGTTCTCAACATATTGAATTAGTTTTTGGACTTAATTTTCAGAGGCTTTCTTGGATATTTTTTTCCTGTAAAAACTGACAAGCACTCACTGGCAGTGCTGTTTCATCAGAATGTTTTAAGGTTCTCCTGTCCAATTTCTCTGGAAAAGCATATTTCAATTTTCAAGGAAAACCAATGCCGCTACTGTTATTTAATCCCAATGGATATTCTGATAAGTATCCTGACATGTACCCACACAGTAATTTTTCTTCTCCATGGATTCTACACACATTGCTCCTTAAATTTAGTCAAAGCCATACATCTTTTTAAACATTATGCTTTCTTATTTTTGATTGGGAGCCAACTCTGCAAAATTTGGCAGCTCCCACGTTTAATAGGAAAAGTGGCGCAAACCCAATTTGGCAGCTGAAAAGGGTGCATCTCCCTGAGTAAAAACATTAGGTCCTTTGGTAGATGGCATTTGAATGAGAAGCGAAGGGAGGGTGGATGTCTACTGATAGAGTCTGTTGATGATGTATCCTCACTTTTTTTTTTTTTCTGAACTTCCCGTTCACATCTTAAGCAGCTATGTATGCCTGCCACACCGCCTCAGGATACCACAGCACTCGAGGATGTGTCGAAGAAGAGGGGTGGGTGTTTGTGGTTTTTCTGTGTTGTTTGTGTGTTTTTTGTATGTTATTGGGCTTGGCTCTTGAGAGAGGTGCTGGGAAGAGGTATGCTGGGAGGATGGAGGAAAAGAGATGAGGGGGAGGGGGTGGTTATCTAGTTGCCTCAGCAGCCTCTTGCTGAGCATCTTAGTTTGATAAACAGAGAGATTCGAAGAAGGTGGCAAATGCCTCCAGGAAAGAAATGCAGTAGCGCTCACTCCCTCTCACTGTTTTTCATTCACATCCTCACAAATGCAAACACAAAACATACGCACAGAGGCACACACAACCAAACACTCACGCACGCCCACATGCACAAATGAGTTCTTTATCTTTGAGTGCCACCTGGCTGGTGAAGGTTTAGTGTAACCTGGCAGAAGGCCTGACTGAATGATCTGCTGGGCAGAGAGAGACTCAGACAGAGTGAAAAGCAACGACATCAAGGCCAGACTGAGATAGAAAGCGAAATGGTGGAGACAACAATATTTTGATATTTAGCAAATCTGAGGCACGGGCAAACAAATTGATAAAGGGTCAAGCAGAGGGGAAAGAACAGAGATGGAGGGGGAAAGCTCTCAGCAGCGAGCAATGTGATAGCCAGGAAAATCAATGACCCGATGACGAAAATGGTCAAAGATGAATGAGAGGGATGTGGTGGGGAAAAAAAGGAATGTGAGACATAAGGAGAGGGAGCAGAGTGAATGTGGCAGAGATATGAGTGAAAAAGATGAAAAGAATTGGCTGCAGGATGGAAATGACAGAACGATGCCCTCTAGAGATGAGGAGAATACATAGTGAGAGATAAAGTGTGTGCAGGCAAGCAACTGTCGCTTTGAGTATCAAGGGGTCCAACATCATGGAATACTGTAGTAGGGACTGAGTGGGCGGGCTTACCCTTTAGGAGGAAGGACAGGGGAAGGGGGCGGTTCTTTGCATTCTTCACACAGTGATTACCGCTATCAGCACGGTGCGTCACAAACATATTTCTTGGCACACGTCAACACTGTTTGCACAAGACGCTCCATGAAGATTGGCCTGTAAAAACAGATTGTTGGGGAGAAAATTAGTTAATTTGTATGACTTTATTAATTAGTATGTGGCTCAATTAAACACATTATTTCACAAAAAAACAATAAAAAATTGGCTTCCTGGTTTTTGATTGTAAGCTTTTTGGCTAATGAACATGTATATTTATTAATTTCCTAACTTCTGGAGGGAAGCTTGGAGTCTATCAGATACCATTAAGTGCGAGATGAAAGACAGAACGGCAAAAGGTCCTCGCATGACAAACGCACAGACCGGCGTACATTATGGATGAGATGACTCATTCAGCTCCACTATTACTGAGAGCACTAATTCAGGCGAGCAACGGTTCCACAAAAACACTGCTGTGTGATGAAGAAAGGCACAGTGCTGTGTTTGCAGCTGCAGAGTAGTTTGCTTCCCCCTTGTCTGTTCTATTGATGGCATAACCCCCCTCCCCCTCAACCCCCCCCAAAAAGCCAATCACTCTCACAGAAACTGCCTCCTTTTTGTTTTTGTTTTTTTTTTTGCTTTTTCCATCTCCATCAAACGCAAACCCTCCACATTCTACTCTTGTCCTGCCTCCTGTTCAGCCCTCACTCTTTCTCGTTCCAAACCTCAGTCAGTTTTCTTCTATTCAGTTTTCTTGTTCAAGGTTGGAAACAATAATCATCCTGAATCCATGATAATGTGGTTGGGGTAAAGATTTTGATAATGGCACATCAATGAATTAACTAATGAAAGATAATGGAGAACATCACATTAAACTCATGCAACTGATAATGAAATAATCCCAATCTTCATCTGTGTCTCTGTACTACTGACACAGAGCGTCACACTAATACACACAGGCAGCGCAGCCTAATTACCCAGCACTGCCTCACTAACTCGATCATCCATTGACTGCTCGTTGAAGTTTAGTCCTGTTATGATCGGTGAATTTAATTTGAAAGGCATCGTCACCACCTGAGGTATACAGGTTTGCAGAAATAGACAAATAGAAATTAATCATTTTCGAGAAATAGGTAGTACTATTATATAGTTGCCATAGAGACACTGTCTCTAGCTGTCGTTCTGTGTAATTTGAAGTTTTTGAATGAAAAAAATATATAATTGGGTGAGAAGATCAAACCATAGACCTTACATGAAAATGTCCATCCTTGTCGCCTCTGTGACATTGACCACAGTTTTGCTGAAGAGGATTTTGGAGGCTCAGTGTGCCACTCCACTTTTGCCATCTTGGTCTTACTCTGCTCAACTATGGGTTAATCCTAAAATGCATGAAGAGTTGGAGAATGTGAGGAAGCAAGACTTGTGTGTTTGTGACAGGCATACATTTATTTCTGCTGCTAAACTGGACAATTGAACATGGGAGGCAATGCAGACTGACTCTGTTGGAGACTCAAATCACTGTTTGAATTGCAATTTTTTTGCCCTCCCATGTTGCTTTCATTTTTCTGCCTCACAGATGCTCTCTACGTTAAGGTTTATGCTCTTTCTGCAAAACTGGTGTCTCTTCTTAACCAAAGGCTGTTTGTGAAGATAGGAAGAAAATGTAGCATTTCACTCCAGTTGAACAACAAAAATTGGACCACACAAATACCATAGCCCGACAAACAAAAAACATCTGGGGTCTGATACCATAACAGGAAGTCGACCATTTTGATTTAAAGTTAAGATTATGATGCTTTTTTTTTTTAATTTCCACACCTTGTAGTCTACTTTAATAACCTTTCCAAATGATTTCACATTCTCCCAGTATCATCTCAAGATCTTGAAGATGAAAGGTTATAAAAACCTTTTTAGGTGCTTATACAAGATTTTTGCTAAATGCAGTCCTTATAACTCCAACATATATGGTCCAGTCTTCCCCAAATTCACCATGCATGAGAAGACTTTCGCTCTGAACATATCTGTGTGTCAATACTGAGTCAGAATCAGAACACCACCTACTGGAGAAAAGCCAGCTTAGTATCACAGTCATCGTCTGACATGTACAGGGTGTGTTCTCCACATCGTACAAGTAGTGCTTGTTCTTTAGTGCTACACAGTGGACGTTCATGAATGAATGCATCCACACCACCAGCGGCAAAACTTTTTTAGTTTTAAGATGATTGGGTGCAGATTAATCCAGGGGGCTCTGAGTTGAGGTTGCCGGTCAGACGTTCTGTGTCCCCAGACAGCATTGTGACTCAATGCTTTTAAAGTGAAAGAACATTATTCTGTGTTTATACCATTTTAATCTCCTGCTCTGTTTGTTGTGGAGGGGATTATTTAGCATGTGAATGTCTGGTTCGTATATTGAGACTAACAAAGGTTAGTTTCAGTGCTTTGCAGTGTTGGTGAAACGATGGCACTATGAAACCGCTTCATTCAATGATTATACTGGCTATAATCGCCAGGTCTGTAGATATTAAGCCCCTGATGAATACCCATCCGAACCACTGATCCAGAGAATAAACCACGAGAAGCCGATGTCAATGGTGGTGAAGACAGCAACTCCCATGAGCACATGAACCTGTTAACGTAATATTCTCCCTGATTTAAACTCTGTAATCTTCCATTTTGCATGATGTCCTCCTTTTTGCATCAAGCATGTTATGAAAAATCAAGTGTTGAGTTGCTGTGACTGTTCAAAGTGTCAGATATGTATTTAATTCACACTGGATTAGACATGTACTTGACACTCTGACACAAATTGTTGGATTGGATTTGTCAGATATCCAGTAGTGAACACACCTGGGTGTGACCACACAGTATTTGCACAGTCATGTTTTCCTTCCCCCTGACCTTTGTGCAAATTTAAGCAAAATTAACTGCTGGCTGAAAATGAAAAGTCCACAATTTAAATGTTTTGTTTATTACGCTGCAAAAAAAAAAAAAAAAAAGTCCAAAGGCTCCAAAATCCAGCTATTAGCCAACCTGAAACTGGATCCAAATTGGAACCAGCCATGGCATTGTACTGCAACAGAAAATAATCATAACGGAAAAGAGAAACAATGGCTGTTGTATTTCTGAGAGTGAGATAACCTTTTGTCTTAACCTTTAGAAATATCCAAATCCACTTACAAACTACATGACAAAGAACCTGCCATTTAGTGTCAGCAGCTGCTCTCCCACATGGCTGAAGTCCTTTATTGACCATTTTATGATTTTTTTTTTTTTTTTTTTAACATATTGTTATTTTGGGCAGCATGGCGGCATAGTGGTTTGCACTGTTGCCCCACAACAAGAAGGTCGTGGGTCGTGGCATTCTCTGCAGAATTTCCGAATCTCCCTGTGCTTGTGTGGGTTTCCTCTGGGTACTCTGTTTTCATTCCACCGTCCAAAGACATGCTTGTTTAGGGTAATTAGTGACTCTGAAATTGTCCGTAGGTCTAAGTCTGAGTGTGAGTGGTTCTTCGTCCCTGTCTGTCTCTGTGTGTTGGCCCTGTGATGGACTGGCGACCTGTCCAGGGTGTACCCGGCCCTCACCCTATGTGAGCTGGGATCTGTTCCAGAACACCCTCTGTGACCTGGAAACAGATAAGCAGTAGAAGATGAATGGATGAATTAAAAAATATTGTTATATTGTATTCATATTTCCTGTAACTCACCATGGCAATTTGTTTAAGGGATAGTGCTTCAGTTTCACGGCTGCACTGTATGTGTGTCTGTCAGAGAAAGGCACTGATTAAAACTAAAAGGAGCATATAACTCCATGCCATTGGTCCTGTTGACAACAGGAGGAATCACACCTGCTGAGGGAGAAATTTTGTAGTTGGCTGAATTCATTTGTTTGACTCACTAAACTAAACACATGAACTCACAATGTGCATTGAATGAGCTAATGGATGAAGTAGATGAAATTGATTCAGCAAATTAGGTCATTACCCCAATTTTGAGGCGAGTATTAGAAATATGTTGTTGTCGACTAGGCAACTTTTATCCTCAGGTCTCAAACCAATAATGCCGGAATTGTCTTCTGCACTGCATCTCAGATGGAGTACTTAATTCAGCTCACTGTGAACATGATTGCTGCCCGTCTGCCAGCTGCTTTGCTTGCCGCACTTGAAAATGAACCTTTTACTTTCCTGTGTGTGACCTGTCTGTAATGTAACATGGAAATTATGTTGCCATTGCCATGACCGTGTCCTTCAGTCATCGGCCCCCGCATCTTTTGCTGTAAAGCCAAGATGGCAGCCATTGAGGGTGAGAAAAACAATTAATTCTAGCGCACTGCAACAGAGAATTTGATTGCATGTATACGTGAGTGCAGACATAGCACAAATGAGCTAATGGAAAAAAGCCAGTCTTCAAAAAGCAACTTTATTTTAATGAATAGCTGCTCTGAGCGAAGGCCACTGAATGATAAAAAGTGAAACCGCTTATGCTGTACTGTTTGACAGGTAACCTCAGCAGCACAAATTGAAATCAGTCCCACCATACTCACAATGCTGCTTGGTATATTTTAACAGAAATATACTTTTTTTTCACTAAATAAGTCCAATCTTTTTATTTTTATTCTGTTATGCCACCATCAATAAAACTCAAGGTTTCCTGCAGATTCCCATTAAAAAGCCTACAAGAAAGAGGAATGGATTTTTGCCCTTTGAGCTGGAAGGATTTCAACGTGAAACAGTAGTGCAGGAGAATATAGTTTTATTGAGCACAGTTAACAAAAAAAATAACAAGGGAGAATTGAAACAGAATAAATTTTTCAGTGAGAACCATATCTATGGAAAGTCAAAGCAAAAGATTTGTGAGGTTAGTGAGACTGTTGTTTTAAATGCAATGAGACATAGATTTTTATGAAATCATCACAAGGAAGGAAGGAAGCAGGTAGATGTGAAGAACAGTGCTCAGAATGAAAGGAAATTAAAATGGGAGCAAATATTTATCTGAAAAATTACTAAACTTTTCATGCTGTTTGTTTCACCTCCTCGACCCTCCCTCTACACTGATTATTCCTTAAAAAAACAGTAGTGTAAAATGATAACAATGGATCAACATGTATTCACCTGCTGTTACTAATTAAGTCTCAAGATGGACAACAGCTGGACAAGAACAGGTCTAATCTAAACTAGGACTGTCAAGATTAATGTGTTAATCTAATTGAATTCATTTGCATGATTAATTTGAATACATTTTTTTACGTAATTAATGCTTCTCAAAATCTTGTCCCCCCATCTCTGGCGATGCATATCGCACAGTGCGCTAATTACGTTTGTCCAAGTGGAGTTGCCGTAAGTCACTGTCCAAGATGGCGGCCGGTAGTACAGAGCAAAGCATTGGTATGGAGGGCTGTGCCTTGGAGAGGGCACAGAACCCTAGAGTAAGTTACAATAAAAGATTGAGAAGTGACACATGGTCTTTTATTTCGCATTTATGAATTGGTATCGATATTTTATTAGAATAATCAATACTCAAATGAGTTGCATGTGAGTATCATTATATCAATGCCACGGGATCAATACCTCCATCACTAGTGGTCAGCTCATTCAAGAGCCCATGAAAAGCTGACACTGCTTGCTCGCAAATATCTCCCCACTCCAGGTAACACCGTACATACGTGATCAATCTAAATTAATCCACCGCAGCCATGAGGATTAATCTGATTAAAAATTTTAATGGTTTCACAGCCCTAATCTCAACATGACTATTGTTCACCTTCTCCTGCTGTAATGTCTCTCAGACACACACCTGTCACCCGTTTCAATATTTAACTGTACAGTACAATTTGTTACTGTACAGTGTATGTAGTGCTTGGTTTTGACGTTATCGCTATCACTGTGCCACTTTCGCTCACTGCTGTAGTACTTTTTTTTTTTTTTTTTTTATGTTTTCAATTCCATTTCTGGCCAAATCCTACACAGTCTGACACACTGCACTTATTAGAAAAGTACATTTTCTTTGAAACCCCAAAGCCATCAGGCTAACATATTGTACTTTACTGTTAATTTATTTTGACTTGTTGGACCAAAAAGGTGTGCAGTGCATGTATTGTTGATGTTTTGCATGTATTCATTTGCCCACTGTAATTACTACTGAGTTATTCTAAATGAGATAAATGCAAAACAAATATATACAACAATGTAAACAAAAAGCACAAAGACCTGTCTGTTTCTTTTTGGGCAAACAAAAGTCCTGAACAACACTCGACAACCTGTTAAATTGTCATTTCAAATGACAATGCACACGCGAACATTGTCACGAAAATGTGCAAACCTTTTGTCTCGTTTGACAAAAAAAGAGTAGAATTACTTGGGCTTGTGTTCCAAGGTGTTTATGATAAAATATGGGATGTCAATCTTTTCTAAAGCACATCTTTCATCACAGTTAAGATTCTGTCCCTTCTTTGCGCATTTGGTCACTGAACAGGAACAAGTCAACAGAAAAGTCAAGTTGCCTTTGCAAAACTGAGTGTGACAGCTCAGCCTGACCATCTATGACTTTATGAAACTTCATAAAAGTTCAAAGCTTTTGAAATAAATGAACAAAGGGAAGTTGCGAGATAACACAGCTGGAAGTGCTTTCTGTTTTATTTGTCTTCATGCTGTGAGAGCTCAGCCCGCGAAAAGAGCGGTTTGTTTGTCGGATTGGTGTGGATTGTGGTCACACAGCAGAAACGGATAAATCTTCTAGTAAGAACAGAGATATCCCAGGCAGGATCAGAGGCCCGCTTCAACAAATGATCTGTTACATCAATTGATGCATCTGAGCTTAAATGAGCCTGAACATATGAAATTGCTACTTATTGTTTTGATATGCATATTGCAAATGTTCCACTGCTGCCAGATGAGAAGGCTGTAGATGTGACAGTTTGACCAGAGAATTATATTCTAAGGATGTTTCTGAATAGTCTATGTAGTGAGACATGCCAACTTGGCTCTGAGATTGATTATATATTATTGGAAGAGTCCTTGTGCATCAAATGAGCTCTGTAATTGACAACAGTTGTGAAAATGAAACTACTTTGAGATAGTTAAAGGGAACTAAGGTTTAGGGTAATTATTGCGTCTCAAAGGAGATGGCAAATGATTTTAATTGAGTTTACTCCTTATCTGGAGAGATGAGTTTCAACTTAAACAAGCTGCCGTTTTATAAATTAAACACCTTTAACCTGTTCAGTTGTTCAATTATTGTTCTGATTGTTTTCTCATACTAACTGTTGTGCCTGTAAACCAGTAATACAGGAGTCAAGACTTACTTAAAGACATACTTTCTTGACCAGTTATACAGATTATCATTATTTTGTTAATCAATGGGTGAATTTGTTCCCTCCATTTTAAACAATAGTCAACTTTCAATGCAGCAAGGCTGCAAGCAATGGACTACTCCACACAATGGCCAAAAATTTGGTAAGGACAACCTGTGGGAATGCAGAACCTTTTTTTTTTTTTTTTTTTTTTGTGATCCTTCCTTCGTTTGGCACTAGTAACACTAAAAAAACTCAAGAATGCAAATGAGTTATTATCTCTCCTGCTGCAAGCAGAGTGGCGCCAGAAACTGCTTGGACAACTTTTGGAGAGCTGCGGGACTAATCAAAGACAGGTTGCAAGACCAAAAGAACTTCACATATCACCTTAACACAATAAAAGCAGGTGAGAAAAAGGGCTGCACAATAGATCCAAATTTAATCCAAGTGTGGCCTGAGTGCCATATTTCCCAATTTAGAGGGTTTGGTTTTTTTTGCTCTTTTGGTGTTGTTGTTTATTTCAATAAAGGTAATATCTGTCAAAACTTTATTGTGCACTGTTAGGACCATGAGTGTTGTAATACCCTCCTCTGGAGATGCACAGGCCCTCAAATCATATTTACTTGTAGTTAAGGAATAGGCTGGCTTGGAACTAGCCCAAACAAAAATCATATTATCAGTCTGTCATCAACTCGATTTTTTAGGGAGGAACTTTTCAGATGAAAGCGCCAAAAATAAGAGTGACTATATAAATTGTAAAACAGTGAAGAGTGTAATCAAGTGTGTTGTTGTGTTTCTATACACTTTTTGAATCCTCTTGGCTGGAAGTTTTCACAGTTGCACCCATGACTTGCTTGCCTGTATTAAAAATGTACATCTCTAATTATGGGTGGGAATGGACTATAATATAAAATTTTATTTCCTTGGGGCTTTGAAAGCGCTCAAGGACACTTTACAATAAACGGTTGAAATTTGATGGCGAAACAACAATAAAGCAAATTTAAAAAAAAAATTATTTAATTAAAAGTAGTTCACTTTCCAAAGAGATGCACTCACAGTTTAAGAATGTTCTCTCCAGGTGAGGAAACATTGCTGTGTAAAAGAGAAAAGCAGAATCAATAGTGTAATTTATGTCTCCGATAAAAATCTAGCATCCATGAATGTCACTAGTTTATATGTGTACCACAAGCTTGGTCAGTATGTTCTATATGAACCTCTATACCTATGCATGTATTCAGTTATAGGTGGCTCCTAGTCTAACCTTTATTTATTAATTGTATCTTAGCTTAGGTTTCATTGATTTTCTCAGTATTTATTGTAAATAAGACCTTTACTCTCAATGGTATAATTTTATTAAGCTTGACGACCCATGTCCGAATCAGAGCTACAACTAATACTCAGCTCTCATTCTCTTGTAATCCAGTGGCGCCATTAAAACACTTCAAGATGAAACTACTCAATGTTTAATTGGATGAATGCCCCACTGGCGTGGGAAAATGTGTGATTTGAGTGGAAATTAGACATTCACACAAAAACAGCTGCTATTTATTCCATTTATTACACAATTTTTAAGTTCCTACCCTGATAATCCGCTATGATGAATATTGGTGGAAAACCATCAATATTCACCGAAACTGAACTTGAATCTCCTCCTCTTTTACTTCCTACATGAGAAATCTGGATCAGTCCTTATTCTCCGCCCACTACGTGAGCAGGTGAAAAAGGCGAGCAAGATGGCACTGCTTCACTGTAGTTTAAAGTGTGCAAACTTGGTGGTGGCGTTCATGGATAATTTCACTTATACTTTGAGTATTGTACAAAAACATAATGTTCAGTCGTTTTGTCAAACGCTTTGTTTGTGCTGTTCACATCAGCTCTACACACTGCTGTGTAAGCTTATCCGTTTCTGGGTTCCGGGGGTTGCTGGAGCCAATCCCAGCTCACATTGCCACTCCACTCATACTCAGACCTACGGACAATTTAGAGTAACCAGTCAACCCAAACCCGGAGGAAACCCACGCAAACATGCAAACTCTGCACAGAAAGGCCCCAGGCCCGGGAACCGAACCCACAACCTTCTTGTTGTGCGATAACAGCGCTAATCACTATGCCACCGTGCTGCCCACTTATGTATTAGAACAGGCATTTTAAATATCCATATGCCATAAACCTTTATAATCCCATCCTTCTTGCCATTTCAACTGTCATTTGTAGTAGTTTGCATGAGTTAGTTATTTCTATAGAAGAGAGGAGAAACTGTGGTCACAGAGTATTTTTTTTCTTCTACTTCCTTAAAAGCTAAAATGCATGTAGAAAAATCAGGGTGATGACCATATGTAGAACCAGAACAGAACCAGAACCGCCGGCAAAAATGATCACATATTTGATGCGGCACCCAGTTTGAGCTTGGATTGGCTCCAGCACCCCCCTCAACCCGGAAACGGATAATCGGTTGAAGATGAATGAAAATGAATGATTCCTTAAGGAATTAGAAATTACTCACTATTAACCTGTCAAAGGAAGAGCTTTTGTTTTATTCAGAGAGGATTCGGAATTCAGAGAAGATGGCACCTTGCAGGCTTTTAGGATTCAAACCAGCTTTCACAGAAGAAACATGAAAGCAGCAGGAGTTCTGTAGACAAAGCAGCAAAATTGGACTCGCTCAGCAGAGCATGGATACCCAACCTGACAGAGCATACAAATGAGCAATTTAGCAGCATAACTTGCATGTTGAAGAGAAAAACTATTGGCACAGTCAGATTGATTAAAGTTGTATTATTTACAAAAGTTGTATTTATCCAAATATGTTATTACTCTGCCATGATTTTCTTCCACTTCAAAAAGTTACTGGACAAAGGCTCAGGAAGACCCAGTGTCTCCAAAATGTTATTAACTGTATACTTTAATTTCTTTGTTTTTTAATTCACTCTAACATAATGACACAGGATATGAAAATGATTTTAATATACCATGAAAAGAAACGCTCTACATCCATTTTTCAGTTGGCTGGTTAGTTTTATATATATGAGCCAATTTTCCATTGACAGGTACATTTCATGATGTCATTTTCCATCCATCCATCAATCTTCTACCACTTTTCTGTTTCCGGGTTGCGGGGATGCTGGAGCCAATCCCAGCCAATGTTCCGGGTGAGAGGCGGGGTACACCCTGAACACGTAAAGACATACAGAGACAAACAACCACTCACGCTTGCATTCAGACATATGGGCAATTTAGAGTCACCAGTCAACTGAAACATGATGTCTTTGGATGGTGGGAGGAAACCCACGCAGACACAGGGAGAACATGCAAACTCTGCACAGAAAGGCCCCAGGCTGGGGACCGAACCTGCGACCTTCTTATTGTGGGGCAACATCGCTAACCACTATGCCACCGTGGTGCTGATGTCATTTTATCACAAGTAAAAAATAAATAAATCTTATATTAAAAAGATAGAGCACATTGTTTAATTAATGCTGATGATTTGACAGCTGGTAATACATTTGAAGTAATAAAATTACTCTTCGTATTATTTTCAGTTTGTTTTTAGTTACAGTCATTATATATTTTGCCAGTATTTGATATTATTATTACCTTCTCCTAGATCTACCTATACTCTTATTTCACTTTTCCGTCACTCTCACTTCTGTGTAAACACCAGCCCTTTTCCACCAGTCAATGGTCATATGGTTTGTTCATGCCAAAGTGTGTCTCCCTCAGGCTTATGGAGCTTTTACTGCTTTCTCTGTCTGCCACCTATCAACCTGTACACAACAATCAGACCCAAGGTGCTCTCAGCAGCGCTTTAAAACTTCCAAAAAACTGAGGCTTTCCAAAACAACCCCCAGGTTTAAGTTTCCTTCAGGATTAAAGAAGTATCTATCTATCTATCTAAATCTAGGCTTTCACTAAAACCATATGATTGAACTGCTTCTGAAACAGATACAGTAGAAACATAAAATAAAAACCTTGGACCACTTACTTTTATTGTACATTGTTGACTTTCCCTTAAAAGAGTGTAAGTGATGTGAAAAACAAGCACATTTGTAAACATTCTTGGTTCAGTTCAAATTTTTTTGACTTATTGATTTGTCTTTTCTTTTTTTGAAAATTACAGTCAACTTAAACAGTAAATGATTAATTTAAAAAAAGATCTCAGGTGGTCCATTTTTCATTTTTCAATTTGCTTTAGATGCTGAAAAGATAAAACTTATAGAGACAGTGATCTTTAGCTCCAGCTAGTCATGATGCTGACTTTAGCAGGTTGAATAAGTTTCTCAATCATCTAAGTTGTTTATTTAGTTGTTTTCCAGGTACCTAGCCAATGTCATTTTTTTAGTTTAAAAGGCTGAAAGATTGCAAATAATAATAATTTCCCACACTATTTTTTGCATCCATGACATGAATCTCAGGGAATCCCAGTATGCTTTATTGGTCATGTGTCTTAAAAACAACATAATCACATGCAACCTGTACGACACCTCAGGTCTTAATGCACCAAAGTAACTACATAGCATCAATCTGCTGGTGTGTCTGCATTGGGCTTCTGCCTGCCTGACCTACAGACAATTTAGAGTCACCCATTAACCCAAATATGATGTCTTTGGACAGTGGGAGGAAACCGGGAGAAACCCACATAAGCACGAGGAGAACATGCAACCATGGAACATGGAACCGAGCCCATGACCTTCTTATTGTGGGGCTACAGCGCTAACCACTATGCCGCCGTGCTGCCCACTTTCGTCTTTAGAGCATTCAAAACTAACTATATTTGGCTTTTGTTGTCTTTCTTGCTGTCATGTAACTGTCCTTACTAAAAGAACTGAATAAGTGTGTGACACAATCTTTAATATGATTTTTTTAATTAAGTGTTCAATCTAATTTCATGAAAAATATGATCTGTGCTGAAAACGACGTTTTTTTACTCAGTTAAGTCCAAATGATGGTTTGTACACCAGCTAATTTCATTCCAACAGTAATTACTATTTTGCATTAGATTTGGGACAGATGAGACTAAAACAGTATTTATCACAGCAAACCCAGCACAAAGAAGGAAGAAAATAATCTCGCTGTTTCTTTCTTCTTTTTTTTTTGTTTTACATTTCACTACACCTTAAATTTGCTGACAAACCGTAAACACCTATTGTCGTTTTTCATTTTGAATGACAACCTATTCTCCACTTGTCAAGATATCGGGCCCAGTGGTCGGGCACACACCCACACACAAACTGATTTACATGTACACAAACACACACACACACACACACACACACACAAACCCTGATGCACACTGTTTCTCAGGTAAAGGTTAAAACTTGAAGAATGTTCTCATTAGTCCCTGTGCAACAGTATCAGCATACTTTCTCCAATTGTGGAAGCTGCAGTGTGTGTGTGTGTGTGTGTGTGCATTTGTGCATGCGTGCATGCATGCATATGGGAACATAATGAACTGAAACAGTCTTGTAGTGTGAGGTTGTGTGCTGAAAGCCAAGGTGGTAACTAAAACTCTGACAACACTCTCCATCACCTTAACCCCCCCTGGTGTAGGGGACACAAGATAGAGCACAATTATGTTTATTAGCTCCTCTAGCTGTCACTCATATCCTCATAATAATATGTTATATATGTATAATATGTCTGACTTAATTCCAAAATACACTTGCGGAAAGGCTAAGTAAAATTTAATGGTAAAATACATACCATCCAGTCTGCAAGCACTGACAAAGATATTTGACAAATGCATCACTTTGTATCATATTTGTGGGCAAAAATAAATGAATGTTTGATTTTTATCTTTCAAGGTTGCAGGAATGTTGCAGTGGCAGTTTTCAAGGTACAATGATTTAATTGGATCATCATTGGTTGACACAGTCTTTTAGAGAATGTAAGATATGCATATGAAGTGCACAAAATGTAAGATGGTTCCCCCTCTGAAATAAAAGCTCTTGGCCAGAATGTGACCCTGGATTGTGCACAAATTATAGATCTGTGCCTGCTTTCCAGGAGGTGAGATGAATGTTCAGAGGCTAAGCCTACACAGTCTACACATATGAAGATTGTCCTTGCGCTTCTGTGTCAAACCAAAACAGCAAAAGGGCATGTGGGAAGAAATTCTAGCAGATTTAATACATTCTGCACCTTAGGACAAGATTGGACTGAGCAGCAGGAAAACAGGAAATGACAAATAGTGCATGTACTGAAGAGCAACCTATTGTCAATCATCATGTTGTGGGGGTGTTTCAGTCAGGCCTTTTCTGTACCCTTGTATGTAGCACGATGGTGTGTGTGTGTGTGTGTGTGCACAGCGTCATATCAACCTGTACCATCTGTGTGTTTATACATGTGAAAAGAGAAAGAAACAGAGCAAGCAACATATATAGTCAGTGCTAGTCAAAAGGGACAAATGTTACATTAAAGGGGCTGTTTGTAAGCAGTGCTATGTCTTCAGGGCAGACTGCAGTGAGTCCCCATCGGGCAATGAGACAGGCCAAGGCTAGCTGATTAGCATGCAAGCTGGTCACCAAGAGAGAGAGAAAAAAAAACAAACGTGACAGAGATAAGCATTAACATTGGGGTTGCTTTCCACCTCAGGAGACAGTTCATGTTTGGATGAATGGTGTTTCATGCTGAACTCACAAGCTATCTTTGAGACTGATAAGTAAATGTTAAATTTACCAGTTGCTATATATAAACAGCAAAATTTACAAATGGCTCTTTAAATATACTAAGGGGGAATTCATACCATTTGCCTCTAAAGTCTTTTCCCCATAAAACTGTCTCAAATCAAATCAAATGTATTTATAATGCACCAGATCATAACAGAGTTGCATCAGGGAAATTTAGATGTAGGTCATATAGGTCATAATTAAGTATAGGTCAGGTTGCATAACAGGCCTAGAACAAACTTTCTTGTTTCCATTCTCTCCATGTGAGACCTAGACTTTGGGCCCTGGATACAGAGACATACCTTCTGAACATTTTCAGATGGTTTGAACAGCATGAATTTTAAAGTTCCCCAGTGTTTTGCTTGTCCCAAACTGCACTGGCCATAGATAGGTTCTAATTTTTAATTTAAATTAATTAAAAAAAAAAAAAAAAAACATGTAGGAAAAGAATGTATCATTCAGCTGACTTAAACACCCAAAAGCTAAAATTTGATTAAATTTGATTTATTTGTGACAACTCAAGCATCATATTAATAGGTCAGCTAAAGAAAGCTGCATATCAAATGAATATAAATACAAATCTGCTCTTAAACTTCTCCAAGTAGCAGAAATGGCAGATGGTGGAGCAACTCGAGTAACTGGAAATTCTACCCAGGAAAAGAGAGGAGGCAAAATGGGTGGCAAGGGAGAGCAACAGACGATGAGATAAGACAAAAGTGAACCTTGGAGCAGCGTTCACTCCATGGAGACACAGGCTCTGGGACCTCAAAGGATACAAAAGCATCATTCAGCTTGCACAAATTCTAAGAGATGAGTGAAATACAAAAGACGGCCTATTTACTGATCGTCTAGGTGTTTCAGTGTGCTTTTCACACAGCACCCAGATCAGGGTTTCAAGCTCAACATGGGAGTCTTGCAGTTATTTCCCTAGGTAGTAGGCAGGCTGATAGCAGCAGCTATGTCAATCCTCTGAGCAACCACAAAGTGAGACAGGATCAACAGTGAAGGGCGTGAGGGTGGGGGGGTCAGTGCTGGTTGATGACAAATGGTCGTGTGAGCTCGGTCCTGGCATAAATACAATCTCATATTCCTCAAACTTTATCATTACTCCACAGAAAAATATGACAATTTAACTTCAGCTCTTCCATGAATATGATGTGATGATGATTTTCTACTCTTTTATTTCCAAACTGGTGTTTATTGCTTTATGTCCTGTCTTGTTAGTTGTTGTGAGGCTCTGAGGACATCTGATTGTTCCCGCAGCGACACCAACAGCACTCCACTCACACCTGCTATTGTTATAGTGTGGTTTTGTTGTTTTCATGTTGAATGAAATACTGGTGCGAGTGCTGCTAAACACTTGCTTGTTCTTTATGCACTTTTACTTACTATTAATAATAAGTACAACCTTGTTTTTGTGTGTGTGTGTGTTATTTTTGACCTGATCTGAAACTCAAAGCTGTCAAAACCATAAATACCAATGTCAAGACAAAATTTAAGAAAATGTATCCAAGTGATAAACACATTTAATAACTGTTTTGGTCTCCCAATCACACGTATAAGAGAAAACACTGTTGGGTGATGTCATGAATTAGCATGAGAGATGTTTCCTTCACCACTGTTGCAGACACTGTAGGGGCAGACAGGCGACACCAGGAAAGGTCTGGAATGAGGTGACCACTAATGTTTGTATGGATTACTTCTCTGATAACTTTTGAACCAGACATTCAAGAGGTTTTTAGCAGCAAGCAAATTATCCACAGAGGTTCCTGCTCTCCATAACAAACAGACCTCAGGATTAAACGTTTAAAAATCACTCACTCTTTAACGTCTCAGAGCGGCTGTGTGCTGAGCTGTCAAACATTGACACATCTTTTTTTCTTTGATGACGTGAGATGTGGACGTTCAAAGACTAAATCCCCTCACCCGGTTAAAATATTTGTTTCTAAAAAACCTGGATGAAAGTCAACTTTGCAACCATTACGCAGACAAATGCACGTAGAGGATACGGCGTCTGGTGACTAAACAAAACTGGTTACCAGGATTAAAATCGATAAGTTTAAATTTTTCAAATAAGATGTAATGGGCTCCTCCCAGGCCCATGCCTCATCCCTCTGACAAGTTTGGTGGAAGTCAGTTTTTGCATAATCCTGTCAACAAACAGATAAGCACATATGGGTGAACCTCCTTGCTTGAGGTGACGAGACCACTCTCAACAATAAAACTACTTGAGGTCCACAACTTCAGTGTTCTCACAAAACAAATTAGACACTTGTTATTATCAGTGGTGCTCTTGACAAATCTAAATAGTAACAAGCCTACTTACAAGCCGCCCAATGGGTCCAACTCTAGTTAGCTGTCATGTCTGGGCTGTATAACACCCAAATAAAGACCTTTGTTCAAAATGTGCACAGACTTTGAGTCCCACAAAGATTTAAAAATAATAAAATAAAATCTGGCCACAATAATCCATTGATGTTTGACAGGAGTTTTCGTGTTGCTCCAGCAGCTGCTGTGTTGGTCTGGGTATGTGGCAAATTGCAAAAGCTCATCAACGAAAGACTTATGCACAGCCAGCCTTTAACATAAAGGAAAGGGAATCTGCTAAAAAACTTCATTTAAAAAAATGAAAGGAAGTCAGTGAATGGGATGGCCTTTAAGGAAATTGAATATTGAATGGCCTTGCAGCAACTTTGTTACACAAGCAAGAAGACAGCATAGCTTTAAGATACCCTGCTCTTCGAATCTGTAAGCAAATAGTGACATTTAAAAGATAAGCAAGTTAATGTCACCTGCATCCACGCATAATACAAAATAACATGCAGCCACACTGTGTACTTCACAAACCCGTTGTCTAAACCAAATATATCTTTTCATGTCTTCATGAGATAGAAGTTCCACCAAGACATGAGAAAATTTGATTACACATCATGTGCTTCATGTGATTCAAAGGATTGCATTGTCATGGTCATGACTTTGGGATTGTGAATCGCTGTATTATGGAGCCATTGATCAGTGTTTTCATTAATAATTAAAACAAACCATGTTGACATTCTGTCAGTGCAGTAAGATATAACCAATACCATCAAGTGTTTGCCCCAAAAGCTTGAAACTCAGCCCTTATTTCCATGGAATCTCTAACAGCGCACCTTCAGGACCATAGAAAATACACCAAGAGTTCTCTAAGCAGGTTGATTTTCCTGAAACCACGTTAGAATATTGTTTTCTGACCTTTTGAATCCTCGGCTCCTCGGCAACTAATTTACAGTGACCCCAATTGCCTTTACACCTGACTGAGAAGGGATCACAGTCAGGGTTATTTCCAGGTCGTTCGCACTTTACTAGACTGGCTGAGTCATGTGGCTCATCAATAGCTGGAGATCACGCATGTGGTAAAGATGTTGCCTCACACAACAACGTCTGTGGGTTAGGGTTATTCCAACTGTTACAGATGGTCTAACAGGATGTCTGTGTTCAAAGTTTCCCTTGTGTTTTTCGGTCGTCTGATAGAAGTGATGGAAATGTGCATAATGCCGGAGGTATATTTACACTGACCAAATGACCAATACAAGATGAGCCACACACTGGAACTGAATGTAACCTGTGCAGACCTGCATGCTGATTCCCCTACAGTCCGTGCAGATACACTGGAGTTGGCATCTTGTCACATATAGTCCTTTTTTAATTAATCTAACCCCGATATCCCTAAAACGGATCTACAGAGGAGGGACTCCTTTCAGTGATCATTTTGTGAATTCATCTTAAAGAGGACTTGGTTCTCTGCATGGTTCACTTCAGTCCTGACAGGACCTCTGCCCTCTCACTCTTTCTGACCTTTCCTGCTTTTGTTTTAGACAACAGTTCCTCTACTTGTCTGAACCACATTCTATATCATGAATATAATTGTTGTTTCCTCTGACCAGATGACTCCTTGCCCACTAGTCATACTGGCCATGCTTCTTTCCATTTGTCGATTTTTTTTCTTTCCTTTTACATCCCTGCAGAGCAATAGAATCTGCTCTGTCTAAAGCAAACCTATTAGGGTTTGTGTTTGCAATCCACAGGTCAAGCAATACACAATGCTGATTTGAGGCAAACAGTTTGGTTGATGTCAGAGGGGTCTTAGTTCATTTGAAGAGTTCTTACATGTACAAGAAACTGCTGGCTAAGTTCTCTTAAGTTCGTTTCTTTTGGTCTCTATGACCATAGTCCTTATAAACTGACAGATTCCTCAGAGTGCTTTTTCAAAGCTTGTGATGCTGTGTGAGCTTTGTCTCTACACATGAGAAAATCCTCAGATTGTTTTGAAAACGAAGGCCACCCTCACATCCAAGGTTTTGCTTCTGCAACTACGAGAGCTGCAACATGGTCATGCATCTTGTCTGCCATTCATGGCAGACGTCTCCTTCAGATTCTGTCATTCTCCACGGGATCAGCCTCTAGAGCTCCTGAAATACATGTCAGAATACCTGCTTACATCTGGCTTTTGTCTGCAGTGTAAAAAGCTGCTGGGTCAAATGACTTGGCAGTAGTTGTGGGTATCATTGGCTCTGACTTCAACCTGAACCTGTGGTGAATATAACTGGACATAATGTGGATTCTGGAGACAAAAGGGAGAAAAACAGGCAATAAGCACATGGAAATGTCACACATTTTGTTTGTTCGTGTTACTGGTAAATTTCTGCTATTTGATTAAAACTGGTTAATCTCAGCAAAAATAAAATGAAGATGGACATATACATATCCTCGGGCTCTTTTGTGACCAGAAGTTCCAAGCTCTCAAAGTTTTTTGCCCCTGCTGTTCCCTCACCTTGTCCCTTAACATGACAAACAGACAGTGGGAGGGAGCAGTAATCTGTTAATCTCTTTGCTGAGGCAAAGAGGAGGGAAATGACACACAGATTCATCTCAACAAAGTTGATGAGATGCTCTGTACTTTGGACTGAGGCACAGCAAGTTGCAGCGTAGGAGCCAAAACGATTTCAAATGAGGCATTTTAATACACTGAAAGACAGACATATGGAGGAGGAAGAGATAAATTGAGGAAAGGAAGGAGAGATAAATGGCAGTAACGGAGACAGAGAAAGATAGATTGAGGGAGGGCAAAATAAATTGGAAGGTAGGAGAGAGAAACGTGGATGGAGGGAACAAGGGAGTATAAAGGGTGGGAGAGACAAAATGATAAAGTTAAAGGAAGAGAGAAATTGATCCTGTAGCAAGACAATGTCCACCAGAGGATAAAGCTCCTGCAACACCACTAGTTTTATTTGCTTGTAGAGGGGATATTTTTTGTGGTGTGAAAAGGTTGTTTTTGAAGGTCAAAAGCCAAAGATTTGTTCTGAATTTACAGTGGACGCTTTACAGTTTTAAGTCTCTTCAAAATTAAAGTGACATCCCCAGTTTCCTAGGTACTGGCTGTTTAGCATATTTTCTTAGTTCCTACATGCAAATCACATGGTGACGGTTGTGCAAACCCCCCACAGCTGTGAATCTTAATGAACATTCGTCTCTGCTGTCTAACCTTTCCCTCAGGGGTTGGCAGGACTAAATAATAAACATCCAATCAATCTAACTTACTCCAAAAAGACTTTAAAACTGAGCCAGCATAAAGTTCACCTCTGTATCTGAAAGTGTGTACCAGTATATTTAATTTTGTTGCTGATGTACCTTTCTGTTTATATCCTTCGAAAATTTAAGTATGAAAGACAGAATGTGCGTTAAATGAAAAAAGCTGGGCATCGTCTCATGCTTTCCCTTTCCGGGTCACGGGGGGTGCTGGAGCCAATCCCAGCCAATGGTCCAGATGAGGGCAGGGTACACCCTGGACAGGTCACCAGTCCATCACAGGCCCAACACACAGAGACAAACAACCACTCACACTCACACTCAGACCTACGGACAATTTTAAGTCACCAGTTAACCCAAACATGATGTCTTTGGACGGTGGAAGGAAACCGGAGTACGCGGAAGAAACCCACACAGGCACGGGGAGAACATGAAAACTCCGCACAGAAAGGCCCCAGAACCGGGGACCGAACCTGCAACCTTCTTATTGTGGAGCGACAGTGTCAACCACTATGCTGCCGTGCCAAGTTTTTAGCCTCAAACTGACACATTTGAAAGACTAGTTCCAATTATTGTTATAATTATATAAGATTTGTAAATGCTATAATAATAATCAAATAAATAACCATTCATTCAGTCTATATAATAAAAATAAAAATAAAAAAAAAGATTTCAGCTCCAGGAGAACTCTTGTGATTTTAATCCGACATTGGAAAATTTGTCTGACAGTGAAATCACTTGAAAAGTCATTTGGTGTAAGGCCAGAATCAAACACCCTGCACAGCTGCGCTAAGACCACACAATATTTCACTTGCTCTGACTGAGTAAACCTTTTATCTGTGCTGTGTGGATGTGGGTGTACAGAGTATTTGACTGACATCCCCCTCACTCTCCTCTCATCTCTGTTGCATACGTTGAGCCAAATCATACTTTTATCTTTATAATTAGTTTAGACACCAGCGACCTCACATACACCTCATAGGAGTTTTGCTTAACTTCTACCTGAGTGGAGGTCAGAGCCAAAATAACTTGAGACAAAAAAAAAAAAAAAGCAGTAGCTATTAGACTGACAACCATTGTCTGGGGCCCACAGATGGGAAGCATCAACTAATTGCGCCTAGCGAGAAATTACAAGGCAAGAAAGAAGACACAGGGTGCTCTCCATTTGGCTAAGGCGACTCCTTACTCATTCCCTTCTCTTGTTTCTCAGCTTCTCCCAGTGTAGATTAGAGAAAGAGGGAGAGAGAGGGAGGGCAGAATAGTGGACTAAGAATGATGTGCATCATTTCTCTGCTGACACAGAGCCTGCTTTGCTGTGTGGTGCCAGTGGGACCACGGACAAAATAAGCCTGGTTTATGCCAAAATGTAAAAAAAAAAAAAAAACAAACAAACAAACAAACAAAAAAGCCGTGTGTGGAAATCCGTGAATGATGACTTTGGCAATGGAGGTGTTGCATGGCATGTTATAAAAAATTTTTAAAAAAGTAATTGTGACTGAGCGGCAAAAGACAGAGAACTCTGCATGTACAGGTTTCTGCTGCTGTGCACACACTGGTTCACAGAGCTTTATGAGTCTGACTCGCGGTGCCTGGTTAAGGGGAAAATCTTTTGTCAATGAAGAGGTGTCAAGTTTTTACTGTCTCCTTTGGTTGAAATAAACAATGGATGTATTTATGATCTCTATACATAGATAGATAGATCAAAAAAAAGTTCTGTAACAAGAAAACAGTCGACAGCATGAAAGCTATTCAGGTAAAATTTAGTTTAAAAAAAAAACCAAACTAATCATCAATTCATGTTTCGAAAGAACTCTATAGCAGTGTTTCTTGTAATTACACTGAATATCTTTACTGTTACCAGACAGGGTGCCTGGATAGGTCTATCACTGCGCGTGTGTCTGCTTTGACTGTTTGGCATTTTCTTATATAAATGTAAAAACTCAACCCAATAAAGTAAAATGTGTTCCAAACTTGGTTACAGACTACAGACAGGGATTCAAATGTGTGTGTGTGTGTGTGTCAGATCAGGGAGCAAAGACTCAAGGCAGAGCCTGACAAGCCTCATTAAGGGGGAATCTCTCCACTGTTCTGGCTGTCGACATCACCACCGCCAGACTTCTCTAATTACGCTCTCTAAGTGCCGTTTCGTGCAAGCAATCAGCCCACTGCTCTTTGCATCTGCAAATATGACAGACCTGATGATTAGCTTTTTATATCTCACACACTCTAATTGTTATTGTAAAAAACACCACAAGAAGCCAAGGGCAAATATGTTCACTCCCCCCCCACCCCACCCCACCCTCAATCTATCACAGACTGTCAACACTAATTCCGCTACCTCTTTTATGAGGTTTTGTCCCTCTAAACAGACTTATGCAGCTGAATTTCATGGTGGTATAGTCAGCTAACAAATGCCTCTGCCTGATGTTTCTTCAGAGCAGAGGGGAGAAAAATAATATAGGAGCTGTTCCTGGTGAAAGCTAATTGGCCAAATGGAGTCACTTAGGCAGAACAGCGGTCCCATCACAGCAATGACGATGATGATGATCATGATGGTGATTGTCCTGGAGACAAAACTTGGCCCAGATATATCTCCCATGGATCAGCAGTAATACCTTGTGATCTTCTTGTGTGAGGCAGGAAGACTGAAATACGGCAAAAAGGCAGAAATACAAAAATGTTTCATGGAGATGGATGTCAGTGACCTTGAGGACATGTTTGCATTTGATTAGCAACCTGTTCAAAAACCCAACCAGACATACAGATGACCCCAAAGCAACATAAGCTACATTCAATGAAAGCCAATACATTACAGTAGTTGTTATGAATATCTGAAAAAAGAAAATGTCTGGATAATTGTAAAAATTTACTTTTCATATTATATTCTCATTTTTTGGTAGGTATAATTGTGGTCTGTCAGTCTTTTTAATGGTATGGTTGCATGAGAAGCCAGGCATTATGTTTTTGACACAGTGGTGAGCCGGTAAGATTTTGGTGGTGAGAGGTCGAATTTCAAGTTCAGTTTTGTATTTGAATGTCCACAATTCTTCAAGGGAAATTCCTTCAAAGTTGGAACAAACAGTACCATAAACTCTCAAGGAAAACGTTCCTCAAGAAAATAAATAAAATAAAATTCCTTTTGAAATTACGGTACATTTTCACATGGACTTCAATAAGATCTGACTTCTTCTTAAAACCAGTAGAGTCACCCCCAAATGTGTCATTAGACAAATGCAGATTTAAGGCTCTTCTGGGTTGGCTTCATTTTTTAAATCCAGTCCATGCCTACTTTTATATAGTTTGGACACAAACATTAACAAATTAAAGTTTGGTAGTTTAAGGTCAAAGGTCACTGTGGCATCACAAAACTATTTCAAGTCAAAGCTCATACATTCATATGCTTATTTTGACACAATGTAACAAAAATATCTACCAGGATAAAATGATAGTGTAGAGATTTTTTATCTAAGTCATCAAAGGCCAACTTTACTGCCACAATATAATGTTCTGTAAATACCTCTGGCTGGTACTCACAGATGTAACTCAGACAGGAGATGCTGCAATTGTGTGACGTTCAGCCAGTTATACCAATGTGAAGCAGTGATTGTATCTTATTTTAATATAATTGTCAAGATATGACTGGGTCAGGGTGAAGCTCCGGATTCAGGCTCATCCAGTGTATTTTAAATCCACAGGTGGCAAAATGATTTGTTATTTTCCCAAAATGCATCTAGAATGTAAACAGGACTGTTTATTTGTAGTTCAACCAGAACCCCTGGATATTGTTACTTTATGATGAATTTTCTACTTCATGATCATTTTAATAATTACTAAATCTAGCCGACAAGGAGGACTTTTTTGATATGACATTAAATGTAAACTCACTGTGGTTATGTCAACACTCATATTGAATGAATAAATGGATAAACACAATAATTCACACCATCTCGCACTTCCAGGTTCACAAATACTTTGGAAAACTTCAGAGGAAGTCTTTATTCTGAGGAGCAACCCCAGGAACTTCAATCTGCTGAGGGGTGTTGTGTGAAAGTGAAAGTTGTTTTAATGATCCATCAGTCCAAGACATGATGGATCATTAACCACACACCAGATACTAAGCATGTTTACATGACACCTAAAAAAACTGAATTTTAGCATCAGTCCGACCAAAACTGGACTTTTAAAGTACATGTAAACATGTTAGCTCGGCTGAAATCGAACTGAAAATTGTCGGACTAACACACCCAGATAATGCGATTGAAGGTTGATCTACTGCTGCATGTATACGGACAATCGGACTGGAACCGGAGGAGGTGATCTGCGCATGTGCTTAAGTTTCGCACCAAGCTATGACCCGGAAGTCGAACAGCATTTAAAACGTAAACACAAACGTAGGAGGTCACACAAAAGCAGCCGGGTAACATGGCCAAGTTATGTACAAATTTACAAGGTGGTTGTCCATCGTCATGCCAGTTTACCTCTGAGTCGCTAACTTGCTAGGTCACTGGTCTTTGTTTCTTTCCACCTCTGTTGTGGTCTATGACGTCATAGGTCAGTTGGAAGTGACCCATTACCCACAAGCCGAAGGAGTGCATATTGCCACCTATCGTAGCAGAGGCGACATGATTTCAACAAATAAATCGATTTCACTCCTGTGCATGTATACTGGGACAAGGACAGAAGTCCGATGAGAGGGCTTTACACATCCGTTTAACTGTGCATGTAAACGTGCTTATTGACATGGACGCCCAACACAGTAACTGACGGGATGGCACTGCTCACTCACCCAGATATCTGGGGAAGGAGGACTTCTGTGAGTCAGAACTGCCCACTAGGCTTGTAGGCCTAACCAGCTGTGGAGGGGGAAGACTGAATGCTCAAAAACCAAAGCCAAATGGGCTGAAGGCTGAAGGAAAGCATGCTGGCAGCTAACAGGCATGAGTGACTGCACACTGAAGACCAGCTTGTTGATAACTTTCGTGCAGACTGGACAGCAGTCAGCCGGGCTGCAGACTTTAGGACTGGCTTTGAAGAAAGCCATTCAGAATGAGGAGGAAAATGTATTTACTTTTAGCATAAAACAATATAATGTTATGAATGTGTGAAACAGTCATGATACTTCATGAGTGAAAATGCTTTTTTTTTATTTCAGAGTGAAGGAGCAGAATTACAGTCTCAGGAAACATGATGGCACTCCTGCTCATGGTAGTGCTCGTGTCCATGTCAGCAGTTGCACCAGCAGAATACCACATGCTGCATCATATGCCTCTTAATTTTCAGTGCTTTACTATTTAATATTTACACATGAAAATCAAGGTTGATTTGATAAGAACAATTCAAAGAATGAATCATTTGCTTTAGTCTGAGACCCCTTGTGTGCAGTTTAGGGATTCCAGGATTATACAATAATAGATACTTGTCAGTGTGGCAGTATATATTTAACTGGGATTCCACAACTGCTTTAACATTGTGTAAAAGATAAAAACTGCTGCCTTCTGTTTAGTAAATTCCTACTGGATATATTTGTTACATCTGTAGTCCCTAATTTGAAAAGTGCTTCACCAAATGCCATTTCTCATAACAACTTATTGTGGTTTGTTTCCAGCCAATTCTAGGCTGCTTCATTATAGCCACACAAATATCTGTAACTTTGTGCTATACTCTCCCAATTTACATTTTGCAGCGAAAGCCACCAACCAGGTGGATGATGGTGGTTTCTTGGGGATGCATCAGCCCAGTTAAAAATTATGAAATTATAAGCTTAATGTTGTCAAGCTGGTATGTATTATCATGCAAACTTACCATTTTACTGTGTGTATCATTGCCTGCCCAACAATGTGCAAGGCAAAAGTTTATTTTTCAAGTTTTAATTTTTTTTTTCTGTTACAATGTCATATGTTTAAGCAGAGTTGTTTCTATAACTGGTTTGAGCCATTAACAAATCATGTGGTTAAAAAAATAATAATAATAAAAATAAAAATCCAAAACTAAATGAATACTAATGTACACAAAATTATTATGAGGAATAACCTTTAAAAACAATCATATAAACAATTAATTAATGAATTTAGTTCTTGGAAATAAATGATAACAAAATCTTAATGGATGAAAATCTTTTAGGAGACCAAATGAAAAAAAAAAAAACAAGCATAGCACATCTGAGATTTTTACTGTTATCCCATTAACACTAAGGTAAATTTGCATTTGCATTTCTTGTGATGTACGCTTAATATAAACAACAATATTAACACTGATCAGTGAAAAATAAATTTGAGGTGTTTCTTACTAAAGATTAATGAAGAATCCAAGTCCTGCCTTTCCGTTTATTGACAGAAAGCTGCTTTTCCATTACATTCCCAGTTTGTTTCTCAGGCAGCAGAAAAGCTGTCCATCATAGTTTATTTGTTTCTTTCTGGCTTGCTTTGCTGACTGACCACACAAAATGAAGTATAAAATGAAGTAGAGAGTAATTGCCAGTCATGACAGTGTGCTTTGCCTCATGTACATCCAACAACTTTATGCAGGAGTGATGCCAAATTTCCTCAAATGGCCTCAAAAATAATGGCATCTGAAAGCTGACAATCTTGTCATGCAGATATGAGAACATTCTTTACAAAGAATGAGATTCCCTGAGAACTAGTGTTGTAAAATGCACCTCTAATTTGTGAATCATTAAAAATGTGAATTCGTACATAATGAAGTGAAGCCAGCACTGAAGTACCTTACACCTGCACTCTATCTAATGACCACCAGGGGGAGGCCTTACTGGTTGTGAAAAGTCAAAAGTCAGTTTGTATTGAAGTCTATGGGAAAATAACCCTACCTCAAACTTTTTTTTTCTTCCTTCAGTAAACATTTTCCTAATTAGCTTATGGTTTCAGTCTCTGGTTTAAAGACTTCTTCAATAGCTAATGTTAATTTTTTAATTTATGATTCCATTTAGCAGACCATCAAAATAAAGCAGGGTATGGATTAGGGGGGTGCTGTCATGTGTTTGACAAATTGTACCACACACAGTGACCTGTCTGACAAGCAGGATGGAGTCTAAAATATGATTTCTAAAGGACTCAAGGAACCACGAAGTGTTTAAAATTTATTCACAGTGTGCTCTGCTTCTTATTTAGCAAGGTATGGTGTAGAGAGGGCAAACAGGGCAGGTAGGAATAAAATATGAACTAACGCAGGCACTGTAGACAGGGAAGCCAAAGGGGGAGAGGTGTGTGGAGAGACCCTGGATCCCCCTCTAATGGGGCTAAGGTTCACCAGTCTACCTATGCCTTTCTTTAATACCTCCACTGGCTGATCCTCTTGAGGAGCTTGAGGAAATTATCCACTGGCCCACTACTCTTGATATATGGCTCCCTTTTACTGGGAAATCCATACAATATTACTCCTCAGCCACACATGGTGTCGGAAAAGCAAGAGTGAAATATTGGGGGGACTTACATGAAGGAGGGAGGAGGAGGAGGTACTCAGTACTTTCACCACAAGCAACAGCACAGATTCACTAAGGATCTGTGCTAGCCTTTTGTACTTAAATATGGAACAGTGGAGCAAAATGAATCTATTCATCTAAATCTATTGGAATTATGAGTCTCCATTAGTAGTCAGAGCAGTTTGGAGAGCAATGAGTTTCCACATCCTGCCCAGTGAAACCGACAAGCGGCACAGTTCACTTTTATAGCTTGTCCAGGCCGATGCTCTAAATGCCCTCTTAGGTTCCATTAGTTGCTACATTATGATGACTCCTTTGTTTTGATTTAATTCATTCATTCTGGTCGTAATGTCTTTATAGACATGTAAAAATGCATCTGGCTCATGAAAGCAACGGCCACAAGTACATACTCGCATATTAATATTACGATGGTGAGGAAATGGTGGTGAGTGAGTAGATCGGCTCTTGCGGGGAACTGTTGCACATTCATTAGATATAAGACTGACCAAGGATATATCATCCCTCTGTGGTCCATTCCAGGAATAAAGTGGCTGCATAAAGCATTAAGACTTGTATTGAGCCCCTAAAGCAACAGTAGGAGCAGCAGCCTAACGGAGAGCTAAGAAACAGGTGAGTCAACGTCTTGGCATTGTATTGTGATGATTAGTTATCTAACGTGCTCACTTCAGTGTACCAGTCCGCTGATGTGACATAGGGTTTTCTGATTTGATTGCGCGGGTTTGTTGCATTTAGTACAATATGTTTCTTTACGACACAAAACATAATAGAGAGTCCAACAATGATCAGTTATAGGCCCATTCAGCTGCGCATGAGGCTGGGTGCTGCACAGAGTTTGTGCTGAGCTTCTTTCTTACATAAACATATTTCTTCAACCAGGTTTGCTCCACTTAATATCAGGGGGAGGTAAAAGTCCAGTCCACCCCGACCAAGTTCTTCTCTGTATTCAGTGGCAGTGTTAAGTGCTTTAAGATCATCCGAGCTGACTTTATTGAGCCAGAGGCGTGGGCATCAGGAAGATTTATCCCAGCTCCCCAAACAGGATCAGAGGGCACCTTTGCAGATAGATGGATGGACACGGTGTACACAGAGGAAAAAAAAAACACCTCAACGGAAAAACCGTCTCCATCCAGACAAGCTTTGTATCAGCAACACTCTCGGCCCATACTAACACAGCTAAACAACATACACACGTGACAATTCACATACACTGGGCATGCACAAGCTGATACAAACAGCAAAAACAGTTGTAGTGCTACCATTCAGCACAGACAACTAAGTAAGCAACACTTACTAATGTTGTTTTCTCAACATACAGCTGATGTTGTTAAGATCCAGAAATCGCTTCCAAAGGTATCCATTTTAGTTTGTCCAATCAGAAACACAAAGCCTGGACTTTTCAGACTAAGACTCCCAACGTTCACGTCTCAAAAAGTGTTGACAATAGGCAGAACATAATATTGGTGATGCATTTTAAAATGAAAATATAAAAGCGTGGCTCTATAGTGCAGTGTACAGTGCATAGTAGTGCATAGTACAGTGTGGGCATTTTGTATCGTGAGAAGTCATAAGAAGAACACATAAGTTGTTTTTATAGGTTAGTGTGACTCGTTAGGTTTTGTTTTACGTTCATCAGGCGATCAAAAAATGACAGAAGCAAAAGAGAAAAATTGCAGTGTCGAATGACAAGCAACAAACTCACACTATCAGCAGGTAGAGGCAGATTGATCGGTCAATGACACACAGCTCATTAACCCGACTATATATGGTAACTTCCGCGGACATCCAAATTGGCGTCGCTACGCCGCCCAGTGAGGTCGAAGAATCATGTGACTTCTCTCAGCCAATCTTCGGAAGATACCCTGTGTCGCAGATCGTGACATCACGCCCTCGGACCAATCAGCAGCGCCCCAGAGCGTCTCTAATTTCTCTCTTTCCCCGCGCCGCGCGAGATACGAATATTTTCTTCTACTACCTTCTCGCAGAAAATCTGTCATAACGTCGAAACTAAATGTGGTAAGTTGCTGAAACTCACACATCATATGTTAAAGTAGCTGTGCTATATGTGTAGATAGGTGTTGTTCGTTAAGGATTCGCGATGTGACTCAAATGTTCGTGCGCCCGGTTCAGGTAAAACTAGTGCAAGTGACGGAATGTCTATTTTTAGACATACGCCCGGTGCGAGTAGTAAGTCATACTGAGTTGTTTTTTTTGTTTTTTTTACAAATCATGTTTTATAACGGTGGACAATAGTACTCTATAGTGCATTGAATGTTGCCACAAGTTTGTATTACATTATACAGTGAGACATTTATATCCGTTTATTGAAATCTTTTAGCTATAAAAAGTGAAATGTGTGTGATTTTGGTTGTTAAAACTGTTTTTATTGTACTTCAATGACACATTTTATTGTTGTTTTTTTTTCTTTTTGCTTTAATCCTAATTACCTTAGCTGAACTTAAAATTCATTCAGTAATTCAAAAACTGATTTCCACCATCCTGCAAAACTGATACCTTTCTCTTGTGTATTCAGCCAGGCATATAATCCTCCTGCCATTTTCTTTCTAAATGAGAAAGAAGCTTGGTGTTGTTTCCAACTGACACTTGTTGCCTGCTGCAAGTTGCTGCAGCACATTTGTTCATTGACTCCCCCTCCTTCCCCTTTTCCAAAATTCAGGGACACCAGTAGACGTGGAGAGCCAGGCCCTCGGGAATGAACAGGTTGAGGTTCAGTGAGGCTCCTGATTCTCCTCACGACTGGAGCAGTGACACAACTCCTACCATCCTGCTTCCTGTGTTGTGTCAGCGCTGTGAGGCAAAGCTGGCGTGTCATGCCCAGAGTGCACATTCGAGAGGGTTGATGCAAGGCAACAATTGTTAACCCAGGTAACCAAATTCTTGTTTCCACATCTGGGACAGGTGCCAAATCTGCAAAAGTCTATTTTGTCAAAAGGCGTCACTACAAGGAAGCAGGACAAATAAATTCATATTCATACAATATCAGTATATTAAATCAATGGAACGATGAAATTATGCACCATAGAATCCCTTATCTGACATCTCCACATACCGCCATGCACAGGCATAAACACTGACATTTTACCTGGCCAATTTACAGGCAAGTGGATCTCCAGATTGTGTTTGCAGCAAAGTCCAATTGGTGCCTTTCCAAAACCCTGTTGAGCATATTCCCTGTCTCTGTTTTCTTTATTGTCCTATCGAGTTATTTCCCCTGATGGCTACTGTTGCAGGTGGGAGAGAGAGAGAGATTTTATGCCTGGGTAATGAACTCACACCTTCCTCCTTTTTCTCAGCCAAGCACCTTATAAACCCCAGCATTGCTATATCTGTTCTCCTCTCCCTATGTGTGTGTGCACCTTCTTAATAGGCTTGAAGCCAATGCATCATTTGTGAAAAAACCTGACTTGCTGGGGCGAGTGGGAGGGGTCACTGGTGTTCCACAGCTGATAACACGCTAGCCTAAATTTGGTTGGATAATGAGAAGGACGGTGTGAGAGGAGGACAGAAACAAAGAGAGAGAGAGAATTAAGACTGGGCAAGCTGTTAAAAATGAGTGGAAAGAATAATCAATAGTGGTTAAGAGATTGTGTGTTGTGTCAATCAGCAACAGCTTGTTCTTGTTCAAGAGGGACTAGACATAGAGCCGGAGACAGATTGACGTTCTACTTTATTGAGATTTAGTATGTGTGCATGGATTTGAATGATCCTCTCCACAGTCTGTCAGCTGTCATGATAATGAATGGAAGATGACAGGTTCTGTGTCGACCATTCTCTCTTTGCCACTCTGTCTCTCCAAGGCGGACACACTTTATGACAAGGGCAACCAAGGCAGGGACTGAGCAAGAATGAAGATTGGCCAGGAACTTGACTCAGGCTGGCCCACCAAACCCCGTCTGGAGACGTCCCATTAAGCTCATGAGACACGTTACAAGAATTGTGCAGCAAACGGGTTAAATTAATTCTGATAATTTGTAGAAGACCTGGAGCTAGAATCTCAGACGTGAGCACGCAGCTCCAGCCGACTCCAGGGCAGCAGTAGATACAGCAGCACAACGTTAATGGCTGTTTCTTCTGTCTTTGGATGTTTCTGTGAAAGAACTCTATGGATCTGATCAGACAGTGAGAAGCTACACGTACAGAATTATGATGCTGAACTAATGTAGATAAGCTTCCTGATGTCTTCTGCATTATTTTATTTGTGCATATGTTGTAAAGCCTGACTAACGTTTACGCTGGATTTATTGGGGGGTGTGGCCCTGAACCCACTCTGCTGCTCTGCTCCTCCTGTCTGTTGTCTGCATGCTTGAAATATCTATCATCTGTATGCTATTCATGTGAAACCAGTGAGCGGCAGTCCACAGCAGTTAATCCATGATGAGGACTGTGGGCGGAGCTATGTGACAGACCTGAACTCAGTTTTCTGAGGGAGGGCAGCTGGGAGGACATCCACAGACATCTCTCTCTCTGCTTTGCTCTGTCTTTCTCCATCTCTCTTGAATATTTAATTTTTTCCCCATGGAGCCCAATTTGTGTAGCAGTCCATAAAGAGAAGTCCCAGTTCTTCTAATGGCCACTCAAGGATTGCGCCAAGGGATCTAAATATGACAGTATTGGAGAAACAGAATTAAGATTATAAGGAAAAAAGAATAAAGCCTCTTGACATTATAACACCACTGGAGGTGGTGTTGAATAACTTAAAATGTTACATCAAAACCCATTGAAGACACAAAGGAACTTCAATGAAACAAATATTTACAGAGTTTAGGGCAGCGGAACAAAATGTAATTAATTACTGAGCTGTTTTTATTAATATTCTACTCAGTGAAGTACCTAGTGTATATTCTATTCCAATATTTAACACATGTAGAACTGAAATTTGAGATTTTGCTTTTACAAGAGGACAGTTATCGCTGGTATTCATCTAAACCTGGTTACTCCTGCATGAAGACCTCTTGTTGCTAATGTTGGAAAACCAAGAGCTTATTGTGGACATGTAATATCAGGAGTCATGCCCCTGTTTTTACTACCTGTCTCACGTAGACTGGCACTAACAACAAGCTGAATCCGATCCCCAAAGTGTCAGAATATCAGGGCTTTTCTGGGATGCAAAGACTGAATAAAAGCAGAGCTAACTGTACCTCAGAATAATATAAAAGATCTTACTTCTCACTGATGGTTACATAACTTTCCTAATATTGAATATCCCATATAATAGAATTATTGTGTGTGGTGGATTTTTAATCTAATTCCACCAATATATGGCATAATAGTCATTGTCATCATTCTGATTATCCTGGTAGTTCTACGGTCACGTTTTGCAAATAAAACATATTGATCAAATATTGTCTGTGTATCCAAACATTGTATCCACCATTGCTGAAAAACTAATCAACCAAAACATCAAGAGGCTATAACATTGCAGTGGGTGATGGGTTCCTTCATTATCATGAACACAGGCACTGTATTTATTCTGACTTAATCCCACACATACAGTTCTGTTACACTGAAATTCTCTCTGTAGCACGAGGGCGAAGTGATCTGCCACTGAAAAGGTTATGTAAATGCACTATTTACTCCTGACTGAATAATGTCTACACTACAATGAAACAATAGGACATTCATAAAGTATTCAGACCACCTAAGTTTATTCAGATTCTGCCATTTTCCAGCCTGATACTAAAATCCAGTTTTTCTCCCATTAAGCTTCGCTCAATTTTTAAAATTGATCCATAACAATACACTGATCCCATTGGATCATTATTGAGATGTTTCAAAGCCTTGATAATCCAGCAGTGGTAAATTCAACTGACTGGACATTGATGTGGAGAAATTTGTTTTTATAAGATGAGAAAGGTATGCCAAAGCAAATGCCAAGCCTTGAGGTGCAAAGCAGCTACCTGCAGACCTCAGACACAGATGTGATGAACATAATAGACAGAAAAACCTTCTGCTACATTTTGAAGGTTTGGAACAATCAGGACTCTTAGGGGAGCCAAACTGAGCAATCAGAGGTAAAAGAGGTGATCAAGTTCCCGATGGTCACTTTGGCTGAGATTCTGTGTGGAGATTGGAGAAATGTCCAGAAGAATGACTATCAACTGTAGCACTCCACTGATATGGGCACAATAGCAGAGCAGCCAGACTGAAGTTTACAAATAGGCCCCTAAAAGAGCCAAAAAAAATTCTCTGCTCCAGTAGAACTAAGACTGAGCAGTTTGGCCTGAATTCCAAGCGTCATGCCTGGAGGAAACCATGCATGGCTCATCACCTGCCTCAAAAAATTTCAGTGGTGAAGCATGGAATTGGCAGCATCATTCTGTGGGGCTGTTTTTCAGCAGCAGAGCCAGTGAGATTGGCCAGGCTGGAGGGAGAGCTGAACAGAGCAACATGCTCTGGACCTGAGATGTGTGGGCCAAAGTTTACCCTTCCCACGGGATAATGATCGTAAGACAACACAATAGCAGTTTAGGAACAGCTATGACACTCCTGGATTGGCCCATTAAATGAAAATGAAAATTGAACTGAATCATCCATGGAGAGATCTGAAAATTTTTTCATGCTATTGCTCAGAACTGATGGACCCTGAGAAGATCAACAGAGAAGAGTGCCAGAAAATACCCAAATCTAGGTGTGCAAAGTCTGTCATTTTGTATCTAACAAGTCTCAAGGCTGTAATCCCCACAAAGGTGCTTGAACTACCGAGTAAATGGCCTGCCCAATCATGTCAATGTGATATTTCAATTAGTCCTATTTCATGAATTTGCATAAACATCTAAGATAGTTTTTTCACTTTGTCATTGTCGGGTATTGACTGTAGTGGGGAGGAAACTAAATTAAAGATTCTAACTGAAGGCTTCAATATGACAAAATGTTAAGTGGTCTGAATACTTGCTGTGTACGCTGTGTTTGACCTTTAAAAAAACTCAAACTATATATTATGTCCTGTCGTTAAAGTTTTGGGAGTTCAGTAGGAATGGACTGGGGGCTAAGAGCCACAGATAGGAAAGTGAGAGATTATTGAGGGACCAGATTTGACATTGTTTCCTTTTCACTGGATTTGCTGACAGTGAGAATAATATTGAACAAGGCCAGCCTTTTCCTCTAGACATAATGGCACATTTTAATCAATAAACCCTATTTATGACCATCAGATCCACAGAGGAAACTTTTGGAGATTCAGGATTTATGCACTTTAGCCACAAAGATGAGGAAGAGGAAACAACAATGACATGGAATCTCCTACACTGCGGATAACATTACATGAATTCATCTTATTAACGTTATATTTAAAAGCTTAGGCTTTTCTCCTACAATGATGTGGAGTTTCATTGTTAATCAAAAACTAATGCTATCAAGTATTTTTAAATACGAAGGAAAAATAATCTTTGCGTGAGCTCAACAAATAGTAATTAGTTGCAATGTGATTTCAACATGGTCAGCACAGTCAGATGTTTCTCTCTCTTAAGGTGAAACTACCTTCAACAACTGAAAATTGTTACTGCTCAGTGATGGATTGTACATTCCAAGTAGAGAAAAAATATCTGAAAGTTCAGCCAAGTCCACAAGCTGATTTACAAAATTTTAATATGAAATTGTTTTATGCAGGAGCATGGTGTGTCTGTATGGTGTAATTTAAAGTTAAAGTCTCAGGTTCAGTCATTTTGACAGCCAGCCTATGGTGTCTTGTCTCATCTCTCTTGACATGAGGTTAAAGAGGGCTGATCTGTGGGAGCTGCTGGGACGCAAGTTGGGGCCTGATCAACCCTGGCTGGGTCGCCTGGGCAAGGGTCAGTGTTGTGAGACCCGAAACACCTTATGACCCCAGGTCACAACACTGATGATGCATCCTGGAGATGTTTCTTGAGGACTGTTCTTATTGACTCTTAAAAGACATGATCTCACTTTGACGTCCCCCGATGTGCTGATTTGAATCATTTTGATTCAAAGCTATGATTTGAAATTCACTCCCACACAGGCCAACCTTTCTTGATATGAACATGGTTTTAGTCTAAAACCTAAAACTTATGTTATTCAAAGACTGCTGATTTGAAACTTTGCTAAAACTTCACAGATTGCAGTGTTTTTAGAGTAGGAGTTCAAGCAACACAAAAGCACAGGAAGGCACACAGAAAGACTGGCACTTTGGATGAGATAATGACCATCCAGCCTGCCTCAGATGCAAAAAAAAAAAAAAGCCAAACAAAGCAAAAAAGAAACCGTCAGTTTTATTAACAGGGGTCCACATGGAAGGATTTTTAGGCTTTGCTGATTTGGCATTCAGTTCCATCTACATATGGGGAGGGGATATTAAAGTCAGACCTGGTATATGAAAGCAAATATCTGTTATATTAAATTTGAGAGTGTTCATTTTGATGGGGACCTTCCAGCAACTTTCACCGTCCCAGAGGGCCGCAGGCTCCAAAGCAAAGGGCACCGGGTGATGAACACGTTCAAACGGGGCACTGCTTTGTGACATGTAGACAGCTCTGGAGTCCTTCCGAGCCCCGGCCCGGCGCTGGGAGCCTTTATTTTCTCTTTACCCCACCGGAGGCGTTTTAAAACGATCGATTTTTACATTATTTTAATCCAATGGACTGACGTGTTATTGGAAAGAGGAGTGATGGATCTGGACGTGCAAGAATGGACATTGATCACTGGGAGAAGGGAGGTCGGGTTGCTTCCCCGAGGATCCCACTGACACACACACACACACACACACACACACACACACACACACACACACACACACACACACACAGATAGGCAGACGCGCTCATGCACGCGGCTTGGAGCTGTATGCCGTGACAGTGTGGGTGTTCGTACGCGCGAGCACGAGTTGATTAGACTCGCGGTCGCTTTGCTGAGAAGTTCATTTCCGACTAGAGGATCCGTTACCGCCGCATCACTCTGCAGAGCCGCCGCGCCGCCTGCTCCGGGCATCGGGTGCGTAAAATAATAATAATAATAAAAAAAAAACGGCCGGCTCGGTGCCAGATCCCCGAGATGAGTCGCGTCTCAGCGGCGCGTTAGGGGGAGGAAATCATTTCTACTCAACGAGAGACGGACGGTCTCTGTAAAAGGAAGCCGACGCTGGACTGTGCGCGGTTGGCACTAACTCGCGGATTAAGTGTGATATCCCTCTGCGAGATCAGAAAACGGCGCACGCACAAAAGGAGAGAGAGGGGAGGGAAACGGACGTGAGCGCGCACTCGAGCTCTAAGACGCGTTTTTTTTTTTTTTTGGCTTGTTTTTGTTTTTATTCCTGCGTCGCTCACAGGCAGACAGCGCTGCTGGTGAAACCGCAGCTAGACGAGGAGGAGGAGGAGACACAAACTTCTCCAGCGTCGAGTTTAAGTATGGTGCTGACAAATATCTGCGCTCCAGCTTGGTGGAAGTTTTGGATGCCAAATGGAGTGGAGGAGAGGCGTCCCTGAGGAAGCAGTGTGCTCATGGATGTTGGCGTAACACGAGCGCTGTAGTGCAGGGGAACCAGCGAGACATCCAGTCATGATTTGGGTCGCCTTTTTACCCTTTTTGGTTCGGTGCGCACTTGGAAACAGGACCATGGAGCAGGTGCCGTTCTTCCACGGACATGTATTTGAGAACTCGTCTCCGGGCTCCCGGGTCAACGGACTGAGCGTCCCGTTAAAGCGGCTCAACTCGGTGAGACTGTGCGGTACGGAAGGATCCGGCACAGCGGCGGCGCACTTTAAACTCCTGGGGGACGGGAGCGAGAATTTTCGTGTTTTTGCGCACAACAAGCGGGGACATATTTTTCTGAAGACTTCTGGGGTGCTGGACAGGGAGGAGCGGGACGAATACGCGCTGGGTTTGGGTTTGTGTTGCGGCCAGTGCGCGGGACTCTCCCGGGAAGAGAGCCAGGAGCCCCCGGTGGTCGCTGAGGTGGCGTCCATTAAGGTGGACGTCCTGGACACCAATGACCACCAGCCCACCTTCCTGGGCGCCGATGTCAAACTGAGCCTGGACGACGCCACTGCGCTCCGCACGGCGATCTACACGGTCACAGCGCGGGACGAAGACAGCGGCAAGAACGCGGAGCTCATCTACTTCGCATTGCCCAAAAACGGGAGTGTCTACGCGGTGCCCAAAACTGGTGACATCCTCCTGGTTGACTCCATCCTCGGTCTGGACGAGCCGATTAAGTTTCAAGTATTTGCCCGGGACCGCGGGTGGCCGCCGCGCACCAGCCAGGGCATCACGGTGGAGATCAGCCCGAAGCAGTGGCCCATCACGCCCCCGATCAACTCCCAGAGCGGGAAACGGAAACCTAAATCTCAGACTAAAGGAGAGGCGCGGAGGTCCAGGTCCTTACTGGAATCGGAGAGCCCGATTTACATCAACGTGTCGGAGGACGCGGGGATCGGTTCGGTGGTGATGAACCTGAACCCGGTGAGGTTTCAGTCGGCAGCGTTTGAGCTGGTGGAGCCCGACGTGGAGAGCTCACCGGTCAGCGTGAGCCGGGACAGCGGGGATATTGTCATATCGCGGAGGCTGGACCGGGAGACCGAGCCGCTGGTGGAGATCACCGTCAAAGTTCAGGATAAAAGAGGTGAGCAGGAGGCCGGACAGCATGAGTGTGGGCGAGACACAGAGAGAGAGCGTTTCGCTGTTTTGTGGGGTTTTTTTTTTTCAGTTCCCAATTAGACACCTTGTGCAAAGTATCAGGAGCACTTATACTGAATTAACTAATAACAAACTTTCTTCCTTTGTCATGACATTTTGAAGTCGTTGTTGGAATTTTCTTACATTGCATAGTTGGTGTAAATACGCACGCAGAGGAGGAGAGAGTTAGAATGAGCCTTCCGAAGGGGGCTCTGGGCAAACCTACCGTGTATCAGTGACATACCCCCCCGCCAAATGTCACCCTGAGTAGTGTCTCGCCACCTCAGCGGTAAAGACAGTCAGCCTCACCTCCGCGCATTGTTGGTTCAACCCCGCGCGGAGATCAGCGGAGCAGGACTGACCGGGGGTCACATCAAACCGAATGACCTTCCTCAGCGCTGATGATTATTCATGCGTTTGCTTGAACGAGAGCGACTTGAATCCGTCTGCTGCCAGCGGCAACAGATGCCCAGATGTCAAAGGACACTGTAGCCTACCAACACACGGTAATTATCACCTGCGGATATCAGAGTGAGAGCAGAGCCGCAGAGAAGTCCACATTCACTTTAATAGGCACAGATGTGAGGGAATGAAAGACGGGGCTAATTGGCTGTGACACTGCGCAGAGCAGACTGGAATGTAGAGTGGGAAGACAATATGTAACCTTTAGAAAGAAAGTCCAATATGGAGCTTGCACTTTTTTTGAGTCCATGTATCTTTTCATCCATCCAGGAAACAGTTCAAAAGCTAGTGAACAACATTGAACTTGGGGTTTCACCAATCAGTGTGACCTATTGGTCTTTGGTGATGCCAACTGTCCTGATGCAGGAAACATGCTGAGCCTTCTCTCGGCATATGCCACTTAACAGTCCCAGCAAATGAAAACAGAGCTGGCTCACTGTCACACTAATTTCCACCAATACTGATGAAGAAACTTCATTTTATGTGTTAAATGTGACACCTTTTTCTTACAGTTGCAGTAACACATCCTGCTTCATCAGAGATTTCCTTTATCATGCATCACAAGTCATGGCTCATGTTCAGCTGCTGTCTTTATTTTAAGGACGGGCTCACTTTCAGTGTCCAAACTCATCCAAGTTTATGAGCATGTCTCCAAATTTTTGATTTTAATTTTTTTTTAATTTTTTTTTAATTCTAGCAAGTTGAACAGTGTTGATGAAGTGTGTTAAGAGATTATGTGTTTAGCAGTCAAAGATGCTTAAAGTAGTAGAACACAAACACAAGAAATGTATTGAAGTGGAGGAATTGATGTATGAAGACAAACAAGGAATAAAAAGGAAAAAAAAAGGTTTTATTTTCAAAAATGGAAGCTGCTAATGGTGTGTATGAGGGTAAGTGTCAGCAGTGTCATCTGCATTTTTATGAAATGAAAGTTCAGTTTCTGAGAAATACATTTTAATCTATAATCCAGCTCAATCCCACCAGATAGAATAATAAAAAGTTGTGTATAAAGTGTAAAATGGCTAAGTGGGTTTGAAGATTAAAGAGGCATAACATATCATATTTTTGTTTATGTGTCCAAATCCTTGGCACACCAGTACTGGTATGGTTGGGTCTTCAGTGTGCCCGGGGGAGGGGGCATCTTTGATAATAATAATAATAAATTTTATTTGTATTGCACTTTACATTTCAGCAATTTCAAAGTGCTACAGAGCAACAATGAAAAAAATTATCAAGGTCAGTAAATAGTTAAAAAGGGGGCCTATAAAATACATTTAGCAAAAAGCTTTTTTAAAAAGATAGGTTTTTAGGTTTCGTTTAAAAACATCTGTAGTCTGTGGGTTAGGGTTGGGGTCTTCCCCTGAATTTGGATGTGTTTTGGTCCATCAGGAGGCCTTTTAATTGAAAGTTTAAAGAGAAGGCTCAGCGTAAATGTTCCCTAAATGGATGGGGTTTAAAAAAAAAAAAGGCTAACCTTTTTATGTGTTTGGTAGGAAGGGGGGGGGGGGCAGAGGGTTGGTTGAAATCCATTTCCATGACCTTACTGTTTACTGCATCATGCTGAAAAATGGCAAGTTTTTCATTTCCGGGCTTAGCAGCAGCGGATGGGGGGGGGGCAGGCTCCAGATCAACTAGGTGTCTGAGGCGTGAGGAACGTAGCATGGGCTCAGTTGTCGGTGGCTCGGCTGAACTCTTTTAATCCATTTGGAGTGGCGAGTCCTGCCGGAGCCTCGACCATCTCCATCTGCTCGTATTATCCCTGTAATCCCATCTCATTCTCTCTGTATGTCCCGCTGTCTCACATTCTCTCCCTCCCTCCCTCTCTTGCGCTCCTACTTTCCTGCTCTTATTTTCACTTTCACTCCAGGGGTTTAGTCTGAGTGGAGGGACAGTTTAACACAGCGAAAGAGAGAGAGAGAGAGAGGGAGAGCTTCTGACATAATTCTTTGAAGGACAGTATGTGTGTGTGAGAGAGGCTGGCAGCATTACATATGAGGATCTCAGATCACTTCTTCCTGTCTGCGTTCATGGCTCCACAAGTGTCGCTGATCTTCAAAGGTGCTTGGAGTTTAGTGCATGTTATTTTAGCTGCTTTATACGCATTGTGGACAAATAAATCAGTTCACAGCCTCACCGGGAGGGCTCTACTGACATTTTAGAGCAAAACACCCTCTGCCACAAGGGAAAGCATTAAATGTTAGAGTAAAGAAGAGGATTTTGGGGATGGGTTAGAGTTGGGGTTAGTAGTTAAGTGGTACCGGTTGAGGAAAAATCTCCAGGCAATCACTAAAAGCAATTATGTTCTCATATGGGAGATGACAAAAGACAGTATCATCCATAAACACAAACACATCTCACATGGGGTTTTCTTTTCCACTGTTTCTTTCTTAATACACAACTGCTCCTTTTTTCATACAGCATGCATATTTTATTTCCTTGAATAAACAAGGGTATTTGTGCACGTTTATCCTTTGCTTCATTGTACAAGTCATTTAATAATGTGCCAAATCTGCAGAAAATCAACCCAGTGTGTCACTGATCTTCTGCCCTTTCAGCCAACAGCCAATATGACACTATTATTTGACTACCTCAAGTCCTGACGGAAAAATGATCGATGGAATGATTAGTTTGGTTGATTTGTTAAATTATTCATTTGGTTAGTTAACATATGTCTTTTAGACATCTTTAGACGTTCTCCTCTGGAAAATGTCCCCATCAGAGTATAACCATCCTCTGTACCTCAGCTCTCTTTAAGCTGATGATTTGAACGCATTTCCTCTGTGGTGAAAACCCACTTCTTGCCTGTGTGTTGTAGTAGCCAAAATTAAATCTATATAAATATGAAATGTATATATAGACAGAGAGAGAGAGAGAGAGAATTCTATCTATATATATAGATATATCTATATCTCCATATATAAATATCTTATTTTGGCTTTCTTAAGTAATAAAAAATGAAATAAAAAACAGAGGGGAGCACAGTTGAGATCATCATCAAAAGAAAATGCACCTGTTAAAATACTACCCCATAGTTCGTCAGTGCAAACAGCCGATTGTTGTCAGGCGACCTTTTTAGCTGCAGTAATTATAACTGTTTCTGTTTGGAACCAAAAGTCATTGTTTCATTTATGGAGAAGATAAACCTCATGTTTACTACTGTTGCTGTGACGATGAGGGTCCAATATGCCCGTCACAAGAGTGGCACAAATTTGCTGCGATCATTTAGCTTTCACTGCTCCTCTGATTGCTCCTTTCATTGCCTCAGCACAAAGTTAGATTTCCTGTGCTCGTGCTGGCTGGTGCAGAGCCTGCAGAGAAACACACAGTCAATTAGAGTTTCTCAGCTCACATTTAAAGTGGTGACTCCAAGTCTTTCACTGCCGGTTTGCCAACTGCAGTTTGCAGAAATCCCAATACTCATCTTAAGCTAGTGTCAAATGTGTTGTGGAATCGTTGGTTCTCACAGGCACAGTCCTCTTGTTCTGCAGTCCACTTGCTGATAGAGAACTGTTTGATATGCAGTGAGCACAGATAAATGGAATCCACTGCCACTCTTGGTTTGGCTTCGGTCAAGGAAATAAACGATTGCTTAACTGTTTGGTTGTAAGCAGTTTGAGGTGAACATGATGATATGGTATTTAAAGGTGTTTATCACTAGAAAGGCTATGAGGTCAAAGTGACCTCACATCACAAGAGGCTTTTAAATTGCAATAGGAAGTCCGTTGATGGAACAGTTTGTAACTTATTTCAAAATAACAATATAATTCAACAAATGACAGCTTGTTCTTTCAGTCTTTTCACGATGCTTTATTTTATCTGAAAGATATAGCAACTAAAATTCATTTGAACAGCAAATGGAAAAATACATGAAAAAAAATCAATCATCATATAGATATGGAATGTTAAAATAATCATTTTCCTGCTCATAAAACCTTTCAAAAAAGTAACAATAGGCATTGCTAGGCAACCAAGGTGATGGTGATTTTAGGTATTATCATGACTGGGAGTGCCATGATTTTACTTTTTTGTACACATACATTCACACTCACTCATCTTCTACTGTTTATCCATTTCCGGGCAGCGGGGGGTGCTGGAGCCAATCCCAGCCAATCCTGCGGGTAAGGGCGAGGTACACCCTGGACAGATTGTGCCGGTTCATTAGGGCCATCATACAGAGACAGACAGAGACAAACAACTGCTTGAGCTCACACTCAGACCTACGGATAATTTAGAGTCACCGATTAACCTAAACATGATGTCTTTGGACGGTGGGAGGAAACTGGAGTACCCGGAGGAAACCCATGCAGACACGAGGAGAACTTGTAAACTCCACACAGAAAGTTCCCAGGACTGGGAATCGACCCACTCCCGTTGCTGTGCTGCGTACACATCCACACAAAAAAAGGAAACCAAGATGCAGCTAGACAATGCGAGGTATTACTGAAAAGTATATGGCTGTATAAATGCAGTTCCTTGACCATTTTTGCATTAAATGTAATGGAGATCAAAATGACCTCATGGCCCTTCTTGGTAAAAACACTCCTTTACTTCTCTGTTTTACTCTACGACCCTCCATTACTCATTATATGATAACACATTTCTAGGAAAAGTCACTGACTGGGAGACATAGGATTTTTATTCAAGCTGAATTATGTGCATTTTCATAGGTGAGCGGGATCAAAATGACCTCATGGTCTTTCAAGTTTTAAAAAAAGCATTGTTGGATTTTAAGCAAAGAGAATAATATATTTTCAGACATATGGAGAATTTGCATCTGTCAGTGTCAATGTCTTTACATGTGAAACCGTTGGCAGCCTTTTAAAAGTCTTTGCCTTGACAGTAAAAGCTGAAGTTGAAGACAACAAAGGAAATAAAGTTGTATCTTAGGTGCAAGTGCTGAAAGATGCGAAAGAAAAAAATCTCAATGTAATCTATGCTGAATGAAGCATATGTTGATATAATAGATTTGTTTGTAGTCTTATTATACATCTGTGAAATTGTCTTCACTTTTACTCTGTCTGGCTTTATAGAAGATAACATGATGGAAGTAATTTTTTTTTCTTAATAGACTCCTTCCACCATCAGTCATAGCCAGAAACTCTGAAAGCTTCAGCATCATTTGTTCTGGAGGAACATCGCTGTCTTCTTGTTCTGTGACACAGACCAGTTCGGCAGAATTGCATCCAAATTCATAAGCACTGTGGAGCTCAGGAGCGGCTGCCAGATTTCTGAGTCTGGCCTGTTTGTTAAAGGCAGCCGTAGTCGTCTAAATGAGGTAATGATAATCTGTCATGTTCAAAAGCGTGCACATTAAATAGAAACATGAAAACTATCAAATACATGTATCCTGGATGCTGCTCAATCTGAGGATAAAATTCTGCAGTTTTTTTCTCATGTTGAATGAAGCTGGCCTGACATCAAGGCAGCACAATCTAGTTTCAAGACCTACAGATGCCTTATGTGGTTTGGAGCTTGATTCAGTCCTGGCCTGCAATTAATCAGTGCTGATCTGAAACTTGTCAGATGTCAGAAATGAGCAACGCAGCGCATCAGCTGGCATTTCAATTTCTCACCTGTCAGAAATCAACTCTCAGCATGACTTCATTTATTTTTAAGGATATTCTTTTGACACTGGCAATAGGAACATTTTCAGGTGGAGACAAAAGAAAGCTAAAATAATCACCTAAATGACTAAAGATTGGATGCAAGGTGCGTGGGAAAGTTCCTACCGTGTATTGAACCTGTAACATCATCGGAGTTACGGACTGCAGCGGATGTTTGACAAAAAGAGTTGCGTAGGCTCAACATATGAAGAGTAGAGGTGTTACTGCCGCATTCATCAGACAAACGCTGCAGGTTGCCCCTGGTTCTGTTTTAACACTCCGGTTAAATGCAAAACATTGCCAAAAAGACTTTTCTTTTTTCTCTTTGCTTTAAAGCCTAAACCTCTGCCATCGGTGAAGCAGGCGCAATAATGTCTGCATCTGGATAAGTATTCATCACTAGTATTTAACAAATAACAGCCTTTAATGAAATGAATGCATGTTCTGTCCTGGTGACCAAGTTATCTAATGAGCGTGTCCCTGAAACCCTGTAACACCCATACGCCACCCTGTTGTATGTTGGTCACAGTAATTTATCATTAAATCTGCTATTTGTAAGTTCTGTTACTTCTGCATGGCTAACATTAGTATTAATAGCAGATATAAAAACGTTCAGAAACTTTCTTTCTTTCCTCCCCAAGAGTTGTCTCCGGCGACGCCAGTATAAACTTTTCCACTGAAGTTCACAAAGGCCCATTTCATCACTTTCTGAGAGCAACTCACTGTAGCCTTCAGACTGCCCTGAAGATGTAGCGGTGCTCAGAGTGCCTGTCATAATCTCTTGCCTTGTAAACACAACAACTGCAGAGCTGGCATCTCACCTGCTCTTGACAAGAAAACACAATTAATCTGCAAATAGCTCCTTTTGCGTCTCTAGCATTGTTTTCACCTTTCATTTATGCATTCTGTACTTCTAAACGGCACAGTTTATCAGTAATTATCAAAATATTACTTTTCTAACATGCATTACCTATATTTCTGTAGTGTTAAGACGAACAGATTTGTCATTGTGATTTCTAAATAGGGGAAAAAAAAGGCAACTTTCAGACAACCTAAGCTAAAGTTGAGTTGAGCATTTGGTATTGACAAGACAAGCATTAAAAGGCATGTGAGCAGCTCTTTCAGGCTGTACCAATGCACGGTGATGAGGTCGGTTTGAATATCATTAAGGCTTTGGTATTTGGTTCATAAGGGAAAGTATTGAACAAAGCAGAACTCTGACCTGGTGATGACTCTGCAGGGAATGTCTAAGTCTTGATACAAATTTCACAGTGATCCATCCAGCAGTTGTTCAGATGTTTCCGTCTGTCATTCACATTGTCACTCGAAGATCAGATGTAAAATAAAAGATATTATCATGGATCTAGAGCCGAGAATGTAACCTGGATTCTTACCTGAAAGTTGTGATGCTCCTCGGCTCGATTAAAGTGTCACAGAGCTGCCTATGTTTATTCGCAGCATCTTTCACTCACTGAGGGGAAATGGATTCATCTCACATTTTAGTCAGAGAACCCACATTTCCATTTTTAGATATGTTCATTGTTCCTGCAGAATGGTTTATAGAAACTAGTCGATAAATTTGTCATTGTTACGCCTCACCGTCTATGGGGGAGCCCAGACACAACAAAGGGTGAGCTCTCCACCTCTCTCAATGTCTGAAAGGACACAACCAAGCATGACCAAGTTCAAGTCTTAGAAGCAGCTTTTATTAACCTCGGGTGTGAGTGTGACCCAAAACAACCAATAAAAAGAGATTAAGGGCCCTAGACTTACCTCAACAAAAATAACCAACAAAAAACCCGGGAATCTTACCTAGCCTGCAGCATTTGAAAAACAGGGAAAAAACAAGAATAGAAAATAAAAAGGGTTTCTCACCCCTACCGCTGCTGGAACCAATCAAACACAAGTTTCAACAAATTCACAAAGCAGAACTATGGACGCACACGAAGCTGGCTGTGCTGCAGTGAGAAGGGTGGAGAGGCCATCTAAAGCCAGGGGGACCCAATCAGGAAGCAGCAGCCAGGACTCTGCCTATATATCCACAGACACACCCACAAACTCACGCACTCACACGAACAGGGAGGCAGAACCCCATAACACCCATATATTGGGACAAAGGGTGAATGGGTTCGTCAGCCGGCTCGGCTAAGGGGCAGTGTCTGTATGACAGAGAGCAGGATCTGGGTGCTAAAGACACAATGTGAAGTCCATGACTAGAGACCCAGGCTGCTGCTTCAGGGCTGCAGAGACATACCAGAGGGCCAGAGGCTCAGGGCGTAAATGGTCTCTTCTGAGGATACATCACTGGGATGAAGTATAGTGGGTGTAATGAGAAAACTGGATTTGAAAATGGGGTCAGTAGAAAATGGCTGATATTTTGGGAAAAGTGCTTCAGTCCAAAGCCTAGTTCTGCCTGAAGGAAACTAAATTTACCCACCAGCAATTTAAAGGTCTGGAATTAAAACACAGTGTCTCTAATCCATACAAACACTGACGAGTAACAATAATATGAGGATTAGATGTGGAGCACCTGTATCTGTAAAAAGTCTCTTCATGTCACAATCGCATTATCGCTTTATTTTTATCACCGTTAGTCTAATTATCTCCTCGCAATTGGAAATTTTATCCCATTGACCTTGGTTCTCCAAGGGACCTGGGCAGTAATAAAGAGACAAGCCATCAAGAGCAGACAGAGCATGGATGAGAAAGGTGCAAGTGAGACTGATCACATAACAGCACATAAAACACTCTGTGCTTAACAGACCTGAAAGCAGACGCCCGGCTCCTGGAACAGGAAGCAGGAAGACTCTATCCGTCTATCTATTCATCTATCTGCCTGCGTGTCTGTCTGTCAAGTGACAGATGATTATGTAAATTCTTCATATTAGTGACTTGGGAGGACAGACAGAGCTGGAGAGAACCTATGATCCTGATTTTCAGTGTTAATGCGTTAGTCCATTCAAATTGTTGCATTTTCCAAAAAAAGATCTTTATGAATAATTCATTGTGGTTGGCAGTGGCAATTTGTGCCAAGATCAATTTCAATTTTCCGAGCAATAAATCAGTTTTTTAGCCATTGCGTCTTACCTTTTTAATGGAATTTTGACTGTTTTATAATTTTACCTCTGCTCTCTATTATGCCAGACCCGTGCCTTTGAGTTATAGTACAGCCTTTACTGTCGTGTTTTAAGACCAGCCTCATCAGTGATGCTGGCCAGGTCACAATCAGCACAATTCAACATAGCAGGTATTTCAAACTATGCCATTTTGCTTACTGTTTCACATTAATAGTGACATTTAAGATGTAAGATGAAGGTCGCTGTGAATCAGAGTTTTGTGTCTGAATATTAATAGCAATTTCATATTATCATGAGGCTCCTCAAACTTTTTAAGTCTCTTTTGTCCTTCATTTAAAGCAACTCTAACGCTTAGTGAGTGAGTCTGACCATTTGAAGATACATATTACAGTGTTTGGACTCACCACATGCTCGGTGTAGTTAAATATGGATGATGGTTAATAAAAACAACAGTAAAATGGACCTTGGGTATGAACCAATCTAGGAAGACTATATTCCTTTGTTTATGGACTGAGTGTCTATATAATAGTTCAGTGATCTGAGAAATGGAAGATTAATTTCAGTATATCACAGCCTGTCAAGGTTTATAGATTAATGAATGGTTATACCTGCGGCGGGAAAAGAAAATCATAGGTGACTGCAGGCAGTACTCTTTGGAAGTGTTAAGACTTAAAAAAAAAAAAAAAAGTATTTTTACTGTGGATGTGTTTGTCTATTTGAATGCACAGTTCCTTGTCAGAGCATTTCAGCTGCTAAGCTCTAAACTGTGAACTTGGACCTGAATGACTAAACATCAGGAAATGTTTTGATTAACTTTGCGAGTTTTTGCCACAAAGACAGTCACGTACAGCCAGATTCATTTCAGGTTTCCCATTGTTAGCTGAGAGATAAAGCCTGAGTTTGGGGAATACCAATGGCACGTATTGTTATCAAGGTGTTTGGTTGCTATTCTGCCATGCCTGTGAAAGCAGATTGTTTTTGTTTTTCCATATCTTACAGGCTTAGTGTTAGCAGTTCACTTCCCAATGAAACAACCAGCGCTGGAAGAGACAATATGAAAAAGAAATGAATGCAAAGGAAAACTTATCATTTTAGAAGTTGGAAAAATACAGAATAACAACAATTACTTAATTGTTTTAACTAATGTGCAAATGTTTGCATTGATTAAATGATATCCATGAAAGTCTTATGCATGAGTATAGGACAAATATATGGATATTATAAGTCTACTTAGTTATTTATCTCTAAAAGCAAAGCACCCTTGCAGAATTTCTTTCTTTTAATCATAAATGGCAGTAATCATAAAGTGGGGCAAAAGCTAGCTCTTAAGTCACTGTTGGCAGATGTTTAATTACAGCCATCATACTTTTCCTCAAAATAAATTACAACAATTACGAGAATACAAGAGTGACGATCACACCACAACAAGTCACCTGATGTGCTCGGTTGGTGCACAAAGATTTGGCTGCACGGGACACGAACAATTCTCAAGGACATCTTTTATTTACCAAGAGTGACTATTTGCTTCATACATTCCCATTCCATTGCAAACAAGTCACTCAGAAACAACCTGAGTCTGACCTAATTCTGAACAAAGTCCTATTCTGTATCATTTGTCCAGATATATTCAGCCAAGAAGAAATTCAGAATTACCCCCTTTAAACCAACTGGGCGTGAAAATGCAGCAGGGGACTCTGGCAGTTGTATTACCTGTGTGGCCTTTTTTTTTTTTTTTTTTTTGAGGGAAGTTAAAGACATCCCAAAGACCTTGTGACAGCCTCGCAGATTGGAGGGAGTTTTGTAGTTTATCTAACAGCCCGTAGCCTTCACTCTCTCAGAAGTATTTATGCAAAGAAAATCACATCATTAGAAGAAGCTAACCTTCCTTCCTTCCTCCTACTCCTAGTTGAAGGTCCTCCTGCCTTGCTTAAGTCATGTTGCCTCTGTAGTGTCTCTGTAGTGCACAAGTGTGCATTTTTGTAATATGGTGAGTGAAGCCTCTTTATTTGTGTGTGTGGGTAGAGGCCACAGGGATTGCTTCCTCATGTCTACCCTTTCTGCCGCTTTTGCTGCAGCGGGATCAATTAATGTCTGCGTGTGTTTGTGTTATTGAAAGTGTGTGTGTGGGAGGGTCAGTACACGTGTTTTAAGATCAAATGAGTGTGTGTGCTTGTGTATTTGTGACTTGTGTGTGTGTGTGTGTGTGTGTGTATGTGTTGTCAGACCTCCCCTGTCTAACCAGCAACCCCTCTAATATGCTGAACACGTAGGAGAGCTTCTCCTCTTCTTCCTTTTTCACATCCTGTCTTTATTTATTTATTTTTTATCTCATATATACCCCCCCTTGTTGTGAAACATGATTTAAGTGTTTTCTTAGATCCTTAGATCTCCCATCTATGTGCCTTGGACAGATATACCCATCCTAATGTGAACTCCAAGAAAATCAAATAGCACATACTGTACACAGACCTGCACTGTTTCATTTGTTTTCCACATCTAATCCACAGCTTCTTTTCCTTTCCCCTCACTCACACAATATTTTTCCCGCTCCTGTTGTCTCATGCAGTGTCTCCCATCCCTCACTGTTATCTTTCCAGTTGTGCCCATTCAGTACTTTGTTTTGTTTTGTTTTTTATCATGTACCCATTTTTTCCTACCCTGCTCTTCCCATCCCATTACATTTTTCAACAGTGGTTGATGTATGTCTGCTTTATTCACCTTTTCCTCACTCATTCTTTTTTATTTTTCTTGTCTTGGGTGACAAATTTTTTTTCTCTCTGGCTCATGATATCAGTGTGAGTGATTATGCCATTCTGTGGTGTGTTAAAGACATGATGAGACTGTCAAACTGATCAATAGACAGAGTCTGAATATGTCCAACCCCAAAGTCAAGGCACATAAACACACACAAGTGCCTGTTTAAAAGCAGGGACAGATGCAGGTGAACAAATACATGTGGGCATATACTCAGAAGTGCAAATAACAAATATACACACGTGAACAAAAAGAGTGTGAAGAGGTTGCAATATAACATTTGTAACATTTTCAATTTAGATATGACTATGAAAAATTCACACACACACATACAATCAAAGCATTTGTGTGGGTCATCCAGACAGGGGGAGTGATTGGTCTGCTCTTCTGTGACTGATTTCCTGTCTGAACCAGAGGAAGTCTGTTGATTTGATCAAAGACAGACGAGTTGAAGATTGGAAGCCACTCATTCTGTCTGTTTGTCTGTATCACTCACTCACTCACACTCACTCACACTCACTCACACTCACACACACACACACACACACACACACACACACAATAACGTCTTTCAAGTGCCCAATCGTTTATATGTCCACCACAGTAGTTGGAGCTGCTGCAGAAAGTGGAGCTAGCATCATGTACCATGTTGTATTTCAGATCATTTGTCATCTTGAAACAGAGCCAGCAGCGAGGATAGAGTACAGCGGCAACTCAGTATTAAATTAGACCTCTGTGATGGCTGCATCTGCAAGAGAGCACTCCAGATTTCCATTTTAGAAATTTAGCTGACATTCTCATCCAGTCTATGTTTGTTTTGTTTGTTTTTTTTGTTGTTGTTTTTTTGAGAGAGAGAGAGAGTTTTTACTTCCACTGTCCTAACCACACCAGCGAGCAATAGATAACATGTGAAAGGTCAGAGCTGTAGTGGACTCGTAGTATCGCAGTGATGACAGTGAGGGGACAAAGTGCGGGAAAAGGAAGTAGAATGGAGTGGAGTATGCATCCCTCTTTTTACTCACAGTAAGCCGTGGGTTCATTTAATTCGCATATAATTAAAGTACGGATAGATCTTCCTTACATTGTACCACAAATGGGATTTCTTTTCTTTTTTTTTTTTTACATCAGACCAGGATAAATAGAAGCAGAGTTTGGGGAGAAAGTAAACAACCATCCATCCCTTCTAAGCTTCTCTACTACCCTGAGCTCTTCATTTAGCAGAGAAACCAGATGAAGTGGCTGGTTTGTTGACCGCGCGCAAGTTTTATATTTCTCATCAACACCTCTTTTGGCTTCTTCAATGACTTGCTGTGACTGTAACCAGGCGGGGAGGAACAAGGGGTGTATCTTTAGCAGCTGAACAGCTGAGTGTAATGCTGGTGGTAATGGTTACTTGACACATACAGAGGTGTCACATGCAGGTTCAGTGCTTTTGGAAACCAGCAGATATTTATCTATTTTCTTTTCTTTAAACACACCATCAGTAACTTGGAAGCACAATATAAGGTAGTGTTTTTTATGGCCATTGTTGGGTTCGCATATCATACATTCATTCATCTTCAACCACTTTATCCATTGCCAGGTCGCGTGGTGCTGGAGCCAATCCCAGCTCACACGGGGCGAGGGCGGGGTACACCCTGAACAGGTCAGCAGTCCATCACAGGGCCAACACACAGAGACAGACAGAGACAAACAACCACTCACACTCACACTCAGACCTACGGACAATTTAGAGTCACCAGTTAACCCAAATATGATGTCTTTGGACGGTGAGAGGAAACCGGAGTACCCGGAGGAAACCCACACAGACACAGGGAGAACATGCAAACTCCACACAGAAAGGCCCCAGGGGGGGCCCTCCTTTTATGGGGCAACAGTGCTAACCACTATTCCGCCGCGCTGCCTTCGTATATTATATACAATATATTTAAAAGTATTTGCAGGGGAGGGGTTAACATCACCTGTAGTGCTTTGTTACCTTGATGAAAATGCCTGAAGTAGTAGATTCAGCAGGATACATCTGGCCTCGAAATATTTGCTGAGCAAAAGTGATATTGAAGATGTCAGCTCCTAAGCTCACTTAAAATCCTCCTACAGTTAATCTATGGCGGTGCTCCACCACCAGTACGATGTTGCTCTTGGTTGGAAATCACTGGACTATTTCATACAGTGGGAAAGGGCCAAAGGGAAACTCAGCAAAAAGGAGTGAAAAGAGGGGTAAATACCCAGTATCAGAATTTCTTAATCGCTTAACTCACAATTTACATCCAATAATAACCTTCAGTCCCAATGCAACTCCTGACCCCCCCAAAATAGGCAAAGATCAATATGTTTTAAAATTATGTACTATGCAGAAGTTAAGACCTTAGTCAAATTTAATGTTGCTGATGTTGTCACTTGGTGGAGAGTGATGATTCAGCCATTACATCGCCAGTGTTGGTTTTATCTGGAAATTAGCTCCAGATACTGAAGAATATACCAACAATCACCCACCATTCCCATTTACACCATCTGCTCTTGCCTCTGTTTGGCATTTGCATCCCTCTGCAAACATTTGAAGTTCTTCAAACTTGCAATGTTTATTTGTAACACTGCAAGTTTGGGGGGGTCCTTGCACTGTCAGGGTCTGAATGCTTCCTGTTTTATTTTGTAGGTTTGTTGTTTGTCTTCCCTCTCAATGTCCTCTCAAGCACCTGCTGCCCTGATTGTCTGATTGCTTTCACCTCTGTTTTATTATATTATAATGTCCAAGCTAGTGGCAGCTGGTTGCAGCAGCTCTGTCTGATTTGCTGTTTATTGCTGTCTTTTCTCTGTCGGTGGACTAATCTTGGAATAACTTTTGCACCAGAGCGTATCACGTACCGGCTGGCATGATGTGCGCCAAAACCATTGTGGTGGCTCCGTTTTCTCTGCTCTTTTTCACCTGGTTCACTACACCAGCAGCCACTGCCTCAAGAAGCAGCGGACATTATTTACACCGGTGAACAGTAGATCCAGAGTCTCGCTCTATTCTCAGGCTCCATTGTCGAGGTTATAGGCTAACAGGGCTGTTTTTATTTCGCTGATAATAGGCTGTTTGACAGATAATATCAAAAGTGGCTGATGTGGTTAGATGTGAGGGAAGCAAAAGTTGTTACAACTGGCCAAATTACAGGGTTTTGCCAAGTGCAGACCTTAGTTACCTGTACTCCCAACCTTTAGAGGCCCTGTTCAGACCATTCCATTAATAATTCTCTCAAATGTCCCAATCACAATTGGACACTTGTCTGAAAATGTGATTGCATTAATTCGTGAGAACCCTTGACAAAAGGCCACTGGTGAAGCATTTTAAAGTCAGAAATAAGCTGACTTGTGTAGAGCTAGTGTCCCTCTCCAAACCTCTCTAAAGATTTGTAATTATAAAATCAGGTGGAAGCACAATCTTTTGATCAGGCCTGGCTGATTTCCATCACATTGTATTGTAACCTGATGGAAAGCACCTCTTTGCCATAGTGTCCTGGGCTTTGTTCCAGTTGTCAAATAATAATAATGAATAAATTGGCCTCTTCTGTTTTTGTTGCACCTCCACTCTGTGTCCTCAGATCCTCTTCTCTGGTATCTGATGCACCATCACTTCCTCTAGACTTTATCGCCAGCTGTGCTTGTTTGAAAGTTTGCATTGTAGCTGTTTGTACAGACACATTTTGTAAAATGGAAGTCAACAAGGTCTTAGAAAGGAAAAACACAACAGCCCTCCAAAAGCTGTGGGAGTTTTTGTCCTTTGGCAGCAAAGATGGAAACACTGCGACATTGTGGTGGAGCCAGATCTTTGGGTGGTTGGATGATTCAACAAAATGCGAAAGACTGCATTTCTCATAGTCAATTTAAATCTTTTAAACCATGGCCACAACTGTTTCCTAAACTTAACTGAGTAGCAAAGTTTAACAGAAACCAAAATTATTCCCTTTCCTTCAAGCAAATACTTTTTTCACCAAACCAAAAATCTCATCCCCATCAACCTGACAGACATTTTTGGTGACCAAGGTGCCTAAACTTTATCAAATTTTAAATACTATCGTGTCAGATTAAAAAGCACTGTGTTACTGTCAAGGTGAAGCCCGTCCTCCTCTCTCCCTCTGTTTCCGTAACGTTGCCACATTTTATTTCCTTCCTTGCACCAGATGGAAAACGATCATAATACTTAACCCCAGCTTAAAAAATCTTTTGGCAAAACAGGAAGATCCTTGGCATAGATTAATATAGTGCAAGTCCTAAAAAAGGCGTTAGAGATAATGAAATACACCAACACATGTTCTCTTTGAATTAATGCCATCAGGGATTCAATTGAGACTTCCTGCAAGGGAAACAAATGGTAGAAATCTCTAGATTTGTGACGAAGCATACAAAAGTACATTATATGTGTGTGTCTGTTTGTATACCCATGAAGCCCCAAGTGTCAGTATTTGATACCATGAAGATAAATTTCTAGGGAATACTCCTCTAAAATGAGCAGGGCTTTTAACAGGAAAGACTGAGAAGGTGGTGAAAACTGACAGCTGCACTCCCAGCTCCACACAAACAAACATGTGAACACATGAACCGAGGCATTACAGCACCAATATCACAACACATCACTATGTCCAAACAGATTGAAAAAAAATGCTAGTCTGCTTAAATTGCATAGTCAGGGTAAACTAACTGCAGACACAAAAAACGCCTGAAGGTGTCACAGAAGTAGCAATCCCAATTCAGGACATGAACAAATCACTTCATTTTTTTGTGTGTGAGTGTGTGCGTGTCTGTGTATTTTCTGCAACAAGCAGCAGTGTGTTTTGTGGGTGTGCATCTGCATGTATGATAACAAGAGCCCATGCCGTGAGCAGTAATCTGCTAACACAGTGGATTGAGTTGACTCTGCAGGATTAGCAGTGGTGTGTAACACAACACACTCTTAATTACTGCTGTACGGTCATGTTCAAGGAAATTGAAAAGATGAAAGAGGAATGGAGAATGTGTTTTATTGTCTGCGTTTGGATTAACTCTGTTGGAACAGAATATCACCCATGTAGCTGACTGCACACGTGCATATCCTCACACATACACAACCTTTACCTATAACTAACCCTGCACACACTTGCACTCATACATGCAGACACAAACATATGCCACTGGGATGAGACAGTGTGGGGGGGTGTCAGAGGCATACAGAGAGATGCTGCCAGTCGGGGTAGATCAATATCACTGACTGAAAGATCACAGCAATGCTTAGTGGGCATCAGTGACTTCTTATGTGTATGTGTGTGTCTGTGGGTTTGTGGGTGTGTGTGTGTGTGTGTGTTACACAGTATCCATTGACAAACAAGGGGAAAATGGGTGGAGGATGGATGGTTTAATGAAAGAAGGAAACAGATGAGTTGGTGAATCCCATTTTCTGCTCCAGGTTTCCTCATCTCTCTCTCTCTCTCTCTCCTATCATGTTTCTGGATTGTGCCTGATCCCATTCATGATGATGCAGTTACAAGACTGGATAACAGCATATGAGAGAGACAGAATTGTGACAGACGTTTCATTCAATTATTCATATTTTTCTTTTCCTTTATGCTTTTTTTCATCTCATTTCCTGTCTCTCCATTTCTGATTTCTCCTAGAGGCACATGAATGTCCCAAAATTTACCACAATGCTATTTTTGATATTTATTTTTATCTTTGTTGTTCATAAAAAAAATGTTATCTTATTATATTGTAATGTGCCAAAGATCCATTCTGACTATAAATAAAAAGACACATATTGTATTTCACAAACATCAAGACAGAAGCGCTAAACAGTTTATCAAGATGTTGAACTTGCAACACGGTCAAGTGCAATATCAGAATACCAAGAGCTTTGTATGCTTTACAAGATAAATTGTGTCACATCATACTTTTAATGAAGCGTTGTGGTCAGACAAACTCTTCAGGCTACAAATGATACACCAGACATAAAGGACCATGCAAACATCATTTTTATATGTTTGAAAGTAAAAATTATTATTTATTAGAAAGTTTTTTATATCTTTTCCTGTGCACAAACATTAGCGTGTTGGCAACAAGCCCTCCAACCTAAGCTGCTCTAATATGAGGCGCTGCTTGTCCCTGCCTTTTGACACCACCTGGGCTTACAAGACCTTTGTTTAAAATAGAGCGATAATGAACATGCAGTTAATGATGAGGTCACGGTCTCGTCAGGTTTGGGTGCAATTCCTCGTTTCTTTAGGTTTGGAAAATAATTGGAATTTGGGTTCAAATGAATGCTACCTTAAGGTTATAAGACCTTTGTTTCCATGGTTATAATAATAATCCTCAGTTAAAGTTGTGGAAAATAAAAAGGGACTTTTTTTTCACACAGACTTACTCAGTTACCTAAAGTTTCCCTTCACTTTGTTACTCCCCATCATCTCAGCATAATGAATGCTCGGAGAGTTCTCCAGCTGGCGGAGAAAAAAAACGAGAATCCAACTAAGTCAGCAGGATAGATCCTGTGGGAGTTATGTATGTGTGTGTGCATTTAACATCTCGTGGCAACATGTTCTGACGGTGAGATATTTGAGTCTGGACCAAAATGGTGGACCACCTCCAAGCTAGACTGGCATTACTAGAGCTACATTGACCACTTGGCTACTAAAAAAAATATAAAATGCAATTACAGTAACCAGATTGCGACCCCAGTCGTAAATAACCCTGCTTTTCACTAGAGGGTCACTTCAGGTAACTTCATCATCTGGCTCAGTGAAACTAAGAGCCAGAGATCAATGTTGCTCCACTCCAGATCAAATTAGATGCCCCCTCCCTAACCGACAACTCAACACTTTCCTATCTGGGTGCATTGCATTCTGGGTTATAGGCTGCCGGTGGAAAAAGCATTTTGTCTCGTTTTTAAACAACACATTCTTTTGCCCTTCATGCTATTGAAAATCAGCCTTAAATCTTCTAAAAAGTGGAGTTGATGAACACAGTTAAAAATTTAAATAGGGAAAAGAAATGAAAGTAACTGCTTTTAAAAGCTTTGGTGTTAAAGGCTTAAATTGTTAATTAGGGAGCTGTCAACCTTTACAGAGTTTTATTTGCCCTCGCACCTCCTATTGGAGATTTCAGAGTCCTATGTGATCAGAAGCAGATACATCCTTACAGAATTAAAACTCATCAGAATACAGTTGTGTGTTCAGCTGCTCGTGGCTTCACTCCAGAAATATTCTTCCACATCAGTCAGACAGCGAGCTTTCTTTCTGTTTTACATTCTGCTCTGTTGTTTCTCTTCTTCATTTCCTTCCTTCCTCATGCCAACTTGTGTTGTCAGACTATATCCTCTCATCATCGATCAACTGTCCATAACCCTGTCAGTATTTGGAAGACCCGAAGTGCCTCTCTCCTTCTCTCTGTCTGTCCGGCTCCTTTTCTGTCTCGTCTTTCATCCACTTCATCCCAAACTCAATCAAATCCATTTCACTTCTGACTTCAATGACTGTCTGACAAACATTGTCAAATTGCGGGAATTAAGTGCAATGCTAATGATGTCAATGAATGTCTCCATGTAACACTCCTCAGTTTTTCCTCTCTGTCTCTGTTCCATCCCTGATTGGCTTGTCTCCCTCCACTGTGCAGGCTGTAATGGCTAATTGGCAAGTTCAATCTAAGAGACAAATGAAGAGAGAAGACACTGACCTTTCAGAGGTAGTCACTGCTGCTCTGTCTTCTCACATCTCTCCTCTTTCTGCCTTTCTTTCCCCTCACTGTCTGCCACATTTTCACTCTTTTCTTTTCTTCCTTGAGCTTGTTTCATTTTCTCTTTCTTCTCTACCATCACCCATTCTTCTCAAATCTTCTTTTCTCTCTCAATCTTTCTCCCTCTTTTCGCACCTCTGGTTTCCTCCCGCCTCCCTCCCGCCTCCCTCCTTTACTCTCTCCTCTCCTTCTCCCTCCTCTCTGTGGGAAGTGAGTTGAAAGTCATTGCAATTTATTTTGATGACTTATTCTCCAGCTTGTCAGAAGAAAATTACAGCATACGCATTCTACATTCTCACGCACACACACACACATACACAAGCACACACACAGACATACACGCCCCTGTCTCCCTGTGTGCTCATACTGTATGTGTCTATTTTCACTGCCACCCACAGCTAATAGCCCACCCCTCCCTACACCCAGCTATTCAAGGAGGGTGGAAGGCAACGGTCCAGAGCAGAACAATGGCTGCTTCTGTGGTGCAGCGGAGTCGTTTAATCTGTTTGAGGCCTGAGCGTTTCCCACTAGCTTCGTGTCTGACCCGCCGACCGTGACTGATGGTACAACCATGCCAAATCGAGGTCTACATTACAGTGTGACCTCTCTGTGTCAAGCACACTTGCTAATGTGCCACTGCACTGTCATTCATCACCGCAGTGGCCAGAGAGAGCAAAAGATGTGAACGATCTGGCGGAGGTGTGAACACACACCACAGAAGAAAGATGCATGTTGCTCCAACTATTGACAACATTATTCGAAGGTCTTGAATCAGGCTTTACTCCAGACTCGCTGCAGACTCCAAACAAAACTCAATCACTGATTAAAGAAAAGTGTTGTGACAATGATGCGTGTACAATTTCATCTCCAGTTGTGAAAACAAACGTCTTATCACTATCACTACGCATATCTTCAGCCTGACATCCTCACCAGCCGATAACAGATAAAGCTGTGCTTTTCTAACTTTGTCTGCCTGCAACGATGCCATTAGAAGCTTTTTGCTGCAACCTTGAGTTGACTTCCGAGGCACCTAGTGAATATTTTGTTTTGCAAGAGTCTTGGAGGCAAAAAAGTAAAAGTTTCACTTGTGCCAGCTCCAACGTTGCTCTTTTTCAGAGTTACGGAAAATAAAAAGAAAAAACAAAAAACAGTCCTTGATCCAGCCTCTGAGACACAGCAAACTCAGACACTTAATGGTCTCGTACAAGGTGATAAATCCATGGTGCTCTGGTTTGCTCTGCATGTGTGTGTGTATGCACGGGCCAGTGCACATGATGAGTTCAAAGCCTTTTGTTGCAAAGGGCTGAAGAGTCGTAGTGGCCAGGGAACATCAAACAGCTTGCCCTGTAGATTGCCTTGTTAAACAGCACTTGTCTACCTTTTATCTGTCTTCTCCAATAATATCAGCTACTAGTAGAACAGTATAATAAGACAACAGTCACCCCTGAAAATCAGCTCATTGAGATGTTTTTTTTTTTTTTTTTTCTGGTAAGGGTACATTACTTAAGACCTCAATGAAGGGGGTTAGGGTAATTTTTTTTTTTTTTTTTTACCTCTTCAGGTGTTTGAAGTGCATCCCACAGCATTTTGCATCTATCGTCTCATTGCACAACTCGACATATCCTGTGTGAAGAGTGTTCACCGGCAGATAAAATGCATCTGCAGATCTCGCTTTGGCTAAATCCTTCAAAACATGTCACTTCCTTTCTCCCTGCTTTTATTAGATAAAAAAAAAATCCATTTCACTTTTTCCACCCTCTTCTCCAGCCAGTCACATCAATTACATTTACATATTCTTTTATGTGCTGAATGTAGGTGGACTGTGTGTATTATGTACGTATGAATGTGTGATATCCTACTCCTCAAAATAAATTTCTGAAGCTATTGCCAAGCTCACCATGATATGATAATCAAGGGGAAGGCAAGATAAAATGATACAGGGCTCCCTGTATTATAGACGTTGACTTTAGCCTCTAGCTACTGTATCATCTTCCTAATTATTGTGTGTTTGATGTGAGAGCTAATTAAATGAGCCCTTCACTTGACTTTACAGCTGTCTGTATTTTAAAGTCATTTTTAAAAACAAAAAAACCCCTTACATTTAATTGTTTATTATTGTAGTGGTGTTTGAGGTTGATAGGCAGCTTATCGTGAGCATCATGTCTCCGTCCTCAGAATGACGTAGTAATGAGATGTATTTCTCAACAGTGCTATGTCATTCCATGTCTAACAAAATAAATAAGTGCCGCAGAGGAAGAGGTGGTTGTACTTGGGGGTAGAAAAATATAAATTCTTGGAACCTACCTGTCTGCATTTTGTTGTAAACATGTGTCAGTCATTTCTCCTCAGAATCTGCATGTCACAGAGAAACCAGCCCGTGCTCGGGTAACATGCCATATTTTCCATTTCCATTATGGCAAATTGTGGAGTGTAATGGTGAAAATAGCTTTTTTCCTACATGGCAGCTGAAATAAAAATGTTTGCGGCAACAGCTGTCCTTGGCCGCAGCAGCTGGCACCTTTTTGATCGTTCTGCCAGGATCCCGATGTGCTTTCCTCTGCTATACACTGATGTGACCATTAACCTTGTCTTTGTGCCATGGCCTGCCAACAGCATCACTTCTCTTGATTACTGAAGGATCAGGTCAAAGTTGTATTTCTATAAGGTCTTAAAGCCCATGCTAATTTCACTCCACTCACACTGGTGTTTTCTGTTTTGCACTTCAGAGCTGCAGTTCTCTGTGAGGTACAGATCAAACGTTCTGCCATTTGTTCCTTTTGTCACGTGTGTTCATCTGTGGCATTATTACATTTTCCTTCTCATTTGTAATTGCTTGATGAAAAATGTTTTGCTGGCTGAAACTTTTTGTTAGGAAACGTCACAGGCAGCACCACGGCATAGTGGTTAGCACTGTTGTCCCGCAATAAGAAGGTCAGACGTTCGGTTCCCGGCCTGGGTCCTTTCTGTGTAGAGTTTGCATGTTCTCCCTGTGTAGGTTTCCTCCCACCATCCAAAGACATCATGTTTGGGTTAACTGGTGACTCTAAATTGTCCGTAGGTCTGAGTGTGAGTGTGAGCGGTTGTTGGTCTCTGTCTGTCTCTGTGTGTTTGCCCTGTGATGGACTGGCGACCTGTCCAGGGTGTACCCCGCCCTCACCCAGTGTGAGCTGGGATTGGCTTCAGTAACCCCGCAACCTGGGAACAGATAAGCGGTTGAAAATGAATGAATGAATGAATGAAGGAACCGTCAAAACATCTAAAAGAGTTTTCAGTCTGACTGTAGGATGGCATCATTTGTCTGTCCTTCATTGAAAATCAGTCGGTATGGATGAAAAAGGATGGTGGTTCGGTTAATGTACTTCATGTGGACTACAGGTCCTCTGTCATCACTGTTGAAGACTGATTGCAGCAGCTCTGTAAAGGAGAAAGCTCTCTGTACAATGGATTATGGTTGAGTGGTTTTGATGGTCACATGTCAAGACCTTTGGCTACTGTTGTGTTTACAAGAACAGAGATTATAATGGGACATCTGAGCAGAGTTTTTAGGGCTCCTGTGAGGTACTATCTGGAAGTGATGAGACTGGCTGGTTAGCAGGTGAACATCAGAAAAAGAAAATACGTGATGGAGACTGGAGTTACAATGAGATGATACTAGAGAAAGCTCTTGGTGAATAAAGGAATGAAGTTTGATGTTTTTTTTCTATAGTGCTTTGGACAGAATGTGTTAAAACTCCAGCCTGTGGTTTGGCACATTTGCTGAAATAACTAATTCTGTTGTTTTGTTTTTCTTGAGAGAAAAACCACAAAATTAGTATGGAAGAGAGAAGTTGTATTATTTTGAAAAAGCTCCTCTAAAATTAATATTGCCAAATGTTGTTCCGAAAGAACTCTGCATCAAAACATTTTTGTTGTCGAATAGCTCCTTTCTGGACCATCTTTCAGCTAAGAGAGTTGAGAGCCTCTACAAGGAAGGACAGGTAAAACTCGGAAGAAGCTTTAAAGCATTAATTGTTCAAATAAAGTCATTTTTTAAGAACATTTAACAGTTTAAAATAACAAACAAAAAAAAGATATTTCAAAGTTTTATTGAAAAGAGGTTGCATTCCTGCTCAGGTGATTGATTTATCATTCCAACTTCATCAAGGTCAGCCTTCAACCTTGGAGGGGAGAATATAAGATAAAAAGGATCAAATGCTCTTATGAGACTGAAAAATAAAAGAACTTCTCTTGGGGCTAGTGAAAGACATTCCCCTGGGCCTATTGCAGTTAAAATGTATGTTTTATAAAAGGAAACCTTGATAGCTATGAATATCTTCAGAGGTTCCAAAGATCATGAACATAAAGAGAACAATGATGAAAAGCATTCACATGTTGGACCTCACTGAGCTCTCCATCATATTTTTTGAGATGGCAGAACACTTAAAGAGTGGACTGACACGCCAGTGTGACCATTCACTGAACTTTTAGTGAGCATAACAGCATAAATCAAAAACATCACAAAAATTCTGTGGGAAATTATGAGAGTAAATATAAGCAGGCAAGAAATAAGTAGAAAAATCATTGTTGATACATGTCTTTTCAGCAAAAAAGATTTTATATGTAAGTGTAATGCACCACAACACTGTTTGCCACCCACCAAGAGAAGAACTGTGTTATGCTGGAACTGAGGAAACATATATCCGTGTATATTTTAAGACTTTCTGGCACCCTTCCTCCGACTGGCTTACTTGGATATTTTATTTTTACTGTGTGAAAGTCTCTTCAAAGTTTGGATTATTATGAGCTGATTTCAGGTGCCTTATTCATCCAGAGTTCCTAAATGAATGGTTGATTCTTACTTCTGATCGCAGTTTTCAGCCTGGTAAATGGTTTTATCCTGAGCCATATCCATAAAGGGGAGCCACTGGTGGTCTCTGAGGAATATATTCTTTGGATTGGTGAACAACTGGGGGTCACCCAGGTATCAACAGTCTCCACGTTTTTGTTGTTGTTGTTTTGTTTAGGTTTTTCCAAAATAGAGGGTTAAGTTGTTTAGATAAATAACAAATATGAGCTTCAATGGCAGACGCTCAGTTTGATCAAATTTAAACCTTTACAGAAATCATCCAGGCTTTGGTTCCATTATCCAGTGACTGATGACGTGCTTCTGTTCATGTCATTCCCCACAGTTTTCATCTGCCAAATATTCATAATGTATCAAACCCATATTATACTTTACATGAGAACAGACACTCCAGTGTGTTTCATTACAAAGATGACAGCTTGTTCACACACATAGTCAGTACAGGAACAAAGCCACTTTTGTGATGATGTAATAACTTAGACAGTTCTTTATGACACTAAAAAGGGTTTTTCTTTTTTAGTTTATACCATCATGCTCATGGCTCCATCACATTTACAAAAGTGTCTAATTATTCTGTACAATGGAGGGGCCATTGGAAGGGCTGAACCAAAAGTGATTTCAACATTTTAGCATGGCCGTGGGATGCCACTTAGAGCTCAGCTTACAGTGACAGACGGGCAGCCATGTCTGGGAGGATCTTTTTCAAAGCTCCATCACATGAAAACAGATCCGTTTTTGTCTGAGTCAAAATCCAGCCGATGGACTGGTGACCTGTCCAAGGTGTACCCCGCCCTCGCCCAGTTTGAGCTGGGACTGCCTCCAGCACCCCCGCGACCCGGAAATGGATAAAGTGGTTGAAGATGAATGAATGAAAAATACAGCCAGGTTCGAATTAAGAAAAGTCTTAGGTGACAAAAGTCTGAAACACTGATATTTTTAAATATCTCACTTCCTGTGGCCATCAGTACAGATGGGTAAACACCTTGTTTCATGCTTGTTTACAAACCCACTTCTTCTTCTTTTTACACATTGTTTTTCATTTCATTAAACAAATGCTGGTGGGCGGATTTGTTCGTACCTCTGAAAGGAGCCAGAGTTGATCTCACCCAAGTCCCAGCTAGACGAAGCAAACAAACTTATTCTCCAAAAGGTCTAACCATACTTTTAACATGCATTAAAAGGCAGACCAGTGACACAATTATCTGCTTTCATTAAAGTTTAGGACTACAAAAGGAGAGATTTAAAAAAAGAAGAAGATGAAAAACCTTCATTCCTTCATATCAGCAATCCAACTTTTCCCATACAGCAGAGCATCCTCCCCTGAGATCCTCTCTGCTGACTGTAATGGCTTCATCTTGAACACTCCAAAGAGTGTCCAAGATAAAGCCAACAGGATTATTTTCTTATGTCGACACTCTCCTAAAACCACAGGATATATTGCATTAAAGCTATGCAATATACTTGTTTACCTTCATGAATGTGTCAAATCAGGTTTTCCCTCTTTAGAAGCATTCAGACAGTTGTTGGCGGATGTATGTCATGTACAGCAGGTTACATACAATTCAGAAGTGTACATGGTAAATAACACTGTATCGTACAAAAATCCATCTATGGAAATTCAGGGTTTCCATAAAGTCTAAAAAAAAATATTACAAAGGCAATTGATGAGATATCTTAAACAGATTTGTTGTATGTCCTCAGTGGTTATCAAAGTTTTTAATCACATTGCATTTGTGTATCTCAGGTACCCTGTTGATGAAATAGGTAGTGGTAAATACCCTAACCCTGGACCTCTTTCTGATGGTTCATGTTAAAGATATCGTGTATCCAACAAAGGTACGGGACATCGCTGACCTAAAGCAAAAGGTCACTGATGTCAATGCGACTATTGATGAGGCGATGCTACAGCGAACATGGCAAGAAATCGAGTACCGTCTTGATGTGCTTCGTGCAACTAATGGTGCCCATGTAGTGTATTAAATGAGACAAAAAACTTCAATATCTACTCCTCATTTTGGAATAATTTCCACATATTTGTCTGTTCATTTGCTTTTGTAATACATTTTTTAAGTTGTAAAGAGATTATAAGGACCCAAAGCTTACATCTGCATTGCCCAGGTATTTTGTAGGCTTCCATATTCAGTGTTGTTGCATTTCTTTGGCATTGACTTTTCCCATGCAGCATCCAAAATTGCATTCTCCCGAGTGCTTCCCTGACTGCAATGACTTTATCCTCTAAATATCAAAAAGTCTCCAATACAATGCCAAGATAAGTATGACAACATCGTCAAGGTTATTTTCTCAAACATGACAAATCTCCTCAAAAGCCTCAGGAGCTCTTACAAGCTTGGTGATACCAGCCATTACCCAAAAATAATGGAATCAGTTATTGGAGTATATTTAAGGTTCCTTAATACCAAAAATAAATGTATAACAAAGTGTCTTGTTGATATTGTTACTGCACACCTATCTGTAAAGAGCTCATTTCAAATACTAAAACAAACAATATGTAGTTTTTATTCCTTAACACAATCACTCTACGTTTCACACAAAATGACTTGGCAGCTTTCAGAATAAAACGATATAGGAAACAGATCAAGAAAAAACACTGGTCACAAATCATGTCTTTTCTCAAGCTTCACTGTGCATCATCCTCTCAGTTTTTTGCTAGTCCGATATGTTGAAAGTACCTTTTTTTTCTTAATTTAATTTTCATGATGGGAAAGCACCTAATTTCATGCTACGAAGCTTCCTAGAATTGTATGACAAACCATCCATCAGTTATACAAATGGAGCAAGTTTCTAATAGAAGAGTGTAATGTGAGTGCAGAGCATGGTCTTACTGGCTGCAGAGAAACCCAATTTCGAAACCTACTGGTGCTAATGTAGTTGGCCAGTGAGCATAGCTCTTCACAAATGGGAATATTAACAAGCTTGCACTTCTCCAGCCGGTCTCAATGTGACTGATTATGTAGCCACCTTTTTTACACAGCCTCAGTGGCAAACTCATACATACTAACCTGATAGATAGGCAAATATATGTGTGTGTGCGTGTGTGTGTGTGTATTATGTAGAGTACAGTAGAAAGTGGATTCATTTGATACGATGACATGTAATTGCAAATGTTTTTTAACAAACTTTGTAAATTAAACCTATTCATACATAATGATAATTACCATAATAATGTACATATACAAATTTTACTCTGAGTATTATTTATATGAGCTGATCCTCATGTTCATATTGTCATATTTCCAGAAGAAGTGACCATGATATATATATCCTTGTAGGCGACATGTATGTGTGTATACATGTCATGAATTTTGTTTCATCCTCGTCTCGCAGGGACAGCTCAATGTTAATGAGTGTTGCTAAGTGCATCCCTGCCGGAGAGGTGAGGGATTGTCATTCATATGTTGACAGGATGTGCGGTACTGTATCTATCTTTATGTGGGTCTTATGATCAAAACTGGTGGGGGCAACTGCACAAGCCCCATTCATAATTGTTAATATTCTCACACAGAGCAGCATTACTCTACTTTGGGTGCACTTATGGGCCACTAAATAAATTGCATCATCTGCAATTATGTGTATGTATGTGTCAGTATGTGTAGTATGTGCCAGTGTTGACACTAGACTGTGAAACGACCTACAACCTGATTTAGCATTTGGTTTGCCCACAGATCTGTGGCGGTTCTAGGGGGGGGCCAACAGGGGCCAGTGCCCCTGTAACACTGAGTCTGGACCCCCCTGTGGCCCCCCTTCTGAACAAAGATTATACAGTAATTATTTAAATTGTGATATTGCGCCGATGCAAAAGGCGGAACTAATGCGCGTGGCTCAACATTCTAGTCAGATCCTTTAGCGCGTTGCACCACTGAAAACGGCGGTCAGTTTTGTACATATACGGTGAAAAAGACGATAAAAATAAATCAGATAAGATTCTGAATCTTTGTCTTTGAATGTGCCCTTCTGACAAAACCCCTGGCCCCAGCCAGGCCCCCTCAGTAAAATTGGTCTAGAACTGCCACTCCCGCAGATGAAGCCTTAAAAGGAGAAGAAACATCTTCCTGTACCCTTGAAAGTAAGCTTCCAAGGTTTGTTTGTTTTTTGTTTTGTTTTGTTCTTGTCCTTGAATCACTATCTTCACTTTTCTCCTTTGTCTGCTGCTTGATGATCAGTCTTTCCTAAGGGTTATCATGGTGGCAACTCAGGAATCAGTCATATCTCATGAATGCATTGTCTTGAGATTGACACCAAGCTTTGTATAGTTTCACAGCAGCAATCTGGTACACTACAGCTGAAAGACTGTGACACGTCAGTGCGTTTGCATGGATTTTAATTGAATCTTGGGTTTTAGCAGCAACCCACGCCATCATTCTTCCACCATGCTGTGTGCAGCGATGCACTTCTGAAGGGATGCAGATATCTTTTTTCTTACATATATGTATACAAATAAAATTTTATGAAGTTCCATTTAATGATTTAATGATTATTTGATTGCAGATTTTACATCTTTAGCGAGCCGATACACACACCAAAGGAAACGTCAAGACGATGAAGGGGCCACTACTTGACTTGATTTCTCTCCTCACCTTTCCTTTCACAGTAGCCTCAAACTGAAGCTATTGCACATGTAGCTTATGTGCAACACTTTTGTTTTATCAACTAAACATCAGTCTGTAGCTGAGTTATGTTGTGGGATTATCTGTTTGCTGCATGCGTGTGTGTGTGTGTGTTTGTGTGTGTGTGAGACCAGTGGCTGTGTGGTGGATCTGTCTCATTAAACTTTGATTGTGGAGGGTACATGCTCAGAGTGCAGATGTCCAACTTGTTGTTATTGTTTGTGATGGTGTGAAGGTTTCTGTTTGTGTGTCTGTAAGAAATATAACCCCGGTGTCAGATGTTGACAGGATAACAGATGTGCGAATAACACTCGCACACATATGTGCATGCACTTCAAAGCATCTTTACAAGTGTAGTGCTGACTTGAAAAGCACTGCTGGTTTATGAATAGAGCAATGTATTCATATTAATTGAGGAATCTGGTTAATTAGATGTGTGAAAAAATGATGAATACAGGAATGTGTCCAAAGTCTCTGGTTTGGCCTCAGTGCGAGATAATAGAAAAACAATGGGATGTGTTGCAACTTTCTCATCTTTTGACCGTGTTGTAGTCTGTGTTCTGTGCACATCTGCACCATGATTTGGTTTACGCATAGATGAATAATGACAATATCAAGTGAGGCCTAATTTCCTTCACTATCTTACTTAAGTTCAATTTCAGTCCAATTGTTAACTGTCAATTTGAATAATAGGAACTATTCGAAATTTTGGAATGGATCCATATCCGTTTGTATGAAGGGATGCCAAAAGTATACTCCAATTTTCTTTGAATTTCAGCCTGGATGGAATTAATGCAGAAAAAAATGCAACTGTGAATGATGAAAGTTGCCTCATCAAATGTCTTTGCGCAAATGATGATCACTTACTTTGGTAAGAAATCAAAACTGCTGGCAATAAAGCCAAAAACATAAATGGTAAGATCGAGTTGCTTTATCTACAATTAATTTGCAGCAGAAGATACATTTTTTTAAGGAACATAATTGATACCACATTATTTACTGACTTTTTGAGCAAAATGTTCACAGACAAAATCAAAATACCTGGATCTAGATCAAAACTATTATCAGCAAGCGAAGCAGTTTGACATAGAAACAGCTCAGTGACATCAGACCCAAAGGGCTGTATTTTTACATTAAATTCAAACCAATGGATCTTTGTTCTTAAAACCTGATCGCAAAAAAGACTCTGGGTACGCTCATTCAACAATGAATTCAATACAACCAGCAGAACGTTAGCATCGGAGTAAAATGTGGAAAACTGTTGAATAATGCAGTGCCACAGGAGTGAATCATAAAGCCTTCAAATTAGCTCACATTTTATCCCATCAGGTTCCCTCACAGTGAAGTCTCTGTGGTTTCTTGATTGACTTTTTGTTAGACAACTCAATAAGCAAATAATTAAATATATAACTAAATACAAAATTCATCATGTCGAACAAAAGATTGGGACAAACTTTTCTTTGTTATACAGTTTACTTTCCTCAGGCATCTAAGAGAAAATAATTCCCATTGGCTTTTTGTTATGGAAAGCAGGCAAATGTAACCTTCTTGCCTACGAACAAATGTCATCCCTGCAGCCCTCTGCACTGTATTAAATGTACGACATAATCTGAAGAAGACATGATTGCCAAGAGACACCGCACTTATATGACGAGTCATGATTAGAGAATAGGGTGTGTAAAATTGCTACTAATTTAGGACATTTGGAAGTCTACTCCTTCTCTAGTGTAATAAAGTGATGATCGTTCTTGATTTTACTTGATGCACTATTGGAGTTTTGTACTTATGTTCATTCCTTGGCACAATAAAGGTAATTAAATTTACTTTATGGAAGAGCTAGACAATTTTCTTCCCATTCCAAATCAGGAGATCAGAAGATAAATGGCTTGTAAATGGGAATGTAAAGAAAATACCCCTTTTAGAGACAAAAGAAAACCAGGAGGACAAAAAAAAAAAGTGCTGAGCTGAAAGAGGTAGAATGAACAGCAGACATTTGCTGAGTGCAGGACAGGCATCTGAGTGAATAAGGAGATAATGGGGTTGAGATGGAGGAGAACAACAGTGAGGAATCAGACTGGAAGAAGGAATGGCTGAAAATGGTGTATTGCATCAGTTACGCTGCACCTACAGTACAGTACGCACTAGCACATTCTTCAAAAGCAAAAATATTTTCCATGGATAACGTCGTATATGTATGTATGTGTGTTTTGTCAATTTGAGTTGATATTGGTATTAGCATTTACTCCCACACGTTTCCCAGCTGCCAGAAAATTAAAATTAATTGTGTGAAACTTTCACAGCAAAACCAAAAGCCTGTGAAATATTAAAGAACAGAAGAAGCAAACAGAAAAAACTTCTCATCTATTGTTCAGGTCCCAGAGAGTAAATAAACACTTTGTGCTTTGTTCCTGGTATTCTGAGTTAGATCGTGTGTGAGGTACATACGAACATGGCTCCAGCTTTCATTCGTTTTAATGGCATATAACAGAATACAATGCATTACCGTCCTCACTGTGATAATAATAAGTCTTTTGCCATTTTCCGTACACTTGCTGTTGCAAACCAGCAGCTCATTTGATGCCTCATTTTTTGAAATGGATGTCATCCTTTAGTGCACATTGAGGCTGATGTCGCAAGCAAACTCACAATCTGTTTGGCAGTGACAACATAAACATCAATGGCATATCACAGTGATCGGCCTTAATTCAGGAAAATAAAGAGCAAACAGAGCTTCTAGCCATTTTTATTGTTTTCAAAGACAATTTGTTTTAATGCATTTCTTTTTTCCATCTTTTTCACGAACTATTACTTCCTGAGTAATGGTACATTTTAACCTTGGTAAGAGTAAATGCATCTATTACTTAAGATTTTTCAAATCCCATTCTGTGAAATTACAAATCAATACAATCTTATTGCTTTGTTTACCATCTGCACAGTTTGGTAACATTTCAGTCATAATGAAAATACGAACAGTTGTCAGTGAAAAGATATTTGCAGATGTGTGTGATAGTTGTGTTAAGAAGGAGAGGAAGAGGCTGATAGTTGTTGAAAATTGCATGTACTTCGTCTGGACACTAACTAGCCATAGGCCAACTAAAATGGAGAGACACACACACACTCTTACACACACAAACACGCAGAGTGAAAGACAGTTCCATCTACAGTTTCTACCAACTCATTCCAACTTTGTAACGAGCGACCAGTTAGCCTGTCTTCTTCTGTGATACCAACTACAATTACGCTGGGCATTGGCAATCAATGACCCATCCCAACACTACCACTACCACCACACACACACGGTTAAATCTTATTTATACGCTGTAGTTGAGACATGAAGATTTGACCACAATGTGTATGATTGCATTGGCTGTCAACAAATGATTTTTAATGTCTTATATATATATTACATTTAACTTGAATCAAAGGTGTTACATTTATTTATGTGTTTATAAAATTGCTGGGGTTTGTTGTTTCATTTTCATGTTTTCAAAAGAGCAGGAATAGATTGCAAGTCGTCAGCACAAACCTCTTACACAAAGACCTCCAGCACAGCTGTATGGAGATATTCAGTGACCTGTACATTCTTTATTGGTTTAGCACAAGTTAAAAACAGTGCAAGGAGGGAACAAAGCCAAAAAAGGCTTGTACATTAGACCCAACCACCAGAAGGGATACATTTCATATGTAAAACAAAAAGAGGTTGCTACACTTTTGACTTTGCCCTGTTGGCCAGATATGAACTGGCCACTAGTATGTGATCTGTATGCAATTTATCTCCCCTCTGTCTGTTCCTATGTGTAGGTGAGTTGTCAAGTTGTGTGATTTGCTTGTGGCTGCACACTTTGAGAGGTAAACATAGTGCTTGAGTTTTTGTAAATATCTTGAAGATTTGTTTTTGAATATCTAAACCATATTTAGTGAAAAGCTTGTCTGTAGTTGTAAAGGTTTGTATCTTGTTCACAATTAAGTGTTAGATGGAGTAACTAAGTAACAAACTGTGACATGACTGTCAAAAATGACACTTTTCTTTTCATGTTTACACTGATGTGGAAGTCCATAATCATCAGAAAAGCACTTTTTTTTACTTTTTATGTGCCAAGAGCAAGTATAGCAGCACATACTGGAGGAATAACAACTTCACTCACGGTCACTGAGGGAGCTTGATAAGTCTGATTAGGGTCTTGAGGAAATTACCATGTTTACCACATGGTAATTAACAAGTGTCTGTTTTGATGGTTATTTAAATCAGTTCGTTAAAAGCTGATTTACAAAACTGATGAAACAAGTGACTGAGTGACTGAGTGACAATTTACAAACAAGTTCAAAAATTCACAACACAACCCAACACACAGCAAGCTACAAATAGAGCATCACAACCAAAAAACACAAACAAGTTGCGATAACAAGACAACATAAGTGTTTCAAGCAACGCATGGCTGCAGGAGTCTCATGGCCTCAGTCCTGCGTGCTGGGTCAGGAAACAGAATGGAGATTGTGGCATGTGATTTTGCAGAGTTTATCAAGGGCATGACTTAAGGGTGTAAACTCTGGTCCGCTTGTTTCATCAGGACTGAGGCCATGCGCTGCTTGAGTTTCAAAAGGAACTGAAGCACAATTTGCTCCTTTTTTTCCATAATTGAAACAAAGTGAATGATGTTAAAGCCCTTATTTAGCTGCAGTCCAGACAGTTTTATTGATGGCTTTGTTCTTTATCACGTCTTTTACATCATGTAGTGCAGTGGCATCACTTCGTTCTCCGCACAGCTCTACCCAACATCAGGAGGATGAAGGAGCAGAAACAAGCCTTGATGTTTTATCTTCACAAATTTAAGGGGGTTGTTCGAGCTTTTTGGGATTACAATCCAATTTGTCCTCGTCCACAAGCCCAGGGGCTGATGGGAAGTCTATATCGCAGAGCTAAGAACAATGGCTTGAGAAGATAAAATAATGTCTTCACTCTCAACCTCCTGCTAGGAGTCTGTTCCAAAAACAGCATGTCGACAATTAATTCCACTATCCAGGGATTTAGAAGGGCATCCAGTTCCCTGTGTCAGGATTAGAGTTCAGAGGACAATGGCCCTGGGGGCTCAAAGCACTGCAACTTAAGGAAACACAAAAATAGACAAGAAGCACGCGCGCGCACACACACACACACACACACACAGACACAGACAAACTCAAATACACTGCACATTGTCACAATACAAACCAATTTACAAACAAGTTTCAAAAATTCACAACACAACCCAACACACAGCAAGCTACAAATAGAGCATCATAACCAAAAAACACAAACATGTTGCGACAACAAGATAACATAAGTGTTTCCGTGGGATGCAATTCCATATATTGCAATGCATCTATGGACACTTGTTGCTTTCAACTTCATTTGTCACAATTCTTTCAAAAACAACTGGTTTAGGGCCTTTTTTTCAACATGATTGTGTATTTTCTTGTGTTGAATTTGCAACGTGTGCACTATTAAAATAATGATGTGCATTTTTCTGTTTGAAATTTGTGGTCTGGATTCTGCTAAAGAAAAATCCTCTGGTTTCATCTTAATCCTTTCCCTCCCATCCTCATCCTCATCAGTTGCAGTTATCATAATAATCATCATTATTTCAGTCAGCAATGTGATCACTGTCACACCAGCAGCACGGTCACCTTTCATAAATGTTAGAACTCCATCATCATCCTCAGTGCCTTTCCAACATTTTCCCTCTTGAGTCTTTCCTTCTTTCCTCCCACCCTGCTCCTACTACCAGCTCTCAAATCCCTTTATTAAGTTAAATCCCTGGACTCCTGGAAGCTGCAGTGCAACAAAACCAAGGAGCAGCTAAACCCCCATTCACATAAGCCCCTCTGTCCATCCCCGTTCATTGCCCGCCTGATTGTTTGTTACTGTGTGTATTTTGCATGCAATCCATCTGAATTTCCCATGGCACCTACTTACTACTCAGCCTGAGGGAGATGTTGCGTGTGTTTATACTTGTGCGAGAAGAGGGTTATGAATAGAAGCCTATAACAGATTAGGAGTACACAGTGCACCGGTTACAGAAACGAGAGATACACAGTGCTAGAACACTAAGATGCCAAATGTCTGGCAGTGCACATTTTGCAGAGTGCATCCCCACGCAAATGTGTAACCACAATGGTTTTAAGGTGCACCTTTTCATAATTTGGCCCTCTTCCTCCTTTACCCATCAATCTGCGCTTTTTGTGTATGCTGCTGTCTTCCCTGTGTGTTTTAATCTCTCTCTCTCTCTCTCATCCCTCTGCTCCTCTTTGTTCCCCTCCGCCCCTTTTCCTTTCCTTCCTTCCTTCCTTGCTTTTTGTTTCTATTTCTTCCTTCATTTTCTTTTCATCTTTTACTTTTCCTTCAGCTCTGGCCCCGGGGTGGTGGTGAGGGGGGAGTTTTATTTCTCTGTCTTAGATATTGGTACATTGGGCGACACACACTGTCTGAGGCCTGGGGGCTGGTTCTCTTTGATTGAAACTAATGGTGAAATTACACCAGCTGCTGTTCTAAAGAATAGTCTTCACTCACACTTATTTGGGTCTATGGGAGGAGAATGGGAGACTGGCTGAGGCTTGTTGGTCGCAGCGGGTTTGGGGTGCCAGCGGTTGCTGGAGGACAGTCACATGTTCCCTCCAACTGTAAAGCATCGCAAAATTAATTAGGTCCATTCTTCAGCTCATAGTTTTACAGTGCCACGGTTCTAGAGAAAGGATCCATCCTATTATACATATTTAATGCCCAGCGCATTCAGAGAGTTTTCAGACCCCTTCAGTTCAGTTCATATATTGTTGGGTGAAGTCAGCCTTGGCTTTTAATCATTTTCTCTTGCTCAAACTACACCCAATACCTTATGATGACAAAGTGAAAACTCAACTTTAGACTTTTGCAAATGTATTTAAAAGGTAAGGAGCGATCTTCAGGCCATCAAACCGTCCTCAGGGTTAGTTTTGGTGGTAATTTCCTCAAGATGCTTAATCAGACTGTGAGTTAAATTGTTATTCCTGCTGTATGTGCTCCTGTGACCTGTTTTTTGCGCATCCGAAGCAGAATTTGTTTTCTGATAATTATCAGCTTCCACACCAGTGTGAACAGGAAAAATGTGTCGTTTAACACTTAGTTGTGTACAGGATACAACTACACAGAAGCTCTTCACAAAATCTGGTTTAGATAAGGTATTAGATTAAGTATTAGATTTATTAGATAAAGAAATTCATCAACAAGATATCTACAAAAACTCATTTAAACATGTAAAAGTCCTGATTGCTTGAAACTTTAAGTGCATTCAGAGGATATCACTTTGAGCAAAAATTTAGCTTTGAGCTCATTGTAGTTCAGGGTATGTAATACTGTTCAGATGCTGGTCCACCCACCAGTCAGAGGGCATCCTCAGATCACGCATTTTCTAACTGTCACTAAGTCCTGGATCAAGAGAGGAAGTGACTGAGCTTTTGCAGTCAGGAGCCCTGAGATCAGGCTCTTAAGTCTGCAGACGAAGTAACATCTGTTAAATGATCTCATCATCTCCTGACTGTCCTCGCCGAGGCTCTCACCACTCGCCAAAGAACTTACACTATTGCTGGCTTGGTTCAATGGACAATAAACCATCAAATGTATAAACTCTTTTGGAGCCACATTAAGGCCTTTCCTTTTTCTCATACCTTTTTGTGAATCTCCACATATTCAGAATCAGTACAACCTCAGCTAATATGTCACTCAATAAAGATTCGCTGTACCAGTAGCTCATAAAACAAAAAGAAGAATGTAGAATTTTTACTTATTTTATAAACAAAATCATTGTAAACTTTGAGAGTTTACAATGAGAATTAATGGATAAACATGCAGAAGAAAAGCAGAATTCAAAGAGTCAGAATGATCCAAATCTCATCTAACTTTGTCCAGAGGGAAGTGATTGTCACACACAGACAATGTGGCTCGTTAGAAATCACAGATTTTTTTAACCATCGTGGCGCAATAATGTTCAAAAGACGGTATGGTTTATAGAAGTGTCTGCACTTCTGTTGGTTTCCTATCTGTTTTAAAGCACCCATACTTGCTAAAAGTCTCCTGCTCTCCCACGGCCATTCAGATACATACCAACCTGATTCCACGCTAAGGGAGATGGAAAACAACTCCAGTCATGAACTGTGCGGAAATGATTTGCTTCTGTGCCAGTAGGAGATATTAGGGTTTATTCCAATGAGATGTTTTTTGTTTTGTTTTTTGTTTTTTTGCATATAGTTTTCATTTTTAGAAACTTTCAAAGTGAACATTTCCTTTTACTAAGTTGTTTTTTGTTGGGTTTGTTTTTTTGTTTAAACTGAAGGAAACATCAGTAACCACAGATCTGATGGATCATATTTATAGTTTCTGTAACAGTCATAGCTCTTTAGTCAGTGTGCTGTTCTGACAGCAGTAACCGTCCTAATCTGGGATGTTTTTAAAGGCAGTGGAAAGTGAGTTTGGATGACTTGTTGGATTACTTCATTCTTTTATGTCTTTTTTTTTTTGTATGTATTTTCTTTAGTTTTGTAGTTTGGTAAAATTTCGACAAAATATCTGCTGCTGTCACTGTTTGAACTGCAAACTTGATTTACCAATAAAAGTAATAAGTTTATTATTATTACAGACAGAGACAGAACAAAGTTAAGATCATGAAAAAGACAGAAATTAGGGCTGGTGTGTGTGTGTGTGTGTGTGTGTGTGTGTGTGCATGTTTGTGTGTGTTAGAGAGAGAGAGTTACTGTACACTGCCGCAGCAGGGGATGTGATGCTCTCAGACATTTTTAGTTTCTTGCAAAGACTCAATTTCTCTCTCTCTCTCTGTTTCTCCTCCCTTGTTGTGCTGTCATGATTTCACAGTGTTTGCTGTCTGTTTACTTACTGCCGTTCACACACACACGCACACACACAGACACACACACACACACACACACCTCCCCGTGTACACTACTCCCCCTGAGAAAAAGGGTGGGCTACAAAAACAAAACACCATGCTGCAGTGTGTGTGTGTGTGTGTGTGTGTGTGTGTGTGTGTGTGTGTGTGCAGTGTGTGCAGTGTGTGGGCAATACAGAGATGAAAAAGTGAGGTGACAGAGAGTGAAAGAGAGAGGGGGAGTGTTTGAGGAAAGAAAGCCTCATAGAGTGTGAAGAAGGCAAGAACAATGATGTGGTTTGTGGTGTTGTATATCTATTGTGTGTGTGTGTGTGTCTGCTGGGGAGCAGAAATGGCAGCAAATGTTGCTCTACTCTCTTTCCTGACAGTTTGCCTTCTCATTCTGACTTTCATTGTCTTCCTTTTCTTCCATTTGACTGCTGTCTGACATTTCCAAGTTATTGCCACTTCTAATAATAGCAAACCCAAATTCAACATTTGTCATCATTGACTACATTCCATTCAGCTTCACTGTCTCTGCACAGATTTCACCAGGGAGTGCAAACAGGTGTAGAGTGCATCAGATCAACTTAGATACTTGTAAATCATTGTAGGGAATTTAGTCAAAAATCCACACACAGAGTAAAGTTCAAAAATAATCTGTGGTCAGCTATCAGAGCGATCACCAATAGCTACTGCCTTTCCTAATGTCAAGGCGATCTATGTCTTTTCCCATTAATGTGAAAACAATTTCTTGTGTTTGTAGTGTTATGTCAATATTGCGTTTCATCCTCCACGAAGATAACATATAACATCATATCACACACAAACCAGCTCACTGCCGTGAAGCATTGCCTGTTGTGTGGATTTGCTGTACTGTGATTAAACAGGGCACAGGAGACCAATTAACAGACAGAGCACGTCACTTAGTCCACTTTGGAAAGACTTTTGGACAAGGAGAGCCAGAGAGACGGAAACCGCTGTTTTGTGAAAATATCACTGAAGGTCCTCAGAAGAGAGTAAGAGAGAGGGAATGGGCCGTGTTGTCAGTTTAGTGCTCCTTCTCTTGCTTTTGCTTCTTCTTCTATTATTGGCATTTTCAGAGGGTGATGATGGGAAAATCACACTGTGGACATAGTCATGGAACATTAAGATCTTAATCCTGTATCGTTTTATGCGAAATTAGCACATAAACCTGCTAAAACAGGCGATTGACTTCCGTGCCACTGGATGAATGAATACCTTTCTGTCTGACACTGAAAGGACACCGACAGTGGGGCAGGGGTTTGTGAAAGCAGCTCTGTTGCGTCTTATTCTCGCGTTAGTCCTCCTTTAACTGTTTGATGCTTCGTTTGAGATGCTCCGATGTATGATTTGTTTTGTCTCCATAATCTGTCAAGACCTGACAATGAGACCCAACAACTCATCTGAATAAAACGGTTTGTTCTTCTGTTGTCCTGGGTCACCCAATTCAGGTGAATCGTAGTCAGTGTCCCCACATAAACACTGCTTTCCTGATAATGTAGCTCTCAAACTCATATAGAAGACAGACCGCATTAACTCACATTGACTGTGTGTAGTTAGTCTGCAGTCTCAGAGTTAAACTGTGTGTGACAAAGTGTGTGACAAATTGTTGACGTTTTGCTTTATTAAAAAGAAATGGCTACCACAAATTTCGGGAGCTGCTCTTGAGCATGGACATCTGGAGCTCAAGGCTGAAGGAGGAGCTGTGGCGCAAAGAAGTAAAGGGCAAGAATTAACCTGGGTGTTGTGTTTACATCACCACTGACCCGAGCCAGATCCAATAAATACCTGCGCAGTGTATTTAAACTCTATGCCCTGATTCTGATTGTGCCTTTTGAACGTGAGCTGAAAGTTTGCAGTATTTTTTAATCCTGTTTAAAGGGGCTGCACAAATAATATGCTAGTATATTGTTCCTATTTTATGTACACTCCCGGGAGCCGACGCAGTTAAATGCAGTTTATCTTAAGTGCTGGTTAATACATTTAATACATAATAACCCATTTTAGAGGAGGACAACTGATTCCTTCACCTGCTGCAGCCTCATATATATATGGGTACGTAATCAAATAGCAGATTGTCTAGAATTACTGAAGTTTCTGATATTCGTCTTCAATGAGATGAACAAAAATTTGTGTGTGCAGGCTGAAGCTCTGACATAGCAGGTAGCAGTTTGTGCTAATGGAGAGTCTATTGCATTTCAGTTTGTGTAGACACAAGGATGCTCATGTGTGTGTCACTGCAACAAATCTTGCTTTAGTGCACCTCTGCTGCGAGTGTGTCTAACCAGGTCTTTATACCCCGTGTCCAGGCCTGACAGGGCTGCACTGTTGTCAAAATTGAATTGACAATATATTAAAGTACCTCTGGTATCTCACGCTGCATTGTGCTAAACACAGACACGCTGCACATCTCCCTGCTAGATTGGATGGTGGACTGGGTTGTCTTTGTGTGCGTGCACATTTGAATGTGTTTGTGTATGTGCACGCATATCCTTGTGTCTTTGTGTTTGTGGGTCCCCAGAGCCTTAACTGCCTGTAAACCATCTTCCGTCTCACTGGAATTGTAATGGGCTGTCAGTGGCTCAGTATCCCATGAGGTTTTGTTGTTCATAATGTGTGTGTCTTATTTTTTCTTTTTCTTTTTTTTTTTTTGTCTGTGTGTGAGAGTGATGGAAAAAGAAAGCAAAAGAGGGAGAGGGTGTAATGGCTTTCTGTACTAAAGTACATTGGCCACTGCGCACGATGATCCTAATTGGCAGTGATGGCCATTTCCTAAGGGACTCAGAGCGAGGGACGCAGTCTATATGTGTGTGAATGTGCTGTCTGCTTGTCTGCATGTGTTCGCAGTTTACACTGAAACACATTATAGTGCTTAATGTTTATGTCTTATTGAGTATATCCTCGATTTCAGAAACAGCTTTTACGGGTTACTCTTCACATGTATCATTCTGCAGATTCTTTGTTTGATTAAAAACACTTCAGTGCTGATAAAAGGATGGCTTGATGGTTCATATACTTTGTACAATTTAGCATTTGAGTTTTTTTTCCCTTATTTATCATTGCCTCTTTCCAGTTGAAGTGCTAAAGAGCCCAAGGCTGATCGGTGTTACACACAAAAACTGCTACAGAACTCAGGTTCACATATCAGTGCATTTATTTGAATCCTGAAGGTCTCAGATATGATGATTAATACATGACAGGAATCAGTGAAATTTTAGGTCGAACTACACCTGAGGGCTGACAGCCTCGTAATGAATAAACACAGTTTTTACTGAAGCCAGGTCATGACACTGATCTCTGTAACTTCATAGACGTCAGAGTTAAAAACTAAGAAAGTGAAATCATTGTCATGTCAGTATGAACCCAAAAAATAATTATTATTTACAATAACCGAAACAGAGTCACAGCCTATTTCAGGAAAGTGGGACACAACCAACCTCCATGCACACATGTGACAATTGCCATAGCAACACACAAAGGGTTACATCTGAGCATGATCAATCGGTTTGCTTCCATAAACCAGGTCTACATATGTCGTAGATTGACCACAGGATTTGCAGTAGGAAGTGTCTCACTTAGTGGTACCTTAATCATGTAAGTATGAATGAAATCTTAACATTCATGTAGTCCTCTTAAGTGCATATCAAAACCATGTCCTTACTATCTGAAAATGTCGTAGCTTTTTGTCTGGCTCGTCAAATGGTACAGGTAAAAAATGCACACACACATGCACCGACACACAAACACAAAACAAGCCGCTTACATGCTTTACCGGATTGCAAAGCTTCGAGGATTAGTCATCTGCACAGAGAGCAAGCTGAGAAAGAGAGAAAAAGGAAGAGTTGCGGGTCGAGAGAGATGAGTGAGAGTAGAAGCTGCAGGTGGTTAAATGCTGTTTTCACCCCAGCTCTTTCTTTTATCATTAATTTTGTGGAGCTGAAATCAATGCTGGTATTTGCTGTCACTTCTGGAGCTCCTCAGTCTGCATCCAGAGCTGATGCTGTCATGGTGATGAGGACCACCTTGATCAGTCCTGGGTTCCAATCATCACTGCTCTTAGAAAACCATCACGCATGATATATCATGCATGACTTGACCCATGAAAAGTTAAACGACATAAATGAATATTTCTGAATGGGCTAGGCCAGCCAATGGCCTGTGTGGACAGTTTCTTGTTGCTCTGTCCCAAACTGACTCTGTGTTATGCATCTGTTGACAGATTTACATCTGCCAATCTCTGTTACCATCCTCCTCGCTTCTTCCTCCTTTCCGTCATGTATAGGTTTCATCGCCCAGACAGCGATGATGTGCAACAGAGCTGTCACAGAGATAACAGATGGAGAGAAGTGTGGCCTTGAATGTAATAAAAATGACAAGTAAACAAATGTTTGGCCCTTCACTTTCCACGTCTAACTTAAATAGATTTTCTGTTTACTTAGATTCTTTAAATTAATTCTTGTTTTCTAATGGAAGTTCGATATAAGAATGTGAAAACACCTGCATTAGTTGGAGAAGGTCCTCCTATTACAGCAGAAAATAAGAACTGTCACTGTGATTTGAGGTGAGCTCTTAATTTACACTTAAAGGTTTAATGTGTGTGCTTAATGTCAGCTTCACAAAAAGCCACATTAGTCAAAGCACACTCTATTTTTATATACCTACTTTAGCCATCTAAGGTGTGTCTTATAAAGCACTAAGAGGGTACTGACTGAACATTTTTATGATACAACATGCTTAAGGGAATGAAAGCAGATAAGATCTCTCCATTGTATTGCCTGTATCATTTTAGTTTTGTTTTGTTTTTTTTCTGTTTTGGTATTTTTATGCCTTCCAGGCAATTTAAGCAGTCAAGTCACTTTAAAATGAAATCATGAACTCTTTGAGCACCATTCATAGTGACATTTAGTCTCTTGAAACAGTACTCCACCAGCGTAGCAGCGCACAGTGTCAGCATAACTGTGGACAGTTTGGACAGATGGGAACAAGATCAGTGCTGAAATTTCCTAATATCTTAACCACAGTTTGGTCACCATAGAAACAAGCCGTGGTGATCGTACAGCTAAAAGGGGGGGGGTAAATCTGAGACCAAAATAAAATGTACGAAGTCAAAACATTTTTTTCCCAATTCAAATCTTCATGTTAATATAGTTTTCAAAAATGTTTATAAAATGGAATTTTGTAGATTAAAAAAAAACCCATATATTTATTTATTTTTTTACAAAAGATGTTAAAAACTTTAATAAGTAAATAAATATTTAATAAAATAACCCTCATCATATGGCCAGTGCTCATTAATATAAAGCCCCTCTCGGGAGGTTTGGAGTCCTACTGAGCAGTTTTTGTCGGCAGTTTCATAATGTTGTGACTTTTAAGACCCTTTTGTTACTTTTTGTCATAAAAGCAGTTAGCAACACATGTAAATACTTTCTGAACAGACCCTCGCCAGTGGAGAAGCTCTGATGTGCCTCTTTAGACTGGTGTTAAGTGGGTTTGATGGAGCAGCAGCATGTTTTGCCCACCAATTATCAGCCGGACAGAGAGATGAATGAGCTGTGATAGGGATTACTTAATGCCCAATCATAGATCCTTATGCTTTTTATTCTAAATGGGGACAATTTAGGGAGGTTTCAACTGAGATGACATTGCAAATTGTCCACTGATTATTTCAGTGAAGAGATCTAGATTTTGAGACATTACTGTGGAATAAGTATGGCCCTCGGAAGCCCACTGATGGCCCGGGGCTGTAAGCAGGTGCTTGACAATAAGAAATCTAAAAGGTTTTAACAACAAATGACCGCAAAAAAGCTGGTGTCCAAAGAATATGTTTGAGATTAAGTAGTTCTGCATTGACCAAAACATTATCATTGTTTGGGAGGTATGAATTTAAGGACATCATCTTGCATACCCTTATAATACGCTTGACTTTGATAAAAAGTAAACAGATTACATATTTGTTCAATCCATCAAAAAACCCAAGTACTTCCAAAGCGCTCAATAATTTTTTTTGGCCACTGTGAATATATATCATAACATAGTCTAAAAGTATTCTGATATAATTTATAGGCCATATTCCTCAGCCCTAACTTCCCTGAAAGCAACTGTCAATACATGTTCACAGGTTAACACCACAGTCATTTAATATCATTCCCACCATTTCACATTAGTTTGTGTGAACAATATTGAATCTATTGATTTTTGTGTACACGCACAAGAATGTCTGTGTATTTTTTGTCACACTCAGCACAATTTTACATTATTTCTTTGGCTGGAAAGCACGCAGTTTTCACAGCAGAGACTCAGTTCCACGTCCAGAACTTGGCCTACATCTTAGGTTTAGGCAATAAAAGCATTTCAGCCAATATCAGGGAAAGTTCCTGCTTTAAACAGGTTGATTTTAAAGACACCTTACTGTTTCAAAGTAAACTGAAAACACTAACCTTATCCTAGAGCTGTGAGTGCCAGAACATTACCAGCAGTGCTGGTGTCACTAAAATCTAATAATTATCAATCACAATAAAAATGGGAATAACGCAGAATTCACAACATGAGCACGATTTATTTACGTTTCACAAATTTGAATTCAAATTTCTATTTCGATATTCAGTTAAATTGTAAAATAAATGAACAGAAAATCTGTAAATTTAATTTTATGAGTCTGTGTTGCCTCAGCATGAGTAGGCCAAGCTTCAAGCATGGGCGCAGCCACAGAAACTCAATGCTGACACATGTTTTGACTGACGGGTACCCCCTCAGGGGATATCAGTGCAGAATAGTAATTACAAATAATGAATGAACCAAACAAGGTTATCGAAGTAAAAAAAAAACAAACATGAAAGTGTAACAAGTGGAAACCATAGGTGTCACCAAATGAGTGAATGAACTGGCAAGTGATTAAAGAAAAGGAGTGATTTCTGAGTCAGACAGAAACAAATCTTATTGATTAAGGTGAGCTGATGCCTCACGCTGATCGCTCTTCAGGCGTGTGCATTCATTTTCCTTAATTAGAACTCACAACACGAATATATGCGTGGGCGCACACACAGCAACACACAACACCAGCTGCTGAGGCCCACTTTGCAGTGAACCTAAACCTTACATCCTCTCGAACGTATTATTTAGTGACACAGACAAGCATTCTCTGGCCTGCATGACAACAATACACACTGACGTACACACTGAACAACTGGGTTCCTCTGTAATGACAGGCACTCCTCGCCCTCAGCAGATTGTCGGCCTGACGACTTGCCATTTCACATCACTCTGCGGAGATGAGTGGGACACAAACATGATATTGCTCCAAACCATACAGATGGAGAGGCAGATAGAGCCAGAGAATGGATGGAGATGATGTTGATAACAATAATAATAATAGAAAAAAAGGCTCATGATTTGAGTGATGCTGATCCCGTGACACAGCACATCTAGTCTAGCCAGAGACTGGAAGAACAGAGACATGAGATCCCTCGAGCCTCGATATAAGGACACCACAGAGCCGAGGATGGAGGGGGGGCATGAGTTAAGAAGAAAAAAAAGAAAAAAACAGGACACATATATACTTCTCCACTTTACCACGTCAGCACTGGTCTCGTTGTAGATTCGCAGCACATTCTTTTCTGTGTGGTTTGAGGCTACTCAATAAGCTCTTCTCTTGCTGCCGGTTTGCCCAGGGTTAAGGGGGCTAAATTCTAAAATAGTCTTAACTCTGCAAGGTGGCTAATCTTGGATCACAGCATGGTAAACTAAGCTGGAGCTGACTTGATTCTCGGTTATCCACTTTCCGATGTGCCTGGTTGACACAATAGTTGACGGCTTTAATCTCCCTCAGCAGTGGACTAAACATTTTTGGAGAGCGCGGGGCAGGACAAGGGCTTTTGAGATTTATAGAGGTTCCTCCATGTTGTATCACTTTCTTTCATTCAAACTCAGGCCCCTCTCAAACCAATGAAAACAGACTAAAGGATGAGAGAAAAGGCTTCACCTCCGTGGTCAACAAGAGATCATTGATATATTGAATGGTAACCTCAGTCATACATATATTGCAGTGCGGGGAGGGGTGGGGGTAGTTGATTGATGACAGGAAATCTCTGAGCTGGATTTTTCTTAGAACTGTGGGTAATCCATTCCTACCTGACTTCATCCCACTCAAGTTTTTCTCTAGTTTCATCTCTCTTCTTTAGTCACTCAGACTGGAAAAAAAAATCTCAGTTCATAGTTGCTTCTTTATTGCACTTGGTATCGTGTGCTCCACAATGTCTCCATTTACTGACACAATGTAAAACTGTGATAGATTTTCTATCTTGTGCTGATTTGATTTGATTTGCATTAGGTAGATCTGTTACCTCAAACACATTTATTTCTTAAGAATAAAAGACTGCTCCCGAAGTTTGGTAGTTAAGGTTCAATTAATTATACACCACACTTTGATTTCATAATTCAACAGTGGGCAGCGTGGCGGCACAGTGGTTAGCGCTGTTGCCCCAGCCTGGGGTCTTTCTGTGTGGAGTTTGCATATTCTCCCCGTGTCTGCGTGGGTTTCCTCCAGGTACTCTGGTTTCCTCCCTCCATCCAAAGACATCATGTATGGGTTGATTGGTGCTATATAAGCAGCTATATAATTTCTTACTTGTTAATGAATTAAAATAAAAAGAATCTATCGTATTATGTAGCTACAATTACAAAAACAAGAATTATAGTAAAAATCTAGTTATTCTAGTTATTTATGGTACAACATCTCAGATAGCTCCCGTAGGACTGTTTCCATGGTTGGATCCAATTCAATTGACACAACCATCACATATTGATGTGATTTTGACTGATTTGCAAACTCCTGATTGGTTTGTGACATCATCGGGGGGGGAGGGGAGGTGTGAAGTGCGCAGTGAAAGCTGTGACAGAGTCCGCCCCCTGGACTGATACTGGGAGTCGGTTCCACAGAAGAGGAGCCAGATAGCTGAAAGATCTGCCTCCATATTTATTCCTGGAGACTCTGGGAACCAAAAGTAAACCTCCATCCAGAGAACGAAGACGATAAGGAACTATGAGCTCTCTGAGATATGATGGAGCTTGGTCATTCAGAGCTTTGTTGGTTAGGAGAAGGATTTTATATTTTATTCTGAATTTTACTGGGAGCCAATGAAGAGAAGCTAACACAGCTCTTCTGTATAATATTGAAGAAATGTTTTTGTTATGTAGGAATAAATTAACAGTAGACACATTTTGAAGTGAAAGATAGATTTAGATAGATTTCACATTATTTTGTTCATCTAAAACTGTTAACTTGAACAAATTAGAAATATATAATGACACTGAACAGCAGAAATTCTCAATGACTTTTAAACCATGGTCATTCCTAAACCTATAGGTCCAACCAATAATCCATGATCAATAACTTAAGTTGCCATTTTTTGATTTGTTGCATTCAAAAATAACTTAAATTAAAAAAAAAAAGAATAACATAATAAAGCCAGCTATTACACTGTCACCATAACATTACTGGGAATGCAGGATTACCAATATGTGGAAAACACCGTTCCAGACTTGGCAGCAGATACTGTGATGATTAGACCACAGAGTCTACCCAAATTCACAAACAATGTTAATGCCAAGTGCATTTTCAGTCACTGAGGAGGTGAGATGATGTACTGCTGTTTGTCCTACAATGTGTTAAATATAAAATATTATGTTCATAATGATCTGCACCACAAACAGATTATAAACCCATTTGAACAAAAAAGTAAAAAAAAACAAAAAACAAAATAAAATCTTCTAATCATTTGATTCAAATGTAATTTCGTTTATTATGACTCTGCCTCATTCATCCATCCATCTTCTACCGCTTATCTGTTTCTGGGTTGTGGGGGGTGCTGGAGCCAATCCCAGCTCACTCTGGGTGAGGGTGGGGTACACCCTGGACAGGTCAGCAGTCCATCACAGGGCCAACACACAGAGACAGGCAGAGACCAACAACCACTCACACTCAGACCTACGGACAATTTAGGACGATGCTTCTGTTATAATAAATTGTCTGGCACCGTTGATGAAATATGTGAGGGTTCTGAGTTGTTTGGGGTGTTTGGTTGTCAGCAGAATGCAGGTTTGTGTGTGTCTGGCTGAGTTGTACTAGTGCAACTGTGGATCTGTTTTAAAGTTCAGTGAGTAGCTGGATGGCACGTAGCGACCCTGCTAACCTTGCATACCTTTGCTCCCTGGGTGATGTGCTCCCCTCAGACAGATTTGGTCAACACAAGCCTCAGAGAGGGAAGAGATTACGATGACTTACAAACACCGCATGCTGCGGCCAGAATACACACACACGCACACACAGACAACCCACTCGCACACAGGAAACACACACTCTGAAGCAAACTCAGTGTGCTGATTAGCATCGGTGTTGGAGTATTGAGAGCAGGGCTTTGTAAAGATGAAATAAATAAAAATAATGACTCTAATTAGTGACATGGATACGACGTAAAAAGACTGTGATGCTTAGGGAGGATTACATTCTCTTATACCTTCACCCTGACCAGAGACAAAAGAGGGAGAGATGGAATAGTAAGTTAAAAATATGGCAGTAGAGTGGATGATTTTTGGGCAGAAGAATACACAGAAAACAAAGAAAATCAGGCTCATTCTGATACTTGCGACGGAGTATTTGTGCCAATGGGGGTCTGATGCAGTCACTTCTCTTTCAGACGGAAGATTTGAAAGATTGTGTGTCTCCCTTCTCGTGTGATCTTGTTATCTAGTTGTTTTTCTACGGTTACACAGCCAGCTCGTGATCTTGCTGACAGCCCGGATGAAAGAATAGAAGCCAATCAATTGAAACGATGATGCAGAAAATGTTTGTAGTTGGCAATTTTTAAATTTTTTTATTTATTTATTTTTGAAACTCATTGACCGGACGAGGCTCAACTTTCAGACACCTTTTTTTCCCCACTATGTGTGATCATAACATCCCAGTGTGTCTGAAATCCAAATCTGAATGATCACACTTGAAGGGAATGAGAATGCTCACACAGAAGAATGAATTTTTCCAAAATGAATACAATGAAAACATGTTTTCTAACCGAAATTAGTTTACACTTTTACTTTTACAGTTTTTTGGGTTTTTGTTGAATAGATTTTTTGGTTAAATGGCTGAAGTTTTTGAGGTCAAGCTCAGAAAATGTTCACATTTAATTCATTATGCAAACGGTGGTGGCGATGTTTTCATGTGACAATGGTCCGTTGGCTTCTAACCTAACTGTAGCTCAACGAATCAATCAGGGGCCAGAAGCTCTTACCTCGAGCGATTACAATTACATATACAATTTGAAGTGCTTTTAAAAATCAAGATGTAATATTTAAACCTGTGCATTTGCTAATCATAGTTCATAAACATAAATGTACAAATATTCATGAACAATAAAATATTATTAAATATGATGAAAAATATATAATGACTATAAATATACTTCAGTGTGAATCCGCAAAAAATACAGAATTAATGAACATCTAAATCTCACATAAACTCTTGATCGTTTTCTGCTAGAATTCAAGAGCCAACGCAAAAAGTCTGACTTGTCTCTATGAACAGTGTCGCGGTTACTCCTGATATTTCACTGAAGATAATCAATAATAAAAACAGCTATTACTGTTATAATTACTTTCTTCCAATTGCCTGAGGAGGAACAAACTTCAGGGCAACTAAAGGCAGAGATCAGCATTGACTTTCTTTTTATTTTTAACACAAATATCTTGACACAGTCATTTCAACATTATAACATAAAAAAAAATTCTGAACTCCCCGTAACATGTGAGCATTGTATCTCCTCTTGAACCATGTTGCCATCTCAGAATGATTTAGGGAAGCTGTACAAAGACAGGTTGAGTGCTAAATCTGTGCTGAAAATGAATACCTGCCATTTCCTTAAGTGCTGAAGTAGGCAAGATCTGCAGAGATCACATCAAAGTCTGCTGCAGAGGCATGGGCACACTCAATGAAAAATACTTTTACAAGTGACTGAATTCATTAATTTTTTTCCCTTTTTAATTTACTCAAAAATAGAAAAATAGGGGGAGAGAGTAAAAAGGGAAGAGGAGAGGGAGAGAATGGGAGAAAGGAGGGGTAGTCTGTTCCAAGTCAATTTTTTCTTCCCCAGATTGACTTCAAAGCAACACGGCTAATCCTCTCACGCCTGCTTGTTAATAATCCAGTTAATAATCCGTTTAGCTGCGTTCATGCCGTGCTGTTTGTTGGCATTATGATGCGGTGGGAAAAAAAGTGAGGAGAGGAGCTGTGCTGTTTCACTTGAAGATGCCTCGCAACAACCCCCTCTGCATTCATCTCACAACACAGGCATCTCTTTGCGGCATGCATCGCTCCAGTCGAGTCATATATTCAATCACTTATCAACACACATAAAGATTGATTTTCTTCTTTTTATGGCTCACAGGAATAATGTGCATTGTAGTACGATTTCCTCACTGTTTGCGAGTGCGTGCAAAATGTTTGACTCTCCGAATAAATTGGTAGTTTAATAGAATAAGAGTATAGGCCTAAGGAACGTCACACACACACAAACACAAACACATTTAGTCCCTTTCTTACCCATTACTTTCTCCCGGTTTCTCTTTCATCGTTTATTTTCCATTTCTTCACTCTCTCTTTTCATCACAGATGGAACTAAGCCAGCCTCAAGGTTTTGGACTGCAGTCCATATTTTCATTGAGCTCACTTGGAAGTGTCGTTCCCAGTGAGCCCAAACAAGTTGGTTGCCAGATCTATCGTGGTTTATCTTTCATTATCTCTGAGACTCCCGGCCTCCTCTACCAGCCTTCTGGAACTGCTAGAACAGAGTGCAGATGAGAGATGAAACAATTAACTCCCATTTTTTAAATCAGCAGAGGGAACTTGACAAGAGAACTGAGACCAAAAAAACTAAGAAACAGAGAGAATATGCAAATAATATTGGGCTCCTACTCCCAGTTTCTGTTCTCTCTGCTCCAAAAGACAATAAATAAATAAATAAACAAAACAAAGGTCTACACATGGTGAACCAACGATCGGACAGATGAATGACTCATCGTTTCTGGGACCGCTGGCTATTTAAGGGCTTCTAATTTTGATACAAGTCACTTCATATTCATCCTACATCTACATTTCCAAGAAGAGGCCAAAGAAATCTAAATGAGATATTCCATTTTGTCAGATGTTAGGATGCAGTTAAGTAACAACAAACAGTTAACTAATGATCCAGAAAAATAAGACATTTGGTTAGATCTCTGCAGGCTGTTAGAAACAACGGACGGTAATGAGAAGATTAATCTATAGCGAATAAAAGGGAAAACTGTTGTAAAACAAACTTTTTTTGAGGAATGGTGTAATTTGTAGAAATGATGGATAATAACGAAACAAGGAGGATTTAAATCTTTTAAGATGTACCTCAAAAATGTCACAATACTACTATCATTTTTATCACAACCCCAACATGGATCGGTCAAACAAGAACATTTCACACTTCACATCCTTGACAGCGAGCAAGTTAATTGAGAGACTTGAAGTTAACATAATCTTTCCTTGCCATTTATCCATATTTTTATATCTTAAATTGTACACTTTAATCAAATTAAATGCTTTTTTTCCTAACTTAATTTTTTATTGACAAGCATCAGACCATAAGAATGTCTGCATGACTTTTTTATTTTTTTAAGAGGGACAGTTTGCAAGTGACATTAATAAAATAGAAAATATGAAGAGATGGCTGCACCAGATTATAGTCTTTAATTTCCATCTGTAGTCTTGAAGGTGTTCTATTTAGGTGCAGCACTGCCCTTTAGGTTATAAATCTATTTTCTCATTCATCTGTTTTAAAGGCTCTCTGCCTGTGCATGTTACAGCACAGTGTTTTTTTTTTTTAAAACAGAGCTGCAAAATTGAGTTAAAAGTTAAATTACTGCAGAACACAAGTGGAATACAACAAAGTTAAGGGTATTAAGTTACGTGGTATTTTTAGCTACAGAGAATTATATCACCTTTGCATGTAACAAAGGTGTAGAAAAAAATCTGCGGCAACAATAACCAAAAAAAACTAGATGGGACTTTGTCAACTGAGGATGTGTATGAACACTGTTTTGCCACAGCTAGAAAAAACTGGCATCACATCACCATATAACCTTAGAGAAAAACGGCACAGAGCCTCTGTTTATGAAACACACTGCTGCTCCATCTATCTGCCTCTCACTCCATACGGTAGACAAAGTATAGTGGCAACTCTTCTATGGTCAGTTGCCCCCTGCCCCCAAACAGAAACTGCTGTGTGCTAGTTGAGAAGCTCCCACCCACGGCCTGCTGACCATTGGTCCCTCTAACTCTAAGTCTAAGACATTATGGTTCATAGCGCTGAACCCACTGTTTGGATTTGTTTTTCTTTTCTTTTTTTATATCATCAGCCCAACCCTACCATATTTGAATGAAGTGCTACACCAACCAGCAGATAGCAAGAGATGGATGTGTGGACAGTGGTTTTAAAACTTTGTGTGTCTTAATAACAGCAGATGACTTAAATATGTGGCTTTGGAGGACCATGAAAATGCACATCTCTGACTGAGTTGTGTCTCTAAAGATAAAGATCACATCCTCCCAAGATTCACCAATCAATAAATCTTTTTTATATTGAACAATGGAATGCAGTGAAGACATTGAAAACAAAGATGACTTATAAGTACATGTGCACTTGTTTGTTTGTTCCTGATTTCAAGTCCCTAAATAATCTCTATTCATGTTCAATTCTTAAAACGTTTCTTTTTTTTTATCAATTTACCTTCATTATTCAGCTCTACTGTGCAGTACGCCATCATCAAACAAAGCTCTGAAATTAAAGTGATTAAAAGCAAGACTGCAATAAGCTGACAAACAGACAAAAAAAAATCATTACAGATTAATTTGCTGATTGTTCTTAATTAATTTTATGGCCAACACAATGCCATAAAATAGTAAAAATCCAAAATATAACAGTATTTCTCTTGCAAATAAATTGCTAAAATAGGCACAGAATGTTTTGCTGGCTAACTGACTAACAGTTTCAGCTCTGTCTAAATGTCATTGTATGTTTTTGCCAAAACAGCTCTGCTTGCATGGCCCTCTGCTACAACCTGCCACATCACTAGCTGGAAGTACAAACTGCACTTCATTTAGCCCATTTTGTGTGCTTAGCTGTTTAATTATTTTTCACTCATTCAGAATGCTCCACATTAGGTGGCAGTTCCATTACAGGAATTGGTCTACCAGGAACTAACAAATGATGGCATCGAAAGAGGGATCATACTTTATGTAGTTGGTACAGACCCATCAAATACTGCATGATTGATGGATGCAGTCCCAGATGGATAGGCTGAGTATGTCCACACACACAGGTCACATGAAAACACACACATACAAGTTCCATAAGAAAATATTTAATCTAGGAGAAATTCCACTTTTTGGTAAATTATGACCAGTTATTCTCTACTTTTACGTCCTTGTAGAACAATTAATAATTAATAATTAATTAATAATTAATAATAATAATAATAATAATGCATTTTAGTTATATAGCTCTTTCTCAAAGACGCTTTACAATGAGAGTTAAAAACAGGGAATAAAATGTAAATTAAAGACAATAAAGTGTGCAATCAAATACACAGTAAATACATAAAATTGAAAATAACAGAAGAATCGAAATTGCATAGTGACGGGCAAGGTCACGTCTTAAAAGCAATTTTGAAAAGATGGGTTTTGAGGAGGGATTTGAAGGAGGGCAGGTCCGTGCAGGTTTCGGATGTGGTCGGGGAGAGAGTTCCAGAGGCAGGGGGCGGCGATAGAAAAGGCTCTGTCCCCCCAGGTCCGGTGATTTGTTCGGAGGGGTGGGGACAGGAGGTTGTCAACAGAAAAGCGAAGGTTGCGGGGGGGATTGTGGCGGTAGGGCAGTGAGATAGGAAGGGGCCTGATTGTGGAGGGCTTTATGGGTGAGGAGGAAGATTTTGAAGGTGATGCGATGTGGGACAGGGAGCCAGTGGAGGTTTTGGAGGACGGGGAAGATGTGGTCGCGGGGGCAGGTATGGGTGAGCAGGTGGGCAGCAGAGTTCTGAATGTACTGGAGTTTGTTGATGAATTTGGAGGATGAGCCGTATCAGATGCTGTTGCAGTAATCCAGTCTTGAAGTGATAAAAGCGTGGATGAGGGTTTTTATATAAATATATATATATATATGTGTGTGTGTATATATATATATATAGTGGCGCTAACCACTATGCCGCAGCAAAGCGGTATAGTGGTTAGCGCTACTGTTCCACAACAAGAAGGTCACAGGTTCGGTTCCTGGCCTGGGGCCTTTTTGTGCGGAGTTCACAAGTTCTCCCCGTGCCTGTTTGGGTTTCTTCCGGGTACTCCAGTTTCTTCCCACCATCCAAAGACATCATGTTTGGGTTAATTGGTGACTCTAAATTGTCTGTAGGTCTGAGTGTGAGTGTGAGTGTTTGTTCGTCCCTGTGTGTTGGCCCTGTGATGGACTGGCGACCTGTCCAGGTTGTACCCCGGCCTCGTCCAATTTGAGATGGGATTGGCTGCAGCGCGAAACAGTTAACCAGTAGAAGATGAATGAATGTAAGGCTACAACACTGACACCTGGGTCAAATCATTCTGCAGAGGAAACAGTATTTATCAGGCTCAGATCAGCGTTAATTTAACCACAACCCACTAGGGGACCCTCTAATTTTCCCCCATGCTGTGTCATCATCCAAAGCAATTGGACCTTTACTACATCTAGCTCTGCGCTGTTAAACCAGAAACAGTGTGGGAACAATCAGGCTCGGGGATCACAGAGTGACCTGGAGTCCTGAAGTAAATTTTAAAAATGCAGATCTGCGTGTCTTACACAGGTTTTGACACTTTTGCAGGAGAGACGTGAAACATCCTTTGTATCATTTACACAGCGGGTAGCATCTCTCTGTCTCCCGTGTCTATGTGTGCTCTGTAACTGCTTATGATAAGCATGCTCCTTGCAGTCCGAACACAAAGACAAACTCAACTCGCGTTGAAAAGAGGGTCAATTGGCTTTTCTTAGCAGGTCACTCGTAATAAAGTAGTGCATGTTTAACTGATATCTTCTGTACATTTCTTATTAAATTTTCTGAGGAAACATTCAGTCACTTGTCGTACCATGAGTTTTAGAGAGGAGATGGAAAACTACTCCGATGGTTCTTGGTTCTGAAAACCCTCAGATACATCTTTTAATGGATGTCAACACCTCAGATAAGGCAGAGGAGAAGTATAAAATGTAGGACCTTTGAGATTTTCCTTGTCAGACTGACATGTTGCTGTGTGTAAAATGACTGGGATAATATCCAGTGTTTGAGAGCAACGGCAGATGCATGGATCAGCCTCCCTCTAAGCAGTTGGATCTGTCTGAACAGCTGTTGCTGTTTAAACTTTAGCTTAAAAATGCTGCATTGACTTTGACATAATAATCTTTGCTTTGCGCTGAGTAGTCAAGCAAAGTGTAAGAGAGGCAGGAGACAGAAGGTTGTAATCCCCAGTGAATCCCAGGACAACTTAATAGGACTTAGTAAAGAAGGAGATCTTAGAGATTACCTCCGCTGAACTGTAAATTGAACTCACAGGCCAACACACACACACAAACACACCCAAATGCAGTGACCTGAACCAGGCTGTTCTCAGGTAATTAAAGGATTCAGTAATTAGTAGGTTGTTAAATAGAGAACACATTTTCTTCTTTTGTGCTGTGTGGTACATATCACCTGGGGTATCAAGACTAATACCTTCAGACTGGAACAACAGAGGGAGTGGAGCTTGTAAACTATGGCTGGAATCACAGTTGGTAAAACAGCCTTAGATCCAGATGGTAAGTAGAGTAATCTCAGGAAGGGATTGACCAATTATTGGATTTGGAAGGCTAATACGAGGCCTGTGGAACCACTGGAAAATGTTGTCAAACTGCTTAAAAATCTTAAAAGCTTAAAACAGTTAAAAAATCTTGAAATATCCATATTTGAGCCATAATACTGTTCCTGAAAACATTATATCTTTTTGGTCAGAAAAAAAGAAACACAAATGGCTAAACAGCAACTATTTGTTCAACCACACATTCATGGCGTACAATTTGACAAGTGCATCGCCAAGAAAAGTAGAGCAGGGCTAAATTCAGACACAGCAATCTGTTACATTGGTGTCTGCCTCCATCACTGTGCACCCCACAGATATCTACACATGTTAGTCAAATACATACTGGTAATTTTTTGTGATTATCAGAGAAAATGTGACCTAGATCTTACTTTTCTTTCATCTTTCACTAGGAAATGATCTTTCTTTCTTTCTTGAAAACACAACCTAAAATGGCTTTAGTCATTAGAGTGCCCAATTTAAATATCTAACACACAACAACATCAGCAATTAATTTGGAGTTGGATCTCTGTTTTTGGTCTCCACCAGCTCATATGTAGCAGTTTCTTCGGTTTGTTCATTTTGTACGTCAGTTGTTTATGTAAGAGAAACGGGGAGGCGTTTAATCGGGGTACCTGAGATTTGTCACACTGATTTCTGCTATCTCGACAAGGACAACAACGACACAAATTAGAGGAAACTATGACGGCACAGTTTCAGGCCAAGAAGCAAAAACAATGAGCTGAAAGAAGCTTAAATGGCTCATAGATGGCGCTCCTCTGCGATGACATCTCTTCACGTCACATGTTGGATCTGTTCCCAGGGCATAAAATTGATAAGTGCAGCTGAAATGCAATTCAATTTATTGTCCCTAATGAAAATGTGACTATCGTGATCTCATTGGATACTGCTCAGCCACAGCCACAGCCAGTGCCACTGCTTTTTAAATTAGCTGTTGCACTACCATGGATGTCTGTACGTACACATGCCAAGTTGTGTATATGCCAGTTTTTGTATGGATGTGTTTGAGCCCAATATTGGCAGTGTGAAGATTTTCAATTATAAGTAGTTGTGCTGGAAGAATAGGCAGTGAAACTTTTGGCTAACCATTAGTGTCATTTGTAATTAGTGTAAGAACTAAAGCTTGATTTCCTCTCCGTGTTAGTCTCTCTCTCTCTGGCTCCCCCACCCCTTTCTCATTCCTTAGCTTAATTGGCATTTCTATGTAAAATGTGAAAAAGTCACTAAGACGGTGGCAGCTTTCCATTTACACAGATTATGGATGGAACAGTTAGCAGCAAAGGCCACATAGCCCTTTGTAATCCTCACAGAGGACATTTAATTAACTGGCCTTCTTTGCTATTCTCACCGTCTCTTGCTCTGTCTCTCCATTTCTTGGTCTTCCATTCTCTTTCATCCTGTTTTGACCCTTTTGAAAAAGCTGTTACTACCAGTGGGGACCCCAATTTTGGTTCCCACTGTGACAGGAGTCCCCAGCAGCTGGTGTGTATTTGTGTCAAAGTCCCTACCAGAATATAAAAATCAGACAACACGCATACTGCAGGTGTTGTCAGGTATAATGAAACTCTGAGCCTGAAAGACTTGAATAGTTAGTGCTGCACGGTAATGCTAAATGAAGGACAGAGACAGAGAGTGTGGGGGGGTGCTTCTTGTGGGGCAGTTAAATGAGGAGTTCCACATTGTGCCTTCAGTACTGTCAGCACAATATAGATCAAGAGGAGGAGAGAGATATTGAGGAAATGAGGGAGCAGAGTTTGAAAGGTGCTGATTGGGGTCAGCGGAGGAGAGCGGAGAAAAACGCGGGCTGTCTTCCTCAAGCTCATCACAGAGTTGGGTACGCAGATGTGTGCATGCTCACTTTGACGCACATACATGAGCAGACACATTTAATAATACCCAAAACATGCTTTTATCTCGAGCCATCCACAGATTTATCAGGAACGCCTAACTGCAAGGACTCTCATGACTCTTTGTTTAGAAGTGATTATGTTTTTGCAGGATTTATACAGTTCAGCCCTCTTCCAAATGAAAACAAATCAAATCATGGACAGAAATGACACTAATACACACTTTGCATTTGGCAGTTATTGCAAAATGCCCATTGTTAAGCCAACACCATGACCATCGGGGAACGGAGACATTTAGCTTCATTAAAATGCCCAAGTAGCCGACTGCTGAAATGACAGAACATTTCGACAGGAATGCAGGGCGAAGTGTCAGCAAAGGTAGATCAGGCCCTTAGTGTGCAGCGGCAGAAAGGGACCGGTGCAGAAAAAAAAAAAAAAAACATATTTCAGACACAGTAACATTTGGAAATCAACATCTATGGATGTGAAAGGGTTCAGATGTGATACGAAGACGTCCTTGAAAAATCATTCACTCACCAACACAAGCTGGTGTTCAGGAAAATGTGTGCTCATCTTACACAGGATTCTGACCATAAAGCAGTTTAGTTAAGTGACGGGTAAAATGAAATACAAAGCCAAAAACAGAATGTAATGTGTAACATTACCATTTTCCTGTTGTAAACCATTTTTTTTTTTTGCAATCACTTGAATAAAATGAATGGAAGTGCATCAATGCAGCTTTGACATTTCAAATGCATTTTCCTGTTGTTGTGCATACACAGATTTTTATTTGTTTTTTTTTTTTTTTGGACATTTTCTTTTTCCCTTTATCTTTCAGTGAATCTGAATTTTTTACTCATGATTCTATGCATAGTGAACCTGACTGGGAGAGGCTTGATGCACTGCTGTCATTTGGAAGCTGTTTTGAAAATAAGTACCATTTTATTTCAGTCCTTTATAGTTATCTGTCAAAGCATCTCTTTTCCTTTTCATCAAGAAACATTTGAAACATGCTCACTTCTGTTCCAGCAGCGTCATCGTACGTCATCTGTCCCGTGCTGTTCTGTTTCTGTGCTGATAGCTCAGCTGCTGCAGAGGCGGCATTAGCATCTACTACAAAATGATACTAATGCGTTAAAAAGTGCCTTGATCAAACCTGTGGATGTTTCTGCAGAGCCCTGCTGTCCCAGGTGTCGCCTTAAAACTGAAATATTTCAGTCTAAAACTAATGAACTATTTAAAACTATTACACCTTATGTTTATGAAGCATGAAATTCACTCATTCATCCAGGGCTGACATAAAATTAATGATTTTTTTTATGATGCACTTTCACATAGATCAGCATCTCTAAAGTTCGAACCTTCAAAACTTTAAAATGTGTCTCTCTCACATTTTACTGAACATGAATTAAATCCCATTAAATATACATATATACATATTCAATTAGATTTAATTGATACTAAACTGGTGTTGAGTATATAAAAACAAAGAATAATATATTATATGTCATATAAAAAACGTAAGCAGAGGGAGGGAGGAATACTATCTGGTGCTTCAAGATGTGTTGTTTCTGAAACAAGGAGCAGGAGAAAAAGCTACAGACAAAACATTAGACAACAGCAGCTTAAATTTTTTATGAAGTTGGCACAAAGTAGGAGAATAATTGTCAAGTCATTAGCTTTTTCCTTTCAACTTCTGCCCAACTTGAAATGGCCTGGCTCCCTAAACTCCACAGGGCACTAGGACAATCCTATTCCAACTCAACATTTACTTTTATTTTCTTGTTTGGTGAGTAGTTGAGTGGAGCCCGTCAAGTTCAAAACCTTCAAAGACATAAGAGAGACAAGTTAGGTGCTGTACAAATTATGGAAACCCCATGCAAAAATTATTATCCAACCAATTTCCTTAGTGGAACATTTTTTACAGGAAAAAAAAAGGAAAAACAATGAATGACTTTTTAAAACAGTTTTAACCCTTTCAATTATTTAATTGTTTTAACTAAACTATTTAGCACGTTTTACATTTACATATTTAAAAATATTTTACATGAATAACTGTTTTAGCATAACTTAAAATAGCTGCACATTATAAACAAAACCCAAATTGAAATACATGCAATCATTTTTTGCATGTCTGACTGTCAACTGTCTGTCTGTAAGTAATTCAGTAATACAAAAGATACGTAAACATCAAATATCATCAAGTCAGTGCTTTTTAATGATACCAGAGGCGTCTCTGGCAGGAACCACGAGTTGAATATTGCCTTCTCCTGTTGAGATGCGTCAGAGTCCATTGCTAGTGTAGAGTGAGAGCTGTTTTCCTCACAGGTGTACTCCCTTCAGCGATGAGCAGCCTTCTCTGCTCTGCTGGTGGTGCATTTTGGGACTTGTAGTTAATTGTAAGCGTGGAGAGTTTGAACTGATGAGAATAACTGAACAACATGAACCTTCGGAAGCTCTGAGATTTACCTCAGCAATAATACCAATTATAAAAGTGAGAAGCTCTCTCAAGATGACAGACAAAAAAAACACAATGGTTAATGAAAACAAATGAAGACTCACATACTCCAAAAAGAGCATTTTTCTGCTTCTAATTCAGTGTTTAATCCCATGGTGCAGCAATGCTGTTTATCCAGTCACACACATTCAGTTTAACTGAGAATACAAACATTAAGGAAACCTATGATTTGAACCAGTGGCTACCACGCTCCAACAGTGTAATTTACTTCTTCACTTGCTTCAGCTGCCTCTTAAAGCTGTGGAAGTCATTTTCCAAAGCGCAGTTTCAGCTTCCACACATGGCTATACATGCATATAATGTTGCAATATTGCAGTTGATCTCACAGTGGAGTCTGACTCAAGCACTCTAGCTGCAGCTTGTCAGTATTATCCTTGAGGTGCAAATGTCCAAAAAATGCTACCCTGCTCTTCACTTGACATGCTTCATGCTTTGTCAACAGGCCAAATACAGGAAAATGGCAGAAACGATAGGTACTACTGCAGGTCAGACAAGCTTATTCAGACAATAGCTGCCACGGCGCCAGAGGACAGCAAATTAAACCATGAAAGCAAACGGTCATTAGCTCCTTTACGAGATGGAAAGCTGTGCTGAGTTCAGATGTGAGGACAGATATCGCTTCACTTCAGTGTTGGTCTAATTGTCTGTTTTAAGCATCATCTGGCACGATGACATGTCCTTGGTCTGAACAGCAGGATCAGTCGGACTCTGTAGCATCAGTATAAAAAATTAAAAATGGACAAAAACAGATCAGTGGCTCAATTTTGTCAAATAAATCTGAAGATTTTTCCCTGATATCCCAAATCCTCAGAGTAATGATTACCTCTGTGCTATTTTTGTTTATTTTCATCAACAATTTTGCCCTTGAATAAAATGAGCAGTTTCCACTGGCTGTTTGTGTGCCCTATTGACACTTTGTCTCTGAGGCAGATTAGCTATTCAGAATTTACTCCAAGCCAAAAAATATTGATATAGTAATATTGAGACTCATTTGTCGTTTTAAGTCATGTAATTGACTGGCGCTTTGCCACATACAACTTCATCAGCGTCAGAGAAACCAAAATAGAGGCTGAGAAAAACGTGTTTTCAGAAAAGCCTGATAAAACTGCTACCCCTTTTTCAGAGCTCGGCTGTTGTTGTGAAAGAGATAATGTAAATGTCTGGGCAGGGCTCAGCAGGGTGGACAGTTCTCTCCCTGTCAGATTAAACGGCTGTAGACGGTGTCTGTGTCTCTGTGTCTGCGTCTCTCTTTCTACTTATATTAATTGGTGTATTATTTATATTAATTGTTCGGTGGTGGACAAAATGGACGGAGAGGTGTGAGCACATATAGTCCAGTTCGTTGAGTGAGACTAAAGTGATTCAGGTCTAAAGCTCATCCCTCCCACTTGCAGCACCAGAAATGAAAAGAAGCCCTACACAAGAATCAGAGCTGCCTGAAAGTAATCGTTGTGCTTATTTGATGTGGGGTTGTGTGAGGTTCTTATCCCTAGTCACTGTGTTACCTGCAGTAGATTTGGATCAGTTTGCTGCCAGTTTAGAGAAGCAGCAGGAAGCCAAGTGAGTGAGCTGCTGAGGATGGGGAAATGTACAAAAAGGGTTTTATCTACTTTAAGGAAATTCATTTATATTTAAAATATTTTCACTTTTCCTTTCACTAAATGGCCCAATCCTTTGGAACTACATTTTTCCATAAATGAACTACTATATTCCTACACATCTATGCTTCACTCTGTCAAATCTTGCTAAGCCCAACTTTCACTTAAAAGTCTATCAGATTTAAAGATCTAAAACATTTAGAAACAGTGTGAATGTAGACACACCAGCCACTTTATTAGGTACACCTGTTCAACTGCTCATTAATGCAAATATCTACTCAGCCAATCTCATGGCAGCAACTCAACGCCTTTAGGCATGTAGACATGGTCAGGACAATCTTCTTCAAACCGAGCACCAGAATGAGAAAGAAAGACGTGTGAAGTTGAGAGAAAGTCAACAGTAACTGAAGTAACCACTCATCGAAACTGGAAGCAAATGGGCTGCAGTAGAAGAAGACTGCAGTATAGCAGACTCTAGAACAAGGAGTGCAGGGTGTAGTTCAAGAGAACATTGCTTGGTCTGATGAGTCTCAATTGCTGCTGTTAAGTTCAGGTGGTAGAGTCTGAATTCGGCCTAAACAGCATCCCGCTTTATATCAGCCTTCAGGCTGATACAGGCTAACCCTAACCCTAATGCTGTGGGAGATATTTTTCTCTGCACAGTTTGGGCCCCTTCACACCAGTTGAGCGCGTTTTAAACACCTCAGCCTTTCGTATTATTGCTGCCCGTGTCCGTCACTTTAAGATCACAGCGTACCATCCTTTGATGGCTACTTCCAACGTGTCACAAAGCTCATCACTGACTGGTTCCTTGAACATGACAGAGATGGAGCAAAATCTCAGAGTTTTCAGCACCAGGTTAAATCTCTGCCTAATTAAAGTTGTACCTAATGAAGTGGCTGCTGAGTGTATATCAAAGTTACCTCAGCTTTACAAAATGATCAATAGAAATGATCTTTCATGGAGAAGATGTTGGAGTGGTGAGGGAAACACAAAGTGCCCAAAGATGTTTACCAGATTTGCTTTTTCAGTTTTACCGTCAGGAATGCCGGAAACTCAAAGTCTTGCAATAAAGTTAAATGTTGTTGAGAGGTTTTACTTAGTCCTTTCTTTGTTGACCTTACTTTCCGGTTTTCAATGGGCTTGAGAGGTTATGTATATCCGGTAGCACTGGCAGGACGCTTTGTTCAAAGCATTCTGCAATGACATTGAAGTTCAGATCATAAGAGGCTTTACAACTTTACAGTATATCAAATGTCAGGAAGGTGACCCAGTGATGAATGGAAGTGCAATTACAGAAAAGAAAACGATAAACTACTCAACCAACATGTTAACTAACATGTGCCGCAGTCAACTGGGTGAATTTTAGCTCTTTCTGTCTCTTTACAGTCTCTGCAATGACATGATATACTTGTGGATATTTAAAACAAAGTGCTGCCTCATCATTCCTCTTTGAGTAGCAAATGGAAAGAATTTCATTCTAATCAAAAAACGGCCAAGGAGGTGAGCTGCAAAAATGCTGTACGTTAGATCAGAGATGGCAGTTTGTGATTCACTCAGCAGAATATGCTCCAAGGATGTAAAAGCCGCAAGATATGATATTTATATTCCTTCAAAGCATCAGATATGGCAATCTGATGATTAGTTTACTTACCCAAGTGGCAACCAACCATGCTCATCCCACCTATTGGTTTGTGAACTTCTGTTTGGAAGCTTCGTGTCTGTAATTTAGCCAACTTGTTTTTTTAAAACCAGAAGAATCCTAATTTGCAGGAAACGGTTGAGTGATGAGCTTCTATTAGCTACTTTAGGAAAATGCTCCATTTATATTTGGAACTTTTTTACCATTCTTTGCATCAAACAGCCTTTTCCTTTGGAACTGTATTTTTCAATAGTTGAACGACCATACTCCTATACACAGGTACACATATGCTTAGCGTTTTTCTTCCATTGTGACGGTGTGTATTGAGTTTTGGACAGTTTGTCAGACAAAACAAAATGTTGGAAGAAACTATCTTTGGCTGTGGGGGATTACTTTCTCTCGACAAAACAATTAATTGAAGAATTGAGGAAAAACATGATCAGTTTAAATTATGAGAATAATTGTTAGTTACAAGCCTAACTCCATGTGAAAAGTTTTACAAAGCCTTGTGAGGCTCCAGAGGAAGTGCCATCTGACTAATTGCCTCAAGGGACGATGCTCAAGCGCTAGCTGGAACAGAAGGCTGAAAGGCTGAGATTGAAAAAATAAATAAATAAATCTCAGAATGGTCTGTAAGAATATAGGCACCAGACTCCTCACAGCGAAGAGGACTGCATTTTGTGTTGTGATGAAATCTAACAGGAATTTTTCCATATTTGAAATGCTAGAAAAATTTAAATGTGGAGGTTTGTGGAAAAAAAAAAAAAGAATAAATAATAAACCAGCACTTTTGGGACTAAAGACTCTAAGATGACACTGACATTTGCATTAATAGAATAGCAGAGTTATCACTAATTGTACTGTTTCCCTCTGTGCTTGTTTTATTATGACAATTAAAATGCTTGCTGTCAATAGAAAAAAAAAGTTTTTGCTACAGGGAATTGGAAATTTAATCCATCCTTGTTCACAGTGTTTCTGATCATGATGAAAATCAATTACCATTGACAAAAGGCAGCAAGCAGCCTCCGCTTTTAATTTGGGGTACAACTGTTTTGGATTTTGGGATCCTACCTGTACTCTAATTGTATATGATAACAAGTGCTCCGCGAAAATACATATTTAACAACACTTGGATTTCAGCCATTTGGGCCAAATGAGGTCTCTGGCCGTGAAAAAAAACCCTTCTGTAGCACTATTAGCAGTTGTTGGTCTCACTTTGTCAATGCATTGTGACATATCATTACATTTAGTGAGAAAGCATTGGTGTGAGGGATGACAATAGCATCAAGGTGTAACTCCCTATTGTCCTTCATTAGACACTAATCCACTGATGATCATTGTTAATGAGAAGTGAGTGTGTGTGTGTGTGTGGCAGAAAGATGCATTTTGGCATGGTGCTGTGTATATTAGCCCAGTGATTTATTATCTGGGTAATGCCCTCCCTTCCTCCCCAAAGCTGCATTGTCCCTTTGCCAATTAATTTGGAATCTGTTACGACCGCAGGGACAAAGGGAGGGAGAGAGAGAGAGAGAGAGAGAGAGAGAGGGACAGAGTCAGTGAGAGAGAATAGAGAGAGAGAGCAAAATCATCAACAAATACATTTTTTTCAACCCCAGAGTTAAGTGCTGTGTTTTTGTTTTGTTTTGTTTGTACTATGTGCCTGGTTAATTCTGCTTTTCTAAATTTTTTGGTGCCCATTTATGTTTTTCCTTGTAATGTTCCTTTGCTCCCACTCTGCTCTAATGCCACTGATTTATGCAATTGCTTGCTTTGTCACAGTCTTCCTCTGTTCCTCAGCTTGGACTCAATACTTTTCCATTCACCTGCCCCTGCCTCACTCCGCCTGCCAAGCCACACCCCCTCACCAGCTTACTCCTCACACCTGTCTTCATTCACCTCCAGCCTCACACTCACCCAGTTGCCAGATTGTTCTCAGCCCTCGTGCAAGACTCCAGCACTCATTTCCAGACTGACTCCCTGTCTGTCCCTGACCACATTTTAAGCCTCTGTGTCTGGAACCTGTCTTCCTCAGATTGCTTGGTCAGCTGAGCCTGAGGACTCCTTACCTTCTCCTACCCTGCACTGAGTTCAAGGAAGCATCTATTGCTCTGGTCTGCTCCCCTGCCCTGGTTACACCTCCACACGAGGGACCCCTGAACTCATCCACAAACTCTGGACATTCCCCAAAGCCTTTTGTTCCTGCTTATCCTCCATCCGTCTGTTTTTCTGTAGTGGTTGCTAATAAAGGTCATTACCAACTGTCCATTGCTGTTTGTGCTGCATTTGGGTTCGTAAACAACCCCGTTACATGCTTTTTTTAAACACTTTTAATTCTTCCATCTTCCAATTTCTGTTGGTCTGCTGTTTCTATAACAACCACAGGGTAATTTTTCGGCCTCTGCATTTCACTCTTAATCCTGTTCATGTGACACTCAACTCTTTTTCTGCAGCTTTATCTTGCTGTGCTCTCTGAATACTTTTCTTCCTGTCCTGCTCTCCTCTTTCTATCCCTTCGTGTACTGTACATTCACAAAGCCCTTTTCCGAATCTCCCTAGTTGATTTGTTTTTATGGCCATACAAAGTGGAAAATGCAGAGCGAGTTCCTCACGTGGACCTCTTGTTCAAGCCACAGCAGATAAGTGGGTAAATTACAACGATAACATTCCATTGTATAGCCATTACATATAAAAGCTAGACAGGTCTTTTTGGGTTTGTTTTGGTTTTTTTTCCCAACAGGTACCAGAAGTGACTGACAAGGAGAGCAATCCTCCAGTTTGAGCCCTGAAATTACTCCTGCTTCCCTGCTGTGACAAGCTAACACCGTTGTGCAGAATTGTGTGTGTGTGTGTATTTGAGTGTGCTTTGATTAGGTCTGTGTGAAATCTTAGTATGTTTTACCGGTGTCAATATGATTGCTGTTTACCATTGGTGCAGCAAGGGCAGCTCTTCAGAAAAGAAACAGAGGCAGATGACAGTTGAATTGAATCCTGTAACAGAATAAGAGCAGCTGAGAAGGAAATGACTGGATGAGCATGTACTCTCTTTGTCTATTTTTTTCCTGTTTATGTATTCTTTTTGGCATTAGTTTTTTTGTACTGAGATTTTAACACCCCCCCACAGCTCTTTTGTCTGGCTACTTCCTCTTAGCATATTCATTGACCTGAATTCTCAATATAATGGAGTGGTTTTCATCTTATTGTAAGGTCTTTAACAGGTGTAGTATTCATCATTAATAGGAGAGCTAAGGTGCACTGGTGCTTTGCTTTGTTTAGTTGGCAGCTGATCCGGAGCAGCCCACAATGTACAGGCCTTCAACCAGTGATTACTTTCTGTGTCAATTATTTACTCCATGACTATATTACTGTATTTGAGTGGCCCATGAAATATTAAGACATAATGAAAAACATCCATTGTGATTTCTAATATGGTCCAAGCAGAGATCTTCAATTTGCTTATTTTGTCCCACCGACAATAACTCGGTTCGTTCCGTGCATTGTTTGCGCCTTATTTTGTGAACTGTTGCACATACCTCCTTTTCTTTTGCACATTGTACATGTTAGAATATGTCTCCGCATGTGACAGTGACAGCTCATGATTCGATCTCATTTCTCTACTCTATATGCAAATAAACACAACATTTCTGTTTATTCTATTCTATTATCTATTCATTTCATTTCTGTTTGTAAAGGCCGAAAGCTTTGTTTTTCGTTTGTGTTTTTTTGTTTAGCCTCTTGGACCATGACAGATGGGTCTGTTGTCAATGTGTGTGTGTGTGTGTGTGTGTGTGTGTGTGTGAGTGAGAGAGAGAGAGAGAGAAAGAGCAGAGCAGAGCAGAGCAAGGAGGATTTCGGCAAATTAATGCAGCACTACAATGGGATAAGGTTTTAGCCATTTTAAATTGTGAAAGTGAGAAATGTAAAAAAGCTACGCTAATTAGACTGCGGCAGAGGATGTAGAGTGAGCAGTCGTTTAATGTTCGCTGGAACACTTTTGCATTCATGCTGCTAAAATAATGATTCCTCTGAATGTGGCCCGGGTGATCGGATTCTGCTGCAACTGTAATGCATCTTGGGTGGATTCACACCAACTTAAAGCTGTCCTTTTGTTTTTTAATTAATATTTTTATAACTTGGTGAGGACTCATCCATGTTTCTTGCCAGTCCTCCCATCTGAGTAACAAAAAGCCAAGGGAGTTGGAGCCACCAGTTCCTCTTCTATTTTAATCCAGGAAGGCCTGCAAATTATATATCTTGGTTAACTGGGAGAGTGAAAAGGCATATTGATACCACTCTATTTTGGACAATGACAAGCCTCCGCTTTCTTTGGCTGCATATCATTTTGATTGGCTAAAGCTTGTCCTTTTGCCTGCCCATATATAACTCTATACGACAGTACTATATCGTTTCAAAAGGTTAGGAGGAAAACTTAATGGCAGCATGTACAGAATATATTGGAATTTAGGAAAGCTGTCCTTTTGTGACGCTTGCTGTTGGCAGGTGTGAACAAGACCTGAGTTTTCCCTGAGCAGCACAGCTGGTTGAGGTATAACAGTAGATGGGAGCTTTGAGGTGCTCTACAGTGCGATTCTCAGAGACAAAAACAAAACAAGGAAAATAAACAAAAAAACACTTGGTTGGTTAGAAAGACTTTGACAATTGGAGTCATTTAAGGTAGCTGACTGAGTGTGTCTGCATTATACAAGGATGCTCTAAAAGGGATTAAAACAAAACAAAAACAAAAAAACCAACCTAAATGCCGCTTGGCTTAATTTGTGTTGTGTGTCCCACAAGGAGCATTATGGAAGTGTTTTGATTACAGATATACCAGGTAGCTTCAGTTGGCCACGTCTTGTGTTTCCAACAGGTCTCTCATCTTGCAGGTGGACTGTGACTCCACCGTCTTGGACTGTAGCTGATGATGGAGAACTAGAACGTGTGGTGTTATATTAAGATCACTAAGGCTGCTGAAAGCTGTGTTCCCGAACACACTGAACACTGAAATTTTGTTCCGCATACTCAAAACGAATTTCTTTACTTTTACTTCAGATTACAGTTTACAGCTCTATCAAACATTGAATCTATGTTAAAGCTGGTCAGATGAAGTCTTGCTAAAGTGCTCTCTTCTCCTTGACTTCCTTCCCCAGGTCCAGAGTGGTACTTGGTCAGAGTGGAGTTGACTGTGACCGATGTAAATGACAATGTCCCAGAATGGAGCATGGTTCCTGCCCCCTACCTGGCGGTGGTTTCACCAGAGGCCCCTGCAGGCTCACTGGTCTACAAACTCCACGCCCAGGATGGAGACGAAGGCAACAATGGAGAAGTGGAGTACTTCCTGTCTGACGGCAAGTTATTTATTCTTCCTTTCTCCTATGTGTCCAATAGATTAACAATGATATATATGACGAAAGGGTAAAACTTAAATTTCTAAATCCCAAATTTGAGGTTTAATCAGATGGGTGAGTCTCGGGACCATGGCACTGTGCTTCAATGGAGCAGAGTCAACCCATAACCACGTAAAAAGGTGCTGACAGAGGACCTGTCTTTTCTAAACATTTCAGAGGATGTAGAATCAAGTCTCTCCTTTTAAATCCACTGAGCCACTAAAAGTTCGTCTTGTTTCCAGAGGAATGTAAGTCATTTCGATATATATGTGAAATAATTGCTTTTCTTATTGTCTACCATGTAATGTTTCCTCTGGCCATTTTGGAATCTGGTAAACTGCAGCCTATAAAGAGACATTCCTCCAGTTTTCCCCATGAGGATGAAAAACAATGAACTGCCAAGAGAAATTAGAAAAAAGAAAAAAAAAATATTAACATCGATGTTAGCTCTTCAACCAGACTTTTCATTGGTTTGAATCAATGTTTCACCCATTAAAGTTTTAATCCCAGCTCCTGCTGTGCTATTGTTGTTTCACTATGGAGCATTTGGTTTAGAGATTGCAAGACAGAAGTCCTTCTCATATGGAGCTAACTTGAATGCAGTATATTTTCAGATGAAAGACTTATTAAAAGACCCTGTTATGTTACGTACAGGCTGTGAAGACTTGCGCGTGGTCAACACACATTTACAGTATTTTTGACAGCTTCTTAAAAGCAGTGGAATTTACACCCCCACCTTGCCTTGTGGAGCCTTTGCACTGGTTGACTCTGAGCTGTAAATGAGAAGCTATTCTACATCCAAGCTGTTATGTGTCCTGCCAGTCTTTGTGTTAAGTAGGAAACAATTCTTGGTGTCAACTCACAGGAAGTCTAAAATTAAGAGAACAAGGTCAACGATGATGAACCTCTTCATCATGACACAATCTGCTGCTTCTCTGTAGATTATACTACATTTACAATTACTGTTGTGTTAAGATCTATAATTGAATCTACAGCTAGTGTTCTCTCATCACCTCATACCTGCTTGTAGCTCATTTTTTTCTTCGAATCACATCTTCCAATAATATAAGTCTCACCAACACATTATCTTATCTATTATGCATGAAAAGTTTTTTTTTGCTCAGCTTTTGTTCAATTTATGTTTTACTGCCATCCTGTATTTTTATTCCAACACCTTTGATCTCTTGGTAGCCTATATCATGTCCAACCAATCTGATCATTTCTCTTCTCTTTATATGTCATCAAACACCAGCAAACCTATCTCTTTTATCCGCAGGCGGCGATGGTCGTTTCGAAGTCGACAGGAAGAACGGCCAGGTTCGAACCACAGGGCTGCCTCTGCAGCAGGACAGGGAGTACCTGCTCACTGTGGTGGCCGCCGACCGACTTGGCAGCCGCAGTGCCCCTGCTGTGGTCTCCGTGGTGGCTGGAGACCGGCCCCCACAGTTCACAAACTCCTCCTTCACTATTGCCATACCAGAAAACACCCCTGAAGGACAGCCGTGAGTTCACACACAAAAACAGAAAAATAAAGGCTGATTTTTTTAATCAGAATGTCACAGCTGGACATCAATGGAAGTGGTTTGTACACTTCACACACTCCCAAACACACATGCAACATTTTTATTTGGCGTAGTCGCTCTGCCACAGACCTCATTAACCTCAAGTAAGATGAGTATTAGATTTACTTTGGTTACACGTTTGACAAAAGATGAATTCATCATACATATTTGATGTGCACACATAATATTTCTTCCCTGAATAATAAAACTTCACATTTGACTTCCAAATAAAGTGGATTTCAACACTATAAACACGACACATTTCTGCTTGTACAATATTATATGCAGCACGAGTAAACACGTGACCTTCAAGTATTTACTTACACACACATTTCAAGTGTTTCATAGTAAAGGTTGAATCAGGAATGCAGTGGCAGATGTAATGAACACTCTTTACTACTACTTCATATGAGACCATTGTACATCAGTGTGATGTGTATAAAGATTTCACTTCACACATTATACTGTCTGGGTCCACACACACACACTAAAATTTGATTACAGTTGTGCAGTTATGAATAGTGTCCTTTCGTTGGTCTCATTATCTCCCTCCGGCCTCCTCAGTGTGACTGACACACTTGGCAAACCAGTAATGTGGATATTCTAGTCTGTCGTTGACATCATGGAAAGTAAGGGCCGGACAGCACGTCCAATAAATTACAAGCACCAATTCGGCTCAGTGTTTTATGACAATAAGATTGACACCGTCAGTGAACACAGTGCTACTCTGGTGGACACTATACAAAGATGTGCTTGACTGTATTGTGCAATGCTCTTTTATACCCTTCACTTCATTTTACTCTTAGATGTGTTAGTTTGCCCTTTTCTTATCTGGCCCTTGTCCACACCACTTGACCTTAATGTGCTCTATTGAGATATTAGAGATAGGTCAATGATCCTGAGGAAATCATTGAATTGTAACAATTTCAGTGATGTTATTCATTTTGTTTTCCTTTTAGTGCAACTGAGTGGCTCTTTTGACAGAGCATGTACAACAAAAACTTACTGCAGCAATTGAGGCTTCAATCCGACCTGCGATGCCCTCCCCATTATCACACTCTCACTGTAGTAACCAGAGTAAAGGCAAACTAAAGGCCAAATAATCAAATGGGTTTTTTTTGTGTGTTTTTTCTTTAAACATATTATTAATTGCAATTGAAAGTTGCCTCAATGCAGCAATGTGAAACAGCATCGCCCTGTGAGGTGGAATGAACATTGGCCATAATTAGAATATTTTAAACAAAATCTTGCATAAATTTGCTGTGGCATAATAGTTAATAATTAGTCTTATGGAAGGACCTCTATATATATATACTATACAAATAAATTAACCCTGGCTTTCCAAGCTTATGCCGCGGTATAAAAATGTACATACTTCGGTTTTCCCCGTTTTTCCCCTTGCATATTCCAGTACATTCTACTCACAAGGTTATTTCCTCCATCTAACTATGTAAAAGTAGAAAGAAATCTACCACAGCTAGGTATACTTTATCCAAATCTACTGACAGCTCAGCACTAACTGGATAACTCTTCTGTTTTCTTCGTTAGCCACGTGTGGCTCTGATGTAAATCATTACCACTATCATAACTTAACCAGTAGCCAGTTGTCAGCCAAAGTCCAGGAGGTGGGACTGAATCCATTGCTCCAGTTAGACCTACTCACCAAGGAACAGCTGGATTGCAACATTAAATACCAGTGATCATACTCCAGAATATCTAGTAGTTCGCTATTTTGTCTATATAACTTAATTGGAAAGGGTTTAGGGGAAGTCCACCAGATTAACACGTTTAGGTTGCACAGTTATCCTCAAACCTTTGTGTCTTTTTTCATGATATGCAAAATCAAATCTTATGCAAGATGAGAAAAACTATGCACATTATTTCTTCTGTTCCCAGCACCTTCTTCTTCTCAGGTGAAAGGAAGCTTGAAGTTAATTTACAGTAGTGGAAAAGAGGCTTCTCTCTACAACCGTAACATTATATAGCATTTACTTGAACATGTAGATCCATCTATCTATCCATCTATCCATGAATGGTGAACTTTTCATCTGTGTCTTTCCAGCTTCCTGATCACACCAGCTGTGTCCTTCCAGAAGAAACCAATCAGCTACAGCCTCCTCATCAACCCCAGCAGCCTCTTTTCCATCTCAGCGGAGACTGGGGAGATCAGCCTGACCCGACCTATTGACTATGAGAGCGACCAGCATCGCTACTTGCTGCTGGTGCGGGCCAGCGAGGGCCTTGACAGCATGAGCAGCGCAGCAGAGGTTTGTGTGTGCATGATGTGCATACCGAGTCCCATATCCAGTCAAATGTAAAAACACGATGGTTTTTGAAAGTCAAAAACTTTTGATGTTACAAGGTTGTTTCTGCGTCTTACACCATACAACAAACAAAATCCGACAGGTCTTCAGCTCCAGCATGTCTTCTGACAATGGATTCATTTATTTTCTTCCACATCCAACCATGATCTGGTGCGTTTCAAACTGTTATTTCTTATTTTTTGAGCAGTATTATACACCTGGAGCAGGGACAATGACCTGGAAGAAAGCTGCTGAATTGCAGTGAGTGTTTCAATTATATCCACACGGTCAGAAAATCTCAGACTACTTTGAGACATCCTTGAGCTCAACATGCATTTAGGCAACTATATTTCATTTTATCGACTTACTGTTGTGAGTGTTGCAGTTAAAATGATCATCTGGTTTTAGGGCTTCCTGATTGATTCTTTTTGTTTTGTTTTGTTTTTTTGTCTGACTGTTATCTGGTGCAGGCAGCACGGAGTCATAGCGGTTAGTGCTGTTGCCCCACAATAAGAAGGTCACAGGTTCGATTCCCAGGCTAGGGGGCCTTTCTGTGCGGAGTTTGCAGGTTCTCCCCATGCATGTGAAGGTTTCCTCAGGGGTACTCCGGTTTCCTCCCACCGTCCAAAGACATGAATGTTTAGGTTAATTAGTGACTCTAAATTGTCTGTAGGTCTGAGTGTGAGTGTTAGTGGTTGTTCGTCTCTGTATGTTGGCCCTGTGATGGACTGGCGACATGTCCAGGGTGTACCCCGCCCTCCCCCAATGTGAGCTGGGATTGGCTCCAGCAACACCCGTGACCCAGAAATGGATAAGTGGCAGAAGAAGAGTGAATGAGTTATCTGGTGCCTTCTCCAGAATCGCTTTCAAGAGAGGCTAAAAATTCTCAACCTAAAGGATAACTGTATTTCCATTTTGTTCAAAAGCATGAAAATTGTCTTCAGTCAAACCCAAATAGTCTTGTCTGTTTGGAATGGCTGCTCTGGGATTTCCAATGACTTCCTTGTGTTGTCAGGAAGTCAGAGAGAACAGCGGCTGACTGCTGCAGGCATCGAAGCATCTGGTCTGGTTTCCATCATTACTCAGGCCTCAGGCTAAAACATATCCTGCTGAACCGATCTGTCCTCAACTGCTCTGCTCTGGGCCTCTGTGTGCTGCATAACACCAAGAGCCTATATGGAGTCAGAGGGTAAAGGAGGGGACTGAAGGAATGAGAGGAGTTTTGTTATTTTATATCGTGAGAAGAGAAAGAGAGATGGAAAGAATAAATGAAAAGAACAAACTACCTTGGGAATGGTTCATGCCCATGTTTGTCCCAACTCCTGTCCTAGGTAGTGATGGGGAGTTCAGATCTTTTTACTGACTGTGGTCTTTTAATCTCGTTCAGTAAAATGAACAAAGTTTACACAAGTTTGCTTTTGTTAAACTATTGAACACCCTTTTGGGCCATAGCCTACTGAAGTTGAAATGACTGATTACTTCATTTGCCGGTAGGAGAGTGCTCCGTCTATCATTAAAAAATTCTCATTCTGTGATGGCTATTCACTTTGGCCTACCTGGTCACTGAAGACCCGTAGTGTATGAATTCTTTCCAACGGAAAGGCAAATTAAGTATCCATCCCATAGCTACATAGCTAACGTTAACTTTTGTGCTCACGTCAGATAGCTCTCCTCACCAGTAATAATAGCATTGGTCATGTTACTGCTGTAACCACGTGATTAATGAATGAAAGACCACAAGACCCATAGTTATGAGTCGTGAACAAATCACTAATTTGTACACTGAGCCTGCACAGCGGCCATGAGACAAGTGAACAGACACTCAGACCCGAAGACCCTATTTTATGAGTTGTGAACGAATCAGCCATTCCTACACAGCGAATACGCGGCAGAAAGACTCTTTCGTGAACGAATTTGAGCATGTGTGGACCAGGGATAAAAGAACGAATCACCCACTGAGATGACTTGTTGCCTAGAGACAGGTGTCACTCTAGGATGGATGAGTATAGGTATAACAGTATACCCACTACAAAAAAGTAGACTGCACCACTGGTTCCTAGGTGTGTATTGAAAATGCACAAACCAGTATTGGGGGAATAAATACGGAATGGAAGCGATTTGAGGCAAATTTGCAACAATCGGCGTCAAAGGGTTAAACCTCCACATCTACTCTCACCAGCAAAGCCGACACCAGCTGGACGTCAACCCTGGCCCTCCATAGAAGCTCTGTCCGTGACAGAGGACAAAGTGAAAGGACATGTAACTCTGAACTGCCCCCCACAGGTTTCTGAGGCGTTTGCTGCTTTGCGGTCACCATCTTGGATGTGTCACACCAGGCTAATGGTCCAAAAATGGACAAAGAGGTGGTGCGCGTCTGGAGATGACAAATCGGCGCATTGTCAGGTTAGTCAGCATAAGTTCCAGTTAGCATCATTAGCATAGCTACGCATTTGGGTCGGTCGCCTGGAGGCCAAACCATGGCTGATTCGTTTGTCAGCCGATAAGATAAGCTAATAAACTAAGTATGATTAGTGCAATCTCGATACCCGCTAATTAATGCTCACATAAAATATGACTAGAATTGCATTCATTTCAACAAGCAGCCAATGAACCGCACAACAAGTCAAAGCGAAAAACGTATTTCAATTAAAGGAGCCACGAATTAGCTGAAGTGATGCTAAAGCAGACAGCTTGGGGCTAGCCAAACAAGGCAGCATCCACCTGTCGCTCAAAGCTGCCACAACTGCACATAATATGTGCAGTTTTCATTCGGTTTCAAATGCTCTCAGTCATCCAGGTCACAGCTCTGTGAGAAAGTGGGATCTAAGGAAACTGGACTTAGTTGTAGGTTTCCAACTAAATCCAGTTTCCCTCCATTCAGCTATCCCTCCAAATTCTGAGGTGGTCTTCAAGAATACTTTAGCTGTGTAGCTTTAATTAAAACATGTCTGAAATATGCTCAATTCTGTCTGGAAGATTTTTGTCTGAAAATGCTCTAAGCGATCTTAATCAGTGAGGGGATTTAGAGGCCAGCACTGAGTGCTTAGTGCTCCATATCAACAGTTGGGAAAATGGCTTTGTGTAGGCTAATATTGTTGATGGAGTAAGCCATTTACAGACGTTCCATGCCTTAATGCACCAATTCTTGCTTTTTGCTGCTTCCTGAACAGAATTACAGTGTCAGCCATTACATCACATAGGGACAGCTGAGGGGATAATAGAGGGGATTGAATGATTGCAACAAAAACTAACTGGTTTGTTGATATAGTGTACGGTGGTGGGAATCGGGGGTGATCCGAACTAGGCTGTACACTTCAACTGTTAAAATACTCATGCTACTTACATGTCTGCTGTTTAACTAAAAATAATAAACATAGCAGCTTATCAGTAGTTCATGCAACTTTGAGCTAATATTTCAGCACGTTATGCGATAGCATATCATACGCTTTAGGCTGACGGGTTTAATATTGGGAAAAATGATTACTCACAGAAAGACAAAATATAATAACCAGATTTCAAAATTATATTAAAATTTTCTCTTTCTCACTTGAAAAAAAAATAATAATAATTAACCGGGCAACATGCTATTGTCACTCAATGTGTTATTTTATTATTAGTTATTGATGTATGCACTTGGGATGACTAATATACATTAGTGAATCAAATTTCAATGAGACCTCATTTGCATTGCATTTCTCTCGTTTTTTTTTTTGTTTTTTTTTTTGATGATGGGATTTCCTAATTTGGTTTTAGCACAAACCAAGCATTTTGCCCTGCGGAGAATAAGTTTTAACTTCGTGAAAATGCGGATGCAATAGACAGATGTGCTGTCAGTCACTTTGCTGGAGGCCTCAGTATCAGTATAAGCCTCCACTAGTGCATTCACATGACTGAATGGAGATTGCTGCTGATAAAGGCAGATAGACAAATAAAATCCTAAAAATTATTTATGTTTTACTGCACCAAATGGAGTAGCTATTTAACGAACAATAAACTTCAAACATCCAACCTTCCTCTCATTATCATTTTGCTATTTTTATATTCAACAGACTAACTTGTCAGCTAAGATCACTCTGTCCTTGCCATGTCCTCACCTCTGCTTGCCCAATTAGTGGCTGGTAATTGCTGGCGCAGTACCTCTGCTCCATGCAGTAGTACATCTGAATGTAAATATAACCCTCCAGTTAAAAATGTGTTGAAAGTGTCATTTTTCATACCGACCTGCTTTATGAACAGAAGGCTCACAGTGTCTTGAAAACTGCAGTGCGACTGTATTAAATATGAAACCTAATTCTCTTTGGTACTTTGGATTGATAAAATGGGGATTGATAAGGTTTGACTTTTGCCAGTTCCAAAGACTACAGAAAAAACTGCTACCGTAAAAAGAAAATTAAAACTGTAGACGTTTTCTAAGAAGAAACTGTAGCCAGGTGACCTCTTCTGGGGTGAAGTGAAAGTTTGGCACACTACCATTTGCTTCACACTGGAAGAATCTGAACTTCAGCAAGACATGAAATGTTTTGAGATGATTTATCAAAATATAATGTAATGTAAATATAATGCAAGTCACATAATGGCAAAACCACCCCCCAAAGTTTGTTTATTATATCAAGAGTATACATATTTGTGTGTGTGTGTGTGTGTGTCATAATGATCATACCATAGACAAAACCACAAAATACTCAGTTCTTCATGGTAAAGGGTTGGAATACCAGCTTTGGTTTTTAAATATGCGTTATGTATGCTTAAACCCATGGTTTTGAAAATAAACTAAAAGCAAACAAAATGTTCTTCTCCTCTAGGCATTTTTTCTGTGTGTGTTATTTAATTTCAGAAATTGGAGGTACTTCCGTGATATGGTGTAATGGCAACTTAGAGCTGAAGGCAATACCTTGTATCCAAATAGCCTTCTTTTTATCTAAGCAGCTTATATTAATCCAGTCATTGATCTCCCCCCCTTTTTGTTATTGGGGAAATATCCCTCTGTTTTCAGTTTGTGTAGCTGTCTTTGTTTGTTTTGGGTTGTTTTTTTTGCTTTAAATTTTATTCAACTTTTCTGGAATCTGTCTCTGTCAAAACAGTGAGCAGAGGTGCTGTATTTGTTTGGACTGGAGCCACTGAGCATGACTTTAATTTGCAGGTAGTTTCCAAGTTTTCCTTCCAGGAGTGATAGCTCATCGGCACCATTAGTTACCTAACCAGCCTGAGACCTGCCTGCAGCTGCCCCAAGTGTGTGTGTATGTGTGTGTGTGTTGCGCAAACATCTCAGTGTGCGTGTGTTTAAGCTCATCTTGCTTTATTATGGCTGGCTTCCCCTCTCTTCTCATTCAGTCTCGCTTTTCCCCAACCTTGTATGTACACACACAACCACACTGTAAGTTCATATATCTTATGCAGCCCACACCATTTCCTGTCATTCTGGCACTTAGGCTCATTCACACACACACAGGAGCAAACAAAAATGGACAGTCACTGGCAAACACGTACAAATAACCTTGGGGAGTTGAAATGGTCAGATTTTATTTTGTTGTTGGTTGCTTTGCTGCTGATCTTTACTGAGGGATTTACTGATATTACAGAATTTCATTTTACCTACCAGGACTTAATACCAGTGGTATTTACACACCGCTCAGTGTGTGTCAGTAACTGTGTATATACTACTGTTTTTTTTAATTGAAGATGTGGGGTTTGGGTCACATGGGCTTGCCTGGCAGCTGTACCATGTCTGTGTTTATTCATCCAGAATGCACCAATCAGGCAGTCAACATCTGGTAGAAGATGCTGTGTTTGCCTTCATGTCCCTAATGAACTGAGCAGCATTGCAGTGTCGCACGTATGCACCTACATGCACACACCATGCAAATTCATCATTCCACACTGATCTACTCTCATTTGTTAGCTCAGGGCTTCTGAGGAAAAAAAAAACTGCCCAAGATTGCATTCTCTGCTAACCCACTGAAGGGACTGCATTGCCGACTCTGCAGCAGCTCCTTTACTGAGGAGGGGTAAATAAACCGTAGGAATCAGGGTCAGGGTGGGCTTTTGAGAGGAGGCTAAGATGAAGCATCCTTTTGGTTGGGGATAGGGTTCATTTGGGTTACTAGTAGATGAAAATGACTCTGGACCAAAGAAAACCAATTCTGGATGGTGCCTGAAGTCATAATCCCAGATTTAAACAATTTTCATAACCCCAGGACGGTGTGACATTTAATCTCCTGTATTTCCACTTGCTATTGCCTGGCCAGTTTCAGTCCAAGCAGATACAGAAAGAGTGTCACTGAAACATGACCACACTACTACTTTTTTTCATTTCTTTTAAAAAAATCTTCTATGTGTTCTGTTAATAATAATAGTAATAGTAAAATACTCTAGATGTATTTTTGTTTTGCTTTTTTCTATGGCACTTTGCACCAGCAATTCCTCAGAGTGAAGAGCAGAGTGAATGTTGTACATGTCTGTCTCCATCTCTCAATATCTCCTCCGTATTCTTCTACTCTCAGGTACGAGTGGTCATTGTGGATGAAAATGACTGCATCCCAGAGTTCCTCCAGTCCATTTACAGCAAGGACGGTGTTCCGGAGACAGTGACAACAGCGACCTCTCTGCTACAAGGTGAGACGTCGACCCAACCATTGATGATCCTAGACTCTAGAGGGGCCTCAGTTAACGGAGCCCATCAAAAACCTTTCCTGTTAGCTGCAACACATATCATCAGGAGCCCCACTTAGGTGAACGGCAGTTCACTACTACTTTGTTTTTGTATCTAAGGTTTTCAGGGGTGTATGAAAGACATTGCAAAATTAGGCAAATGAGTGGCCCCCCTTTCTCCCCTGGGTGCCCCAAGCATTTGTGTGGTTGTCCCCTCCTGATGGTGTACATCTGAAGAGACATTTCAAAAGATGTGTCCCATGCATGACTTAGCATCACTTCCAACATAAATTGACACTGCTTACCTTTTGTTTTCTCAAACATTATAATATATTTATATTTTATATTATAATCTTAATTCAAGAAACTTGAAAGTAGTTGCTCCCAAGTGGCAATTTCAAGGACACTTCGGGTAGACCTTAAAAAAGAAATACACAGAAAAGGACACATAATCAGCGTAAGATAAACTTTACGCATCACGGAAGACAATGACAACATGAAGTAAAAACGACAGGGCAAAACCCAATCTGTGTAGTATATGTGAATAAAAATGACAAAGGAGAGATGCAAAAAAGCCTAAGAACATTAACAACTTGCAGACTACAATTTTTTAAATAGAAAAATATCAAGGACACCGTACAGTGTTGCAGGGTTCTATTTAAAGGGGCTGTTATCTTTATTTCTTATCCATTGCGGGACAAAGCTATAGTGAGTCGCTACTGGACAATGACAACACTGGCCAGGGTTAGCATGCTAACTTCAGTAAAAGAACATATGAGACCCAGAGACAAGAGACAGTGGGGTTGTTTTTAACCTCTGGAGACTCCATCGGTGAATAAAGGAATGATTTCGATGTTGAACTTGCAAACCTTCTTCAAAGCTGGTGAATAAACAGCAAACAGCAAAACTCCTTACAGGCTCTGTTAAGATCTGAAAGCGTAGACTCAATAAACTTGATACAGAAGCCATCAATCATGATGTTACTGAAGGGGAAAAGCTGCAACACCTGTTTCACCTGGAATCCCTTTAATCCCTTTAAACCAGACACAGCTCAGTGGGCTAACGTGAGCCTGCATTGTGTCTGAGATATGTAAATGTTTGAGGATCCCTGCGGCAGTGGCGACCAGAACAAATTTAGAGCGGCAGAACTTTTTTTTTTTTTTTTTTTCATCATTCATGTGTTTTGACTGGTCAGGAAACTGAGTTGGTACTTGAGTAGGTACCTATAACCACCCAGTTTCCAGACAGGATTCTTAAGTTTCATTAAGCTTCAGAGAAAATAGGCATGTGTGGGCTGAATGTGCCACTATTGATCTGCCACACCATGGTTTTCAGTGTGGCAGAGGAGCCCTGTCAGTTTTTTAAAGGTCCTGACAGACTAACAACAAAAATGACAGCAAAACATTTGGCACTGACCCTCAACAATCTGGAGAAAGACTACGCTGGTCGCCACAGTCGCCTTTCCAAATAAATGTATTGATGACTTGGTTTTCGTTTGATTTATGTTGTAAAAAGTGTAATTATCATTTAAAGTTGAATGACTAGTAAATTACTTGATAAGCAGCTCAGGATGATTACGTTTAAATCTCAAAACTTAATTAACCAGGTTAAATATGGAACAACACTGCAAACGAGTATTGATGGGGAACAAAACGCAGGGAGGTAAAGCACCACGTGGAAATTTCCTGCTTGCAGCCAAACATAGACCAGACAACTTTTCAAGGGATTTTAGTGTCACTGACAAATTTCCAAAATTTGAATAAAACCATAAGAGTTTGGTTGTGTATGATGGGCAGGGTCTAGAGTAAGATTATTGCCTGAGCTGTCTTCAGTCTTCCTTTTATCTTGACGTTTCGATAAATTAAGATGAGATTAACATTGCTACAATATTTTAGTCTCGGCTCATATAAATTATTATTTTCAGTGATGTGAACACCATCGACTTCTCCAACACCAGGCAGGAAGCAGCAAACTTGATAGTGAGTTAGAGCGGATTGAACGAGGTGCTGAACGAAGCGATAAGGCTGATATTAAATACACAAGGGACGAGTGGGTAATAGGACACTACTACAATAATTTTAATATGTAACAGGAAATAACAAATACAAAGTCCAAATGATAATTCCAAATAATAAATCAAATATAGTATAGTTATGAAGTACATTTCATCTTCATTTGGAGCGTAATGGGAAACCTGACTCTAAAAACATTGTCTTTAAATGTGATACTGTGTAACTTTATTCTGTATTCTGTCTTCTACTGTATAATACTGTATAATAAATGGTTTTAAGAAGGGCACAACCTGGCAGATGTGCACACAACATGGAAAGGGAGAGAGATTTTTTTTCTTTGCCTTCTTGTTTCTCATCTGAATTCTCCAACAGTATTATACTTGGTCGATCATGTCATTGTACTTTAGTATATGAGGGGGAAAAAAGCTTTATATAAATCATGCAGTGAAATAAAATCTGTGTAAACTGGAGCAATTAGCAGAAAACACTCTCAACAGGCTCAAAACAAGCACACAGTGAAAAGCTAAGGGGCACAACACGATGAATGAATCAAGAGGGGTTGTGTGCAATAAATCTTTTCAAGATAAAAACAAAAAGGCAATGATTTTCCACCCAGTGCTAGAGCAGTTCAACCTAACAAATCAAACAAAACGTGCATGCACCAACAATGCTGGCACAGTAATGCTAATGTCAGTGCTTTTTTTGACAAGAAGTGAACCTAGTGAATGATTGACAGGCTATACAGTGATATGCATGCTAAGAACCCCATTTGCTGCTCTCGTAGGCTGTACATACACACTGTGGTGCTTTGAGCTAAATGAATGTTAGCATGCCAATAAGATCATGGTGTTGCCATAGGTAGTTTTTTTTTTCTTTTGTGTGTGTGCGTGTGTTTGGTTAAATCGTCACACACCTACAATTGAAATGCTGGTAAATCTGAGTGTGAAGGAGTGAGGTGTGTGATGCAGGACACATAGCGAGAGCACCGCTTGCTGCCATCAACAGGTGCACCAAGAGAAGTTTCCCCCTGTTGTGCGACTCCTGTGTGCGTGCCCACCTATATATGTCTTTGTTTGTTCTGTTGTGCAGAGGATTCTTCATACTGACACTGACTATCTTAAAGGGAAACAGAAAATCATATTATGATTGTTTGTAAAAATGACTGTAAAAAATAAAGTTTACAGTTTCAAGTTACAACCTTTAAACTTAGTGGGAGGAAAAAAGAGCAAAATGGATCGTTTGTCTCAATAAATCCCCAAAATCCTTCATCTCCAAAATGCTTTAAAGGCTTTTTATTTATATTGGTAATCTAAATTTAATAAATAAAAATAATTTTGGTTTTAAGAACCAAAAACCCTCTGATTATGTTTTAAATGTCAGAATCCTGCAGGGTTTGTTTGTGGGTCCAGGTGGCTGGAGCTCTGGGGTGTGGCTGAGGGTGGTGACTGCTTTGTTGTGACATCACACGTTACCAGAAGTCCTGACAGCTTGATTTAAGGCTCAGTTTCTAAATACAGGCTGTGGGAATATTTCTGTTGACATAGCACTTTGGTACTTTCACAGTGTTAATACATAACCCAAACCTGATTTATAATCGAAAACCACATGGACATCTAACTTTAGACTACACGGGACCTTTAAATGCACAGCATAGTGAATGATAGAGTAAATCTCATTGCCCCTAAGAGTTAATAACCCAACACCCTGTGGTAAAGATGTTTTCCTCAATTTGGACAGGTCAAAAGGTTCAATAGAATCAGCAGGGAGGAATTGTTTTGATAATTCATGTACTCTTAGTTCCATAATCAGTTCCATTATGAGAGTGGGTAAATGTGTACTTTGCTGAGATAAAATGAAAAAACCCTAAAAAACAGAAGAAAAGTACAGTTCAAGCCAATGTTATTACTTTCCATGGAGATCTGAGGCCCCTGCAGCTTCTCATGAGTAGAAAATCATTATATGCTGGAAAGACGTGGAAGATGAAGCCAGAAATACATTGGGTGCCATTCATGTAGCGATGCCAGCACACCAATGCTGATTCAAGATTACAGAGAGATGTGCTGATAAATAAATGCTCAGACAGTGCTCTGGAGCGTACAATTTGTACTTAGTAAATTAAATATTGACTCATATGTGACATGTAATTGACCACAGAGTTGGAATCTGGGCAGGCAGTACTTCTGCACTTCATTTTCTACCCGCCATCACCGGATAAGAGGCAGTTCATCACTTTCCAGCAGTAAAACAGCTGCTTTTTCGGCTGCAATTCAGAAAGACGTCAGTCCTTGTAAGCAGGACTGTAGTGCAGAGTAAACACATATAAATCCACTATGTCCAACTTGCAAGGCTGACAAAATTCTTAATAACGGAAAATGCTAACACCAGAGTGACTAATGAAAAATGTAAATGTTTTGATGCAGTTTTAATTATGTATTTAAGTATATTTCCTGCAAAATGAAAAAAAAAAACACATGGGGATGTTGGTTTTTGCAACTGCAGATTCAATGGTAGCTTATGGCAATTTAATGATAAAACATCCATCCTGCTTACAATGATGAAAAGACATTACCAAGTCCAGCTTTTCTGCAAGCAGCTGAACAAACTTTTGAATAACACAGTTTTGTGAATTTACTTCCATCTCCTTTAATTAGTATTATTATTATTATTCAACCATTGCTCATATCTGGGACTTCCTACTGAGACATACTGAGGTTATGTTGCTGGATATTGGTCCATTCTATGCTCACATTTTTCCACAAAATCCACGATTTTAAGCATGAATCCATATGGACAACATGGAATTTATTCTTTGATTGTTTTGTAAACCAACCAAAATCTACGGTGGCCCCTAAGGCCCAACCCACCGCAATTTAACGAAAACAAATACACAAGCACACTGCAAATACTTTCCACACAACTAAATGGAGGAATGTGTTGCAACAATCAACAGACTGCACATGCAAACACAGCAACATGCTGCTGGTAGCACAGGTGACAGCAGTGTATCCGGGGGACACGCAAAAGTGATGCTGCACTTTGCTTTGTACTCTAAAAGTAACGAAGCAAAACCATCTGTTGTCTGTTTCTTTCTGCATGTTACTGTACTTGTGTTGTGTGCCTTTGCATGTTTTTCCTTGAGATGCAGTGCATTGGTCTCTCAGGGCCACTGTTGCACAGATAGACTGATTAAAATATGCAAAGACATCAGTGCCCAAGCAGGTATACAGATTAGATGTGAAAGCAATATTGTGTTTTGATTTGTTCATTTGTTAATAATATCGCTTTGAGTTCAACCTTGTGACACATAGAATATAACTTTTTCACACTTGAAATGTGGGTCTTTGTGGAGTGATAAAAAGGTGCTTTTTGAAAATGTTATGAATTTTAGTTCTTTGTAAGAGTTGTTCAGGCTGATGACACAGTCCACAAATATTTTAAGTAGTTGATGCCTCATATAAGTAATTAATCATCTTCCCAAAAAAAAATTGGATTCTCACTGAAATAATTAAATAACATAAATCTTTATGAGTTACCACTTACAAAATTTCTAAATCTTTATTTAGTGAAGTGAGATTTTTTTCTGTTAAAAGTGCTAATTTGAAGTGTGTTAGTTCCCTGAAGGCCTCATGGCATTAAAGAAGTACAGTTTGTTAACGGAAACAAACACCGGCTTGTTTATAAAAGTATGTGTGAGTGCATGCATTGATTCAAATGGATGCGTGGTTGTGTTTGTGTGTGTTTATGTATGCATATGGGCACATGAGCCAACTGCAATGTAAGGTGAATTGGAGAATTGAGAGTTTGATGGTAAAATATTCTTGTTAGCAGAAAATATGCTTAATCAAATCCCTGGTGGTCTTTACAGTTTCAGCAAGGCAATCAATTTGTGGCTGAGCGAGTACCGGCTGCATGGATTCCCAATGTGTGATGCAGAAACAGAAATGTTGCAAAATGACAGTCCTTTCAATGCATGCTGTGCAAATAACACTTACCCCCTTGTAGGTATGTAAAACTGACCATTTAAGCCAGGGGGCGCATCACTTTCTTTTCTATCTCCAGTTTGCTCACATTGAATAAGAAGTGAAAAGTGATCTGGTGCTCAGTTTGGGTTCCTCTGCTCTTTGAAGAGAAAACACAAACACCAAATATAACAATACATGATTTGTAATTTCAAATCTAATTCCACTATTGAGCCACATCACTTAAATCACTGGGCTGTGCTGGCATTCAAAGTATTTTTTTCTCATTCAAATAATGCCTAATATTGAGGGAAAATATGCCTAAAATTTCAACAATAGAGTGTAGTAATGCAGCAGCGTGTTAATATGAGGGTTTATAACAGGATGGCTCAGTGAATCCCCAACACATCTCTATGGGCAATAAGCCTTGGAGGTATGCAGAGGGAGACAAATAGCTACCATTTCACTAGTAAACCTGTGCCGAAATAGTGTGCGTATTGTTTAACTGATTTTGCACAGCCGTTAGTGAGACATACGTTGAGCAGACCTAGTAGATTCTAGTAATTTATTCATTGCTGAATGCAAACGGGAGAAATATGCAAAGGATAGAAAGATACAAAGAATATTGGATTTTTATTTTTGACCTCCATCCTGTGAAGGCCTGATGGCTGAGTGGTGTGGGTCCATCCCATGTGAGCATGTCCATTTGCAGCCTGCGAGTCCTCGGTTCAACTCCTGGCTCACGGGACTCTTTGTCTCCCCTCATTCGATGCCTCCTTGCCATCCTGTCTAATAATTGCATAAAACTTCCCAAAAATGGTATATTATTGATTTGTTTGCGCCTGAAGTCAGTGTCTTTAATGACTTCATGATACATTTAAGCTACATTTATCAGTTGTCCATGCTTGGGCCATGCTTTCGCAATCAATTTTGCTGCGCTCAGTTTCTTTGTACCACCAGATACATGGTGGTGGTGTCAAAGAGTGCATCACAATAATAATATTGGTTTATACTTCTTGGTTAAAGATAAATATTTGGATCTTTGGGACCCTGGCGACATCTTTATGGCTCTAAGTTCTTTCTTTCTCTCCTGCTTTTCTCATCAGTGTCAGCCAACGACTGTGATTCGGAGGAGAATGCGGAGTTAATCTACTACACCCTGAGTCAGGACTTCACCATCTCCCCTCATGGGACCATCTTCCCTGCGGGGCCTTTGGATTACGAGAGGCCCAACCACCTGTATGAGTTCGTTGTTATGGCCATCGACAAGGGGGAGGTCCCTCGGACCGGCACCACTACGGTACGGATTCGTATGGCTAATGTCAACGACGAGGCACCCGAGTTCTCCCAGCATGTGTAAGTAAAAGTCTTCGGACTTCCTGGTTCTCACACAGCTGTTCACTATTTTGATGGGATGCAGTGGTTGGTTTTTTACTGTAAAAGCAGCTGTAAGAATTTTTTACATGTCTGATTCCTCCATGCTGGTTCTGTTGACGGCATCATGCTGAACTACTCATTGGTATTATAAAGCTCCACTGTAAACAACAGGAAACGCTGAAGGTTTAAATCTTCAGAGTGCCAGGATGATCCACATAGGTTTGTCTGCAGTTCTCAGTCATGTCATTCAGCTTTTTTCTGCCACACACAGTCAGATTTTCACTCCAGCCTCTTGGGCTGTTCTGATGTTTAGCTGTTGAATCATATGGTTTGTGCAAACATTCCTGCACAAATACATCCACTGCCTCTACCCTCTCACATGAGGATTTGCCGCCTTTCTACACTATGTGTTACATGACAGCGATTTGATTGACTTAAAAATTTCAAAAGTTTCTTAAATAACTCATCAAAGAAGCCTTAAAATTGTCTCTGAGAAATTACTGTGGCAACCAAATTATGAGCTGAGTGAATACACTTCCATTGTGTATGATTACATTTATTTTAATGCATTTGTTTTGCTCAAGTTGAAATAATTATGTTCACATTATATATGTTAATATATAATATATAATAGTATATGGTATATAATTATATATATCATATATATCATATTATGTTGTGTGGTCATCAGCTCCAAACCCCGCCGTTCCAGAAAGCCAGTTAAATGGCTTGCTTTGATGGTTCAACTTTCGTAGTGACTCAAAATTAATATGATGTGGATGCCATAAGGTGAAGAGCAGGGAGAAGGTCTCTCAGCCCTCCTCTGTTTTTTTGCGCCTCTTTGCATCTGTGTTTAAATACTGTAAGCCTACGTGCCAGATTCGGATACCTGTAAGGTAGAGGAGGATTCTCGCTCCTCTTTTCCTTCCCTGCAGGCTGTCAGGACCTGACAAATAAACAGACTCCAACTGGGATCAGACACCAGGAAGTAAACTATTCCTGCAGTCACTGTGAGTTGGTTGAAGAGAGGGAAGCTCAGTATGTGGGACTGCGACTGTGGCATTTTGACAGGATTTATTTGAGATTTGTTCATGGTTGATGACTTTTTTTTTTTTTTTTTTTTTTTTTTTGTTAAACTGGGCTGAACTAATAACCAAGAAAACCCAAGGTGGAATTTTGGTCGATATTTTTGGTTAAACCTTCAGAACTTACCTTCATGGAGTTCAATATACAATGTGTATATACAACAATGATACCCTTTGTGGGGTTTAATTGATTCGAATTTAGTATTTTCTCCCACTTGCACAGAGTTTTGAAACTTGAAGTTTGACTTCAGAGATGGAAGGTTTTGCATTACAAAAGGCAATTACTGACTAAATTTATTTTCAATTAATAAAAAAAAAATCTTTAAATGCCAGAGCACTTCTGATGAAAATATTTGCCCTGGGAGTGTCAGGCCTTGAGAGAAAATAGGAATCAAATGCAAACAATGAAAATGGGACATGTGGATTTAATAAACAAAAGGTGAAGAAAAATCAACAGGAGCAAAAACACAAAGTCTGAAACAGTATTTACACACAAGGACACACACAAATGCACCATACGCTGGGGGAGACAATCACAAAGGTGGGTGGAACAAGAAACAGACAGTGAACTCGGGGGAAAGGATTTCACAATAAAACAGTAAATAAACTTGACTTTGACTTTGACTAAAAGTTTAAAATGTGTCTGTAAGTGTCCAAAAACAGCCCAACCTACAGCCAAATTTGGTTTGATAAAAAATAATCAATATAGCTCTGTGGAAACATCTGTGGAGCATTTTCTAAACACATAAATATCACGTCAATAAATGAAAGACAACTGAAGCTATATTATTTAGAAACTAGAGAAAGAGCTTGACTGTCCTGCCTTGTCAGGTCAGCTCTTCACAGCTGCTTCCCATTTAAACATCACAGCTGCTGTCACCCACAATTCCAGCATCCCCCCCAGTGCTGCTTTGGTGCCTGCATCTTTTAATTGGGCTGATTTTCTGGAAGAGAGCTGGGCAGATTGGTGAGGCAGGGTCAATCAGCCATGCCCACCAGCACACTCAGGAGGCCCAGAGCACGCACTCTCTGTGTGCATGTGTATGTGTCCATGTGTGTGTGCATACTCAGTAAATCAGAAGGTCCCAGCATAGTGGGCTGTTGGTATGGGCAGAGTGATGTAGTTATAAAGTGCATTCATGCATTATGCATCTGATATGCATGCGTTTAGGTTGTTTATAGCAGGAAGGGGATTAGTGTGTGTGTGTCTGTATGTGTTTGTTTGCATTGATTTACTGTTAGCGACAGCTGAATAATCAGTTGGCTTTTCTTCTGTAGCCCTTATCCCGCCACTGTAACTGCTCAAAAACAGAAATGCGCAACCTATGATGCATCACTCAGACACACTCATATGCACCCAGTTTCATCCATGCAGTCACGCACATGCATTTTTGTGCAAATGCATTTATATGTGCACCATGTGAGGGCGGGAATGGGCAAACACATCTATTATGTCTTTGAGGAGACAAATTCAGCTGGGCCACTTTGGCAAAGATAAGACTTAAAACGATAAGTTTCATTGCTCTCCCTTAGATCCCTCATGTTTACCTTTGTGCATGGGAGCAGGACTTTGTAAATATTGCGTTGAGTCAATGCATGTGATGGAAATAGAAGAGAGAGATGTCATTAAATATATCATTATCTAGGCTCAAAATTTACCCTTTTTGTATTGACTCATGGAATTGGAAGTATGCAGTATTGAGTATTAATGTGTATGTGTGAGCAACGCACGTGTGTGTGTGTGGTTTTCATGGTACTAAATGTAGGCTGCAGGTCCAAAATGATACTGAACAGTGTCCTTGCTATAAGTGTAAGAATGTAAGTAGGAGAAAGAAAAGAACTTTTTCTGTTTTTATATTTCCATTTTGTTTTACATCCTTGAACTCTCAGATCTACTTCTGATCTGCCTACTTCTTATTTTCTAGTGAGTTATTAGAATGGCTTTCTTTCATCTATGTGCTGTCGCCCTTTTGCCATCTGGACCTTGTTACTGTACCTACCATCACCAGCTTGTTGCCCTGGAAAACGCTCTAGGAGGCCTCCTGCATTCTTCTTACACTTGCACTGCTGCTATGTCTCTATTTTCCGTGTAGAACTCCAGTCAACTGTCACGTAACTAATAAAAACTTCAGGTCATTTCAACAAACACTATATCTTAAACCCTAGTACTTATTATACAGGCGTGCATACACACACACACACACACACACACACACACACACTGATAGAACAGGTAGAAGTGATTTCTGGTGTGTGTCGGAGGCAGACAGATTAAGTGAGTTGTCTTTAGAAAAAAAAACGAAAAAAAACAAACAATGGATCCTTCATTTAAGACAAAGATGTTCTCATTTGTCCATTGTAAATGATAATTGTCACTGGCAGAGCTGTTAGCTGTTTCTAGCATGCTAATTGTATTTACCTCCCTGAACTGGCTAGAAACACCATTTTTCTGAACTCAACAGAAGGGTCTTAGGTACACTTTTGATGGCTAAACAAACAGAATATTATGACAGTTTTAGCTCCATACAACAAGTGAAAACTAGACATCCAGGGAACAAATCAGCATCATCAGTTGATGTTCCATGTTCAAGGCATTCAACATCCCTGTACTGCAGGATTATGGGAACGGATTAGGGCAACGTGATTTTATTTCATTTCTATCCGAGTTAAGACTTTAATCCGACCCAATCTTGATTTTTATAATCCTGATTTTAATTCTGACTCTAATCGAGATTTTACTGATCTTGATTTGAAAGCTGTCTTTAAATCTGACATCAATCTTGATTTAAATTCTGATTTAAATTCTCAGAAATCTGTCATAACATATAATTTCATGGAAAATTATTTCATCAAATAATCATAGAAATTATTTAATATCAGACTCTCAGTCTCTTCCTAAAGTAGCCTCCCCCAGATGCTTACTACAGAATGCATCATATTTAGTTAGTATTTAATAAGGGTGTGCCAAAAAATCGATTCATATAAGAATCGCGATTCTCATTTACTATGATTCAGAATCGATTTAAAATGTCCCAAAATTTATTAAAAAAAACAAAACAAAATCAAATCTGCAGGCTGTCTGCCTCCATTTTGTATGCGGGACGTCCTGATGTCACCACGGAGCCAGTTCTGGAACATACACATGTGCGGTAAGCACCAAAACAAGGAGGACAATAGACTACAATAATGGAGGAAAGAGAGATTCAACCGACCCCATCCTCGTTGAAGGCAAAGATTTGGACTCATTTTGGTTTTTACCTAGAGCCCTATAAAATCTGTCTTATTTTTTTCCAAATTCCACTTTAATTTTTCCTATATTTGTTTTTTTTTTCTTTTTTTCAGTTTAAAATTTTTGAGAATTAAATTTTTAGCATTTTACGCAAATTTAACCCAGAGACAGTGTTTTAAGTGATGAAATATAGACAATTTCTTCAGTTTTAACTGAAAACTTTAATGCTTACACACATCTAAGCAAAAACATAACACAATTTTGGTGGAAATATCAATTCCACTGTGATGTTTTTAATTTCTTCTATCTCCATGCTCTTTGGTTTTCCACCAATTACTGACATCTCCATTGAAGTACATGATAGTCAACCTTTTTGTGTTAAGCTCAGTGAGTGACTGTCGTTTGACTTAGCACTTAGACGGTGTCTCAGACGGCAGCTTCACTGGTGGGGGGCGTGCATTATTAGTAACCCCCTCAGAGAATTTTCCCAACAGATACGTTCCTTTTTATTCCGAAAAAAAGACCGGGGTCTGGTCTCCGTGGAGGGGTCCAGTCTCTCGTCTAGTCTGGTCTGATCTGGTTTAGTCTCTACTCTCTGGAGGGGTCCGGTCTCTGGTCTGGTCTAGTCCCTGGTCTAGTCTGGTCGCTGTTCCTTGCTGTAGCCCAGTCCCACATGTTCAGGTGCCCCACGGGGAATGGAACCGCGCCCTTTTTATTGCGGGGCGACAGCGTTAACCACTACGCTCAGGTTACCACATACATCAAGTCACCAATTAACCTACACATGTTCAGGTTCCCCCACTTGGAATCGAACCGTGCCCACTATGCTCAAGTCACTACATTCATTCATTTATTTATTCATTCATTTATTCATTCTTGGGTAGGGGGGCGTGCATTATTAGTGACCCCCGCGGAGTATTTTCCTGACAGATACATTCCTTTTTATTTCGGAAAAAAGAAAAAAAAAACTTTTATGTAAAATGTCGGCCAGTTCTGTGTTATTCCGTGTTTATAATGAATTCCGTTTTTAATGTCTCATTCTGTGATTCCGTGATTGCAGATTTTATAGGGCCCTATTTACTGAATGCCCGGGAAGACCGAGCTTGACATGAGCTTCACAGTGTGCAAGGTTTGCAAAATGAGGAACCCATGTTTAACTGCACTATTTCTTTTCTTATAAAGAGACAATTTTATTTTTGTTATTTCAGCAATATTTGATATTGCTTTTATGCAACAGTTGCAACAATTCCATCTCAGCATGGATAAATGTTTAAAACTTAATAAATGGGAAAAAGACATTTTAATTTCTCAATTTGTCATTCTGTCTTGAAAAGCAGACTGGAGTAGATCATGAGGATCCTTTGCACACCTATAGACTGAAGCAGAAATCATTATGAATCAAATCGTATTGAATCGAAAATCAATTTTGTACTGAGTCGTAGCCCCAAAAATCGGAATCGAATTGTGAGATAGTAAAAGATTCCCACCCCTAGTATTTACCTAGAAAATAGCCCAGAGTTAGCAATGTAAGTTAAAAAAAAAAAGCCTGTTACCTTACCATCCCAACATACTAGCAGCATACATTGGATCATGTGCAAGCACTAATATGATCTGTTCAACTAGCTAATATTTGTTTTAAATGGAAGCTGCTGTACTTTCAGAAAGGTAAAAACTACCTATGGGCCTGGTCACATTTGTAAAGCTGTCAATGTAATGATTTAAGACACATGTTACAGCCCCCCAGTGTCGTATGTTATTGGAGATGACAATATGAAGTTCTAAAGTGAGATCAAGGGTCCACATTGGTGATTGATGATTTACCCGTATATGAAATGACTGATGGCTCAAGTCAGTGATATAATCCGCGTTTATCAATTTTTGTAAAATGTATTTATTCATTTATAATCTCTGTTATGATATATTGATGTCTCTATATAGCATCATCTCAGTATAACTCCTGCTCAGGTTTCAGCTCAACGTTATTGTTCTGGGAGACATTTTCCTCCAAATCAGATTTCTCTTATACAAAACTGTATTTCTCTCACCCAGTTTTTTCCTCCCGCATCGATTTAATAAGAACATAACACAGTCTGCATAGAACAATGATAATGGCCATTATTCGAAGACAGTCCTTTACAGCAATATGTTTTGGGCTTATTTCAGTAGCTGTATCTAAACCTCGAATCACATATGGAAAAAAAACGTACAGACTGTTTTGTTTACATTTGCAGAAGTCAAAGTAATGCAATGTATATTGATTTGTTTTTGTGAAAAGAGGGAAATGTTTAGTAAATCCACTGTCAGGTATTAATTGTTTTTATTATTGTACTTCTTGTTTATGTTTTTTTTCTCAAAAACATATCCAAGTGGTAAAAAAGCTTTGATAATTCAGTGTGTTATTGTACAGAAGAGTCTGATGTTGCTATGGAAAGCTAATGTGTTGACTTGGGTAAATGGACAATACAGTGGGTACAGAAAGTATTCAGACCCCCTTAAATGTTTTGCTCTTTGTTACATTGCAGCCATTTGCTAAAATCAGTTAGTTGGTAGGTAACTGTGTAGTGATCATTTACACCTCAAACTTTTTCACATCAAGAACCTCGAAAGTGACACAAATCGGACCACTGACCTGATCTGATTTTGATTTCCTAAATTCTGTCATTGTGTTACTTATCGATGAAGTACAGTGGCTGAGAAGGTGAATCCGAGGCCCACTTTTTGCTGGGGACACCAGGGATCATTGGGAGGAGCCTGAGGAGAGACCAGAAAAACTGACACCACAGTGACTTCATCTACTCAGAGAGTGGTGAGCCTGAGGAGTCAAACACGGGTCTACATGGCTACACCAGCACAGACCTGTAGTAGGGGTTAGGTTTATAATGGGAATAAGCGCACATTTACATGCATAGATTTTCTCTCCTTCTAAATATATTTGATGAAAAGCACTTATCTTTGCTTTCAAACCGTTCTCCCTTATTAAAACATCCTAAATCAGAAGCTAACAAATGTGTCATAGGAATATTGACAGAAGCCAAATCTTATAAAATGAGTTGGGTTGATTGGCAGACAGGCTCGATCCCCAACTCTTCATTGCACAGGCGCACACCATTGCCTTCTCATTCCTCAATTCTCCCATCTACACCTTATCTGGATGAACTTAATAATTAAATTCAGTGATTAATTTTCACAGCGGCATTGTGGTTAGCGCTTTTGCCCAACAGCAGGTCACGGGTTCAATTCCCGGGCCAGGGGACTTTCTGTGCAGAGGGACCTGGGGACGTTCAGTGCAGTTAATATGTTCTCCCGTGTCTTCGTGGGTTTCCTCTGGTTACTCCGGTTTCCTCCCACCGTCCAAAGACAGCATGTTTGGGTTAATTGGTGTCTCTAAATTGTCTGTAGGTCTGAATGTGAGTGTGAGTGGTTGTTGGTCTCTCTCTGTCTCTGTGTGTCGGCCCTGTGATGGACTGGTGAGCTCTCCAGGGTGTACCCCGGCCTCACCCAGTGTGAGCTGGGATTGGCTCCAACACCCCCCGCGACCTTGGAACGGGTAAGCGGTGGAAGATGAATGAATTTTCACAAGCGACATCTGACTACGGGACGCAGGATCAACAGAATGGAAACAAACTAAAAACAAAAAGGAGAATAGAAAAGATAGGATATAAATTAATTAGTGAGTGATGGTGTAGGACTGAAGCCATTTTGATACCAGCATTGATCTGGCCAAATTAGAATGATGCTTAAGCCCAAATTTGATTGCGTAAGGCATCTGGTTTGTGTGAATGTTGGGCTACGATCCTTGTTTTTCTCTGATTGCCCTTCCCTACTGTATCTCAGACACTCTCAGACACATATGCAGTCCTTCATGTGATCAACGCCTGCAAGGATCTGCTGGAAAACATTAGTGAGATGTGGTTTTTGGAGGTTAGTGTTGATTATAGTGCAGTGACACGATATAGTGTCAAGAGTGATTAAACTCACAATGCCTCTGAAAAACTTTTATACATTGCAGTGAACTATCTTCTCCTCCATGTGTGCTTATGAAATTTACATATTTCTTGGGTTAGTATTTTCACTTTAATGGTCAAATATACAGAGAAGGTTCAAGGCCCTCCAAGAAGGTTCAAGGGCTTTTCTGTAGTGTCTTCCGGCTGTGACGCTGTGAGGCTGTGAATGCTAAACACGGTACTACCTATCTATTTACTTGGTTCATACTTGGGCATTCAGGCTACAGTGGAAACTTATAGGCGCACTTGTTCCACATATGTGAAGTCTGCACCCTTTTGTTCATGTGATAAATTGCACAATCACACATTTTGCTGGCACAAGAGGAGATGAAGACAGTATATGTGGACCCTTTAAATTCAGGTAAGGGTTATATGCTCTTAGGAGCGCTACTTGATGGAATGCCTATCATATAGGCTTATGATAGCAATATCTGCAGTGGCCCGGGAGTCTGACCTGTTGCCTCTTGCTGCGCGATCTCCCCTCTCTCCCTTCCTCTACTTACATCCCACTCTCACTGTCTGTTATTAAGGCAAAAGGACAAAAAGTAACCATACATATTAAAGAATACATTAAAAAAATGGCTACAACGATTTTGATTTCCACTCACACAAACCAATTATGCGTACAAAGATGGTTGAATCACTATACATAAGGACTACAGCAAGCAATTACTTCAGACAAAACAGCAACAATGTCCCTTAAGCAGCTGTTCTGAGTTTTTGATTTTAACACACAATCTCCCTCAGCAGATGCCGTTGTTTGAGGACGATGGTGTGATATGGTCAAAAGCTCCTGAATAACCACTGTGCTGGGATTGTTTCTAAGGTCAACAACACAATTTAAGTCTCATACTCAGTAATTCTTATTAACAATTAATCTTTAGAATCTCTTTTCCCTGTAACTAATATAAAATAACAGAACTAAATTCTTATAACAAAGTCCCAGGCCCTGAAATAATTTTTCAAATCTGTATCAAAGAAACAGTCTAAAAGCAAGAGATATTCAATTTGCAATGGAGAAAATCAATATATTCACACAGAAACTGGGTCCTGACAACACATTTTTGCTTGATAAAGAACTAAAATGGGCTTGTTTTAAGTCTTTCATAAATTTTTCCATTGTTTTAATAACTTCATAATATAATTGTGTCATGACTTCTATAGACAGCGGAAAAGTTCACCACAACACAAAGTTGTTGTGCTACATAGACCAAGGCTTCGTAGAGTCAGGACAAAATAAGCTTTGCAGTCTGTGTGAAAGGGTCATGCATAAATTCAGCTGCTCAGACGCCATCTGTAATTTTGCAAATTGCTGACAGAAATGCACAAGGTTGCCTAAGTTCTCTCTGGCTTTCAGGTGAGATAAATACAAGCAATTATCTAATGAACTTTCTAATAGCTTCCACAGACCACAAGTGCAAGCTGTTTGATCAATGCACCCCATGTTCCCATAGCGGAACAACATAATAAAGAAACACGGCACAGCTTCTCCCTTTACCTGACTTGCGTATCGATTTGCAGGGAAGTTGGACCTGAAATTGCTCAAATGCAGCAACACTCAAAACAAGTGGCACATCACCGATCTTACTGGCAAAACTAGTGCTGCAGTTGCCGAGCCAGAAAGATGACAGTGACAGAACATGATCACAGTGATCAACTCCTAATGAGAGCACCTTGTTTTCAGCGATGAATAAATGGGTCTCATGGCTGGGATGGAGGGACAGACAGATATGTGTTTATATCAGCCTTTAAGAGTGATTACGTCTGCATTATAAAGGTGCACCACATGTGTGCGAGGCAATGACACATTGAGAAAAGACAGAAGAACAAGCACATCTCTTTTTCTCACAGGGAGAGAGAGCGAGAGAGAGAGAGAGAGAAACTATAATGGTTGGTGAAAGTATCTGCTTGTTTTGTTTTTACAGGCTAAAACTATGGTCATAAATAAGAAAACTAAAATAATTTCACCCAAAGAACATTTTCTTGACTCAGTGGACTGTCATTCCTCTCTGAAATCTCTCTGCTCATTTTCCTGAGTAACCACAGCAATACTTCTGAAAGTTCAGGAGTATGTTGGGTGTTCAGCTCATAGTCACATCACAATTAAGGTTCTAGGCCTGAACCCTGAGGCTGTAGCCTTTCTGTGTGGAGGTTTTATGTTATCCCTGTGGATGTGTGTTCCCTCCAGGGAGTCTAGCTTCCCCCCACAGCCCAAAGACGTGCATTTTAGGGTGATTGGTGAGTTCTTTTTTGAGTCATCATTTCATGCATTTCATTTGATGGCAAAAGTGGAGAGAGACAGGAAATGCAGGCGAGAGAGAAGAGCAACTAACATGCAATAAGGTAAAAATGGTTTGTTGGCTGCGTTTGGCTCCAGCGTGGAAAAATGGGACAGATAGTGGATGGTGGAACTGGCAACAAAGGACTGGAATTTTTTTTCCATCAGATTGCTTCATGATGTCTGTGGTGTCCTTAGAACTCACCCCACTGCAACTTTAGAAGACAGCCCCAAATAGAAAACATGCTCCAAGAAGAAAAGGCAACAACAATGTTTCCAGGGTACACAAAAAAGTAGAAGCAAACTTTGATGCTCTAGTTGTTGTTCACTGTTTGTTCAAGTAGTGCATCCCAGCTGGGTATGCCTTGTTGTTTTTGTCACAACATTATAATTTGTGTTACTTGCTGTATGTTTGCTGTATTTGCCTGTATTGTGTATATTAACATGACCTTTCCTAAGTTGTAGTGTGTTGAGCTTTCAGGGCCACAGTAGATCTGTTCCTTTAATCTCCTTCAGGTACACCAACGGTGCACTTGGAAACTTAATTGGGAACAGTTTTACACTTGGTCATTTTGGCTAGCCTTTTCCTTTGTTACCAATACATAAACAGGTTTTTAATATTCATGGCATTGTAGTGTTTTCATCATCATTAAGTTCACTAACTCTGTAAAACTCTCAAAAATTCAATTTTTCAATTTTCTTCAAAAGCGTTTGTTAAGTTTTAATGAGAATGTTACTCCATCTGAGATTTCCCCCTTATATCTTATTAATTAAAATGTCTTTGTCCTGTTGCCAAGGCACTTCTTGATGTTGAACAAATGACCAAATGAAGCTGTTGTACTATGGGGAGATATCAGCTTTTCCCACAAGGGCAGCAGAAATGTGTCCCTGCAATGTTAGAGTGTGAACCTGTGAGTCAACAAGGTAGGAAGGAGAAGCCTTTCAAGAGAAGTTTTGCTTTCAAAAGTGCGTGTGTGTGAATCTGTGTGTGTGCTGTGTGCTTGTGAGTATGTTAGTCCAGAAATGAGTTCAAAGCAGCGATTCAAAGTGCTACACTAACATACAGGCGGCAGAAGTGAGGGAGTGTTTGGGGGAGGCGGGGCTTCAGAGCATGAAGCTGTGTTCACTTTTTGTATGCACAATAAAAGATTCTTGTCAAGTAAAGAGAATCAATTAGCTTGAATGTTATGTACATAAAATACTCGCAAGAGATGAAGAAATACAAAGTTATTAATGAATCACACTTTAAAACTTCTTTGCCAGTGAATGCCCACAATATTCTGATGACTTAGTCATGTACATGGACTTATTTCACCATTCCTTGATTCTAATAATTGATATCTGAGTCCTGTGCCCTAGAGCCATGTTAACCAAAGGCCAGTTTATAGTGTAAAGATGACCTCATGAGACCGGTACTCCGATTGCACATTTCTAATCAAAGCAGCTCATATATGTAAAGCTTTCAGTGTAAATGCAGATCCATTCTTTTCCCCCGTCCCTCGTCCCCCTGTCAACTGGGTCCTCTGTTTGGGCTCACACCTGTGGCCAACACAAAGCAGATGTTGAAAACTTGGGCGTCTGTAATTATAACACAGGAGAAGGGAGTTGGATTGCACCAGCACCGCTGTGCCTCACGTGCTCTCTCTGTCACTCTCAGACTCTTGGCACTGCAAGTAACATATGATGGAAGCTTAGATAGTGGATGGGTTGGTGTCTGCGCTCATGGAAAACGCTCTGTGTGATTTTTTTTTTTTTTTTTTCCATGTGATCTACATTAGTTAGGAGAACTGCATCTAAAAGTGGATGTTTGAGGTTATTTTGATTTCTGTGCTGCTTTGTGTGAACTGCATGAACTGCTTAACAGGATTGTTAATGGCAGATTAACACCTGGAGCTCACAGCGAAAGATAACTAGCTGGCATGTCAGGACACCAACTTTTTGGCTCTGTTGTGGCTCAAGTGATAAACGTTTGAAGAAACAGTCTTTGTCCACAGGGTAAGTGAAAGAAATCTTAGGTTATTGTGGTTGTGATTTTTGGTTATTTAAGGTGTTGATTGGCACATGTGGTGCTATTAATCAACATGGTCTTTGGTGACTGCCACCTCAGAGCTGTTCTGAGGTGGCAGAACTGTGTATGAAGCCTCCATAATCTTCACTGGCCGAATGTGAATTTGATATTCAAAGATGCACTGATTAACCAGATTAGAAATGACCATAATGAGTTTACAAAGTGCAGTGAGGGGAATGTACTGATGCATGTGGCTGGGCTGTAAAGGGGTTGGCCTGTGACAGACCTGTAGTTTAACAGGATTAACATGACAATCATTTGGAACACCTGCAAAACCTCGTTGAATGTGTCTCATCCTCTACAGACAAGTCGAGGTTAGGAGCTGAGGGTGTGATTGTGTGTGTTTCAACAGATACCGGACCTTTGTCTCTGAGGACGCGGGGCCCAACACTCTGGTTGCCACAGTACTGGCGAAGGACCCTGATGGGGACGGAATCACATATAAGATCGCCACTGGGAATGAGGAGGGAAACTTTGTCATCGACAGCCAAAAAGGTTAGATGTTTTGGACTTTTTTAAAATCTGTTCTCTGTAGTTTTAAGTACAGAGATTTTGATCCTTTCTTTCTTCACAACTTCAGGACGCCACAGTAGAATGAAATTGTTCTGATTCAAATTCAAGTATCAGAAATGCTTCAGATACTGACTAAAACAATGGATCAGAATTTGGCTTGAACATCAGTCTATGCACTGTTCTGATCCCACATAATGCACCAACACATTTCATACTTTCACACCCGGATAAAAAGGTGGTTCCCCTCTGCCACTCTATAACAGGACCCTTCCCACTGAGCTGTCTTGTGCAGCTACTGATGACTATCGCTCTCCACAGGCAAAGTATTGATTTCTGGGAAAAAGCATAAAGCCGAAGTCACTGAACCACAGACCTATAACCTTCATATGAGAATTTTGATGGAGTGCTCCTGTTTTAACTCCTTTTGGAAGCCTGTATGTCACTGGTCACATGATGCTAGTCAGCCAATCATGTTGACGGAAGATGGTGAATGTGACACAGTACTTATGCCACAGTTTTAAATTCTCTTTCCAAGGCTTGTATTAAAGGAGCCATTAAAAAAATAATGTAGGTAGAGGATTTGACTTCTTGTAAGTGAATAATTCAAACAACAATTTCAGTGGAATCAATCTGTCTCAAGGTTTTTTGATCCATAAAAATCATTTCCACTCTAAAAAAGGAACTTCATAGCATTAATGTAACTGCTATATTTTTAAGGGTTTAATCTGAGCCATGCAATAAAACAGTCACAACATCATATCACAGGAACACAGAGTTACTGTTATACAGCTGTTAAATGCAGCCGCGGTGTACAATATGATTAGTGTAGTTAAGACAATGCCTACATATCTAAGACACACTTATCGTCTACACATCAGTGGTGTGTGAATGAATTTTTATCTCACTGCTTAAAATTTTAGTTGAAAGATCTCGCAACTTTATCTTGCTCACAGGCCTTTTATATTCTACTCTTATTCTACTTTCTACAGCTACTCACCTCGTCTGAGAGCAATTTGCCATTTACTTCAAAGTGATCTCAAACTTGGGGACCCCGCTCTATGTGGATTTAGCACAAACTCTAAAATATCCAAAAAGGTTGTATTTCTTCCCACAGTTATTTTATATTTACGTGCACCGTATAAATGAAAAAGCTCTGCGGTTTGTCAACTGTGCCTCGGAGAGTCATGAAAATGTACTTCATGCAGTCTGTATTTTACTGTTAAACATCATTCGCTATATCCACTGCTCCTCAGCACCCTTTCTGTTAGTCAGAAGGCTTTAAGAAGGATTTAAGTCCTCACAAGTCATGGCATGGAGACATTGCAATAATCAGTCAGCATGTGAAGAGCATTTCCACTGTCTCTTTGTGAGAAAATACATTCTGACGTTTACAGTCACACTTCTCAGTTTGCTCTGAGGCAGGAACAGCACTGCCAGAAGCAGGGAGAAACAGGAAACTGGGTTAATGATGCACTGTGTCTGTGTGCATCTGTGTCTTGCCCGTGGTAAGTGGGAAAGAGGGGTAGGATGGAAGCAATTTCATAGGGGTTCAACCCTTTTGTAAACTGCAATCCTCTTTGAATCTGCATATCACATTATACGGTAATACGATGACTTTTACAAATTCAATTACTCAAAACTTCAAGGCACAGTTTCCTCTGTTCACTAGCAATGACATTCACTGTAAGCTGATAGTGGCGGCCATGGTAGTGAGCTGGGAGAAGACTTTAAATCTTAACTGGATTACATCAGCTATCAGATGATGAGTGCGGGCTTGCTTTGCCATTTATATTATTTGGCTCTCATTTGCATTTAGTCACATCAAACCACACCTGTCATCAATTTTGAAAGGTTAACTTTTTATTTCAAGTTTGCTCTCTCTTGCATGACAAGCTTTGTATTAAAGTTCAGTTTCAAGGTTAAAGGATTGTCTGAGTGTTGAATGCCAAATTACCTGACGATTTTTAATTTGCTATTACATATAAATGCCATTTATTGTCATTATTGGTATTCATTAGTCTCTGCACAGCTTTTCCTCTGCTCCTGTTATTGTCGGCCTAATTTTCTTCTGTTTTAATTACTGTGTAAATGGTATGTGTGTGTGTGTGTGTGTCTGTTTGTGTGAGAGGAAATGTGTTGCATAGTTTGTGTGAGAAGTGCTACGCAAACTCTAATTGACTAACTGTCTGAATTTGTAAACAAATCAATTTGCCATGCATCTATTAATCCACATTATCAATGGAAAAAATAACGATGAATGCCTTCTAAAGTTCCGACAAAGGAGAAAGCACTAGCTGTACAGACAGTAAAAGATGTTAATAACGCCACATGCGGACAAAGATGGCAGCATCAAAAGCTTGATGCAGATGTGTCTCAAAAATTGTAGAAAAAGACAGTAATTGAGTAATTAACAAGGTAAATTCACGAAACAGCGAATCAGTGAATCACAATACTACATTGGGATGTTTGCATTATTGATGAAGAGTGGGAAGTGAGCTCCAGTTTAAAGACATATTACAAAAAATGTAGAGGGGAGGAAGTTGACGCAATAGTTTTAGAATTGTAATAATCCAGAGTAGCTGCTGATCCAAGAGTTCTTCATGCAATTTAGTGCCTGTGTTCCTACACTTAGCCAAAGTGTGTGACACCATAATGCTTGTAATATGATCCAATATCTTGTTTCAAAGAGCCCAATATTTGGTCATTAAAACTATTTTATAGCTCTTATAATGGAAGGTGAGGACATTGGATTTCTACCACCCTCTCCAGCCCATCTAATTCTCCCTCTTTGCTATAGTGATAAAAATCGTTTATCCACCACACCCACAACAACCACCACCACCCCCTTGACTCCCGTTTGAGCTATTGTTTTCCTCCCTTCAGGCTTCAGCAGCCCCACCGGCCTCGCTCTCCATGTTAATTTGACTGTAACTCACCCTAGAATACAGTGTGTTTCTATGAGATTTAAGGCAGCCATTAGGATCTGAGCGTGCTGGTCAATATGATGATCACACTCTTCTTATTAAAACCTATAAATACCAAAACACCCACTCTGTTGGAGGAGAGGAAGTATTTACTGGCAGCTAAGGGGAAATGCCGGCACCCATAAACAAGCTTCAATCATTTCCCTTTTTTCCCAGATAATTTTTATGGCGCTTCAGAAAAGAGTATTTCCTTGAGAGGCAGGCAGTGGGGGAGCTCGTTTTCAGTGTGGTGGGGAAACATTTGTCGTCCTGTTGTCTCATTTTGTTCTCATTGTTTAGGCTTTCTTCCTGAATTGCTCACCTCTTATCTATTGTGTTCGGTCTGATGTGCTGACCTGTGTCATGCTGTGTCCCGACTTTATGTAGCAAACTCACTGTTTTGCCCTCATTCTTCTCTCCTGCTCCCTCTGGCAAATGTACTATTATACTCTCTTTCGCTGTTCTATTTTCTTTTTAAAGCGCTATCTTTCTTTGTCACGCTTTCTTTAACCCCCTCTTTTCACCTTTTGCTTTTTGTCTCCCAGCTCCAGTCTGGAGGAAGCACTGACTTTGTCCCTCTCATAAACACTCCACACACTCCACGCTGCCTGTCTTCTGTCCACCCTCTTGTTTCTCACCCATTCCTTGCTTGGTCTTTGTACTTCCTCCCTCCTGGCTACCTTCATGCAAAGTGACAGCTGCTCACTGACCTCCAAGGAAACATCTTCTCCATCTCCAATATGCAATGATATGTGCTGCATTCGCACACTCTCTATCTCACACACACACACACACACACACACTGTGGTTTTCATTCATTCATTTTCTTATCTGTTCCCAGCTCACATTGGGCAAGGGCGAGGTACACTGTGATTTCATTGAGTAATAAACATTCCCATGGACATATACTTAAAGTCTGACTTGTGCACACACAGAAACATGCAGACATGCTGTTATACACAAGACATAACACAAAAACAGATCCATGAAAACACCAACAGAAAGATGTGCAAAGACATAACCACAGACTTACACGTACGCAATACATCCACTCACATTCACTTATAGGCTGGTACACACCCACATGGCCATAACACACAACAGGGACACATCTCACAGATGAGAACAGACGCTGACTTTATTCTTTGCTCTTTGAATGTCCTAAAACCTTTACCATGTCCCATTTTCAACCACTTACTCAGCATGTGTTGCTCTCATCTGAGGCTTTTAGGCCCTATTGGATGTTTATGTCAAGCAAAGGCAGCGCAGAGCAGGGATTGGACTACAGGGTGCCTCCGGTGCTCCCTGCATATGTAACACAGCGAGCAGGTTGTAACCTCTCTCTGTGGGTGCCTGCTGCCTTTCCTGAACTGGTCACATTTATCTGGCCCTCTGTCTCAATTCATTAAGCATGAGTGCTCTCCCTGGCACGGTTGGAGCAATGTGGGTGGAGCGAGAGAACTAGAGTAGAGCTCTCAATTAAAATGTATCTTTGGCATCGGGATTCATGTTTTTTTGTTTGTTTGTTTGTTTGTTTTGTTTTATTATAACTTATTATTTAATGTACCAGGAGTCAAAGATTTTGGCTCAGGGTAAGGTTCAACTATTTGATTTCACCACTAGAATGATAGCCAGGCAAGGGTTTTTAGTTTTACCAATGTAACATAATCCCTTTGAGGCTAAGTAGTCTTTTTTTATGTGTGGCTGGCATCAAATATGTTGCTTTGGCAGCCGAAACAAGAATAGAATTATTATTATTATTGTAATTTTTAATTTCATAAACACGTATAGATAAATAATGGACATGATTTCCCTCAGTATTTCATTTTTGTGTGTGGGTGGAACTTGTGCGAATGTTGAACCATATATCAAAATTTTCCCATCAAAGGTTCATTGTGTTTGACTTCTTTGATGATCTCTGGAAAAATCCATCCTGCAGCTAATTTTATGGCAAGCATGATTCATCTTAAAAGACAAACAGAACTTTTCAAATTATACTTGTACATGACTTCCGTTTTGTGAACCAAGCACAAAACTATGAGACAACAAGACAAACAACAAGCAGACAAGACAGTCTGGCAGCACCATCTCACATAACTAGACTCTAAGTCTGATGAGCATAAGTATTCCTTTGATAAAATCTGAAGACCCCCAACATAATGAGCAGCCCTTATGATAAATCCCTGCTTCTCAATGAATAATTAATATTGTCCATCAGGCAGGATGCAGAGATCCATCCATATTCAATATTTGAGCTCCAGATACCGTATATACACATAAACTATCAAATAAAAAATTATACCACTTCTTCTCTAACTAAGAAGGAAACTGGCCCTAATTTTTCTCCTGTTATCTCTCCTCCTTCCACTTTTTCAGCAGCATGACCAGGGATTCACACTTTGACAAAAGGGAAGCAACACAATTACCCAGTGACTGTGTGCATAGAAGGAAATTGGGACTAGCAAAGTGTGGGGCATATGCGCCTCACCGTCTCACATCAGTGAGTGAAGTAGGCAAGAAACAGGGGCTTAGCATTTCCCTCTGTATGTTATCACACACTTCCATGGTTACATGAACAACATAAGTACATTTCTTGTTCGTGATATTAATATTTACTGAACAGTTGCCAAACTTGTTTGAGTAAAATGGAAATATTTGTGGAAGACCTTGGTTAATATTAGGAGTAAATACAGCTGCTGTCTTGTCCGTTTAGCAGTACTGCTTTACATTGCTGATGCCTTGCTACTGCTACCATTGCACTGGCTACTTGTGCTGGTCAACACACAAACAAATCCATTTAAAAAAAAAAATAAAGTAATAATAATAATAAAAAATAAATGTCTATCCAGAAACAGTGCCCCTGTTTCGCTGGATAATTGACAGTGAATAGTATTTCTTTAATACAAAGCAGTTACACTGAAAAGTCTTTCTTGTTGATTCAGTAGTTTCATTCACCTCCATTTTATAGGAATTTACTGTTTCTTTTTAACCTTCCTGTCAGCATGTCTCAGGGGATGGGAATAATAATTGGCTGCTCCACCACTTTGATTCAGCCTGATGTAACATTTGGATGAGTATATTTTTACAGACGTTAGGATGAAACCTAATTATTTTGAGGATTCCTGTAATATATCTCTTCGTCTGCTGGTGCATCTACCAAGTGACAAACTTCTTCAACCAATATGGTATAAAATGAGTCCATAGGTCGTCCATGCAGCAGGTTATTATCATCCATAGTTTGGTTCCGTTGCTAGGCGACATCTGGAGATGGTAGCAATGATGAGCAAAGGGAGAAATGGACTGACATTTACAGAGGAACAAAATCCAGACTAGCAGGAGGTTGGAGTGGATTGATGGCTTAACCCCATTGAACCACGACAACAAAGATCATTTCAATGTTAAGTACTCATGGGAACCCAAACCAAAATCTTTTTCTACCCAAACCTAACATGTCATAATTCATTAAGCTCAGCTGTAGAGGCTCAGTTTCAGGAGACACTTGTGTGAGTCCTATCAGAGAGTTGAAAAAAATGACATATGAGGTTGTACTTTTGACAGCTGGTTGTTGTTGATAAATTGATACTAAATTCTCCACAGACTTGACTCCCAGACTTCAGCTCTCCTAAAGCATCTCCAGATTAACATTTGTGGTTTTAAGTGATACATCACGATAACTTAAGGCATGAATGGACATTTGGTATAGGCATTAATGCCACGTTAGGATAAAATGTTTTCCTCTGACGTAACCTCCCCTAACCCCCAATAATTTGCTTTATGAGCCAATACCTGACAACATTGCCATCATCCTCTGCTGGGCTTTGTGTTTGCCACAATGACTTGTCTCGGCTCAACAGCATGCCAATATTATTGTGAGCATTATTTGCATGCTGACATTAGCATTTAGTTCAAAGTACAGCCTCCCAGAGTCATCAACGTGCCTGCAGTGTTGCTTCAGCTTGTTTGGCTGAAACAACCCTTTCATTCATAGAGTTGCTGTTATAACGCTCTTGACATGTGCTGCATTTTCAGACATAAAATTAACTCAAAGTTTGGCACCTGCTCTAGCTATGTTGTTAATAAAAACGGCCCCTGAAGATAAAATTATGCCAATATTAATTGTACGATTGAAAGAATCTGCATTTAAAATGCAGAGTTCATCTATTAATTCACCTTTTGTGATCAGTGTTTATTTAGTCAGCTGTTTTTTCTGTTGCAACCAATTGTTTTAATTTTTGACTAACTGTACCTCTTTTTTTATTTCTATCACAATCTCTTGTATGCCAGTGTACAATGCAACCTTTATCAGCCACAGCCACGCAACACACAATAGCCTATTTAGATGTGGATAATGAAAATTTGGGAACAACCATCCAGGCCATTGTGGTTTCGCAGCATGAACAAATTGGTTTTTTGTTTTTGTTTTTATCATCGCAAAGTTCCAGGTGGAATGTTTAGCCTGAGTACATCCAGCTACTCAAGTGTCCAGATTTCAACTGAAAGTCATCAACAATAACATGTAATAAGCGTCCACGATTAAAAGTCCAGAATTGATGGACAAAAGTGTGAAGTCAGTCAAGGCTGGCATCCAGAGAAATAGGATGCGTTGCTTTGTGGGTTTTCAGCAGGTCATGTATCATACAGAAGCTATGCTGAATAGACCTCCAGGTAAATTAGATAAATTGGTCTGGATCGGTATAACTCTTATTGTGAACTGTTTCTCTTTAATTATTAATATATGCCAAATGAATATTTTAACAATGAAATAGAATAATGCCTTCAGAAAATATTCAATACCCCTTTAACAATGTGTCACGCAGCCTTATTTTGAAACAAACATGATTTAAATCTTATTTTTTTCTACTTAATATGCAAAGTTAATTCATTCAAAAGGCATACAAATTGAAACATTGCATTGATATTTAGTGTCCAGCTTCTTTGCTATGATATTTAATTGGAGTCCACCGAAGGTTTGAATTGATGCAAAGGTCAGGAGAAGGCTACAAAACAGCTTCTGCTGGTCAGATTTCCCATAATAGTGGCCGCCATCTTTCCTTGAAAAAAAAAAAGAATTTTAGTCTCCATCCTGATGTGTCTTGTTACCATCCCCTGTGTGTTTTTGAGGGTGTTTGTGTGTTTGTGTTTGGGTCAACTACAGAACCACTCTTCACTCTGTTTGAAGAGGAATGTTATGATTTGATTCATACCCTTGAGTGCATTTATGGAGGGTTCAAAAAGAGACTCTAGTATGGAGCAGAAAGCTACTGCTGTTGGTAAAGTGTCCGGCAAAACATATGGCTGCAGCTGCTGTCTTTACCTTGTGTTTATCCGCACCAGTAAAGCACTCTGACTGCCCAGCTTCCTCAGGGTTTCAGAGCCCTGGGTTTAAATTTTAAAGTGCAATAACTGTGCTTAATTTGCACTAAACATTGAGTGTGCTGCTAAGGTGCACTTATGCTATAAAATGTCTACCATCAATCAATCAAACTTTATTGGTTGAGCACTTTTCATACAGGTTAGTAGAGGTTCAAAGTGTTTCACAGACTGATTAACTTAAAAGAGACGTTATATGAAATGATAAAGCTCACAATGGGATGCCATAAAATGTATTTAAAAAAAACTATAACATTTGCAAAAGAAAATTAATGATGAAATACCAGATAAAATAGGATAGATTTTAGTTTTTACAAATTTGAATTCAAACAAGTGAATAAAATGGGACACTAATGACATTTTTCTATATTAAAAGTCAAATAAGGCTGAAGTGGTCACAATTGCTCCAAGGAGACAGTTACAATGGCTTGGAGCATAAAAACTAAAAGCTAACTCACTAAAAGTTTTTTCAGAAAAATGAACACACTTTGTGGCAGTTGAGATAAAAGGTCAAACTTTTTCATAGAGTGTAAATATATGAGACAGTTATGACATTTAAAAACTATAAAGTGCTTTAAAAAGAAGCCCCCCCCAAAAAAAAAAAAAATCAATAGGGAACCTGGCAGGCAACCAATGGGGACTTTAAAACAGGTGTAATGTGTTCTCTCCATCTGGTACTGGTCAGCACTCATAGTTCTGATCCAGCTAGAGCTGATTTATTACATGTTTTGGTCGAGCTAATAGGGGAATATTGGTGTAGTCAAGCATCCAAGATCTAAAAACATCCGTCAGGTTTGCTGTGCCACTCAGAGAAATGGTCGCTCTTTAGAAAACCCCTTTCTAAGGTGATAAAAAGCAGATTTGGACACAAGCTGTGCATCTGTACATGAGTGTTTAAGTGAAGCTCTGCATCAAAGATAGCCCTAAGGTTTTTTTTTCTTGGTTTTTTTTTTTTTTTTTGCCTTTTTTTGCTTGCTGGCTTGGGACCAGTCCAAGTTCAAGAGAATTTCAGATTTGTGCTGTTTGAGTTGTAAACACTTTTGTAATGTCCAGACATTAATCTCTAAAATGCATTTAGAAGGGGGATTAACTGTCCTCGTGTCACCGGATGACAGCAACATAAAGTTATGTGTCATTAGTGTAATTATGGAAGGACACACTATGTTTTCTGATGGCATCATCAGTGAAGCACTTATATTAAAAGGACGTTTTACGAAAATCTATATTCTTGGACAACCCTGCATGTTGGTTTGGATGTTTTATTGCTTTTTATTTATTTATATATTTATCTATTTTATATTGATTTCTATCATACAGATAGATAAAACGAAAACCAGTTTAAAACAGTTACTGAGAACTTAATGTCCCAGTAGCTCAATATCATCTGCCTTTCTTTATAAAATGGTAACAAAAATGCCAAAAAACTTAAAGTAATAGACACAACCTTATGATTGTTTATTTTTTACTTGATCAGTGTACATTTTTTAATGAAAATTATGAAAAAAAGTAGCTGTGCAACAGGGAAAATAGCGACCATACGTTTTAGTTTCATCACTTTGTTTTTTTTCTCCCCTGCTCACCTACCTGCTCTTTCATTAGCTCTGCATTACCCTAAGTTTTTAATGTTGTCAAATGTCTGCTATCTAGCACTTTTGTTTTTCTATTTATGTTACTGTGTTGCTTCTCAGTTGCAGAGTGATAAGGGTCTATGAAAAGTAATTCAATGTCATCGCCTTTGTGTGCGCTCATTATAAAACACTTCAGATTGTTTGATTTGAGCTTTATAATTGGAGACAGTTTTGCAATCACTAGCCGCAAAGACCTGATGGTCACTTTTGTCATGACACAATTAATTGAACAGCTGGAGTTCAAATAGGTTGCCAGGTACTGAGTGATAATAGGTACAATTATGTATGTCGTCTGTGTTTGTTCTTTATGAACAGAAGTCTAGTTCTGTATCTACTGACCTATTGCCTTCTCAGTAAACCTCTTGCCTGAATCAGTCAGGTAGTCCTAGGCTCACAACCCTTTAACCTCTTTCCCAGCCTGTTAGCTTCAAGTCTTCATCGGAGCTTGCTAGCCTTCACCATGTCTCCACCCAATCTCAAGTCTGGATCCAAGTTTGCGGGCATTGTTTGTTCCTGAGTCAGGGTTCCAAGCCAATGTTTTATCTGCTCCAGTCAGAGCTCCTGGCTGAAGCCCCATCTGCTCCAGATTTATATTTATCTCTGAGCTGGCCATTCCAGGCTTCACCCTGTGTGTCCAAAGTTGGCTTCCCGACTTACATCTTATCATTTCTGAGCCGCTCTTGGGCCTCCTCTTGAGCCCCTGTGAACATGTATTGAGATGGGAGAATACTTCAGAAAGGACACGCATCATTGTCTTTATGGGCTTTATGGTAGAGTATCCGGACAGATGTCTCTCTTCAAAGAAAGACACAAAGAAAGTTGCTTTAAGTGTACAATAAAAGAAAAAAAGAAAAAAAAAACAAAACCCTAAAAACAAACTTTTGGACTGTGAACAATTTTGTAAGACGAACTCTGAACTTTTTGGCCTTAGTTTTAAGCATCATTTTTTGAGGAAAGGAAGTAGCACTTAGTCTTTGACTGATATCATTCCAAAAGTGAAGAAGGTTGGTGGTATCATCTTTCTGTCAGAGAAAGTTGACTGGAGCAAAGCACAAAGACATCCTTAATGAAATCAGCTCCAAAAAACTCAGTACCTCAGACTTGGAGTAGATTAGGGACATGAACCCACTGAAATGTCTGTCCACCGACTTTGCCCACCCAACAGCCCTACTAGGATCTGCAGAGAATTTCAGATAATTCCCAACATTCAGGTGTATAAAGCTTATTTAGTTATACCCAAATTCCTCAGTTTAAATTGTTATCACTGCCAAAGTTTCTTTAACAAAGGACTAAGCAAACTGTCTGAAAACGCATTATGTTGTTGATTATTTTTCAGCTCCTTTTTGACAAAATATCCAAATTGGTTGTTTTTGCTTCATCATGCTGGCTTACAAAAAAAATATGATTTTAATAGATGATTTTAGGTTGTAACAAACCAAAACGTGAAAAACAGTGAAACTGTCTTAATACTTTTGAAACATACCGAATCTAGGCAGCCTCTCCAGTATTGTGTCTCTCAGAAATAAAGCTGATGAAGAACATTTAATTAAATTCATCCACTTTATTCCTTGTAGAGAATTATGTCATTACATGTGACATTAAAAGCTCCAGTATTGGTTCATGGCTTAGGGGTAGTTTTAAACTTTTATCCATGCTTTTAAGAACACCATTCAAATGTGGATAAATATTTTAATCGATAAGTGAATATCACAGCTTGTTCAGTTAGAAACCAGATTTGAGAAGAAAGACAAATGTTCATGAAGTGGATCTGTTCAACCTTGTACACAATGAGCTACATATCGTACAATGCAGTACAGGTGTTGTTATACAATGTTTTGATAGTGTACTATGGAGAAAAATTACAGATCCTTCCTCTTCATCATATGCTTCTTTTGTGCGTCACACTTTCATGTTCACAGGGGTGCGCACTGCTGTCCTTAACGTTTGTTTGACATTGAAGGTTGATAAATGGAATTGTCGCGAATGTCAAAAATTTGCATTAGCAGAAAGCGTTTTGGAACTGTGTTGAGTGTGTCTTCAATATTAAAGGCATTTGTGTTTCGCTGTGGTAAAGCGTATAATTTTTCTGCACCAACAGAGTCAACACTGCTGTGTGTGCAGAGTTGGGTAGAAATCCGGTCAAGTTAGAAAAAGTGAGCAATGTGAAGCTGCACAGATGTGGTTGATTTGCATTCAACCACATAATTATATGAAACAACATGAAATAACAGGAGAAAAAAAATTGGTCCACTTGGGTGTCTCAGCACTCAGAGTTCTGCCTATCTGTAGTGAGGCCTGACAAAATCACTGCACTTTAATGTAGATGGCAGCAACTTCTGCAGCGTGTGTGTGTGAGTATGAGAAAGAGAGATTATTCATGCATGTGTCTGACACAATGCATGTGATAAGTCTCTCTTCAGGCAAAGCCTCCTCCTCTTGCACGTCTACTGCTGTATATTGGAATTCTTCCCCGTCCCCTTTCCCTCCCATGTCTATTTTTGTTAGACATACACACACATACACGCACACAACCTAACCTATAGACAGCAGTGCCTAGGAACCAGCAACCTTACGGCAGAAACCCCTACTGTGGTAATCTTCCATCTCTCTAGTGAACTCTCTCCAGGGCAAACTGAAGGGACATACTGTGTGCAGTTCAAAAAATTTGAGCTTGTACGGCATTACCCTGAGTGCAACAGAAATTTTCTCCTTTGCTTCATCTACTTTTCCGTTGAAAGTCATTTGCAAAGATCAAATGTGTGTCGTGCTGTCGCAGCTGCTAGGAATACAGTTAATTGAGGAATAAAAATTGGAAGGAAAAAAAAGTAAAATGCATAAAGCTCGTGGATGTAATCTGTCTCTTGGTCGGGTAAACAGAGATAGAAGATGAATGATGTACACAAACACATATCTGTGATATCTATGAAGTGTACATACAATTCCAGTTCCAGGGTCTCTTGTGAAACAGAAACCAAATGAACGCATGACAGCGATAGCACCTGCCCATGCTGCTGCAGATAAGGAAGATGTAATAAGTGCACTTTTGGCGCACACACACACACACCAATCCAACACAAACAGAGCACCAAAGAGTGAGATGAATACAAAATAGATTCTGTGTATTAGAGTAGACTCATTCAAAGCAGAGAGTGGGATGCAGATGAGACGCCTACACCAGATTGAAAGAGAGAGTCAGTATGAAAAAGAGAGACAGAGGATGAAATAGAATACCAGACCGACAGGGCTACAAGGGAATACAAATCAATTTCACTATTCATATGTTGTGCTGCCATGATTAATGGAATCTTTGTGAAAGTTTAAATAAGAAAGTCTATTTGAGGCAGCGGTCCATTCAGTATTTTTACAATAATGCCTTTATTGGCACACTTTTATACTTTGAGTATTTGTAGCATTAATAATTTTTTCCTCTTGTCCAATCTCTTTTTTTCAAAGTCATTGTATTTGGTAAAGCAGCCCACAAACGCACTGGAACAAAGCAGAATAAGAGATGTGACACTAAAGGTCCCTCCTCTGACTTGGTCAAAGCTCCATGCAGGTGTCAGGCCAAAGTAGTTCTCAGTTTTCCGTCCACTGGCCACGTTGTTGGCACCAATCTAAGCACATGTTGTGTGTTGGGTTAAAAATTAGGTGTTGCCAGGTACATTGTTGGGACATCATTATTTTATCCTGTGATTGTATGACTGACAAAAAGCTATTTGCGTGCTCAAAACCTGAAAAATGCATACATTTTGTTTTAATCAGGTGTAAAAGTGTGTCTATACACAATTCCCTTTTATTAAATCTTCCTCATTGAGAATTTATACTAAAATGTTAAATAGTCATTTGCACTGCTATAATTAGATAGAAATAGCTGCTCATAAATAGATGAAGACATAAATTATCAAGCATGGGACAAAAAAACTACGGAATAGAAGAAACTCCATCATACCAATTGTTGGTCGAATTACAAACTGAACTCATCAGTAAACGTCAGAACAATATCTCCAACTGTAAAGCTGTTTCATTCCTACTTTCCTTTGCTGGTCCTAGAGATACAGCATCTTCATGGGCTTATAGAGGCTTTGAAAGTATGATTAGGAAGTAATATAATGAAGAGGATTGACACAATGAATAAGTAACGATATAATATTAAACAGGGCTAAACAAATATCTGAACACACAAACACAATTATTTCTGTTCATTAGTTGTCATTTATTTTTTTGCAATGTAACAGTGATGCTCATAATCATGGATTCAACCTAGTGAAGTTGGCTCTTTTATTTTATTTTGAATTCTGTGTCTTCAAACTTAGCTAACTTTCAAACAACATGGTCATAGGACTCAGAGTGTTTTCCCGTTCTTTTATGAACACTTTATCAGTACAGCAATATGTGCATACATTGGCTAGCACACAACATGCACGTGATGCACAAGCAGAGTGAGCTGAGAATGAGCTTCAGATTTTAAGATTAGTCATGTGGGATATCAGAATGCACAAAGAAGGTTTTACCATTCTCTGTTGCATAATGTGCATTGCACAACGTTGCCGTGCATCACCGATGTCACCGATCAGTCACAGTGTGTAATAAATTCACCCCAAACAGCATCTAATTCTTGAACAAACACTGCATCATCTTCAGCAGCCATCCTCCCATGGCATTCAGAGGGAATGACAGATGGAGCACTGATTTGTTTATGGTATGTTACACCCAAAACTACATGCAACCCCTTTACACCATGCACCAGGCACAGTGGCCTGCTGTTAAAATGGTAGAAATCAGGTTGACACACCCTGAACCTCCTTGCACAGGCACTTTGGACTGTTTGCCAAAGCCCTGTGATTATCAAAAGTAGCTTTCCAGCTGGAAAATTTAAATCTACCATATAGTTGCGGTTGATGGAATAGCTTGATTGGCAGATGATATCAAAACTAAGTGGGATAACGGAACAACTCCTACAGAGAGGAGCTAGCCTGTACTACAAGCTCTATATTTAAATCAAATCAAATCAAATCAGATTTATTTGTATAGCGCCAAATTATAACAAAGTTACATCAAGGCACTTTACATATAGAGCAGGTCTAGACCAAACTCTTTATAAAATGATTTAAAGAGACCCAACAGATCCCCCCATGAGCAAGCACTTGGCGACAGTGGCAAGGAAAACTTTCCTTTGAGAGGCAGAAACCTCAGACAGAACCAGGCTCAGGGGGGGCGGCCATCTGCCTCGACCGATTGGGTTGAGAGAGGGAGGGAGAGAGAGAGAGAGAGAGAGAGAGAGAGACACACAGGGGGGAGACTTTGGGAAAACATGGTTAGTAAATAAAAGTAAGGTAAGTAAATTTGAGATTAAAACTAACGTTTTGTGGCCTCTTATTCAAGAGATATTATCAACAACTGGAACTGACATGAAGAATTAAATTATTATATTAGCTACTCATTAATACTACTCATTACTTGATATTTTTGTTTGCTCCTTTCCACCTATTATTCTTGAGTGAGAGCACTTGACTGAAGTTTGACTTATTCATGTAGTGTCAGACACTGAGTGTTCCAGTGTTTCACTTCAAAAAACACTCTTGCAGTATTGAAAATTGGGGACATGGAAACAGCTGTGCTTTTGTTTGCTCACTGACTTGACAGTTGGTTTTTAATGTGACGTCTATCACTAAGCTCATTATCTATTTCACCCTCTGTCAAGTGTGAGCCGCACTAAATGGAAAGGCTGTAGTGAACTGGATTTGGTCTGAACTGTGCCAAATCATATTGGAAGTATGACAACCTTGTCATAACAGTTATCTTCACTGATCACAATGGCACAGATACAATGGATAGCTTGGGTTCCGTCTGCAAGAACAAGCAAAGGTTTTCTGTGGGCAGACCACTGTAAGATAATTTAGCAATTTTGACTTTCAGTGAAAAGTAAAAATACAGACAAGAGACAGTGAAGTACTGGAAACACACAAAAAAATTCCAGCTTTTGGAATACTTAAAAACAGTGATGGATTCTTTCAGTCTCAGACTTAAAGATTGAACGTGTGGACAGAATTGTGCGTTTACTAATCAATGTCACAACCTGTTTGGTTGCAGGTTTAATCCGTTTGCGCTCCATCCCGCCCCCTCATCTCCAGGGCGTTGAATATGTCCTCAATGTGACGGCAACAGATGACAACGCCTCGGGCGGACCTCAGGCGCTGTCATCCACTGCCCAGGTCGTCGTGGGAGTGGATGACGTGAATAACAACAAGCCGGTGTTTGAGAAGGTAAGACGAGCAGTCGCAAGTACATCATTGCACATTGTTTAGTTTGCTCATTATCTGCCTGCGTAGGAAAAGGTTTCGGATAAGCATCTGCTCCCCTGCTCCTTTTTTATGTTCTCCTCAATATATCTCAATGACTTCCCACTATGTCCTTTGCTTTACGAGTTCTCTTTTTCTGCCTCTGTCTCTCCATCACTCCTATGTTGCCCTCTCTTTGTCTTTCTATCTCCTCTATTTATTAGTCTCTATCTCTCCTCTCTGGAGGAGCGATTAGCTGGTTTGACCCTCATCTCTCTCCTCTCCCTCCCATCTTGGTCTTTTAATTAAAGCTGTGAGGGGTGTGGGAGAACTCCCGACCAACCTGCATTAAAAGTGTGTTGACTCCACCTGTTTTTTTTTCTACCCATGTCTCAATTTTAAATGAGGTGACTTTTAAAGCCCCATCCTCCCACCCTCCTAGCTCCCCCCAAACGCCAAGGTATCGTGAGCCAAGATTAGGAGAGCGGGCTCGGTAAGTAAACTTCACCTGCTCCCTGTCGTGGTTAGAATGAGCGCCAAGTGTTTCCCTTTTGGCTTCACCCTAGCAGGTGAAAAAGTTGGACATGCAACAGGATGAGAGCCAAGAGGAAAGAGAGGAGGAGAAGAAAGGGATTCCTGGTCCGCAGCGTTTCACATGCTCTGTATTCTCAACTGTTTCTCTCCGGAATCTCCTGTTGACATCATGCTGCAAGTCTATGATTTATTCTCATCTCTTTGCGCTTGGATGCTGATTGAAACAGACAAGTCCCTGGCCTCTCTCCACTTCCTATTCATTAAGAGAAATTCTTAATGAATAGGAAATGAAATACCCCCCAAAAAAAGAAAGGAAGGTAAGCAAATCCCAACTTCAGAACAAGAAAAACATGAGAATAGATGGAAGAGAAAACAGGACAAACTGTTTATTTGTTTGTCTTTGGTCAAAGACACCAATGGAAAAGCTCCAAAAAATAGGAGAGAGAAAAGGCTGGAATTAAAAGGAAGGTGTGCACTGATGTCTCAGTCAGTGAAGACATCCGAGGTCAGTTGGTGTTTCCGTGTTTCCGCTTGCAGCCAGCAGCAGAACACTGAAGGAGAAAGGCCCTTTTATCTTGTCTTGATGCTCAATCTTATAACACACTTTACCCTCACAAATCAGTGCTGGATCAGCGGACTTAGATAGGAGGACCAAAGGAGGACACACAAACACAGACACACACACACTGAGAGGTCTAGAAAGCCAAGATCTATCACATACAGCCTGAGCCTGCATTTCCCAGAAGCATAAGCATCAAATTACACCAACACTCACAACCACTCACTACATTTATTTATTGACCTTTGAGACTCCCGCCACACTCCCTCATACAGGGTTTGTTGAGGTACATGTTTATGTTGGTAATAAAAAAAAAACAACAACAAAAAACTGGTGTTTAACTATGTCCCAGTTTGGGGGCCACATCCTTCAGAGGATGCACCTGACATCTGTAAACCATATAGACCACGAAGGCTAAACTGAAATGGTCTGATTGGCATAAGATTCCCTGTTAATCTTCAGCCACTGTTTTATCAGCATTACGTTTTACTTGAAAAGTGGTTCATCCGTGGCCCACAACGATTCTTGAGATAAATTGGATACTTTGTTACCCAGCAAACAATGTGTGCATTTTTTTGGCCACATTTAAGAAGGCTTTTAAATGTGGCAGCCTTCTAACGCCGCTCTTATTTGGTTGGCCTTCGAAGAACTCGACAGCTAAATGGAAACCCAGCTGCAGTCCTCACTTGTTCATGTTACCAAATTCTAGCCTGCAGGTGGGATTACCTAATGTGGGATATCCTAATTTTTTTTTCTTGAAAAAAGACAGTTTAGCCAATATACAACCTTCACTGCTCTTACCAGCCTTTAAAAATGTCTGTGAATGTTTTCTAAAACATTTAAATATGGACAGTGTAGACAAAAGGAAACATATCTGGAAACTGTGTATATTATTAGTTGTATGTCTAGAAACAAAAAATGCACAACATGATCAAAAATAATTATATTGCAAACCTGCTATGGAGTATGTACTGAGTTCACATTTTAATCACTAAACCTCATCTTCCTGCTTCTCTTGAGACATCCTAAGGTGTTTCCAAAGCAGACTGGACATTGAACATATAAATGCTTATCTCTAAGCTGTCTAAACTTATCCTCTTTCTTGGTGAGCCCCACCACCTGCGAAGAAAACTCACCTCCGCTACTTGTATCTGCAGTCTCATCCTTTTAGCCTAAACTCCATGTTCTCAAGTGACGGAGTGACACTTCTGGTGTATCCAGAGCTTTTCTTTCAAACTCAGGTCCATCTTTGGCATGGACGCTGAGATGATGCCAACATGATTGCTGCCTAAGTCACAGATCAACCACACAATTCATCTTAAGAAAGGCTCAGACTACAGTTTTGGCCTGATTTGAAAGAATCGACCTTGGGGTCAAACTGGAAAAAAAAAAAAAAAAACCCAATTGAAATAAGTACGTGAAACATTATGTGATCACCAAAGCAAATATAGTAGATCTTTTTTTTTTTTTTCATTCAATTTGTCATTGAATTTAAAAAGATTCAGATGAAAACTTTTAAGAGACATTCTTAGGATAATAGGAGGGTTAACTTTGACTCAGCTTGCCTGACAAACATACCAGGACTCTGGTCTTGGACTCCTTCACTCTGGCGAGCTGCTGATGGTGATGCCAAGCAGTAAACAGTGACGCCCTTGAGGCTGATGTCAGATACTCATTGCGCAAGTGGAGAAGAAAGAACTCAGGTTGACTGTGTGTCCTAAACATTTTAATCACCGAGACTCATTCAGCTCCCTGCTTTGGTATTTTCTCGCTGCAAAGTTTTAAAGTTTCACTAACGTTGCCACAGGTTGTTATATCGCTGTCGCCATTTTGTTTACATCTTTTATCTTTCTCATGAAATCATGTGAGGTGGTGCATTGCTCCCACTCGCATAATGATTTCCTGTAGTGTGCTATGGCTCATTATTTTTGAATCTTATACTCTTTGCCTTACCCTCACTTGCAAGACATTATCTGAAGACTCCGGAGATACACCAGAGTGTTAGAATTGGAGGTGATGACTGCATCCCTGCTGGCCTCTTTTTATGTGGATAGACTGTAAAATATAGCTTCCCCCTCCACCCTCATGGACGGCATACAGAAAAATGTTGTTGCTGCATTCTGGAGTCAAAAAAAAAGAAGGACAGAAGGACTGGTTGAAAAGATGGAAAAGGGTAGAATATTGTTGCATGAGAGAAGAAAATAGGACAGTAGAAAGATGACAGGAAGAGAATTGGAAGAAAAGTGAGAGATCTTCAAAAAATTTGTATATTAAAAAAGTTCCCTTGCCATTAATTAGATGTCAAATGAACCTTTCAACCAGTTGTACTTTGAGATTCCTTCCCTTTTGTGTCTGCAGCACATCAGCAGCAACGCTCAAGTGAGTCAGGAGGGAGAAGAAAAATGGAGCTGATGGAGACGGAGTAAGAGATAGACGGACGAGAGACTATGAAGAGAATAATGTTGGTGGAGAAAGAAAAGAGAGAGAATGAGATGCAGACAGAGTTCAGATTAGGATCATAGGGCTCTTTGTGTCCCTGACAAGTTCAGTGATTGACAAAGCCTATGAGAACCCAAGCATGGAGCAGCTACCTTGCATCACATCAAGAATCTTAGAGGATGAATGAATGTCTGTGATGAGTTCTATAATTGACGTGGTGTATTGAACACCAGGGTTACAGTAGTTTAGGGAACTTTAACTTCCCAGGAATATTTCACCTTTTCTTTATTAAAATACACAATTTTAGGCCCAAGATGGGTAATAATTAATCATAAAAAGATTTCTTATTAACCTGTCCAGGGTTTACCCCAACCTTGCCCAATATTACCTGTGATTTGCTCATGACATGGAAAGTATGTTGCGCTGTCCGTTTGGTGCAGAAATTCTTTTCCACTGTATCCTCTTCTGGTTTTTAATACATCTGACTGCCATTGGCTATCACGTATAGCAGGATCTTAAAATCTACAGCACACATCCAAGCTCCACAGAGCATAATGATAACAGGTGATATGACCATTAAGGACGAGCTGTAAATTTACAGTGTCCCCTCTCCGCTGTTTGTCTCTTTCAATACGTCCCGTGTTCGATGAGCTTCTTTAACACTTGTCACTTTAACTAAACTGAATAAATTGGCCTCCAGCTGAACTACAGTAATAATACGATAAAACCAACACTTCAAAGTCAGACTTTAGTATTTGGCTCAGGGAGTTGAATGGTCACAGGGTAATAATATTGGGAGTGTTCTTTTCAGTACATATTGAGCATGCCTAAAAATTCATTTCAAGCTGAAGATCTATATATATATGTATATATATATAAAGAGAGAGAGAGAGAGATTTACATCTACTGGGCACTTTTGTCACTAAGGTGACTAAATTGCCTCATTCACTTTACAATTTTTGTAACATCTCACTCTAATGTGCTTTTTTTGAATACAACTACAGCTATTTTTTGGTACAGTGCCAAAGGCTCTTTGTGATGTGTTGGACTGATCTCTCTTTTTCGGATGGCCAGGACAAAAAGATCAACAGATTTCATGTTTACCAAAGTGCAGGGGGTTCAGTGAGTACAACACAGAGCAGCTATTGAGCACCTATGGCTGAAGGGTACCAGGATAGTTTTTAGCACCCGTGAACCTAATGCCACCTTCTACCATTAGCAGGTGGATACAGGGGACCCAGGCTTCTTGCTTTATTTCTGTATTTTACCATTATTTTCTGTCAATGCTACACTTTTTTGTCCTATGGATAGATAATCTTTACTTTGTCCTTTCAAAATAACATTCCACCTCCCACACACTCTTGCGTACTGTTTCAATAAATGGAATATTGATCTAAGTTTCTCTGCACTTACATTGCCACAATCTTCTCTTCCTCCCAACTGTCCTGCCATACTCCCTGTGTCGTTCTCCTCAGTGCCAACAGTACCGTGAGAGCACGTCAGTCCTTGAGAATCAGCCAGCAGGGACGTTCGTTCTGCAGGTTCATGCTGTGGATGCTGACGAGGGCTCCAATGGCAGGGTCACATACGGCTTCATGCACAAAGACTCCACTGTGCCCGCATTCAGCATACACCCCGACACTGGTACTGAAACACACACAAAGCCACTTCCTCACTTCCACAAACCAACAGATCTTTCATCACAGTGCAGAGCCTTGTGTATGCTTTATTCCTTCAGTATGTTGGATATAGCAAGCCATGCACGGTTTTCTACAAGTTTCTGAATCTAAGATAATGTAAACTGAATGAAATCTGCAGTACATAACATTCATTCTGGGTTTTTGCAGCTAAAGGAAAGGGTCATAATTCAAGCCCTGTCTAACATGCCAATACAGAAGAATACATGTACTTTCATCCCAGTGGGAAGCCTCATGCAGGGTTAATTCCATTGGAATAATCTTCACAAACCAGAAACCCAACAGAACTTTGCTACCTTTTGCATGTTTTTTAATAATATTTCAGCTTATCTCAAAGTCTGGCCTGCTCTCATTCTCAAAACTATTAGCAAAAAGCAACAGAAATGGCAATCCAAAGACCAAAAACTGCAGCTCTGAGCATGTGCTTTCAAATTTACATGTACTTGGTCATGTTGAAGTCTTTGGGATCTTCTACAAAAAAAAAAAGGCAAAAACATTAATAGGCCTATGTGCTAAACAGCATCACCTTCCTTTTCAGTAGCAACAGTATTTTTTAGCAATCACTGATGTAATTTGTAAAATAAATAATAAAATTATTTTCTTTTGATTTGATGATAACTGCTTTTGAAAAATTCACGTCCTTTCCTAACTGTCCAGTCTTTAAAGTTTAGCCTCAAGGCAAACAGAGGAAATTACTTTAGTATGGAATTGAAAATGCTCCAGGGACATGAGAGCAGGCAGGTTTGGGATGATTTAGCTGTCACATCAACCTTGTTATCTCTATGTCTCTAGGAGTAATTGTGACAGCAAGGAAATTTGACCGTGAACACCAGCGTGAGTACGCCGTGACGGTGACAGCCACTGACCAGGCAGCCGACCCACTGATTGGCATTTGTCAGCTCAACATCCTCATCCTGGACCAGAATGACAACAGTCCCAAGTTCGAGAACATCCGATATGAGTGTAAGTAGTTATGCGCCTCACTTAGATCTGCAGGAGCGGTGACAGAGAGCTCAGCCCACTAAATGTACAGTAAGACAACACGAGCAAATGGACAAGCTCAGGAAAACAACATTTCACGTCTTCATTTCAACGTTGTCTACAAGTAAGTAAGCTTCCCTTGGGTCAGAACAAAACTCAACTGCTTGACTTTTGGAAAGCATATAGTCATCGGCTGAGAAGCACACGTAGAAACTCATGGTACAAACTGTAAACGACAAATACAAACTCATGAAGTTATAATATTTGGGGGTTTTTTTCACAAACAAAATGGTGAAAAACTACGAGTCACTTGCACAGTATTGGTCTTTGTTGTCTAGTTTTAAATGTTTTTTATCTTATACAAGTTATTCAAAATGTCTTATCCTATTCATAACTTACTGTTACAATATTCATGAATTTGTGTATTTTAAAAATTATAATAATAATATTATTATACTATACATTTCACCTTGATGATCATCAGACGTAGCATTAACTCTGAATTACAAATGTGTGATTTTAATTCAGTTGTCCTCTTCTGTTCCTCTTTTGAAGTAGAGACCAGAGATCCACTGAAAAGAAGATTCTGCAAGGATTTATCATTTTGATCAATACATTTATTAACCAAATCTCTACCCTTGAATTGGGATGTGGTGCTCAAATAATGAGGGATTTTTCATTTTTTTGTGAATGAATTGACACATTGCCATCACATTAAAAGAAATCCCAATTAAGCCTAAATTATATTTGCTGTTGCAGTTTACTTGTAATTTTCAGCGTTGGCTATTTTGAAAAATAACAAACATGGAAATTAATTGACTATTTTAATTTCTTTGACATTATGATGGATTAATTTAAATAACTAAGCCATGAATTAATTATGAGTGTGTTGATCGGGTTTTATTGTCCATTTTGCGCTGTATGATTTGCAGTGTATTTCTATGCCTTCTTTGTTTGTAGGGTGCTCCTTTGTGCAGCATATGTGTTGTCAAATGGGTGAATGTGTTTGCTAATTACATCACACTTTAGTTGTTTACTGCAGTATTTTTTTAAATGTGCTGTCAGAGGGGTGACATTTTTTTCTTCATTTGTTTGTGTTTTCTAAAGTTGCAGCACATTGACCAGACAGAAAGAGACAGCAAATTAAAGCTCCACATACTTAACCGCTAAGGCATAAACCACACTTTTTCTTCTCTGTAGACTTCCTTCGGGAGGATACCATGATCGGGACTAGCTTCTTGCGGGTGGCAGCTCATGATGACGACTTTGGCACCAACGCCGCCATCACGTACTCTATGTCCAGTGAACAGCCGGAATACCTCAGGGTCAACCCCCTGACAGGCTGGGTGTATGTAAACCAGCCCATCTCTCAGGTATACACACCTATCAAATAATAATTAACACTGAGCCTACTGTTTGAAAGATTACATAATGCTGTTTATGTACAGGGCTTTGGAGCTCCTGCTGTAGTTGTCTTGCTGTAGAATAACCAAATCAATGGTTTATCTGTTTGTATTTTTTATTGGATGTCACTGAGACTAATCATGCTCACAGGATCACTCAGAAGAGCACAAAAGCAATTCAAGGAAATAATGCAATTTCATATTTCAGGTTAAAATACCACATGAGGCTAACATTAAACTTAAGGCTGCAACCTGCAACAGTACGCAGCCAGAAATACATTTGTATTGGTTTTAAGCACTTAATTGCTGACAGCAAGAAGCCAGAAGTCCAGTGTCCGGTAGCAGACACCCAACCAAAATAAGTGACAATGTCTTCGCTGAAGCCTTTTCTTTGGCATCAGCAGAAGTAACACTACTGATTTTATTTTTTTCCCCCTTCACTTCACTGCCTCCAACCGTTTGCTTCACCACTGGCAAGAAAAACAATCTTGGCAGGAACATGAACAGGCAATAGAGGAAATGGTCATGTAGCGTGCACAATAGAAAGCCTTGCCTCAGATGAGTGCCACGATGATACAAGCCCAAAAAGCAACAGCTCACCATCTTCCTGTGCAAAGATAAGAATGAATATCTGTATCCTCAGCACCTGGTGGCATCTTTCACTAACACCTGGCAATAGTGTAGTAGAACATATCCATGTTTGAAGATTCAACACTTTGCCAATAATGAGAATGACTGCATAAAGTATAATACACATGCCGGCACTGCCTACGTGCTTTTTCCATCCTTGGACAGTCTTAGCTGTCTCAATTGCTAACAGCAAAGATTGATTTTTAAAACTACATAACTGCAAAAACACTTGAAAATGATTCACATTAAGTGACATTTAGGTTAAATTATTGTACTATTTACAACAATATTAGCATGCAAGTGTGTTTTCTTGCAATTGAACCTGCTTAGAAAAAAAAGTCACGTAAGTGTCTGAGCCTCTGTGTGACACCCAGCACTTGGCACTTGGTGTTTTTGTGTTTTTACTACTCACTGAGCACAGCTCTCTCTGAGTGGAAGGTATAGTTGCTGCATTGCTGGTGGAGCAGCACCATGCTGGTCGGGTGTCAGGTCTGTTTACAGTGTTGGTGCCCTGAAAGAGTTTGTGTTCACCTATTGTGTTAATGCCAAATGCAGCCAGATCCGATAGATACCTTTACCTGGAGTGGAGGCATTTGACCTTGGTTTTTGATTGCTGATTGTCCACATTGACATGAGTTACAGTAGTCAGAGGTTAAGGGGTCTTAGTGGATCTTTTTGAAGGGTGTGATTAATTTCTTTACTCAATTTTTTTCGATTACAGTGGCTAAAGCTAATTGTAAGGCTCCACATTGGGCTATGCCCTACAAATCAATAAGATGATACTAAAGTATTTCTGTTTTTTATCTGAATGCATTCTGCTGTCAGTTTCCTCCTGCACAGGACTGTGGAAAATGGGCTGCTTGTTTCAGTCAGCGTAATCTAGATTTGCAATGTTTATAGAAGGCATAGTTATAGCTGTGTCAGACTTATTGGCATACAATCAAGTGATCTTCTCTCCTTTTCTGCGCTCTTCATCTGTGCCAACCTCCTGCCACAGAGGACCTACATCAGCAGGCAAATCGTGGCCACGGATGGAGGCAACCGGAGCAGCTCGGTGGAGCTGGCTGTCACCATCACCAATGTGAAGAATCAGCCTCCGCAGTGGGAGAAAGACAGCTACAGCGTGGTCATACCGGAAAACACTGTTCGGGACACACCTATCGTGGTACATTGGGATGGGGTGTGGTATTTGCAAAGCACAGGAAGCAGATGCACAAACACTAAAGGATGCATTCCCATTATACACAATGGAGGAGTACGTGTTCACTTTCAAAAAATTAAAAGTGGTAATGTGTTTTCATGGATATCCTTTGACACCTTGGAGGGGAAGGGGGCTGCAGGGCAGAGACACATGCCTAGTCTAAGGCCCTTAACCCCAACCATAAAAGACAGCATGGCTGCCTTTGAAAAGTTATCCATTTATCTATTTTAATTCCACGCAAAAACAACGTTTGACATCTGGGTGTACAGTGATAAGACAATGTGGTGGTGTAAAATTCCTGTTTCAGTTTTCCCAGAGATGCTTGTTGCTCTCCAACATATTGGTTTCCCGCTCCTCTCTCTCTCAAAAAAAAAAAAAACAAGCATATTTTATAGTTTTGTCTTACATTTAAAAACACTCTGGATTCCATCAATGAGGCTTTATTAATTTGTAACTCAAATGTATCCTATTGGTTGGATTTGATGATTCATAGACATTGCATATTTCACGCCACTAACACACTTACAAATAATCAACAGTATTTTCCCAGGATCCTTTGAAAGCAATTAAGTGCATTAGGTTTGCTGAAGAATACAAATAAACAAAAATGGAAATGAAAACACAAAAGAGAGCTCTTTATCAGGAAATATATGCATGTGTTTAATTGTCCTTGTGAGAGATGCTGATAACGGCAGTGAGGAAGGCAGAAGCTTAGGTCCCTGCAGTACAATGTATTAATGGAGATGGCAGATCAGCGTTGGTTTGACTGCTATTCAGAGATGCAGTGACTCTCAGCGGGTCGTAATAGTTCCACAGTGGAAATTTGAGGTTTTTATGGCCCAGATCAGCTCATACATCGTCAGCCATGTTTGTCTGTTCTGCATGACTAATAGGGTGTCTCATTACTGTAGATGCCTTGCTCTGCAGGTTGAATGGATACAGCTAGGTCACCCGTAGGAAAGCCACATCTTGTCTGAGTTGACATATTTGATTTTAATTGGGTGTGTGTGTGGCATTGGCTTTGGGTAGCCTTTCCTTAATTAGTTGAGGAAGAATGTATGATTAAGAGCAGAGAGCCCATTTGATCCCACAGGATTTTAGTGGGATGTTGTTCAGTCTAACAGCATGAGACTTATTGCCTTTAGTCAAGACTTTGGACTCCATTATTAGTAGCTATAAAGCATTTTTTCTCATTTAAGCAGATAATTTATCACCAGTTACACTGTACACTTTCATTGAAGCTCAGCAGCAGATACCTTCATTGCCACTGCTGATATTCACCATTTTTCCAGCTTTCAGAAATAATAATTAGAGAATTTCGCAATTTGAAAATGCTAACCGTTTTTAAGACCACTCATTCAACAAAGTGATCATGGCAAAATGTATTCCAAAAGAGAAAATTTAACAGCTACATATTACGAGCAATGGGGATCATGTTTTATTTTTTACTGGCAGCAGTATCACACCATTACTAAAAATTTCCCAAATGCAAGTGTAAATAAAGCCATTATCCCATCATAGTGAAATGCTTCACCTTCCCTTCCCCTTGTTAAACACTCTCCTCTACTCTGTTTTTAAACAGACCATCAAAGCCACATCCCCACTTGGGGATCCCAGGGTGACTTACAATTTGGAGGACGGCATGGTCCCAGAGACCAACATGCCAGTTCGCTTCTATCTCACCCCCAACCGAGAGGATGGGTCAGCCTCCATCCTGGTGGCAGAACCCCTGGACTACGAGACCACCAGGAACTTCATGCTGCGAGTTCGAGCTCAGAACGTTGCCGCTGTACCGCTAGCAGCCTTCACCATGGTCTATGTCAATGTCACAGGTGGGCTGTCTTCTAATTTAGATTTGTTTTTCCAGCACCCAAATTTATATTCTCACCACATCAGCAGTTTTATGATTTTATAGTAATAGTAAAGTCAGTAAAGTCAGAGGGATCATTCGGGGTATTTGGTCTGGGGTTTCATCAAGTCACCGTTGCTGCTTTCTGAAAGAACGCTTGTTTTTGATATCAGTCATTCCTATGAGCCCTGTGGTCTTCTTTGGCCACTGCATTCACCAGATCCACCCGACCATTTACACACTGCTCTCATTTGTGGTTCCCTGACGGAGCATCAGATTCCTGAATCCTGTCAGAGCAGTGGCACCCCTCTCTGTCTTCAGCAAGCTCTTGAAACTAGCCCTCGTTATGCACTCTGCTGTACTTTTTGTATGATACCCTGCACTTATTAAATCAATGTAGCACTTAACCAAGGCCTAATACTTGACCAAGGCCTTCTACAACACTGAAGTTGTAGTGATGTCTCTCCCTTGTGAGTTGTTCTGGATGAAAGTGTCTGCCAAATGAATAATGTTGTGTGGGATCACATAGTCACCTGGCGCAGATATGGATTGGTGCTCCTGTGGATGGCATTAGCAGAAAAGAAAAAAAAAAGTTGGAGCCACAATAATTGAGAATTTAATTCCAAAGAAAAAAACTTGTTTAACAATAGGATAAAGTGCTGAAAATATTCAAAATAAAACACTTAATCAGATATTTGCTTCAGTTGGCCAGTACTTTCTGAGAGCGGCTGAAACACTTTTTTTTGTGAATTTCCAAACCGGGAGCACGGGTGAAACACTGACTGTAGATCCTCACAGAGCCAGCCAAACATCAAGTGTCACTTTAAGGGAACGGGAGTCAAACTGAGTGTTTGACTCTTCAGCTTTTGATTTTGGGGTACAAACTAATGGATAAGCGAAATGGAGTCAGCGTGATTAATTTGCAAGATGGGCTGTAATGGACTTTTAGAGTATTTATGACATGAAAGAGACAACCTCACCAACAGTCAAAAGTGACACCAAGCACTCTGCTCATTGAAAAGCTGGAGTGGCCTCATCCAGTTAAAGTCTCGGCCCATATATTACATTCGTGCCAACCCTGAAAATGTTACTGATGTGAGTATCAGTTTTCACTATTATCACATAGACTAAAAACTTTCGTACCAACAGACCTTGTCACGTTATTTATTGTCTCTAAACTGTTAGTATAACACACAGTAGTTCGACAACAGAGGCTGTGTAGAACTACTGGAGAGAAGAAAAGGGTCAAACATATGGTGGCACTCTCTAAGACTGATTGCGTTGTAATTTTCCATTTGATGCTTTTAAGGCTTGGATTCTAAAGCCACACAGATCCAAATTATTTACAGAGCTCTCCAGCTGTTGCGCCTGTGATGAGCTTATCAGTCCATATCCTCACAGGCTCAGAGCGGCGGAGTTCTTTTTCTTCTTCTCTCAGTCTTTCTCAGTTTTCTATCACTCTGTATTTTGTCCACCAATATTGTATGGTGCTTTGGACCACGAGTACTGGTGTCACTGGTCTGTCTCGCTCAATGCTCAGCCCCCCGGCTTAAGTTGCAATTGTCCCTGCTTAACGTGCTGCTAGCCCCTGACCTTGTGCCTCAAAATAACTCTGCTTACCCCACATGCCCCACAGTTCCCCCAACTTTAATTGACTCCTAACATACACACACACGCACTTACCCCATGCAATTGAATCAGTCTTAATCCAGGGAAAAATAATGAATTCACGCAGACCCTCTGCCTTCTCACTGTTCTCTGTCCCTCTCCCAACTCCCCTGTCTCCTCCTCTTGTTCACCCCTCCTTTCCCTTATTCATCTAAATAAGAAAGCTCTTTGACTCTTCCAGAGGCAATGCAGCTGAGGGAGGGATGGAGGTCTGCAATGGTTTTAAGGCCCTATTTTTAATTCATAGCTTAAGATATTTTCTTGCCTTTAGAATAGAGAATAAAGGCAAGGAAAAAATGGCACATGGAGCAGCATCAGATTTAATGTTTTGCTTTATTCACATCATTTCGGTAAGGCATTTTAGCTTTAATTCAACTATGTTAAAATCCTGCTATTCTGGCTACTCAGCTCTTGTTGCTGCTACCTGCTCTGACCTTTGTCTTGAAGCCTAAAAGAATTTATATAAAACCACAACAGCAAAAACTGCATTGACATGTCAGTTGTCAGGGCTACGGTAAATATGTGGACTCACATGAATCAATAGGTTAGCACACTCTCATCATGTTACCCAGTCATCAGATCTCAGCATTATATGATATATAGATTCCCTGCCATACTCCAGCAGCTGCAGCCTTGGATACACAGATGAAAGTGCAATATCAAGAGAGGATGCTGGGAGGATTGAAGCACCATTGGAAAACAGCATTGATAGAAATTGCCAGTTGTTTTCTTTTAGCGTGCTGCTGATTTAGTTAAGACTGCAAAGTAGAATTTGAAGAAAACGCTGTCCACATCAGTTTATAACATTCAGATGCACTAAGGTTATTATTTTAGCCTTTGTTCCAATGATTGTGAAATAAATAGTAGCAGTGAAGCTTTCAAATTCCAAAGACTAGGAATTAGCACATAAATGATTGTCTGAAATTAATGGTGTTCTCAAAAAAGTTCACTTATTTCAGTATATTGGTTTCACCTGAGTAAGGTTTATTTTAGGTTTAATTTTTTTCTTCTTAAAAAATTGAGTAGGTTTGAATAGTAAGTAGAGAGCATCCTTTTACTCATAGGAATAATTACACAGTTTTATTTATTCCACATAAAATTAACAACTATACATGAATATATGATATAATATTAATAAATATAAAATTTATTCTAATGATAGTTCCTGAACTCATAACCAAGATGAAAGTCGTTCGACGTATTATAAAAGCACAATGCCTTTCTAATTTTAAGAGCTATCGGCGCAACAAAAAAGTTTGGTCACAGAACATCAGGTTATCATACGGAGATGAGAAATACACAAAGGATCCAAACATCGAAGGACATTACATTGAAATGTAAAATGTAACATACAGTGCAGTCAGGCCTGGATGAAATATGCTCTGTGCTGTTTGCGTTGCCCAGAATCCTCCCGGTGCATTCTGGTCCAGATACTGACAGACTTTTGCATAATCATTTAGACACATGAACAAAAAAGTGAAATAATCTAGGATTTGGATGGTTTTAGCTCCAGGCAGTTTTTAATATAATTTTAGCAACATCTCTTAGTTGCAGGGAAGCAAGAAATAGTCAGGGACTGAACCAGAACAGACAGGCTCATTACCAGTGATCAGAGGACAGTGGGCAGAAGACAGAAGTATTTTTGGTGGCAGAACATTTAGATTAGATGAGGGCAGATAGATTTGAGGCTCAATATCAAGTCATTCATTTAATTAAATGGAGGTAAATTGATTAAACAGAGCTGATGCGGGGGTCAGCAACAGGTAAATAAGAATTAGCAGGCTAATTAAAGCCCTTGCATGCATTATTTTCAAAGTAGTTTCAGAAGGCCTGACATTCAGGTCATTCGAAAGGTTCACTTTTGTTCCATTGGATTCTATTAGAAATCTAGATTTTTTTTTTTTTGCAGTGAGATGATACTGTTTCAGAATGAAATGATTAATATACAAACTGTGGCCCATGTGGATACCACACTCCAGTTTGGCTCAGATGTTGGAATAAAATCAGAAAAATAGATTATATGGTTTGGCCAGAGATGAATATCACAGCAGCAACTGGGTTGTACTATAACCTTTGATGAAAGCTGTCTGTTTTAAAAATGTATGTTTGCTGCTATACACTGTGTCTAACCACTTTTAATCCAAAAAAAAGTTTAAAAAAAAAAAAAAAACAGGACAAAGCTAAAAAAAAAATTGCTACTTATGATATCACCTGTCATAATCTATTATTTTAATTGATAACTTCAGCGCCAACAATTACTCTGTAATAAACAGTCCAGATGGATGTAACTACCCTGTGCTACAGGCAATTCAAGCTTTGCAAGGAGCCCATCAATCATCTCTGATGAATCAATCAGATAATGCAAAAATTAATTTTCAGAATACCCACTCTCTCGCTTTCTCTCCTCTTCCCTCTCAGATGTAAATGACAACGTCCCGTTTTTCACTTCCTCCATCTATGAGGCCTCGGTCACTGAGGGGGCAGAATCGGGAACGCTGGTTTTCCAGGTCTCGGCCAATGACCTAGACCTCGGTCTCAATGGCAAGGTGAAACCAGTCATGTACTAAAGATATAAATTACCGGTAATTACCCGAATTTCAGCACTTGACCTTCGGTATAATTGTGTCTAACCCAACCCGACCCCCATCAACCAGATCTCCTATTCCCTCCTGGAGGATCGCAGCGGGGACCACCAGTACTTCCGTATTGAGCCTGAGCTTGGATTCATCTACGCACAGACTGTGTTTGACCGCGAGACCAAAAGCTCCTACCTGCTGGAGGTGCAGTCTGTGGATGGCTGGGAGTCTGCACGGCCTGGCAAACATGGGCAGCCCAACTCTGGTAAGACTGACACTACACAGATCCTTCAACTCAGCTGACGGTTCAGTTCTGACTGCTGAGATGCTCGTGCCGCATGTCTAGTGAGACTTGTAAAAGCTGTTAAGAAGACAAGAAGAGGCTGAATTCCTTAGCTAACTGTGTTAAACCTGACAGATAAAGATAAAGAAAAGCTGCAGTGCACAGAGGTGATATTTATGGTGAAATGTAAATAACATTTCAATTCCAACTATTTAGGCTATAATGTACCTGAATTTTTTAAGTTGTGGGAGATTTCTTCCCGTTCGGCCACAAGAAGGTTTGTGAGGAAGGAAAGTGGTGCCAGGTTCCTTCAACATAAAAGCTGGGAAAACTTTTGATGCATGAGGCTGCTTTCACTATACATATACATGTTTCAATAGCACTGAAATCATTTGACTGAACTAAAACATGTATATAAAAAATTATTTTAGCATTATTTTCCTTTCTTTCATACAATTTATCATATACTCAGTCAAATTCAGGTGCAAAATGTCAAGATTTAAAATTTACATCTCAAAAGTATAATAATAAAAGTAAACCTGAGCCTCTCTGGTTTATGGTGGCTTTTATAGAACCAACCACCCAAAACAAAACACAAATGAAGTTATCCATTCTTAAAATTATTGGATATTTACAATGACGTGCGCCAATGCATTCCAGCCTAAACATTGTAAGACGGGACACACATGGGGGGAGATGCTGCCATTTATATATTGACAAATAGCTGTAAAGTTCACATACATTGCCACCTCGGCCACAGCTGCACCATCAGAGTCTATCCCATAAATGTTAAGTCAGAGTGTAAATTGCTTACTTATTGCCGCTGCAGTCTCTCAGTGATTAGAAGGAAATACACTGCAGGCTGAGTTTCCACATGCATGTAATGCATGCAAGATCATAACAGATTTTTTCTTGATGGACAGCTTAACAACCACACGTCAGCCATAGATGAGATAAGATAAGATGCACCCTTATTTATCCGCCATGGAGGAAATTTAAAATGACACAATACTACAGGGTGAATGTATGTTAACAGAATAAATAAGATTAAATAAAAAAAGGAACAGAATCGAGAATCAATAAGATAAAAATAGGACTAGCCTACTATATACAGACACAGAGATTATCAAAGAGCTCAGGGTTATCTTGCATAAGCATCCAAATTCTGATCCTCTTCTCTCAACTCGACAAACCCCAGCCTATGTCAATAGTCACAACCTACAAAAAAGCCAGAAACCATAGGTAACACATCCAATAGTGAAGCTGGTGTGGTCTGTATATAGTGTCATGAATGCCAACAGACCTTTGTTATCTGAAATGACACTTAAGAAGAGATATTTCTTTCCACCTTAGTCTAGTTCTAATCAATGACTATTTCAAGCTTTAACTGGGCACTGCCTAACCAGAACAAAAAGGAAAAGAAATCAAAGTAGATCAAGAATAGCTTTAAAACGTTCTCTTAACTAGAGCTAAAAGGCTCAGCTAAACCATGTTTGGAACTTTGCGTTCAGGCAGGTCATGTTTTCCCATGAGTAGCCCGATTAGTGAGGCGCGATTCATTACTCCAAACTAGACATCCCAGTGCTCCAGGGTCCAGTCACAGGTCTGCTTTACACCTGTCCAACTAAGGCTTGGCATTGCACACAGTGACCTTCGCCTGGTGTTCTGCAGCTCGGTCATTGAGATCCATGTCATGACGCTCCCCTCAGCCCATTCTTGTGCTAATGCCGTTTCCTGAGGCAGTTTGTATCACTTCAGGCAGTCAGCCAGCCCTTTGCTGTGAGCTTGTTTGGTTTCTCACCTCACCACCGAAATGTCATGGACTTTGATGAAGACACATATTGCAAACTTGATGTCCTTTAACACCTCCACATCAAAAGTCATTGAGCAAACCAGGAGCAAATGTTTGTAACTTTACATTTCCTGGCTGTACTTTTTTGTTGTTGTTTTTTGCACCTCTTGCCAAACCCCCTAAACCACATACTTTATCTCCGGTGCTCCGGTTTCCTCCCACTGTCCAAAGACATCATGTTTGGGTTAATTGGTGACTCTAAGCAGTAGCTCTCCAGGACCAGAGTTGGTGACCCCTGCTCTAAATTGTCCGTAGGTCTGAGTGTGAGTGTGAGTGTGAGTTTGAATGGTTGTTGGTTTCTGTGTGTTGGCCCTGCGATGGACTGGCGACCTGTCCAGGGTGTACCCCGCCCTCGCCCAGTGTGAGCTGGGATTGGCTCCAGCAACCCCCGCGGCCTGAAAACGGAAAAGCGGTAGAAGATGAATGAACAAATCAAATAATGCTGCAATGGCTTAAGTTACAGAATTTTTCCTGTCTAGTTGAAGCCGTAGACTAAAAGTAGGTGCGCTTATAAATAAAATGTAGGTGCTATTAATGCAGCTGCTCCTGAGGAAACAAAATTTCTAAATCTATTACACCACTCCTCATAGCTCTGTGTTTTCTGTAGGAATATGATCTGTGGTAAAACTTTTCATTTTGGACATACGCTCATTACAGTAGTTAAGGAATCCTCAGCTTAAAAATGCAGATAGATTGATGTAATTGCAGAAATTATGCAAATGTGAATTTGGATGCTGTTAAAATTATGTCCAAAAAAGGGCGGGAAAAGCACAAAGGGAGAGAGAGTTGCAGACAGCTGCTCTGTAGGCTTCATTTAATGCTCCAAATGTTTAAAGAAGGCGGCAATATTCTCTGTTTTCCTCTTTATGTCTCTTTCCCACATCTGCTCATCTCTCCTGACTGAAGGACCAAAGGCCATCTTTCTCTCTCAGTCTCTCCATTTCTCTCTCATTTGCTGCCAGATGAAATGCATACATGCTCCAATGGTAAGATAGAGACATGAAACAACGAGCAGCTGCTGAGACAGATGGGTGGATGGAGAGAGGTGTTGAAGAAACAGCACTACAGACCAGGATATATTTTTAATAAATATGATCATGGATTATTAACAGATCCTCTCTCTAGGTTTGCCTCACACAGCAACGTAAACAGAAGTTAAATATTAAGCAGTACAGAGATTGAGAGACTTCAGTAAAGCTGGGGGAGTTATTCCATTTATTAATTTATTTCTCTGCTATGAATATTAAATGATGTGGTACGAAGAAGGATGGGTGACAGGAAAATAAACAGATACTTATCCACAGATGCACCCATCAAAACAATCACTAACACACACACATACGCACAACCAGTTATTGTAAATCTGATTTCTTCAGGGAGATCATTTCAGTATGGTGTTACTCAGGAATCAGCTAATCCTTGAAAGACTGATACCCCGAAAACTCCCGTCTTGAATCAGGGTGAAGGAAACAAACAAAACAAACCAAGAAATAAAATAATAATCTGATTTATGTGAGAGTTCTGAAAAACGATAGGGGATGCGTTTCTTTTAGAAGATGGTTAAAAATCTATTTTAGAATGATATAAATCTGAGTTACCCACTAACACTTCGTAAATCAGCGGCTCGTTTCCTCCTCCTCCTTTTCAGGTTCCTTTTTGTTCAGGAAAAAAAAATGTTTAGCATCTGTTGTCAAAGCCCTGATCTCGAAGACAGAAATTAGGATCAGAATTAAAACTTTCAAACATTTTTGGAACTGAGTGGGTTTTCAGCAGTGTCAGCACTCACTCATTCATCTCCTACTGCTTATCCATTTCCGGGTGGCAGGGGGTGCTGGAGCCAATCCCAGCTCACACTGGGCAAGGGTGGGGTACACCATGTACAGGTCGCCAGTCCATTGCAGGGTCAACACACAGAGACAGACAGAGACCAACAACCAATCACACTCACACTCAGACCTACGGACAATTTAGAGTCACCAATTAACCCAAACATGATGTCTTTGGACAGTGGGAGGAAACCGGAGCACCCGGAGGAAACCCACACAGGCACGGGGAGAACATGCAAACTCAGGCCTCAGGCCAGGAACCGAACCCGCAACGCTGCTATTGTGGGGGCAACAGTGCTAATCACTATGCCGCCTTGCTTCTCAGGCTCAGCACATTTAAAGTATAGATGATATCTTTGCCTCAGCTGAGAGTCACCATAATTGGTTTAAGGCTTTTAATTAGTTAGATAGATTAATTTGAGCTTGTTTATCTGAATTCTACTTTACTAATATGACAACGTCATAACAAGGTTGGTTCCTTCCGTGTGAAGTAAAGTTCCAGGTGTCAGGGGACTTGTTCATTTAGCTTATTTGTACGTATTTTTAGACACTTGACATTGGACTATTCTGGCAATCAGTGTGTTAAATTCAACAGTTTATTCCATTTTTTAATTCTAGTAACAGAAATGTTTATATATTTAAAGGTTTGAAATAGACACCTAATACAATAAATTATTAAGAGACACATTGTCACGTCTGGACATTCCGTTTGTCAATGCTGCCTTTCAATTTGTCTCCATTTGCCATTGCTCCATGTGATTTTGTTTATGTCTGTGTGTGTGTTTGTGTGTTCATGTGAACAGCTGCCCACCTCTGCCCCTGATTGGCTTACCATGAAATTTTACTGTACCTTAGCCAATCATCATCATCATCATCATAATTGGTTAGATTACCCGTTACTGAAAAAAATAATGCCTTTAGTATTGCTGTTTTTTAAGTGGCATTATTCCTATCACTGCTGACAGTGGTGTAGTAGAATAAATGATACGTTTCACACAGCTGCTTCTCAGAGTGCTCTTACCTTTCGTACTCTGCTCAGTGACTGCCTGTCACAACCTTTAAGGGAGTGTTATCTTCACTGGTTTGAGGACAATTACACTTCATTAACTCTGAAAGACAGTGTGTGAAATACAAGTAGCGCACCACTGAAATTTTTCTGACACAATAGCAAGGCATAAAAAAAAGTATCTGCCCATGTCCGATTTTGTCTTGGTTGAAAATTTTCTCTGGCTGAATGAAATTTCCCTTAATAAACCGCATGCTCCAGTGTTCACCTAGAGACTGTTTCAGGATAAAATGAGCGGGGCTGTCAACTCTCAGCTCGGCATTGCACACATTGAGTTTTCATGTGTGCTGGCTTGTGTGATGACTTTACTTGTATGCCTCAATATTCAGTTTCATATTTGAGTTACGCTGCGTTAATAAGAAGGTATCAGTCAAAACTTTGATAATTGTCAAGGTTAATTCTGCATGCACACATACACATGTGCCAAACAGCAAGAGATGTTGCAGACTAGAGATGGAAGATGTGGCCACAGAGATAACCTTGATAAAAACTGCTTTCACAGGCAGAAATCTGTCTGTCCTGATACTTACAAGTGTGTTGTGGTGGGGTTGGGGGTGAGATTTTTTTTTTTTTTTACACACACATGCTTCCAGATGTGTAAAAACATGATTGCGAAGGAGGATGGCGGATATTGCTGCTATATCTGCTTATCCAATTTTTTTTTGTATTCCTCCATCCCTCCACACCTTTTTCTCCCCCTCCCCTCCTACACTTCTGAGCACCGGCTTCTGCAACTTGTTTTGTTTTAGCTTCAAGGGCTGCATTAATTTGCTATCTGTGCTATGAACTGTATACAATCTCTTCCACCCTGGCTTAAATAATTTATCTCATCTTGAAGCGTGTACTGCAAATTATGCTCATTTTGATACCAATATCAAAGGAAGCGTAATATGTTGTGTTGCGCAACCTATCAAGCCTGACACTGATAAGAGATCTGTGGATGGAAGGGGAAAAACATTTTTTTTTTTTTTTTTTTTTTTTTTTTGCTGTGCATGCGTAAAAATGTTTATTTTCTTATATGTCTGTGTGTGTGTGTGTGCGTGTGCACATTGGTGAAAAGCAACTAAATTGTTGCTTTAACAGAAATAGACGGATGTTCATGTTTACATTGACACAATAATAACAACCTCAGGCTGTCAACAACTTACTTCTTTCCCTTCCTTTCTCTTTCTCACCCATTTTTTTTGTTTCCCTCAGACACAGCATATGTTCGCGTTTTCATTAGTGACGTCAATGATAACAAGCCGGCATTTGCACAGACGTCCTATGAAGTTGATGTGGATGAGGATGCTGACATAGGCTTTGCCATTCTGACTGTCAGTGCCAATGATGGGGATGAAGGTAAGTGGTATGAATGAGTACACGTGTATAGAGGAAACACATTTATTCAGGCACTTAAGTTCTTCTACTTTCCCTCACTCGAGAAATTTTCAATTTTTGCTTCTCTGCTTGTGTCAGACCCCCTTGTACTTTGAAGGAATAACTGGTTTACACTACAAAACATGTTATGAAGTAATGAAAAATGAAGCAATATGTGAGTTTTAAACAGACACAGCAGAAAAGCCATAAAAAAAAAAAAACAACTTTTCAATGGGCAAAGAAAGAAGCTCTCAAGTGTTCCAATGTGTGCCTTCACATTTCATGTTTTGACATCTGAAACAACTATTAGTCATCTTCTTACTATAAAGATGTTGCATCGATGAAGACACACACTGCACCTGGGATTTAACCATGGTGTTTTTGCTGTGATAACGTTACCAGGTTGTTTTTGACCTAAATTTCATCAGTCTTCAGGATGTATACAGTAGTATGCCACATGTTTCCACATGGGTGCAGCATTAAAAGATCAGTATAATAATTGTGGGCACTTAAAGTGGGCACTTTTTGTGTCTATTCCTTAGTGGAAGAACTAGGAACAACCTAAATAAAATTGATAATCCTGGCTTTTTTCTATTCAGAATCAGTCTAACTGGTTGACTTTCCCAGGGCACCTTTAGGTGTTAATTCAGGTTATTAGGCTGATTCTCCAAATTTGGAGTGCTCTCAAATATGCTGCGGGTAAAACACTGACGACAGAAGTACCTCATATAACTTCATGCCAAATTACCTGAACTATCGCTTCAGCAAAGTATTAATTAAGAGACCTGCTGCAAAGATTTATAGTCGTGGACAAAAGCTTTAGAGCATGCGTTTTATTGAAATTTAATTAGTTCAAGGTCAATTAGTTGAATTACCTTTAATTGAACAAGTGAGTGAGGCAAGTGGTGACCGGCCTGAGTAAAAGAACAACAACCAAAAAAAAAAAGCTACCAAAAACTAAAACATCTGATAAAATTTAATCCTTAAATAATAGGGATAAAGAAATTGTTTAACGCCCACTTTCCAGAATAAATGAAGCCTTGAAATAAAGCAGTTTCTGCAGTCGTACTAAGTAAGTTGTAAGTTGCACTATATGTTGCTGCCAGATTGTGAGATAAAGGGCGGTAACAAAGACAGGCAGACAGACTGGTTGGTCAGGGATTCACCCACCAGCAAAATAATGACCCAAAACATCAGAAAAATAGAACCAGACAAGATGGAGGGGGAACAAAGTCTCCAGACTTAAACCCTACAGAGCTGGTCTGGACAGAAGATGAAATCAAAACAAAGTACAAGTATACCACATTTGTAGCAGTCTCTGCAACAGAGATGGAACATACTCAACAATTCAATATTTATTTCACTTGTAAGACAGAAGGCATTGTTTGGGTGACTCAAAAAGCTGTGGTTCAACAAGAGGATGCAATGATTTCTTTGTTAGGTAAAAATGATCAAATAGGAATTTTTTTCCCTTCTATGATTAAAAAATCAGATCGTATTAAATCATATAACTGGAAAAACTGAGGTGTCCTAAAACTCTAGAGCAGCAGTTTAGGCTTATGGTGGAGCACTCAGCTGTCATAGCCCGAGGTAAAATCAGCTCATGACAGCAAAGACAAGGCGATTATTACTTTGAGGGATGACAAGCCTCTCTCCATCTTTCAACACCTTACATCTTACATTGTTATAAGGCCTGCGCTGTTATGGTCACTATTCTGGTCGAAAAAAGGGTTTGGTAGCTATACATATTGTATTCAAACCAAATGAAATACTGACAGCATAAGAGAGTGTGATTGCTGTTCATTTTGCCACCAGAACAGAGTTATGACTCATGTTTGAGATAAAGAAACACAAGAAACTGACTATTGCAAAAGCCAACTGTGAAATTAGAAAACAAAGTCATTTGTCCTACTTTTTGGATACAGTGGGGAGAAACATTAACAAGTTCAAATACATGTATATAAAACCACTTTCATATTGTGCTGTGGATAAATGCACTCATTACACTTAATGTCACTAATGTAAAACACTCTTCTTGTTAGCACCGACGTCTAAGAGAAACGTTTTTCACTTTTAACCCCAAGATGCTCAGTTTTTCAGCACAACTAGCTACTGTCCAGTGTTCCTGCCCCAGATGGCAGTGAGTTATTGAGTGATTGGTCACCCTTGTGTTGGCTCATTGCTCTTTAAAAAGGATGTGATGCAAAAATCATTGTTATGCAATCAGGGGGCTCAGGTCCGCAACGGTGTCTTTATTGGTAGACCCTGAAATAGCATTGTGGTAGCTCCAACACTTGTCTTTCTCAGTATTCCACAACATATTTGAAATGGTATAGCTTTCCCAGCACTAAGTGCCTTTCTATTCAAATGTAATGAAAGCTTGTTGCAGTAAACAGCCGGTGGCGCTAATTTCCCAGTTGGGTGCAGCAATGGGTGGTGACTTTTATAGATTACAGGCAAAAAGAGCCAAACGTCTAACTGCCACCTCCCTCTAAAAACCATCTCATTATGCGATTCAGCTGTGCTACACCAACAAGAAAAACAAGGACCAAAAGAAACAAACTCTTTCGTGACGGGCGGGAGCATCAAATGTCTCTTAAAGTCAGGTCCCGCCCTGTGTCATGACTTTGAGGACAGGAGAGACAACTCTCATCATGAGCCATGTCAAAGTCTCTCTCCTGCATCTTGCTGCCTGGACATCTTTCCATTCCTAGCTTTTTTTCCTCTCTGCAGTGGGTGTTAAAGTCTAATACATACATTCTGTACATCAAATTCATTTTAAAATATATACCATGAATTTGCCATTGTTGCAGTATTTTGAGATTTGTTTCAAATCATCAGTGTGTCGACTGTATTTTAACTGAGACAATGCAAATAAAATAGGTTTGGGAAATATATCCAGTTGTATATAGTCTATCAGTTTTAATTTCTTAGTTTATTACTTGATTGAAGAAGGAGAAATGTGTGTCTGTGTGTGGGTGGTATAAGAAGACATATAGGCTTTCAATAGATTGCAGGACCTCTATGCTTTCTTCATGTGGCTTGTGGTGATTGGCTTTTATGAGTCAGTGTTTCAGCCACTCACTCTGTTGCAGGCTATTTAGTACCAAAGCAGACCTAAAATTCTGAAAGCAAGTACAGTTTTAGTGGTGATTCTGCAGCAGCCATTTATATGAAAAATCCCCAAGATACTTATTTGTTCTTACAAAAAATAAATAAATAAATACAATAAAACGCATGACTGTAAGTGCTGCTAATTTGATTTGTAGTTGCTACTTTGTACATTCAAGTTTGATCGAAGGGCACATCCGGGGTTTGTTATATGCCTATTGCGTTTTACTTGTGAAATTTATCCCAAATGTGAATGTTAGCATGGAGTTAAAAAGGGGTACCATCACCTTGAGCTGTCATTATCATCCAAACCTTATAAATTCCACCCAGGCAGAGATTTGGCATGGAGATCAGGCATTTACTGTTGCCAGTGTTTTTATTCAAAAATGAAATGTGCTCGAAAGATGTTTGGTAATATGTGTATTTGAGAGTCAGCACCCGTCAATATTCTGTCTTGTAAAGGGCTCATTATCTCTGCAGAATTTGTCCAAATGACCCTGGAAAAAGAAATTTTAGATTTCAGCTCACCACACTTTGCCTCTGGTTAATATAATTAAGTATTGACACTCAGCACTGATATGAGCTCATGATAGATCTTGAACCACAATGCGTCCGTGGCCTCAGTGTTTGTGTCATACTCTCTCTCACACACACACACACACACACACACGTCTCTTTTCTATACCCCTGAAGGAAAGTAAATCAAAGTACTGAGGAGAGGGAGATTGAGGCTGGCTTTGTGTATGTAAAGATGAAGAGAAAGGGGGAGGGCTACTGAGAAGAGAAGACATAAAATATCCGTGTTATCCAGTATTTATTATTGCAGAGTGCAGAGTCCTGCTGTGCGCATCACATTGCACTGTGATAAATAACCCTCAACGGCTACACATATGCACATAAGATCACAGGACGTCACATACTTGCTTACTAAGGTGTGTCGGCAAATGAGGAGAGGTTATTGCCACCAACTGGGAGTGATGGTGAAAGCAGTAATGTGTGTATCTCCGTGCATTTGATTTTCTTTCTTGTGGATTAAGTTGGTGGAGGAAGAGAAGCACAAGTCATTTTTGGATGTTGCTGCCTGTACTGCGTATATATTACAGCTAATATTGTTAGCATATACAGGATAACGAGCAGTATAAATTTACTGCTCATTTCTCGTCCATGTAATGTCTGAGTATAAACCATTAGAAACCTAATTAGAGGATGTAGTTGTAGACTGCTTTGAGTGCCAAATCTGAGGCCACTTTCTGCAGACGCATTATTGGCTGGACTGAAACCAAAGATTTGAAAGGCCTGATTTGGAAAAAAAAAATCAAATTGTCTCAGCATATGTCCTCTGTATATTATCGTAGTTGTTTGTTTCATCATGCTGTTGATTATACGCCACTAACAAGCCCCACCTTAATAAATACCCCAATTCTTTCAGCTGGAAAGGTGGCTCTGAACGCTTTTGAGCAAGTGTCAACACACTATGACTTGACCAAGTGGTTTGTGAACTTTTAAGCCTTCAATTTGTAATTTGGCTGTCAGCCATCATGTTGTTGTTTTTTTCTTTTCTTTTCTTTTGAAAAAACCATAAGTGGAAGAGGAGGATGGGCTAGAACTGACCAGGTCTGCACTCTTTTCCTGATTGTCAGTCAGGTCACTGTGCCCGCACATTTTCTCTTTGGTCCATTTTCCTTTAAATGGGACCATCATTTAGAAAAATGAGCATCACCTTGTGTTGTGGACTTGAAATTAGAGACTGAGATTATAAACGTATTAGGAAAATGTAAATCAAGTGAGAAGAAGGGCCATTTTCACATAGACTTCAATACAATCTTTCTTTGTCTCTGATCATAATTATATACAGTAGGGGGAAGGTTTAAGTCAGCATTTAGACCCTGAGTTGGTCTTTGTTTTGTAACTAATGTTTTTACAGAGAGCAGAAGCCACAGAAACATCCAGTTTTATCCGGTAATTGTATTAAAACACTGAGTCCTGCCACAGAGCCTGAGTATGTCCAGTTTGTCTTTTAACTGATTCCCAAAGACTGTTTAAACTGTGCTGCTCCTTCATAGTGATTTCCTTTTTTTTAGGCCCTCCTTCATGCTAACTCTCCAGATGTCACTTGACATAACATGGTAAGATTTTATATATGGATAGTTATAATATATTATGCAAAATAAGTGATTGTGTGAATATTCACCACTTTCAATTTGGCCTTTAATCGAATCACCTTTGGGTGCAATAATTCATTTTAGATAGGTTTCAGTCAGGCTTGCACATATGGATACTGCAATTTTCAACCAGTCGTTGATTTGCTGGAAAATAAATCTGAAGCCAAGTCGTATTTCCCATGCAGACTGAATTAGTCCTCCAGGATTTTACCCTCTACCTTTACAAGCCCTCCAGGGCCTGTTGCCGAGAACGTCCCCACGGCCTGATGCTGCCACGTCCATGCTTCACAGTAGAGATGGCATGTTTGTGGACATGCGCAGGGTTCAGTCTTCTTCCTGTTGACCTTGTAGCCTCCTGCGTGGGTTTGGGTGAACTGTAGCCAAGATTTCATATGATCTTTCTTCAACAGTGGCCTTCTCTTTGCCACTCTCCCATAAAGCACTGACTGGTGAAAAACCCAGGCAATGGTTGCTGTATGCAGTTTCTCCCATTTCAGTATAGACACTTAGTTTGTGAGGCTTACACACACCGTACTCATTTCTTAATGATGGATTTAATTGAGCACCAGGGGATGTTCTGTGATTTGGAAAAAAAAGTTTTGTATCCATCCCCGACTGGTACGTTTCAAAAACCTTTTCTCTGAGTTGCTTGGAGTGTTCTTTTGTCTTCATGGTGTAATTGTAGCCAGGAATACTGATTAAGCAGTGACTGTACCCTCCCATCACATGTCTTTATGCTACACGATCACTTAAAATACATTCACCGTGTTCACTAGCTGAGAGATCACTAGCACCACTCCACTGGACCTCTGTTGAATTAGTTCAGTTACTTTAAAAGGGTTTATTTGTCATTAATCCATATTACATATTATTTTTTCCTTTGACATAAAAAATATTTTTGTAAATTCTTGTCGAAAGATTCAAAAATTGACCATGATTCCATTTAAAAATGTAATGAAAAGGAAAAACATCAAGGAGGTGAACACTTTAAAAGCACTTTATTCGACAAAAACGTCAACAGTAGAGCGTCAGTGTCGTCTGCTCGTTGGATTATCCACATACTTATCTGAATGTGAAGTTCAATTATGACACACAGTTCACATTCAGCTGGTTTGTTATTTACACATTGTATTGTGGTGAAAGGGTTTTATATTTGAATACATATGGCCAAAGGCAGTTAGCATCTATTACAGGCTGGTGAGTGTGATTATAGTTGGAGCAAGTACAAAAGATCTTTTTCCAAACTATAAAGTGAATAAAATGGTTGGTGTCCTTGCTGGAAATTATGTCTGCCAGTTTGTGTGTGTATGTGGGTCTTTCCTTCCCTCTTCTCTTGTCAGTACACTCCAGTTTCTGTAAAGCATAGTACCTAGGGAGATGAAAAGAGTTCAGAAATTGGCCCACTTGGGGGAAACAACATTAATTTTCTCTCAGCTTGTTTGTGGATTTTAACTATTGTTTTATTCCCTGTTCATTTTCTTTCGTCCTTTGAATTTCAGTAGTTTTCTAAATACTTTAGTAACCGAGACAAAACAAAAGTGAATGAGAGCAAGGCAAAAGATGAAATGCAATAGCTTATAACCCCCTAATGTCTCATTTTAAATGCCAGTAGACAAATGGGAAAAAACTATCTGGATTAGGTCAATTTTTCCTCTCCTTCCTTCACTTTCATCTTGCTAATAAGCTGTGGATCTCATCTCGTCTTCAGAGGTTTCTCTTTTCTGTTTTATAATAACATGAGGGGTGGTGGTGGATGCACTGGTGGTTGGAGATGCGGGCTGTGGCTTTAACAGTAATTACGTTGAAGGGGAACATTTTGTTGATCAGGATCTAATGGACTTTATTAAAAACACTTTGCAGAGCATAAAAAAGGATTATTAGTTGAGGTAGGGAGAGAGAACTTTGGAAACAAAGGAGGTGGGACTTCACAGGAACATGATTATAGATTGCTTTGAACAATGGGGTATTCATTATTCAGTGAAGGATTACTATATTTATATTGTGCTTTAACATTCTTGATAATTTACAGACTTTGGAGAGAGGGTATACCATGTGTTTTGTTAAAGAGCCTTATTGAGGTCGGCCCTTCCCCACACGCAAAAAATCTATATAAACACAGCTGAACTGAATTCTGTCGGCTTTCCTCTGTTAATAGCTTCACCTTCGCTGTGCCGCCTGAATCTGCAATGAGAAATGGTTGAACATAATCACTTCTATGGCTTCTATTCTTGGCTGCATAATATGGCTTCTTCAAGACTTTTTGACACAACCTAGAAATGGCATGTTTATGAAAGACTGACATTATTCATCTCAAATTCAAATAAGAGCTCTGTGCTGTTCCCTTGACAAGCCTTCAAATTAAAACTATACAAAGTTAAGCTTTTATAATTTATACTGATATGCTATAAATTAAACGGTCACAAGCTTAAGATCACAGGGCCCTGAGGGAACCCAATGTGAAATCCTTTGGTTATGGCCTTACTTTTATGAAAACACTAAGTCCATGTGCTGACTCCTCCCAGGATCTGAGCAGCTGCACTTTTTTTTTTAGAAAAAGTAATTTCTTTCTATTTTTCTGAACATAAATCTTAACTAGATTCAATGCTTTGCTCAAGTGTTCTGGCTTTGAACACACTTTAAAAATCTACTTAAACCCCATTATCATCAGCCTTTAATGGGAAAAAACAATTTTATTCAAAATCTGCTTCAGTAGTAGGAGACACTGATATTTGGACTGAGCATTCTTGATACATTTGAATCCCTCATTCTTTTAGTTTTTTGTTTTGTTTTTTTTTTCTCATCCAAATGATTCATAATCTCTTAAATTCTTAAATTTGCTATGAAAGACGATCATTGGTTTTAGATAGATAACTTAGAGAATAGATTGTGTATAACATGTTTGACAAACCAAGGTGTGTGTCTGTGTGTGTGTGTGTAAGGTGTGTAATTTTGGGTTCTTGTTTTCAGGTGAACAGCAGTATCAAACTAACGTGTATTTGGTTTGTGTTTTGGTGTGTTGAATGTCACCTGTTTTATCCATAGCAGTAAATTGGGAGCTTTTTGTATTTCCATAGAAACCTTCAACTTTGATATGCTTCAGATTTTAATCTGCTACCTGATAAAATAGAGAGTTTACATGCTAATTAGCGGATCACTCATTTTTCGCTGCAAACGATTTCAGCCGTTGCCTCGATGTCTTTTTTCTGTTCTATTTAAGTAACATTATCAAACTGAATAGCAATAGTGAGGTTTTTTTTTTTCTTCTAAACCTAAGGCACAGACATCACTTGCCATACAATTTATAGTTGTTATAATTCCTGCGCATAGCTCTGAAATATCAGACTGTTACCTGCTCATAAATGCCCAGTCATTAAGATGCTGTTCTATTTCTGCAGGTACAATAATCGCTTTTGTAAAGTCAGACATTAATTAAAGTGCTCTGTTTCCAGTCTGCCAGCTAAAACAACCGGACGCTGTGTGAACTGGATGATTGGCAGGTACACATGCCACAGGAACTAAAAGGGCTCTTCCAAATGATAACTCACGCGTGCTTCTTATTTCTTTTTTTTTTCAGCGCAGCTCCCAAAAGGAGTCACTTCAGTCCTTGTCTGCACTGTTAAGTACCTGAGGTTCATTTGTACACAATGTCATTCTGATTTGCAGGTGGAAATGCTAAGCTGCGCTACCAGATCACTTCAGGGAACACAGGAGGGGTGTTTGATGTAGAACCAGAAGTGGGCACTATCTTTATTGCTCAGACTCTAGACTATGAACAGAACAAAAGGTAGGAACACACTCCAGGGAAAAATCCTTTCATCCTTTTTTTTTTAAGTTGTGTTTTTCCCCCCCTTTGTTTGGCAAAATATATGCTACAGCTTTAAACTTCACTTCTGACACTTTGAATCACACCTCTGGTAGTTTAAGTGTTTTTACAAAGCATCTGGACCGTTGTTTAATGTTGCGAATGCCTCTGACAATGCTGAAACTTCCACTCAGGTACAAACTTCATGTCCTGGCTTCAGATGGGAAGTGGGAAGATTACACAACAGTGACGGTAAACGTGGTTAACAAGAACGATGAGGCTCCGGTGTTCACTGCCAATGAGTACTACGGCAGTGTAACAGAGGAGCTGGATGGATCACCGGTATTTGTGCTCCAGGTACGCCCCAGTCATTCAGCTGTATAATGGAGCGTGTGAAAGTTTTTCTTTTTGCAATCTTCAGCTACTTACAGTAGCATTTTATTTGTGTTAAAAGCACACACACACTGGACTTGCATGTTAAAAATATGGAGGGTCAGTGGACACAAATGAGGACGCTGACTGATTGTGTGATGCATCAGTTTGAGCCTCAATCTTTATGAATATCATCCACCAATAAAATGCATATTTAAGGCCTTTTTGAAGGCTTTTTGTTAAAGTGAGTCAGAAAAGTTGACCCAAGACTCATAGAGCCAATCTAAACATAATGAGATGTCTACCTACAACAAGAATGGAATTCATTCCAATATGTCTAATAGCTTTTGCTAAGATTGATGATGAGGTTGTTTCCTTTATTTTACCATGAAGTCCCATTGAAATAAATAATGACCAAGGTTACAACCATACAAACAAACAACCTATTAAAATTGAGGCACAGTTTGTGTCTCAAGTCTGAGTCTGTTGAATCTACCTGATTCCAAATGTATGTGTTATGTAATTACCGGTTATATGTTGCTAAATTAAATAGAATTGAATGAATTCTTCACTATTTGAATTTTTCCTCATTCTTCTGTTAAGGTTTCATTTTTGAAAACTGATCTCAGTTACTATCCCTTATTTATTGTTCCATTGCCAGATCACTTGGGCTTTAACCTTGAAGCTACGGTTGTGTTCAAAATAATAGCAATGTCTTTAAAAACGTGAGTAAAGCTCAAAATCCTTATAATAATTTTTATTTCCATGCATTGGGAACACTGCACATTATATTTTAAATCAAAACATGAAGAAAAATGTCTAAATTTTTTGATTACAGAAAGTGAAGACTATTGGGCTGTTCAAAAAAAATAGCAGGGTCTGCATTTTTCTTTACAAACTCAAATATTTTTGAATCACTAAACTACTATGTATAACCAGTGTTTCTAAGAACTGCTTCACATCTGTGTTGCATGGAGTAGACCAACTTCTGGCACGTGTGAACAGGTATTCGAGCCCAGGATGATTTGACAACATTCCACAATTCCTCTGCATTTCTTGGTTTTGCCTAGGAAACAGCATTTTTGATGTCATCCCACAAGTTCTCTATGGGATTAAGGTCCGGGTATTGGGCTGGCCATTCCATAACTTTAATTTTGTTGGTCTGGAACCAAGATGCTGCTCGCTTACTGGTGTGTTTGGGGTCGTTGTCTTGTTGAAACACCCATTTCAAGGGCATTTCCTCTTCAGCATAAGGCAACATGACCTTCAATAATTTTGATATATCCAAACTGATCCATGATCCCTGGTATGTGATAAATAGGTCCGACACCATAGTAAGAGAAACATCCCCATATCATGATGCACCACCATGCTTCACTGTCTTCAGAGTGTACTGTGGCTTGAACTCAGTGTTTGGGGCTCGTCTGACAAACTGTCTGCAGCCCTTGGACCTAAAAAGAAAATTTTACTTTCATCAGTCCACAAAATGTTTCTCCATTGCTGTTTAGGCCAGTTGATGTGTTCTTTGGCAAATTGTATCCTCTTCAGCACATGTCTTTTTTTTAACAGTGGGGCTTTGCGGGGGCTTCTTGCCAGTAGATTAGCCTCACATGGGCGTCTTCTAATTGTCACAGTACTCACCGGTAACTCCAGACCGTCTTTGATCACCCTGGAGCTGATCATTGGCTGAGTCTTTGCCATTCTGGCTATTTTTTTTATCCATTTGAATGGTAGTCTTCCGTTTTCTTCCACGTCTGTCTGGTTTTGCTTTCCATTTTAAAGCCTTGGAGATCATTTTAGCTGAGCAGCCTATATTTTCTGCACTTCTTTATATGTTTTCCCCTCTCCAATCGACGTTTTAATCAAAGTATGCTGTTGTTCTGAACCATGTCTGGAACAACCCATTTTTCTCCAGTTTTCTGAGAGAAATGCATGTACAACATGTGCTGGCTTCATCCTTAAATAAGGGCCACCTGATTGACACCTGTTTTTTCACAGAATGAATGACCTCACAAATTGAACTCCATTATTTTGAACATGCCCCTTTCAATTAATTATTCCATTTCACAGACTCAGGAGCATGCACATCATGAATGTTGAGTCTGTTGGTTTCCCATGACTCTACTACACCTGCTGGTAAATTATTTGCCATGTGGCAATATAATTTCTACCAAAAACAATTATTGATCTGGTTAGTCATGTTGGACTGCTATTATTTTGAACACAACTGTATGTCCTGTGTAAATTATAATTCTGGTGAATAGAGCGGAATTTTAAACTTGTGTGAAGTCATCACACTTGTGTACGTCTAGTTTAGCTCAGTTTGAGCTTAATAACACACAATATTTCCACTGCCTTTCCCAATTATATGAGACTAAGTACAGTTTGGTCTGAAAGTTATTCATGGTAAGCCTCTCTTTCCTCTCTACATATATCAGAGCACATTTCCTACCCTTTAAGGAAGTACAGTTAATTTTGGCTCTACATCAAACTGCAATTACTGTGCTAAATTGAAACATCTTTGGCCTGCCCCGGGTATAATTGCTGATGTGTTGAGGATGAATATAAAAGAACAGACAGAAGAAGAGGAGCAAAGGAGGTGTGGATTTAGGTGGAGATGGAGGTTGGATATTTGCCAGAGTTACCTGTTGAAGAGTTTAGAACTGCACAGAGGAGTTGGGAAATATTTCGAGTTACAGTGTATTGCAAGGAGAGCAGCATTTCAATAATTAAAAAGAAAAACTTGGTATTGACGCTCCGTCTCTGTCTCTCTGTGTCTTTGATGTTGTAGGTAACAGCCTCTGACCCAGATAAGGATGCCGACCAGGAGGCCTTACGTTACTCCCTCCACGGCCAGGGTGCAGAGAGTGAGTTCATAATTGATGAGGTCACTGGCAAGATCTATGCCCAGCGGACCTTGGACCGTGAGGAGCGTGCGGTGTGGCGTTTTGTCGTCCTGGCTACAGACGAAGGTGGCGAAGGTCTGACAGGCTTCACAGACGTCATCATCAATGTGTGGGATATCAATGACAACGCCCCTGTCTTTACCTGCGCCCCCAGCTGCCACGGTGATGTGGCAGAGAACTCTGTAGTGGGGACGTCCGTGATGGAGATGACAGCCACCGATCTAGATGACTCAGCTGTTGGGCAGAACGCCGTGCTCTCTTACAGGATCGTGGGTAGCTTGGATGCCACTACCATCGATCTCGAAGGAGTGCCGACTTTCTCAGAAATGTTCACTATTAACCCCACCACAGGGACAATCACCGTCGCCATGGGAGGGCTGGACAGAGAGCAGGTTGAGTCCTACCTCTTGGTCGTGGAAGCCAGAGACGGGGGAGGGATGACGGGCACTGGAACCGCTACCATTCAGATCAAAGACACGAATGACCACGCTCCCAGGTTCATTGATCACTCCTGCCTGGCACGGATCTCTGAGAATGCAGAGCCCAATGCAGAGGTGGGTGGGGGCCTCAATGATGATCAGGCACTGATTTATATTTTTGGTCTATAAAAAGCAATTTTTCTCCTTTTTCTCATCAAAAAAGTCTTATGAAACTTGCAAATGTGAACACAGCATCCAGTCCTAGATTAAGAAATACTTCAAAATCTAATATATCCCAAAAAATGTCATTGTGGGGTTTCTTAGATTCACTATATTTCATGAGATTTTAAAGAATATTGAGAGCTAACTCAAAAGCATCTGCACACATGAGAATGTGAATTGACTGAATAAGTCTGTTTTCCAAATATTAAAGAAACATTTGTGTGCTATGACCAGCACATACAGGTCACTGTGGCCAATTATTTTTATTTCATATTTTATTTCAACTGTTTTGTTTTTCTTTTTTCTTTCCAATATTGCCGTAGAATATACCGTAAAAGAAAAAAACTGCTGGTTTTCTGCTTCATTATTGCCCAACTGTGGCTGAATTTATTTATTTAAATGAAGGTTAAAACTATTAATCATTTGACTAAAACAACCTGCATCATGAAAATCGTGATGATGATGCCTTGGTTAGAGTAATTTTGCTTCTCACTTTTTCACCATGGCATGGGAGCCCAACTGTGCAGCCGTTATTCCCTTTTGATTCAGTCCCCTGCGGTCTTGTAATAAAACATAGTGTGTGTGTATATATATATGAAATATAAGCCTTCTCAAGCTGCAGTGACGTAGTTATTTTAGTTTTTGAAAATGGTCTAGTTTCAGTCACAATGTGACTGTATTATATATGAAATCAATAATCTGACCTCAAACTACCATCTAAGTTAAATTTTTGACCATCTCAAGGCTTTGTGTTTTTAGGAGATTTTAGAGCCAAGAGTGGTCCAACACCATAGACCAGTCTACAAGAGCTTAATAGAAATGAATATTCATCATGTAACTAATTGTTTGTAATTTTTGTCCAATTTATGGAATGATTACAGAATTTAGTTAAATCTGTGGTGCGATATTCTCCTAATAAAACTTGTTTCAAACTCTGCTACTGTGCCAACAAATGGAGATTTGAATAAAAGCATTAAAACTGAAGAGGCCAACATCCTCATCCCCACTTAGAAAGAGGTACGAGACACTTTGTTCACATGATGCTCTGCTTGTTCTAAGGTATTGGAGCTTGTTGCTGAAGACAGAGATACGGGAGAAAATGCCCAGCTCACCTTCAGCGTCTTGTCTGGAGACCAAGAGCAAAAGTTCTACATGGTCAGTCACAAGCAGGAACAGCGTGGAACCCTGAGGCTTAAGAAACGTCTGGACTATGAGCGACACAGTGAGCACAGGTTCAACCTCACACTGAAGGTACATGGCCAACCAGATAGCTTTGTACTTGTATTCAGCTTCCATATCTCTAGTTTCATTCCTGTCAAAAATACCTTACCATAAAGAATGAAGCACGTGTGAAGAGGATGTAGAAAAATAAAGAATGACAGTAGCCAGAGGATGAATGATGCTGTGGTGGCTGCTGTTGAAGTGTTAAAAGTATGAAATGGAAGTTTAGTAGACGACGTTTTTTTCATAGCCCATAAAACCCTGAAAGCAGCCTGTCAACCATTCAGTCAAAAGTGAAGATAAAGAGAGTTAAGGAGAAAAGAGATGAAGAAGACAAGGAAAGTTCTATAAAGTCAATTAATCACAAAGTGTTGTACCTCAGTTAAAGTAAATTGAATAGTTATATGGAAAATCAGCTATACACATACAAGCACAACATAAATATGGCTTGTGTGCTGTTGCTTTAGAACCAAAGATAACTGCTGCTTTGGTAAATTGTGTTTAACTCCTGTTTGGACAGAAATTGCAATCTATTCCAATCCAAATATGGTACCTGGGCGCACCCATCAGGGTACAGGGTACTGGGTGCCTTGGAAACTACAGACCAGCTTTACTGTGATACATTGAAATCTTGTCACTACTGTTGTTGTGCCACATGTGAAACTGAATGTGGATCCCCATTCAGGTTGAAGACCTGGACTTTTCCAGCTTCCTGCACTGTGTGGTGGAGGTGGAGGACTACAATGACCACGCTCCTGTCTTCATTCCACACTTCCTCTCTCTTGCCCCATTATCCGAGGACATCGCCGTGGAAACCAGCGTGGCCCGCTTGGTGGCCAGTGACTCTGATTCAGGTCAGAACCGTGACATCACCTACAGCCTTTTGGAGGACTCAGATCCCGAGGGTCTGTTCACCATCGACCAGTCCGGGGTGCTCTCTGTGGCCAAGTCTCTCGATCGCGAGAAGGTACCACAGCATCACTTGGTTGTCATAGCAACCGATCACGGCATCCCACCGCTAACAGGCAGCGCCACGGTCCAGTTGTCTCTGTTGGATGTGAACGATAATGGGCCAGAGTTTGAGGCAGCGTACTCTCCAGTCATATTTGAGAATGTGGCTGGACCGCAGGTAGGCTTGATTTGATCTGTGCTCAGCATGACGCTGAGTGATATGAACGCAATTAATCTGTAAAAATAAGTAACTTCAGCTAAGGAGAATTATTCCTCAATGGTGGCATTGAAAAAATTCAACCCCAGCAAGGCACAGTGCATCATTCTCTCCCTCCCTGTTTAGGTAGTAAGGTTGAACCAAACATCGACCCTCCTCCGGGCCATGGACCGGGACTCTCCCGAGAATGGTCCGCCTTTTCACTTCACCATCCCCTCCGATTATCGATACAGCAACGACTTCTACCTCCAGGACAACCTAAACGGCACTGCGACGCTCACGGCACTGAGAATGTTCGACCGTGAGAGGCAGAAAGAGTTCCTCATCCCTGTTATTATGAGCGACAGTGGTCGGCCAGCCAAAACAGTGACCAGCACCCTCACAGTGACCATCGGTGACCAAAATGATCACGCACACGGGGCAGGGGAGAAGAAAATTTTCATCAATAGTCATCGAGGTGAGAAAGAATGGAGATCTGCTTCTGTATATCCACAAAAACAGAAATATGCATTGAAATTATTTTGATCAGAATTATAGATGCACTTTATAAATCTCACTTATTGAAAAACTGAGTGCCCTTCAACAATTATCCATAAATAGATAAGACACACAATAAATGATAAGGATACAATATTAATACTGCTAAATTAACAACGAACACCAAAACACAGCTCAGTTTGTGAATTGTCAAATTCAATGAATGAATTTGTTCTTTGCAAAGTTGGCCGTTTATGTTAAATTTCATGTCTCGTCTTTATTTCACATTTTCACTGTATCAGTCTGTCTCATCTTCTGTCTTCATTCTGCTGAAGGGAAATGATTAAATTTGAAATAAGCCTCAGAACGTGCACAAACACACTTACACAGAGCTATACATACAGATCGGCAACGACCAAGTTAAGTTAGCTTTAATGCATCTGTGACATACAGACAGTTTCTATATCTGCACAGAGCTAATGGCCAAAACTGTCAACTAATAAACGGATGTGTTGTCTGTCATTAGGCCGCATGCCAACAACGGTGCTTGGAAAGGTCTACTCTCCTGATCCTGACGACTGGGACAACAAGACATATGTCTTTGAAGGACACGTACCAAGGTAAAGAATGTGGCTCTTCATCAGCCGTTAATGCTGGGTGCTTCAGACCCAGATTTTAGACCTTATAAAAAGAAAGCTGCAGCGTGAAACAGACTTAGTCTATAAATAACCTGAAAATAAAAATGCATAAATGCCATTGTCTGCATCAGTGTTGTCATTTGGTCTGATTGCAAGAGATGTTAAATATCCTGGTGTACTTAAATCATATGAATTGATGTTAATTAAGGTTATTTGTCAGTGAATCTATACACATTGTGTATAAACTCTATCCTTTGTTATACTGGAGTTTGAATGTGCATTTTTTTCCTGTAAAAACAACAAACTTTAATCGTGTTTTGTTTTTTTGTTTTTTTTTTCTCCCTTAAAAATAATTTGTTTTTTTATAATCTCCCAGATAGTTTCAGTCAGCAGCGTAGGTGATGGTGCAAACAGGGAGTCAAAAGTTAGAATTCAATAATACGTTTTCATGTGCTGTTCTTTGTTTGCACTCACAGAGAGTTTGAAAACTCAAAATGTCTCAAAAGTCTGCAGCTTATTGTTTGCCAACTGTTTGATGACAGCTGGTGTATCTTTACTACACGGAGATGTATACATTCTGTGAAGTTAACCCTGTAACAAGTGAGCCATCTTATGTCCTCCAGCTCATCTTGTGTCACAAGGTGTCTGCATCATTTTCCTGTGGCTCCTTTAGTGTTATAAATAATGCAAGGCAAGCGAACAGCCAGATAGTTGTTGAATTGTGTACCTTATGGAGACTAGTGGTTTGTAAGGAAGCCCCTCAGAATTCAGAGAATTGAAACCACTATGTTGTTGTCATTTACTGACATTTTGGAGACTTGCGATTAGCTTTTTGCAATTGTCACTAATGCCTCTTATGAACAATTGTAAGCCCACTTTCATGTTGCCAGTGTGGTCAGCAATTTAACTACCACGTAGCCTCCCTCAATGTATCCATCCATCCATTCATCCATCTTCATCCGCTTATCTGAGGTCGGGTCGCGGGGCTTTAATGTATCGTTTAAGCCAAAACACCCCAATTGAATCACCCTGATAACTCAGGGTGTATCTTTAACATCATAAGTGCATCCTTCAATTCTACCATCTGTTTTTATCACTAACTCATCTTTCTTTTCAACTTAACTCAATTTACTCACTTTTCTGTGATTGCAGAACCTCTGGTCTGTTTTTGAGGACACTTTTCACGAGGGTTCCTGATGCCAAACATTGATCTGATGTATTTTTTGTTTTTTAATTCCTACTGCCCCCCCCCTGAAAAAAACACACATATTCACACTTCAGGACCTCACAGCACCTGAGTCTTCATCTTCCAGACTGAGCTGGACTCAAAATGAAAAACTTTTGTTCCATCTCTGTCAAAGTGAAGGTTGAGTGACTGGGAGTAATATAAGGCACTTATACAACAGTTCATGAAAGCTCTTGGTGCTTTAGATCTGGCTTCAGAATGCATTGGCCTGTCTTTGCTGGGCTGGCTTTTCGCATAACATAGCCCCTGGCTTCTTCTGGTCTGGTCTGTTTTCATCTCAGCATATCAAATTGACCATAAACACATTGTTTCTTGTGTGTACATTGCCTATTAATTGTCTTTCTCTGTGGACCCAGAGGTCTAATCGTAGTTGTAACTCCCGCGTTGTGTTTTGGCTCAGCTCATTGGTGCATCTTTTAATAGTTTTAGTGTAAGTGTCCTACTTTTATTGTAAGGAAGTAGCAAGTACGGTATGTAGTTTACACAAATGTCAATAAATGTCTGCATTAGGAGATTGTATGGGAACATATTGGTAGTTTTATGAGAGATGTAAAATTGTTTTGGTGATGTGACTTAAACACTTAGACCTCAGACATAATCTCCACGTCGCACCATGTGCTGTATAATGAGTTCATGTAGCCCTTGTCTCCTCAAGTGGTTTAATTTTTGATTTGCCAAGCTTCTTCCTTGGATTCCCTCTCTAATTAAAGTCGAATAAAATCATTTACTGTACATGTAGACAAGGACCAAGTGAAATTGCTTCCTAGTATATCTTTGTGCCTATTAGTTGGTCTCATCTTTTTCCTTTTCTCCCTAATGTATCATCTCTGCTCACTCAGCCAGGGGGCCATTGGTTGGCAGCAGAGAATGGAGTAAACAGGAAAACACTGAGGAAAGCATGTGACTGGGGGGGTGGGAAAGCATTTTTTTTTTTTTTTTTTTACTGTTCTGTCTTCATCTGTCTGGCAGCCAGAGAAGGAGGGGTGGATAGCCTGACTTCCCCTGATGTTGTGTCCTCAAATAAATCTAAAACTTAATCCTCTTTTACAGTCGACTAGTTTTACACTGTTTACATGCTGCTTATTTGCTTTCAGAGAGCGTGGTGGCCAGCAGCAACTCTACATCTGAAAGCACATAGTGATCAATTATTTAGCAATCCAATCAATGGAGAAGAACATTAATGTTGAGTCCAGATTGTCCCAGATTTCTACAGTATATTGGCTAACCTTGCAATGATTGCTCTCATGGAAAATAAAATGTAATTAAGGTGAAAGTCTGTAATGTAACTCCACTGTCTATAATTCTTGATTGGCCCAGTTCCACACCTTTATGTGAGCGCTGTAAAAGTCATAGACTTGAAATCTACCTGTGTGAGCACACCACGATGAACCCACCAGCAATCCCTCCAGACAGCAAACATCTGGCCACACTTAGCTTTTCTTCACAATTTGCTGCTTATCATGGTATTATGCTGTGAAAATAGATTTTTCAGCTGTGGACCCTGATCTCATAGTGATTGAGCCTATTGCATCCATTAGACCAACACATGAGACTGAAGCTTAAACAACAGCATCAGTTCCAACCTGCTTTTAGTAAATAGTTCATAATAAAACTGCTGGGGCAAGTTTCTGCTTGAATCAGCGCTTAAAGGTGGAAGTAGCCCCTCTGCACTTGTTTACATGGGCTGAATAAGTCAAAGCCAGGCCTTGAATTCATAAGAGTGAGAGATTACATTTATTCATTATGTGGGTGGCTCAGTTTATGTGAATGAGAACGAAAGTATTAAAAGGTTGCTTGTCTGTGTGTTTGTTCTTTTCCTGTAGTTATTTTATCCTGAACAAGCGAACAGGCTTCCTGATCATCAAGGAGAATGCCCCACCTGGCACCTATCAGTTCCAGGTTCGTGTGTCTGATGGAATCTGGCCTGACGCCATCTCCTCTGTCACTGTGCATGTGAGGGAGCTGCGAGACGAGGCCATCTACAGCTCAGGGTCCCTCCGGCTAGCTGGTAAGAGTGACCTACAAGATTACACAAACGCACAAACAAGAGCCCTTGCTGAAAAATCTGTAAATTACCTTTGACCCCTTCTGACTGGATTCAGTGTCTTGTGCTGGTCTGGTGCTCACACACACGCATTAATGCTGTCTGTTTCCAGTCTTCATGCTGTATCTATCTATCTATCTGTCTCATGTCCAGGATCTGTTCTGTCTGTCAGTTGGAGGATGGCATTAGCTGCGACACAATCCCTGGGGTCTTCCTTTACACGTTTGGCCTTTACGCGATAGTTACTTCTAAAAGTCTAATCCTCAGAGTCTCTGTTGACATTGTTTGCTGCAGTGTTATTTTCATTACTGGTGCAATGTATCTTGGGATAGGTTAGGCAATGAAGGACTTCATCACCCAGCAAAAGGAGGACACATTTCTGTCCAATAGTAAAAGGATATTTTAAAATGGTACAGCTAAGTTTCCCACTGTGATTGATGCAAATGCAGCATCTGAAGGAGGCCGCTTCTGCTATTGTTTGTGAGTTATCATGCAACTAATGTTCTCTCATCCGGTACATATTTGACACAGTTGAGTGATTTGTCAAACTTTCCCTGAGAAATACCCATCCTTTGAGAAATTCCTAAACATCACATGGCAAAAACTTTTCTTAGTTGACCAGAGGTAACATTTTCAGAATCAGATTTTATTGCCACATATGTGTAAACATACTACAAATTTCTCTGGTGTTTCTATCTTGGACACTTTAAGGGAAAGACAAAAGAAAATATATATAGTGTACATACATTGACATTAGAAATATTGGAAATATTTGTAGTGGGCTGTTGTGCAGTAGTGCAGTAATGTGCAAATGTGCATGAGATTGACAGTTGTCTTATGGGGAGATCTGGGAGACAGCCTGGGATGTAATAACTATGTAATAACTTAAATGGAGACTGATCTTTCTCCTCTTAAAGACAGACATAGTAAAGCCTGATACTTCCCGCCACAAAGAAACCTGTCCTTGACTTAGCATTTCTAGTCAAGCTTTGTTGGTTTTTGGCTGCTCCTGGGTATCAGCTTTGTTTTGACTTTTATGTCAGCAAGCTTGACCCCTTTGCATTTGGCTTTCCAAACACACTTTAACTAGCTGGGGCAAGCATTACCTGCTGCCTCAGTGTCTGCTGTCCCTTGTATTAATGACCTGTGACATTAATGCTGTGCTAACCCTACTGGAGCAGGTAGGGTACCCAACAAGACCAGTGTGTGATTAGCTGGGAAAACTACGTACTGCCTTAAAATGAAAACTCTGCCCAACTCGACACTGCTGACAAGGGAAAGTTGGAGGTCATTATTTAGTCTCCAGTCACAGAAAATTAATGAGCGCTGATTACTGTTCGGACTACTTGCTTGCAGTGTTTCAAAGGGCTGTCACACTCTCAGTTAAAGATGTTTCCTTAACAAAAGATTACACCCATTATTAATCCTGCTCCCTGGCTCTTGGCTCTCAGTCGTCGTCGGTGCACTCCCAGAAAAAGCCTGTTTCCATTACTTATGCTGGCAAAATAATTAGTTGAGAGGTTTTGCTCAACCAGCACATTCTCTGCACATGTTGAGCAGCATCCATCATTACCTGATGTACAACACATCGGCTTTCTCCTCAGAATTAAATTCACTCTAACACACACTAAATTCACAGGAATGGGACATGGCTGAAGGATTTTTATGATTTCAGAGATATTGAAATAGAAGAAGAAGAAGGGGGAATGGCAGAAGGTGAACTCCAAAGACGAGTGAAGAAGTAGAGGGGAAGAATGAAGCGAAGGGAAGGAAAGGATGCGTAAGGTTGAATGGAGGCTCATGCGTAGATAAAAGGATTTACTTGTCATCCTGAAAATAGGGCTGAGGTAAATTAATGTGCATCAAACTCAGAGACGGCGTGGATGCAAACAGCTGGCTTTCCAATATTTCTGCAGGGAAAGTGACCCCATACACTGAAAAGCAGACTAGTAAATGTGTGTTTAAAATGAATAATGGGAATCAATATGAAAGAATTCCTCAATTAAGCAGCTCTTAAATTTTTTCTTTTTTTTTGTGATTTGTGCTTTTTCATCTATTTAATTATGCTTAATAGGTTTAGGCCTACGCCTTTGGGATGGTCATCTCTGAGGAGATTTAAATGGCTCCATTGTCATCAAAGGACTGCTTCCTCCTGAAACATGATTTAAAGCACCCTTAGAGAGGGACTTAAATTGAGGTGGAGCTCACCGGTGTCAGCAACTGATGTGAATAGTGTCAAAATCTCTCACATACTGTCGACTCACAATTCAGCCATGGAAAAAGTTACAAACTGTGAATGTTTGAGGATTGAGGACAAACTGTAAGATGAATGAGTCATGAGATCATCCCGAGGCACAAGAGAGTGCGGAAGATACATAACAGAAGCTGTTTTCAAGATTTTAATTTTCCATGCGGAGCTCTGGTGTAAACAGTCTCATTGATTCTCAGTCTGGGGGATTATGAAAATATTCTACTTATAGCATTACTTAAACCCTCCTTGACATTGTAAATCCCATTTCAAAAACAAATATGCAATGCAATAAGGATGCACAAAGAGAGCTTGCAGGGATTAGGACACCCCCCCAACTCTCTCTCTTTCTCTCTCTCTCTCTCTCTCAATATTGATAAAAGGTACAAAATATTGTAAGCAAAAGTTTCTGAAATGTCCGTGTAAAGCTAACTCAGAGGTAAAGCATTTAGCCCAGAGGATCGCACAGTCAGAAATACATGAGCAGAACATGCACTGTGCACATGGTTTATGTTACATGATTACAGGAGTAGACTTTACGCACTGTGCCTGCGAAGAGGTTGGTCCTGTGCAGAAGATACAGTGCTGAGATGTTATCCATATAGCTCTTCACATCTATCCTATTAGGTGTGTGTGAAGTCAATAGGCCGAAACACAAAAAGAAAAACATCATAGATTTCTACTTGGGGACTGCATGTAAGATCACACCATTAGGCATTGCTCCTATTCCTCCGGGCACTGACCCATGTGGACCCAGTGCACATCCAATTTGTGCAGTGGATTATAGTATAAAAGTCCTGTTCGCACTTGGCTGAAAAGTGCATCTCCAGTGACCACTTGTGATCGAATTTTGCTGCTTGATATGCAAATAAACAGATATGCATTGTTGTTTCTAGCCAATCAAACTTACTTGGCCATTGTCAGTGTGTTTGTATGTAGCCACTGTGAGTGAGTGAGAGAGGGCGAGAGTTGGGGGGGGCACAGAGGGGTTGAGGAAATCGATGCACTGCTCACAGCTCTACATCGAAAGGTTTTATCCATTTCAAACAGTATAATATTTGAGGTTTATTAAGAAAATGTGTTCTGACGAATTGGATGTGTTAAAACAGGCAGTTTTTAATGTGTCCTAGGGCCATAGACTATATAAAAATGGATTTTGAAGTCAGGTCTGTAAAGCAAAGTCAGTGCTGAGGTGCCTAAACCTAATGAGTTAATGGTCCAGTTTCTGGTCTTCTTCAATGAAACACGGTGTTCATTTTTTAAATGATGGTCCCATTTAGAGGAAATTGGACCAGAAATGAGGGTGTGCAAATTCTAAGTTAAAGGTTTGGTACAGGGACCTTCCATAAACATGGCTGAGAATATCCGATCCAATTTGAAGTCTTTTTTGTTTTTGAAATTGTCTCTTATTTTACCATTAATCATTTTGAGTGCCTGATTTTCTGGGTGGTAAAATGTGTTTTTTGGGAGATTTTCATGGAAAGTAAAATCATTTGTCTTTTGGTGGGGAAAGAATTTTTTTTCTTTTGTGGAAGCAGGATGTTGTTGCACATTTGGTTGGTTTTATTTAAATATTGGAGTTAATATTCAAAACTTTCAAAGCCTTTAAAATGAAAATGGTAATAAAAATAACAAATATTGCTTTGTCCGAAGAACAGACTTAAAAATTGATCCAGTGTGTTTCGGCCATGTTCAGGCTTTTGTCAAGCAGAACTGTGGAAAGACTGTGAAGTTTGTGTTGAGCCTTTCCGTGGTTTGCCTCAGTCTTGTCAACAATATACTTCTACAGGGTTAGAATATTTATCTTGTTTTTGGTTTTTTTTTTGCGCCTATTCATGTGAACAAGCCTACGGGCGGGAGTGTGTCTGTGCACTACTGCCTTGACACCAGGCACTGGGAAGGAGAAAGCAGTAGGAAATTGTGAGGCTGGATCAAAGCCAGGTACAAAGGCTGCCACTCTGTGTTAGGAGTTACTACTTTCCATCCTGGCCCCCATCCTTTCTACTGTCTCTCTGTCTGCCCGTGTCCTTGTTTCTCCCGCTGGACTGACTGATGGGAGCTGACATTAGCCTCGATCCCTCATGCTGCATCGGCTGAGCCCAATCTGAGCCCCCTCTGTCTTGTCTAAGTGGCAGTGTTGTCTCTGTTAACACACTCACAATCCTAATCACCCTGCACGCTTGTTTTTTGTTTTGTTTTTTAAGATATACAGTGAGGCCTAAAGGTCCAACGCTTCTTCCCCATTGGGAAATTGGTTTAAGTCCGCTGAGCCACACTGTGTGCACCTCCGTCTCTGAGAATCAGGCTGAGTCTCAGGCTATTGACCATGAAGACATCACCAGGGACAGTGTCTGAGGGTTGTTGCTAGTCCATTACAAAACAGCACTCACCTGGCCAAAAATTTCAGAAATCTGAGAGAGTACTCACTTGATTTGAGTAACTTGAGATTCAATATTTGAATTTGTTAACCATCAACTAGCTGGTTTTATCCAACTCTTTGCTTAGATCTTGGAACAGACCGATAAAGACAACAATGAATCTCTATGTCAGGTTTTATAATAGACAAACCCTCTCCAAGCCAGAAGCTTAATGCAACAAAACAGCCCAAACTCTGCAATCTGCCATCGCTCTGCCTTGGTGCTGTTGTAGTCAGAAATATTTGACACTGGATTATCTTCTTGCAAGTTGTAGTTGAAAATCAACATTAAACTCTCATGTAGAACACATTATTTAACAGCCAGTACTGTCACCAAGCTGCAGTTAAGTAAGATCATTACAAAAGGCTGGATGGAAAGCTCCCTCCATTTTTCATTCTTCCCACTCACTTTCTTTTCTCTCACCATCTTCAAGAATATCGGCTGCAGCTTATGGGGTGATGTACAAATGTGCCTGTTTGTATGCATGACTAAACCCCAGTGCAACCTGCCTTTGTGAGAGATCCATCTTTTATGCATAAAACCCTTTGATGTTGATGTAAAAAAAAAAAAAAAAGATCTATTAAGGGAATCTTATGTCACTTTCGTCACCGTAAAAAATATAGCAATTTGTCAAAAGTAACCCTGTAAAACAGCTAGGATATGTTAGGCACCATCTTTTTACCAATCATTTCTGTTGTGGGGTTGCGGGGGGTTTGGGGGGGCATCAGTGTCGGTCAGCCAGTCAATCAGTCCACCTGTTTGGACTGACTGAAATCAACCTTAACTGGACTCTCATCCCTGGAGGATAAAGTCTGCTGGTTTCAGTGATCTCCAAGATTTCAAGAGATGATATCAAGGCCCATCAGGAGGGGCAGAGTCTTACAAAGTTTTTCAACAACAGGAGAACTTCAGAGAGACTAGTTAACTTGAGGCAATGCCAGCTCTATAATCCATATAGGTATAGGTATAGGAAGTGACATCAAAGCACAATTTGCAGCCCAAATGGTTCCCATGCATGTTCATATGTGCCCAATGTCACCTGCACTAAAGAAATGGAAAATGGTGTTTCATACATCAGAATATTTCTGTGTATGTATATTTCAAGCTTTGTATATACACTAGGTTTTAATATTGCTGGGGGGACATTGGGCCCTCCTGCCCCACTCCGGCGTGCGCTTGCTTGGGCGGTCACCGTCGCCTGCCTACAACACTGGTAACTGCAGCATGCCACGTGGCTGCGGTGGCTGGCTGGGCTTGGTACCTTATGCGCTATTGCATCAGGGTGGTGGGCATGGGGAGCCGGGACCTCTGACCCAACTCTGGGCCCTGGTGATGGTTTCACCCATATTTAGGGAATGACCATATGCATGTGTGGTGTCACTTGCCAGCTCTAGTTGGGTCACATCATGAAAAACTGATGAATCCTGCCTAAAATGGGCTGAGCTGTTCTTTCATTCCATCACTATGTACCCCATCTTTGACTCGGCTCCTCTTTTGGGACACCTTCATCTACCTGGACTCTCATCTCACCACAGTTCTCCACATAAACCCTCTGGACTCTCATAATCCTGTGTGAGATAACAGGAAAAGCACAGCATCCTTCACCCCACTAGTTCCTACCAGCACCCCTGTCCATCTTTCCACGTCTTCTCTGTCCTTTATCCCCCCCCCCGTATTCACTGAGGTGTAGCACTAAGGTCCCTGATCTTCGCCACCATAAAAGGTCAAATGTATTATGGTGGTCCATATGAGGTTCTCAGCAAGGTCTGTTTGAACATTGCACTAAACATCGACCCAGATCCAAGCCAAACAACCATAAATGTGTGAGGTCCAGTACTTTGGTCCTCACAAAGCCTTCACACCCCACAAGTAAGTGCAGTCACAGTGTTGGGGTCCAAAGAATATAATTATTTTTACCTTAGCAGTTGGGTACAGTTTGAAAATAACTGTATTTAGGCTGGGCTGGAAATAATGAGGCCCCTTCTATAAAGTCTGCAGTTACAATTGTGTCTGTGTGTGTGTGTGTTTTTCAGACATCACCGCAAAGGAGTTAATTGAACTGAGAGGGAAGCAGCGAAGCCGTTATGAGCTGCTGGTGGATTTCCTTTCCGAGATGCTGTCTGTTCCACCTGATGATGTCAACATCTTTAGCCTAATAGATGTGAGGGAGCGAATGCTGGATGTACGTTTCGCCGTGCACGGTGGCCCGTCCTTCCTCCAGCCTGAGAAAATGCACGGTTATCTGGCTGCACACAAACAAAAGGTAGGTCTTTGTTAGTACCCTTATCTTTTTATCCTCATCGACATGTGAAGCACACACAATAAATTCCTTCCAACCCGGTTGTCTTGTTGGCTTATCTGTTGATGACTCATTCCAAAATGTTATTCACAATACAAACTTTTCAATGGTAAGCATGTAAGAACCAGCGAGTGAGGTCACTTAAAGGCTGTTTGATAAATCAAGCCAAAAAGAAAACCCACATGGGTGAAAGTGAGCCATTCAAACAGGGCTGCAATCTCTTTGCTCTGACACCTCAGGCAATTTTTCAGCAAAAAAGATGCATTAAATTACAAAAAGTCATATGTGGATTATTGTCTCTGTTTGCTGGATACAAATTTCCATACATAAAGTAGTTCGCCAAACTCTTGCACAGCCATACAGACAGCGAGAGCACACCTGCTGCGGTGGCTGCTGATCTAGGAGCAAAATGAAAAACTAGCTGCTTGTTGAGGCACAAATGTACTGAAAAAGTCACTGTGGCGTGTCCTGACATGGCAAGACTCATCACAATGTGTGTCACACAGCACTGGTGTGTTAGGCAGCAACAAAATGGCTGTTATACACAGATTCAGACATACAATTGACTCAATATACCTCCAATATACACAATATCAGATAACGTGCATCAGGTGGACCAATGGTGAAAACACACACAAAGAAAAAAACCCCAACATAAGTACGTCTATCAATTCACTGATGGTGATAACATAACCACATTCTCTGTGGATTTTACACCAATTTGTACATGACAAAAAAACAAGATGCCAAACACAAGTGAGCATCAAAGCATAGATGCAAAACATATGGATTTAGGTCATTTTCATCTACTTTCCTGGAAGCAATTATTTTATCTTCTACAACTGTTTGACAATGAATCCATCTATATTCTGATTGACAATTGGTGTGCAAGGACGCTCTCACTCACTGCTCGCCTCCACAGTGATGTCAATGTAGCATGTAACATTGAGTAAAGTATGCAAAAGAATAAATAAAAAATGCTAGTGATGTTTGTAGGAGCACAGCAGTTCGTCCTTGGGTTTGAATATCAGACCAGGTCCTTTATGTGTGGTCTTTACATGTTCAAAGTTTTTCAGTTGCCCACCCTCCCCCAACTGTTAAAAAAAAAAAAAAATCAAAAATACTTTTTGCTACCATGTGGCCATTCGGTTGATCTTTTTGTTTTGTTTTTCATGAAAGCCTTTTTTCCTTTGTTCACTAACCTACCCTAGTTCCACCTTTTTTTGTGTGTAACAATGAAATGCTATCTCATAACCAGCACCAATATGACGTCATTCTGTTGTCCCTTTTTTTTTTGCAAAGGTTTGCAAGTTGTGTTCACTTTGTTAGTCTATATTTTAAAGTGGAGTGAAGACATACACATTTTAATAGCTCTATCAACTCTGATGGTGATGGTGAACTGCACCTGCATCATTTATATTATTACCAACTGCAGCATCATCACAAACTACCTCAATGAATGGAAGTAAATATATATTTTTTTGGGGGGGGGGGGATATTGCAAAAGGTTATGTTTGAAGTGTAAAAAAAATAAAAAATAGCTGAAATGCATTTAGTTGCTTCAGTTTCTCTGTTCTCCGCATGCCGTCTCACATTGTAACTGCTTTGTGGGACACTTGAATTGAACAGATCCATTGTTAATGTTATTAGTAACACCTGTAGCTTTTGTCTGCTGTGAAAATGTCAGTCTGTGATTTGCAAGCTGATGAGTCTCAGAAAATTAGGCCTTTGGAGTCCAATTTACGAACTACTATGCGCACACAGCGCAGAGATCGAAAGAAGCATACCCCACCCCCCAACAGAAGTAGTGTCATAAAAAATATCCTTGAGGAGGTCTATTTAGATTTTTTATGAATGGATTTTGACTTTTTAATAACTACTTTTTATCCATTCATATATTTTATGTTTACATTTCATTTGCCTCTTTTATTCATTATCCATCCATTACCACTATTATGAAAACACAGAGCATCTGTTAGAGACTGATCTTCACATTCCCAAGCCCTAAGAAATCAGACAAGACCATTAATGTGTATGATGGTCACATTTAATTCAGTCCTGGAGTGCATCTGCATCACATGATGCTCGTGTGTGTCTTGGTGGAGATTTTGAATAGTCTGGCCTGCCTTTCCTTAATCTTAACACACAATACCCAGATATATTTTCATCTAAAACACTAACTGAAGAAATGACCTAGAAAATTCCGCCAAATTCAAAGTGTTTTGGATGCACACATGTTGTTTGTGATTTCATTTGCAAGGATGTGTGCATGTAGACAGTTTGGATTTTATAACCTTTTAGCTTACACCTTCTCTGTCTTTGTGCATCTGAACTGATGATCTGCCGATATGGTTCTGCACGCTGAATGTTATATGTACATGGAACCGCATCTCCGTGGCGGTGGAACATCTGAGTTTGTAGCAGTTAAATGTTTTAAGGTTGAAAGTTCACACACTCTTTCACCTCTTTATAAATAACAATGAGAGTTTGTGTGATTCTGGTTTCTTTTCAACCAATGTTCAGCCTGTGCTGCTAAATGAATAAGTCATGTTTAATTCATCTTCTTCGCTATTCCGTCATCCGTTTTTTTTCCCCATTCTTTTCTTCTTCAGCTTGCCTCATGTTCGTTTTGTTCAGAATTTGAGTTTCTGAGTTTCCAACTCTCTCAGTCACTACTATTAAATCATTTAGCATCAACACGAACTGCGTGAGTCTGTGTCTTGACTGAATCACCTGCTGTGTTTCAGCTCTTTGGAGTAAAATCTTAAAAATGTATTGTTATGTCAATGATAAATAAAAATCTGTTAAGATTTGAAAATCCACTAGAATTCACAAAGTTTATCCTAACAGCCAACTGTACCTTGTAGCAGCTCAAGCTATCATTGGTGGCGCACAGTGACAGAGGGAGTAGCTTTATGACTGCCTTCATACTGATTGGGTTCTGTGAATTAGACAGTTGCCAGTCATGACCATTTGTCAACTAAAGCTACTCACTAAACACTTGACATGAGAATGTCACGAGCAGAAGCACATGCAGGCAAAAAGATCCATAGACCAAAGGAAAGAAAGTTAGTGGATCGCTTGAAACCTTAAGCAAATCAAAATAAAAGTGCAAAAATACCCAGCAGGCCATGGCAGCCATGCAGTCTGACTGATTCCCCCTCTCGGTTTGGAGGAATTGTGAGAACAGCTCTGTCAGCCAGGTAGCAGCTGTTTGTTCGCCTTCAGATTCTTATAGAGCCATTCTCACCTGTCTAAATGAAACAGATCTGGTGCAACAGCAAACAACTTAATTCAACCACCTTATACACAGCAGGTGTGAAATCACCGAGGGGGTGGTGTGTAATCACTGAAATACAGACAAAAAGTATCACAACACTTTTTTTCATTGTTTTGTCTTCTGTGCAGCTCACTGGATTTCAAATTAAATTAATAGTAAAAGTGCTGACATTCAGCTTTAAGGCATATGAAGCAGATCACATCGGTGTTGAGTGGATAGTCCAGAACTTGTAACACTAAAGTCACAGTTCTCTGATTTCAGGAGCTTATTCATAGTTTTCAGTCACGTGACTCGCGCTGACCCCTGGACGGCAAAAACCCGGGTCCAAGATGGCGGCTAACACTGGGAACCCCGGAGAACAACAAGACAAAAGGTTTCAAGCCACGAATACTTAGATAATCTCTCTAAAGAAGAAAACACGAGATATGAGATTAAGCTGCAAGTTAGGGGCATTTGCTACCATACACGGCACCCGCCGCCGTATTTCAGCCGTTAAAAACAGCCAGACCTCCAATTCGGCCATGTTTCCATTTATCTGGTGGAGAATCCCTCCTCTTACACTGCCGCCAGGATGAGAGCGTTCAAAAGTACGGACAGTTATAAGGATTTTCAATCTGGATGGGTCAATAATGCTGCCGTTTGGGAGGTGAAGGACAAGAAATTCTTCATTGTCAAAGCAGAGGTGAGTGCTAGCGTTAGCTAACGTTGATATGGGTCGTTAGTGTCAGTTCACTTCTTCAGACAGTATTCTGGGGCAGTAGTGACAAACCACGAATAATTTTGGTTAGGTTATAACATAAATCTAATCAAAACGTTCTCCCTTCCAAATGTCAGATAAACCATTCCTACAGTTTAAATGACCCACAGTTGACAGCTTGGGTTGCTGTGGAGAAACAGGGATTGGTGCGATCTGGCCACTGCACCTGTACGGCAGGTTTGGGGAAGTGTGTTTTCTTTCTCAGACGGGATTCTGTAAAAGCACAGCCCAGGCTTGTCTCCTCGTCGATTTGTTCAGCCAAATGCACAACAACTATCCGGCACTTTGGTAAAAGTTAAGCCAAAACTAGTGAAAAAAAAGTAGCTGGCCGGCAGCGGACAGGCAGAGGAAGTAGCGTCTTTTGCCCTTCAGTGGGGCATTCCCATAATTGCGTGACGTCACGTTAAAACTGAATAGCAACAGAGGGATCTTAAACATTCAGGGAAGGAAACGGAGAGGATTTTGTGACTATAGAGCACTTTGTATAGATGCTGCAGGATGAAGTTCAAACCATAGCCTTATATGCTTACACATAGAATTTTGAATATAGACAAACTACTCCAGTTAAAGATTTTGCATAAAATGAAGCTCTCATGGCTCAAGATGTCTAGAACCAAACCATTATTGTGTTCAAGGGTAATATTCAAAATTAGGGTAATGGGAAGAACACAAAGACAGTGACCACTTGAATTAATTCAATTAGCTATATGTGAATAAAATACAAAACTACTATGGATGTATAAATATTTCAGTTTGGATCCGGCTCTGTCCTGGGTTAAGGTCCTGTGGCTTTTTTTCCAGTGAAGGCAGTGTATGGAAAAAAAAAAGAGCACAGAATTCTGGTGAATGGTTTTTCATCAGGCTGTATTGAACAAAAACTGGAATCATGCATACACGGAGGCGTTAGAGTTTGCGTTGATGGTTGATTCATGTGCCAGCCTCACAACCCAAGAATAAAAACTGTTTCTACTTTATTCATAGTCCGTAAGTGTGGAACATCCCTTTGTTGCAATGAGAAGGGAGTGCAAAAATGCATAGATCTTCCTATATTTAATCATAAATGGTCTTAATAAATCACATTTCACCTGCCACAGAGGGCGGACTAACCAGAACTCAGAACTTGATAAAGCATATCATTGCTCTGTAGAAGTGAGTCACTAAAACACAAATAATTCACTTCATCACACTGACGCACACTGGCCACTGGCTCCAGTCAGACCTCATTTCAGGTTTCAAAAGTCTGAATGGAAATAGGGGAGCTGTGAGTGTGTATGTGTGTCTTTGAGAGCGTAAACCATAGAAAGTCAAATTGTATGCATTTCACCATCAGGGAGAGAAAGAGAGAGCTGACCCGGGGTCCTGAAAGGGAACGACCAGCGAGTCTTGTATTTGCATTTGTGTGTCTGTTGGGGAAGAGAAACTGTGAAAGTCCAGTCAAGGAAGGCCCAGAGCATTCATACATTTATTCATTCATCTTCTGCCACTTATCCATTTCCGGGTCATGGGGAGTGCTGGAGCCAATTTCAGCTCACATTGGGCGAGGGCGGGGTACACAATGGACAAATCACCAGTCCATCCCAGGGCCAACACACAGAGACGAACAACCACTCACACTCACACTCAGACCTACAGACAATTTAGAGTCACCATTTAGATACAATTTAGAGTCCTTCCACCGTACCCGGAGGAAACCCACGCAAGCACAGGGAGAACATGCGAACTCTGAGCCTGGAAACTGAACCTCTGACCTTCTTGTTGTGGGGCAACAGCACTAACCACTATGTCATCGCTATGCTGCCAAGCCCAGGGAAGTTAAACTTATATTGCACTTTACCCTAAATGGCACTATCATCCATTCATACACCTTCATATGCTGACGGTACCACCTGTAGGATCTCGCACTGACATATGGACCAGACAGACCTGGTGATCAGACCTGAATAGTGATGCTCAGTATTTTTTGGTGTAAATAAGCAAAGCAGGAAGCAGGAAGTCTGTTTAAAAAAGTGGCTTCTGCTTCTTTCCCTGGTGGCCTCCCTTTGCTTCATGTGACAATTGTCAAGGAAGAAAGAGGAAAGATTAGAGATGGGAAGGAAAGCACACTAGTATAAGAATACATTTTTAAAATGAGCAAAGTGCGGCCGTGGAGAGAAGCGGAGAGGGAAGAGGAAGATGTGTAAATGGTGAGGAAGCCGGGACTTTCAGGTGTGATTTGTGGGGAGAGCGCCAAGCATTTCATTTGAATTCAGACAGGCTCTCCAGAGAGGATGTTGATCAGAATGAGATGTGAAGCGTGGCGAAGGAAAGGATGAACGAGAGCTGGAAAGACTGAGGAGGAAGGAGTGATGAGGGGGCCTGGTGGATGGGAAGGCAAGAGGAACGAGGGAGGAGGAGCGGGGCGGAAGATGAAGCAGCACTTACCATTAATATTCTCAGTTCTCCAGTAATGCATCAGAAGGAGAAGATTTAAAAAAGAAGGAAAATCTATAATTCCTATGTCTCTATGTTTTTACTGCCCTACCTCAATAATGGAACGTATCCCTCAGTGTTTTCAATCCAGCACGCCCCACTTCACTTTTAATAATACTGCAGCGCTTTTCTACTGTTTGAAAATCATTGGCATGATGGTCGGATACCAAGTTTCATCTTACCATTGTATTAATGTGTCCCCGAGGTCAGGTATTTCTAGCACATAGGGGAGGGAGACATTGCAAAATAAAGTCTTACTACAGAAGAAGGACATTAAGTAGAGCAAAGTCTCGAGAAGTTGGGAATGAATATCCATTGATAGAAAATGAAACATAGAGAGAAAATTCAAGTCAAAATGCTAAATTGGATTTCCAAACTAAGGAGAAATGATCGAGCAGCATAAACAAAGCCGTCCTTTGAGTGTCCTTGAATAGGACACAGTCAGAAATAGTTTTATTGCCAGGTATGTGTAAACATACTACAAATTTGGCAGTGTGGCGCCATAGTGGTTAGCACTGTTTCCCCACAATAAGAAGGTCACGGGTTCGGTTCCCGGGCCTGGGGCCTTTCTGTGCGGAGTTTGCATGTTCTCCCCGTGTCTGTGTGGGTTTCCTCCGGCCACTCCGGTTTCCTCTCACCGTCCAAAGACATCATGTTTGGGTTAATTGGTGACTCTAAATTGTCCGTAGGTCTGAGTGTGAGTGGTTGTTGGTCTCTGTCCGTCTCTGTATGTTGGCCCTGCGATGGACTGGTGACCTGTCCAGGGTGTACCCTGCCCTCGCCCAATGTGAGCTGGGATTGGTTCCAGCACCCCCCTGACCCAGAAACAGATAAGCAGTTGAAGATGAATGAATGAATGAATATAGAGGAATATGACACAATAGTGCAGTAATGTGCAAATGTTCATGAGGTTGTCAGGTGGCTTATGGGGAGATCTGGGAGACAGCCTGGGGGAAGAAACTGTTTTTAAGTTTGGTGGTTTTGGCGAACAGAGCTCTGTAGCGCCTACCAGAGGGAAGCAGTGAGGGGGTGTGAGGGCTCTACAGCGATGGTACCTGCCCAGTTCCTGACTCTGGACCTGTAAAGGTCCTGGATGGAGGACAAGTCGGCCCCAGTGATCTTCTCTGCAGACTTTATAGTGCGTTGCAGTCTTTTCCTGTCCTGCTTGGTGGCCCAGCCAAACCAGACAGTGATGGAAGTGCAGAGAACAGACTGAATGATGGCGGTGTAGAAATGGCCAGCAGCTCCTGAGGCAGGTTGAACTTTCTCAGCTGACGCAGAAAGTACAACCTCTGCTGGGCCTTCTTCCTGACAGTCTATATGTGGGAGGTCCACTTGAGGTCCAGGGAGATTGTGGTTCCCAGGAACTTGAATGAGTCCACACTAGACACTGTTCTGTTGAGGATTGTGAGGTGGGGTAGGGTGAAATCCACTATCATCTCCACAGTCTTGAGCGGATTTAGCTCTGATTAGGGGAAATACCTGCTTGCCACTAAGCACTTAATAACCATCTGACAACCCGCATGAGGCTGATTTTACCGCAGCTGTCATTATATCCAGAGGTTGTCTTTTCTGTACTCCCTGCATCTGCTTTGCTGCCAGAATCAGTGTGCCTTCTCCCCTTTGTTTTGTGGATACGTTAAAATTGTTAATTTAAAGTCGCAACATATTATTTTTCAAATTTATGACAGCCGGCGGACAGCACAGTGTTTGGCTCTCCAGTACAGATACTAAACCTGAAGTTTAATTCAAAGCTCCCTAACTTCATTGAGGGCACATTTTTGACTTTTTAACCTCAAGGAAGGTAGAACCCCAGTCGGACATGTTTTCTGCTGCTTTGCTCTTATCCACTTTACGATTGAATGATCACCAAATTTGTCAAAGTAAATGTCATTCAAGGTCTATTGACAGATTTCCAAACATCACTCATACATTTAATAACATGCAAGAAAGCAACATTCCACCAACTTGGTTGCTTCTGAGTTGCTCAGTGAATTAAATGGCTAATCGGAAAGATGAAGAGGTAGAAAAATTCACTCTTTCATCGTTTCATTATTTGTGATGTATTGTGATAAATAATCTGGCATACTCAGACAGCGTGTGCTGTTGCTAGAGATTCTGGAGGTAGAGGATATGTTTTCATAGCTTAGCCTGTTATCTAAGCTACGTTTTAATTATCTAGCCTTTTAGCTGTAAGAATAGCCACAGTGTAACGGTGCCTGTGCACATCATTGGTTCGTCTCCTCAGCTTCTGTGTCAGGGATTTAGAGTGTGCGTTATCCTACTCATGGAGGAAGAAGACAGTAAAGAATTTGACCTACAGTAAGGACCAAAACCAAATTGATGCACCATCAGATATTGTATTCCTATCTGTTGATCAGGTTAGCAATACATTTCATTAACTAATGAGAATGAGTTACTTCAGAAAAAGGGAGAAAATCCCAGTGACCTCTCAAACTTCTATTTCTATGCTCAGTATGTTCTCAACATTTTGTGTGGTTAAAATTAATTTTCTCCTGTGTTTTGGAACATATATTTTTGGTATCATTACCAGATTATGCTGATATAGATTATAATGAATCCACAGTTTTACATGAATCATCCCTTTTTAACTACGCATTACGTCTCACGTACCACTCACTGTTTCCATGGCATCTTGTATTATACGTTTCACGTTAGCACCTCTGCAGTACACAGTGCACAAAAGATGCCCCCTTTGTTTTCATCCATATGACAGTGTAGGTGATCAAATATGCAGATAAAAACACAGCAGCCATCCAGCAGTCTAATGTCAACTACTATTTTAACAGATTCTTTTAAGAGGAGGCAGACACTGATTTATTCTGCTTACTACGTGGGCTATATTGATTTTAATAGAGAAATATGTGTCTCTTTTATGGACCCACAATACTTATTTGCAGGATAAATTCATTGGTGCTTTTGGTCTTTTTCCAGGATTTGTTGAGAGTAACAAAACACATTGTATACAATACCGTATTTAAAAACCTTCAAATGCTTTTGCACACATACCGAAAATCACATACTTGCATGCAACTCACTTGATCTCTCTTTTTAGCTTTTAATTTTTTTGTTCTCATTATAAGGAGCCCACAGACACATTATATTTACACCCTGTGTATTTTTGCGTTCGACTGGTTTGCTGGACAGCTGTTCTTCGTAAAAGTGCACCTAATGGACGTCCCTACAGCATCAACCACAGCTGTAATCACATTTCACACTAGCTTCACTGTCCTGCAGCCAGGCAGCTCTGAGGGGTGCAATTGAACACCACCCCCACTGTGTGTCCAGTTGATCAATCATGCAAAACAAAGCATACATGTAACTCCAATCTACACAGGAGAGCAGCACAGAGAAGAGGGTTTAAAGAGGTGTAAATATATGACAAATGCTTATATGCTTATCATTTAATTCAAATTGCACTCCCCACTGTGTTTAAGTTAATTTATACAAGACTGTGCATATTCCCACCGACATTAAAGTCAAGGGAAACCAATACATAGAAGCATTTGTGTCCAAATCGACTAATAAGTGGAAGCATTAATGACACAGGTGGGCAAAATGAAAGCAGGTGGTTGAATGGGTAAAAAAAGCCCCACTGCTGAGCACAGTGTTTAAAGTTGAAATGGTCAGAGACACCGGACAGCAATAACGATGATCCATAAAACGTAACCTGTATCGGAGTTAGAGCCACTGCAGCACAGGCACATTTGGGGAATAAGTGGAGTAGATGTGAACTGCGTGGTTAGTGAGCACAATCCACTCCTACTGAATGAGGTCCAATCAGTCCAGAACATTGAGCATGAAGTGACCCTCTTTCGGTTCAACACAGTTGTCATTGAGTGTGTGTATCTGCCTGTGTGTGTGTGTGTGTGTGTGTGTGTGTGTGTGTGGGGGGGGGGGGGGGGGGGGGGGGGGGGGTCTTCTGTTCATGCCTCCTCTACTTAAGTGCATGCATGTGTATATAAACTCAGTGAAAATTTACTTACCCAGCGTCAGTCTCACCAGCCAGGGACTGCACACCAACATACACACATATTAGATTTCCTTTTCAATTTTCCCTTCTGCTGCTTTATCAAACCACTCAACCTGGAGAATCACAGATTCCTTTTGCCGCATCACCGTTTAACCCACTTTTCTAGGAACTAGTGCAGAAGGACAGCCTGATTTCTGAGACCGAAGCTGGTTACATTCCTGAAGTGACTGTGCATTTTCCACACCTGAGTTATTTTCTTGGTTTGTATGTTGTGTGCATGCACATCTGTCTGTTGGTCCGTGTGAACTGCATGAGCCAAGCATGTAAAAACATGACAGTACGTGACAATGAGAGCTACATGTTACACTAAAAGCTGATCCCTTAGAGCTAGTAGTTCATGTTGCAGTTGTACTCATATTGACATGTTGGCAACTCTGCATTAACTTTTTATTTGCTTCAATAAACCATTATCATTTTGAGAATTTCACAAAAAAGCATCATATTTTCCATGGATTATTTTCGTGAGTGAATATGGATGAATATAGAAATTGTGGAGACAATAAATGTATAGATCGAGTAAAATGTACATAAATGTAGTTAGTCAGTAATGTATGCAAAGCAGACTGAAGGAAGATATATTCAAGCAGACCGAGAGCACTTTCATGTTGAAGAGTTGGAGTCAATGCGCCTCAGCAAACAGGCTTAAATTCACTCACATATTCCACATGTTAGCAACTGTCTGCTGCTTGGATTTACCATCCCTCTTTATTTGAACACTTTTTCTTTTATTCTGACAAATCAATTGTTAAAACATTAAGGTTGCATGCGATATGGAATGCAATAGCTATTCCTTGGTATCCATTTCTTTCCTAAATGTTCAAACCAAAAATGCCTTGAAAAAATGGAAGAAAAACAAATCAACCCACAAGTTGGTTTGTTTTGGTGGCGTCGTTTTCACTGTAAAAGCTGCAGGTTACTTTTAAATGAAGCAGCATTTCATTATACTTATCTAATGTCCGATCACTATTTAAAATGAGATATGACGTATAAAACAAAACGCACCATTTAAAATTAAATTTTTAAATGGTGTAAATTTACCTAGACAATCTGAAAGTCTAAATAAGTGCATTAATTAAAGCCGTTCTAATCCAAACTGTGCTAGGCAGTGTTTGTTGGTGGCAACCTGGTATGGGATCATCTCAACACCAGCAACACTGTGATTGGTCAGTGGACGCGTGTCAAGGCAGATAGATCCTGCTGTGCTGTTCCAGTCTCTAGGGTTCATGTCACTTAAAGGATGAATAAAGTTGGAACTGTTATAGTGACATCTTGTGTCTCACCTTCTTCTCTGTCTTTCTCCATCCAGCTCCAGTCATTCCTGCAGGTCAGCGTGTCCCAAGTGCGGATAGACGAATGTCCCAGTTCAGAGTGTGCCGGCACCGGTGGCTGCACTAGTGCTTTGAATGTGCGAGATACACCCACAGTGGTGGATTGTGGGACTATGAGTCTTGTATCTGTGACCGTGGAATCCACAGCTGTGTGCTCATGCACAGGTAGAGAGCAGTCCCATCAGCCCTGCACCGCATATCCCAGGAATCCCTGCTTCAATGGTGGAGTGTGTGTGGACACTCAGCACGGCTACAGGTGAGTTGAAAATTACTGCCAGCATGTGGTAGCAGGGCATCACTGTTTATAACATTAAGGCAACAAGTTGCCCCTGTTCTTTTTCCACTCACATGATCATGGTTATCAACACAGATGTTTGCAGCTCCCGAGGTAGCAGGTCAATCTGAAACTTATGGTATTCTCTCCGTTGAACTTTACCCCACCGATCAAGACAAAACTCAGAACATTCAGCTGCTCTGGTTACACAGCCATTTACAGGAAGACAGTGGTGAAGGGGAAAAATAAGATGTGAATACAATGATGCAATGCCTTGAAAGTGTTTACACATAAATGTGCTATCACTGTGAGGGTCATTAGTGGAATTATAAACTTCTATCTTGATTTCACTTAAACACCATCTTGACACTTGGATATATGCCAACACAGACTGTGTATTGGGTTTGTTTCACCTCTGTGAATTCCTTTATTGCTCTCAGAAAACTAGCAAAATTATTCTAGTATTCATGTCTGTGAGACCTGAAACATAATTGGGGTGTAGGAGGCCAGCAGAGTAAATTAGAGCGAGCTGGGACAAAGGAATAATGGACTGGGAATTATAAAATTACAAAGATAAATGCAGACATGATGGTACAGAGGATTGGCTGTACATTGGTAATTATGGCTGTTTGTGTATGATTTTTAGAAATTAAAATCGAAGCTGTGTGTAGGGAACTACAGAAACACTGGAGGTTGTGCTTTTGTAGGTTTCTCTCTCTTTCCTCCCTGTGCTTCTCTCTCTGCCTTTTTTTATTTGTGGCTGTGGAGGTCAAAATGTGAGATAATAGTTTTAACCTTTGCAGATTTTTTTTTCCCCACTTGTATTTGAAGTGTGTCTGTGTGAGCTGCTCAGACTAACGGAGAATTGTGCAAGGTTGTTCTCTGTGTTCAATCGAAGTTAACAAAGTTGCGTCATGTTGCTTTAATTGAAAATTACATAAAAATGTGACCATGGATTTTTTTAATATTTTCGACTCATCAACATCTTTTGTCAATCTGGATGACCAAGTGATTAATAATGAAGTATGATGGATGCAACAGCTTCTGTTATTTATTTTCTGGGATGGGCCAATATTGTTGCTTACATTGCAATCACAAAGTGTTCCGATTCCTTCACCGTTTTCACATTATGTTATATTAAAATTGGTTAAATTCACTTTTCTCTCATCTACAGACTGTGACTGTTTGGTGGCATTTTGTGAACCTTTAACATTAGTCCTCTGACTCGAAGGTCATCTTTTTATAGCCCCTGTGTCAGCGGCAGTGAAATATTGCTCTCAGGTTGCCCATATGTGCATATTTATGTGGATCTGTCTTTGAATCCGTGTGCCTCATGGATGTGATAGGTCAGTAACAGCTTCAAGGAACGACTTCGAATTTAGTACAAACATTCACCAGCACTAAGGATGAACTGATTAGATTTTGGTGGTCAAATGTCAGAGTGACCTCAAAAAACACAGTTTTTGCCTTGTGAACGTGGTTGCCCAGTAACTCGCGGAGGAAACTAGTTGAAATGACAAACATTCATTCTGACTGACACATCAGATGGTTGTATTTTGCTGGTAGAAGTTGATGTGACTTCATAAAACATGGTTCTGCCCAAGATGTTATGTACTGTGGATAAACGGGGATGTATTCTGAAACCAGTCAGAGTGGTGGAGGCAGACAAGCAGGAGTCGTCCTACATTGTGTGAAACAACAGTAGGAAGGAAAAATTTTGTGTGTGAGCAAGAGCTAGAAACAGAGAGTAAGAGAGGAAAGCTAATAAAGACTCTTGTCATCATGACAATGTGGGATGGGAATAATATTGCACGAGTCATCTACCTGCATCTGTAAGTACTCTTGCTCTCACTTGGCCCTTGAGGCGACAATGATGAGCCATATACATTCCTTTGGACCTTCCTCTGCCACTAAAATCCCAAAATTCTGATGAGGGCAATTCAGATAATGTTGTGAGGAGCCATGGAATTATCTTCCAGTCACTGCAAAAGAAAACCATTGAACAGATAAAGCTATCTGCCCTGCAGGATTGACAGTGACGCTGATGTGTCAACCAAAGACTGTAAGATAGTCTCTGCACGGATCCTGCATCAGGAGAGTCTGGTAAATATTTGGAGTAGCCATGTTGCAGGTTTGCATGCCAATGATGCAGCAGTTTTAATTACAGTATCGGGCCTTGGGATGACTGTGTAATCAGGGGGAAAAAAAGAATTGTAGAACTATAACTAAGATGACTAATTTTAGAGGAGTAATGGGAAAAACTGAACTACAACACCAACATAAGTATTCAGAGCCTTTACTCTGTACTTAGTCGCAGCACCTTTGGCAGCGATTCATACCTGGGCTCGTCTTGGGTGCAACCCATCACGCTTTTGCAAACCTTGTTTTGTGGATTTTCAGCCCATTCTTCAGATCCTCTGAAGCTCTGACAGGTTGGAGGAGGACCGGCTATTTTCAGGTCTCTGTAGTGATGTTCAATTTGGGCCCCATTTCCTCAATCAAATGAAAGAAGTGTTTGAAACTGTACATAGGCTGTGGCCAGCATTACCGAAAGACTAACTAATGCCTGAACGGGACAACCTTTTGCATTTGTCGCTCATTGTAACTGCAGTAAATTAACTATGACTAGAGGATTAGAACAAACCCCTTCTATATTCTGCCCTTTCTTCATTAAACAAAAATAATTTCAGTGCTTTGCTGAAATTCAGCTGATTTGTTAGTAGCAAATGTAGATGTAGATGAAATCTCCCAGTTTTACTGAGGCTGCCTTACCCCGAATGCCATCTAAATATTGAAGTTAACAAACCCATTTACATCGGTTCTGGACACACATACTTTACTCTGTTCTGTTAATATTAGCACAAGGATTTTCCGCCATGAAAGACATACATTTTTTTTGTATTTGAAAAGCTTTGAATTAAATGTCATGCCAAATGTTATGGTAACTTAATTTGAAAGAAAAGAAATCACGAATAATCTCTGAGCGTGGGAGAAAATATTTTTGCTTAGCTCTTGCGTAGGTGTGGTTGAAACTCTCTGCCCAACTAATCGTGGAGCTTGTCAGCAGGATCAGGCTGTTGGGGCAGACATAACAAATATAGAGAAATCCTGAGCAACTCATGCTGTCATTCATGTAGTGGGCATGTCCTCGAATTTGAATACTCTATCTTGGTGCATCAAGATCAATAAACATCTTGTGCTTGTTTTGTGCCAGCTTTTTGGATCTGCCAGACATGAAGTACTCCAAAATTCAGCTGCTTAGCTGGTCTACCACCTGGCTTTAAGACTCAACAAGTTGTAGACTGTGGGATGCGCTGTCGGCTTTTGTTTGGTAAGGAAGTATGACACAGTAAACAAGGCTCCAGTTTAGCCAGTACTGTTATCCCCACTGCAAGGAGCCTTGAAGGTTCGTGAAGAAGGTAGTGAGTGCTTATCATGACAATGTCATTGAAGCAAAACTGAAGAATTACTTCATTTCCAGTGTTCAGTGATGTCTAGATTTGTGTGATAGTTTGCAGAGCTGGGGAGAAGATGGAAGAAAAGGAGGAATTAGAAAGAAATTAGAGGAGTAAACAGAACAAAGCATATGCTTTAGAGACTGTACTGCCAAAATGAAGGCAAAACTCCTTTGGTGTTGGTGTGCAACTGTGTGCGAATGAGTCCCTGCTGTGTTTAGTTTAGAGGCAAATTCTTTCTCAGATGATTTTGGTGATGAGAAAAATACGAGAGGAATGAACACATCAAAACAAACGACGTGCCCAGTGGCACCGAAAAAGAAACTTTTATTTAATACTGCAGCTGAGCTCTTAATCTGAACTCCCAGGTCTTCTTCACACTGATTTCGCTCAATAGCAGCCAATTGTTCCTTATTGGTTTGTTATAACTGCAGATGAGGTTGAGTTACAGTGCAGTTGCACAAAGTATTGTAATTCACACTAAAGGGAATTTAGTTGTAACAACTGTATATAACAAAATTACCGATTTTGTCACTACATCCCAGATAAACTGGATGTGTAGTGTGTGCGGTCTTGGTTGGTTTTCATTTGGCCACCCATAGATTATTTGCCCGCATGACAGATGTGATGCAGATTAGATCTCCGTTCACGGGTTGAATCTGATATTTTTTGAACTATCTCAACAACTGTCAAAAATTTTAAACTCAGACAAACTGAAACGATGGACTCAGATGGTTAACATGTTAACTAACAAAAGCATTTAGATCAGGGGTCTCAAACTCGCGGCCCGCGGGACGATATTTTGTAAGCCCTCTACTTGACATCAAAGTTTAATGTTAGTGCCTCCCGCACGTTTTTCTCAAACGCACCTTTTTGCCAAGTCGTTGTGTGGAACTGCATGTCACGCGCGTGTCGCTTGTGCCCTGCTTGCCAACGTGAATTAGCGACGTTAGTCACTTGTGACACCAAGTGTAAGGAAAATATACCCTGTCACCCAACCCCAGTCATGTCTTTCTCAAAACTTGCCGCGACGAGCACAGACAATTTCAGGAAAAGTGGGAGACGGAATATTTTTTTGTTTGTCATATTTTTGTTGTATTTATCTATTTTCTATATATGTTTGGCATTCACTGTGGACAGCAAAAAAAGAATTTCATTGTTCAGGGGAACTTGTTTCTTTACCGTACATATGATAATTAACACTTGGAATCTTGAATACTTGATGCGGCCCAGCCTCACCCAGACTCTACCTCCAGCAGCCCCCAGGTAAGTTGAGTTTGAGACCCCTGATTTAGATGAAAGTACCACTCCTCCTAAAGTGAGCCTCAGTGAGCCGCAGGCTGAAGACTCTCTGGCCCTATTCATCCCAGTATTACCATCCAGCTCTGGTGATCTGATCACAGTGTGAGATTCGATCAGTTAGACCACATTTGGAGCATGAATACAGATGCAACCTGGTCCAGACTAAACAACCACCTCCTCTACTGGTGTTCTCAGTCACAGTGCAATTAATCCAAACACAGTTCTATAATGAATCAAAAACCTCATTTCATCACTGAAGTATGTGCAGGGTATTGATTTGCTCAACCCTTCCTTTCTCTGCTCTCTCTGTCACGCACACATGCACGCACACACACACACACACACACTCAAAAACAAACACATTGACAATAAACCCATCTGTCGAAGTTTGATTGGCTAAAAACAACAAAGCCTACGTCTTTATTTGCATATAGAGAGGAAGTGAGATCTGATCACTTGAGGCTTTTGTGGAGATGCATTTTAATGCAGGATGTGAACTGACGTGCATGGAGCTGATCAATTGTGATTGAATCTTCCTCATCATGAAGACTCATATTCAGGCCGGGTCTCAGCCTTGTGGTAATCAACATGTTAATAATAAAACATGCCCACTAACTGGGGTTATCTGGCTTCAGGAAATGTCCATGAACCACAGGAGTTCATCCCTTCGAGGAAGTGGATGCTGCAGAGCATCCAGCATCCATACATTTTGAGCAGCCCATTCTCAAGCACACACCAAATGACATCCCCAGAGGCGTGGTAAAGACGGGGCTGGTAAAAACTTAATGGACTTTTTAATGGTCTACCAGCCCACATTATTATGCATGAAACTGCCAATCATGTTTATGTACTTATTAATCAATTCACCCTCCACTTGAAAATGTATTATGCTTCTCGCTACCTCACCTGGATGTTGGAGTCTTGTGTTTTAGGGGCAGAATGATGTATGTGCAGACACAAAGAGGCTGAAATTTGTGACCGCTTGCCCTTTAGAAATATCATGAATCCAACACAAGCAGAATGCAGAAGCTTGAAGCCTTTGTTCCATTGGACAAAATCAATTTCGGCCACTTGTATCCACGATCTTGTTCTTTTGGTCATGACCCATCGCTCATGACCATGGGTGAGGGTAGGAACCAAGACTGACCTGTAGATTGAAAGCTTTGCCTTTTGGCTCAGCTCCCTTTTCGTTACAACAGTGTAGTACAGCGAATGCAGCACCGCACCAACTGCCCCAATTCTCTGGTCAGTCTCCAGAGTTCCCTCACTCGTGAACAAGACCCCAAGATACTTGACTCCCTTCTCTTAGGCCAAGGACTCATTCCCCACCTGTAGTCGGCAATCCATCAGTTTCCTATTGAGAGCCATCCTCATCCCTGCAAACCGATCCAGTGAGCGCTGCAGATCTAAGGCCAATGGTTCCAAAAGGACTACATCATCTGCAAAAAGCAACAATGAGATCCTCCAGCTACCGACCAGCAACCCGTCCTCAGCACAGCTACGCCTTGAAATCCTGTCCATGAATATCATGAACAGAATCGGCGACAAGTCACAGCCCTGACAGAGGCCAACACCCACCGGAAACGAGTCCGATTTAGTGCTGAGTATCTGCACTCTTGCTTTGGGCATACAGGGACCGGGTGGCCCTCAAAAGTGACCCCGTCACCCCGTACTCCCGTAGCACCTCCCACAGAACATCCATGGGAACCCAGTCATACGCCTTCTCCAAATCCACAAGGATCATGTGGACTGGGAGATTGTATTCCCAGACCCATCAAAGAATCCTTCGAGAGTAAAGAGCTAGTCTGTTCCATGACCAGGACAGAATCTGCATTACTCCTCTTGCTCTAGGGTTGGACAATCAGACAGACCCTGTTTGAAATAATTTACTTCATTTTCTGGAGTTGAGTGAGCATAGACTATTTAGTGTTTGAGCTGGTACATCAGTAATGTGGTGTGTTACGGCCAATATACACACTTCAATATTTGTTTATTTGTCAGCAAGTCATATCATCATTGTGATGATAACAGATTTTCCTCATATTGTGCAGCGCCCTCTGGACAAGTTCATTCCGGAAGTTCATTCTGCTGCAGCTGGAATCATGAAGCCCTTGATATTTAAAGTAAATGTGATGCACCTGATCACAATTTGCCAAAGCAAACCATCCAAGTGCTTTTGTAACCAAGAGGTTTCAATTTTGAAAATTCTAAATCCATTCTACACAGACACACACACACACACACACACACACACACACACAAACACATACACACACCTGTTGGTGTTTCTGTTGTTGTGGAGACACACAATGACTGAACACAATCCCAGTTTAGCTCAGGTTGGTTTTCCCTAACCAAGAAGTAGTGGCAGCACACATACAGAGGACAGAGGACAGAGACTGAGCCATGTGTCCCTTGAGACGAGGATATTAAGGAAACATGTTGCAGGAACTTCAAACTGTCCACTGAAAAAGGTCAGTTGCGTTGTGGTATACTCTAGTTTGCTGTCATACGCCTTTTTCCTGTGGAACCTCAGTTTGGGGGCTGTTCAATGACTAAAGTCCTTCACGTAAGTGCTCCTATGGGATATACTGTCTTTTACCCTGCAGACTAACTGAGCCAGACAGAGCCAGATGTAGGCGTGCTTAGACGTAGGGATGTGGTAGTTCTACTAAAAGGGCCAAAGCAAAGGGCTGTTTGATGGAAAGATAAATATTCAAAATAAATTGTTCACTTCAACTCATATTAATCTTTTCTGTGGGTGTTTTACTGACTATAGATTAATACTTGACACAAACCCATGGCATATTACCCGAACAGTCACTTCAGTTACTCCTAAACTTAACCTAAATGAAATGCTAATTTGAACCTTGAAAACTTCTCACCATCAGTCGGCCGCTTGAAGCGGCGAGGACCGGCCAAAATACTCTGACTACGATTGGTTTCAAAACAAAATTGGCCCCCGCAAATGCATAAAGATGTGCGCACACCTAGACATGCAAAGGACAGTTTGGTGAGCTTTAGACAATCAAAGCAGCTTTGTTAAACAGCACCCCGGCCTTCTTTTTACTTTCCTCTGGACCACTTCAGTTCAAAGGATCTGCAACCCTTCACTATAACATCAAAGTATATTCCCAACACTTTTATCTTATATCTATTTATAAATACACACATTCTTCAGCGTCACAGGCAGGAGGTCGTGCTCAGACTTTACAGCGATTGTAAGACCTCAGAAGGTGCAGACATGAGTGCTACAGTTCCCTGGCACGGTGTAACAAGCCTGGCCTTTCCATTTTCAGGGAGTCTGACATATGGATGAAAAATTTGAATTTTAGAAAATTCATGGTGGAGCGCAACTTGAAATACAGCTTTTGTTTGCATCTGTTGTGCTATAAATAGAAGCAAAGCTTTCACAGGCTCGTGTAAGAAGTGAACTCTAAGCATGTTAACTGTCACATGCTTCCAGATCTTGTTTTGCATCTCTGGCAGACAAATGAATGGAGTTTCTTCACCCTGTGAATAAGGCCACAAATGGGGTGAGAATGTTTCAACTTTTAACTGCAAAAATGATGACGAAATAAGCTCTCCGGTGCTTCTAGTGGTAGAGGAGACTTGGTTACCCTGTTTAACGTGTAATTCAGGCTAATGCTTTTTGTATCCTCAGGCTCAGATCTTTAATGGTGGAAATGAAAGGCTCTTTGCAACCAATTAAATGAAACAGCAAGCTTTTATCACTGTTTCCACTGTATACCATGCAGATTTTGAACATTATGATGAAATTAAGAGCCAATTGTAACCCTAGCCCTGCTATTGGCTGTAGAATAAATCTGAGATTTTCTGTACATTGTTGCTGTCTGTGTTCACAGGTAAACACAAAGAGGGGAGTTACAGAACTGCAGGATCTTTTAATGTACTAATATATGTTGTGGGATCTGTGGCCAGCTAACCGGAGTAAAACCAAACCTACAAGAATATAAGAAAATTAACTGACAAAGTTAACTGATTTGAACTACTGTCTTTGATTATTTCAGTTGCTACATTTTCTGAACATCATCAGTTATTTCTCTTGCGACAAAAAACTTCTGCTTTGATAAAAAATCTGAAACTGTTGGATAATTTATATCATATTTTATAAATATATACGTATGTGTATATATATATATATATATATATTGTTTGTACAGCTTGCGGTTGATTTTTCTTGCATTGAGCAGTATTGTTTGCACTCTATCACAGGCCAACTGTCTCACTGAGCCAGACAGAAGCCTATAGACTGAATAACTTTTAACTTTCCTGCTAAAATTTTCTCGTTACTCAATTTACACAACCATTTCTTGTTGCATTTCCAAGCACACATAATACAGCAAACATGAACAGTACAGACTTTGAAAACAGTTCAGTGGTCCATGTATGAAGTCATGAAAGTACATGCTCAGACAGCAGCAAAAAGCTCTTATACGGCTGCCTAAAATTTTATGAAAATTGAGTGAATGAAACCTGCTGCCTGAAATTCTTTTGAAGACCAAAAGTGATTTACACATTTAGATTTCCATTGTTCCCCAATTTACCTACGGCAGTAGAAATGCACCTCATTCTAATTCATTTCTTTTTACATAATAAATCTTTAAATACCCCTCAGATCCTATTTGCTCTCTTGTATTATTAAAAAAATTTTTTTTACCCAGACTGGAAGTGACTTGTGACTTGTATTTTTATATTTATATAGAAAGGATACAATTACAGTGCATTGGTATTTAGAAACACTTGATTGTACGATTATAGTCTTAAGAATCATTAATCAAACATTTGGTTCAGTTTGTAATCAGAAATGTAACTAAATTGATTCCTATTTTAACAGTCGACCCCCCCCACTCCGTCAAATAATAACTTGTATGGATGATATAGGATTGTTTGAGAGAGCATCTTTTAAAAGCATCCACAGCAGCTCCTTACCTATATCTGTTAAAGTGAATGCTTCATTCAGAATGTTTTCAGATCTTTATATCCCTGTTGAAACTAGGTGAACTTCAGCATTTTCTAACTCTCACTCAGCTAACCCGATGGCTGCAGCAAAACCCAGGGCAAGTTGAATGTGTGCTTGGATGTTGGAATATGCGACTGGAGTGGTTTAGTGCTGTTTAGAGGATAAAATCACTCAAAGTATTCTGAATGAAGCCTAAATTAAAACAGACATTGGATTGTTTTGATTGGCACCTTCTCAAAGTATCCAAACTGTTGCTTTCCTATTATGAATGACAGCCTGACACAGCGCAACGTCACTCAATCCTAACCATCACTTTATAACCTCCCTAGCAAACAGTTAGTGGGAATGTCTGTCTGCAGAATGGGTAGTTTATTGGCTGTTCAGCTGCAGCACGTCAAACAGCATGCAACTGATCTGGAGTTGTCACTTTAGTCTGGTCAGCTGCTGCTGTGGTTCTTCCTCTTCAAAAACCACTGCTACACAGAGTCCGCCTCTGACCCAGAGCTACACAGTGCACGTTTGCTTACTTTGACTCTCGTTCCCTGTGGTGATCACCTGTCAGTCAAACTCAGAGGCTGACATGCTCCATCAGCCCTGCAGAGAGAAAAAAAGTTCCTTTCTGTTTCCTCAGAGACATATTTTCCTTCTGTTTTACAACACCAAACTACCAACAATACATCTGAAAACCCTTTGATTATATTTTAAACTGCAAAATCCTGTTTCAGTTGGACTCACATGGATCAAAGAGGTTATTTTAATTCATCCCCTCTCACAAAATTTTGTCAAAATAATAAGAAATTCCACTCAAAGCCAAAAATGCTGACCTTAAGAGTTAACGATGACTTAGGACTGTATCTGTGCATCAGTAGATGTTGAGATATTTCACATAAGTGAGAGTTTAGTCTCAGTATACAAAGGTTTGTAGCAGTTTATCCAAGATATTTCACAAAGCTCCAGAGTAAAAATTAGGGAAGTGTCTACAGTATAAGTGATTTTCCATCCACCTGTTTCAATTCTCATTTCCAATTATGTCATATAAAGTCATATATCTGCACACATAAGAAGCCAGAACTCCACAGGGATGCTGCTGCTGATAAACTGTCCAACAAAACTTCTCTTTATTTTGCATTCAACTTTATCGTCTCAGAAGAAATGCCAGGAGCAAATATTACATTTTAAATCTGAGACTATGTTTCATCTTCCAAAAGAAACTATTTCAAAAATCGGAATTCTACAGACAACAGAGCCAGCCCAGACAAATCAGCTCCCACGGTATCCTCGACAGAATAGGCGGTGATAGAGCACTTTGATATTTGACCACACCAGGCTTGATGTGGACTTTGAATTAGAGCAATAATCAGGCTGTGACTGATGATCTTCACATGGCTGCAAGAATACAATGAGTGTCATGACACTGTGACTGCCCATTTAATGGTGTTCTTTCTGACACCGACATGGTTTGTTCTGATGGAGACGTAGTATGAAGTTGGAGTAAATTTTAATTTCATAATAATTCAAATTTATTATAATTTAACAATTCTGTGGCAGAATAATTTTTTTTTGCCTCAAGCATGAGTATGACTTCAACATTTTACTGTACTCAATGATGCAGATGGAAAAAAAAAATTATAATCACGATAACTGCCAGAGATTGCAGCTTTGAAGTGATAATGGTAAGAGCAATGTTTACATTTTTCATACACAGGAAGCGAACTGTTGAGACACACGCTCGTACACAGAACATCAGACCTTGGCAGAATCGGGAGCAGTTTATACTACACGTGCGCCATACTTTTTGATTGTAAAGCAGCATATACTCCCTGCGAACATATGTGAGACCAGATGAACGTAAGTCTTATAGCACACATGTCCGCTGAGCTCTCTTGTAGCAGTTAATTTTATCCTTCAGCCTCATTTAATTAGAAGCAGTGAGTAAAATGGGCACAATTTGAGTCCAGCTCGCTGGAGCCGTCATGTAATCTTGCTCACTGCTGGACCAGAACAGGATGACTGGCTGGATCCATGTTAGACATAATCCCTGGATTACACACATGCAAGCAAAAATATATTCGCACACAAGTAGACAGTTCCTTGAGTTGTGGCCTTTTTATCCTTTTGTTAATTTAACACACAACCAATGTTGCACTGATTTACATATTAGAAGATGGCGTGTAAAGATATTTTCTTATTTTTACAGGCCCTCCAGTTCACCGTATCATTGAACAGAATCCTAGTCTTTCCTTTTTGGTTTTACTTTTGCTTCTTTTATCCCTAGTTTTGCTTTACATCTTTGACTTTCATGTGTTTGTCAGACTTGTGCTGTTGGTGTGATCTATTTTCATCCATTTTTGTGCATTTGTATTGTGTGACTCCATGAGGCACAATCACACTTGATGATTGATTGAAACTGACCCTAAAGAGCCATATCCTAACCCTCAGATACAATCACAGACTGAATCTAAAGTGAGTGTAGTAAAGTGAAGCTAAAGCTGAAGAGCCTTTATCCTACTTTCTGTCTTATGACCATCAGGGTTGTAAAAAAGAGTTTGATTGTATTGAAGTCAATTGAGAAACGTCCCTATACTTTTCATTTGATTAATTAGCACAGTGATTGTTTTCCTAGTGACCCGATCGTCTTAGGCTCTAGTTTCAGGTCTTCGTCACTTCAACTTCCTGTACTGTAAATGATGCTGGCCCATTTACTGCATCACCACTTCCTCTGTTGCTTCCATAGTAATTACAACAGCTGCCAGATGTCACAAAACTGCAGGTCATAGTAATCTGCTCAGGGTTTTTTTTTTTTTTTTACAGGAGTTTTCCTCAAATCCATTGAAACATACTACTTTGGTAACATAGTTCATCAAAAACCTATACAGTATATCTTTACATGTAGAAACTAAATAAATCCAGAAGGTTTGACCCAGGGCATGAGAGTGAGAGAAAATAGTTTATATTCCACAAAACCAAAAAAATCTGAACAGTTGTGAGATGATTAATGGGAGAGGAAATAAGAAATCACAAAAATAAGAGTTTTGGGACTTTTCAATATCTGTTTTTTTTTCTTGTTTGTTTGTTTTGTTATTTGGGGAGAAATATTCAATGATTTTATCACTTAAGGGCCTCAAACCCTGTAAGAGAAACTAAGATGTGAAGAGCTCCAACTAGACACTGATTTGTTTTGAATATGAAAAAGTTTTTGTGACTCAGTTGTGTTTTTGTTAAATTCCTAAATGTTAATCTGAAATATATAGCCATTATACCGGTAACACAAGTGAAATGGAATAAAATGGATTTAGTTACTTTCCACCGCTGGCAGCAACTTCCTTTGTTAGCTGAATAATCCAAGGAAGACCTCTAAGACCTCTTCTGTTTCGCAGGTGAAAATGCAGTTTCATTTTGTGCTGCTGAAAACTGTGAAGATGACTTCTGGGAATGATGAATTGCAGCTTCTGCCGTCACCAAAATATCATGACACGCGTCTTTTATGAAAAGCGAATGCAGGGCCAGAATGGAAGAGCTGAAAGTGTTTCTATGTGAAGTATCAGACAAACAGATGATAGGGAGAGAACAAGGTGAAGCAGGCGACGACATCAGCCCAGAGACACAAATTGTCACATTTTGAGTCACACGACACTACCTGAGCCTTTCACTATCTGCTGTGTGATCTTCCAGGTTCAGCAGAGGAGAAGAGGCAAGGTACGGTTTGTCAGGGATGGAGAAAATCTGGATGGATGAGGCAAGAGGGGAGAGAAGTGAAGGAAATAAAAAAAATAAAAAAAATAAGGCAGGTTGAGAAAAGTGATGAGGAGAAAACGTGAAAGAAACAGTACAAGACAGAGAACCAGAGGATGAAAAGTGGAAAAAGGATAGTTGCGCACAGAAAAGAGACAGAAAACAGGAAATGATAAAAGAACACGGAAGCAGAGAAAAGAAAGCACACAAGAGAAGTGAAAGTACAAGAAATAACACATATAGATAAGAGTTAATGCAAGATAGGACTGCTGCAGGATGGTTTTCTATACCAGAGGCTGGACCCACGCTGCAACACTTACAAACACACACAAACAGATTATGGCCCAAGATTGAAGGCAGAACATGAAGATAATCGAGGCACTGGGATTAATAATGAGATTTGGTGAATGAGGGGATTGGGGTCGGGGCTGGGATTACAGCTCCCTGTCCGGTGTTAACAAACACAACTCCCAGAAGACAAGTGAATGAGCAAAACAAAGCTGCCTTAAGAAGATTGAAGGGCTCGGCCGTTGTGACGAAAACTACGTCTCAGATTGTCTTTCACTCAGAGAATTAGGATGACATTGCCAAAACGGAAATACAGATGTGGATCTTATCCTGACGCCTGTAATCATACACAAGCATACACAATGAGACACACCCACACAAATTACTACTGTGTGAACCGGGTGAAGGTTTTTAGATTTTGTTTTTTTTTTTCTTCTATGTTAAATAACGTTAACTGGTATTGAAAAGGAAATATTCTTTAGTCAGACATGCAATTTAAATGTTTAAATCATGGAGTTAAGTGAAAGTTTGAGAAAGTTTTGCTGCTGTCATTAGTTGCTGTTTATTACAAACTTAGGAAAAAGTTGTGCACTCCGCATCAAATTCCATTCGCTCACTCACTGACAGCTGTCTCCAGAGGATATTAACTCTTGTCTCAATCAAGTCAACTTGACAGACTGAACTAAAATGAAGTTAGCACGTTAGCTCGGCCCTGGCCTGTCTCACTGTAGCCTGAAGAGGTTGCGCTGTCCAGAGGTCGTATTATCACCTCTTGCATTCTACACTCAACAACACACCGCAACTGGCTCCCGGCAAGACATAACGTTCAGCAGAAGAGAAAACTGACAAAACACCCTGGTAAAGAACCCACGTTTGAGATCTTAACACCCGCAACACTAAGTGAGATAGCTATGCTAGATAACTTTGAAAATGGTATGAGGCTGCGTCAACCTCCAATTTATTTTGTGCAGTCAGCAAAAGCAACCAGAAGGTGTGAAGCTTGAACCAAAGTCCTTTCCATTCCTTCAAATGCAGAGATATCTGATGTAGATGCGTTGGAAAATGTCATCCAGAGAACAAGAAAATCCTGCACATGGCTCTTGCTCACTATTGCAAATCATCGGTTATTGTAACATTTTGATCCCTCTAGACTTTTCAAAGAAGTAGTTCTAAAATTTTATGTAGCCATGAGCTTTATTAGATATGCTCACAATGTATGGTATGCAAAATAAAAAGCAGCAGTAGGATCACAGTGAGTTTTTATTTCAATATGAAAACGGCCTTTAGTCTTTTTCTGTTGCATTTTACAACATATTTCACACATGCAGTACATTGTAAGCTAACAGACGCACAAGTACATGCATGATCTTTTTAATTTAATTGTTACTATCCCTCTTTTCCTGCCTTTGCACATTACACTAATATTGTTTGTAGCATATTTGTTAAGATCCTTTTTTTCCTCAAAGCAGCGAAGTGGCATATTCCTACTTTATTTGCAGAAACAAAATACAATGTGCCCAGACCGTCTAATTTCTTAACTGTGTGTGTGCTCATGTGTCCTTTTTCAGTCCTGGATGAGAGCAGGGGCAGGAAAATGAGCAACAGAAAGAATGAACATTTGGAAGAGAAATGAGCTGTCTACCAAACACCAATGAGATGTATGCATGTGCGTGTGTGCATGCACACAATCTTATAAACACGCCACTTTGTGTGTTTTTGCAGGATCCGCAAGGCTGAAACTCTGAATATTTCGAAAGCTGGTTAAAGTGTGAATAACACAAACCAATGAAAAACTCACTTATTAGAGAATGGTGGAATTGCCCTGGAGGAATACCTTGTTTCTCTGAGCGGCCTAGTCAGGAGGGCAATTTATATATGCAGTATTTGCTAACAACAGGTGGATTGGGTGAGAGAAAATTTTATTATACCCAAACAATGCATGGATTTTTCATCAAATTCATATAGAGCTGTGAGGGCTGGAAGGGAGAACAAAAGGAATGATATTGATGATGAGATGCACAAGAGAAAATGATGCTGGGATTTACGTAGAGCCCCTTCATATGTAACCTTGAACGACATTGCCACCTCTGATCGGGTGTGTTTCTTCTTTCTTTCATATCCTCATACAGGGCGGATGCTCCAAGATATAGAGGTTAGATATCTTCTGCGTCATGGAGAAGACTGTGTCCCAGTCAGTCCCTTTAAACACGTTTTAAGTAATATATGATAATGTCTGTTGGGCTTCATAAAAGATGCAGTATATACCTACAGTCCCATTAATGTCAGCCATATCCTGGACCTGCATGCTTTTATTTTGTTTCTTTTTCCTGCCTTCTATATTTACAACACATGAATGAATAGATAAGGATATAAATCTTTCATACAGTATGTATCGTATGCTAGGAAGCGTAGAATGAGTCATCGAGGAGGATTTGCCACCACAACTGAATGATTTGCACTCAGGAATTCATAATTCATTCCCAAAATTTATTTGTGCCCTCAATTCAATAGTTTGTGCACAAAAATAACAAATTTATGCACTGTAGTTTGTCTACAAAAATTACTGCCAAGGCTTTGTCTGCACAAAGGGCAGTCTGATTGTCAGGCTTTTTTACCCCCACATTCAATTGCAGAGACTACAGAGAGCATTAAAGATATAAATTGCGCTGATGTAGTTAACCGAAATTTTCAGATACGTTCTTCTGAATGTGGACCTTACCCTTTTTTCCATGGCCTAACCCCTTCTTTGGATTGTGCACTTGATGCACTTGCATAGCAACAGGAAGAGTAGATTCAGTATGTTTCCACATGGAGCTGTGCACATTTCTAGCATGTCACCACAGCAGGAGTAACTTCATTATTTATTCGCATTCATTGATTGCCCACTCATGCTGACAAGATGTGTGGAGATGTACCCGTACAAAACTGGTGCTGGTCCTTTGGGAGATGAGCCGTAACTCACCCTGAGTGAACTGACCCTGAGTGCTCAGATGGAGGGACCTTTGTTTCCTTCAGACTTACAAAAATCTACAGAATATTTTTTCCACTTGGCGAATATATCACCGGTTGCTTTCAGTCAGCGACTCTTTTAAACTCTTGGTTCTTTTAAGAACTGTAGAACTGTTAAAACAAACCTGAATATGGTTGTGGATGGTCATGGTCTCGTTTTTGGCAAAAAAAAACTGATTGTTAGGTTTGGGAAAAGATGTTGGTTAGGGTTAAATAAAGTACTTCCTGAGGGCTACAGGAAACTTTGTCTTCATGGTTACAATACAAAACAGTTTCTAATCATAAAAGCCCTCGTCGGATTCATTTCAGTTTCCCTTGAATCGAAAGTGTCTTAGTACTTGTGGCTTGACTGTGTGGAGAGAAAATAAAAATACATTTTATTACATATATCATGACATTTCCAATGTTGAATAAAAATGCAGACAGAACGCAGGACTCTTACTTTGTCATATTCCTTTTGTACTAACCTAAAAAGAAAACTTGCAAAGGGGGAGTTTTATATGTCAATTAATTTCTTAGAGCTTCCATGTTTTGCACCTGCCTGTTGTTTTGATATACATTAGAAGATGCATTTTTGGTTCTTAATTTGTTGATTTTCACATATCCTCTCTCACGCTTCTCTCTGGAGCTCTGCTAACATCAGCTCAGTAAGCCAATCGGGTGAAATGATCTGAACTTTTACTCTGATCAGCTAACTGATTTCTGAGTGATAAAATGAATGCATAGCATAATCCTTGAAGGTTGGATTGTGGCTGAGGCTGGTCACCTTTCCTTACAGGTGGTTTTAAGGCTCAGTTTCAGAGGACATGCTGTGAGCATTAATTTCTGGACTGACACCTTTGATAATTTCACTGCATTAATAGAGAACCAGAACCTGCTCCATAATCAAACATGATGAAGACCTCTACCTTCGTTCAATATAGGACCTTTAAACCAATTAAAATGAGTTGGCACACAGCCTAAAGTTAAATATTACATATCATTTTGACTTCATAGAAAAAGGTGCATAAAACTGGGAGGTCTTTAAGAAGGAAAGTCACTGTTCTCCAACATGGCAAAAAATCTAGGCAGACATTAAAATTTTTCGCAAGTCTGTAGGACATATATGGGAAATGGATAAAGTCCACAATTTATATATATATATGTATATTTACATTTATATTACTTTTTCTCAACTCAAAATATCCTGTCTCTCTTCCTGTGTTGTTTGGTTTTTTTTTTTGGGTGGGAAGCAATCACTGATCAAGCCTCATGCAATGTTACAAATGTCTCGACAAAAGTCTAGACTTACACTCAAGGAAATATAATAATGGTTGAGATAAGCAGGAAAAGAAAGAAAGAAAAAAACATCTGGGATAGTGGGAACCCAAGGGTGAAACTGTCAGAGAGTGGAGGTTAGAGGTAAAAGCAAGACAGGAAGTGATATGGCAAATGAGTGGAAACGCAGAGAAAAGAGTTTTCTAACAATGTGATTCTCCCTGTGGTTTTGCTACTAATGAGAACATCTGCATCAGTAAAACAGGCTGAGTGACAGAGAGACATTTGAAGGGGATATCTGTCTTTCAGAGAAAAGCAGTTGTAGACAGATGAACAGGAAAACTGTTGAAAGTCTCAAATACAGTAAACACTTAAAAAAAAAGTTTTGGATCAATGTAATATTTTATCTTTGACTCTGCTCCTCTGCTGGGACACCTTCACCTACCTGGACTCCCATCTCTCCAGAGATCTACACAGAAACCCTCTGGACTCTCATAATCCTGAGTGAGGTGACAGGAAAAGCTCAGCATCCTTCACTCCACTAGTTCCTACCAGCACCACCTGCTTCCCTTCCCCTGTCCATCCTTCTGCATCTTGTCTGTCCTTTGTTCCCCTCGATATTCACCGAGGTGTAGCACTGCCCTCCCTGCCACACAAAGGTCATTTCACTCAATAAAGATCAACAAAGTAGCTTCCAGGAGGGCTGGTGATGGTCACACACACGCACTGAAATAATAAAATATTTAGCTGCAAGAATATAACAAGTCTATCTCATATAGTCTTGTATAGTCTCATATAATGTTGACACCCTGTGGTGTTAAACTATGAGGACAAATGCAGACCAAAAAAAGTAATATTTTCTACTTATATTTTCTCTCATTTTTTGGAATCAAAAGTGAAAGTCTATTTACTTCCTTTCCTTTGTAATTCTGGCTCTTGATTTGCTTTGCTTTTTTCCTCAAGGTGCCAATGCTCAGCTCAGTTTGAAGGGCCTGAATGCCAGCAGAACAAGCACAGTTTCCATGGCAATGGCTATGCCTGGTTTCCTCCCATGATGCCCTGCTTCGAGAGTCACATGTCCCTGGAGTTCATCACGGACGTGGCTGATGGACTGCTGCTGTACAGCGGCCCCTTGGCTCAGCTGCAGGCCTGGGACCACGAGGACTTCATGGCCATAGGTATGCGCTCAATAATGCCTCCATGCTGGTCTTAACCACCCAAGGACAGCTGCAACGAAAATGAAATGAAGGAAATTGCTTTTACTGTGTATTTAATTGATACAATTGAATTAACATTTTTATAGCGATAGGTAAACGTCCTCAGAATAGGAAATTAAAATCAGACCAGAACCTCTGTTTGGACAGATGAGGACGGAGATTTCAGAGAGACTATGCTTACCTCATCTGTGTCCCTCAGTCCAAAGGAACCACAATTACACCAGTGTATTAATGATATGTCTGTCTTATCTGGCTTACCCACTGATACTAAAAACTGCACTTCAAAGAAATGTTTTAAAAGAAAAAGATAAATCTTCTCAGCCTAAGGGGTGGCATTGACTTCAAGATGACTATTATTACTGCAGGTGAGCCCGAGAATGGAAAGATTTAGTGTCAGAGACAAAGAAGAATCCAGAAAAACTTGTATCCCTGAGGGTACATGGGAAATCTATTATAGCTTATCAGAAAATAACTTAACCATGGTTTCACAGAAAAGCTTGTGAGGCTAAGATGTGAGATTAATGTCTAAAAATGAGATTTAATGTCTGAAAAATATAAAAGCCTGACAATTGACAGTTGAAACAGTTTGCTGAAAGTCTTGGAGGTGAGAGAAATGCCAATAATAGATGGCAGGCATCCGGCTTCTGAAGCTTCCATTGGTATGAGGTATCATTGATGGGGCGATTGAAATCATCTGACTTCGGGATTAGTTTTTATCTGCTAAAAGGAAAAAGCGCAACCAGTGGACAACGGTGTCAAAGCAGCGATTAACATGTAAAAAAAATTATTTCAGTGGAATTTCCATTGGGATTTCTATTCTATGAGCTTGATGAGCTTGTACATGCAAATTTGTGCGTTTGGTCAACAGCAAGCAGTCTTGGCAGTGTTAACCTCTGAGTGAACGTGCAGCCACAGAGTTGTAACTGGAGGAAGCTGTAATATCTTATTAGCCGTGTTGCACTGTACATTTTCATTTAACACCCTCTGTCAGAGGAAAAATGCTCCACAAGGGGAAATGGTGTGCAAACACTTCTGACACAAGACAATCTTACACATATGTCTTTGTCATCATCGTGCCATTAGCAGCTGAGCAAACGTGTTAGCTAGCTGTCACATTAGCATGCTCCCCCATCAGTAAAACTCTTTTTTTGAAAGAAATTATGTATAGTGATACAAAAGAAAAGGTTATGGGAGCTTTTGTTACTACAAAATAAGGCTTTTAGACGTTTAGCTTAGTTTTTCCCTCTTCATCAACTTGGTGTGGAGTAATGAGGTTGATCCAAGCCACCTTTATTAAGTATTAGTTTAATTAAGTAAAACAAAACAAAAAAACAGCAGCAACAACAACAACAACAACAAAAAAAAAATCAATGACCCCAGTCACAAAGATTCCCTTTTTTTCTCATACAGTTTTCTCACAGTTTTTTCTTGAAAAATTACCCAGTCCCCTCTGGCCCTAATACCCCATCCTTACTTAGGATGGAGATGGAGCCAGCCATGGGCTGGATTTTCAGAGAGGGTCGAAAAAGACAATAAAACAATAACAAAAAAACCATTCCTATATGAAGCATATAGCACACGCTGTCATCATTAGTTAAAGCATAAACACAAATACTGCTGGAAGACACTTAAGTTCACTTTCTAAGTCCCCTCTTTCTCTTGAAGACTAATGAAAGTTGCAAGACAAGAACATCATTCCATTGCAGATCTAGTTCCCAATGTGTATTACCTCGCCACGACCTGGGGATTAGGCGGTGACACTCTTTAATTTTGATCTTATTAAAAGTGACACCCCATGCATTGTAAATACAATTGTTTTGTTTTGTCTAGTTTTTTTCACAAATGATAACTTAAAAAAGGAAGGATATGCGGTGGATAGTTGGTTGTGCACACTTTTGGTTAGAAAAATATAAAAAATACGTGTAAACTGAGCCTTGGCAGGTTTACATCAGGATCTTAAGGGAGAATGCTTGTCTTTTTTTTTTTATTGCTTTGGCAATATTGTTGAACTTTGAGACAATAAAGCTTGTGTAATTGAGGGCGGCAGGCAGGCAGGCATTGTAGACAGGCAGACAGAGAACAAAATGTCTTGTACATCTTGGTAAATTTAGTGTTTTAATCTGAGAGACTCACGCCTCCTTGTCTCTCTGTCTTTCCTTCTTCCCTTGCTTTGGTCCTCTCTCTTGTGAGAAATGCTGTTGTTCCACCACTGCCAAACTAATATGTGTGGGAGGTGAGGTCCGCCTGGAGAGACGGATGTGTGCACAGAATGAGCAGGTTTCACTAGATCATTTCTTTAGCTGTGATTGTTGTCAGAAGGTCTGGGTGCAACTAAAAGCCAGTCAACCACTCGTTGTCTTAATGGATCCTAAAGAGTTAATGAGTTTATTAGTGGAGTGAAAGCTGATTTGTCACAGTGCAGACTGTAATTACAGTAAGGTTGGACATATTTAGAGCTCTAATTAACTTATTTTAAGGTTCACTTACTGCATGTAACAAATCAGTCATCAGGTCTAGACTGCGCCTATCTATGTAAGTCTAACAATGTGCAAAACAGTGTTGCAATTATGGACGTTGCTAAATTGAGATCATTAGCAAAAGCATTAACAGATAATTATAGTTTATTCCAACTTCTATTCATAACTGGCTTGTGTCTCTTGGTCATTGAGCTTCTGTTTGGGCCATGTGATGAAAAGGATCTGTTGCTTTCCATGTTTCTGTATTCTGCATCCTATCACTTCCACGTCCCCATGGCAACCTAATTATCGGAGAGATCAGAGACTACAAAGACAAAACACAGAAACAACACATTTGGTGAAAATTGAGAGATAAACTGTCTGTAACTGTTTCACTAAAGCTATTGAACATTGGGAGGTTAAAGATTATTTGTTATCAGGAAAAAAATAAAATTGCCCATCAGATTGCTATTATTAGATAACTTAATAACGACAACCAAAAATGACCCTGTTAACGGTCGGTGAAAGACAAAGGTTGTGTCTGAAATCATTCATTTATTCTCTTCTCCCAACTCATTATTCAGGACTATGTTGAGAGCTACTCAGTAAAATGGAAAGACACTTTCAGACACCATTACTTCCACCATTTTTCTTTCTTTCAGTGAAAATACAATGCATGATGGTTTATACAGCTTTGTAAGTGACCTTTAGATGTGGACGTCTTTCCATAATGCATTGTGGGATATCATGAGTGCACTATACAAGTTACAGTAATTCCCACAATACACTCCAGCTTATAATGGAGACAGAGCCAAAGACGAAATGGCTGCCTGTAAAAGGATGCTGTGACCGTGTTGCCTACACAAAGGAAAAAGAAAACAAGATGGGAGCAAACAAATGCATTTATACAAGTTGTATACATATGTTGTTGTTTTGTAGCTTGTCTGTCAATCCAAAGATTCAAAAGAAAGAAAGAGTATAGAAAGAGTGCGGCATGTGCACTTTTAAGGTATTGGAACTATGACTTTTTTTTTTTTTGTTTTTCTTTTTGAAAATAATCATCTTAGAAAGACCTAAAGTGCAAGCATAATAACCTTATATCTGTTTAAGTTTGCCAACTTTGCCAGAATTCTTTAAACCTTTTTTTTCCCACTTCACAGCAACTTTAGAAAACTTCAGTGCTGCAATAAAACACAAAATGCTAACAGGTTTTTTTGTGTGAAATTGTTTGACAGAGCAGTAGTAGTTTGATGGAGCAAAATTTTGCTTCAAACTTTCCCATTTTCACAATAGAAGCTTTGCTCTATCTTTAATGTGATGTAGCTTAACATGCTTTACAGTGAAAACTAAACAGGTACTTAAAATAAAATCTGAATATCAGTTTGAACAGTAAAATGTAACATGAAAAGCCAAGTGGAAAAACTTATGTGTGAAAAAGTGATAAATTTAAAAATGAGTCATCCATAGTTTGGGAGCATAGTAGTAATAAGACAGCTGGGTGCCCAAGCGCTGTTATTACTACCCAGGACTGAGACAACCTCCACTATAGGCTATTAAGAGTTTTATGTAACAAGTTGAAAAACTTGGAAATCTATCCTGAAAATACTGGCCCCTCTTTAAGAAAGCAAAGCAACAATAGTTAACAATACAGCACCCACTTTGTCTCTTGTTGTCATTGAGCCATCTATATTCCCAGATTCCTGCATTCTCCACCAATCGGAATACAGAGAAGTTTGATTTTTGGAGGCACCGATGTTCTTGGACTAAATTACTCGGGCAAAAAAAGAACAAGAACAAGATCAGACAGGTTGTTAACAACACAACTGCTCTGACTAATGATCAAAACAACTTTGTAACCAAAAAGAGTTGTGTAGGTCAAAGCTGAACTTGATTGTTGTCTGAGAACTGATATAGGCAGACACAATTATACAGCAATAACTTTCCCATTCACCTTGGCTTCGTCTCTCAAATAAACCTGTGGCATTGTTTACAACCATTTCCAGATGCTGCTAGTTGGGTATTCAAATGATCAAACAAGAATTATCCTTAATGAAATAAACCCATTACAACGTCCAGTTAATATATCCTAGTTAACCGTTGCTAAGGCAGGTTTTCAAGTGGTTGTGCTAAAGTATGAAAGTCAATGCCACGCTATACAAAGGGTTTGTTTACTTTAACATATAGTACAACAAACACCATCTGATACCCAAGGGTTTATGAAGAGCATATCCACCAGCTGCAGTCAGGGATGAACCTCCATTACATTCAGATATGAACACCAGATTGCCAATATCAGATTTTTTATGAAAGGAGTAATATTGGCAGCACATACTGCTGTCACCCGCCTACACTTCAGACTGTACATTTCAATAATCATAAGAGGTACAGACAGGATTTTGTAAAGAATATTAGATGTAAAATTGAGATGTAGCACGGAGGAAGGTTTTGAGCATACTGTACACTGTAAGTTGACTCGAGGCACATGAAAATTAAAGTTATTAAATTATTCTTTCACTCATCCTCACCGTCCTTGTGCACCGTGGAGCTGATTAAATTTCAAAGATACCAAGTATATAAAGGCCAAAAGTTAAAGGTTTATGCCTATTTGATTTTGAGATAAAATAGTGAATCTCAATAAATCAAATCAAATCAAATCAGATTTATTTGTATAGCGCCAAATCATAACAAAGTTACATCAAGGCACTTTACATATAGAGCAGGTCTAGACCAAACTCTTTATAAAATGATTTAAAGAGACCCAACAGATCCCCCCATGAGCAAGCACTCGGCGACAGTGGCAAGGAAAAACTTCCTTTAAGAGGCAGAAACCTTGGGCAGAATCAGGCTCGGGGGGGCGGCCATCTGCCTTGACCGTTTGGGTTGAGAGAGGGAGAGAGAGAGAGAGAGAGAGAGAGAGGCACGGAGGGGGGCAAAGTTGGGTAGAGTAGCCTCTATGCACCTCTGGAATTTTGGAAATAGCGTTTACGCACCTGTAAATTAGTTTATCCACGTTTACGTTTATATGCCTTTTACATCTTCCTAAATAAATTTGGTTTCATTTTAAAATTGGCAACCTGTTGGCAACCTGTTGTACCTACACAAGCACAAGCAATGTATCTGTATCCGCAATCATTGTTGCGCTGCATTATGGTCCGTGTCTGTGTGACCAATTACTGCCTTTGGCGGCTATCAGGAAGCGGCGGGTTGTCTCTACTGATCAGTGGTGCGATACACTGTGATGCGGTTTGGAGAATGGACTGCTAAAATGGACATTAGGCGATTTCTGAAGTAAGTCCAAAGAGCAATACTTTTTTTTTCCTTTATTAAGGTTGTTTTGGTTTGCATAAGATGATGCATTCACTCAGTGACAGTAACGTTATCACTATTGTACACAGCTCTTTGCTAGCGACTTCTGTTAATGCGATGCTGTACAGCGTGGAACAAAGCTTATTTTTCTCTTGCAATGCAATCTCGGCTATAAAGTCACAACGAGTAGGTGTGGATGACGTTGGTGCATGTCATCACTTCATAGGGAAATAAAGAACAGGCTTACTCTGGATATAGTGACTGTGTGAAGGCATGAGAGAGGACTCAGTGATGTCCTTGGTACAGTCTAATGGTCACTCATAGCACACGTTCATAGGATAAAAATATTGGGTAATAGACTGCAGGTAGTATCTCATTTCTTTTACAAAAATTGACATTCAACAATAACCACAATATCATCATAATCATAACCAACAATTTTGACACTGATGACACCGGTCCGCTATGGTACAACATTTAGGCCTACACCACGCGGCTGCTAGCGGTCTGCCTTACTGCATCATCATCAATCTGATCACAGACTTAATAATTTACCCACCACTGATTTTACCACTACAGCCCTGAATAACAGTGAACATGTAACATAAAGAAGTAGGAGGAATGTACTGTTGATGTCAAAATGACAAAGAGTTGGTTTTGCTGACCAGAGAAGGTTTTGATTAAATGGGATTAGCGAGACACAAGGGACCAGGAAATCCTATTCAACCTCCACTTTAAAGAACAAAGCTTCAAGCATTCTGCATTCATGTTGGATTGGTGCTTAGTTACACCAAGAATCAGACAAAATGGGGCAAATTACTCCCAAATCAAAGACACTGTGAGGTGAATCCTGAAGGTCTCATCCCGACAAATATATTACTAGTAGCACAAGGACTGTGCAGGAAATGATAATTTGGGAGGGAATGTGCTGTCTCTGGCCAGACTTCAAGTTGAAGACATATTTTAAAAGGGGTTTTTACAATAGTAGTTAAAATAATAGTTTCAGAGTACAGATGGAGCAGGAGACAAAAGAGAGTGGAGTATAGGTTTAAGGGAACCACGGTGAAAGCAGACAATAAAAAGTGATGCCAGCTGGCTACAAAGGAAACTGTTGTACACCCTGAACCGCTTTTATGAATGTCAAGTGTCACATGGAAACACGCTAATATACCTTCCATCATTTCCATTTTGTGAACATACCACTATTGTGTGGGATGATGTGTACTGTATGTGTGTGTGTGTGTGTGTGTGTGTGTGTGTGTGTGTGTGTGTGTGTGTGTGTGTGTGTGTGTGTGTGTGTTAAGCGAAGCTGCCCGTTGAGTCTGGTCATATTCCCCACTGCTACATGCACACACACATCTCCACAGACAGTTTCTCATTGAGATGTTGGTTTTCTGTTCCAAAGCCGCCCACTCATACGCACTTTATCCTGCCGCAGGGCAGCTGTACCAAGCCAGCCATGCTGTGTAGGCCAGAGGAAGTGTACAACACTCGCACACTCACAAACACACACTGGGAACGTTGCTGTGCACTATATCCAATCTTCAGCCTCTGGGGAAAAATAGATTAGATACTTATAAAGGGAACCTGGTGTAGTTTTTGTGTGTGTGTGTGTGTGTGTGTTTGTTTGTTTGTTTGTGTGTGTTTAGTCCATAATAATCATGCCTAAGATGACCCTCTGTGTTCTAGTGAAACCGGAACATCAGATTTGTTCCCTCAAAAACAATTATTTTCACCAGCATGTAAATGTGGTTTATTAATTTGTGAAGACTTAAACTTCCATAAAAGACATTTTGAGATTATAGCAGCCATTTTTGTTAACAGTTCAGGGTCAGTTTGTTCTCAGCCAAGCTCAAGCATGGACTTCACCCGCATTCGTAGTACAAAAGAGCAGCAGTTCAAAGAAGAATCTTTAGTTTCACTGAACAATACTGTACATATATTTTATTCATGAGTGCGAAGTAACCTTTTAAAAAGATGTGCTGCTCAAGCCACAAAAAAATCGCAATTGTACCAGCTTAACTGAGCCACTTCTGTGTGCAAACACTTCTGATAATTGTCAGAATTTGTTTTGGGGATTGTGTTGGCATTTTTGAGAACAGTTATTTTGATTGCTGTTTATAGAAGTCTGCTGTAAAAACAGCACGGCAAAATGCAAATATGCAGCTAACGCTTACAGCAAACTATATTTGCATACTAATTTCTCACTTTAGCTTAAGAATGGCTAATAGGTATTTACAGCTAATAACAACACAGGATGGACTTCAAAAATTTTAATGAATATTTAGTTGTTTGTATAAAGTTAGCTACCACAAAAACTTATACCATTGATTACTGATTATATATGCATGTATATAGGGCAGTGTGGTGGCGTAGTGATTAGCACTGTTGCCCCACAATAAGAAGGTCGCAGGTTCAGTTCCTGGGCCTGGGGCCTTTCTGTGAGAAGTTTGCATGTTCTCCCCGTGCCTGCGTGGGTTTCCTCCGGGTACTCCGGTTTCCTCCCATCATCCAAAAGACATCATGTTTGGGTTAATTGGTGACTTTAAATTCTCTGTAGCTCTGAGTGTGATTGCGAGTGGTTGTCTCTCACCCGGAAACGGATAAAGCACGTGAATATGAATGAATGAATGTGTGTATATATATTTATATATGTGGGTGTCCCCAGTTTGTGTCAACACAACAGTTGATGACAGTTTATTGGCCATCACGCTCTCTGGATATGTCATCAATGTTTATGTTACATTTTTGAAGTGTTTGTTGCCTTACCACCACCGATGATAATGGCATCGTAATAATAGCTATCACTGACTCTGGGGGTATTGCTCAGTGGCGGTCTGACCTATAATTTCCTTGCAGTAGGTGTGTGTACCTGTCTTATTATAGTAGGAGTTGTTGACTAGATAGAAATTCGACTCAGTAGTTTAGGTGTAATTATTTAGAAGTTATTGGAGTTGTTCCAATTCAGTTCCCAAATATATAGGCCTAAAAAAAAAAAAACACAAAAAAAACATTACATTTCTATTTTCTTTGCTGCTCTCAAGGATAAAATGTCAGCTTTTAAAGCACAATATCAGCAATTTGTTATAATTTACTCTGGAAAGTCCCAGATAAGGGCAGAATGTTCAACACCAATAGCATTTGAAGACTTATCACACATAATAATAATAATAATAATAAGATTTATTTATAAAGCACATTTAAAAACACAGAAGTGCATGCCATAGTACTGTGTCTAAGTACAAATAATACAGAATATACATAACACAAAAAGATATACACACAAAGAGTTAAAGAATTAAAATGGCCACCAATTTTCAGACTGAGGTAAACGCTGCCGGACATAAGTGAGTTTAAGTGAGGCATCCTGATGTCAAAGGGGAGCCAGTTCCAGGCTTTGGGGCCACATCCAAGAAAGTTCAGGCCCCTCTGGTCTCCAGCCTGTTTTTAGGGACGGTAAGTAGCAGCCAATCAGCAGACCTCAATGGCCTGGAAGGGGCGTAGCTACTTTAAAGTTCTGACACATGTGATAGTGCAAGTTCATTTAAAGACTTAAAAACAAAAAGTAAATACTTAAAATGAATCCTGTACTGCACTGGGAGCCAGTGTAGGGAAGCCAGAACTGGGGAAATGTGATTGGCATGGCGGGTTCTCTTTAAAAGACTTACAGCTGCATTTTGGACTAGCTGCAAGCATGCCGTGGTGGTCTGGTTGGTTTGCAGTAGTCTAAGCGTGAGGTGATAAAAGCATGATGAGGCGTTTGAAATCTGGAAAAGATAAAACTTACTTTAACTTGGATGATCGTCCGAGTTGATAAAAACACAATTTAATCATGGAGTTGATTTATTTATCCATCTTCAAATCACAGTCCATTATAACACGCCAACACACTAAAGAGCACATAAGTTCACTGATGCTAAGGGGAAAGAAACAAGACGGACTACAACTGCAAACACTGGAAGGTGATAAGCTCCATTCTGAAACAGTAGCACACGTTTTTACAGGAGTTGTTTAATCCTTGATTAATTTAGTTTTGAGGTTGATGTTGCAGTTCTCATAATCCTATTGAGTTAAATGTCTAATTATATTTCAGCAAAAAGTTTGTTTTAAAGGAATAGTGTATTATTCCTAGATTCATTGTGTATGAGTTACAGTCAAATTAAATAAAGAAACATATGGTTCCTGTTTAAAAGGGTTGAACCTGAGCCATTCAGTCATCCTCAGTGTTGGCCGACAGGAAGGAAAAAATTAGATGAAAAGAAACGTCTCCAGTGATTATTTTATCTGCCAATGTGTGCTGTTGAACTTTATAAAAAACAAAAAAACACCACTTATAACCCCTCTTTGAGGGGTGTGACTTTGAGCTTTATGCTTCGGTGATCAAATTCTGTTGAACCAAGTAAATTCAAGTCCGAATGAATATCCTGAGATATTGTGCAGCTCTTTGCAACAAAAGTGCCGTCCGCACCTGTTCAGTCATGGAGGTTTTTTTTAACTGATAAAGATTGAATTAAATAAATAAATAAGAAAATATAATGTTGTAAGACATGATGCATACAAACTGTAGATTTCCTCTACAGTATGGCACGAGATGTCAGAGGAAAAATCTTTCCTCATCTCAACAGATTTTTTTTTTTTTTTTTTTTACTGGGGTAATTTGTTTGACTGCTTCTGGCACAGCCTGTCAGCCCACCTTAAAGGAATATTAGAATATTCTAGGGAAACACGTTTATTTCCTCTACAGCCTCTTGACATGTGCAATGAATTTTCAGGAGACTTGTCATCGCTGTTAGGTTGCTGGGCAACCGGGAGACTGCAAGGAGCCTTCAGGAAATTGCCAGCCAAGAAATTGTCAAGCAAACGACCTGTAATAAAACTACAATTTGTAAACTTGCGCAGATTCAATCAGTTATGAGATGATATATTAAGTTAATCGGCGAGTTTGAGAGTTGAACATAGGTAGCCCTGCTTCCTGTCTTTATGCTAAACTAAGCAAGGAGTTAACTTGATATTTTGATGTTATCAACCCTCTCAATTAATTGAACATTATAGTGAATATGCATATTTCCAATAAAGTCAAAATATTCCTTGACCTTTTTTTTTTCTTTTTGTTATCTACATGTGTTCTATATAGAAATATTTTTTTTTGAATTAACTCAAAGTATAAAAGTAAAGAGCATCATGTTCTCCAAGTCTAGCACCTTTAGAGGTTGTCAGATACAGACTTTTTTTTTAATCCATAGGACTGCTCCCGATACCAGACACCTGACCAAACTGGTCTCATCAGCAATGCCCCACTTTGCCCTCAGTTGTGGCTGTGAAATTGATTGTCACCGAAACGATTTGTGTTCAGTGAGTTCAACAATTATTGATGAACATGGCTGACAGCTTTGGTCCTGAACAACCTTCACACGTGCATGCAAGGAATTCCAGCTGGAGGCTAGAGCTTGTCCAATCAATTGACAAATTAACAGGAATAATTAAATTTCTGTAATTACATCGCCCTTCCAGAGTTTGCTTTTTTGGGGGGGGGGGGGGGGGGGGGGCACATCAGGACTGAGAGGAAGGGGCTTTCGTTTTCAACTCTTCCCTTCAACAAAAAGCATATTCTCTTCATGATGTGTAGTCGGAGATTAATTCACACAGAGTGGGAAAGGAGGGTTTAGTTATGAATAAATGGAAGCAACAGCCGGGATCCAGCGTAAACACACAGATACACTTTGGCATTATGTTCATTTTCCACTGAGCTGTTTTATTGCTGTGCCCCCCAGTTTAGCTATGGAATGGCTTTGGAATAGGAACTGCTGCTGGATGCGGAGATCCAATATGCTTTGGCTGCGGGGCTGGCTAGCTAGCTGACAGATCGTTTATACAAGACGTGCTCTGCCCTGCACTTGCTGCATCACCTGCTGATTTTTTTTTACATAAGCTGACTTCTTCGTGGCATAAAACTATATGCGACTGCTTGTCTGTATGTGTCTGTGGGTGGGTGATGCTGGGTATGTGTATGGTTGTGTGTGTGTGTGTGCGTGCGGCAGTATGATTTGTAATGCTGTTTATGCAGTCCATATGCTCGCGGTTTGACTCCTGTGTATCCCCAGGTTGTCAGAAGAGGAGGACATTTTTTATACTGAAGAGCCCCAACTCTGTGGGAGCTCAAGCTCTGCTCGCACCCAAAGAATACAGAGTTACTGTCTCTCGCTCTCTCTGCCTCCCCCTCCCTCTCGTCTGTCTCAGAGTAGGAGATAATGAATTACGTATGAGTCGCAGATAAGAAGCCTGGTCATGTGGATGACCCCTCTAAAAGCAAAGTGTTGTCCTAACCCTGGTACACCCAGAGCATTTAAGAGTCATGCTGGTCCCTATGAAGCTGTACTTACCCATTTGGTTTGCCAGCCTGCTGTAGCCCGGCAAGCCTCCCCTCTCTCTGTCTGTCTTCTTTTTGTATCTCTGGCGCTCCTTTCATACCATAAAACTTTTTTCAGTAGTTCTTGTGTCAACAATGAGGACAATAATCTGTGCATCTTTAAAAAGACCTTTTTGCTGTTGGATTTCTATTATACTAGAGTTTTAATTGTTGCTACTTCACAGTTTGAAGCAATTTTACAAATGATGAGTGATGTAGAAATCAATTCGTTCTTTTCTCCTGCTGTGGAGCCTTTTTCACATGAATTGTATACGAGAGACAAATCCTGCAGAGCTGCTGCATCAAACTATAGATTTATTTGGATTGATATAGGTCAACTATTGTTTGCTGTTCATTTGTCGTGCTTCATGGCTTGTTAAAATATGTTACTTAGGTTTCTCTTTTATTGTAACATTTGCTGCCATTTTAATTCTTATTTATAATTAAAAAAAAGAAAAATCTATCATGCATAATAAGGCAAGTGATGCGTGGTTAGTTTGTATTTGTAAGCAGCAGGCAGCAGCTTTCTGTTAATCAAAAACGTCTTGTATGGGAATCACAGGAATGAAATGAATAATGTGGTGTGTTGATGAGGGAGTACCAAAACAAACCAACTAAAACACAAAACAGAAAACTGTTGTAATGGCTGCAAAGTGAAGGGAGAAGAGCAGAAAGCACATGAAATATTTTCTCTTGACCTCCCGTGTCTGTCTAACATCAGAACTACTTAGTAGCTGTGTTTTGACCGTGTTTAACTTTATTTTAATAAAATGAAAGTCCCCCAGGCTTTGACTTTTCCTGAACATGTGTATTCTGAAAGCATCAACCTCTATTTGACCCTCCCTACAAAACCAGATGGGGAAAAAATGGCCATTATTTCCAATATGGGCAGCAGGGCTGCATAGTGGTTAGTGCTGTTGCCCAACAAAAAGAAGCTCGCGGGTTCGGCCTGGGGCCTTTCTGTGTGGGCCTTGCGTTCCTCCCATCGTCCAAACACATGTATGTTTAGGTTAATTAGTGATTCAAAATTGTCTGTAGGTCTGAGTGTGAGTGTGAGTGGTTGTCTGTCTCTGTCTGTCTCTGTGTGTTGGCCGTGTTGGACTGGCAACCTGTCCAGGGCGAACCCCACCCTCGCCCAGTGTGAGCTGGGTTGGCTCCAGCAACCCCCGACCCAGAAACAGAAAAGCAGTTGAAGATGAATGAATGAATGAATGAAATGTAGTTGTTATTATTTAGGTGGGTCTTATTATTATGTATGGGCAACCCCAAGACCATCCTTGGGGGAATATACCCAACAGACAAGATCTGTCTCTTCACATATCAGTTTCTGTAAAAATCTGTACCCTGTTCCACTCCAGATTGGGGGAATTATGTTGAATAATAATTCAGACTTAGATATTCTTTGATATTAAAGGAAAAAAAATTACAGAGCTTTAATAGCTGCAAGCCTGTTCAGCACATTAACAAAACTATTAGAAAACAAATTTAATCACTGATAAGGACCTGATTCACACTCATCTGATGGAGCTGCAGCACTGGAGCATATGAGAGCCTTTATTTCTTTGCTTTCTGTTAGTCCTCTGATGTCTTCATGTTCTTCTCTGCTCATCTCGCCTCTGATCCTCCCCTTTTTCTTCTGCCAGCAGACTAATCTCTCATTTATTTCCCCTCAATGTCCATCCCCTCCATTCCCCTCTTACCTGCCTGTCACCTTAAAGTCACTTGTTGCCCCCCACCCCCCTCATGCTCCTCCTCACTTCCTTTTCTTTCTTCTTGCTGCTTTGCTTCCCCCCCTGTGCTCCTCATTTGGGACTGCTGAAGTCTGTCTTCATCTCCTGGGATAATGTCACGTCAATCTTGAGAAAATCGCTCCGTAGCCAGGCCAGCTCATCAGGCAGTCAGTCTATACTGAATGGGGGTTTAGGACTCTGTCTGCGCTTACATCTAGAATACACGTGTCTGTATGCATATTCCAAATATGAAAAGGTCCTTCTTGTCAAACGTATGCAGTTGTCCTTTGAGTACATATCTCCAGCTCAGGCCTCTCTGGCTGCCCTGGTATGGGTGTAAAAGGAGGGTTGAGGGAACATATTGTTGGCATAAAGAAATTCTCCTGAGAGTCAAGGGACCTGAAGAATGGAAATTGAGAGACTGAGATGAGTGAGATAAAGAAGAAACAAAAGGGAAGGTGAAGGGTCCCTGGCATTGTAGAAAATAGGAAAGGGAATGAATTAGACGACCAAGATTTAGGGAGATGGCAACAGATAAGTTAAACAAAGGAGGGAGATTTTTGGATTGAACTGATATATTGAAATTACTTTGTTCGTACTGGTCAATTGTCAGGCCTCTGCCAATATATTAAGATTAATTGGATCATTCCTGAAGTGCTGCAGCAACCAATTTGCAGCTGGAGCAGGATAAAACACCATACAGGTAAATGAAGAAAAGTTGAGAGGCTAACAGCAAACTTGCACTCCCTGAGGATTAAAAAAAAAAAAAAACAACACAGGGCATTGGATTCTTTTTCTCTCTTTTTTTTGCCTATATGAGAGGTGGCATAATGAAGTATGGGGCACTCATCACAAAGGCACATATCAGCTTTGACAAGGCAATTAGAGAAGAGCAGTATCTCACCCACTCAACGTTTAATTTATTCTAGCTCAAGGTGAAGATGCAGTAAGATCAATTTTGTGAAATCGTTTGAAAAGGTGATTATAATGCTCCTGCACACAAAGATTAAGGATTAGCACATCTCCATACATAAGATAAGTAATTTCGATAGAAAACAGTGGTTGCATGAAAGGGACAGTTAAAAAGCAGAATGTCAGTAGAAAGCATTTGTGAATTATTTGAAAGCAGTACAATGTAAAAAAAAAACAAAAAAAAAAAACATGTCAGTTGTGATGAGAAACTAAATGAAAGGGTGAAGCAAAGCAGAAGGTAAAAGAGAGACGGATGAAAGCGTGTTGATAGACAGACTGACGTTGCAAAAGAGGCAGCAAGAGGGATGACGAAAGCTCAACTGAAGTCAGACACACAGTAGATTGAAGAGCACTAAGAAGAGAATATGATTTTTGTCAGCCTGTTTGACTTCCAACTTCTACTGACTCGAACTAAAGCAATAAGCCCCAAGGGGCTCTACGGTGGCTTCAAAAGAACTACGGGGCTTCGCTAAATGCGACAAGAGCTGATTATTCGAATTTATCTGGATGTTGCTATTAATTGTGTAGTTGTTGAAATGGTGTTCAGCTACTGCTGACGCTGGAACAGGTGGGATTGACTGCAGATGAGCAAAATTTGCAAAAAATATTGTCATTTTGAAATACTGTTATAATATTCAAATATAATAATATATGTATAATATAATAATAATTTTGAAATAACATTCAAAGTTTCATATATTGCTCAGCAAATCACAGCTAATCAAGCACCAGCATTATCTTTCAGAAATAAGGACAAAATTAGAATTTGGCTATATTCACACTGGAGTTTTCCTTTACAGTTCTAACTCCAGTATTTACTGCAAAGACGGCAGTTTGCCAGTCGATAACCGAAAAGTGCCAAATGGGAGTGCTCAAAATTAAAGATGAGAACAAATGCTGCAGTGGGAGATTGAATCCCTAATTCTGCAGTGGGTGGTGTGGAACATCTAGCAATGGGGATGGCAGTGGGGAAAATTGGGAACAATGAGCTATTGGACATGAACTGTGATGGCCTCCTATTATTTTTAATTGAATACAAACAGCAGGAGACATATGACAGTGTTCATATAAGCCCTAACTTCAAAACAACATAATTACAACATGTTTTTTTCCTGAAGTCGCTGCTGTCAGAGTAGTAATTTTCACATTTACTGAACTGAATGTAAAACATTCCGCCATCATTTTGTTTCTCTAAAAGTTTATTTTTTGTCCTCACTGTCACACACGCTGCATTCATGAATAGGTGAAGCAGTCCTTAATGTAGCAATCAGCTGCGTGATAGTCACATCAGGAAGGACTGCAGTGCACTAAAATGACAGAAAAAACTGTAACAGGCTGTCTCTGATGGTGACTAGACATTTCATAAGTAATAAGATCAACAGGAGGAAAAATAAAATATCCCTAGTTTTATCTTCTTGACCTAATAAAAAAATAGAAAATTTGAAATCGCAGTGGAAATGTAGATCCAGTTTTATAAAATCAAGGAATTGTAAGTAGGTTGTATTAAGTAAGATGTCATGGATAATAAGATGCTTAGTATTCAGTGTTGTGAACTTTCAAAGTTCAGCATACATGATGATGGATTGCTCTTGGCGGACGGCAGACATGCGTTCCCATAATTCCTTACTTATGCACACAAGTAGTCTTAGCCACTTCATTAACTTTTAATTTCCCATTCGAGTAAGTCAGAAAATAGGATATAATAACTTTTGTCTGATATTTGTTGACTGCTGTGAGATGTGAAGGCACATTTCTCTCACCGACAGTGTAATGAGTGCTGAGACTTTGAGGGCCATCATCAAATCCTTGTTGTCAACACACCAAATTATTGACAGGAGCTCTGAAAACTGTTCAATATTTCATGAAAACCTGCTGATTTCAGTGAAAGTAATCTCATCCCTCACCAATCCTCCCTGTCCCTCCCTTTCCCTCTTTCCATCTAGAGCTAATAGATGGGACCCCCACCCTGAAAATCAACCACGGCTCTGGCACAGCGGTGCTACAGTTGCCAGGCAACGTGAATGTGGCAGACAGGCGTTGGCATCGGCTGGATGTCCGCAGCAACAGCAAGGTGGGACGCTTCACCCATTTAACACCATTTAACAAATGTGCGTCGGGTAGATTCACACTTAGCAGCACTGGAGGGAAAACAAGTTTCCTTTTTTCCTTTGAGGTTTACACTTTCATCACAAAAAAAAAAAAAACCAATCCAAAACGTCTTCCTCCTTCAAAATAATTTTTTTTACTTTTCACGTAAAATGTCAAACAGCACAGGTGTCAGGTTCATACAAACACATCATGTTCATCCTTCCTGCACTGTGAAAGGCATGTCATTTGCTAATGCAAAAAAAGAAATGGGTGCCTTCTGCTCTGTCCTTCTAATGATTATCTATAAGTAAATAACTCCATTCTGTACACTGAGACAAATATCATAAAGTAGATGACACAGGTAATCACTTGTGTTCACTTTGTGTTCCACTGTTGTATTAAAAAGTGCAAACAACAGTGTTCAAATAAGAGAACTGAGTGATCGATTGATAATGGGAAAACAGGATGAGCACGTATGGACTTTGTGTCCTTGCCAACAACCAATCACCTTCTCGTCACCCAAAGAGGCCATTTCCACAATTATGCATCACTTTCAGTCTCAATAAAATAATGAAACAGATGAGTTATATTAAAACTTCACCCTTACTAGTGCTGTAATGAGGAAGAAAAGTAGCTATAAAGGCTAAAAAACTTTCATACCAGGCTGTAAACATGTTTATTTTCTGCTGTAAAGTTGGACATGAGAGTCTTTGGGGACTGACTCACTGTTGTAGCAAGCATTTCAAAGAACTGCAGAGTTTAGCATTTCCATTTTGACTCTTTTCAGCCCTGATGTTGGCACTTTTTATCTCCATTACATGAGCACCATTTACGTTTTGGCCATATTTTATGCATGATTGTAAGCCCCACTCTGAACCTGTCGATATGTGGAGATGGCCCAAAAATACATTCCGCTTCTTGCATCTTTTCTGAACATTAATAGCAAGGGAACGTGACTAATCAGGGCTGATCTGATTACCAAACACATCACTGAGATCCCAAATAGAGAAGTCAAATTATTCAGAGCAAACAATGTTTCTTGTCATAAGTAAGAACAGTGAACACAATCTTACAACATGGCTTCAAACTCATTCAGTCTGACCTCCAAATATCACTCATTTGGCCCCATAAAACGCTAATTGACATGATTATTTTCCAGGGACCTGAGTGGGAAAGAAGTAATTTCTCAGTGCACAACTTTCTGCACTGTACAGTACAAAGGGGGGTAATAGTGTTGAGAATGAGACGAATGATTGCAATGGCTTTTTGACATTTTCTCCCCAGGATCATTTCTGGCAAATTAAATTAGTGTGAAATTAAGCTAATCTTCATTTTGCCAAGGACTACGTAGAGCTCTTCACCTCAACGCACTCAAACATAACCACGGCCATATAGTTCTCGTCCCTCTTGAATATCAAAGACTTTTATATAACCCAGCCCGACATATTCAATCTAGACCTTCTGTTGGGTAAATCAACTCAACATAGATGAAAACTGCCTGCATAAAAACGAAAATATGAAAGATCTTCCATCAGAACTGCCAAAATAAAAGCCATTTCATACTCAGCATAATCAGAACCTGATAAAATTAAAAGCTAAAGTTGAATAACTACACTGAGGTCAATTACATGTGTTTCATGTAGCTGTTTTGCTCAAAGACCCTTAGTGTCACTCCCCTTTCAAATAAACAATATTTTAAATCTTTCTTTTTTCTTTCTTTTTCAAAACAGCCTGCCATCAAGAACTTTGCTTTGCTAGCCAACTGCCATTAAAATGTGCAAAATTTGTACCCTTGCCAAATAGTTTTATTCACTAACACACAGTGACAAAAAACAAACAAAAAAAAAACCTCAGCAGTTTTGTTTCTGTTTCTTTGGATATAAGAAGGCAGTATCAGGGTGAGCTTCATCATCACATGCATGAACATGAGTACTGTGCTCTTAGTGTTCAAAAGGAGATTGGCCAGATTAATACACGAATGCCCTGAGACACCGAGTGAGACACCAGCATTTCCCAGAATCACATGAATATGAGAATGTTTGAGAATTTAGTTGTCACAACAGGGATTACACTGCATCACAATGGCATTATTCTGAACCACATGTAAGTCTATTCAGCTGTCCTGAATAGTCATCTTACCTGACCTGGCTGTGGTATGGCATGAGATAAAAAGCAGCAAGGACAGAGCTGCTGTCTGGACATATACTGTATGACTCAATGGCTGGAATGTCACTGTGAACATTGTTGTCAAGTCTGACCCGAGCAGCATAAGGACAACATAAAACAACAGACTGTGGAAGAGATGGATAAGAAAAAAAGGTTAACTCATTCTTCTTAAGGGACCATTGGTCTTCATAAAATTCCTCTGAAACAGGTGAAACATGAAGTGAACTTGTGCATAAAGTAAATATCTTACCCAAATAGCAATCCGCCATGATGTCATCTATTGGTTTGCAATGTTACTTTAAAAAGGTAATTAGTTATAGTTACTAGTTACTTATGTTAAAAAGTAACAGAGCAATTGAGTTACAGCATTATAAAAATAACTAGTTACCAGGGAAACGATTACATTTTGCAGTATATTATTATTTTTATTGTTTATTTTTATCATGACATTTTTCGCAACCTTTGACAATCATTACCACTTCTGATGCAGTTGCCCCCCCCCCCAAAAAAAAAACCAAACAACTTTGAAACTCCTCTTATTCTTAGAAATCCAGTGGTGACTACAATTTAATAAACTCAGTTATAGTAATGCGCCCCATATAATTGTCAGATTACCTGACAATAAAAAAGTAACGCTACTTTGAGTAGCTACTTTGAATACCTCTGGAGCGCACTGTGTTGTGTAGATAGTGTGAGCAATGTGGCCCATCCTTTGAACAACTCTAAACTTGCGACAGAGCCAAAGTAATCTAAGTTTGAAACTTTTCAGTTGCACAATAGTAAAAAGCACAAAACCTGTTAGAAAGACTGATAGACTGAGCCTGTCCTCCCACGTCTTTACAGAAGTTAGCTGAGCGTTATTGCTCAAACGACAAGGTCACCAAATAGAACAACACCTGCAACATATCAAAGGAAGAACTCCTATTTACAAAATTCAAATCCTGACTCATGCTGATAAAATGTCAGCATACTCACTGCAAATCCAACACACAAAAACAACCTGACCTGTGTCCAGTCTACCAGAGAAACTAATCACAAGTAGGGTTTGCAAATAAAGGCAATTTTTCATCAGCCTGCAATGTCATTGGTGAATACCATGCAACAGAAAAAAGGTTTCAAACAACGAGCTATCAGTGGAAAAAGCTGTTCAGGAGTCCTGAATGTTAGCTGCTGTGTCTGCTGTGAAATTAAAAGTCTGGAGTTGCAAAGTCTGCCTTTCATTTTGCCATTCAGAGCGTAACAATCAGACTGCTCCTAAAACTTAGGTCGAGTACATGATTTGAGCTGGATATTTTGGATTCAGTTCACTCTCTGACTCTGACACCTTTTCACTGTCTTTATGCATGTCGAGACCCCCCCCCCCCACCCCTCAGTTGTAACAGATGTGTTACATCACCTTTTGTTTGAAGTTCTCTTGCCCATCTCCCTTTGGTATCATCTTCTCTTGACAGTAGCATCATGTCAGATCATGAGCACAGCTCGGTATGACATGTCATTGGTGAGTTTTGTGAGAAATCTTTTGGTACGTTTGGGAAACACATCCATTTTTTAAAATGGTGTGGAACAAAAAGGGGCAGTGAAGTTAGTAGTTAAAAGAGATTGTTTGTGCCAAGAGGCCCAAGTTGGATTAACCAAACAGAAAAAAGTAAGAGAGATATGACATAAGAATGCACATGGCTCTTATATATGTCCCAGTATGTTTGTTAATCATGAAGATTGAATTTTACTTTCCCAAAGCTTATGGCTTTGTTAGTTTCCAAAATGTTATATTTTCTTAGTGTTTCATTTGATAATAAGACATTTTCTCTCTCAGCCATTATTGTTTATCTGAATCTGTTACATTTTATCACATATGAACACACCAAAAAAAAAAAAAAAAACCTCACATAAACCAAATCCTGCAAGGTTGGATTGTGGGTCCAGGCAAGCAGGGCTTGGGGCCATGGCAAAAAGCGGTGACTGCTTTGTTGTGACATCGCAAAGTTCCAGAAGTCCTGACAGCTGGTTTTAAGGCTCAGTGTCTGAATATAGGCTACAAGCATTTACCTTTGACACTTTCGTGGTATCAGTATAAAATCTGGCCATGGACTCCTACCTTTCCACTATATTGCACCTTTAAATCTAATATCTTCTATTAAACTTATCAAATTATCAAATTATCTGACAGAGATCTTGCAACTTATGCTTTTTGGACACATGAATGTCTTTGCTGAGGTTGTGTTCCAAGAACATGTGAAAGTTTTAATTGTAAATATACAAGGGGTAAATTCATTAGTCCTGTGTATCATTTCAGCAGTGTACTGATGCAACTAGAAACACTGGCACATGCTCAAAATGTTTTTAACCATCAGAGGACTGCGATGAATCAGTGCCAGTTTTTATATTAGAAAAATGCGATGTGAGCTGTGGCCTTTTTTTCCTACCGTTGCATTGACAGCACAGAACAAGCTCTAAAGAGAAATAAATGGTAGAAAGAGTATATGTCTATAGCTGATGAGAAATAAGTTGCCCAGGCTTCTGCTTAACCATGACCTTCTTAACCATTTGCTGTATTAATAGGACACCCAGCATGCACTTGTAAGAAAGTCATTGAGGAAAATATCACCATAGTAATGATGGTAAAAGAGGAACAGGAGGTGCAGTCATTATAGGGATGCTTTAATGCTTGGTGTGATATCATTAGTGCTATATGGCATGTTCTTGATAATGCACTTTCTTGCAGGAAGTGCATTTCACCCTGGATCGCTGTTCAGGGGCTGAAGTGATGGAAATGGAAGGTCTGGGCAGCTGGCTGACCACCGAGGACCACTCCTCCTGTGAAGTGATGGGCGTCACACCCAACACTGACAGGTACGCACAAACACCTGAGCCATGTAGGCCCACCTTTTATTTTTGAAAGACAGGTGTGACTTTATGTGTGAGAATGTGTAGCAGAATGTGCGTCATGGTTATTCTACATCCTTTTAATTGGGGCCAAATATGACAAAGGAAAGACTGTTAATTATTCAGTCTTTACAAGAATTTTAAGTGAGGTAAGACGTGAAACACCGTCATGTCATGGGGTCTTTATCATGGCTAGGCTGTGGCTAAATATGCATGCCTTGTACTTGAAAAGTGAGAACGAGCTCATTAAATGTAGAAATCAAATATGAATTCTACTTCTGTGCCACATGTCCTGGCCTTTACTCTATCCTGCCTCCTTTACATAACATGGGCTCTTTTCAACTTAAAGCTGAAAATATGAATACCTTCCTTTTTTAAGCTTGAACAAAAACAAAACCATACAACCGGTCAGAATCGGGCAAAGGTACTGAAATGACAGGCTAAAGATAGACAAGAGGAACACTAGAAGCTAATGCATACGAATGAGAGAACACTAGGTGCGTTTTCATTTACCTTAGAGATGCGCAAAATCCAAATAATGAAATAAAAACCTGGTAATGAAAACGTGAATTTCAGAAAAACCACTCTAATATCACAAAAAAAGTTTTTACGCTCTCATGAGATGATTTTTCAGAGGTGTCAATACAGAAGTGTATCACTTAATGGAATTTTTTTTTTCCCATTTACACCTAACCGGACATGACGAAGGGGGGGTCACATGACCAGTTCAGCAGTAGCGGCAATCGAAATCAGTGTTCCGAAACCATGGAAATGCAAAATGCTTTTGTCCATCTTCCTCAAAGTGGGGTCTTGCAGGACAAGATTTTATGAGAATTATTGGATGTGGCGAGGTTAGACGAGAATTAATGTTCGTACGCAAAACACCTTTCAATGGAAACACCTCCAAGTTGCAATTGTATTTTGTGGAAATTTTAGACATATCTCTTTTATTTAGCAAAAGAACTGGTAAACGGAAACAGAAACTACGATGCCACAGGAGCAACGGTGAGTGTGGCTTAAGTACACACAAGGAAGGTGATAACTAGACACAGGTGAAACATTGGGGCAGGACACAATCACACCTGACAGGAAGACAGGGGTAAGATACAGACTTTGAAATGAAACAGAAAATATTCCTGACTGGTCTTGACAAATGTAAGGGATTACACATAGTAATCATCTCTGCACTGCTTCAGAATGTGTTAACGTTCTTAAGCCCAGGGGAGCCAATACACTCCCAAATATCATGTTCCATTTCGAGCATCATTGCTCTACAAATGTTTTTTGGTAGAGGCATGCCATTAGACTAGAGAATCTGTTCTTTCCAACAAGCCACTGGTCATTTACATCCATCGATAATATGTGAAGATAGAAGAGATATGAATAGTCTCACCTTTTGCCGGGTGCATTGCTGCCTGCCTTTTCATCCGCCATCTTTTACTAGTGACGTCTGGAATCATGTCACTGAATTGGACGCTCTGCCTTTTTGCATACTAAGTGTCTCCTATATGCGTTTATGCCCGATGTAAATGGGAGCAGGAGTGCATTATCCTGATTTAACAGTTATTCCAACTCATGGCTCACTTCAAATTCTCAAAAATTTTGGCAGCCCACATTTGACCTGATCTGCTTGTCTGATCTGATGAGCAAGGCCAAAGAATAGCTCCACGTTCTGTTTTTATGATTCATCTGTCTCTGGAGTCTCTCTTCTTTCATTTTTCTTTTTGCTATCGATGCAACCTAAAAGCCCACAAATATCTCATTGGCTTATTACATTGAATCGCTTCTTATATTTTCAGTTTTGTTATACAGTTGTATCTTCTGCAACATATCTTTGCAGAAGATACAACTGAGTGACATACATAGTTCGCTGAGGTTAACTGAGATTGTCTTTGTGTTTCAGACACCTGAACATGAGCCAGGTACTGCAGCTCGGTGGTGTGAATGAGGACATCCCCTACATCTACCCCCAGCTTCAGCATAAACACTTTTCTGGCTGCATCCGCAACCTCATCGTGGACAGCAAGGTGACACGCTTGTACACAGACTTACAAACTCCCCCGCATTGCCACACAACCATTAGCACACCAGGATGCAAGCGAACTGAAACTCACACCTGCACTCTCGCTTATAAATGGATTAATAAAAGGTTTCAACACTCACAGCACCCGTGTGCAACGCAAGAGCTGTGTATATATGCTTTTAACTGCAACCTCAGAACACCTTCAAATTCTACATATGTGCACTAAAGGGGTGAAATGGAATGCGAAACTGTCCACTCACCTAATCTGACTTTAACTCAAGACTTTCAAGTAACCCTCTCCTGCTCTGCTAGAGGTAAAAAATTAAGGGCTCCATGCTCAACCATGACAATCAGCTACCAGCCTCAACAAAGCCCATATCTTTCCTTCCCTCTGAAGCCTGAAATTGTGATAAAAATTTTATTTTCCGCTCCATCGAATAAGTTTAGCATCAAATAAATCTGTAACTAGGTAAGAAATTTAGCCACTGCCAGTCAAAAACTATTAAATTTAGCCAGCAATACTAGTATGTAGACATGAATGCTTGTATTCCCCTTGATGCAGTCTGGGTAAGATGTAGTTATCATGATAATCAAACTAGGAATATGGAAGAATGACCAATTTTAGACATTAAATGGTCGAAGATTTTTGCTCTCTGCTCAAAAATCCGACATTTCTCATATGAATATCTCAGACATATTACTTACTGCTAGTGAAAATGTGTTACTCTCATGTTTGAGTCTGAACTGAGCTCTGCATTTTGATATACATTCAATGGAGCAGGGAGTTTTATCTTTCACAACATGTTCATAGGAGGCAACAGAAACTTTGACAGGTTGTTTTTGCTGCAGCGATGCTGCTAGTTGTACTGAACACCACCGCAGTGGCAACTTCAAATTGAATACTAGAAATAAGCAGCTGCCATTACTGTGGCGGCAGATCCTGATGGACTTTTTCAGTGAAGATGGCTCTTTAAATGTTGAAGTGGAGGGGCTTGAATGAATGCTTGCTGTTATTTTGGAAAATAGAAATTTAAGTGGTGTATGAGCCTTACATTATAATGCAGTGGAGCAGAAAGCTGTGCAACATTTTATCTAAACTATGTATGAATATAAAAAGCAGAGCTATGTGTACAACAATGCTCCTAAAAATGCGAATATAATTGCGTTGAATACAGCCAAATACAACTACATCTGTGCTAGACATTATCCACAAGCTTAACCGTTCTGCTTATTTACGTTTAAAAGCTACAAAGTGGGGAAGTCATGAACTGTACTAGATATAAAGTTTATTGGAGTTGTATATGAAAACGCAATAAAATTTAGTCATGGCAGCAATCCTGCTTATAGAAGCTAATATTAAAAAAATAAGGAGCCATAAAAATCCCAAACTCAAATAAAGCCATAGTTGATCAAATAGAATATGTGTGTGAACAATGTAGATATAACTCAACACTGTTATATAGCATTGAGTCAGTCATTTGTTTGTCCCCCCCTAAAGTGAGTGAGGCGGCGTGGTTTCAGCAGCCTGAGATTAGCCAATTCGTGCATAAAGGTTAGGGGCCATGGCCGTGAACATGGCCAGTGGGAGAGTTGTGGCGAACAGGTGTTGGCCGGGCGCGTAAGGTCTTTCATGATGTTGTTCCAGATGGCCAGACTGAATATGCCAAAGTTTTGAGGGAAGAGGGCCGACAATCCAATGTTCCACTTGTAACACATGCTGCAGATCTCCCCTCTCCTTTTGTAGAGCAGTATGTTAAGGTGCTTTCAAGTGAGCGCCGTTAGAAGTTCATCAGCAGTTCCTGCTGGAAGTTAATTGTTCACTCAGGGTCTTCAGGAAGAAGCTGCATTTCTCAGCCTTCTTAACCACAAGTGCCATGTTCACGCTCAAAGTCAGGTCCTCTGATATACAGACTCCCAGGTATTGGAATCACAGCCCAGTGTTCTGGGTTGTTTTTTTTTCTCTCTCTCTCTAAAGTCCCTGAAGTGTAGATTGTGACCGTATTTCATGCAAATTGGCTGCTCAGTGAAGGGATACAACAATAAAGGTGTAATTGTAGTTTGCATGTGCAATTTGAAATTTGCCAATTTATAAAATTATGTGTTAATGGATGTTATGACTGTGACTAGTAATGGTTTTTGGGTTATGGTCACCCATGAAAGAAAATGTTTACAGCTAAAGGACTGCAAACTGGCTGACAGTGGGCTGTTTGGTGCTTACATCCAGGGTTTGCTCAAGCAGCAGGGTAAAGGAAACAAATCTGGGTATAATCAGCTCAACAAAAGGACAAGTAACCAAGTAAGCAGACATGCTCTCAGCCAAGCACTGCTCAACAACACAACGCTGGGCCTGTTACCTGATACATACTACCAGCCTGTCAAATTAAAGCAGGAAGTCAATAATATGAACCTGGTTATTACTGGTAGCAACACTAATGGTCACATATATCAGTGTTTGGATACTGGTCAATACAACTACTGTATTGTGATCAGTTTTAAGAAAATGGAATCACTCTCTCACATTAAATACAAGAGATGTTCTATAATTTATGGGTTTTAAACTGGCACTGCCAGAGTTTATAATACATGTGTGAGCAAATGATAACTCTCAAATCAAAATATCTGTTTGAGGCTGTGGTGTGTAGGAAGCCACGGGCCTCTGGGGGCTATGAGTGTGGCTTTTGGAGTTGTAATCTTGTTACCTCCATAAACACAATTTATCTGTATTCATTCAGTAGACCCTTAAATCTCTATTAAGAAATTAAATCTCAAGAGTGGGCATATAGGTTTCTGCAGTTGCAATGCAAAAGCTTGTTTTTGATGCTGTGGACCTTAGCTGGAGACATAGCGGGGGTCTGCAAAAACATTGTGTGCTAAGAAGAAATCTGCATGATGTGTGTGGGCGGACACATGGATAATAAATCCCCACAGAGAAAGCAACAGGAGACATACTGATTATTAATAATAATAATGAATGATGGACATGTTCCAGCATTGTGTCATGTTGTTTTAGGAAGAGGGGTCGGGGGGGGGTTGTTTCCTGTGCTGTTGTTTTTATTATCACAGAATGTGCTAATGTGTCACATTTATTTCCGTGGCAATGTCATCTGTTTTACTGGAGGTGTGAGTGTGTGTGATTTTGTAAAGGAAGTTGACAATGATGGTATACTCACAATAGATATACACTGTCCATGCCTTTGTCCCCTTGTGTGTTCGTCTCTCTGTTTCCAGGAAAAAGAGGACAGGAATCTTATAATTGTGTTCCTATTCTGGAGTTTGGTCTCTCCCCTCTGGCTGTCATTCGCTATTGTCTCCCCATCCTCGTCCAGTCATTATTCTGCTTGTCTCACTCCCTTCAGTCCTCAGTCCAAAATTACTGTTTTCAGTTTTCTGTAGTTCTGATACAGCTGTCACTTCATTTTAAGTATAGAGGCTTGTAGTTGCAGGGGCCGGGCTAACGTTTGAAGTTAGATTTCTAAGCTGAAGTTACATTTGCTGTTTCTCAGTAGAAAGTTTGACTCTGTAATAAAGTAAGAAGTTTCGGGATCAACACTGAAAACACAGGAGGAGGGCGCCCTCATTCAGTGTATGACCTGGTGACACATATACTGCACAGGCTCAGTCTTTATCATGGTGGCCCTGATTCAAATCCAGCCACTGATGCAGGCCGACCACTATTTCTGCTTAATTAAAGGCAAAAAACTGCGCCGCCGCCCCCCCCCCCCCCCCCCCCCCCAAAAAAAAACTTGAAAGAAATGTTGAGACAGAATGCACAGCCTGCACGATATGTGTAGTAATCCAGACATTACTTTGCATTATATAAGATTAAAGGTTTGGAATTTATCCTTCAATGTTCTTATATAATCAGGGCTGGACATCAGGAAACTGTATTTATGTGCAATATAACACATACAGTTTCTAGCTGCACAAACAGAACCTGGACAGGTTGCCAGTCCATCGCAGGGCCAACATACAGAGACAGACAGAGACAAACAACCACGAGCAATTTAGAATCACCAATTTCAAATAGCTTCATTTTGTGGTAAATATTCAAAAGATCTTTTTCCCAGTGCAACTGGACAGAGACAGATCATCTTCAGTAATCTACTTTAATCCCTGATGACATTCACATTATGGAGGCAGATCAATTTCAGAAGAAATTTCCCTCTGATGTAAGATGGGGCAGGCATGCTCCCAACAGAGAGGAGCCTTAAAGGATCAGATCTTTATCAATCACGCAATGCTATCTGCAAACATTTGGCCATGTGCTCTATAAGAAGGAACTCCAAAGCAATTCTGGTGACTCACAGTTGCCAATTACTAAACTGCAATTACTCACTGATCATCGTCACTAACATTCACATTTTGTGCACTATTAAATTTTATTTTTGTTTGTTATCGTTGGAGTTGACACAGAAATAAAGCTTCAGCCATTTTTAGGAAAACTTCTGCACAACTTCTCTTACTGCACAGTACAACTTTGTCTTTCCACTTCCTGTGGACTGAGACATTTTTATACCCAGCAACTGAAATTAATCTTGGCAAATAGGACAGCCCACAGCGCCTCTGTGCAAGGTTGTGAAATTCTTCTCATCTGAAGCCACCATTTGTTATTTATGCAGGAGCAGGTGTATTTTTGCATTCAACTCGTATATTAGTCCAAGCGTTCCTCAGATACACACACAGACACACACACACACACACACACACACACACACACACTGCAGTGACACAGATGCACAGTCAAATGAATTGCAGAAATGTATCTTTCAGTCATTGATTGCTAATTTCCGTGTTTGCAAACAGCATCCGAACCCAGCGGAACAGACCTGGTGTTTAAGGTCAACAACCAATAAGACGCCTCTGTCTTGGAGGTTGGACTCGATCAGCTCGATCAGCTTCTGTGACGGATGCCCATGTAGCCATTCAAGGCTTTCCCATCCTTTCAGCCCTCTGTGTGGTCGGCCATACCGGCTGAGGGAGGTTTAGACAGTGCAGCGAGAGAGAGAGGAGATTGAAAAAGAGGGTCACGATGTACCCTGGCTATTTTCACTCCGTTTGAATGCATTTTCATTTTAAACTCTAACGCCCACTCTGGCGACTCACCAGTGTGTGTCCCATGTCTTCCCGAATCCCTGTTCTCTGCTGGCACTTAAGTTGTTGTCGTTGAGCTACTCACTTTTTGACAACTGTTCCTTATTGCTGTCTTCCCGTCTGACATTTCTGCACCTCATACCCACTTTTCTTATCCTGTAAACCCTCTCCTCTTTCTTGTTTCTTTCTTTATTTGCCTTTTTGTTTTTCCATGTATTCACATCTCTCCTTATTTTCCACTCCTCCATCTCTTCCCTTCTATCTCCTCCATTCAGCTGTACGATTTGGGCTCCCCGGCTGATTCACAGTCCAGCTCGCCGGGCTGCCTGACCACTGACAGCAGCTGTGTCAACATGGGCTATCCGTCCTGTGGCCACAGGGGTCGCTGTCATGGCGAGTGGGGCTCCTTTAGCTGCCAGTGTGTGCCGGGTTACACAGGACACCAGTGTGAAGAGGGTGAGCCTTTTTTTTTTTTCTTTTATGATCTTATACAGTAAATTATTTCCAACAATGCGTTTGTGAAATCTTAAATGCTCCAGGGCTAAAAAGTCTATGTTCCAATATAAACTATAACTAGAGCATTAATGATAAAAGCTTAACACAGATATTTCATCCAGAAAACAAATGTTCTGCATTAAAGTGAAATAAAGTAATTAGATAAATGATTATTCTACATCAGTCAAACTGTCTGCGCAGCAGGTGAAATAGATGTGTCACACATAAAGCAACTTTTAAATATAAACTGTGGTAAGTGGTAAGTTTGTCTAAAAAATTAAGTCAGTGGATTCACAGGCCATCTAATTATCACATTGAAAATAAGCTCAGTGTCACTGGTGCAAATTACCATTCCAGTTTATAGTTTCAGCTCATGTGAGAGTTACACGGGATAGAGTGACACCAACACATTTCAGGCTGTTTTCTCTCTTATCCTCAGAGATGTACAGATGGTAACGCATTTTTTATTTGCAATGTTCAATTTCATTTTTATTCTTTTAACCTTCAACCTTGCAATGATGAAGCATGGGAAATTCATGAATAGAAGAAGAAAAAAAAAATAAAGAAGGAAAGCTTCAAAGGATTGGCATCATTGTTGGATCTTACCACCCATGCTTAATTACTTCTATTAGCACCCACTGGTGTTTCCATGCCTCTTTAATATTACACAGTGCGTTCTGCTTCATATCATTCTTGATGTGAGTGTAATGTGCTATATTTGTAAATGCATATATAGGTCAAGCACTCGCTTTTCCCTTAGAGGTTTCTTCATTACGGTTGTGTAATGTTTTCACTCAGAGAGTAGTGTGCTGGCCTTGGGCAGTATACCCATAATAAGGATCCTTACGATCTGGGTAGTTCTTTATGTTGGCCTCATGCCTGTAGAGGCTGTGGTTTTCCTGACTGCAGCAGTTGTGAGAGACAGTTGCTGGGATCTAAAATGGCCATCATTGCTCTGGTTCTAAACCAAATCCTCCAGATTGAGGATTGCACTTCCAGTGATACTTTTTCCCGACGGCAGCACCTTCCGCCCGGCCTCACAGTCTTCTTTTTTTTTTGTCTGCATTCGTCCTCATAGTTTAACACCACAGGGTGTGTCAACTTTTTCAAAGATTAATGCATGTATAGTCTTGCAGCTAAATATTTTATTATTTCAGTGCGTGTATGTGACCATAACCAGCCCTCCATGGAAGCTAGTGTGTTGATCTTTATTGAGTGAAATGACCTTTGTGTGGCAGGGAGGGCAGTGCTACACCTCAGTGAATATCGGGGGGAACAAAGGACAGACATGATGCAGAAGGATGGACAGGGGAAGGGAAGCAGGTGGTGCTGGTAGGAACTAGTGGAGTGAAGGATGCTGTGCATTTCATGTCACTTCACTCAGGATTATGAGAGTCCAGAGGGTTTCCGTGTAGATCTCTGGAGAGATGGGAGTCCATATAGGTGAAAGTGTGCGAATAGAGGAGCCAAGTCAAAGATGGGGTACATAGTGATGGCGTGAAAGCTCAGAACAGCTCAGCCCATTTTTGGCAAGATTCATCAATTTTTCATGATGTGACCCAACACGAGCTTGCAAGTGAAACCACACATGCATGTGGGCATTCCCTAAATATGAGTGAGAAGCCCATCACAAGGGCCCAGAGTCGGGTCAGGGTCCCAGGCTCCCCAGGCCCACCACCCTTTGTGCTGGAGCACAAGAGGCACTAAACCCAGAGAGCCGCCGTAGCCCCCAGTGTTCCAGGTGGGCTGTGGTGCCACGGGGTGCCCCTGACGCACCAGACCAAGGAGACTGTGGGAGGAGGAAATCTTCCATGCATCGGGAGAAGCTGCAAACCCCCACAGAAGGGAGAGAGGAGTCACAGTCACAGGCCTCACAGTCTTCTGTGGTTCCTGTCTAGTACGCCACAGTTCACTCACATAGTGAAAAGTGTCATTGTTGTATCTAAGGGTATCAATATTAAGTCAAGAAGGTTTTCAGCAGTTTCATTGTTACGAGGGAATTATACTGTTATGATGCCGCGTCCACAGTGATCTCTGTGCTCAGTGATTAATTTTTAGTGTCTGTGGAGATATCTGAGCCTCCAAACATACCACAGAGAATAGAGGGCAGATGGAAAATATTTCAGTGAACATTAAGAATGTGAATTAATGAATTAATAATTGACGTGAGTATAAATACATGCTCTCTATATTCATGAGGTGATTCACATCCTTAAGAAAGTCTGGAGTCAGTGATCAGGTAAGTGCACATGGATGATGTTGGCAACCAAAGAAGCTTCTTTGAGAGAAGAAGCAGTGTGTGTTCTTACAGACTGTGTTTATGATTCTTATGGAATATTATTTTTCAAGTTCATGAAAACACAACCTGCAATTTGGCAAGACAGAGCACTCAAGAAAAAGAAAAGAAATTTTGGGATTAAGATGCAGACGATCAACTGTAATGTTCTAACACTTCAAATGCAGTTGACATTTATTGCAACTCTCTTTTTCCGTCATACAGTGATTAACAAAGAAAGCCGTAAAAAGCCCCCCAATAAACAAAAAAAAAAACCAAAACCCTCAGTGATGTCGTTTTTTATTGCAGCCTTTGTCTGTCTGTGGGCGTTGCACTGACATGTCCATGAGACATGTCCATGACGCCTCTGGTTTGAATGGTTTGCAATTGTGTGAGAAAGGCACTCACTGATCAAATTAATCTCTACTCCCCAAGATGCAAATTAATGTCAGAAAGACAGTGTATATAGCAGATGTACAATAACTTGCAGCAAGAAAATTTCTTTATTGTCTTTTTTCTTATGTCACAGTAGCCTCAGAAAGTCAAGCAGCAATGTTAGCCCACTAGATTCCTCTGCATTGAGTAATGTATGAATATGGTGTGATTATTAGTGTAGAACTGATACTATCAGTAGAATTTAATATCAACACAAACAGCTCCATGAAAGACAAGATGATGATAGCCTTCAATTCAAGCAGCATCTTATGAACCACCCAAGTTTGTCAGAGTAACATAGAAGAGCGACAAAGAGGGAGAGGTGTTGAAGCGACAGACAGACAGAAGATTTAACTTGGATATGCTGTGAGATGGAAGAATGGTTTTGAAAACATTTTTAATGTGCTTGGTTTGGTCTGCCTCGCTATGCAAAAGAAATTCACTTCTAGGAAAATGGGTCTAAAAGAAAAAACAAGCATAGCTCAAGTGCACACACACACACACAAGTCTTGTGTATTTTGCATATTCTGTCCGGCTGGATTTAGTTGAAGTTATTTGAAGTTACTTTCTTCTGAGTGAAACTCTGAAAGGATCAAATATGATGCTTTGCCTTTAAAACTTTGTGTTTATTTTTGGCCGTCACTATCTGACTGAATTGTGTGTGTGTGTGTGTGTATGTGAACCCCTACAGAGGCCCCAGAGTATTCCTTTGATGGACACAGTCACGTGCATTACCAGTTGGCGTTGCCGCTGCCGGCCCGAAAGACGTGTGTTCAAGTCCTGGTTAGAACCCGCAAACACAGCAGCACCATCCTCAATCTGATCTCCAAGGAGCAGAGTGAATACCTCCGACTAGAGGTAAAGCTGCTTGTGAGTGTGCTGGAAGACTGTGTTGATGCTTGTCTGCTCTTTTTCAAAGATCTCCAGAGTAGTTGGTGATTTTCTTGCACTGTCTTTTATGTGTAGCAACAAATCTTCTGTCTCCTCTTCCTTCCATCCCGACAAGTAACACCAGTCATTTTTTTTTTTCAGTCATAAACTCTTAAAATATCTTGTGCTGCTGTTGCTGCCATGGAGCTTCAGCTGTAAAATGCTGAGAACAATAACACCTAAGTGAGCTGCATATATTTTCCTTTACAAGGTTTACAAGATGTCTGCGCCATTAAAGGAATAGTTCAGTCTTTATAGGATACGCGCTTGTTTGTGCACAGCCAGCAGTTGACTGACACCTTGGCTCCCGCGGTGTAAAGTGAACTGAAGAACGTACTGTGAAGCAATTAATGCTCTTACAGTTCTTACACAATCAAGCACATCATCAGTATTTCCAGTTCGGCAATCAACAAGGGATTTAGGCTATCAAGCTTCCACACAAGTGGACATTAGTCTAGCCAAGTGAAAAAACACAAGATGTAACGGAACAGTTTTTAGTTTACTATTTAAACACCTGCCACATCCAGCTCATTTTCACTCTGCTGTGTTGGAGACCAACATGGAAAGTAGTGCGTTTAGTTAGCGCCGGCTCTCTCTCCAGGTTCCAGTTGTGTTGATGATCAAACCTTCCAGCACACGCTGTTGTTTTTAACTTTCTGATCTTGCACCCGTTAAAAAATAGAACAAAAATAAAAACAGAAGCTTTAATTAGTTGCTACACTTTGTGCCACATCACTCCAGAAGACAAAACAAACTGGTTTATTTAATGAAAGGATGACGTACTAATTGAATTTGTGTGACAGGTGTTTCACTTGTTCACATTTTGCACGTTGCAGGGTTGCTGCCAAAATAATCTATTGTAATGTAGCGTAGCAAAAGTAGCAACGTCATGCTTTACCTCAACGCACCATTTAAATTCCTGATAGGGAAATTATTTAGATTTACAGTGAAAGCAACTGTCAGGGATGAATATGCTGACTGAATTCTTTGGTTATTTAGCTTGAAAGCTTCATCTCTCTTCATCTTTTTTCCATCTTGACCTCATTTTGGAGTCATGTACCACCCCAGTCCCTGCCTCTTGCACCATGCCACCACGCGCTGCGACTGCAGGTATTGATCAAACATCAATATCTAAAATAATGATGATTATCCGCACCACAGCTGAAGTTATAGTGTAACCTCTGCTCCCCGTCTGCCATCCATCTGTCTCTCCCTCCTCTCTGTCCTCTCCTACATCCCTCCTGTTTGCTCCTTCATAGGAGCAAAGGTTGTGTTATAAGTTATTTGGAAACTCACTATATCGTACTAATTTATAAAAGTAATCAGATGAATTTATACAGTAGCAAGTTAAATATGCTACATTTTACAAAACTCCTCTAAAAACAAAGTGACAGGAGTGCTGCATGTCACCCTCCCCCAACTCCACTGGTCCTATCTTTTTCCCACTGTCAGAATAAAAGCAAAACAATGTCCCCAGCAATGCATTTATCTTTGGGTAACACCATTCACACTCACACTTTGGAATCGCCAATTAAGCTAATTTGCATACAGTGTTAATCGCTGTTCTACCACGCCACCCTTTGAGCATCTTGTTGATGTGAGCTATTGTCCGTCACTGCAGCATGGACTGTAAATGTAACAGTTGTGAGTGAGCAGGGAAGTCAGAGTGCAGACACAAATAAAATACCGGTTGGATCCCAAAAGGGTACAAGGGCTCATTGAACGATTTGATGAGTATGACTATAAAAACTGTTGGAGATTTTTGATAGACAAGTTAGAGCATGACCAAAATATCAAATGGAGCAGAATCAATCAACAAAGGTGGAACAAAGGAGTGTATCCCACTCAACATGGAGCTAAAATGTTTGGTTTTACCTAATATTTGCCAGCTCTACGAACTTCCATCAATAATTTACCGTTTCTAATGTTCCCCCACATTCAAACTCATTCTGAAATCCCAGCCCGACGATGGCCTTTTTTGTGAGCTGAAATAATTAAATACACTCTTTACTCTGTGTTGGAATAATCCACTTCCAGGATTATATGAAAGTTTTTACTTTACATTATTAGTGTTACAAACACACAGCCCGTATTCTGCAGCTCACTAGTGTTAACAAGCATTTGTTTGTACTGTGGCCAGTTATGAAGAGGCGAAGGAAAAACACAAAAAAACAAAACAAAACACGGCACCATCGATAAAACTCCCATATAAAAAATTATATATAAAATAAATTCGGATCCCACTTGCCCTACTCTACTCCTGTTCCAGCCGCTACCCTCAAGTAGGCACTGTGCTATGTAGCACTGCCCTCAAGGACAAACCGTGATACGAGCCTCGACTTCTTCGGCTCCTGTTGTGGTGTCTGTGTTGTGTTATCTGAAGTGATTGTATCTATGGTGATTCCTGTCTTCGCTGTGATGTTGATGGAGCCGCGATGCTCGCTCTGTTCCTGAATCAAACTCAATCAGTTCACCTATTTTGTTAAAGTAAACTGAACTGAATGCAGTGTTCCCTCCTTTTCACATGTTGTAAATCATCAATTTATTTTCTTATATATCTAATTTGTGCTACATTAAGAAGGAAATCTTCAATATTGAAACCGTGTAACTTCTCTCGCTGGAGGTCTTGCAATTAAAATGCCATCAGGAGAGTGTCTCAGTTGTTCAGGTGATTTTAGATAGAAGACTAATCATCCACAGCGGTGTCATCCTCTCAAAAACAAATCAATCAGGGGATTAAAAGCTGTATAAACAATAAAAGCTGTTAAAACACAGAATGCTGAGCTGCCGAAAGTTGGCCCTGTTTCTTTTCTCTAATCACTTGCCATATCTAAACTGAAATCCTTCATCTAATTGGAGTTCATTATTTAAAGCCACAAATGTGTAAATAAAAAAAATCTTATCTCAAAAATGTGGCTTTAACTTGATGAAATTCAATTTTGCCCACCAAACGCGATCGACCAAACGAAAGAGGCTGTTGCATATGATTAAAATCATAGTTTTGTGTAGGTTTTTGAAATAGCTGGGAACAGTTGGGTTAGTTTAAGAAATCATACAACATAATGTCATTTTTAGACATTCCAATGTAAGAAAGTTGCATATTATCACTTAAACTAATCACAGAGGCAATAAAACTCCTGTGTTTCCTTTTTTTTCCTCAAATACTGTCATGCTCTGTGGCCATGGTGCCCATTTCAAGCTGTTATTCCACCCATTACAGGGGCACATTTCAAGCTCCCACTGTGTGCTCCCCAACAGACGTGGACACTAAATCAGGTGCATGGGATATAACCACTGGTGCTCATTTTTATGTGCTGCTTCACGGGCCAAAGTTATTACATTTTATCAGAAGTGCAGCTGTATGAAATGAAGTGAACCTCTGAACTGAAATGTTTAAAAGATGGGCAACTTATATTCACACTATAAGCTACATGAATGAATGTATATGTTTCGCTGAAGATTATAGACTGGTAGAGTTTTCTTTTAAAATCAGATTATGATGAGGTTCAAAATGTAAGAACAAGAGTTAGCTATGGATTTAACCATTTAGAGAAAAGGAGGTCCTAAAGTAAAAAATGCCAGTAATTTTTGTGAGTTATTTAAAAGTACAAAGGCCAATAATCCATACCTCCTAAGAAAGGCCACAAGGTAATTTTGAGGCTTTAAAGAGGCTTTAAAATTGCAAAGAGGAAGTCTGTTGATGGAACAGTTAGTAATTATTTCTCAAAATAACAATATAATTCAACAAATGACATCTTGTTCTTGTAATCTTTTCACATCATGCTTTATTCTAAGGAAAAAATATAGCAATATAAATTCATTTGGAAAGCAAATGGAAAAATATATTAAAAAAAATCAATCATCCTATAGACATGGAATGTTAAAATAATCATTTTCCTGCTCATAAAACCTTTCAAAAAGTAACAATAGGCATTGCTAGGTAACCAAGGTGATGTTGACTTTAGGTATTATCATGACTGGGAGTGGGCATCACGGCAGCATAGTGGTTAGCGCTGTCCCACGACAAGAAGGTTGCAGAATCGGTTCCCGGCCTGGGGCCTTTCTGTGTGGAGTTTGTATGTTCTCCCCCTGTCTGCGTGGGTTTCTTCTGAGTACTCCAGTTTCCTCTCACCATCCAAAGACATGCAATTTTAGGTTTATTGGTGACTCTAAATTGTCCGTAGGTCTGAGTGTGAGTGTTAGTGGTTGTTTGTTGCGATGGATGGGTGACCTGTCCAGGGTGTACCCCGCCTTCGCCCAATGTGAGCTGGGATCTGCTCCAGCACCCGCTGTGACCTGGAGACGAATAAGCTGTAGAAGATGAATGAATGAATGACTGGGAGTGGCATTTGTTTACTTTTTTGTACACATGCACTCACACTCACTCATCTTCTACCGCTTATCCGTTTCTGGGTCGTGGGGGTGCTGGAGCCAATTCCAGCTCACATTGGGCAAGGGCAGGGTACACCCTAGACAGGTTGCCAGTCCATTACGGCCATCATACAGATACAGACAGAGACGAACAACCACTCACACACACACTCAGACCTACGGATAATTTAGAATCTACAATAAAGCTAAACATGTATTTGACCTGTGGGAGGAAACCGAAGTACAATTCCTGACATTTAATCCAATTAGGTAGAGTATTCCAATCAACAGGGCATTTATGCTAACAACAGTATTTATCTTAAGTAGGTTAGGGTCACTTAAAACTTAAAAATGTGAAATATCAGAGTGATAGTAAAGTGATAGTGATTTAAGGTTGGCTGTCATTGGATTCCCACTGGGTCAGAGATTTTGTATTTGGGGTGACTGGTGGTCAAATTTTTGAGGTAGCTATTTAAAAAGCTATTCACAATAATTTGCTGAAAATTTTAGTCCATTCGTCCTGACAGAACTAGTTTAACTAAAACCAGTTTGCAGTCAAAGCTATGTATGCTGGTTACTCTTATAGGTTGACCTTTTGTGAAGAGTTGCATTGTTGTATTTCTTAATTCGCCCTCTGAGCAGTGTTACTTACTCAGGGCTGATAGGATGCTACAGTGACTCTGTATCGGAAGGTGATGAGACAATCTGACCGTGCTGGTGCTACTTATTTAGCACACTAACATCAGTTTAAGACAAGGAGAGAAACAAGGAGCTAAACAAGAGTGTTGCTGACAGAGGCCAGAAGTTTAGTGCTGACCCTGCAACATTTTCTGTAGACCTGTAATTAATCAGCTGTCCATGCTAATCTTAAGTATGTGGAAAAACAAGCCCAAAGAGCTTGCTATTCCATTTTCCCACAGTTTGGGGTTACACCTGGGATTATTGTGAGAAATATTTGCAACCAATCTTAGACTTATTGGCTGGTGTCTTAAGATGATGCTTTGATATATCCACATAATTTTCTTCATGAAGTGCCCCGGTCGGTCGTGCAGCAAAGCACCAATATGACATGATTTCACTAACCCAGTTTTTATTGTGTTCTTTATTTTACAAGCCCGCCCCTTTTTTATTTCCACATTTGAAATTTTCATTACATTTCTACCCGAGTTGCACTTTTTCCAATGATGTCAGGCAGAAAGCATCTTAAAACATACAACTCCAGTTATTTCAGACAATGTCAATTACTCTAACAGAAGCTTTTAAAGCCATGGCAACATTTGCTCGGCTTTTACAAGCAGTTCCAAGGCACAGTCGGCTTTAGTGGATGTAAATTAGAATTGTGATAGAGTAAAATCAATGTGCCAGTGGTTAAAATCTTTTACTGACTCTAACTGCAGTCCATTAAACCTGTCACCTAAGCAGTTACTGTACCACTGATGCATTAATAATAATTTTGACTGAAAGATGAATTGCTTGTCTTGGTTGTATTGAATCTTACTTTTTTGACACTTTACAACTTCCTTCACTTACGATATTTTATAGTTTCAGAAGGAGAAATCAACATTTAAAATGAAAGTCTGCAATTGGCCTTGCTGTATCTCGACTTGTTAATGAATATAGTGAAGGCAGCAATGGATGCTTTTCATTTTCTCACACTGAGTATCACCCATATATTGACAGCCACTCTCGGTCTCTGACAGCCAGCCAATTCATATGTACACATCAAAGTGGAAGAAGTATTTTGTATTTTTCAGAAACACATTAACAACACATTATTGAACAATCAAGGCAATCTGAAAGAGAATAGCAGAAAGCCAGCGACTGTTACTGCAGAAATAAGAGAGACATCAACTTTCATTGGTTGCTTGTTTTGCTTTTAGCTCAGTTTTTATTTGTAAATTAGTGGTTTTTGGGCCTACCCACATAGTTGCTCCAGCAATGCTGTGTTCTTTAGCCAGTGTGTGCTCTGTCAAATTCTAACCCTAACCCTAACACAAGTGTGGATATATTTAAAGTTGATGATCGCAAGGACAATTTTATAAAACTTTTTAAAAGATGCTCAGTACTTTTGTTGTTATTCAGGAAGACACAAGTAAAAGAACATTTGAGATGCAAGCCTGAAGCTCTGGGGGATCCTTGCTGTCTATCACAGTGAATGACTGACTGCAAATACAGTGATTCAGTGGAAGTGATCTCCAATTTAGTGCAGAGACAAAGCGAAACAGAAGTTCCCTGGATATCGCTCCAATACTAAACAAACATACACAGCCTAGCGTTGCTCTATCAAACTGAGTGTAATAATCCAAACACAATCACTCTGGGGAATATATCATGAATTTAAAATAATGTGCAAATATGCCACAAAACACCAGAATATAAAGTAATGCAATACAAGCAATGGCCTCATAATGTTTAATGAATTCATAGCAGATCAATTGTATTGCCTTGCATTAGATTACACAGTGTACTTCAAAAAGTGGCCCCTGCATGTAACCAAAGCAGGACATGGCCTGACCTCATACAGTTCATTATTGGTGAGTGAAATCCAACACTAAGCTACAAACCAATGTTCTATGTGTTTTAACTGAGACTTTCAATAACTAAGAGGAAGTTCCAGTTTCTGGTAGGCTCTTCCTCACTAGCAAGACAAATGAAGCACCTGGGGAAATATCCTGTGACAGAAGTAGCACATGGTTATTTACACCTCCAACAGGCAGTAAAGTTAGGAGTGACATGCACCAAAAATCAAAGATCTCTCCATTCCACAAATCTTGCAGATAGATAGATGAACAGATAGACATCAGAAACAGTGAGACATTGTTCAACTTAATGAAGGCTGGAGTGCAGCAAGAAGTGCACGATGGCAGTGTATAATACATGATGTAGCCAGTGTGTACAGATGGTAGCACAGCAGCATGTTCACTGTCACTCCAAGGTGAGCTGTTGTTCAGGTTTATGGTAAATGGTTGGAATGAAACATTCCTTCTGACAGAAGAAGGTGAATGAACCTCTTGGCTGTGAGTTAGGGGCATGTGTGTATGTGTGTAATAGGATTGTCTATGACAGAGAGCAGTTCGTTCAGTGACCTCCCGCTCCTCACTGTCTCGAGGTTCTAACCCTTCCAAATGGGTTTATTGATCTTAGCGACATTTCCTGCACAGATGGCGCTCTCCTAGCAAACAACTACCCCTTCACACATGCACATCACAATTTAGGGTTTGTTCCTAGCTCTCTTCCACTCCACTGCCACCTGCACATTTAGCAGGAGATGGCTCCTCCTGCTTCACTCACTAGCAGTTCCTGGTGCTCAAAATCCTGCCCCCCTAAAATGCACCTCGCCCCTGTACTTCCAGAAAACTTCTGCTGCCGCTGTGATTCAGTTCCACTGAAAGTCAAAAGAGTATAAAAATGGAGATAGGCCAGTCCCCTTTGGTGCTCCTGTGTTAGTAACCACTGCATCAGCCAGGGAGCTCCGCATCTGTCAGAGATCCAGGAGGCAGCACACCCACTGGTCGGCATTTTGTGCAGCCTCTAACACAACAGAAGTGGTTGGATGGTTTTGGAAACATTTGGAGGAAAAAGAAATCAAAAGCCACAGCTCTCACAGTGCCACTATTCCCCTCCAGGTTAGAGTGAGCAGCATTTTCTAACCCTTATTAGGATGAGTGATACCCTACTCGGGTATCACTATCAAACACAGGTATCCTTCCCTGCCTTTGACTCGGGTTGAAGGGAGGACCTTGAGTTGCCACAGACCTATTTCACTTCGTCCTTATGTTAATGCGACACAATACACAGTTGTACAAATGATGTCACACTTTTTCCCTGATCAACAAGAAAGTTTTTTACATTTGAATGTCAATGTGCCAACAACGTCACAGTGGTAGAAGCAGAGAGTAAGGTCAACAGTGCTGCATTTGAAACAAAGATCAGCTTATTTAGTTTCATAGGGAGTTTGAAGACAATTTATGGTATTAGACATTGTGAAATTCTGAGTTCACACTGCAACACTGAATGATCAAATATGTATCTGTGTTTAAACAGATCTCATTTAAAGAACTCCACATTACCCAAAGTACAAATTATTGGTCTTTCTGGGAAAATTTGGAAACTCTGGTAAATTATTCATAAATTATTGAAAACCACCTTTTACCAAACACATGGTAGATCTCATATCAACAGGTATTTACACAGAGCACTTATAATTTACAGTCTTCTGCCTTTTGGCTGGTAAGAAGTCAAGTGATGCTTTTTGCCCAGCAGCATTTGTTTTTTTTTGTTTTTTTTTTTAATAACCAGATCAATATCTAGACTCTAGAGTAAAAACAGCACAGTGTAGAACAGATATCTGGAGCTGGGAGACAATGGGGAAAATGAGTAACACTGAATAAAAATATGAGGCTGGGTATTTCCAGGAATGTGCTAAGGGTCTGGTTTAATTCCCCAGGTGTAACTTAAGAAGAAGAAGAAATGCAGATGATGGCCATACATTCACATTATCCATGTCTGCACATGATTTAATCAGGAGAAGAGGGCAGATTAACACATCATCTGCACGTCTGTTATAGCGAAAGGCTACAGCATCTAAAACATCCTGCCGCTAGGAAGCATCTGGGGAAATGAAAGTGTCCCTGCAGTGGGACTGTTTACTCAAAAATGCAGTCACACACACATTCATGCACACCTACTAAAACCGTCTCACTAAGATACACATACTGCCAAGCACATTCACTCACACACCTCCCAGGGAGCAAGGCAGGAGCCAAATTGCTCTGCTCCACTCAGCTTTAATTGGGGGTAAAATCAGGTGGCTGTAAGTGCGTCTGGTTAAAAAGTGCTGCCCCAGTAGATTCTAAATATAATTAATACTTTATCACAGAGCCTCACAATGAGCTTCGATTCTGTAACTAAACTACCTTGGAGCCGTCTAGCATCTTATTCAGCTGCTTTAAGTTTAGGGAGAGAGACACAATTGAGAGGAAGAGCGGGGGGCCCATTTGTGACAGAGAATAATGAAAGAACAAAAAAAAGAAAGAGAGGATCCAGAGAAACCAGTAGAGAGGGCTGTCAAGTGATGGTTGGTTTGACATCTTTTGCTTTTTCAGTCAATACAATAACTATATAACGCTCAGAAAGGAGCGAGGGCGTTAGTTTTAGCTGCCAACTCCCCCTTTGCGTCTCTGTTTCTCCGCCCTTCTCATCTCTTGCCTCTGTTTACGTGGTGGTGGCAGCAGAGGAAGATGGAGGAGAGAAAATTATGCTCGGTGGGACACTGGGAGGAAACAGTTTGAAATTGAAATTAGGACGACCCACCCACTACCCCATCCCTCTCAAAATGGCCTTCAGACTTTCTCTCCTGCGCTCAGACTCTCTCCTCCTCCTTCCTCCTCCCTCCCTATTTCTCTCTCTCTCTCTCTCTCTCTCTCTGATGGATTAGTTTTAAATGAATATTGCTCTGTGATGGACTTTATTAACATCACAGCCAGGTTAAAATGGAACAGTTTTTATCTCAAGATCTAAGGAGGAGGTAAGCGTCTTGGTGCATAAACACAAGAAAAGGTTTTGTTTTGTTTTTTGGGTTTTTATTTTTTCATCCTCAGTCTCCGTTCTCATCCATTAAATCTCCATTGCCCGTCACTTCATTAGCCTGTGTCTCCGTACATCCCATCCTTATGAAACCATTTTTCTCAACGACTTGTCCTTCCAGAGACAGACAGTGTGTATGTGTGTGTGTCTTGAGTTCCACTGATGTTTGTGCAAAACAACAAATTTCAAGCTAAAATGTCAGCTCTACCAGAACGGTCCCTTATCTAAAATTGATTGTATCCCCATAGAAACAGCTCAAATGACAATTCGCTTTTCCCTGAGTGCTTTCTGATAATATTTCAGTAAAACGCTGCACCAGTGCTTAGTGAACAGATTTCTGGAGTGAAGGTGATTTTTTTTTTTTTTTTGAGGGGTTTGTTGACTTTTTTTGGGGGGGGTTATACTGTCAACAAATAGTAAAAATGTCATTTTTTCTGGGTTTGGAAAACTCTCTTGAGAGTTGACCCAACTTGTTGAACAAATGGCCAACTTTGCGTATTGATCCAGCCTTTCACCAAGTCAAATCTTTTTCTATCCTCTTATTGCTGTAAGTGTTAAAACTGGAGACTCATTTTCCAGTCAGTTCTACATATTTCTCTTGCTTAGCCCCCAATGGCCTCTTACTATGCAGATGGTTTTGATTCAGTTGTCTGAGGTACGGATATCTGTACTTGCTGAGGCACCTGTCACTGTCTCAGATCAAAGAATACTTATCAATTGGTATGTGCCCTTAAAGCATCAAAAGATAAACTTGGATGTTGTGCCTTTATACTCAAAGGCAGACAAATGGGCTTTAGAGTTTTACTTTGGAAGAACATATCCCCCACCAAAAACCTTTCACAAGGAGGTTTGTCGATAATCCAGAGAAAGCTGGTGTCTTTTAAAAGACACCAGTTTGTAAGGGTAAGTGTAGTTTTAGGGGCGTCTTGGGCCAAATTCTTTTCAGAGCCATTCTTTTGGGAAACAGCTGGCAAACAAGAGGCTCCTTTATTTATTAAGGTAAATTATTGATGAAGGCTCACAGAAAATATCAGAGCAACACTTTGTTTAGATTGAACATCATCACAGTAAATTTAATGTGTTTTATGGATTATTAGACTCAAGAAGAGCTAGTCAAGTTCTCCCAGTTTGTTTATTTCAGTATTTTTAAAGTTCTAGTGTTGCTGAGTCTCTGTGTTAGGTTTGGACTCACAGCATACAACTCAATGTAAATAGCTGTACTTTGTCACAGTTGGTAAGTCCTAGCCTGCTTCCACTTGACTGCATTTTTATTTTAAATTGTACCTCTTTTGGGATGTTAGCATCAGCCCAGCCACCAGTTTGTTAGCTGCTGTTGTTAAAGCCTCCACTTCTTGGTTATTAGAAACCAGTAACCATATTTAGAGTACAAGTGGGAGCTATGGAGGAGTGGGGGGAGGATATGACCTGCTCAGATTGTCACTGAGTGGTACAGTCTGTCAATCACACTGAAGCCATGCCCTAATCTGAGGTGTGTTTCCCTCTAAATAGGGCCATCATTAGAAAAAAAAAAAACCCAAAATGTTGTATTGGAGAAGACTTGAAACGAGGGACCGAAAACATAAACACAACAGGAAAATGTTTACTGAATGAATAAATGAAGTGGTAAGCAGTGACATTTTCCCATAGAATTTCAACAAAATCTGACTCCTTTCTAGTCACCTCCTAGTAGTCATTGCATAGAATGTAGGTTAAGGTTCTTCTACACTGGCTGAAATTGGTGTTGGTAGGTCCCAACACACAGGGCAGGAATCAGGAATCATTGGCTGCAGTTGGGGCTGGGGGTGGGGCCGTAACTAGGTTTTTGGAAAACTACTGCAGGTAGGGGAGGGTGAAGTGCAGAGCGTGACACTGGCTTCACTTTACTGTCGCTTCCTGATTGGCTCTTATCAGCCTCGACCACCTGTGACTAAAGCAACATGAGTAGCGAATTACAAGTGTCCCTGACCTTGTTGTGTTTGCTCACGCCTGTCTTACTGGGCTTCTGCATTTTAATGCTACAAGTGTCTTTGCTGTTTGTCTCTTGAAGTATTTGTGCAACTTATCAAGTAGATAGTCTCCTTCCTGTTTCCACCAGCTGGAGCATGCCCAGTGTACATGAATAGTCATGCAAGCATGTGTTTTCAGTTGTGTGTGTGGACGGAGAGTTTTTGTGATACATAGGTAAAATAGCTGTGTGCCTGTGTGGAGGTTGGGTTTGTTTTAAAACACAATTTGGATATAGCTTTATAGGGTTTCTGAATTTATTTTACTTCACAACTCCGTTGAGGGGGAATCCTCATTTATAATGGTGCCAAGAAACATTAATAGAAACACAACACACAAAACAATAGGTAAAAGAAAGAAAATAAAAAAAAATCACAGCAAAGAAAATCTAATTAAACGATGAATAAAAAATAATGGAAAGTCAACTGTTGTTTGATGTTATGATTTTGTTGTTAACATTCTTCACACGATGATAGATTATGAAAGGCTGGAGTTGTGTATGAGGAAGTCACTGTTGTCTTATGATTTATATTTTATGAAAGTTCATTTATATGGTGTGGAGTCAAACCTCTGGCTTGACATTTAAATAATAACCTTTTAAATTCTTAAGGATTCGATCACCAAAACTGCCTGTGGTTTTCACACAGCAATTTGTCATGACTGATGAAGAGCTACATCATTGAAAATTTGTTTGAATGTAGAATTGAATTTCTAACACTCTTACCAACAAGGTTGGTGTCTGTTTTCAGACTGTAACAAAAAAGGTAATTTATCTGAGATTTGTGGAAACAGCTAAGAATAAATCAAAATAGGACGTGTTTTGTTTTATTGCTTGCAGTCTTAATGGTTATAGAATCTTTACTTGTCTGCTCTAATGGATGAGTATGTCTGATTTGTAGCAGCAACTCTTCAAATGAGCAAAAAAAGGTTTGCTGGTGTTTCGCTATAGTGTATCATTATAATGTCAAGCTCCTAAATAATGTATGAATCCTGTGCATTTTCAAGAGACACGCTAAGCTAAAAACTGTTTAATCAATTATTTAACTGATTTATTTGTTTGCTCTGCGAGAGTAAATTTCCTAACTGTCTTTATTAAAGAGAAATAATGTCCCAATCTGTGACCGTCATGATTGAAATTATGTTCTCAAAAAAAAAAAAAAAAAAAAAAAAAAAGCCTAACCCTAACCCGTTACAGAGCAGAGCACCGAGCCTCTCACTAAACATCATCTTTTCCCATTGTAGATCTACCAGGGCCTCCTCTGTGTTTTCTACAACCTCGGGGATGGGGACCACAACCTCACCCTGCCTACCTATCGCCTTGACAACGGAGAATGGCATGAGGTCCTCTTAGATCGACACGACAATGAAATGACACTGAAACTAGATGGTGGCGGGGGACAGCGGGAGGTCACAGGATCCCAGGGTCGAAGTCGAGAAATCATAATTGATCCAACTGTGGTGATTCTGGGTAACACCTTCCCGTCTGGACTCAACAAAAGCTTCCAGGGTGAGTAATAACAGCACATTGTGCTTTAAGCAATGAAAAAAGAAAGTAACAGTTAGCGTCGAGGGCGCCTCAAAGAATAAACTGTGTATTAGTGTTGTTTCTTTTCTTTCTTTCTTTTTTTTTCTTTGCAAGCGTTTTAAATTGTGGAAGGCTGAACCAGGCCTCTCTGATGCACGTACCTGCGATGTCAACTTGACTTTGCATTCAGACTAGACAGCTTTCAGGTATTGCGCCTTCATCTTATTTAAGGGAATATCAGTCAAACTAGTGTTGACCTGAAAGATGTTTTAAGAAGGAGGAGTGGAGATAGGGGGAAAGGAGGTGTTTGGCTTAGGGAGGGGCATGCAGGGAAGAGCAGTGGAGGAATTAGTGAGTTCTATAAAAATAGAGAGTGGTGGGATGTAGATGGTGGATGCATGTTGATGGCTGGAGGTGAATGTCATGTCAATGTCATGGTAGAGACAATAAGTTGAAAGTAGTAGAAGAAACAGAGCTCAGGTGTGGCACTGGGGAAGCACAGATAATTTGTAACTTTAGTGAGCCAGACAAGGATTAACTATAGGATATAATCCAGAGCAGCCCATAGTGTTTCCTCCACCTTTACTGAACGATCTGACGATGAGTGGGAAGAAAACCAGACTTGAGAATTTGAGCTGGTTGAGCACAGGTGTGGAGAGCGGCCAGAAGCCAAGACTGTGCTTGAAAGATCCTTTTGTTTGAGAAGATTCCTAACTGAGTGGAATGATCTGGAAACATGTCAGTGGCAGCCATGATAAAACCTGGACATATTCTCCAGGAAAGGACCTTGTTCTTTCCTCTCTTATCTCCCTTAGCTTAGGTAATACTGAACCTTCTTTAAATTAGAGAAAGGAAAGATCCATCCCACCCTGCTGTGCAGAAGCAATATTTACACCACTGTAGTGTCAGCACAGTTACACATTAAAATCGACTCCTACACGTTCAGGTCAAAATCCCAAACTCATGTAAATCTCTTTATGAAAGTGTGAGCTCAAAAGCTGTAAAGACAGATTTCTTCTCTTTTACATCTGTCAAAATTTGTAGATAAATATATCAAATAAAATACTATATATATGTCAGGGGATGTTACCTGCAGCTACACATAGTCGCACAGGGAAAAACTGTGAAAACTGGGTAAACAAAATGTTTTCATGGCCAGAACCATGACAGTTAAGCCACTTTGACAGAAGCAAAGGGTATGACACATAACACTGTGTATCCTCCTGATAGGCAAATCAGTGCAAAACCGACAGAGCTCACAATGGTAAAATGGCAAAATAATGCTGAAGAATGTCTAATAGACATCCAAACACTCTCAAGGCTGTATTGCACATAAAACAAGTCCTCCAATTTAAACAACTATTAACCCCATGTCTTTAACCCCAGCTGGAATCGAATAGCAGGAATATACCAATTTTGGGCGTACGGTACCTTGGTCATCTAGGCAATAATAATTCACAGCAGTGCTGCCGTAGACACATGTAGACATGTAGACAGTAATAGCTTGGGGCTTGGCAAATATTTTCATAGTATAACCTGTGTGTTTGTGTGTTGAGAGCAAGGAAGAGGATGTGATGCGTTTGGCATGTCGATGGGTAATGTGAAAGGGGTTGTGTGTCGTTCGGGCCATGTGAGACAGTTTAAGTGTTCCTAAAGTATTTTCTCTTGAAATGTGCTGCCAGAAATAGGTCCTTTTTTATCTATTCATTCCATTTCTAGGGAGAATAGTAATGTTTCCTGTGTTAATGAATGATTGATGTGACAGTTTAATTCACTCAAATGTATATTCATTGTTAGTTGGGATGTTGTCATTCCAAAAACTGATATGTGTAAGTGAGGGGATATGGCATAAAGGGGCACAATAATTGTTTATGTGTGTGCAAATGTGAGAAAGATGTTGCACCACAAATTTAACGTATAAATAGTCCTAGAAAGTATGCATGGTTTGTTGGGATTGCATTTTTCCAAGTTATCAATTTACATACCAGCGAGTTAACAGCTAGGTGGCTATCAACTGTCAGTCAATAAACTCATGAGGCAGCCCTCGTCTGAAAGGTCTGATGGGGCAGGTAAAGATTCCTGTCTTGACCTCATTCCCACATTCAGATGTTGGGATAAACTGTAACGTTAAAGTCAGACACAGGCCAGGAGACAAAAGAAAGCCCACCAGTGGTTAATTACAAATCAGAAATTACAAGGATGAAGGACTAGACTGGGTAAAGTTGGAATAGAAATGTCAAGGGGCAGAGTCTGGGCAGAGCATGGGGGGCAGCTGGGTCTGAGTTGATGAACTATTGAATTGGTGGAGTCAATGAGATGATTCGCCTCAGGTGTTTACGGAAGCTGTAAGATGGAGGAACCCAGAGACCATGCCCAACATGCACCCAAACACAGAGTGGACAAACATGAAACATCAAGGAGGGGAAATGATGGGGGCAAACACAAGGAAGTGAGAAAGTCACAGTCAAAGCCTGAACACCAGCTCATGCCCTGGGGCCTGTATGCCAAAGCTGGGTTAACATACCCCGGATCTCTTCTCGTTACCCGGTTTCACTTACCCAGACATCTGAGGTCCGGATAATCGATATCACAAAGCCGGTTATCAACTCGTTAAGTGAACCCAGATGTTTTCCCATTTACATCAGTGCGTGTTCACATAAAAGGGGCGGGTTTTGCTGTATCCGACCAAACAGCACGGAGAAGACGCAAAGAGTAGCGTATTTCACGATGGAGGAGCAAAGTATGACATACAGAAAATATCAGAAGTACAAATCCATCATTCAAGCAACAACATTCAAGAGTAACACAGTTGCAATAGAAAGATGCAGCAAAGAATGCTGGGAAAAAATCGGCGACTCTGTCAATGCGTAAATTACCGAGACTATAAGATTAATGTATGTTCCCCATAAATTAATCTTTCAGATTTTTTTTATTGTTTATTTGACAATTTGATCCACATTATTTCAGTTGTAACCCCGGTGAAGCAAAAATTACTTGGGAGAAAATGAAAAAATATCAGAACATAGTTCAAAGTGGTCAGTAGCTCTCCTGTTATATTTTATAAGTTGTGTATAGGTCCATGTTGTGGGCAATAACCAACACGTATAAAGCTGTACTTTTTTTACACTGCCTCTTTGTTTTAGGATCATCACAATGGTAATGATTTGATGTTGTTTGCAGCGGACAGCAAAAAAAAGTGACATGAAAAAGACAGAGGTGGGGCGGTGTCCTACTCAGGAATACAGTCCTACAGAGGAGCTTGTCCTTTAAAATAATGAGGGTCCCTCTTGATGGAGGCTGTAGAGGGGATCACATCAGGCCCTGGTGGAGGTGGCAGCTCACAAAGCAGTGCACTTGTTCATGGTATGTTTCAGTGAGTCAGTGTTAAAACACTGGGATGCAGAAACACAATTGTCCATTTACTGTGAAAGTAAGATGTATTTTTTGCACAGTGGAGAGAAGACCCTCACAGTGAGCCTGCTACCCCCCCTCACAAAAATACTGTCCTCCAGAAAAGTAAATTCAACCTATCATATACATTTACATCCGATCTGTTGCTACTGATCGCACATTTGGGGAAAAAAAGAGACAGTCAAGAGATGTAAATAACTTTATTTCATAACAATAGTTAGTGTGACATTGGCATTATTTTAAAGTGAACCATACAAAAGACAAAGTACTTATGTTGCTAAAGCCACTGTATTATGTATTTAAATTGGGTTCTTACACCATGAGAGCATGTTAAAAAATATTGGAGCTTAATATAGAGTATAAAAAATTGAAGATCAAAAAAATGTAACTTGAGGTGGAAAAACTAAAGCTTAAGAAAAAGGTAATTCAGTCATCTACTTTCTCAGGCACTGCAAACAATGAAGCTGAAATATGTACTTTTTTACAGGAACTGGAGAAAAGAAATTGAAACAGTGACATAAAAAAGGAAGAAACAACTAACTTTAGGTGCTTAGCTAAAAAACTGTTCAGTGATGGCCTCTCTTACTGCCCTCCCTGAGGGGTAATCATGGGTGATGGGGTCTACCACATCAGGGGCTGGGGGGTTGAAAGGAGGGGTCCTCTCCTTCCAGATGGTTGCTATATTGTGTGGTACAATGCATGCAGAAATTATATTGTATGCCCGGTGTGGGGCCACCCCCAGCCCACGGAGAAGGGTGAAATGGTTTTGGAGAGGGCCACAATGAACCAGGTTTGAGGCCCTGCACCAGGGTCAGGATAGGGGGTCATCAAATACGAGTGGCATGTATATCTCCTGTCCCCCAGCAGACCGCCACTGAACTGCCCTCAAGTTAAAAAGAAATAGCCTTGATGAGTACCAAATAACACAGTTTCAGAACATAATGAAGATGATATTCAGTCTACAGTTGCCATAAGCTGCTCAAACTTTTTGCATAGGGGATTGAGGTTCTTGGCGTCGCCAACAGCATACATGAAAGTACCTATGAATTAATCAATGGATTATCTATTAAATTAATTAACAAACGAATCATTTTTACATTTCATTTTCCTGTCGTTCTTTTCCTGTAAATCATTCCATATGGGATTATAAGATATCACAAGAAGGTTACAGATAAATTAATAAATACATTTAAAAACAGACTTCAGTCACTTACCTGAGGCAAAGAACCACAGCGCCACACATCCAGTGTAGACTCTGTCAGCTGTCAGAGAGCTGTTGTTCTAGCATATGGCTATTCAACATGCGGATCTGTATCTCTTGTACAGAACCTCGTCCAGAAAATCAAACAGGTTAACTCACTGAATTTCCTCTCACTCCTCAGAGCTCTTCTTCCGGTTCCAGTGCCCACATCGGTGGGCTCAGGCTTGTGTAAAAAACGGACAAGTCATTTTCCAGAGAGCTAATTGGTCAGTGGGCGGTCTTATATGCCTACCCAGATCTTACCCAGAACTTAACCTGCTCTGGGGCAGTAGGGTAATGCAGCCTCAGTGTCAGGTCAAGGACGAAGGCTGAAAAGATAAAAAGTAAACCAGCTTCATGATACCGAAAACCCAGGGTGAACCTGGAAGTGACCTCGCTAAACTAAAATCCAGCTTTGTGATACAGGCCCCTGGACAGCGAGGGTGTGAACCACAACAGAAATAAAAACAGCCCCATAAATCAGCACTCACCACTGCTTTTTTTTCCACAGCACTCATGTTGTTGGCTTTTTCCCCCTGCTGTGAAAAGCAATCAAACACAATAACACAGCTTCACGAATGGCTACCTTCCTCTTCCATCTCTCCCTCCTCAATAAACACTAAACCTGTGACAGGGCTTTATCATGAGAATGAAATATCTGTTGCTTTGTGGCATTTGCTTGAAATAAATGAGCACCACCTATTCTTGGGCTTTTCTGCAGCATTATCAAGCTTTTGTGTAATAGATTGGTCCCTCAGATTTTTTTTGTTTTGTTTTGTCTTGTTAAAGCCTGTAAGCACGGGCAGACTCCATCACTGCTCACTGAGGTTGTAGCTGACCCTTGATTAACTTTCTTTTGTAATACTGAGTAAGCAAAACTGAGGAACTGGGTTCAACTAAACTAATCATCGCTATTTAGATACTTATTTACTGCACAAAGAGAATGAGCTTATTTCTCAAACTATTTATTCAAAATTGCTTGCTAAAACAACAGCAGCTCCCCTTCCTCATATGAATAAACTCACTCAGGGGGCTCAAGCACACACTCAATGATTGTTTGTTCTGAGGCTACAGTTTACAGGTAGTCCGAGAGCAATAATTTACCAGACAAACTGACTAGGCCCAACTGAGGTCAGTGGAATCAGTAGCAATATACAGTTTGCGGTAATTCTTCAGTTGGTTCTTGTATAAGACACGGACAAAGAGAGGAGGGGCCGGAAATGTGTATACGAATGTCAGCTGATTCAAAAGATTCAAGAGTCTGGGGGGAAGGATGGGAGGAAACCAGAAATAGACAGAATGCTGTATGGTAACAGTGAGAAGAGGAGGTCAGAACTATAGAGAGACACAGATATGAAGTGAGAGAGAGCTTCCAGGAGTTAGACTGTAGGACGGTAAGAGGTGTAGACAGCTGTGCCTCGGGCAGTAAAAGTCAATGCATGTGTTTGTTAAATGTACTTTAAAAGCATTTTCTTTCAAAGGAGGCAGCCTTGATAGATGATGGCAGGGAATGTGTATGTGATGTATGTGTGTTTGCAGGTTTGCTTTACCATATATGTGGGGTCTGAGAGTTTTGTGGGGACCACAAGTTTAAACAGCTTTTTGGGGGTGAAGTTTTGGTCCAGGAGAGAATTAGGATTTGGGTTAGCATTAGGTTTAGGCAGTGTGGTGGATAAAATTAAAGTAAAACGATATGAATTATATAATGTCACTGAAGAGTACCCACAAATATAGCAAAACTTGAATAAGTGTATGTGCAGCCAGGCTTCATTTAACGTTAATGTCATTTATTTTGGAGTTGCTGTTTGAATATTCAATTCAGTACAATTCATCACGATTAAAGGATAGTGCAGTTTGGGTTTTTTTGTTTTTGTTTGTTTTCTTACAACATGAGAATACGGGAACGTTGTTAAATTAGATTAGTAAGAAACTTTCTTTACCAGTAAATATAACGAACAAAAAGCAAACAGTTTCAGTGTGTTAATCATTTAGAGCCTAATGTGAGCACTTTGGTGTGAGCATTAATGATTCGTACTGGAAAGATGGAGCTCATGCAGATGATGCCGTTATCTTGTTCAGATAATCGGGCACGGCATCGACTTCTTACTGCACCATGCATGAAATGGCTGTTGTGACGGTGCTCTGAAAAAACACTCGACTGAAGACTATCATTGGCTGCTGCTTCTCATATAGCTTTGAAGCCCCACTTATACCTCAGCATATGCTTGGAAGCTCTGATTCTACATTCCACCTGTGCGTGTGTGCGTGTGTCCATGCGCGTACATGTGCATATGCATTATAGAAAATCTATGATGGATAATGTGATCAAAGCACAAATATATAATAATAACAATAATAATATTATAAACAAACAAAATAGTAATTGCTGCCGAAGACAATTAAATGATCACTAAGTCATCACTTTCAAAATTCACATTCAACTGGTTGTTCTGTGTCAATAAAGTCATTACAAACTACCTGCAATTCCAAGCTTGTGGTCTTCTTTTTGGGAAGAACAAGGTCGGAGTGTAGACACTAAATATCAGTGTCATACGTGTGTCACATTTATATAATAATCTGCAGAAGAGACTGTGGGAAGTCTTGTATATGTGACGTTTACACTGGATAGATGAAAGATGTCTGCTTCTTTTTTTTTTTTTTCTTTTTTTTTAGCAAAGTCACAACATTCAAATCACTCTGTCATATCTTCTATAAAGCACATTAGAAAAAATGATATCCAAGATGTATGAACAGGAGCAATTTTTAAATATAACCACCCGGATCCAGACTCAGTTGGGGGTTTTTTCCCATTGAAAGCATTTTCCCTTTATTTCCACTGTTTCTCCAGCTGAGCAGTGTCTTTACTGGTTGCCGCCTTTTGCAAATAGCCTTTCAGATACGTTTACTCCACTTTGATGAGTGTCTCAGGCACATCACAGCACAAAATGTGACATCCTACATGCGTGCCAATTTTGCATTTAGTGTATTTTACAAAAGTGTGAATGGAAAATAGATGCTGCAATGAAGTGCAACAATATATGTTTTTGCTAAACCTTAGTAATGGATGTGACAGCAGTCTGGGTCTTAAAACCACAATGGATGTATGCTGAAAGTGAAACAAGTAATCTATCAGGGACTTCTTGTTGATTTGCTCACTGGGCGCATGAGGCTCTGTGCAATTAAATTTAGTTTCTGTGCAGGAAAATGTAGGTAACAGCATTTTTTTTTTTCCTTCAGCTGAATTCTGATTTCCATTTTTCCTCTTACAGGCTGCATGAGGGACTTACGACTCAACGGTCGCTACATGCCGCTGGACAGCCAACCGCGAGATGGGGTTTCCCAGGTCAGCATTCAAGGCCTCTCCCTGGGGTGCTCATCTGACTCCTGCAAAAGAAACCAATGTAGCCCGCCTTTCACCTGTGTTGACTTGTGGAGAGTGCACGAATGCAGGTACGCACACTTGACCCCATTCACACACACCATGGAAAGCAGAACTGCACTTGGCTGTTCCACATTCACACACACGTCACTTTGATACAAAGGCATGAGGCCACACACAGCACACTCAACCTCTGAAGCCATTTTCAAGCTTTTGACCTCTGTGTTATTTTTGTTTTGGGTCAAGCAAATGTATTTTAAAATAACCCTCACCCTGACCTGCCTGAGAACATGGGAAATATTATAGAAGAGGAAGCAACCATTAGCTTTTGAGGTTGATGAAATGTCCGAGCAAATTTCCTACCGACCATTTTGTGGCTCAAAAAGCATTTTCTCACATGTACAATTGGGTTTTGGCAGGGAAATGTGGTAACCATGCATGCGATTACTAACACCATAACACCACAGGAGTCTACTTGGACTCACAAATCCATACAAATATTATGACACAATGAATCCAATAGAGAGGTCTCAGGATAAAATGATATTCATATCCAAAAGAATCAAAGAGCAACGTCACTGTGATGTCATAATGTTAATCCACATTCCAAGTCTGCAGGTACAACGGTCCACTAGATAGGCATGCTTGTCCCGATAAATTTCCAAACACAGAAAATATTGATGATAAATGTTGTATTCAGGTTCAGTTGTTAGAGACATACTATGTTGTGTTATTGGTGAAAAGTCCAGTTTTAAGGCTTGTGAAACTCCTGTTGACGAACTCTGACAAGTAGCGACTGCAGTAATACCTTTATTCTTCTCTGCTTCAGTATTTGTGAGATAAACAAGATTGGCTCATGAATTGCTGGCTGACTCCAGAGTATACTGTGGCAATAGTTTAGCTGGGATCGACTTCTGACCTTTTTTTTTTTTCTGTTTTTCTAAATCTAAATGAGACTTCAGAGTGATTTACAAAAATGGAAACCTCATAGGACCCAGTGTTCTCACCAACAGCAATGTTTTTCTTGAAAAGAAAGAATGAATGCAAGAGTGAACACAACCTGCTCTGTCACTTAACTAGACCGCTAAAATGTTGGCAGTGAAAATAAATCATTTTCACAGCACTTTGACCCTGATGGGATTCACAATTTGCTTGATCAACATTTCTCATGCATTAATAAAATGGCTTTCTGTATGAGGTTTTGCTTGTCAGTGGGAAATGGGAAATGTTCTGCAATGAAAAGGCGCAGAAAACTAACAACCCTCTCATGTGACACAGACTGATTCAAACATCGGCTGCTCTTAGCCACATGCACTAATCTCAGCACTTTTTCTGCCACTGGAAATATCAGTCTCCATTCATTCTCTGCTGCCACCCAACTTTTGATTTGCCTTTCTTTTTCTTTTCACCTCCTCTGGTCCACTCATCCACATCTTCAATCCACCAAACAGTTTTTTATTCATTTATTTTCTCACAATGGCTCTCAATCTTGCACTCCCCTTCTGCATTTCTTAGTCTGAATGGCTCTCATCTTGCCTACTCATGCTTAGTTCCTTTAAAACTCCAGTAACAGTGACACACAGCCACGACTTACTCATATACGCTCACAAACACTAACATACACAATCAGAGTCGGCTCCCTTTGTCCTTACCCAACTTACTTTTTTACCTCGCCCTTTTTCAAAATGTGACCCAAACCCTGGAGGATGATTAGCGAACAGCGTGTGCAGGCTCCTGTTTGATCATTCTCAGGATACGCTGTCAAAAAGAAAAATAGATAGTATTGTCATTGCATATTCCTACACAACAAAATGGGGTTATAAAATACATAAATACATGAGATACAATAAAATAGTAGCATCAGCAACTATTAAGAATAACAAGAACCATAACACTAGAAAACAAGAAAAATCATAAAAATGCAAAGTGCGAATCAAAGCGTGGGGTGCAAGTGTATTTCAGCCTTTCAGCAGTGTATTCATAGCCCTAGGGGAACGTTGCTTTTAAGCTGGTTTGTCTGTGCCTTCATGACCCTTAGCCTGTCAGAGGGAAGGGTGTCCATGCAGTGGCCAGGGTGTGTGCGGTATGCTTATTTCTGCCCTCTTCAGTTGCGGCTTAGAGTATGTATCCTCCAGGCTTGGTAGATGGGCGCCCATGATCCTTTGGGCAGTTTCAATGATTCGATTCAGGTGTATTCTCTCTTCAACTGTGCGGCTGGAGTGCCACAGAGTGCAACATTGTCAGTTGTGCATCTATAGAAATTTAAGTGGAGACACTGGGGGAGTCCGGTTCAACTTAAGGTTTGTAGGAAGAAGAGTGTCTGCTGTGCCTTTTCCCCAGCTCCTTGGTGTTCACTCTCCAGGTCTGATCCTCTGCTGTATGCACACCAAGATATTTAAAGCTTGTGACCTGTCCCATCTCCTCTCCGTGTATTTCTAGACGACTGCAGTTCGTCTTCTTGCATTTCGTGAAGTCCATGATGATTTCTTTTGATTTCTTGGCGTTGAAGATCAAGTTGTTGGAGGGACCCCCTCCCTGAAAGCCATCTCTTCATTGTTGCCTAACAGACACATCACGGCTGTGTCATCTGTGAACTTGAAGATGAAATTTGATTCCTGAGTGGGAATGCAGTCATATGTGAGAAGTGAGTTGAGTAGTTGATTGAGAACACAGCTTTGGGGTGGGGGGGTGCAAGTTTTGAGGATGGTGGTGGAGGAGGTGTGGTTTCCAAGTCTGACATACTGGTGTCTACTTGTGATAAAAGTTCTTGATCGATTATCACCCATTTTTTGAGTGTCCAGGCTGAGTGACTGAACTTTGTTGATTAAATAGCTTGAGCTGATGGAGTTAAGGGCTCAACTTAAGCTTACAACTAACTAGGTCATTATCTTGTATCCCAAACCTACTTCAAAGACCAAGGAGCATTGTTTTATACTGTTCTTTACATTTGGCAAAAAACAAAAACAAAAACCCTTTGGACTCATCCAGTCTTTGGGAGGCACAATGCCACTATATTATATTAACTATTAGAGTTTCAGTTGTAGCTCTTTCTTTGATTTGGTGAAGTGAATTTACCAACTCCAGCTAACCTTTTACCCAAGAGTATTCAATAAGCCAAAAACAATTAAAAAACTGTGCATTTATTTATAATATTCTAGTTTAAAGGGCAAGTTTGTAGGTTTGCTAATGCTACCTAACTTTAATCTTCTCAAACACAAAAACACAGCTTCCTTTTTTGTCTCCAAGATGTCTGAGTCTGATTACCCCGATTCTGTAACCAATGCAGGCGTCAGCCAGCTGAGGTGCACTAGATGGGCGGGGAGTCGGGGGGACTCCTCTCACCTCCTGTGGTTGTAGGCTGGTCGTCTGACTCCTCAGTGCGCCTTTTTTTTTTTTTTTTTTTTAAATTAAAGTTTAATAGGGACGTCTATTTCATCTTGATTTTAGTATTGGTTGCAGCTCGTGGCAGGGTGGTGCTTTGTTAAAATTATATTCGTTGATGGGTTTGAGACCAATTTGTCCTGAAGATCTTATGTTTCTCAGAACCTTTTGTCTCATAAACACAATGGTTGGAGCTTAACCATTACCCATTTGAGCTTGTTGTTGAGCCCAAACAGAATTCTGCTAAAATATTACCCTACTCTAATATCAGCGGTAGTTACATCAACAAAAACAAACAACGCTGTTTCTTACTTCCAGGTGTTCTTTGTGGATTATCAACAAGCGACTCTGACTTTTGTAGGTGGAATATACACCAAAGTCAGGCTGATCCATCCTAACTTTGCTTTTCTCCATTGTCTCAATTTTCATATTTGCTCTTATGGCTAAAGTAAAACACAATGAGCTTCGGTTCTTATCTGAAATCGGCAAAGTAGATGGCTCTCATGGGGAGGAGTGCACTGAAATGCTGCTGCATAGGCAATCATTAAAGCCCTAAAATCAGTTCCTCTGCAGATAGAGAGAAGGAATTTCTTTTACTATTGAGCTCTTCTTCAGGTACACCACTTTCAGACTCATTGCATTCAACAACCCCATTACTGGCAGCAGCAGAGATGCTGTTTTCAGAGGAGGACTTGTGAATAACCCCACCGTGCACTGCCTGACCAGCACTGACAGCATTCAACAGACTGAGTTAGCTGCCAGACATAGTGCCGCGTTTCACAGCTAAACAATCGGATATTTATCTCACGAGTTGGTGGAATTAATATTAGCAATAATGAGCCAGGATTTGTATTTGTTACTGTGTTGGTCAGAAACACAATCCCACATGAGTCCTAATTTGTCTGCTGCATGTGTGCAGCGCAGAGACACCTATTAGTCATAGCAGCTTCATATGCTGAATATACAATGGTGTTCTATTTAAAGCTTGTTCCATTGACTCCAAGATGGCAGAAGCTTTCAATTGGCCACGCCTGCATTTAAACAAGGTTTAGCTGCTCTGTTGAAACACATGCTGATCAGAAGAATATTTACCAAATATGTTTTTATTCCTGCACAGTCTAAATCTGTTTGTATAAAAGTATGTTCTGTGTACCAGCAGCAGCTACAAACGAATGCGAATAAATTTGTTAAAATATAATATAATGTTTTAAACTTTCCGGGTGCACATTGAGTTAACAACAGGTGGGATACTTATACTGTTTCCAAATTAATTCAACTCAGATTTTCAAACATTATTATTCAAATTGGCTGTTATGCAGTTGCAGTTTTCATTGGATGTCAGCCTAACTACGCCAGTTGGCAGTTTATGGTTTATGATTTTATGATTTAAGCCAGATATTTGAAACTAAATGTGGGCAAAGCTCACACTTGGCTGAATGAACAATGGACAACGAATCAGATGATGCACCCGTAGTTTAGGAGAGGGGTCCATTAAAAGCAAATCAAATTAAACCTCGGACAAAACAGGGCTGGTGGTTGATAATTAAAACATCTTCTGCTCAAAGCTCACCACCATACTAATGACTTAGTATGTCATTAGTAGGTGTTAGTACACACTAACACCTCCGGGCAATTTAGAGTCATCAATCAACCTAAATAAACATGTCTTTGGGTGGTGGGACGAAACCCACGCAAGCACGGGGAGAACCTGCAAACGCCACACAGAAAGGCCCCAGGTCCGGGGACCGAACCCACAACCTTCTTATTGTGGGGCAACAGAATTAATCACGCTGCCATGCTATAACATTTCAGTTATACAAGTTACACCAAAGATAATGAAAATGATTTCAAAGACCTAAAATCGACTACTATTAGACAACACGTGTAAGCAAAAATGTCAAGAGTAAAATGCTGCTCACCGATCCAATGTGTCAAACTTTTGAAATATGAATGCACATCAACATAATTCACAAGACAGAAGATGCAGTAAGTCATCATTGTAGTCTCTTGTCTGGCTGTGTTCAATGGGAAGAGGAAGAGGAATAATTATGAGATAAATGACTGTGCCATTTTGAGTTTAATGCTGCTATTTCATAGTAAAGTTGAGTCAATATTTATAAGCATGAACAAATCTCCAGAGACCGGAGGCAAGTTTCATCTCTGATGTCATCAAAATGTACACCCTAGAGCTGCTCTAAGCACACTGAATGGGATACTGAATTAATGGGCTCATAAAATGTTTGTTTGAGCTGTTACACCCAAATGAGCTTTTAATTATAGTGGTGCTTTCTGAAGTGAGGCAGAAAAATGTGCCCTTGTCTGCATAAAATCATCCTAGTTGCTGCCACTGCCACAGTCAGCATTCTCATCTCCTCTGATTCATTCTCAATTGAGGTGGACATCTGTGTGAGACCATTGATTAAAGCACAATAATTGATGGATTTTGCAGTGGAAATGGTTATGAACGATGTTAATTCACACATCGTTTTATCCTGTAAATCAATGTTTTTCTTCACTGTGCCTTTTGATGCTTTACCTGTCTCGTATGATTTGTTTTATCCCTTTGGTTTCACTGTTTCCATTGACGTGCTGTTTTCTTTTGTTGGTTTTTTTTTTTCTTTTTTGTTGGTATTATTACTTTGAGGTGTCTGTTACTGCTTCTATAATGACGCATTTCCTCAGTGGGATTATTACACATGAATCTAATCAAATCTGGTGCAATGTGCATCCAAGTCATCTCAATTTACATTTAATTTATGGCTTTGTTTTCCTTCTGTCCCCATCCAACCCGTCTCTGCAGATGTCCTCCTGGCCACATGATCCGTGTGAATGGGTCCAGAAAGTCCTGTGTCTACACACTCTGTGCCACACGGCCTTGTCATCGGGGAACCTGTGTGGCTCAGTCGCCCTCCAAATTTACCTGCCACTGCCCGGAGGGCTACAGAGGGCGCCACTGTGAGACACCGCTGGCCATCTACAGGGAGGACGTGGGCCTGAGCTTCAGCTCCCTCTTCGCCATCTGTATCTGCTTCATCGCACTAATAGGTAGCTCTTGCATCTACTGCATGTTACACACAAACTAACAAGGAATTGATTCCTTTTGATTTTGTTTGTGTGTCTGAAGTTGCAAAGTTCAAAAGAGGAACTGAATCAGGATCAAGAGTGACCTCATTACTCTACCTTCCATGCAAATTCCAGTATTTGTCAACCTGGGGCTCATCTTCCATATTTTATCTTCCATAACTATTTTCAGAAAAAAACATGGTTTGTTTTTGCAGCAGTCTATGCTTCCCAAACTGCAGTCAGTCAACACAGTAAACTCTGCATTAGGATAAAATAAATAAAAATAAAAGAATCTGATAATTGATTCATAGAATCAAGAGATAGATGGCTCAATTACCATCATAACATTTCACTCGCCCCAACTATTTTATCCATTATATCTACCATAACTATCTATCAGTGAATTCATTATCTATACTGCTCAGTGCTTCAAAGTTACGGGAGGGTGGGGTCCACCATGGATACGTCGCCAGTCTATCACAGGGCCGACATATAGCGACAGAGGGATTCAAACAACTGTTCACGCCTACGGGCAATTTACAGCCACCAATTAACCTGAATCTACATGTCTTTGGAGTGTGGGGGGAAGCCGGAGCACCTGGAGGGAACCCACAAAGGCATGTGGAGAACAAACAAAGCCCACACAGAAAGGCCCCAGGCACAGTGAGCACTCACCCCAGCACCACAATGGCATTCATTATATCAATACAGCAGACAGAGGCAGTGCGATAACCCACTTGTGATCAAATGACTATTATTTTTGCCACATTCTTTTAAAAACATATACAAATTACAGCTGCAAACATCACATACTGTATACTGAACATTACATCTGGGTAAAAAAAAACATTCTGAAATTATTTATTTGAATAATCTTCCGTTTATTCATAAAATCATTAGATAGCTCCATTATTGTTTCAGTTCCCCTCATAGCTACATTTCACCCCACCCCACCCTACCACAAAGAACCCACTTTCTGAACAGGTTGTTCTGGGAATACAGTGTTTCCCCTACCATTATATTAGGAGGGCGCCCCACCCTCCCAACGGCACCTCCCGACCCCCCAGAAGGTAAAGTTAATTTAATATAATTTAATTTTCTATATAGCGCCAGATCACAACAGACGTCATTTAAGGTTAATTTTCCTATAGAACATGTCCATAGCTACCTTGTGCTCTTATTAAACAACATAGTAATATGTTATTTATTTTATTTACGCGACAGAATGCCATTTCTGTCTCTCCATGTTTGCACAGTTCTCCTCTGCGCTCTGTATCACACACGGCAGAGTTCTGCCTCGATGCGTGCACACAGACACGTACGCGCGCTTACAGGTGAGCAGACTCCCGCCAGCGAGTGTCGAAAAATGTCACAAGAAAATCAAAGCAAAATATCAGTGTTTTTTAAACGCTCACAGGGCGATGATGGCAACACCAGTCGCTCCTCTGGTAGTAGCATCCAGAGCAGCTCTCCTGCTCCGGGTCCAAGCAGCGACAGTTCTACACGCCCTGCCCCCGACCTGAAGCAAAAGTCTGCTCACCATTGCATGTGACCACCGGCTTTGACCCAGCTTGGCTGTCAGAGGGGAAATATTCCCCCTGGGTGTACAAGACTGATATTGGTAAGTAATTAACACAAATCCTTTCACAATAGGATTTGCAGCTATGCTATCACTATTTTAAGCCATCAGCTATCACTTTTAAAGCCTAACAGTTAATGTGTTTGCAGGTCAAAACAAACATCCACAACAGGCTGCAAGGGGACCATCTAGCAGCCTGCCTGCGGATTTCAATAAATGGGCCAGAAGTTTCAGACTTCCCATATGAAGAGGCGCTGGACATGTTCTTCCAGAAGCCCAGGAAGATTCACTGCAGTGACAAAAAATCCTTATTGTTAAGTTCTATTGTATTATATATTGTTATCATTAAAATATATTATGATTCTGATTCCTTTTTTCGTGTTTTTGTACAACGACGACAACCCCCCCACGACCCCCCCCAAGGCTGCAATCCTAGTGGAAACACTGGAATAACATTCATTCATTCATCTTCTACCGCTTATCCGTTTCCGGGTTGAGGGGGGTGCTGGAGCCAATCTCAGCTCACACTGGGTGAGGGCGGGGTACACCCTGGACAGGTCACCAGACAGGTCACCAGAGACAGACAGAGACAAACAACCATTCACACTAGTTAGTTGTTTTGTTTGTTTGTTTCTTATTAATTTGTGCATTGTTTTATCTCCAGAGGCTTGTTGCACTTATTAGTGGTTATAGTTGGACCCCAGGGAGAACATATGCACACCGAGGCTGCCATCATATATCAGGAGGAATAATGTTAATTACTGCATGTGGCTTCTATTAGTTATTGCTTCTCAACTTCACTGCTAGCTTCAGGTCATTGGTGTCCTGAAAGGTGTCGAACAAGTCTCCGGTCGTGTCCACTCTGGCAGCGGCTTTTCCTTTAGGACCACTCTGTCAATTTGGTAGCAGCTATCACAGCCTCAGTTCTGATAAGTCCCCTTATCCGCGGTGCTGGGGGGGTCCTCACACCACCAGTCCAGCCTCTTACTCAAGAGCAGCCTCTGTTGATCGAAGGAGAGCTGCTCAGATAGCCATAAGCTCTTTAGAGGACTGAGTGACCGTTGGGTTTTCGGTTACCTCCCTTACCAAGGCCTTTGTCTGGCTCATTTTCCCTGAACAGCAAGCTCTCTGAAGGGTCCAGGTGCTTCCAAACTTCAAAGTTTTATCAAGGCCGATTTACTGCTGGGAAGACTTAAAGCTTTACAAATAGTTTTATGCCATTGAGAAGATCATTGTTTCACCACAGTTTTGTTGCAGAGGTCTGCAGAGGGTTCCTATCTCTTGTTTTCATGTGTGGTGTGGATTTTAGGCCCTTATACACACAGGTGTCTTTGTAAACTATGTGACTCAATCCAATTCAGTTTGCCACTGGTGGACTCCAGTCATGTTCTAGATCATTCTGCTCACCAGGACTCATCTGACAAGTTTTGGAGCTTTTCAGTTAAAGAACTATCATAACTTAATGCTGATCTGTTTATACTGCACTGCATACTGCATATTTTGATATTTACTCTTAACCCACTTTATATAATTTTTTATTTTATACTTTTGGAAATTTTATCCATTAACGTACATCTACATCACAAAGTTACTTTAAGGGGTCATAGTACTTTCTGAATCCACTGTAAAACAATATATTTGCCAGCCCTGGTTAACTTTTGGAAATCTATGAAAAACATCAAAATAAATAGACTTAAGTTCAAATGGTAATAAACTGTATAGTATTGCTTAAAGGCAGTCATGGACTTAACAGTCAAGCGTCCTTTCCCAAAAGGTCTGGAAATATGGGAGGACTCGTAGGTCAGGACTGTATCTGCAAACTTCTGCAACCCTACTCAACTACACTTCTCCTTGCCTGTGGGTGAATAGAGAGCAGCACACCGATGTCTGGTTGTCCTCCTAAAGGATCCTGCTCTGAGAAAGTGCCTCGGGCACAGCCGTACGCAGAGAATGGGTTGTCAGTACAGTTCCCCTTTTTTAATTGAAGACAATACAACTGAACAGTAAGAGGCAGCATGATGTACAAAAAAAGAAAACAGAACAGAGATCTAAATAAGATACGAAAAGAAAAGCAAGCAAGGAGCTGAAAAGACTACAAAAGTGGAGGCTAAGCACAAAACAGCCTGAGAAGGGACAGCAGCTGCTGGCCACTGAGAAGGACGCTCTCAGTGTCACGCTGTTGTAGGCCATTTCTGTTTGTCTCATTAGTGATTCAAAGGTTCACCTCCTCCCCACCCTGAGACTACATACAGTTCAAATGATCACCCCCTCCTTCTCCTTCTCTCACTGCTACTCCACAAAATCTCAGCTTGAACTTGTCGTTGGGCTCATATTCAATGCATCACCCGCCCTTGATCCTGCTGAGGCTCTGTTCTGTTTTAAGTGTTAATTACTTGATTTGTAGGCTTACGAGGTGCTGTTTACCCAAGCCTGCAGAAATTGAGATCAATGCTCCAGGGGCTTTGGTAGTAATTTCAATCTTGCTCCATCGGTTAAGAGTTCCTCACTCAGAAATTTAAGTAGCAGCAAAGAGAGACTTTTTTAAGGTCACTGCTCTCCAAATGTTTGAATTGTGAGTACAAAAGAAGGGCAGCAAAAAGGAGAAAAATGCGCTTTTGTGTGAGAATCATCAGTGCAGAAAGAAGAATCCACATTAGTTCTTCATTTACTTCTAACCTATTGTAGAGTTTTGTATTTTAATCATCAACTACCTGAATCATGATCTGCACCGTGTTTCTGCTCTGATTTTAATATGAAAGTCATGGCTGGAAGTTGTGATTTGTATCTTAGTTTTTCCATTGGGTGGATTTGTCTGGATTTTGTCTTGACCCTACAAAGCAGACTGCTCCTGTACTGTGTGGGCCTGCTGCCAGTGATTGTGCTCAGTGCAGTTAGCACACAGCACTACAGCTGGATAGCAAAGATTCGATCTTCAAAATCATATATCTGAATATAACAACTTTTGACAACATGACCTGTATGATTCATGAGAAAAGTATATCATAAGCCAAAGCAACATCATCATTGATATAAGATCACTTCACCCGCCCCTTTGGTCAGCCTTTAAGAAGTGAATGCTACTGTTGGGTTTTCATTTGGCAAATACTCACCTCAAAGTCCTGGGTGTTGTGTGTTAAAAATGTTTGCATTTCTTTAACTTTTTCATCCTTTTTGTGTGTGTGTGTGTGTATGCGTCATTAAAATTGGAGACTTTTCATAGCAGATCATACCACATGTAGCCGAGGTGATGGACTTGGTCCTGCACAAACAAAAGGCTGTTGATTTGACTCACTGGGTGACTGGCAGATCTGACCGAGTGACAGTCCCGACGGCACCCCTCTGGGGTTGTGACAAGCTGAGGAACAGCACACCTAGATACCACATCAAATCACAGTGAGCTTTGTTGACAACAGAAACGATGACTAAGATAGCCCTCCTCAGGTCTTTGTGTAGCTTGAATACCGGTTTGACACTCAGGGAACACTCCCACTTGTTTTTAGTTGTGTGTAAATACCATCCACTCTCCACTTACTCCTCCTCACCTTCTTCTTGTGTTTTCAATTCCCCCTCCCACGTGGCTGTTCTGCATGACTTTGAAATCCCCATCTCTTTTTTTGCAACTGGCAATTTTGAGTGTCTCATAATCTATTCCTGCTTCTTTCTCTTTGTAAAAAACACACAACAGGTTTGATGCATCTATTTTACAAGTCCAATTCATGGTGGGATGGTCCATGTTGTCCGAGTCATAATTAAGACACAAACAAACAATGGCATATAGTCAGGCTCTAATTTCACTGCAAGAGAAATATATATTTTCTAAACATGATAAATGGAAAATTATATAACAGTATTTTGAGAGTTGAAAATGAAATGTCACTCTTGGCCTGCTGCTGCTGTTTGCATTCATGTCAAGTTCAGCTCACTGTTGGTGTTCTTGTCATCCTTACTCAGGTGTTTGTCTTTGTCTTTACAGTTTCTTTTTACTCTAAGTCATGAATTCTCAGTTCAAGAACATCTCCTGTAACACCCCTTGGGTTGGGTGCGGTATCCAAAGAACTACCAGAAAATATATTGACTCAAAACTGTCTTCTCTTTCATGAGGTCTTTTTCTTTCTCGCTATTGTGTTGCCATTTTTTATCCTGCAGAAAGGGATTTGCTTTTTCCTGCTAAGCTCAGTGGTCTTGTATGTGTAACATAACAAATTCCAACCTTCAAAATGTATATATGTTTCAGTTCCTCAACTAACGTATAAAAGAAACAACTATACAGTAGCTGTTCGGCTTGTCTGTCTGTGAGAGTGATAGGCTGTTTTTCTCTCTAAAAAAAAGTTCCAGTGATCATAAAGGATGCTTTAGTTTGTCTTTTCTGTTTCTCGTCTTTGGGTGCCCTTAGTGTTGGCTTTGTAAATATTTATTAATTCATCTTCAGCTGGAGCCAATCCCAGCCCACACTGGGCGAGGGCGGGTTACGCCCTGGACAGGTCGCCACTCCAACTCAGGGCCAACACACAGAGACAGACAGAGACCAACAACCACTCACACTCAGACCTACGGACAATTTAGAGTCACCCATTAACCCAAACACACGTCTTTGGACGGTGGGAGGAAACCAGAGGAAACCCACGCAGACATAGGGAGAACATTGGAACTCCACACAGGAAGGCCCCAGGCACTCCCCGCTGCACGACCATGGCGTCTTCATTATTAAATCCAAAACTTGCTGTGAGGCAACAGCACTAACCGCTATGATGATGTGCTGCAGCTTTGTAAAAATACTATTTTTAATTATTTGGAAGAGAGAGTTTTTGTCTTGTCTCTAGATGTCCTGCGCTTTAGAAATGGTTGAAGTTTCTTTTTGTTATCATGGGTCATCTGACTGTGGGTGCACAGGGGCAAAGTGAGGTTTTAGCATAACGCTGCCTCTGCTTAATTTACACTATAAGACCGTACTTTGTGAGATTAACCCGTGACATTTCCCGTTTTTTAATTACCATTTGGCCTCTTTCATTTCAGTGTAAGAATTTATTTGATTGAAAAAAAGCAGCTGTAAAAGCAAAGAAAGCGAGACAGCTTGAGCATTTGACTACAAAACCATGGCGGGGGGGCAACAGTAATGAACAGACAGAAAATAAAAAGCAAAATGAGAATTGCAACATGAATCATTATTTCTTGCAGACATCTCGGATGCTGGAGTTTTATACAGTCGTTACAAACACATCATTAAAGCTCTGGTACATTCAGCAATTAATCACCTGAACAATCTAGGCCCAGACAGAGGTAGGAAAATCTTAGAAAGAGGCGGCAGATGGGGTCTCCACTCATTTACAAAGACCATGTTTATCTTTTCATGAGGGGAGATTACTTGAAGTGAACGAGATGTTCAATTACTGCTATTAAAACAGGAGAAGTGTTGTACTCGTTAATCCCCAGTGTACTGGTTCTGTGAGCAGCTCAGCAGTCATACAGACCTAAAGTGCAAAGATTAAAGAAGGATATCAGGGATATCGAGGACATTGGGGATGTTGGTCAATGCAGGACATACTAAATTTATTCTGCCAATCTCTTCTGCCAGATGAGCGAAGCAGTCAGCTCAGCGATTTCTGCATTGATTTTATCTCACCAATGTGCCGCAAGGTCAAAATTTCTCCGAGGTTATCTTTAGGTTTTGTTGGAAGTTTAGAGAAAGATTAAAAAAAAAAAAAAAAACAGGGTAACAGTTGATAACAGTGGACATTTTTCTTTTCTTGTGAAGTTTGTTCATGGCCAAAAGTCATATTTCTTTATTTTGAATGGGAAAGTGAACAAAATCCACTACTTTAGTCAAACTTTACTTCCTGGTCAAAGATGAGTTCCAAGACAAATGAAATGAGTTTAGGAACTTCTGAAGTTTGGTCATGAAAAACACAGCAAACATTTAAAAGTAAAGGATAGTTTCTAATATTTCAAACATGGACTGGAGATAAGGATGGACTTGGTGTTGTGCTGAAGATGCTCCTGCCTCATCTTTATCCAATTTTAGCCTTCGTTCGGATGCTGCCAAAAGCAAACTGAGCTGTTTGCATATGCAGCAGCTCGATGTGACTGACAGTGGAGGAGTTGGCTGTGATTTTTGTCCTGGGATGAAGTTTAAGGTGTAAATAAAAGAATATTTATGATAAGCTCTCCCTGAAAGTAAGAGCTACTTCATAGACAGTACAGTATTTTGCGGGAATAGAAAGCAGTTTCAAAAATGGACACTTTAGCGTCATTTGTGAAATGTTGGCAGAGTAAATATTTACTCCTTAAACAAGAGAGAGCTTCTACATTATAGAGGTACAGTTGTGGTCAGAAGTTTACAGACACTCATCATGGGCATGAATGTCATATTAATTTGGGGCTTTTAACTATTTATTTGAACCGTTCTCTTTCCGGGGTGGAATGATTATACAATATACATCTTCAAAGATTTTTTAAAACAAGACTTGGGTGCGAGAGTTTGAATTCATTTTGGATTTTCTTTCATCCACGCAGGGTCAAAATCATACATACAGGTCCAAATATATACATACAGCCCCACTAATATTTGCTTAAAGGTCCCTTAGCAAGTTTCATCTCAACCAGATGCTTTTTTTTACCCATCAACAAGTTTCTGTCATAACTCTGGCTGGATATTTGACCACTCTTCTTGGCAGAACTGGTAAACTTTATTTAAATCGCTTGGTTTCCTAGCACGGACCCAGCTTTTAAGCAATGTTCATTAGGGTTGAGGTCAGAGCTTTGGGAAGGCCATCCATTCGCGTAATGTTGGCCTGCTTTATTAATTCAGAAACCAGTTTTAATGGGATCACGTTTGGGATCATTTTCCTGTTGGAACACCCAATTGTATCCAAGTCTCAGTCGTCTCACTCTTTTTTTTTTTAAATAAAAGAAATTACTACAATTGCAGCCTCGAGACAAATGACCAGAAAATTCAAAACAATCAGCTTATAATGGCCAAAAGCAAAACACAGTCAATTTCACTTAAATGATAAGAGGAAAGTCAATCTTCGGCTCCAAACCGCAGTGGTCTGACACCGCATCAGCAAGCAAAGAGCCTGACTAAAAACAGAGGAGACAGCCCTTTATTGAGTCTCCCAGCATATCCAGCCTCATATTCTGCAGAATACTCAAATCGCTCCACCTGAAAGTGCATTAATACCTATTTAAGTCATGAGGAACCGGCTGCACTGCTAGTACATTAAGATCCACCCAGGCAGTGTAAATCAAAGACAATTAGTGTGATAGGGCTGTCTGCTCATCCACAGCCGGGGGGAAGGCAAGGTAGTTCGTGTGTACGTTCACAGTCAGTTTGCAGCTTTCAGGAGGACGCGTGGCCTCACCCTCTGCCTCACTGCCTCCTCACACACACATACACATATCTAATATCATTCAGCTTCACACTAACAAAAGTAGGAGCTGACATGCACTTGAAAACACAAGGAAAGGAGAGGTTGATTTCTCTTCAACACCAGTCATGGATGTACACATAGCGGCAATTATATTCAAGTAGCTGGTCTGATTCCCAGTGTGATTATGTATAAACACATCGGCACACGGCCTTGGTGTTTGAATGTCTTAAGGTACATAAGGAGCCGTAGAGGGCAGAGAGTCACAAAGACAGCCCTCATTATCTCTCTTACTGAAGTCTCCCTACCTAACACTGTTTTCGTGCTGCACTGTTGGTGATACCACAACATTTCTTTACAATCCAATGCAAAGTATTACAGGACATTGATATCAACATGGCCATCGATACTTTTCATTATGAAAGGAGCTAATGTTTCATGTTGGGGAGTTTCATGACTTATTAGGTATATGCATCAGCTATAGGTTTAATGTTACTACATTTTTATATCCAGTAAATTATTTTCTAATTGTAAACAATTGTTTTAAAAAGATAAGATAATCTCTACCTAGGTTTGATTCCCAAATGATGCATGAATGCAAGTGAAGCAGAGCAAAAAACAAAAAAAAAAAGGCTTTTGCAATGGGCATGAGAGAGAGACAGGACAGCCAGAGGAGAGAATGATGCGCAGCAAAAAGCACAGGCTGGTTTCAAGCTTCCAGCCGCTGCAGTAAGACGATGTCACATCAATCCATTTTCCAAAACAAGATGTAGAATCAGTAGGATGGATATTTGGGGATCTACCCAGCCACCTACAGCAAGATGATGTGGATCAAGCCTCCAAAGAAACATTCACTTGGAAATGTTCTCCAGCTCCTAACTTCTCGAGTGGGGAAAACAAGCAGAATTGAATGTGCTGGTTGCTCTTTTTGTTTGTGCTGTTCTCCTCTGTTTGCTACGTGATTTGGAAACTGTGACATGAGGCCATATGTGACGGTGCCTCTCCAGATGGGGTCTGGTGGGTCAGTCTGGGGATGATTTTTATTCCCTCTCCATCCTTGCTCCCTCCCATAGAATCATGTCTAGCTTAGTAGTGATGATGATGCACCACATGTCCCCTCTGTTTGTTCAACTGTTATCCACACTCTCCAACACCTCACTGGCTGCCAATGACCTGTAAACTATAGAGCAAAGTTTGCTTCCTTTGTCTCTCGTTGCCCTGCCAGGGTTTCATCCTGCAACCGGCTGTAAACCGGACAGACAAAGACACTCCAGGCTGAATTTTGTTTTACATTTTTTGTGATGGCATCACCTGTGGTATCGGTAAGGGTTAGGAGTAGTTTAGAACTGATCTACAGAGATACATAGAACAAATGACATCTTTTGCGGTGTGCAAGTAAACGAATAAAACTTATTTTTAAACATTTTTCCCCTTAATGATTTAGTAGCAGTTGTGCCAGCAATGGTCCTTGGACTGTAGTTCTGAAACTTCCTCCTCTACTCAGGCATAGCCTTCCAGCTGTGTGAAGGAGAGAGAGCATTTCTCTTTATAGATATAAAAAAAAAACACTTTCCACAACCCATTTCAGAGACATCAACATTGCTTTTACAGCAAAATTGACGTAAATGCAATTTCTATTTGAGATAAATCCATCATGTCCGAAGAAGTTGTTGAAATTTTGAGCCATATCACAACAAGAACCTGCACCCAATTCAGCCTGACAGAGACTTGTACCAAGAATAGAAGCCTCAAGCACAATTTCATTTTACACACTAGTCAAACAACTTTAATTGGATTAATTAGAGCGCCATCCAGTTTAATCCTTTTAGCACAACAGTAACTTAAACTTGATGTTATTGTGGACCAAGTTAGACAAAACATTTTAACATCGCTCCCTATAACTAACTTTACGTGTAGACATGCTGCTGAAATAAAATGAAAATATATTTGGTTAATTAATGGAAAAATACATCACCCTCTTCACTAGGGAGTGAAGAGGAAAAAGGTTCTTCTTGCTCCCCATTGTGGGAACATTGGGAACCTCCCCTGTAAAGTTGGATGTCGACAAAAATAGTCATAATCCTACAAGTTTCCCTTCATAACAAATTCTCCTAATGCCACTAGAACCACTGATAGGGAGAGAATCTTCATACTGATTTTAAAGCCTGGTTTATGGTCCTCAATGAGTCGCTTCTCGACTTGATCCATGCTCCGTCCGTGTACAACAACAAGATGTTGGGGATGGCGCAATCTGGAAATACAGAACCGGAAATGCGCTGCTACCAAGCAAACCAATCACAGCCCTCTCAGTCTGCGCTCGGTCTGCGTCACCTCGACGTTTAGTTACATTTTTTGGGAGGTGCACGTCAGGCCACGCCGGGAGCTACAGCAAGCCTCCTTACCCTACGACGTAGGTACGGCGTTGATTTAAGGCAGGACCATGAACCAGGCTTTAGGCTTCCCTGTTGGAGATGTTTATTGAAGCTTGCTTAATCAAGGGAAATGGAGGACTCATCAATAAGTGTTTTGTCCAAGATGTTGCCTCAATTTGGACACAAGGGTCCCCGTTTCTGGTCCCCGTTTCTGGTCTTTACAGTTTCGAAAGAGGGATGTGTTGAAATCCAATTGGTCCACTAAACATAAACAAGCAAACATGATTTGTCCAGACCAAAGGGCAGTTTAGTAAAGCTTGAGCCACTGGTTAGCAACCATCCAAGGTCTTCGGCTCTCTGCTGTGGCTCCAATAACATCAGCAGAACCCACAGCTGTGTTTGAAGGATTCGCCTGACTCCTTTATAATAACAATCATAACAACAACAACAACAACAACAACAACAATAATGATGATGATGATATCATTATTATTATTATAAGGTTTCCAAAAGAACGACAGGGAGCAGTTGGGACTGGTCTTTAAAAACCTTGCAGTGAGGACAGTAGTGATAGATCGGGCACATAAGACAGATGCCTGCAGTAAACAGAATTATAGTTTGATGAGCCGAAAATCAATGCCATATTATTGACGTGATGATGTACTCAAAGACGCTGATCTCATTGCAGAGTAGCTCAAATATTGATTGTCTGAGTGGAAACCCCATTACACACTCATCCAGCACCATTTGAACTGCTCGGGGTGCAATGGATTTCCTACTCAGTGAGTAGTAGTATAGTGCTTTTTTTTTTTTTTTTTTTACAGGGCCTCTGCAGAACGTTCAATTGACATTTGTCTATTCGTTTTGAGACATTTTCCCCTCAGCAGTTAGGAGCGTTTGAAAATGTCATTGGGAATCAGTCCCTCAAAAACACTTCATCTCAAGCTGACTGCACTTTCTGACTGCAGTTTTGACATTTTGAAGTGAACTGATTTGCATGAGATTTTGAGCGAGCATGTTCGGTATCTAGTGTGGTGCAGATAGCCTAAGGCGTCTCATGGACATCCAGAAGAAGCTTAGGATTCCATTCAATGTCTTGGTTGTTGCTAAAGGCTAAGAGGAGTAGAAGGAGTAATTAGAGGAGAGGCTCAGAGTGAGTCACGAGTAGCCATTCAGACAACCAAGGCTTTACCTCTCTGCTCCCTTGCTCCCTGGTCCAATTTGTGTAGAGGCAGCCATCCACCTAGTGGAGCTGGCTTCACAGCCCTGTGCTTCCACGACTCCACCCACGGTCTTCCTGTTTCTGTCAGTCTCTCTAACTCTATGGACAGGAGGAGCAGAGCAGCAGAGTGGGTTGAGCACCACAGCTCCCAGTAAGTCCAGTATAAAACACCTAGCAAGTTTCACAACGTAAGCAAATGGCAGAAGACATCAGGAAGCTTATCTGCATTAGTTCAGCATCATAATTCTGTATGTGTAGCTTCTCACTGTCTGATCAGATCCATAGAGTTCTTTCACAGAAACATCCAAAGACAGAAGAAACAGCAGGTAATGTTGTGCTGCTGTATCTACTGCTGCCCTGGAACTGAATCTCTCTGTATTGACCTGAAGTCAGCTGGAGCTGCGTGCTCAAATCTGACACACTACATTTTCTACAATGATAAAATCAAATGAAATGTTAAATTCTGTCCAATTAAATAAATAAAGGGCAGCATGGTGGCATAGTGGTTAGTGCTGTTGCCCCACAATAAGAAGGTCGTGGGTTTGGTCCCCGGCCTGGGCCCTTTCTGTGTGGCGTTTGCATGTTCTCCCCGTGTCTGCGTGGGTTTCCTCCAGGTACTCCGGTTCGCTCCCTCCATCCAAAGACATCATGTTTAGGTTAACTGGTGACTCCAAATTGTCCGTAGGTCTGAGAGTGAGTGTGAGTGGTTGTTGGTCTCTGTCTGTCTCTGTGTGTTGGCCCTGTGATGGACTGCTGACCTGTCCAGGGTATACCCTGCCCTCGCCTAGTGTGAGCTGGGATTGGCTCCAGCACCATCGTGACCTGGAAACAGATAAGTGGTTGAGAAGGAATGAATGAATGAATAAATAAATAAAAACAGCATACATGTAATTTGTGCATGGATCGTTTTACAAATGATCCGAGTTCATTTAACGTCGCTCCACCATCTGATTCGTTTAATGCCTTGTGACACTGTCTCCAGATGAGATTTAAGTGGGCCAGCCTAAGTTAAAAGCCTTTGTCCAGTTCTTAGTCCACTTCCATCCCTGGGCAGGAGAGCGATTTAAGTAGAAAGAGTTACAAAGTTAAACAAAGGAAGGAATGATTGTCAAAGAAAGTATGGGACCTTGGAGGCAGTGTAAACAAATAAACACATAATATCTCCTTTCAGGCTCATTCTTTACACGCACACACACACACACACACACACTGTCAGAAGACCGATCATATTCTCCATTTCTCTGTTTGCCCTCTAGAGAGGACCTTTGAACAGAGCAGATTCATCTTGTACGCCCTGACCTCCAGCTTCCTCACTCACTTCCCCATGGAGCTCACACTAGCCACTTCTTCAAGCACACATACACACTCGCTGCTGAGCAGATGGGAGCAACACAAAGCAAGTGTAAACACATTAAGACAAAAAAACTTCACTCTCAAACACCAAGCGGCAGCACGCCTCTCGTGTTTGCAGTTTCCTTACCTCAGTCTAGCCAAAGGCTGTGTTTCCCCGACTCATATAAACATCAGCCCTAATGCATGAATGGAGGAGGATATTGAGGTTATTGATCCATGTAGTGCAGAACAGTTTCCTCACAGAAGCTCAGCATCAGATATTTTTGTTTGGCCTGTAGTCACATCACATCCTGGCTTTTTGTTGTTTATTCTCTCACCCTATCGAGTGATAAAGCCAAACTTGATTTCTAAGCATTCATCCAAAATTAGCGGCGTGCCCATCACACAGAACCAGAACAACAGCAGCGTTATTATTCTCACTGATTCACACTGAGATTAAATAAAAGTGCAGCGCTTGACAAAGAATGAGAACATTAAAACAATGAGATAAAAACAGTGGGGCGAGAAAACGTATATAATAAAAGGTTCTGCTGGACAGTAAGCATTGGTGACTACACGTGTGTGTGTGTGTTTCTTTTTTTTTTGTGTGTGTGTGTGTGTGTTTACCAAAGGTATTTTGAAACCTCCGTCACTTTCACCAGTTAATTTCTCCTTTCTTCCTGTCTTTTGCTGGAGAATCGCACTAATTATTAGTGAAATTGAGACCAATAACATAAAACACATACATAGATGTTCTTTTGCAGAATATTACATCATACTAAAATCAAATCAAATTTATTTATATAGTGCCAAATCATAACAGAGTTACATCCAGGCACTTCAGCTATAGAGCAGGTCGAGACCAAACTCGAAAACAAACATGGCTGTATAGCAGTGCAGCTGGTCAAAAAAAGAGAGTATTTCACACGGTGCCTTTATCGTATCATTCTAGATTTGTGTGTTTAAAAACACTATTATTATTACTCAGGCATATTTTTCTCTGTTTATGGAAAGATTGGTTGTGGTACGACTCCATTACATAAAAAGTGACAATTCTTTTTACGGTTCATGTCCAGTGAATTAAATTACACAAAGCCCTGCCATTATTTTTTCTATCGGCAGAGTTACTTAATGCTCTTATTTTTAGCATTAGCATTATTTAATATGACTCATCCCTAAGGCCTCATATTCTCATTAGCTTCGTGGTTTTTTCTTTCTTTCTTTCTTTGGGAGACTTGGTCAATCTGAGAGTAAATGAAGACAGTTGCAGTTAGGGGAAGGACCTTTGCTTTTACCAGTTCAGTGCATCTCTGATGACCGGAGAGTCAGCTGCATGACTCCCAAAACCAGTCTGAACTGAAAGGCTTCAGTCATTAACAATGGCCAATGCCCCTGTCTGTCTGAATGACCATTTCTATTATGCTTATTATATCTAATTCCACCTTAACACATCTGATGTCATTTGACTTGACCTATCTTCCCATATTTCTATGAACTTCATGCAGCATCATGTTCCTGCTTGCACCTGTGTTGAAAATCCCCTCCTCCTGCTCTCATTCTCTCCCTACTCCACCCAACTTTGCCCCCCCGTGTCTCTCCCTCTCTCTCTCTCTCTCCCTCTCTCAACCCAATCGGTCGAGGCAGATGGCCGCCCCCCCGAGCCTGGTTCTGCTCGAGGTTTCTGCCTCTTAAAGGAAGTTTTTCCTTGCCACTGTTGCCAAGTGCTTGCTCATGGGGGGATCTGTTGGGTTTCTTTAAATCATTTTATAAAGAGTTTGGTCTAGACCTGCTCTATATATAAAGTGCCTTGATGTAACTTTGTTATGATTTGGCGCTATACAAATAAATCTGATTTGATTTGATCTTTAAACGTGAGGTTTAGTATTAATATACCAACCAAAAAAAGGACCCGCCTCGAATAAAGACTTCTATATCACTTTTTGAGAAAATGCAGGAACTGGAAGCTGTTGTGGACCCTACGGAGAGGCTGTACACTCTATGTGAGAGAAAATGATCTTCTGGCTCTTGTAACTTTCAGAGCGACCCGTTTATGGATGCACATAGCTGAAATCACAGCACAGTTTGTCTGTACCTCATGATTTTGTGAGATGACATCGTGAAAATGTGGATTTTAGAGGCAGCTTGAATGTTTCCGTCACTTTCTCACACTTATTGTATTGTGTGACAACAGGAACAGCAAAGAATGTTAATGAGGACAGCTTCATATGCGAATTCAGCTGGGTGGAAAAATTGCATAATAGGGATATAATGATACCAAAAACTATGTAGCCACCACACTAATATCATGATAAAGAGTCCACGATACAATATTTATCACAAAGAAAAATTAAAAATATGTATATATTTTGTTTTTTATTACAACAATAACTCCTTATACTGTATCAATGTCAAAATCTCACAGTACCTTGCTATCAAATCCACCGTACCGCATTTATTGTGTCATTTTCAAAGAACAAAAAACAATATGCTGTCAGCATTTATTAAATTAATGACATTGAACCATATCCTACCAGCATGTCATTGGTTTGTTTTGGGCTTGATAAAATAAATCAATTAAAAATTATAAAATGAAATTGTCGCACCTGCTGGATTATGTAAAAAAGCTTTTCTCCCTTTTCATTCCATGACAAGAGGAAACCAAAATTCTGCCATATGTCATACTCAAAACTTCCTGAAGGATCTTCAACCTCCAAAATGTTGCCACTCTGTTTTTCCTCGAGAACTCTCAGCATCCTCCAATTCTGCTCCAATCTGATCTCAGATCTGTAAAGCGAAAAGAGCTCAAAGGATGATGAGCAAGCAGGCTTCAACTTCAGTTTTGTCTTTGCTCAATGCGGAAGAAAAAAAATACCACACAATTCATCTTGAGTACCGTCATATGTCCACAACAGTATCAAGACATGTTTGATATGGTGATGCTGACAAAACCTTTTCATCCTGACTGTAAACAGCAGGATGCGCTGATGTCAGTTTATTCCATGTTATAAAACGGTTCATTTGAACCCGTGAAGTCATACTGGGTTTTGGCCTATGCCCCCTTTTCCACCCTCTTTTTCACTGTTATTAAAAACCATTAAGCCAATATTAAAATGAAACAATGAATCTCTTGAAACAATTTAATCCCATTAATCTATCATACACTGTAGTTGTGGTAAAGGGCACAAGTTGACAGTTAATGAATATTGATTTTACTTCTCATGCTGTGCAGCTGGTTTCTGGCTGAATGAATTTACAGAGTTCTCAGAGGGTGGGCTGTTTAATGGCCTGTTATGAATTCGTAGGGAGTTTGAGTGCCGTCTGGTGGCGTGGTTACATGATAGATTGGCTGCTGGGTTTAAGTCGAGATGCAAGAGAAAGATGTATGGATCACAGAAAAAAAGCATCAATTGGTAGAGGAAGTGAGAGAGAGAGTCTGTTTAAAAAATGTGTTTGAATTGTTTAAGTTTACATATTTTTTATGGCAAAGTCGTTCCTGAGATTAATAGGATTTGAACAGCTGGGGTATTTATAGTACTGCCAGTTAAACTCGTTTGTGGTACATGATTTCTGTCGCTCTCAAATGTGATTAAAAGCAGCCCTCATGTTCAGGCTTTGCAAAAACAGATTTGAAGATAAGGTATGGCTCAGAAGATAATTCTGTTAGTCTCAATTAATGACATGTGGCTGCAGATTATTAAATATTATCTCAACATTGCACTCCCGATTCTACAAGTTGCTGCTTTTGCAGGTCTGGGGGGGGGGCTTTTGATTTACTTGTTACGGATGAATTAAGGGGGGAAATATAATGGCAGATTGAAAGAGTGGGAGTTTGTGTGGGTTTGGGTGTAAAGCAGGTTAATGTTTGTGAGACAACATACAGGATTTAGACCCAATCTGAAAAGGTCGCAGCGACGCTCGAGTTGGAAGCACACGCAGACTTTATGAACTTCATGTGTCTCTGCTTGCGATGCCTGCTGTCTGATTTATATCGAAGTTGAATCACTTCAACATGTATCTTCTGAGATGAAAGTGAAAGCAGTCGCTTTTTCTTAGCTCCTCCACTTATTTTTCTCCCACATTCATTTTTAAATCAATGTTAACAACATATTCACGTTACCTTTGAATAGTTCCCATTCCAAAGCTGTCAGTTTGCAATGGGAGTGTAAGTAGCTCTAATGAAACGTAAGGACATTAACTGTCCGTTTCCAGTGGCCAGGGCACCATTAGTATTCTTCCAGCCCGACTTACAGCTCCAAAAGACTGACAGTAACATTGGCAGCAGTTGCATGACCTGCGATCACACATAATTTCCCTGACTACTGATTTATTAGCAGTTGTAAAAGGATGGGAATCATTTTATTCAGTATTTTAAAGAACTTCATGTGAATATTAGTCTTTCATTAAAAATCTTATACTGGCCAGTTGAGCCAGTCATGTCCAGCGCTGATATGCTGTGTAGTTTCATTATTTATGGGAGACTACGGGAAGTTGCAAGATATATATATATATAGAATGCATTTAAGTGACATTTGTGACAGTTATGATGGGGAACAAAAATTGAAGCTTTTCTGTTGCAACATTCACTTAATGGCTCTTAACTGTTGTGGTTTTCGATCGCCTCCTTTGTCTGCATTGTTACCAGACACAGAAGGAAGCTGAACTGTGAGCTGCTGACATGTTTCCCACGTGAACATGTGACTTTCCACCCACTTCTTCGATGATCTCATTCTGTTTACTAATGGAGAAGAAAATTTTTTGAAGAGCGATTCAGGCCGTTGGATCCCAAAGGATGACAGGAGTAAACGTTTCTGTCAGAAACACTCCTTGAAACATACTCTGTCCATAATTAGCAACAAAATGATTCTTACTAATTGGAAGCCTGAAGCTTCATTTTCAGATCAACTATACAACTTATCACATTTCAGCTCACATTTTTTGGCGAATGAACATACTTACTCCTCACATCCATTACATGGCACTCCTAAATGGATCTTAAATACTTTGTAGTGCTGATACCTGTTCTGATGAAATGCTCTCACTGTCTGTCTGAACTCTTAACAGTGCTGCTGTTGGGCATTTTCCTCTACACTCGCTGGAGGAGCTACAAAGGCCTGAAGGAGGGCGTTTACCACGTCTCAGCCCACCACGACGGGTGGGAGGACATCCGGGAGAACGTCCTCAACTATGATGAGGAGGGGGGCGGGGAGGAGGATCAGGTAAGGTTCTCCCACACAAGTATGTGTGTCCTAGCTTCTTCCCAGCTCACACAAAGAAGTGGAAAAAAACCACCTCATATAGACGTGCTAAATGTGCACTGAAAATGAAATACCTGATGTACTCTTATGCATTTGCATGATTGCGTGATTTCCTTTTCTCACTGCAAGATTTTCAAGACAGGTTCCATTTCTATTTTGAAAATACTGAGCACAGGAAGCAAGGTAGGAGTTTTAGAATGGATTCAGTTAATTAAATTTGGAATAAAATCCTCCACAGTGTGTGTGTGTGTCTATGCGTGCGTGCACATTAGCGTTTTAATCAGGCCCACGCAAAATCCTTATCGCCTCTTGCCAACAGCCACTGTAGCCCACAAGCACTCAACAGCTCCTAAGAGCTCGCATACCATCAAGGCTTTTATTGAAACAAACACACACACACACAGACAGTTGAGCAAGGACTCTGGATACAGAGTTCATTAACACATCCAAATACCCGTAAGGTCTTTTGGTCTGCGCTCTGCAGTCAAACACAGACACACACTGTATCCAGATTACATCATTTAGCGACAAAATCAATATACCTGTAATCTGCAACCGGAAACCAAATATTCAGCATAACGTTGGCGATGAGAAAGAAAGCTGCTGCTGTGGAGAATACAACACCGATTTCAGTGAATCGTTTTGTCGAGCAGGTCTGATTAGTGACAGATGTTACAAAACTTCAACTTAAAAAAAAAATTCACATGGTGTGAAAAGAAAAACTGTTAGGTTACCTGTTGGGTAAATCTCAATGTGTAACCTATTACATTTAAGAAGTAATGTTCCAAACACACATACACACACACACACGCTTACTGTTCATCCCCTATAGCAGCACAGATGCTGAAGTTATTACTCAGGAGTCCTGTTATAGGTCTCTTGAATAAAAACAGCACTTTCCACTCATCAAATAATCAGTTTTACACAGCGACCCACACCTCCTCCTCTGTGCATATGATTTCCTCCTCCTCGTCACCCTCCCACTACATCCCTCTGTTTTTTTTTTTTTTTTACCATCTCTGCTGCTGTGGTTACAGCTGTGGTGGAATCACATTAGTAGTGGAGTGATTAAATAGTGGCTACTGAGTCGCCTCCTGACACACACACACACACACACACACACACACAGTCTTCAAATTTATGGTGAGTTTTCTGCGACAGTAAATGGAGATGGATTGGAAACTTAAATAGGTGGAACATTGACAGTAAAAATATTGCGTGGAGCTGATTGTTTTTCTACTCTGCTTTTCATTTCTGATCTCTCAGATCATCATTGGCGCTGCGGCTGAATGTTCTCCTTCAGAACATTCAGCATTTCTCACAGTCTTTTATCTTCTCACATCTCCTTTTATTTCTAAAGCATCTTTGGCACCTGGGACTTTTCTTCTGCTTTTGCATTTTGTGTGTGTTCAATGTCCATGTGGTTATTTCTGTGTGTCTGTACAGAATGCTTATGACATGGCAGAGCTGCAGAAGTCCCTCCAGCCGAGCCCAGCCCAGTCAGTCCAGTACTGTCGGTCCAGAGCCCTACACCACCCCCCTCCTCCCCACCACCACCATCACCTTCTCCACCAGGCACCCCCTGCTCCCCCCTCCACCCAGCCACTGGACTCACTTAGCCGGACGGCCAGCTCCACCACCCTGCCCCCCTCAGCAGCTTCCACCTCCTCCACTGCCACCACCACCACCAGCCTCCGCCGGGATGTCCCACCAACAAGGCTCCCGGCCCAGGGCCAGGCCCGGCCCTCCCAGCTGGCACGCCGCTCCCTTTCCTTCTCCAGCCAGGACCTGGCCCGTTACCTGTGTGAGATCATCCGCGATGCAGACCAGCATCCAGACACGGGGCCCTTCGACTCCCTGCAGGTCTTCTCCACAGAGGGTGGGGGCTCACCCGCCGGGTCCCTCAGCTCCTTCAGCTCGGCAGGGTTGGATGGTGGGAGTGGAGGCGACGGGGGAGGGGAGGCGAGAAGGGAGGAGACGCTGGGGGAGTGGGGACCACGCTTCGAGAAGCTGCGGGCCCTGTACGAGCGAGCGGAGGCCAGTGACCTCTGAGGTAAGACACCCCAACAAGTAGGACCCTGAAAACCGGCCCGCCACAAACTATCAATTATCAGACTTAGTAGTGAGGTGGGAAAACAGCGAGAGAGAGAGAATACAAGACTGGCGGAGAGACTCGCTTCACACCTTGCATTTGCTGACAACCCACACAGAAGGTGTTGCATTTACTGAATGATGAGCCCCATCAATCAACACGGCGGCTTAACAGACAAAAGTGTCCCTGTGAGAAGAGCCTGTCGCTCGGTGGTCCCTCCACCTCCGATTTCTGTAGGAGCAGAGACGTTATGAAACCTGCCAGTCAGGTTAAAGGGTTTTGAACGAAACCTTCCACCTCCAAGGCTACTCATTGTGATGGAGCTTAGCTTCGCTGTCAGAAATATCTGTTCCAGTAACAGCCAGTGGAAGCCCAAATGTGCTCTATTTCCGACACCCATTGTGACCCGCTCGGGATGAGTGTCAGCTGAAGGCCTAAAATGTGAAATATTAAATGCTTGGTTGTTTGTTTGTTTTTTTTCCCCAACACCTGAGCCAATCGATGCCACATAAACTGTATTTTAGCACCTTGTCGACAAATTGAAAATTAATTTTTATGAATCAAATATATCTCTCTGTGCTGTCACGTGATGACGCAGTGAGGATGGATGGGATCACGCTGAGTAGGCCATTTAATACAGTTTGGATTTTCACTATATTGTGGACACATGGTGTTCTTGCTGCTTGGCTGTACACAGCTTCTGTCGATGTTTGTATGGGTTAAAAAGTGCTTCAGCTGTCATTGAGTTGCAGGGTGAGGTTTTCTTTTGAGGTGTTTTTTTTTGTTTGTTTGTTGTCTTTTGTTTTCTTTCTCTGGTAATGTGGTTGAGTAATTCTGTAATGGTTGAATGTTTCAACTTTCAATGCTCCGTGGGTTGTGAGACATCAAGCTTTCTACTTACTACTGCACCCTCGTCTTCATTTGATTTCCTATTCTCATTCACGCTCCTCCCCTGCTGATTCCTCCTCACCTGAGGGAGGGAGAGGGATTCAGCTTTGTTACAAAGAAATAGGAGTGGACATGCAGACTGTGGGATGGAGGAAATTCTTGCTCTGTTGCTGTTCTGCGCAGTTCCTCAGGCATACAGACTATTTTAACAGGCAATTGCTCAATAGAATACAAACAATGTCAAATGGCTGCAAGGTGACTACTCAATAAGAACAAACAGTGGGAGGAGGAGGATGAAGGAGATTTATGATGATTATACATGTGTAGTCCTGAGCTTTGACACCTGTGCCAACGCACTTTGATCCAGCCTCGCTCACTATGAACGAGCGCACACTCTTGGCTGGAGCTCTGTTATAATTGTGATTGTGGGGAAATGGACTGATAGAAAATTGCAGGGAAATAATAATGCTGCAGTTATTATCTATGATGTGAAACGTCAGCACAGTGGCAAGTTTGACCCCCCCCCCCCCGAACCGACCAACCACCGACTCCACAAACAAACTTGCCGTTTTGTGGGAGCACTGAGAAAAATTTATCTGAAAAAGAACAAAAAGGTAAAAGACAAGTAATACAAAAGCAAAACGGGAAGTGGAGCGCCGAGCCTGAAAAGGATCTGTTCCTTTCACCTTTGATAAGAGAGATGATTACAGGGTAGAGGGCTGAAACAGAGCAAATGAGGAGGGGTGGTAGAGAGAGAAACCATCTTAACAAGTGCCTGGCTCTTTGGTGAAATGTGCCACCAGTGCATCATGGAGCTCAGCAGCTCTGCAGGGAGCTGAAGGGAGAGGAGAGATGCTGGGAGAAATGTTTTTTTGTGGGGGTTTTTTTCTCCATTTTTCTTTTCTGCAGCAACAATTTGTTGCACAGCAAACAGCACAAACACAAAAAGTCATGTTTTCTCACCCTCCCCCACGCAGCCAACTTCCTTCCTCCGCCCGCTTTTTCTTCCTGCAATCCTCCAAACAAAAAAACAAAACAAAACTGACTTCTCCTAGCATTTCAGCCGCTGCCTTCTGCAGGAGGTAGCAGCAGCGCTCTCATTATGCTCTTTTTTTCCCTTGTTCTTCCTCTTTTTCAGGCCACGTCAGGCCACTAATCCTAATAGGAGCTGATGGTTTGCTGTCATGCTGAAAAAAAAAAACCAAAGGATTGTAGGTACTTTCCAAAAAAAAAAAAAAAAAGTCAGAGGAGCCAATTCCCAGATTCCGGCTTTCCAGAAACATTCTATTTTGTGGAAATCCGAGGCAGCAATGTTGCTTTTAAAAATAAGAAGAGCTTGGCAGTCAGGGGAGGGTGCAGTACACTGTGGTATGATGCCTGATAGGCTTTTTTTTTTTTTTTTATAAAGAGACAGTAGGGATTTCCTAGCTTGGGATGTATTTTTTATTCTCCTGTAGAGAGAGGCTGAGCCTGAGCGGTGGAGGATGAAGACACTTCATGCTTCACTTGTTTCTCTCTGCAGCTGGAAGGAGCGGCGAATCGCTCCCCATCACCGTTCATTTGTACCATAAAACAGCTTCTTAAATGTTGTGTTCTGGGTGCAGACATGTTGTGAACAAAGTTAATGTTTTTACCTCATTTGTAAATACAGAGATAGATTAATTACAATTATTGCTTTTGGCCAAGAAAAAGCACCATAGGTTTAAAATGTGAAGCTTCTGAGCAAAAAAAAAAAAAAAGAAGAAGAAGAAGAAAGAGAATCTAACGGAACATATCTTTTTTATCATCATGATGGTGATGAGCTTTGGACATTTATGTGTTTTGTATTTTGCTTTGATCTTTTTTTCTCAATAAATTCATTTATTTGCACCAGTGACTGAGTTGAATCGTGACTGCATCTGTGAAAGAGAATGAGGAATTAAAAGCAAAGAAAGACAAAGGCTCTGACCTTGCGTAATGATTAACAAGGGGTATGCATTGTTGAAGAAAATACTTTTATTGATGTACAGCCACTGAATATGGATGTGTCTAATTAACACTGGCATTGGAAAAGAGTTCAGCTCGGTTGCAGTATTTTACATATCACTCTCACTAATAGCTAGAAACAGTTTCGACTGCAGAGTAAACCTTTATAGGGTTTGGATTCTGATATGAAAAATGTCCTGCAGTAGAAAACCCAGCTGTACAACATGAGGTCAGAGGGATTGTAGGAAAAAAAACGGAAAAACGGAGGAAATGGCCAAAGGCACTCACATACATGATACAATATTTTGTTATCTTTTTTTTAAAGAAACCCAGAACTAAACCGCTTCCACTACTGGCAGATTTCCTTCTTGTTCCAAATGAAACTGTACACGTACCAGAACCTGCTCTAAAGAGGATAACGCTTGGGGCCACTAACTACTCTTCAACAATAATGCAAACCTTTAAGGTGCATCAGTTGGCTGTCCTTTACCTCTGAAGTACCAGTTGTGAACAGTATATCCTGCCCCATTATCACACCGTATTAAGAACCTTGTACTACACTTATAAATGTCACATTCAGAAATGTATACATTTTTAAATGGCACTGGCTCAGACAGAAGCATCCGTATAAATGGATATCAGATTGTTCTCAGGCTGGCGCACACACAACTGCAGTTTGTCATTCATAAGAGAATGATACTACGGTGATATTAAAGGTCCCATATTTAATAAAGTGAGATGTCTTCTTTAACTCTATAAAGTATTAAAGTTCGCAGTCCACAGAGAAATGCTCACAGCCTGAGCTTTAAAATCAGCTGTCAGGACTACTGGAACTTGATGTCACAACAAAGCCACCGCTCTGAGCATGGCACTAAGCCCCGCCCACAACCAAGCTTGCACAATTTGGTTTCTGAGTGTTTGCCTGAAATCTGCTGTATTTTTATCACTCAATCCAAACCTGCTGCTGGAGCTCCAGAGAGAAGCCTGAGGGAGGAGCTGGAAAATGACACCGAGATGGTTTTTGGATCATAAAACGAAAATATATCTTCTTACGAGTTAACACTGAAATCAAGTATTGAATACGGGATCTTTAACAATTTAATAAAATTTTGATCCAAGCTTGAGCACACACATGATCAAAAACAGTGGAGCTGAGCGATAACTTTGGCCACGGAAGTGGGTGAAAACAACTTAGAATAATAAATTACATATTTGCCAAAGTATTTTATTTACACCTTATTGATCATTCTGCCACATGAAATTTTTCAATTCTATACGAAACAAAATATTCATTTTTATGGCGTTTTTTTTTTGGTTTTTTTTTTATATATAAAATGCGGCCCTTTACAAACTTCTCATTTCAACCCCATCCGAAAAATCTCTTAAGAATTTTAAAAGCTTCAGAGAGACAGACCTCATCACCTGAAACCGACGACTAACCTCAAAAATAACTCCAGCCAGATCCCAAAATCTGCTAAAAAAGCTTCCCCAGAAGAACTAAGACCTCAACAACGTCTGGTTTATGGAAAACTGAATCCAAAACTCTGTTAACTCCCAAGAAAAAAAGTCTGAGTTCCAGTAGCTGCATTTGTCTCAGCCGCATCTACTAGTTCTTCAAAATGAGGCTGAATGAAGTGATGAGCTCATGCACACACATTAATGGCTTTCTCCATCTCCTCTTCATTATGGAAACCATAGGCAGACAGTACTCCTCTGAATGAACTACTAATCCCCATATGTATGGAAATTACCAGTGCTGGAAAAAAATATTATATTAGTACATTCACAGTACAATCATAGTACAATCACTTTGTTCTCACATAAAGCAATCAGACAGCTCCTAAATTATACAGCCAATATGAAAGTGGGAGGGGGCAGGGGTGGGTGGGGGTGGAGTGGCTGTGCTCTTCCACACCTATCTGATGGGTATGCATTACAATGAGGCCGCACAATTAACGAACAATACGTTGTCAAAAGCCCCACAACAACTGCGTGCAAGGGCGTTCATGCATCTGCGAGAGCGGGGATTATCAAAGACAGAGGTTCTTATTAACACGTGCACAAATATAGGTCTACCGAGACGAGGCGTGGGGGTGGTGGGCTTCAAATCAAAGCATGTGATTATATGTGTCATAAACTGATAACAGCCCACTGTAGCAGTCAAATTCGACTGGATAATCAATAATTATCGACACAGGCTCCATCCAGCCTTTCAATCATCTCCTTCTGCTTTTTTCTTTGCTTCAAAAGGAGAAAAAGAAAATGTGGAGGTTCAGATCATTGTGAATCTGTGTTTGGATGCATCTTTTCTCTGCTGTTGTTTAAACATGAGCTTCTCCCATCCTTCTCCTCCTTCTTCCCACTTTTTTTTCCTTTCTCTGCATTTGTCCTCATAGTTTAACACCACAGGGTGTGTCAACTTTTTCGGAGATTGATGCATGTACAGTCTTGCAGCTAAATATTTTATAATTTCAGTGCGTGTGTGTGACCATCACCAGCCCTCCATGGAAGCTAGTGTGTTGATTGATTTATTGAGTGAAATGACCTTTGTGTGGCAGGGAGGGCAGTGCTACACCTCAGTGAATATCGGGGGGAACAAAGGACAGACATGATGCAGAAGGATGGACAGGGGAAGGGAAGCAGGTGGTGCTGGTAGGAACTAGTGGAGTGAAGGATGCTGTGCATTTCATGTCACTTCACTCAGGATTATGAGAGTCCAGAGGGTTTCCGTGTAGATCTCTGGAGAGATGGTAGGTTAAGGTGCCCCAACAGAGGAGCCGACCCGACCCAGGCTGGCAAGTAAAACCACAGATGCACATGGGCATTCCCTAAATATGAGTGAGACCATCACCAGGGCCCAGAGTCGGGTCCAGGCTCCACAGGTCCACCACCCTGTGTGCGGGAGCACATGAGGCACCAAACCCAGTGCCAGGAGACAAAGCCTAGCCACGAGGCCCCAAAAGAGCCCAGGCACCCAACTGAACCATCCGCTGTAGGGCCGCCAGGCCCCGGCCCCACTTTCTTTTCCAACCACACAGCCTCAGTTTGATGTGCAAGTGTTGGCCCTTCACTCTCTCACAAACTACTTTGGATTGTGGCGGGGAATCAGCGTCGTCGTTAGACTGCTGCAATTTCCTCACCACTTACATTATTCATGTGTGTGTGTTCGTGAAAGAGAGCAGAGAATGAAAAGGTTGAGGCAGCTGCTGATGAGAATCAAGAGAGCCGACAGAAAGCAAAACATGCCAGCAAAAACAACAACAACAACAACAACACTGTCACAAATATCGCTTTGACCTCACTTTAACAGCAGAAAGCAGACTGGGGGTGGAAAGCGTTTCCACATCCTTGTTCCGGGTTAATTGAAAATATCTGTCGCTTGCTGAGTCAAACGTGGATCACCAAGAAAAGTGACAGCCTGCCTGGGACCAGGCTGAAGACCAGCTAATGGTCAAACTTTGTGATCCCGCAGTAAGACCCATCCCCAACGCCCTGCAACCGTCTTCTTAAAGGACCAGTACGTAGGACTTAGTGGCATCTAGTGGTTGCAGGTTGCTACCAAATGAACACCCCTCCCCTCACATGAATGGTCTTTTTCAACACAATACAACAACACAATAGTTTGTATCTATAGGTGAATACATATTAATAATTACTATAAATATAATATCCAACACACTGGTCCAACCCCTAACCCTTTTTTGTTGTTGTTTTCTGTTTTTTAAAACCAAAATATTGGCGCTTTAGAGTTAGTTTAACAACATAATCCCGAATGAAGTTCCACTTGGGGATCTTCTCTGGGTTCCCAGACACCTCACAGTCGTGTCTGGGGGTTGGAGTTTACTTTTAGAGGCTGAGTGATGTGGTTGACTGATCTGAAAATGACCTTGCGTTGTCTCATCACACTTAATTTTTACAAGGTCAAAAATTAACTTAATTTAAAAAAAAAGGGGGGGGGGGGGGGCAAAAGTGTCCAAAACCTTTGAGCCTTTCACATTCAACAATCCGCCTTAACAATGCTAACTTTTGTGGGAATGCAAACTTATCAAGCACAACACATAAGCTGACTGACTAGAGTCACAGAGAGAAGCTCAGGCTATGCTAAAAGACTACAGCTAGCACATCTCAACTGGCTGGTGTGTAAGTGGTTAGCATGCAAGCTATGGTACGTCCCCTTTGGGCAGCAACCAACTTTCTTAAACTTTCAGATGTTGATGTATTTACAAGGAGCTTTTTGCTTCATTTTTTGCAACCAAAACTGTGCAAATAAAGCACATCTTTCCAGAGCTAGATAGCATCATTTATTCCTAGAGTCTGTTCATATACATTCTTCACAGTTGAAACGACTCAGAACTGTAGAGGCAACAAAAGGATCGGGTTTCAATAACCAGTTCCATTTTTCATCCAACTCAAGTTTTTGTTTTTTTTGTTTTTTTTATTTTCTCCTTTAATTTTAATTTGCACAGAAGAGACTATTATGTAATACACTGTATGTCAAGAATCTGTGAATTGGGTATGCCATCGTCAATCTGTGTTGAAAGCAACATCAAAATAATAGGTTTGATCAAGGATTTTTTTGAGATAAATGCTATTAAACCATGAGCCTGCTCTGGACGAGGCAGACGATAAGTTGGTTGTCCCAGGATGGTCTGTGTGGAAATGAAAATGATCGCTTTAAACTAAATTTTTGTAGTTGCTTGTGGTCTTCCATAGGCCTGAGGAGAGCAGGTGGACGAGCAGAACAACCTAAAGCAGGACTCATATTGTTGCATCTACACCTTTCTGAGTAAAACAGTGCTGCCCTTAGCCTGAACTGGCACACTGCCATAAAACCACAGTTCACAGAGCCATGTGTTTATACACACTAAGAAATCCAACAACAAGAAAAAAAAAAACAACAAGCATGATCACAGCTGGGCACAGTGCAGAGAGGAGACAGTGGAACAGGAGGATTCAGTGCTTTTATCTCTTCTTCTCACCTATCTCTCTCTCCTCTATAGCCTCTGACGGGGGTTTTTCTCAGTCCTGCTCCTGCTACAGAGTCGTAGTGGGCTCTGAAGAGTTCTTGGTGCTTTTCTTGCGCTTCTTCTTGAGCCGATAAACGTGAAAGGTTTTGTTTTGGAATATTCTGGTGAACAGAGAGGTGTACGCCGTTGCGTCCGTCTTGATGGCCTCGCAGAATCGAGGGTGGGAGGCGGGAACAAGGTCTGGATCGTTCTCTCCAGGTCCATCCATGATCTGACGGGCACACAGAATGAGTTTGTCATTTGTCAAGAACTATAAGAACAGCAGAAAGTTACCAGAAATGTGTTTTTGTAAAGTGGGGGCTGTGTGTTAATCAACACATCATCCATTCATTTTAGACACAGCTGTGGAAACATAGATAAACCCCACAGTGGCCTCTCACAGGCTCTGACATCACTTAGTCAGAGTCACCTGCCAAATGGATCATAACATTTAGGTTTTGGGCAGGTGTCAACCCACCTGATGTCACCTGCTGGTTTGTGAGATACTGTTTTGCAGCCTTCAGTTTGTAATTTGGATGCCACCAGGCTTTTTGTTTTTGTTTTTTAAACCAGAAGAAACCATATCTAATGTTGAAGGTTGAGCTGAGGAGGAGAAAGGGTGGATCCCTCACACAGTAACCACGCTCCCTAATTTGTCCCCCTGCTTTTTCACTTCTTCTTTTTATTTTTTTTAGAACAACCAGTGGAGCCGCTCCCTGATGGTCAGACAAAATCCAGATTCAAAGCTTTTCAACATGGCTTCACTTTTCAGACCTGGTGTTCATGTCATTTTTTATATTAATTTTGGCCATTTTTATGTCTGTGTTAAACAGGATAGTGACAACAGACAAGCCTCCAGCAAAGAGTTCTGATGGGCAGGAGCACAACTGTGCCTCAACATTTGACAATCGGCTCCTCGGTGCAGCTTTTTATTAGTATTATTATTATTTTTTCATAGATTGATTTCTTCAGGCTTATCAAAACCCCTGAGTCCAAATATTGAGATGAAGGATGAATCAAGTGTAAGACCATCACTGTTAAAGCAGTCACCTTTTTCAGATGAACTCATTTGGGAGAAGATGATGGTCACATATTTCTGTGACCCAGTCTGTGATGGAGATGGTTCCATCTCACATGGTTAACATCATGCTGTGTGTGTATTAAAGTTTGTGCTTATGCAACATAGGAGGATTCTCCGGCCCGCAGTTCTTGGCAGCTATGGAAATCAGTCCTACGCAGAGCATGAAACATGAATCAGCAGTGGGGCAAATACCACAGACAGACATGCCAGCTGTCTATTGTTTGATGGTACACGGGGCACTGCTAACATACAGCTAATATCAGTCGTACCTGGAACTCACCAGTCTCCACTTGCCTAAGGAGGAGCTATGGCATCAGGAAGTATTTGTACTTCCTGGGGCAAACCATCTGCTAGTGGTGGAAGGGGGGAGATTCAGACTTTGAAATGTTATTGAAACTGCTGGTTAAGCATGCAGGTAAGATATATGTGTGTGTATATGGATGTATTTCCCCAAACTTCAAAAGATGCCATTTATTTAATTATTTTGCTAAACTTGAATAAATTTTCAAACTTGGCCTTTGATTTGATTTTCAAAAATCAGATGCCATTTTAGATTTCTATATATAGCTACAACTTGAACCTCATGGACCAAAATATAAGCCCGTATAGAAGTAGAAGTTAAAATCTTTTAGATGATGATTCAGACCAGCTGCTGTTAACAAATGTCAACACGGCAGCAAGAGAGAAGATGAAATATGTTTTTGTAATATACAGTCGGAAAAAAGTCCTTTGAAGTAAATTCATTAGCTCTTGGCGTTCCCTTTGAGAGTTGATGGGGGGTGGAGCCAATCCCAGGACACCTTCCCCTACAGATAGGGTTTCTTTTGGTTGCAAAGAAACACGTCACACTGGGTGGTTGAATGGCAGAAACCCACACAGAACCTTCTTGCAGTGACTCAACAGGACCAACTATCTTAGCACCATGTCACCCCATTGAGTCTCAAGTATCATCAAGGAAACTTTACAACTTCAGAGACATGTAGATTTACTACTATTGAGTCTTTTCAGACTTGTTCATCATTCATAGGAAGAAAGACAGAAAGAGACAGGCGGCTGTGAATCCAACAGGCCTTCAATAAAGCTGTCTAGATGTCAGGTGTGTGCTGCATGACATTTATAAACACACATCAACCATGTGTTTCATGTGTCTTACACCACACTGGGCCAGACAACCAGATTGAAGCTCGTCTCGCCTCTGGTAATAAAAATAGCAAGTGCAAGGCATCCCACATCAAAACAAAGGGAGTTGGAAGGAGTCTGTGCGGTAGGGGAAAGAAAGCAGGAGGGACAGCATGAAGAGCGTGAGAGACAGAGAGAAATTAGACTATTGATCTCTCAGAGGCAGACAGAGCCATCTCACCTCCCAGTCATGGAGGTGAGATGGCACACAGGGGCCACACACACACACACACACACACACACATATATATATATGCGGTGCTATCTCTCTCAGGACCGGTCATTGACTTAAGTTCCTAGCCCCTTACCCTAACCCTTAAAACCCAGTCTTACCTTTAAAATAGCTCTTGATCTTGTAAGACTCACCATCCTGGGCCAGAGACAGCCCCGGTGATGGGCTCCCATTTGTCCAACTCCATGAATTTTGTATAAAAAACTCCCACACACACACACACATACAGACGTTAAATAAATGCCACCCACATGTCCGTTGGCCAGATCAAGCAGGTCCCGAAGTCTGCAGCCTCTCCTGTGCCTCCGCTCATAGCAGATGCTGTTTTCTAGCACCACATAGTCGGCCCCAACAGCCTTCAGGATTTCATAGATGTCCTCTGGGGACAGCCGAGCGTACACCTGATACACCTGCTCACACACACACACACACACACAGAATACAAGTGGTTTTATTCAACTTTGTGGCTCACATTTTTCTGCCTGTACGATCATCTGGCTTTGTAATTTCACACCAACATTGTCAAAAGGAGAAAACTTCTCTCCTGGAACTCAATTACTAGCCACATTTACTTTGAATTAGAGTTTTGATGAAAGTTGGTTTGATTCAATTATAAAATGCTTACAGAAAAATCTAAATGAACTGAACTGAAAGTGAAACAAATTTAGAGGAAGAACAAAAACAAAAGTGTTAACCACAATAGCTCTCAGCTTTCTAAAATCTGTTATGGTTCATCTTCCAAGTGGAACAGATGAAATACAACTTTTGACCAATTTCACACAACAGCAGGTTTAAATGGACAAATTATGCAAGTTTTAAGTGCAAAATTGTCTCTTGCAGATGTTCAGAGATAAAACTGACTGTTGGGTTTTGTTTAAAAAAGGACATTACTGATGTAACATTTCAACACTTACACGCTGGCTTTGGCACTTTAACTCCTAAATGATAATAATCTCATAGTTTTATAGTTTGAAAGGAATGCAGAAATTATGAAAATTGACTGGTGCCCAGTTTACTATGACTGGGTAATACTTGATGTTGTTATTTATGCATTTCAAAAACCTAAAGTGATTTTTCCTTAAATTTAATTTTGATGCCTCAGTAAATATTGTCCAATATCGTTATGCAGTGCACCACTTCAGCAGAGTGGTTTTTAACATGATGACATGTTAGGGTTTAGCAGGTTTAGCTGTAAAAAGTGGAGCAAAAACTCAAAACATCATTCACAGATTTTGATTTTGCCACAGTTCATTATTATTTGTCTGTTGAGTCGGATGAAACTACTGACAGCTGGAATAAACTGTAAAACTTAATATTGACACAATAACTAAATATCATGTGTATGTGCTTCCTAAGGCTGAGTGTAATCATCCAGATGGTGACAGATTATTAAATTCTAAAAATACAAATTTCTGACTGAAATTTGAGCCATAAGTCCAACTCTGTGTGCTCTACAAAAAAACCTCCTGGGCCATAAGTATCTACCAATGATATTAAAATGGACTGCACAGCAAGTCAAGCACTGCATATTTATACATCCATCAAAATAATTTCCAACATGACACTTCAAAAGATGTGGAAGAACCCCAACCTTACCCTTAAAACCCAAGAGAAAAGCTGCAGTCTTAGATTTTTGGACAAACGCAAAAATGACTCATCGCTACAAGTGTGCTTACACCAAAGTTTATACACACAACAAGACTAAGATAAAACTTTTCAATTGTTAAGATGAGCATGAGTGCCTGCTGAGTACATGCATTCATGCAGACTGGATTAAAAAAAACAAACAAAACAAAGACAACACATCGGTGACAAGAATAACTGTTTGTTATTGTTCACTAATGAATTATTTTGTAGTGAAACACAAATTAAGCCGAGTATTAAACTCCCCAATAACACACACAGACACACTCACAGAGCCCAGAAAGTCTGCACAACCATCGTGGGTCATTAATGAGCTGTATGCTAAACTCCGGCCTTGCCAAAGGCTCAGCATGGCTGACTTCCCGCTGGGAGGCAAAGCATAGGCTCAGCTATGCAAGAAATGACCCACACATTACTTGCAGCATATTGTGAAGAAAACTCACACAGAAAGCATCATCATAGACAAAAGACTAAGGCTAACAGCTCTATGGGGTTGTGCTTATGATTTTTTTTTTTTTCTCGGATGTTGTTATTTTAATTTCACAGTCTTGAAGTCCCTCAATGCACACATTTATGGACTTATAACAACCCAAGGCATGGCAAGGCCAAAGGAAAGAAAAAGACGTAACGCAAAGTCACACAAACAAAATAATCTTGATAAAATGGAAGCACTGCACCCACTTATCTTGGTTTGAAAAGTGGTTTCCTACCCTAATGACAGTTAAAACTGTCATACATTACTGAGATACACTCGAGAACCACCATTCACCTTCCCTTTACTGGAACACAGCATTTTTAGCCTCCATTTTTCCTACATTATTACTCAACCTGGCTTAATGGGTGCACCTTGTACTCACTGCATTTTCTGATCATATATTCATTCACACAATCACTGTAGGTCCCTGGCCTTATATACAGACAATTTCCTGACCTATCACCCAAAACATTAGCACAGAACTAAGTGGCATGGATGAATGAGGGTAGAAGCTGTTGCACAATAAAGATTTTTTTATGGAGCAAAGAGGCTAGTATCAGGGCAATAGCAGGCTCTGGAAAGAGGACAGAAAATTCTCTTTGATTCCAGTCCCAAAATAAGACCCAAAGCTTGCACGGTACTACAGTACAAAAGAAAAAAAAAAAGTTAAATTATGTTTAACAATAGTTAAAAATTGGTAAAGTGCTGTGGCAGAGACACTCATGTTTTCAACCTGATTTTCAAGCTTTCGTTGTCACTTTTAAACTTTTGTAGACCTTGGATCTGAAGACTTTAGTAGAAAATCTCATTATAGACAAACAAATAAATTAATCGTCTGTAACTTTGTTTTATAGCACTAGATGACATTTGGAGGCAGCATAGTTTCAACAAAGTCAACAGCAAAGCAGAAACAGAGAAAAACAAAATAAATTTGCTCTGGGTGCCACAAATTGAGGCAGAGATTGTGTACATCTGCTTGAGCTGGAAAGGTTTCAGTGAAAATGTGCAGTTTCGCAGACACCATGATGACTGCAGCAGGAAGGAGGAAAATAAGGGTAAATGTTAGACCTGGCAACTACTGCAGTCAGAGCTGTCACACATCAGCCGTCAGTCGAGACGCTCGTCCATTGATTGCTTGAGGACAAACGATAGAAACCTCAGAATAACCCAACAAAGAAATCTATACCCCACTCCATACCGGCTCCACATAATGAAAATCAACACCTTTCAGCTCTGTGATGCAATCATCACATCAAATCATCAAATTCACGATAGTTGACACCTTCATTGGCGTACTACAAGAACAGTCTTAAAGGTAATCCTCATTGTCGCCCATATTGACTTTTGATTATTGAACGTTATTGTAATGTTTGGCAAACATCAATTCCTTTGAAGTTGGTAAACAGCAAAGGTTTATCCCAACATCAGCTTCCTTCCGACTACATACATATCTGCTCAGGTTCACCTAACGGTATCCTAACGTGCCCAAGAGAGAAATTCTCAAAAAATTCATACAAATGAGAAACAATGTCAGAATCCTAATAACACTTTCAGGAGGATCAATCCACGGTCAAGGATTATCAGCAATTATTTATATCTTAGGTCATTCTTCCTTCTATAAGTCCTCCTATTACATATGACCAGCTAAATGCAAAGAGTGATCATCTGCTGTTTCATCTTGAACTGAAATTATGTCCAGATTATTCTTAAAATCAAGGAAACTGAGAAGTGCTTCTGCTACAGAACCAACTTTCACTACTCGCTAAACACCATACCAAGTGAACACTGCTGTGTTGACACAACTACTGAAACCTAATAAAGATATGTTCAAGGTATCAAATGGTGATCAAGGTGGATTTAAAAATCACAAAGTTTGATGCTTCATTAACAAAGTTACCCACTACATAATTCACTCTGATCGGACTTGCTTTATTCAAGGGACAAAGAGGTTGCTCAATGTAATACATCATGCCCAATTGGATTCAAATACATAACCATGTCAAATCTGGATGCAGAGTAGAATTTTAAAAGGGTTGATGGCCTCTTCTATTTGCTGTACTTAACTAGTTTGGCTTTAGAACTTTTTTTACTACCTTGATTAAAGTTCTATATTACAATTCAACTACATCAATGATTAGAAATGGTCAAAAGTCAAAAACCTTTCAACTTAAAGGCTTTGTCTTCTTTGCTCTCCGCATTTTTGTTTCTATATACATTCTATGTAAATCTAAACTAACATTACCAGACTTGTGATTAGATCAGTGGCAGATAAAGTCAATCTATATGCAGATGATATGCATTTATATCTGACAATATCATTGCATGCCTTCCATGACCTGATACGTCCAACCTAGAGTGGAAGTGTTTGGACAGTTACACAAATTTTTTGTGCTGCTTTAATGTGATAGGTTTAAATCAATATACAATATACCGTAGTAGAGCATTTTCAAATAAGTAGCTGCTAAAGTTAAGTAAATGGACGGATACACAAGACAAAGAAAATCATCATGTGTAAGATTTTGTGGATAAGCCATTTTCAGTCAACAAAAAACATAAACTTTTGATCCACAGGCATCACAGAGTGAACGTCCCTGGTGATGTGAAAGTGACTCGATTCTAATTCAAGCTTCTGAATATATATTTCTTTTTTACTGATGTACCAGTGTTTTGTTCTGCTCTTGATAAGGTTTTATTCAAAATATTATGTTACATGAAACCTACATCTGATCTTTTGCACCATAAAAATACAGTACTAAATACTACAAATTCTACGGTATAACTGTAATAAATACTAATATGCCAGCATATAAAGAAATGCTGAGATTGATGGGCTTGTCCTCCTGGGTTATTGTTCCTCAGCTCAACAATTATTGAACTGTTCAGGGAAGGGGGTTAGTGAATTTTCAACTTAGGCAGACAACTAGCATGAAATGGTCTTGAATGGAATTTGTTATCTCACAGGCCCTGCGGTAGTTCCCACATCACTGTGTATGTTTGACAACATAGTGCACCCCACATTACCTGTCTGGTTCTCTCCCGCAGGTCTTTATCCTCATAATGTGGGTGGTTGGTGAGAACTCTGCCAGTGCACAGCTTGATGCCAGCCAGCAGCTGCATGCTCCCAGCAAAAACAGCCTGCTTAGGGGTCTTTGTGCTGTGGACAAACAGACAGAGAATAGAGAGAGGAGGACACATTATGCATTGCTGTAAATGGATGGAGTAGATATGGCTTAATAAAGCCTTTCACAAACTATAGTATGCATTACAACTTGGTGAAACAGTGTTGAACAAGGGAAAAGAACTAAATCTACAGAAGAAACAAGTTCTCCAGTATGTAGGTTTGGAAAAAGAAAAACAATCATCAAAGGTTGATTGAATAACAAAGAAAAATCCAGTCTACATGCTTTCTTTTCTTTTTTTTGCATCTTATAGCAAATTAGAATCACATCAGAACCAAATTAAGACATTTTTACCATACAGATATAAAAAGCTTGCAGTCCTAGTACTTGCAAGCACAACAACAAGACTAGTGAGGTCTCAGTGCCTCAATGAATTATATGACAATGTGGTCTGTGTGTGTGTGCATATATGGGTAAATCCATGTGTTGCTTGCTATTCAGATTTGACCTTAACTGGCCTCAATTATGACAACGGACATCAATGTGCACACATGCGCATATTTCCTACCTGTAATACTAACCTAGGGGTCATCCTTAATCTAAAACCCTGTCTACACTCAGGACACAGCTGCTGAAACACCTCTGAGATTGCAAATAACCCTGGACACTTTGACACTTAAATATTGTCACCACAAGATGAAACGTTAAAGCTAACTGCATAGTGAAACCTACTACATTTGATGCATGCCTGATGGAACATCTTGATTTCAACAACTGTATATTCTGTATTGATAAATTTACAAAATGTATTGGATACATACCAGTATATCTATCTATAAAATAGATATGAATTTATAGATCCTTCCATATATATAATCAAATGGAAATGAGTTCAGGGTTGTTTAAGAGGATTTTAGTCAAGTCTGAAAGCAGTAATGATACTTGCTGAAGCTTAAGCAAGGCGATTTAACGATAATGTACATTAAAGCAAGACTAGGTATCAAAAATCAATCCTGGCAGCTCTGTGAGGCTGCACTTTGACACCATGGTGGTTTAAACTTGCAATGCTGAGACAGTCAGAGTGATAATGTGACATGAGCTCATCAAAATCAAACACAAAATACAACGGCAGGTGTCAAGGATTTCATTATTTGTAGTTATTGAAATGTTGACCTGGCGACAGTGCTTGAGTCAGAGGTTCATAGATAATTAGTCATTGTTCTGAAAGGGGATATGAATATCTGCGCCAGAGTTCAACCGTGGAGACCAGTAATGTGAACCTCTTAGTGGTGCTGCGGGAAAGGTCAGGAGATTACCAAACGAACCAAATTACAATGTGCGCATGTTGTGCAACCCTATTAAGTAAATTTTGGAATTTCTCACAGGATATGTGAAAACCTTGACCTTCTCAACACCAGTTGAAAGGTCAGGGGACAATCCAAGTCGATATGTTTTTTCCTCTGGGTACTAGTATCAAACGTTTTTTTGAGATATTTAAGTATGGACCAAAGTGGCTATACTGACCATCGGGCCGACACTGCCATTCACAGCCATGCTGCTATTAGCGTTACTACAAAAAGACATATCCGCTGGGTCTAGAATTATTTGTCCACTGCTGACTATGTTCCTATGTAGAGAAGCATAAATAACCTGTTTCGAACTGTCATCTGGCACACACGTAAAATTATGCATTTTGAGAGATAAGTCTAGGGCAGTGTTGTATGATACTTAAATTTATTGCACTGTTATAATTTGAGTCTCTCAGAAAAACAACAGAAATAGAAGAAACCTTCCTTGGCATACTGTAGATGCTAGAGGAACAGACTCATAAGCATCACATCATCAGAAAATGGTTATTGGTGGTGCCGGCAAGATGAGATTTTATACTTATAGTAAGCACAAGAGCCTCCTTTCTACTTGTAGGCTACATGTAACTATGCTTCACCTGAATAGATGAAAGGATGAATAAAGTTTCTTTGCTATTGTCCAAAAAGCTGAACATGTAGCACTGCAGCGTCTGCACAGTTAAAATATACGTACATATAAACCATTCAACCCACAGAGGTCAGCCCACAAACCTTGTGTGTGAAATAGAGCGCATGTACATATTCTGCAATGAGATAGGATTGTGTGCTTTCATACATGCTTTTGGGCAATGTGTGGGTTGATCTCTTGGTCTCCTGACCTGCAGTAGAATTGGTCCATTTCCATTTCTGTCTGTCATCTTTCTCTGAGTATATAAATGTAATCTCCCACAGCATCCCAAGGGAAGAACTCCCATCCCCTCCATGCTGATTTACATGTAATTTCACGTTTATGCATCATATGTAAATACCAGAAGGCACTGGCATGCACATCACTCTCATTATAAAAATTAAATAATGACTTTAACTACTGTAAGTGTTTACATGATCATATACCTCTGCTTGAGAATGCATTAGGACCTGTTGCTCAGCTTCAGAGGGCACCATTAATAAGAGGCAAGCAAGCAAGTAATCTCAAATACTAATAATCCTGTTATATTATGTCACAGCAGTAGCAGCCATATTGGAATCCTTCAGCATTTGAGCATGAAAAACATTCAGCGTCACATTCAGCTACTCTGATCAGTATTTTCAAATGAAGATTGGATTAAATTACAGTCATGTCATAGTTCTAATGATTGAACCCTCAAGTTTCCTTGAGCTCCGAGAACCATTGTTATCTGTTCTGTTTTTTCTGTTTTGCAACTTTACTGTTCATTCAGGAAGGACAAATCAATATCTATAAATATGTTACACAAAAAAATGTTTCAATAACGGCAAAATGAATTTTTAAGCACATTTCAGATATTTCAATATACATTATTTACAGCACCTGTCACTGACTGATGTTCATTACAGGGCGCCGCCATCAGGTATTCATGCCGGGCAGTAAGGGCAGGACACAATGGGCTATGTCAGTGCATCATGATGTAGACCTGAGGCACTCACCCAGTGCTCAGCAATAGAGGCAACAGGGTAAGTGTTAGTTGCTATATGTGAACCTCTGACCACAATAAAAATGTGACTAAACGAGCTTCCAGAAGTCACAATAAAGCAGACAGAATAGTTGAAAAGAGCGAAGAGACTAATTCAGTGGCGTGGAAGAGGTTCAATTATCAAAGATTGGATAAATTTCAGGTTTCAGTGTGCAGCTAAATGTGCTGGAGAGGAGCTAACTAGCAGTGGGAACAAATCAAATCAGTCCACCATCTGAAGTAGTTCACCTCCAGGGAATAATCTGAGAGCCTGCAGATGAAGCACAGTCGAAGTTTAAAGCCAGCCTGTCCCTAAAACAACATTATCAACCCCTGTGTATTTGCTGTTGTTCATTCTCTATTTGTGTATTCTGTAGCAACTCAGAGCACTTTTCATATTCTTTATCGTGGCTGAAGCACTTTTGTTACGATCTGTTTACACAACAATGAAATAATCAGCCTATTTTATAAATCCAAATTAGATTAAGTATATTAATATTGACAAAGCCAAGGTTTTTGTTTATTCGACGGTGATGCCATGTTCCTTGTTTGCATATGAAGGTTGAATACAAGAAAGAGGGGAGTTTGAAGTTTGTTTTGAAGTTTGTAGGTTCAGACATGCATTGTGAGTGTTTTGGCATTTTTTCCATGATTATTATTATGTCCATAGCGATATCTTAAGTATATCATATTGACTGAAATTAAGAAATATATTGTCGTAAAAGTTTTGGCAATATCATCCAGCACTACTACTTTACTTACTTCTACTTTTTTTTTTTGTTAACCAGGCTCTTCAACCTTTTTTCTAGCAACAGCAGACAGCTGTTACCATCTAAAAAAACAAAAACATTACAAAAGCACTGAATGGAGCCCTGAAGAGTGTTAGGAGACTGATTACTGGACTTGTCAAGCTGTGCAGGTTCAAAAACCCCATAGTACATATATATATATTATGATGTATGTCCACATTTGGGTTAGGGCTTACAGCTGCTTCCAACTGATCAAAAGAATCAGTTAATATGCATATAATGAGGACAATGTTACAATGAAGTGTCTCCTTTAGTCACGTCAGAGAGCTGGCACGTGCAGGAACAGGACTCTAGCAAGCTGTCATCAGTGTGATTAACCCTTTCACACACAGTGGCCACTCACTGCAGTGGACAGCTATTTAGAAGGCAATTTCTTGCACAAACCTGTCCTTAGATGTCTAATTGCATATCAGTCAATGCAGACAGTCCTTGGAAATCAAGTGCAAGTGGACTTAAATATCCCAACATCCAAGATGGCCAATGAAACATCTGGAAAGAACCTCAGTAATATGTGTCCAGTTGATGAATAGAATTAAAAATGCAATAAAACCTGATATTTCTGCTTACCCTTGCTGTTCGATACAACTGACTACGCACTCAGCTCCACACATACATGATGTTGCCATTTGTATTTGTAAGAATAGGTGCAAAACGTCCTTTCAGATTAATACCAGCTTTTGACTAAAGTTTTTTTACCTGTAGTCACAAAAGAATTTCAACAACTCTTTGTCCACTTCACAACGTTAATCAGTTGTTTGTTTATGCACAGGCAAAAAACTGATTCATAATTAACTCTGATGGAGCTACAGTTCCACCCATCCGTGATTTTACTTCTGTGGCTACTTTGTCTAAATAGAGCTCTTAATTAAAGTGCACTGTGACTGGTGCATACTTGAATTAGAATAAAGGGACATGCAATATTAAAATGGATATTTTCTAAGCAGCTTTGTAAAATTCATCAACAGGTTTTGTAATTGAATGTACCAATATTGAAATACTGGAAAAACATATTCACTGAAAACTGGCATGTCTATTTAAGTTGTAAGAAAAAATATATTTAGACAAAACCGAGAGAGGCTTTTAAACTGAACATGTCTTTAGTAGTGGTGGAGATGTACTCAGTTGCTACTTACTATTAGTACATGTATTTTGGGAACCTCCCAAAACTCCCAGTAAGGGATTACCAAGCTGTTGTTTCTTTTGCTCTGATGGTTATTTTAGTTACTTCCAAAGTTAAAACTATTTTTAGTCCATAGTCCTAGTTCAGTCCATAACCATAACCCTAATTTAGATAATTCTGACTTCAAAACCAGGTCTAAAACAACCCTCTGACATTCTGAGGATGAGTCAAAATGCTCTCACTCAATAAGGGCTAAATCTAAAATATCCCCACAAACATATAAGAACAAGCCCACATACACACAAACAGAGTTAAGTGGTACTGAGTGGTGAGGCTAAGGAAGAGATTGGTGGTGTTCTTACATATGTGCCAAGTGATAGATTTTCTATTGAAGTCTCTCTCCTGATTGAGAGCAGTGTAGTTCAATCAAGGACATCTCTCTCTCTCTCTCTGGATAAGTTAGATGACGGGAAAACACACACAGATCCCAGACAAAGCTGCATTTTCTCCATTTAAGGATGAGGCCAAACACAGGATATTCTACAAAGTTTAGCTAAAGGATTGGGGGGCCAGCAAAATGGCTTTAGTTGAAATATCTTTAGTCTGACTTTTCAGAGACATGAAAAAAATGGCCTGTAAGAATCTCTACAGGCTACTCTTCGGATGCTCTGTTGAAACAAGGGATAAACTTAGGTCCTTGTAGGAAACTGACTTTGGCACTCCTATTGAAGAGGTGGACTGGAAAGGAACTAGGAGAAACCCTCTTCATTAGCTGGTATGTAATGCTGCCTGGGTGATTCTCCAACGTCTTTCTCCTTTTCTTGTCGTTTAATGAAGGGCTGTCACATCATGCCATTTTAAGGTATCCAGCCTGTAGTTTATGGATGCCTGTCTCATTGAGCCAGCAGTGTGCTTCAGCTTGTTGGCACAATGCTTCAGATATATTTTCAATACCCTCTTCATTGTGTTTGAGGCTGTTTAAGCGGATTTGTCCACTGTGTGTCGTCAAAACTAGTGATTCTAGTTCTTTTCAATCTATTGTTATGGCCTATGTCTGAAAAGCTGAATATAAAACATTGATGTTATGCAACTTTAACTTAGGAAACCTTTCTTAAAACGTAGGGCGTGCCTAGTTGGAAATGAAAAAGTATTGATATGTCTGAAACAGCCACCTGTAGGCAAAAAAAGGTGCTCTGAAAGAAACACGCTGAAGAAAAATTCATCTATTTTCTGCCTCTTTGGCAGCTTTTTGGTTTTTCTGGTTTATTAGCACTCCCCCCCGTGGACTGTGCTGATCGCAGCTACACCACTTTGTAACGCTGCAATTTCAGGTACAAATGAGAGCAAGAGTGCAACACCACATATTACTGACTTTCCTGGCATTTCAGACAATGGGCACATCCACCTGCCCCACAGTAACCCGGAGATTAACCTTTTCATCTACAAAACTCTTTCCCACGCAGCAACTCATCTGTTCCCAATTCCCTAAACAGCTTTTAGTATTTATACCGACCCACTTCCACTTCTAATTCCCTGGCACATTGTCTGTCTTATACACCATAGAAAACAAACTCTGGCCTGTCTTTTTTTTTCTTTTTACTTTCCATTGTGTGGTTTTGCCTTGTCTGCTCCTTTTGCCAAGTTCATACGCCTGCATGCTACTGATCGATGCCCATGCTTTGAATTTGCCTGAATTTTCCTGTCGAGGTTTGTTAGACGTACCAGCACCATCTGTACAGTATAGACTCAGCGTATTGGCTAAGAGGACAACCTTCTTGGATCATGGCTAAGAATGACTACCCTGCTTGAGAAGTACCCAAAGAACGCCACGATTAAATTGCTCTCACTTTATGTGTCAACTGCCGCGTTAAATAGCTGTTTCCATCTTAATCAGTCTGCTTCCCCTGCTGCTTTACCCACTTCTGCAAGTTCTTTACTTATTAACCTGCCACTTGTCCAGCTATTCCCAAATGTTCCAAGAACAACAAATTCTCCCTCAGTGAGGTTGATGACTCCAATCTCTCCCTATTCTTTGATTAGTGCAGCTACTTCTTTAGGATTTGTCCAATAAAACCCAAGGCTCACCAGTAACTAGGAAGGCCAAACTCTGAAAACCCTCAACTCTCTAAATCCTTTTCAGCTGGGTGCATACCAGGTGCGGGCAGTGTTGGTGTTCCTCAACCAGCAATCAAGCTGGGGCTGGAGTTAGTCTCTTCCAGCATATCAACCATTGCTCATCTCTCCTGCAAATGACTATGCAAGGTAACCATCATAAAATAATAAACTTTTTTGTCTTTGACTCAATCAATTACTATTCATTCTAGAGAATCCCTGGTTCTGCCATTACAATCCCCAAATACACTGGATGTCCACCCCTTCCCAGGACAGGTGGAGTTCTCACTGCCAAGCTGTCTGCTTAAAGTAAACTTTTAACAGCCTAGCACAGAGACTTCAGATCATCCAACATCTCAAATGTCCCCTTTGAATATCTGGATACTAAAGCTGTGTTCAATTCTTTTACATCCCCTAATGTCTGCTTTGAGTGGACTAAGCTCAAGAGCATGTTCTGCAAAGCTGGCTCTCGGTTGATAAAGCTAGTTATACAAAATAGATTAAAATATATGTCTATTCCCTGGCGAATCTTTTTTTTACAGCTTGTACAACACATACAGAGTAGTCCAAAAATGTATTCACATATGCACTGCAACACTGAACTTCTAGACATTACCCAGAGGGACGGTATGCGAGAATGCCAACTGGACCATTAGAGCAGACATTTATACAACATTACCTTCCCAGCTCTCTAAGACAAGGAAAGCTCATTACAGTTTTGAGACCATGTGTGAATATAGGAGGTCACTAGCAGTGTTGATGGTAATGTTACCTATCTATCTAACTATCATGTCCACAGTGTGAAATTAGCAAAACAAAAACATCAAAGGTTGTACATAAACATAATTTAAGCAAGGGCACAAATGAAAATTTGGATAGAGAGGCTTTAAAACAAATTCCAAAATCACGAGCCCATCCACAATGCCCTGTGACTTCTTTATGATGCTTTTTTCATCATGTCCTGCCCCATGTGCTCATTATCCATGCATCATCCTTATGGTGCCACATGTAGCATTTCAATAGCTGTAGTTGTTTTGCTGCATGTGCTTTTCTGATGGCTCAAAGGAATAAAGTAGGTGAACATAAGATTTGCAGATTCCCTGGACTCAGCAAATGGGCTTCTCACCTTCAATGACTCTTGACACTATTCGAATGCCCTTCTCACCTGATTGAAAGCATCACAATAAACATTATCCAGCTAAGGAACCACCTGGCTATAAATATAAAGCCAAGACAAGAAAATTACAGAAACAGACTTCATTCATTCAACCACAAATCATCTGAATTAATCATCTGTCTCTCTGTGTCATGCACACACATGGACACACAACCAGCAAGGGGAGGTGGTGATGTTCATATATCTGTATTAATACGAATTAGCTCTACAACAATTGAACAACCCAGCTATTACATGAATTCATGTCCCTTGTATGTTATAAGATATAGAATGGCCAAAATGAATGTAAAATTTGAAACAAGCGAATACTTTAGTATTAAAGTCACAGTTAATTTCACTGACATGAAATGATTAGTTCATTTTGTGAAGTATTAACTTTATTCATCCACTTGATTAAAATTATCTATCATAACTAAATATTAGCAATAGCCACTTAGCTTTGCTTTATCTGTTTACTCGAAATAGAAGTTGGTGCCCCAAAACTTAACCAGAAAAAAGTTTTAACAGTTTTGCTCAATCTGTGAATGGGCAACTTCAAACAATGTGTGGCCCTGAATCTTTGGACCAGGGTTCATGTGAGAAAAACTATTTATGGCTGACTCCTTGTTGCAATCTTGAGTTCAAAGATCAGTCAACTTTACCTCAGAGTTTGTTATACTGTTACTAACCCTTGCCATATTTTGTGTATATTTTTGAGGGTGTTGCATAAAAGTCTGGATCATGGGTCAGTTTTGTATTGTGTTTTCCCTGTCTCTCTTTACCCTTTTGTTCTCCCTACAGGTAACAATTGGAAGATTGGCTGCTACCTAGTTCCATCCTACAAGCACTGGTCAATCAGGTGCCAAATCTACCTTTTTAAAGACCACCTGTCTGGAAGTCCTGGGGAAGCTTGTTCATCCTGGACTTTGGCTTGTTTCTATGAACTGCCTTTGTGCCTTTGGCTTGTATATAAATGTTTTGTGAGAGGTCTGCACTGAGCTAACGCTGGAGTCCTCTTTACACTTTTGCACATACATTGTTGCTATATGTCTATTGCACTAGGTTATTGATGCCACCATTGTACATGTCTTATCAAAAGTCTCTTTTTTGTTTTTTTAGATAGATAAGCCTTTTTATGTTTTTGGTTTGGTTACCCTTGCACAAGCAGTGATGAGATAGGCGCTGTTTTGTTGGACTTATTTCATTTATATGGCATGATCCCCACAGTCGGTTGATCATTTAACGTTAAAATAAATTACCATCTATAGTTGCATTCACATTTTGGCTCTATTTCTTTGGAAAAGGGATGCAACGGACAGGATCTCATTGGTGTCAGTGTATGGACTGGATACAATTTTGTATTCAGAGTGATGCCACTACCGCATTGATAGGGATAATAATATAAAGAGCTTGACAGGAAGAGAGTTATTAAATAATAACACATACTTGACTTTCTAGAGGCCTTGACAGCTGCAATAGAGCTGTAGGGCCCATCCTGGGCTTGTCATTCAATAATTTCACAGTGAATCTGTGTGTAACATCTTACCTGTAGAATATTCAATTAGTTAGATACTAACAGATCTTGTCACTGCATCTGGATAATTAATGATTGTTGTGAATCATTTATGATGATACTGTTGCTCACATAAAATCACACACAGCCTCTTTCAATTGGAGACATTAATACTGTTCCAGCTGCTGTGTGACAGCTGCAAATATTTCATAAACTCAATGGAAGGAAAGCCTGTGCAAAACAGATATGGACAGGCCCAAGATCACCAGTGGGGAGGTTTCTGCAGAAGCCCACATCCACATTCAGTCAGCTGAAAATAAGTGGTCATGCTCTTTAATCTAACCTGTTACAGACGCTGCCTTTATTATATTAAATATTGTATTATTATTTGCACTTTAATCTATAATAAATGCAGAGCTGTTAAAACATGAGGAACAAGCAGCATTCATGAACGCTTTTATGGCTTTGTAACACTCCGAGTGTTTGTGGCCCTCCTAACTAACTGCAGCTTTTGCCCTCCATGAGATGTTTTCAGACCAACGTTGGTGCTGGGATGTGGAAGAAAACATTCTCTGTGCTGTGTACAGTACCACATTAAAATCAGCAGAAAATTTTTCATTAATTTTGAGCTGTGAAGTCCCATCTTCATTTTGATCTAGATTTGTCTGGGCAGCGTGAATGTGAGAAAAGAGCCTGCAAACAGATGTCTCCTTTCATAAGCAAGACAGTTTCTGGCAAGACGACAGAAGTGAGTGATGTCCCAATTCAGGGGGCCTATCTTTCAGAGGACGTGGTCTACAAAGATGTGGCCTTGGTGGCCGCTATGGATTATATACGAGGGCTTAACCAAAATGAGAAAGTTTGGCCTGCAGCGCATTTTTGCTTTGTGTTACCAACTGTGCCCAAACTTACGATTGCATCATAAAGTGCCACTCCTGTTATAAAGACTTTTTTTTGGTTGGTTGGTTTCTTTTTTTTTTTTAACTGTTGTACTGCTCAACTGAGCTGAAAGCTATTACTTTCATTTAAAAGTATCCCCTCTGTCTCTCTGCTGACACCGTTTTGCCATATTATTATTTTTTGCCAGCACATAATGAATCATGGGCAAGGTTGGATGCAAAAGATCCACCTGTTGGAGCGTTTATTGCCAAGGAAAATGGACATGGGTTTGCCTTTAAGAATAGAGCAGTCTAGTCTCACTGATGTGACACAATTGTTCTCCAAATGCCTCGCCTGTTTGGAGATATAGTCATTTTGTCTGCTAATGTCTGAGCAACATTTTTTACTGAGCTTGCTTACTGTTACAAGAGTTTTAAGTTGTCCTATAGCTCTAAGCACATCATAAATTCATCACGTGACCATTAAATGCAGTATGTGGCTTCACTGAAAATGACAAAAGTTGGCTGCAGATTGCTAGCTGAAAACACAGATGCTCGATGTGCTGTAAGTGGTTCCAGTTCAGCTTAAGCAGGTGGCAGAGCAGAAAATGTTCATATTAGTCATATTTGGAAGGGTTCTAATGTTTTTTAGAAGACAATTATCTATTTTTTGGACTCATGGGATGCAATCGATGTTTGCCTCAAATATGCTGACTTTTTCCCCAGCCTGTGCCTTCTCTGAATGGTTATCTATGCTGAATAACTAGATTTGCCTCCTGAATTTGCAGCAAAACTGCTGTCAAAGCTCTCGTTAATAACTTCCAGCGCAGTCTTCATAATTCTGGACCACAGGCAATATATCTAAACCCAGAGGAGGAGGTGGGAGCAGGAGGAGGACAGAAAGAATAAACAAACAAAAAAAAAAAAACAACACAGAATCATTTTATATAATAATAAAAAAGAAAATATTAGCCCAGACTAGTAAGATGCAGATTCCTGAGAGGCTTGTGATAACAGCTAACCTTTTCGTTTGGTGAAATATGTATGATGAGTGCTGACAACTGCTCTACGTTTTACAAATATCAAATTCTCTGTACCACTAAATAGGTAAACACAACATGTGAGCATTCACACGCTGTTGTAGCCTCAGACTGCAGTGTACAGTGTAATGATGGAGCTGAGAGCAGACTCGGGTTCACCTGTGAGTCCTGTTGAGTCTGAGAAGCAGCTGTTTATATTAAACCACTTGTCTCCATGCTGCACATGTAACACTTGCAGTGATCTGAACTCTTCTTGCCCGTCCCCGAGTTCAAGTGTCAGAGAGCAGAGCGATGAAGCTACTGCTAATAATCACCCTTGAGTTTTTACTAGCCTTGCCTGGCTGATGTCACACTGCTTCTGCAACACAACTGTCCAAATGGGAATCTGGGAGAAAAGAAAAAGAGAAAGGATCCAGTCTGTGAAGAGGAAGCAGAAAGGGATATCAAACAGGTTCGGTTTGTAGTTATTAGGTTATTTAAGTCACTGAAAGTGATATCAGTGACTTAAATAACTGCAAACTCTCTTATGGGGCGTATAGCTACGGTCAAAATGAAAATCTTAATGCAAATCAACTATCTATTATCCATGATCCCATTCAAACCCACAGCAAAGTGCTTCCAAAATTTTGATTCTGCTATTATAAAATTCTACTCAATGAACAAAGAGACAAAAATTAGCCTCACTAGGAGGATTGGATGCACCAAATTTCGTGAATTACTACTACTACTACTACTACAAATCAACTGCATTATATCACTAAATGGATAAATCCAAATGCAGATTATAACTTTTGGCTTGAACTTGAACAGGCAGACTGTCACAACATCATAATCTCTGACCTCCCCTTCATCATCATGACCCTCAAGCGTCATAACTGTTCCAAAAAACCCATGATTGCCTCCACCTCTCCACTTGATGGAAAACTCTAGAGACCTCAGGTTCCCAACTGGAACCTTGTATGTACTCCCAGATCTGGCACAACTCAGACTTTGTAAGTAGCAAAGTCCCTCTTCATCCAAACACTTGGGAGGAGAAAGGCATCACACACCTCCATCACCTCTTCCAGGACAACTTACTTTTGAAACACACATATTTGAAACTTTTGGAATAAGAAATGGAAACTTTCTCCATTATCTACGGGTGATCAAGACAACTAAGAAAAAAATTCCAACACTCCAGAATACCGTATAGCCTCCAGAATTTGTCATTAAAGAAAGAAGAAGAAAAACCTCTCTAAAATATATAAAATACTCTCAAGCACCCATTCTACCAATATCGAAATGGGAGGCAGATCTGTCCCTGTCCGCTGACTTTTGGACCCAGATCTGCCAAAATACATTTAAAATGACAAAAAACTCGAATTTACAGCTGATCCAGTTCAAAGTACTTCACAGATCACACACAATTCAATACAAGATGCACAGAATGGGTTTCTCTCACGCCGATATATGCACGCAATGCACTCACAACATGACAGACACCTATTTCCGCACTCTCTGGCTCTGTTCATCTGTGCAGCACTTCTGGTTAATGGTAACACAGAAACTCTCCTCCACCTTGGACTGCCGAATTCCACTGACCCCTAACTTTTGCCTTATCTGTGACCCGACAGCAACCAACTTACCTAACCATCTATCCCAATTTGTTCTCCTAGCTCTAGACATCGCCAGAAAACAACCCTAGTTAATTGGAAAAATAAACGGTCACTTAACATCTCCCACCGGTTGAACTTCCCTGGAAGATATATGTCATCAGCGAAAACATCTGCTATCTAAAAAAACCAATTGACTTTCTTTACAAAAAAATGGGCTGCATTAAGCAACTCCCTAAACCTCAATCTGCAGACCCTAGGCCAGGCTCTCTCCGGCCTGGGCGCCGGCTGACCCCTATGAGTGGGCTCTGGCCTGGTGGCCCAGGGTCCACTCTTCTGCAGCATTCCCTGTTTGCCTCCGTCAGCTGTAGGGGTGGAGGTGGCCATTCCTCCTTTCTGGTGTCGCTGTAGCTGTATCCTGTGTCTCTGGCATGCTGGGGCTGGGGTCAGGCGAGCTGGCAGTGCCTTTTGACAGCTGGCCTGTGTTGGTTCGCAGTAGCTGCCGGGGCGGCTGGCACGCTTCTGTCACTGCACCGAGCTAGGGGGCAGGGTCCAGTTGGGGGGGCTTCCGGATTTCCTGGGGCCCCTGTCCCACCTGTGGGCCCCTTGGACCACCGCGCCAGCGGCCCTCTAGCTGGGGACCGGGCCTTCACTTGCCTACCTCCTAAATTGCACCTACATCACTCTTAGCACTTGATAATTTCTCACAGGCACATTCAGGTACACAACATACATCCAACGTAAGATTTTAATGCACCACACCAGGGAAGCCTGGGCCCCTGACCCGACTCTGGGCCCTGGTGATGGGCATCTCACTCATATTTAGGGAATGCCCACATGCACGTGTGGTTTCACTTGCAAGCTCGGGTTGGGTTACATCACGAATAAATGCTAAATCCTGCCAAAAATGGGCTGAGCTGTTCTTCCATCACTATGTACCCCATATTTGACTCTGCTCCTCTGTTGGGACACCTTCACCTACCTGGACTCCCATCTCTCCAGAGATCTACACAGAAACCTTCTGGACTCTCATAATCCTGAGTGAGGTGACAGGAAAAGCACAACATCCTTCACTCCACTAGTTCCTACCAGCACCACCTGCTTCCCTTCACCTGTCCATCCTTCTGCATCATGTCTGTCCTTTGTTCCCCCCGATATTCACTGAGGTGTAGCACTGCCCTCCCTGCCACACAAAGGTCATTTCACTCAATAAAGATCAACACACTAGCTTCCATGGAGGGCTGGTGATGGTCACACACACGCACTGAAATAATAAAATATTTAGCTGCAAGACTATAAGTGCTCAATCTCATAAAAAGTTGACACAAAATGTGGTGATAAACTATGAGGACAAACGCAGACACACACACACACACACAAAAAACCCCCAAAAACTGCACACTCACAACTATAACTCAAGAGTTGGAGACTGTGGAATGACCAGGCTGTTGATTTATTGTCTGTTTAGAACAGAGTATCAACCTACAGATGAGCAGAGGTGTCGCGGCTGTTATCAAGTGGAGGCTTGTGAATTATGGTTCTGCAAAACACAGACAGAACCTGTTGTTATCACAGTAACCAACACCTTCAAGTCTGTGAAGCCCAGGGTCATGAATGATTGCCCAGAGAATTATGATAATCCCCTCATCACTCTCTCTTAACTCATATTTCTAAACTCACAAGGACATGAATCGTTAGCTCCTGTGAGTGCCATCTTCTCTAATCTTATCCTAAACCTCCAATCTATCTTTTAAGCAAACATCTTTATCCACTGCTAAACCTAATTTTAATTCTGAGTTTGGATTCTGAACGGTGTCATTGTTGAAGACACTTCAACCATGTAAAAAAAAAAAAAAAAGACGTATAAATAATGAGATAAATAGCCCCCTACATCTGTATTTGTCTGATTCAAACAACAGATCACATGAAAGCCATTTCTTCATTTGCAACCTTTATTATTTGTACATGATTCATAAATGCAGCACATCCCATGCAGCTAAAATTACCACAATGAGCCCCTGACAGTTTAACATAAATATGCTAGGCAGCACAGAAATACGCTCTTCTTTTATATGAATGTATCTATCTTTGTTCTGCCCCTCATTATGTTTGATCTTTCCATATAAAAAAATAAAAAATTCAGTCAGCTGGAGATTACAGCATCACACAAACCCCCCACGCCTTGCTGTTTTCTCCCCATCTTCACACTTTCATCTGGAATGTAATTAGCGCAGCAGCAAGAAGCTGCACTCTGCCCTGCTCTGAGTCCAAACCAAGGTAACTTTATGCATTTATTAAAATGATGAAGATTTTTGTTTTTCTTTTTTCTTAGGTCTGAAGAATGTGATATGCAGGCTTTGACTATGGTGCTATCAATGAAAAACAATGCTAGGATACATTTTACCTTGATTGAAAAAAGTTTAGCTAATGCATTTTGGATATTGCACTGGGCCATTTTGTGATTTTCATTATATTTTGATTACTTGTGCAGCCCTCATTTTACGCTAGATGAAGTGTTCTTCCCACTGAAACTGACATCACATCGTTTTTACTTTCTGATGATTTACAGTGAACTATTTATGAAAAAGGTATCTAGTTTTTTGTAATAAATGTTTCTTTATGGCATATCACAGTCGTGCAAAGGTTAGAATGGTCATCTCACTGGTGAGGTTAACCTGCACTTTTTTGAGAGTTCCATCTGGATACTCCACCTTTTCTCTCACAGCCCACAGACGTGCATGTTAGGGTAATTGGCGACACTATAACTGGCCATAGGACTGAATGTGGTTGTTTGTTGTCAGCCCTGTGATAGACCTGCACAGGGTGCATCTCCCTTCTCACGGAGTGTCAGGCGGGATTAGCTCTGTCCCCCCACCATGGTGTTCAAAGGATAAGCAGGTGCATGCAGCTACAGTCTACATGCGATGTGATTTGTTGTACTTTTACATGGTATGCAATTAAAACAGCTACGACGACATTAAGCTTACCGCACAACATCCAACTCTGATGACCAGAAAATGACAGCCACGCACACAGATGTGCAAGTACAAAAACACAGAACACAGCCTCCAAGCAGAGCCATTCTGAATCTCAGCTCCATCTCTGATCCCATCAGGCTGATGTTCTTGATTGAAAGCCCAGCTACAGAGACCCTGAGGTAGGTTAGAGCTCTGCCAACAGCTGGGTCCTTTCCAGACTGCAGCCCCACCCATGTCTTATTCATGGACACCCATCGGCTTTCATCAGTCATCGGGAAGACTCCCCCATGAACAAGTGCAGATACTCATGTGCACACACATGCACATAAGCACAGACTAATCAAGGACATCAGGGAAAGTGAAAGATGATCTGCGCGAATAAGCTAATCAGATTTGTTTCAGTTTGATGTGTGTTCTAGATTTGTGAGAGAGGGTGTGTAGAACTGCATGTTTGTGTGTGTGTGTGTACCTTATCCAGGTCATGAGCTCCACAGTGTCTGGATCATAAAACTCCCTCAGTTCTGATAACTCCTCCATCAACTTAGGCCAGAACTAAAGGGGTACAGACAATGACTGTGATGTGAAGTGATGAAAAACTCCATGTTAGTGTTCAATGAGGCTGTGAAGCAGAGAAAGACTGATCTATCTTAAATAACATCTTATTATTGTACTGTGTATAACATGACAGTCACTGACTCTTCCAATGGCAAAATGAATTAAAGAGAAGCACTCATTTTAGCATCCTGTTATGACCCATTTGCGTCTTCTATTTTCTCCTACAACTTCCATTTCAGCATTTTCCCTTTTCTCATATCGCTGCACACGCTTTGCACAAAGTGGCTCAGCTCCATAACGAGAGCAACAATAGAGTGATGAACATAAACCAGCAAGAAAGCAGCATACCTTGTAATACAGGCAACAGATCATTGCCAGTGGAACTGCATATCTGACAAGCCTCAGCTGCAACATGAGACAAAAGAAAATTATAATGAACTGAAAGAATATAATCGTATCACAGGCAGAGAAAGAGAGATTCAGACATACCTAAAGTGAAGACAAGCTAGAGAACCTGATAACACAGAGATCGAAGACAGACAGAGCAGTGTCTCTCCCATGTGTTTGTTACTAAGTGATACATGTTGCTGTCATAGTAGGACCACACTGACACCTAGTGGCCTCATAATCAATGTCTGGAACAGAGGCCGTGGATCAAGTCCAACTGAGCAGCATCAACAGTTTACCAGCAAATGATGATGTCTCATAATGAGATATCAGTAAGAGTGGTGGTGGACACAGAATTAGTTTTCACAAACACTGTATCAACCTCAATACTTTAAGAACTGGCCAAACCAGAACAAAATCAGAACAAAAGCCTGACAGGTATCAATAGATGTCATTCAATGCTTGCTCAGATTCTTATTAGCTTTTTTTTTTTAGTTACAAACAAAATTAGCAAAGGTTCTAATCCTGTTCAGACACTGATTAAATGAAAGCAACATGCTCACTCTGTAAGTATGTTTTTTAATTGCAAATTATTTTAAGCCCCTTATTTTCAGTTAATGTTCTAGCTGCACATAAAATTTACCCAAAGCTTCTGCTGGATCAGAGAAAATGAATGAAAACAGCAGCTTCCTCTGAATTGAGGGGCTGGAAAAGGTGGTTGTTCAAACCACCCCAATCCCCAGGCTGGATGGGATCTGGTTTATAAAATTCTCAATAACATTTTTATAAGGTGCATTTCCACAGTGTGGTTACAGAATGACGGCTCAACCCAGCTGTTACAGTGACGATGAACATGTGAATGGGGCCTATGTGTACAACAACAAACGACTGACACATAATCTGATGAAGTTATTATGCCAACAGACACCGAGCAACATTCATGTTGAGTCATATTTATGAACAACCACGGCCTGTGATGTAATGTCTGCTCATCACATCACAAACAGCAATTTGATTGATGATTGGTGCAGCTTTAAATACGTAAATATGCAGCATGAGACAAGCAACATCCTGTATGAAATGACCCTTTTTTTAATACATCAGAGCAGATGTTTGCAACTGTGAACTCCTACCAGCCCTTTAATGTTGCAGCGTAGAGTGGTGAGAAGTGAAGTCCACAGCTCTGTACCACACACCCCATAGGCTGCCACCGCACACATATGGCCAGTCCATATATACTTCATCCTGGAAGGAAAGTGTGAGACAGAGGTGTTTAAATTTGGAGACACAAAGAGACTCAATGCTCATCCCCATACTAAGGACTGACAAAGTGTAGAAATAATGATACCATTTAAATCTGATGCTTGGACTTCAGGATTTTCCCTAAACCTAATAAAGCACATTGAATTCAATTCAGTTTAGCTTAGTTTAGATTAAGTATAATGGTAAAAACTTCACATTTTAATCCAAGATCATTTCTGATCCAATCCAGATTACAGGTCTAATGAGGAATATAAAACCATAGAGGAGTGAACAGTAGAGAGAGGACTGAGAAGGAAATGAGCTGAAAAATTGTTGACAGGTACAGAGCTGAACGATGAGGGAGGGAGCTAGAGAGAAGTGCAGCCTCATAGGAATAAATCTCGATACTTTTTTTTTATGCAAAGGAGCTGTCTGACAGAAACAAATGGCTTTCTGCACTTTTGGCCTTTTGCTCAGCATTTTAGAGAAAGTGCTGAGATCCAATGTGTCACTTTCTGCACTACCTAGCTGCAGCTGCCGCTGTGTTAAAAGCTTTCACATTTTTCTCCTTTGGTGTGAATTCAACCACTTCTTTAATGACTGGTCGTTACAGGAATGCACTGTGCAAAGTGTGCGATAAATATACCGTACGCTACATGCCAATTCCACATAAACATAATATGCAACAGAGAAACAGCTAATTAAGTTGCACTCAAAACTGCTGAAATCAAGTTACATATTTGAACCTTTTGCAAACCTGCATCTCCACGTAGCCAGCCAGGCACCAGAACAGTCCCCCCCCCTTTTTTTGACTGAGTAATTGTGGATTTCTCCTAACACAGGCAGAAGTAATGATGATTCCTATTGTAATCTCCATACTTTACTTGACACCCCACACAACGAGCGTAAAGTTGAAGCCAATCATACTTTCACAATAATGAATCAGGGATATCAAGGACTGCAGCCTCTGTTTGATGCTTGATGTGTGCCAGCCCAGAAGATTTACTGATAATGCTTGCAGCTAGTACCAACTGACTATTACGTTTGGAGTCAAGTCTGGGGAGTGTTGTGATTATGGGTGTGAAATGGAGAAAAAAAAAGCATGGCACAAGAATTTAATTAAATTTGTGTGACATTTTAGAAATAATAATAAGGCAATGTGCAAAGCCAGTAATGTTTACCACTCAGTGTGACATGTGCTTTTTAACAAGGATGGAGTTCTGTGCAGGCCTGCGTTTGTGAAACCCAACACACTGGGAAGATGGAGTATACTATGTATTGTGTATGAATAAAAATGGAAAGCCTCCGTTACACTGGTCCAAAACATAGTAGCCAGCTAATCACCGAAGATCAGACTTTTATCTGCAAAGGAAAAACGTATTATCAGCATTCACTTTAATGACTGTAGTTGATGGGAGTATGCATCAGCTCAGGTTGTCATTGCTCTGCATTACCTGCCAGGCACAGTGGTGTTCAAAAAAAAAAAAAAAAAAAAAACACCCCAAGCACATCCCCATTGTGCTTGGGGATAAGAGTCTGCTGCAGCTTTGAAACAAGTTTCCAAAAATACACACTTAGTGATCGAAGCATTTCACAAAGGCTCCAATCAGAAACCCGAGGATATAACTCAGCCGATCCACTTTGCTAGTTTGCACAGCAACTAGCACCTCACTCTCTCCACTGTGTCGGTTTGTGTGTGCTCTGAAGGTGCATTTGATGTTGTGTGTGTCCTCTGAATTGAAATCTGGCAGTAGGAAAGGGGTCAGTCACCTTTTTTTGTTATTGGTTTATTAAACCAGTGTATTGCTTATAATTGCAAGTTTTGGTGTAAAAAGGGTTACAAGGACAGTAGGGGAATTTCTGTCTTATCTCGTCCACCCCTGCATTATTTATGGATTTCACACCCACCACTAATATCACTAGTGTAGAGTAAATCTATTCTTCATGACAGGATGTTGAGATGTTAAACTACTGGTGCTAAAATGCTATAATGTTATAAAGAAAAGGAACACTACTAAATGACATTTTTACTGTTGAAACTTAGATCTGATTGCTGCCTGAAGAGACAAGAGGTTATACTGCACCTTCTCAGCACTAAAGTGAGTCACTATTGGAAATTGATGAGACTGGTTAGCCAATTAGTGTTCTAATTTCAGTAGGAAAAAAGACATGACGTAATATAGTATTATTTTCCAGCTCTGAGGACAGCTTTTGTTGTGCCAATAAATGAATACAGTTTGATTCTGAATTTGTTTCTCCTAGACTGGTAAGTAAACACCTCTTAAAGCTTACACTAGCTGTGTAGCGATAGCAAAGGCTATAAATACGTCCTTTAAGAATCATAGATCTATTAGATAGATAGATTTATTAAAAAATAACTGCAAAGGAAAACAGAGTACACAGGCTGTAGAGTCAAAAAGAGAGCGACTGCACTGTGTGGAGAATCAGTTCAGCTGTTGCAGAGGTGGAGGCCAGTCAGCCAATATTGTTTGATGTTAACAGTTTTGGTAGGAATTGGCTGGATCTGAAAGTTGAGCTCAAGAAAATATATTTCTGTTCAGCCTGAATGTTGGCACTGGTGACAGGGACCTGTGGCACCTGTAACTAGAAACAGTCTCAGTGGAGGCAGCTGCCAATGGATAATGCAGATAGGTGAACCAGAGAAATGGGCCATAGTCTATGCGTGGGCCACCAGGATAGAAACACATTGTCGCACATAGCTTTTATTATTTTTTCTTTTAAATTTCTGAATCCACTTAAATAAACTACAATTGTGCTGCGGTAGAGAAATATATGTTACTGGCTTAAAGAAAAATGACACACTAGAAAAAAAAGAAAAAAAGAAAAGAATAAAAATAATGTCTGTTTCATTACAGGCTCGGGGTGTACCAACAACATCTAACCTGGAACGTAACGATATCTGCTTTTGGGTTTAAATCTTGAACCCATAAAGTAGCATGTGCGGCTGAGTGACAAGCAAAACAGCCTCTGGCTCAGTGGAAAACTTCACTTTAGGTGCTTCCCCACTGACTGCAAAAATATTGTGCATGTGGCATTTAGTACAGAGGCAGACACTCCTCTTTTCCACAGTCTTTCTGACTTGGTGATGGATGTGCAGCCTCAGTATCTTTCAAGGTTTACAAATGAGCTCAGAGTTACATTACACAGACTATCAGTTAACACTCAAGTAAAGTGTGTTCTGAAATAACTAAGGGTTTGGACTCTTGTGCATGCTTCAATAGTGTGAATGGCTCTGCGTTTACAGAGATACACATTTGAATATGGGATAAACTGGTGTCTTTTTTTCCAAGTGTTTCAGAAAAAACACAAGTGGAAAAGTGTTAAAGTGTGAGGAAAGAACTTAATATGTTTTTCTGCTCTGGTATAAACTGCTAAAATTAAGTAGTTTAGTTGCTACAGCAGGAGCCCAGAAATACTCCTAGAGCAAAGGAACACATTTTGAAAGAACTCATTAGATTGTTATTTTGACATGACCTGTGACCCACACAAAAACATTTTTCCCTGAATATATCATTTCTCTAATCAGAGCTCCACTGCGACATAAGAACAATACAGGTTTTGTACTCTTATGATATCATCTGGTGAGGATAGAGATGTTTTGTGTAGGAAACTAAACCTTAGCGTTACAAGTGTATGCACTTGTTGTCATCAAGTGCATACACAGCCCCAATTCGATACTTGAGATTATTATCAAGACATTTTCAGTGCTGTAGCTCATATGACAGACAGGATTCAAGCCTTTAATTTTATCTACTGAGAACTCTAAATTTATGACTCAAAGTGGAATTTGCAAGGATTATTTGCTGCAGCTGGGTCTCATGAATTTATGAGCTTGAGCCCCTTCACAAATCTCAAGTCTTTAACAAGGTTTATCAGACCTCCCGTGAGCCAATGCTAGAACAGTTAAACATTTCATGTAATATTTCAGACCTGTTTTACCTTAGCAATGCAGTAATCTGCTAACATGTACCCCATTGTTTTTGTTGAACCTGGCTTTAGACTATCAAAATTCAACTGTTAATAATGGCAGCATAGTGGTTAGCACTGTTGCCTCACAACAAGACAGACGCTGCTTCGGTTCCTGGCCTGGGGCCTTCCTGTGTGGAGTTTGCATGATCTCCCCGTGTTTACATGGCTTTTTTCCAGGTACTCTGGTTTCCTCCCAGCATACAAAAACATCATGTTTAGGTTAACTGGTGACTCTAAATTGCCCGCAGGTCTGAGTGTGAGTGTGAGTGGTTGTTTGTCTCTGTCTGTCTCCGTGTGTGACCGTGTGTGACCTGTCCTGTCCTGACCTGTCCTGTCCTAATGTGAGCTGGGAATGGCTCCAGCACTCCCCACAAATGGATAAGTAGTAGAAGATGAATGAATGAATAATTCATAATTATCCAACACATTTGAAAACTTCACACCAACGGAGTCGACTGACAAACCTTAAACTTTTAGCCACAGGCAAAACAATCCAGCAGAGGTGTGTCAACTACAGCCACTGAGTCTATTACTACTATGAACTAATTACTCAACAGGTTGGGAAGAAAACACTTATCTATAAACCAAAGAAAAACTAACCAACCAACAGTGACATACATTAGATACATTTAAACCCACTATAGTATCAACCTGCACATTTGTGATGTGATTTCAGACTGTGTTTGTAGCAATGCCAAAAAAAAGCCGATAGCATTTCACTCAAAGCACTGTCCCCCATATACTAGGCTACCATTTGACCATTTGTCAACGTTATCTTGACAACTTTGCTTGAAAACAGGAGACCGGTAGCATAGCTTTCCAAGAAAACACAATATTTTCCACACATTTTCCAGGTTTGCCAGGACACCTGGCAAATTTACCACTTCTCTTACAAGACTGCCATTATAAAACTCTTCAGTGTTTTCAACAAACAGGATTTTTATTTATCTAGCTTCTACCTTTATACTGTTCAGCAAACAAAACCAACAGGGGATGCCTTCATAAGTTCCCTGTTATCTGAAATCCAGGATGTATTCTTTCAACAATAACTAGGACTTTTTATCTTAACTCTATCATCAGTGTCTTTGTAAACTGCATATGTGCAGTTTTGACAGGTGTAGCAACAATGTCAAAGAGTCAATTCTGTTCTTCTTTTGTCTTGTGTAGAACAAATAACTTCAAGCCTTGAAACATCTAAGGTTTTGTGATTCAGTTATCAGTAGTCCAACTGTGTCCACTCTCCACTCCTGCTGTGAGTGGAATCATTTTCAGAGAGCCCCGAGCACTGCAGGATGACAATTTGCGTGGAAGGTTGATAGAGGCAAAAGTGGACAATTCAGACACTTGGTGAAAAATCATTTAACACGCACTTAGATTTTAGCATCTGTTCCACGAGCACACACAATCAGGCTGTCAAGAAGAAAATGCTATTTCCCTGGAAGTTAAACCAATCTTTGTACTTGTGAATACAGGTATCTGCATATATATGATCCTGCAATTAGGTGAGCTCACCTCATAGTGCTGAAAGCCAAAAGGCCGAAGAACAGTGTATGCAACAGGTTGTAGGCCACATCCGGACGAAAAGCTGCAGCACGCCCCTCTGCAGTGCCTTTCCTCTCCTCAGCCGAACCTCCTTTAGACTTGCTGAGATCAAGCAAGACAGAGAAAGACAATAGTGATACATAAAACATCAGAGCCAGACGCTTGACAAGAGCAGCAGGAGTAGGTGGGTGTAATTGATATTATTCAGATTATTCCAATTTGAGTAGCTGTTTTTCAGACTTTATTAGCCATTTTGCGCACAAGCCCACACTCAAAGATGCACGCCCACAACCATTTCTGTCTGCAGGAATCAGCACACAGAAAAATGCCCGAGGGCAATGATGTCACTCCCACAATTTGGCCTTGTGCACCAAATCAGATGAACTCCAGCTTCTATTTGAATACAAATCCCATCTCCTCATATGTGAGGTGGGGTAAAAATTAGTAAAATTTATTCCCGAATTGCCAAATAGCCTTTGTTTTAGAAGGTTAGTATTCCAGCCCTCCAACAGCAGAGGGCAAGTTTATATGCTAATGTGTTTAGTTCAGTGTGGCCCCTCACCTTGCACCACAGGCAAATGAAGCCTTTGAGAGGCAGCTAGTGAAATGTTTTTCAGAGCATGAAGAAACCACTGTGACTGGGCTTCTGCCTTCTGATAGCTATTCTGATGTCCTCCTCTCAGCTGAACTCTGTGTTCATTTACACTTCACTACCTCTTTTGATCATTTTCTCCTATCAACTATGCACACTAACATGTTCACAAATCTCAGGATTATATGCTTAATACTGTTTGAAACAACATGCTAATCTGAGCTATCACATCTATACAATATTTTTGAATGGGAACATTGACAAATAATACAGTTAAATAATGCTAAATTTGTCTATTATTTCATTTAAATCCCCATTAGTCTGTGTTGTACTGTGTGTTATTGTTCCTGAGGGCTCGTTAATGTATAAAAAAGACTACGTCAGTATGTATCCATATCTCCCCGTACTGATTTATGGCAGTATTTGTTTTCTGCACTTCCTCAAAATATATTTTCTGAAAAGGAATGATCGTGTGTTTACACTGTGTAAAACTAGTGTTAACAATAAAAGATTGAAATCTTAAAGTATCTGTAACCTTCATTAGTTGATTTTTTTTTAAGCAAGCTGTAAACATAACATTGACATGTCATCACCTGTTAAATCTATACAGTATGACTAACTTACTTACAAATGGTTGCTGATCTACATGTCCAGAACACCATCAGTATTCATTTGGAATCATGTTTCTGTTTACTTCATAAATCTGAGTGCACCCTTTCACTTTTAGCCCCAAGTTGTTCTCCACCTACCCCTGAATGAAGCCGCTCAGTCTTTAGCTGTTAAATGCTCCAGTATGTGCATAAACTACAGTGTGGCTGGTACGTGGCTTTATAAGTAAAAAGCGCCGCCTGCTGTTTCTCGGAACAACACTGATGATACCAAGTTGTGAACCTTAAAAAGCAAATAAATTTTTTTCAACTGAATGGGAATGTCTGCAGAGTTCCCCTACAGCTGTCTAATAATCCTGATAATGATTGCTTTAGAATCTCCCTGAATGGCCACTTCCATCTCTCAACATTGTCCAGGCCAAGCAATCATATTCACCAGACATAAAGGAAGACAATTCAGCATAATTATTATATTTTATTCACTCAATATTAAATGTAAAATTACAATTTCAACTGGATTCATAATTCTCAAATTGCAATATCTGACAAAATAACTTTTTTTTTTTCCCGCTAATAGAAGAGCAACAAAAAAGTGAGTTGAAAACAAAAAACATCAATATCTGTAGGGAGTATGAATCCACACACCCGCAAACCGCTACTTAACATGGACAACTGTTACTCCCTTTTCTCTGGCATGAACCAAAGGTCCAACTAGTCCAGAATACAGCAGTTCAGCATCTTAATGACTGTCTACAAAACTGACTTTAAGTCAAAAAAAGTGAAGCCATTGCTGAAGAGATTTCTGTCTAATGACCGTCAGGGGGCGACTTCAGTGGTTGTAAAAAGAAGTCAGATTATATTGAAATCGACGTGAAAATGGTACCCTCAAATTACTTTGGCTTTCCCTCCATTCTGACCATCGTTATTGTTATTATTATTATCAGTATTATTATATTACACTTTCTCCCCCTTACAGCTAGAGGTCTATTCAGCTAACACTTACCTCAGGTTCTGTAGTGCAGCCACTGCCAACATGCCAGTGAGCAGCAGCAGTGTGAGGACATAAGGGTACAGCAGGATGGTGCCAGCCAATCGCTCCAGTGTATCAAGGGGCAGCAAACCAAAGGCCTCCTCACACAGATACAGGCTGGCATCAAAATCCCTGCAGGGGGGAAATAGAACAAAAGAAAGGAAAAGATTGACTTGAAAGAAAATGGGGAGGAGGGAGTCAAAGCTATTAGTGGTTTTGTTTGTCATTGTGTCACAGACCATCTTGCCTCTGATGATGAAGATCGATGTGAATGATGCTTGGTACATGACAAATGTTTTCACAATAAACTAATTAACTCTATTTTTAATTAAACTGAGAATGAGAAATTACAAAACACGGTATAATGCTCAAGAGGAAAAAATACACAGCTGGAGAAAGAGAAATATCCCAGTGAGTGGAAGAAACAGGAAGAGAGAGTGTAGAGTAAGCAGAGCATTTTTCACAGCCGCCTGAATAATTGAAGGACCAGTTTTGTGGCGTTAAGGTTGTGAGCTGTGTTATCTGCCACGCTGGCAGCTATCCAGTGGCTGAGCTGCTCAACACACAAAGACACACACATACACTCATGCAGTATCTGATCGATGGGAGGCCTTTTGGCATTACAATGCCATTTATTATTTACACACCCTAACACTCCAGGTGCTACAACACTGGTGCTTAGTGAATAATACAATCAAGTTGGATCAAGTGGGAAAATGTGCAGACTTTTGTGCATCCCACTGTGTGGATACATGTCATTATACCAAGATATGTTTTTGTATGAGCGTCTTGTGACTGTGTTAAACAGCAGACACATGAATGTCTGTGTGTGGACGTATGCGAGTGAGTGTGTGTTCATACCTTGTTGGCCCCAAGGCAAACTTTGACTTGATGAACTTAAAGATGTGCTCATCTGATCTGAGCTGTAGGGCTTTCTGTAAACACACACACAGATGAAGTGATGTTGTTAGGGCTAAAGATCAGGTGTTGAGATGTATGAACAAGGAAATAAACCAAGCTGAGTTCAACTCACATACTAACTACAAGTTTCAGATACATCAGAAGAAGGAGAAGAAGGAAGCGGAGGAGGAGGGAAAGGGAACAGGGGCCAAGCGCAGTGAAATATAGGAAATACAAAGATGGGTAACGTGGCAGTAAGAAGAATGTAGGAGAGAGTAGCAGAGGAAGAACAGGAGGAGGGACAATTTCTGCCTTGTCTTACTGCCTGTATAACCCTCCACCAATCAGTCAGATTGAGGAAATAAGGTCACACACTCCCTTTTCCTGAATTACAATATGAAATAATGGGCGACCATTATGAAATCAACGTGAAGTTGACCTTTAACCATTTGGACAAGTGTATTCGCTTTATCATTTTATCATATTAGCCCTCTGTGTTAAATTGTGTTATAATGTCACAATGACCTTTGACCTTGGATGTAATTAGTTCTCTGAATCAAAGTGAATATTTGTGTATGTACTGCCTTCAGTGCATAATAGCACACTCTTAAAGCAACCATGGCCTAAATTATGCTGAACTTCAAGCCGTAATGAAATGAAACATGTGCAAGAGGAAATTAGCAACAGAAACATGAACTGTTTTTGCACCATGCTCTAAATGTGTTTATTTCTGCTGTAACGTTGGACATTTTAAAATGGGAATTTATGGGGACTGACCATAAACTGTTCATTTGTAAAAAATAAGTCACTTTGTATTGAATTATATGTGAAAATGGCACTGCTTTTCACTTAAAGACTTCTTCAATATAACATGATTGTTTTTATATGGTTGAAGTTATAGGAACACAGACCATGAAAAGCAGGGTATACATTAGGGGGCGTGGCTACAGTGTAATTGACAAACTATACTACACAGTCAGGAAAGAGTACAGAGCAGCTCAGACCCATTCCTTAGTCCTCCTCAGCTTCACCTTCTCCTCCACTTATTGTTTCAAAAAACAAAAATGGCAGAAAATTACAAAGTGGAGGCTTGAAAACACCAGTTCACATACCACTGGGTGACATTGTATAGAAACTGTAGTGTTTGGCATTTCCTGCGATGGCTAAATTTTTCAGCCCCAAAGGGTACTGTTTGGTGTTATGAGGTCACAGTGACCATGACCTTTGATGAAAGAAATATAAGAATTTTGTCATTGATAGTAATAAGAAAGAAGAAATTTCCTCCTGCATTTCGACGTCATATCGACAGAAGGACAACTTGAAATGCCTTGGAGACAGAAGCATAGAAAGGAAAATGGAAACACAGCAGACAGGAGATAAGAGAAGATAAGGTAAAAAGAAGCAGGAGAGATGGGAAATTAAAGGAAAACAGACAATGGGATAAGGGGGGGGGGGCAGGGAGAAAAAGGGAAGGAGGTAAAATGACTGAAACGGGCAAGAAAAAAATTTGAAAGGAAAGAAATAAGCAAGGGAAAAAGGGAAAAGCACCTTGGCCAGGTAGTTGATGGTGAAAGTGAGCAGGAGAACCATGGTGCTGTGTAGAAGCAGTTTTCTGATGCGGACCAGCAGGCCTCCTGTCTTCAGACCAGTCTGTGCGATCAGACAGTGAACAGACTTTAGTCAGTACATCTGATTTATTCTCAATGCTGTTTGACATTTAGAAATTATACTTGAACCTGGACTATTAGATATGTTAATCAAGCTTTTAAACACCAGCACAGCTAACATTCTATTATCACATGATCAAACACTAACAAGCCTCTTAAACCCAAAGATGTTTAAAGTCAAGCTCCAAGCTTCTCTAAGTCATGCTTTCCTCACAAAATGTTATGCTAATTTGTTTAATAACTTGCATGCTATTTAAAATGTCCATTTATTACTGTCAAAACATTTTGTTACATTTAAAAGCAAAGTGATCATCCCTGTTCCTCGGTATGTTATTCCACTGTCTGGATGAGAAGACACGGATAAAAACATTTTAAGCCCAGGTGTAATTTTTGAGAAAGCGTTTGCTGCTAATTTAATTTTCTGAAAGGGTATGAAAATGAGACAAACTATTTTCAGTGGGCTACATGTTCCTGATAAAGGTGCTCATCAACTTATTTTACTGAAGCTAATTTAAAGCAGCAATATCTACTCCCTACAGAGTTTTACTACAGACAATATTCATTCATCCATCCATCTTCTACTGCTTATCCGTTTCCGGGTGGCAGGGGGTGCTGGAGCCAATCCCAGCTCACATTGGGAGAGGGCGGGGTACACCCTGGACAGGTCACCAGTCCATCGCAGTGCCAACATACAGAGACAGACAGAGACCAACAACCAATCACACTCACACTCAGACCTACGGACAATTTAGAGTTACTGATTAACCTAAACACGAAGGCTTTGGACAGTGGGAGGAAACCAGAGTAACCAGAGGAAACCCACTTAAGCACGGGGAGAACATGCAAACGCTGCACAAAAAGGCCCCAGGCCCGGGAACCGAACCCATGACATTCTTATTGTGAGGCAACAGAGCTAACCACTATGCCGCTGTGCTGCTCACTACAGGCAATATGTATTTTACAATTACAAACACACTGAAAGAGCAGCCAACATTCTCATTTGCCTATTAATGGTTGCTGAAGATATGAGAATATATGTGTTCTGTATGTATCAGATCATATTGTGGCTGTATAAATTTTTAAAAACAGAAGTAAAATATTTCTTTCCCCATTCTCAACCTCAATCCAGCTTTCATTCTGTCACATTAAATGTTTCTGTAATGGTTACTGTGTTAAGATCTGATTAATCTTGATTGCATTTACACCTAAAAGAAATATGTATCTCAGGCATACAAATTGGAATTACCTCCTGCAAAATCTTACTGCGGCACAGGCTTCTTCGCATCAGTGCAGGTTAATCTTCCATCTGCGTTTTTGTAAACAAGCCACCTCTAATGCCTGGAGCTTACTCTGTAAGACTTTGATTCACTTTCAATGTTATTGAAATGTTAATGTTAATATTAATAGTCCATACTCCTACCTTGCCCAATGTCAACCTTTTTTTTCTTATTCTTGGTACCTTCTACAAGCAAACACGCTATTCTCCCATAGCCACCTGGCTCTAACTCTTCAGCTAGTCTACTAAAAGGGTCTGGATGTGTGTTTGTATTTCTGAAACTTATCACAGTTGTTTTGGGCAGTCCCAAGTGCAGAATGGTCTCCCTGAGAAATCATATCAAGGAGGAACTTGTTTTGGTGCAGTGAAAGATATAAAATGTGTTTACTTCAAGGTTGCATGATCCTATCTGCTGTTTTCAATACCCATATCTTGCTAAGAAATTTTGAAAACTACCCATCAGATAGAGGAAGTGGAGGGGAATGATGCATGAGACCTACCACCAATGGCAGGCTTATACCCACAGTCTAGTCACAGAATTTACATACACAAACCTGGCAGTGTCTGATGAAGAGTGCAGCCACGATGAAGCTCAGGACCAGTGATCCCAGTATCATGGAGTTACAGAACTGGAGGAGCCACACGCTTAACAAGCCGCTCACTTGAACAAGGTACAGAGTGGTTACCTAGAGGAAAAACATACAGTGATGTTAATGTACTGAATAGGATTTGTAGGTGTCATATTATCAGCATAGTAAAAGGTTACATTTGTTTGTTGAGCACGGGAACTTAAGTCATGACTTCATGCTCAATGTCACATGACTGCAGATTCCAGAAATGAGGAAGTGCTGCAGATAATAAACAACTGCTAATGCTAAACTACAGCCAAAGCTACCTGTAATGTAGCTAACAGTAGCTAGCTCCCTTTGTTTGAATAAGGAGGTGTGGATATAGCATGAATAGAAAAGATCTTTTTGAAATAGCAAGCTAAGCTAATAACAGTTCACCTTCTGAGTAGCTTCCACTCCACTTTTTTTCATGGAAGCTAGGTAGCCTTGCGTGCCAACTTTCATTCAAACCTTGAAACTGAAGCTGAATAACCTTTTTGAGTAGAGTATCAATCAGTGATAACAAAACAATGGATTCTGCCAAATGCTAAATATTGTAAAGAGATGTGTGACTTAAAGGCCCTTTTTCCTGGTTTCTTGCAAGGATTGTGTGTTGGTGGCTTCCTTCAACAAAAACCACGGTCATCGTGATCTTCTCATGAATAATGGTGATAATACGCACAGTGATCAACACTATGTCCAGAAGGCACATTGGAGGCTACAAGAAGTTGCTATCAGAGAGCTGGTAAGCATGCTGGCTTCAGAAAAAGAAGAGATGATAAAGACAACAGTTATTAGCATTGAATGAAGACGATGAAGCCGGCCCCCAAGTCTCTTCTCGTTGATTAAGTAAAAAGGAGTTATACCAAAAAAAAAACAAAAAAAACAAACACATTTTACTGTTTTTCTACAAGTATGTACAAAATCCTATTTGTCCCGTTGTAAAAAGTAAATAAATGTCTTCAATGGTTTCTTTTTTTTTAATTTGACAATTCCATTTTTAGTTTAACTTTATGTTTTTAACATTGTGGCCATCATAAATTAAATTCTATTAACTTCTGTAGTATATGAGTGAATGTAAATATCACAGAAATGTGTAGTTGAAGACCTGAGCAAACTATCTCCATGGTTAGATCTTAATCGATGTATGAAAGAGGGCAATGCTTTTTGTCATTTGGATGAATTTATCCTGACTTTATTATGATAGCAGGGTACATCACCACCACTCAGCCTTGCTGCAAATGTGTTCCAGTGGCCACTTACGGCTCAGCACAACATCCATGAAAGGTTTTGAGTCTGGTTTTAAACGCAGACTGCCCTGCTGAGAATTTTTAACAATTTGATTGTAGCTGCTGACTCAGGAAGTCCTGCTGTCCTGATGATTTTAGATTTGACAGCTGCTTTTGATACAGTTGACCATGGCATTCTGGTACAGCATCTCGAGTATTATGAGGGCTTTACAGGTAGTTCCCTAAGCTGGTTCGAGTCCTATCTGACTGACTGGGGCTTTCCAGTGCAGTTTAAGTCAGAGTTCCTCTGCTGCTGCCCCACTAACCTGCAGTCTCTCTCAAGCTTCTTTTGTATGCTGCCCCTACGTTGTGTTTTAAGAAAACATGGTATCTCCTACCACAGTTTTGCAGATGATGATCCATGCCTTCATCACTTCCATACTCGATTACTGCAACTCTTTGTATGCTGGCTTGGGCCAGTCCTCTTTTAGCTGCCTACAACTTGTTCAAAACGCCACAGTTTGTCCTCTCACTAGCAAGAGAAAGTGTTACATAACACCAGTCTTGGCTTCTCTCCACTGGCTCCCGTTCCGCATTTGTATTGATTTTAAACTTCTTTTGATTGTTTTAAAGCCCTAAATGAACTAGCCCCATCGTATATTTCTGGGCTTCTACATCACCACACCCCAACCAGAGCCTGAAGGTCCTCTGATCAACTGCTGTTGGTGGGGCCAAAAACATGGCTAAAGTCTAGAGGTGACAGGGCCTTCTCGTTGGCTGCCAGGAGGCTCTGGAATAGTCTCCCCCTACATATTAGATCCTCCCAGACCCCTGAGATGTTTAAATCCTCCAAGAAAACTCACCTTTTCTCGCTGGCATTTCATGATTACTCACTATGTTTTTTGTCCATATGTCATTCTCTTTTCTTGTATATATTCATTGCTTTATTATGTTTTAACCTGTGTAGAACACTTTGGTCAACTTCTGTCATTTTAAATGTGATCTATAAATAAACTTGAACTTATGATAGCACAGAAAAAAATAAATAAACATCTTTGGTACAAAAAGTACTGTACTCTTAGAACACAATTATAAAGATGATGCCTGTAAAACTGCTGACACTTGATCCGCAAACAAGGTCTTATATTCCAAGAAAATTTTATAGTTGTTGACCTTTCTCTGAATTTTGAAAGGCAATGGACTGAGTGGGACTATGCATGCAGAACTAAACTACAAACATAATAAAAAAAAACCTAAGATGTTGGGTTTTGTTTTTTTTTTTTGTTTAGTGCTTGGTCATGTGATTTTCATTCAGCTATATGGGCTCCAATTTTGAGGCTGTTATTAATTTATTCTATATGCTTGGATGCTTGAAGCTAACATGTTCTGCATTTGGTCCCTTTTACCTGTGTGGTTGTTAAGAAGTCGACACAGTCCAGGGTGTATATGATGAGGGCCTGAACAAGTAGGATGAACTGGTTGAACTGCCAGGTTAGACAAAAGCAGAACGTCATCACATACATCAACCACACCATCACCTTCTGCGGAGGCAACCACACATACAAAAACACTGGGTTTAGATTTCTGAACTGGATAATGATGGCACATAAACTAATTCCTGTTCGTCAGCTATTCATTGATATCATTCAGCAGATAGCTTGGGTGTGCTGAGTCAAAATCCATCTATGTGGCAAGAATGGTTGGCAGCTTTGATGAGTGTGTGTGTCTACCTGTTGTAATGAGCTGAGCTGAGGTCTGAGGTAACAGGTGATTGCTGTGACCTGCAGCGCTAGGAAGGGCAAAGACCAGTTCTCTCTGAGGGAGATGGTGAACTCAACACGAGTAGTATCCACCCTGAAAGCGGGGAGTGAGGGAGCAAAGAAAGCATGGAGACATGGGGGAAATACATTTCAAAATTTGATTATATATAAAAAATTTTCAATTCACAACTTCTTCCTGTGTTTAAGTGGGTTTCCTCCCATCATACAAAGACATCATGTGACATTTCATTGGTGACTCTAAATTGCCCATAGGTCTAAGTGTGAGTGTGAGTGGTTGTTCGTCTCTGTAAGTTGGCCCTGCGACGGACTGGCGACCTGTCCATGGTGCACCCCACCCTCGCCCAATGTGAGCTGGGTTTGGCTCCAGCACCCTCTGCCACCCGGAAATGGACAAGCAGTAGAACCCAAAGAATCCAACAACGTGAAAATAGCTGCTGTAGACAGCAAGAAAACATAATGATGTTATTTAGCTCAACAAAAGTTATTTGTAAAATACAAAGTTCAATTGAGTTTCAAGAGAAATACTAATAAGCTTCGAACTCGGCCGCCCTCTCCTTGATCACTGGCTCTTTGTGTAACTTTTTTGAGGTTACGAAACCCCTCCAGTTAACTGTTTACATGGGTCAATGCCTGTCTATCGATCCAAAAGGACAGAAGAGAACCACCAGCAGGCTTTCTGGACTTGTTTTATCTTCTGGCACATTTCCAAAAACAACTCACATTAAACACAAACACAAATGTCTTCCTGTCTGCTACGTATCCAGTGCAGCTTTTTCAACTTTTTGGGGAAAAATTCTTTTTTTTTTTTTTGCTTTTTTTGGCTTAATTCGATCTTTCGATCATCAACACAGCTACATAACTGAGGGCATTTACCACATGAACTGTACACACAACATGGGACAAAAAAGTTTCTTATCAGCGAAATAAGTCCAATTCACACAGAGCACCATCATCTAGGCCATCACAGTAAGAGATGGACAACATACTCCAGGTACATATTGGTTCTCCGTGAATTTCCCTCCAGGGATAATAAAGTATTTCTGATTCTGATTCACATTTTGTTCACATGACGGTGCTTGGCTTGATTTGGCAAATTACTGGATTTTCATCATCCAGGGGGATGTGCTTTTTAGAGTAAGTTATTTTCTTTTCCACTGAACCATGAGAGCTGAAAAAGTTCTTATTAAAAACACATTTTCTAAAACATTCGCATCTGACATAAAAAAAAGCATCTATTAAAGTTGAACCATACCCAGAATTCTGCTGCTAAAGTGATTCATTAAACTGATTAATTTTCCTTGGGAATAATTAAATTTGACCTGATTAATTTGGTGGCATGTGACAGTAACTTTTAACCAGCTTTATATGGCCAGGGATTTACACCAGGGGCAGAAAGAGAATGAAAAACTGATTATCTAAAACGAATTATCACATTCAAAAGTTAAACTAAGCCATTTCATGGATGCAAATGAAAAAGTGGGTTTAACTGGGTGATATTTTTGTTTATTTGAAAATATGGTTTAAAAAAATATTGTTTAATATGGTCTTTTTTTTTTTTAGAATTTAATTTAGAAAATGAAGCTTTCATATAATCTTGATTCACTACACATAGATTGCAGGCTACAGCTCCCAAAAATCAAATAGTCTAATATTCCAATCAAAAAGTTCTGAATAACATGTTCATTCATGCTCACAATTCTTGGTTGGGGCACAAATGAGATGTATTGAGATGTTCAGCCTGTGGCTCTGCTGAGACCTTACATAGGCCCGTTAGATTTTGCCCCTCAGCTGTCTGTATTGTTGTGTCGTGTGTTTCTCGTCTTCCTCTTGACAACACCTTGTAGGATTCTGTACTGCTGAGCAACTGTTTTTTTCTGATCAGGTAAGTCTGACACCACTGTCTCAGGTTGAGGAGTGACTTGCTATCAGCCACACCTTTCATCCATGACTTTCTGTGGCATACCCTCCCAGTGGAGTGCGTCCATGATTGTTTTCTGGACAACAGTCAGGTTAGCAGTCATCCCCGATTGTGGTCACATGCACTTAGTTAGACCAGGGCATAACCAGTATTGACATTGTGTGAATTTTAATTTAATGGAAATCAAAATTATACTGGATTTTTGAATTTCATGAGCTATAAGCTGTAATCATCAAACTACTCCACTCTATATGTAATGGCTCTAGAATATATTAAGTTTTGACTTTATTTCACAATATTCACATTTTTTGAGATGCACCTGTATATTTTAAAGCTGTGAGGATGATTCACCTGCGTGCCATCAAATCAAAGCATTATCTTAATGCTGATGTGTAACTTTGCCCAACATTTACAGAGTCAAGCATTAGTCTGAAAGGGACCTGGCCCTTTCCCCATTTCAGCTTCTCATTCGCATAGGATGAACAAACATTTACCCACCTGTTGAGGATGTACCAAACCCCAGTGAGTGCTCCGGCTAGCCAAGAACCTGACAGGAGCCACGCTGTGAGGTACAGAGCAATCACATATACCGCTTGGAGTGTGAACACAGTGTAGATGTAGAAATACACTGGCTCCAGGTATGACTGTCTCACACACACACACACACACACACACACAGACAGAGAAAAAAACCAGTGGTTCATTAGATCCTGTAACAGCGTGACAGCGTGACAGCGACGGAGAGACGGGCACTTAGGACCACCGTGGCATTTTCAAAGTTGGGTATGAGGCTCCACTTTATGACATTCTTGTCACAGAGTGAAATCACTAACTAAAGCTAAGTAGCTGTTTCTCAGTTAATTTATATGCCAGTGTAGAAACCTTTTCTTTTCCTCTAGTGTGACAGACATAAGTGCACCAAGCCATGTCAGCTGTAAGACCAAAATGCCAAAGCGCTTCAAATGCTTGACAGTCTCAGAAGATGACATAATTCATAGCAACTTGGGCAGTAATAATAACAATCAAAAGAATAGGGAAGAAGAAGAGCGTGATACTATTTTTACATTTTTACATTTTGCAAGCCAGAAAGACTCCAAAAAGCTGTAATAATGGCAGGCATTACTCTAATCTTGTGTGATTTTCAAACTTATTGTAAAACAATAACAGCTGGGTGATGTGTTACCTGTATGGGCAACAATTTGTAGAGAATACTGAGAAAGACTTCCTGGTAGATATTCATTCGCTGCAGGAGATTGATGGTCCTCTTGGATTCTGTCAAGTTGTCATGGATCAAATCTGAGAGCCCTAGGAACACATGAACACACACACACACACACCATGAATATACACAAACTTCAAAATGCCACCATGATAAACTGATAACAATAATGACTGGTTTCCGAAAACCAGTTAGGAAAGGCTATGAATGTCTCTCATATGGTGCCATTAAAGAACATTAACACTGTTTGAAATGTCTTTCAAGAACTAAACCCACAGATTGTTAGGCTTGAATTGCAAAATGAATGTCTGAGCCCTACCTTAAGCCCTGAAACATCACTTTGCTGAGTTAAAAAAAACAAACAAACAAACAAACAAACAAAAAAAAAACCCTAGGTTCGGTTGGGCTGCTTTTTCTCAAAAGAGTAATAAATAAAATCCCACCACTAGATTTACATAAATTGAGCATTTCAGTATATCAGGATTTTGTGCAACCTGGTCTGGCATAAAACTACTTCCACTACTTTCATGAGCTCATGAATGCAGGGCTCCACTAGTCGAAGTTGCAGGAAATGTGTTCCAAATCTCCCTTCGCAAATTGACCTTGATCATCTGGATATAAAATATAAGTATGTCATCATTTTGTCCTAAACTCAGTCATATAATGCATTTTAATTTGAGCCAAAAATGGGTTTTATGAGGCCGCAATTACTTTGACCTTTGCCTTTTACTATGGAAAATCTCATCTGTTACTCATTGAGTAACTCCACAAAATTTAAAGGTGTTGCCTTGAAGAATTCTGAGGTATAGCAAAATAACATGTTTTGTTCACTTGTTTGTCAAGTTCACTGTGACGTTGATCACCGAAATCTAACCTCAGGTTTTAGTGAGATGTTGCGTTCATGAGAATGGGATATATGGCTCCGCACAGCCTGGCTGTAACTGCCGCAGCATCATAAAACATTACATTTTTGGGCAGGTTATAAATGTGTATGTTGGTCTGTTGATGATTATTAACCAACTAAACGGATCTTGTACAGAAATGGATAAATCTTTACATGAACACACAAATGAAGGTTGGATTTCATGGTTTGCAACTTTAGTGACTGTGAAAAAAAAAGGGGCCTGATAAAAAGCTACAGTTTAGAAGCTGGAACTAGATTATCCTCCTCACGCATTTGTGAGGACAACAACAAAGCTGACAGACAGGTACAAACTAGCTCAAACTCACCTGCAAGTAAGCTGCTGTGGATCTGTGTTGACAAATTTTAAGTATATAATTATATATAATGTGTTCCTGCAGCCACAAACTGGTCAAAATCTGTTTGGATTTGAAGGACAAGTCAGAATAATTATGACTTGGGTCATGTTTTGCTGTTAATATTTTTCTCCAAAAAAACACAGAACATTATGTGAGCTATCAGAGGACATACATATTGTCTTCAAGTTGGTATTTTGTTCAGGTAATTTTTCATCTATAATTCCTGAGGTCTATAATCTATACCCCATATCCATACAGGGCTGCAGGAGGGATGAAGCCAATCCATCTGACAATCCACCCTGGAGAGGTCGCCAGTATATGATGGGGCAGATATATAGAGAGAATGAAAAATTCAGACCTACATGCAATCTATAGTCACTAATTAACCAGGCTGGAGAACCCGGAGGAACCCACACTGGGGGAACATACAATCACTACACAGGTTTGAACCCAGAACATTTTAGCTGTACGATTACAGCACAAACCATTGCAAATCCATGCCACCCTCAGATTACTTTACCACGATAAATTGAAAGTCAACACACCTGAATTATTGATAATAGTCCCTCATTGCACAGGAAAAAAATTCAAACTGCAAAAAGCAGATCAGTGAAAGAGCCTGTAAACTGTGATGCTTCACATGTATAGTCTCATCCAAATAAAACTGTCACCTTAAGTTAAATTAAGGCTTTCTTCAAATCCAGTGTGATTGTCAGATTTTCCCATGCTTCTTGTCCTGCCTCACAATGGTGTCATTTCAAATAAAGATGATGGAAAAAATTACTAAAATAAACCTAAGTCTCAATAAAGCATAATTATTATTTTGTTCTTTTAACGGCAACATTAGCCTGCCATGGTTTCGTACATTAGCTTTTGTGAGGATGTATGTGTGCCATTCCATACATTCAACAACAACAAACCCTGGTTCACCCCAAAACTCAAACACCTTCGTCGAGCCAAGAGGGCGCCTTCAGGAGTGGGGACAAAGCCCTGTACAGACAAGCCAGGAACACGCTGTCAAACGACATCAGAGTGGCCATAAGGCTCTATTCTGAAAAGCTAAGGAACAAGTTTTCAGTCAATTACCTGGTGACAGTGTGGAGAGACCTACGGAGATCACCGGCCATGGGAGACACCCTGCCCCACTCCTGAACCCAACAAAGCCCTGGCTGATGACCTCAACATCTACTGCAGATTTGAGGACTTCACACCCGTCCCCCACCTCTCTGCAGTCTCTCTTCCTGCCCTCCCTCCCCCACCACCCATCAACATTTATATTTCTTATTTTCTTATACAAAGAATTCCTTGTATGTGTCCACATACTTGGCGAAGAAAGCTGATTCTGATTCTGAAAAAGCCTGGTGGTGACACAGTAATGTAATTATTCCAAATTGAGCAATGGGTGTAGTATCATTACATGTATTTCATTTGACACAAGCTAGGTGTGCTACCAAAGATGCATCAGAGAGCTGAGTTTCTGTTGCAGGCTGGGAAATGTCAGCCTGATCCCTGCTATGTTCTTGATCCATATAAGACCTTAAAAACCAGCACTGTTTTCCATAAACAAAACACCATTGCCCCCCCCCCCCCACACACACACACACACACACACACAGACACACACAGACACACAAACACACACACTTCAATCAAAGTCATTCATGCAATTCAATCACTTACTTTTGAACTGTCAGTTTTGCTTTATCCCCTTTCTCTCCTTCCATCACACCTATCTTAGATCTTTTATCCTCCCCATCTGTCTATAATACATTTCCTCTCATCCCTCTATCCTACTTTTTTCTCTATTCTATCCCGTTTTCTTCAGTTCAATCTTTCAATTTCTTTCCTCTATTATGTCCTCACACCATTCTTCCCTCTCCTTCCTACCTCAACCGTAACACATGAAACAACTGTAGTCTCTACACGTCTCTGCTGTCCCATAAGTGCAGAGTGAAACTCAGGGAGTTCAGCCAATTCCTCAACCGAATGCCCCACAGCTCAGTTACTTGCCTGGTGGAAAATTAGGCTTGTTTCCAACCAGGAATTTTACATCATAATGGGAACAAAATAATTAAACTAATTTCTGCAGTGAAATTGACTGATTAGGTAGAGACAACCATCTGGTGCCTCTATTCACATTAAAAAAATTTTCAATTCTCAAGATTGAGGTATGAGACTATGTTTATTGCTGTGGCAGTTCCGCAAATTGTTTCATTTGACCCTAACTGATTGTTTTATAAGCCCTGCCTGCCATAGTTATTAGCACTAGCCATTTGAATTGCATTTTTACTACAGCACAAATACATTTTAGCCATAGTTGTAACAACAGTCCTTGATTTAAAGCAAAGATAGGTGACAACAGGCCTTTTATTTGTACCTGCTCCCTCCATTTTGCCAGCTAGCTGCCTAGTCACAGGAGCTATTAAGTGCTATTAATTGTAAGTTCTGCTTTGCGAAATAGCCAACATTAGCAATGACAGCTGTTTAGAGTTAAGAGGAAATGTTTTGAATTCAGCATCTAACTTGATTCCTTTACTCGCCAACAGTTATCTCCTCAAAATACCTGCAATGTTAACGCTATCATGTCTTCAGCATCCTAACCAGCAAGTCTGCTTTGCTACTTCTGGATAGCAAGAAACTAAGTTAGTAGAGGAACTTTACAAATCACCCCTTTATGCTAATGCTAGTTGGTTTTCAACTGGACAATACAGACAGTTTAATATGAAAATCCAGTAAAAAAGCTGAAATAATTATAAGCTTGATAAACTACCTCATGGAAAACCACTGACTTCAAATCCGCCTGTCCCACAAGATGGCTTTCTCATCAGTTGACAATCCATGTATATAGCATTGTGATTGTGTTGGTATACATGCTATAAAAGTACAATCAAAAAGTTTTTGAGAGACATAATGCTTTCCGGGATTTAAACCTCTGGAAATTGGCTCAAGCGCCAAGCGCCAACGTTGGCCTAAACTCTGACATCATCTATTCCATACAGTAAACAAACTTGAACGGCGCTTGTCATGTTACCTGACAAGAATATGTTTTAAGTTCATGTTATGTGTCTTGAAATTTTAATTAATGTAGTAATATTTCAGTATTTATGACTGAAAGGAGAAAATAATTGTAAACATAATGTATACCTTCCTGTATGGATGGGGCCTGCAACATTTGCTTGTAGTATGAGTAGTACAGTCCACATTCTGTCCGAAAGGAAATCTCCCGTTCCACTTCCTGAAAGTAAAAACGGAAATTTGGTTACAAGGAATTTCTTTTAATCCTATTTTAAAATGGAAAACGGGTATCCTGGCAAGACATGACAGACACATGGAAGATGGAAGAAAAGCAGCTAATGTTCTCATAATCCTCAACAGTAACTATAAGACACAAAACTGTGCAAGTGTGTTTGTGTCTTCCCAAGAGATATCTCGCTTGCAATGAAACACTACTGCTCCACTGGGGGGCTAAAAAGAGAGAGTGGACAACAAACTGTAGCGTATCCATCTGAAATTCAGTTTCTTGATAGTTTTTAGAGCTGTAATTGGATAAAAATAAATTATTTGACAGCGGAGATGGAATTCTTTGGTATTTTTGTTATGTGTTTTAACTAAACGCCAAATAGTTTCTCCAGAGAACTGGTTGAAACCATTAACTGATTGGAAGATGCAAAACATGCATTTTTTTGAGTCTGGAGGAACACAATGGGGAACACACATTTTGATTATACAGAGATATCAGTCTATGGTTGTGTACATGTACATTTCAAATCTATTTGTTATCTGTTATTAGGCAGTGTACACGCTCCATTTGATGCACAAATGCATGAAGAAATTAAAATCCTCAATGGAAAAAATGGCTGAGCAGAGTGACAGTACAATGTTAGTGGCGGTGTCACCAACAGAAAACCTCCATAGCAATTTCTAACATAAAGTAAGTGAGAACCTGGGTGGCTGACATTTAAAATTGAGGAATTAATGTATTGATTAGGTATTATTTTATAGTTATCTTGGGCTGCCTCTTAGGTGACATCCAGACACCCAAAACCTGACATTTTCCCTGGCCATTAGGGGTGGGTATTTACAGACATGTGCTTAACTTTGATTTTGTTGCACATATCAGGGTTAGGAAATGTGCACCTTTCTTGTGATTTTGTCCTGTGTGGCCTTGAAAACTTTCCATCTCATCTCCTTACCTCAACTTGAGGAGTCACAGCCTGTTTGCTGTTTCTTGGCTTTGACATATTAGTCAGACAATGCATGTTGGTTTATGGCCACTGGTGTTTGGTTATGATTCAAATTCCAGCTATAGTATTACTATTTCAAAATCATCAATTCAGTACTGTGGTGGATTTCAGAGATGTAATTTGATTTCTTCCATTTACTGCTCTCTGCACCCTTGGAAGGAATGTGGCAACCTTTGTACTTCATATTCCTGTCAAAGTTTTTGATTTAGTGGCATTTATGTCCCTAAACTATTTCAACTTAAACTTGTAGCAGGAGTTCATCGAAATCAAAGAAAATTATGACACGAAGACCATCAATATGAAGTCTAAGTTAAGGTCCTTCCCGCTACATATGAAAGATCACACCTGTGAAGCACAGTCCCCATCAGTCTGCTGCTTTGTTCCGATAGATGTGAGAGGAAGGAGCTCATAACATGAGCACCAGGCAGCTGCCTGAACCTGAAGCCAAACTCTGTGTTTCTACTATATCTGCATTAATGGGAACAGCCAGACAGGCTGGAGCTCGGGATTTCTTTCTTGAAATCCCGAGCTCATGCACATGCACAAGACGCACCCTGGACACATTGCCCCCACGCCAAACTTATTGGTCCCCAGGAAACACTGCTCCTTATATAACAGGCAGTACTTTAAGTGAACCATAAATTGTGGTTTTAGACAGTTATCTACAATGTACATGAGCACAGAAAGATATAATGTTGCAAATTTGTAAAATCTTTAAAACATGACTGTCATCATTGGACAGTAACTACGGTAACAGCAGTTCCTTGTGCTGTCTGAGATAACATACTCAAGCAAAATGTCTAAATGCAACAGCAGCAGATGTCACAGTAGTTGGGGTCAGCTTAGCTAGCATTAGTCTCAAATCCAAGGACCCTGCTGCTAGTGGGACCTTCGTTTATGCCTTACCTATTGGTGTTACTCCTGTTGTGTGCCAAACAACATCCCTCTTCTAACTGAACACACAAAGCACTTTACAATTTACCACTCGTTCATCCTTCAACACACATTTAAATTCTATATATGCAATAAAAACGATCTTGGCTGGCTGTTGGGACAAATTTGGGGTTTGGTGTCTTGCTAAAGGACACAGTGACGTGTGAACAGGATAAAAACAAATTTGGGGTTCAAACCACCAACCCTGCAATTACTCAACAACTCAAGTCACGAGTCACTGACAACTGACATTTCAATGATGAGACATGCGACAGAGAGCTTGTGTGTGATGTGCTTTGTTAACTCAAAGTTCAAATAAAAAGGTTTCATAAATACAAGTAAGACCTCATACCGTAAGCTGAGAGAACCACAGCAGATTCTCGTGTATGGCATCAACACACCAGGCCTGAGCCAGAGCCAGCAATCCAGCCAGGAGCAGCCCTGCAGCCATTGAAATGGGTCGTTGCCAGGACCACCGGGATTTTCCAACAGGACGAGCATTCCCTCTGCCCTCATCCTGTCCAGCATTTGATTGTGCTGTCTTCAACACTAAGCGACTGCTATCATCACACCAAAGGTCCAAATTATTTGCCAGCTCATTCAATTTAACTCTCTTGCGAAGTTCCATTGCCCGAGAAGATAGAGATTATCAATAAATTCTTGGATCCTTTGACAAACTGAATTCAGGTAGATTTATAGAGTGATAGAACTGATCCAAATCCATTACAGTAATAAATGTAAATGTGGTATGTTTTTCTTTTCTTGAAGTCAATCCAAATAAATTGGATTTTTAATCACTTGAAGTTCCTTGCCAAAGGAAATATGTAAAAGCTTTCTCCAAGGGAATGAGCAGCTAGTTTCTTTCCCAATCCTTCTTATGAGTTTGCCGGTGGCAAAACAAGTCTTGGCTTTTCACCAAGAACTTTGATGAGATGGCTAATCCTCAATTTAAATTAAGGTCAAAGAGAATAAGCCTCGTTAACAAGTTCTCACATTGCCCATTACTCTGAAAACTAGTTCCATGTCCTTTTTACGGGTCTCTGAATATCTCCAGTCTCCCTGACGTGATGCTTGAAAAGTCCAAGGGTTGGTCCGAAGCTGGCCTTTATTTCCTCCAGAGCCTTAACATGGACGACTTCTGACTCCCCCGTATTCCAGCGGGGCCTTCAAAACAAAAAGCAACAAGTGCGTCTGAAGACCAAAGCAGACTGAGCTACAGTGCGACTGCAGACAAGAGGATAGGCTTTAGACAACTGTAGCAGCTAGGGGGAGGGAAAGGAAAAGTTGACTGGTGACCTATTGTCTATAAAAACACACATGCACCAAGGGAAAGAATAAGATGGATGGGGGTGGAAGTAAGGGGAACGTGTTGGAACATCGGTCGGAAAATGTGCTGAACATTTGTCAGAGGGTATGTGGATCTGGAACCAGTTTCAACCCGAGAGCACATGTCTGAAATAAACACTGCTTCGGCGCTGGACATGACTTCACACCTGATGAATTCAACTGGGCAGATTAGGCCAGCAGCCTGGTTTAAACTAAATGCATTAGAAGGGTGATAATAGGCTTTGTAGAAAGTGTGTGTGAAAGAGGAACAGCCTGGGAACAAGACGACTCCATAATAAAGCCTTTAAACCTCAGACTAACACTGATACCATATTCAACAAAACTGGGTGAGGAAACCACATAACAGATTATCCAAAATTGCTGTTCCAGTCTGTGACTGTGCACAGAAATACAAAACAAAACAAAAGGTTAAATGCTGATTTAACTTCCGAGTTAAAGCTACCTTTTCCGTACCATGAATGGCACAATACCACCAGGTGTGCCAAACAGTTTAATAAGTAATAAACATAATAAAGTCAAAATACAAAATCCACAACAGAAAAAAACATTTAAGAGGGCAAACAGGAGCAGATGCATTAAAATACCAATTACATATATCAAATAGAGGGAGCTAAAAATGAAGAGCTCCCTCTGATACAAGCTGCCTCAGAAGAGCTCTTTTTCCTTCAGCAGCAGAGGTAAACAATAAACCCAGGCACTAAGTGAATAATTGAAACAGGTTGTGGATGCCCTGTAAATGCCCTGTGATGATTTCATAAGCATCCAATTAACAGCCAACATTTGGCCAACTGATAGTATAAACATATATTCACATATTCTCATGCAGTCAGGTATGGACTACAGACTGTTCATCTTGAAATGTTGCATTTTCTTTTGAACAGCAGCTTCAGGAGGGACTTCAAAACTCATTAATTGTTTTCCAGCACGTCTCCTTGTTCTTTCCATCCTGCTTGACCTAGAGTCACTTTAGAGAGTCTGTGTGCATTACAGAGGCAGTAGGCTGAGAAATAAAAGTGAGACACAAAGAGAGAGACAGTGGCTCTCTAAGGGGAGGAAATTAAGGAAATTAAATACATGATTTCAGTGGCTGAGGAAGAAACAACAATTTCAAGCATTAGGTGTTATCAACACAAGTATCTGAATACATCACACAGCATTTAGAGCATGCCTACGTTAGGCCAGCTAAACATAAAATTTAACCTATTTTTCCCTTTCTTTTGGCCCACTGTCCCCAAGAGGTGAGAAATCTGAGCTTTTAAAAACCATCTACAGAGCGGCTAATTCCAAAGAAACTGGTATCGAGCAGCAATATATGGAACTTTTAACAAAGCCCAAAATGCCTGCCTAGTGATTTCATTAAACTGGTTTAATATTAAAGTGCTATGATCGACATCTGGGGGTAGCAGCACATTAATTACTGCTTGTCATGTTGAGAGTTAGTAACCACAGGCAGATCAAATTACTACTTTATGCTAATTTAGTTATCTGATAATGGAGATGGAAATTTATGTAAATGGTAACAACTAAATGATGAGTTCCACTGTATTCAAACACAACATCAATAATTACAAACAGCAAGGAGGACTGAACAGAAGTTTAAGCAGGGACGTTCAGAGTGCAAACAGCCCTGCATAAAAAAATAAATAAATAAAAAAGAAAGAAAGACACTCGCATACAATGAGCTGTGTCAATGGGGCTGTTGTTGTTTCAGGTACCAGTGAGATGATGAAATGCAATCAAGAATGGGTTGCCCACATATCGTCCAGCAAAACTGCTGAATGGAGCCACTCTTCAGCTCAGTGAGAGCAAATTTCCACAGGAAAAAAAATCTGGACTAATTCACAACCTTTAATTGTACAAACAAAAATCCAAATCTCTGAGTCCAGGTTGAGTAATAGATCCACAACATCACCTCACAATCTCCACCTTCTGTCTGCACAATTTCAAGATAAACGAAGCAAATAATCCACTCACATATAAAGAGGAAGGGGTATACAATATTATAATTATGACAATATTCCCTGCAAAAATTCTATTTGTCTTATTGGATGATAGAAAAGGTTGAGCTGGATTTTCTTTTTCTCACAGTCGAGCCTACATTTAGTTATTGGAGCCTGGCAGCTAAGGGTTGGCACCCCTGCTGCGTCAGTGTACTGGCCTCATTGAGGGAGCCATGCTGATGTTAGTTTGTGCAATGTTGGTCAACCAGGTTGGAAATTTAAACCTGCTATGTATGACTGCAGTTAGAGGCAAGGCATCGCTCGTGCTGGGGACACTTGTTACCATTAAACAGGGGACAACAGACATGTATCTGTTGTCCTGGAAGACATTTTTTACATCTGGGTGAGGTGCGTGTGAAAGTTGGACTGTCAGCTTGAGAAAATTACAAACAATGTCAGGCACAGCTGCCTACAATCAACAGCAGACAAGGTGCACCTAGGCAAAATGAAACTGTGACAGGCCATTGTGCTTCCTTAAAGTGATAGTTTGTTTCATTTGACAGCAAACAGAAAATTACTGGTACTCCATTACAGGAGTGCCAGTAATGTGTCTAAGTAATGTGCTGCTGTGGTCAGCAGAACAGACTCTTTTAAAGCATTCCCACCCAAATAATCCAATTATTGTTTAAATGGGTGGTTCATTTTAAATGGGTAGTTTAGGAGTTTTAGCTTGCTGTCAAAATATTTTCCTCATGTGCTACAAATTTTTCAATAACTGAATTTCAGTATTCAAGGTTCAGCTTTATTGTCATTCACCAAAAAGCAACTATTCATTGGACAAAATTTCGTTCCTCACGAGTACAACCAATCATCTGCAGTAGATTGTCCTTGGTGTTTTCATAGCAATATACAGCACCAGTCAAAGACTTTCCCATTCAAATGAATAGGAAAGTCTGTCCAAACCTTTGACTGGTACTGTATGTAGTTAAAAACAAATGAATAAAAGAAAAGGCAAAGGATGAATATCAAAATTTTATCACTGCACACTACTTTGAAAATAAAGTCCTCCAAATATTTTGAATGAACCACACAATTGAACAGATATTCTATTGTTCAGGTGGAAATTTTTGACCCATTTCTCTGCTGACAGCAACTCATCACTCAGCTACTGTACCTATGCTCCTGCTGCTTCTATAAACTGACAGCTGATCTGAATCTGCTACAAGTCATACACCAGTTACTCATGATGACTTCACACAACCAGAGCGTACAACATAGACTGGAGAGCTGATACAGCCTTTAACCTAGATTATATCTAATTACAGTTAAGGGGGAGAGATTGGATAGTAGAAAAGTTCATGGAAAATGTACTTTCTTATTACTTGACTAGTTAGCTCAGTAAATGTTTTCTTAATTAGTTCAGCTTCTCAAGTTTCAAAATTGCAACTCACAAACCAGTGCGCGTCGTCATGGTGGATTGCCTCTCAGCCCCTAAACCTCCTCACGGGGTACTGGCTGTGAAGCACATATTTGCTGTTTGCTGACCAAAAGGGGATTGTAAGAGATTTCGGGTTTTCAAAATTCATGAGCTTTTCAATACTAAGGAAGATCTTCACTTAAGTCAGCTGAATGTGCTGGTGTCTCATAAAAGGCATGTTCAGCTTGAACCAGTTCTGTGTGAGTGTAGCCTTTGACAGAGGTTGGGTGTTTGATAGCATTAACAGAAAGAAACACCACACACACACGCACATATGCGCGAAATGTGCAATGATGTCACCTGGGAGCCCCCTTGTGTGGGACCATTTTGGGGAAATGTTCAACAGCTAGGTGACCTGCATTTATTATAGATGAAAGCGTCTGTCTGGTTCATTCCTTCACACGCACATACGCGCGCGCGCGCGTGCGCACACACACACAAGCAGAAACACCACAGCACAGGACCACATCTGTGTCAATTAATTGGATGTGCTGCTTCGTCCCTGTGACAAAAACTCACAAATTACTCTGCACAGATTGTTTCGATGTGGGTCAAGACGCAATATGCATTTGCATGAGGAACAGATGAAGCACCTGGCTGGCACAGCAAGTTACCACTGACAGATGAGACTAATTCTCAGTTTCAAGGGCCTGCCTGCCTGCTCATTTTCGCTTTGTGTGATTGTTCACTCTATCTTATGTTCTACATAAAATTGTGAGTCTGGTCTGTGGTTAGGCTAATGCTTCAAAACCTGTACCAATATGTGCGGACTGGACTCAAATACAGTTACTGCACATTCAACTCAAGCCTTCCAGCAATGAAATCACTGTTTAGACAGATCATTATAAATTTAAAGAACTTGTAATTTATACACTGAAGCTAAATGTCCGGCATAAAGTGACTTGATAATTTAAAAGAAAATGTGCTATGGTTAAGTTCATACTAGCCAACCTTAAATACTAGATTCTAGATACACGATCTAGCAAATACTTGCAGCAATTGGTAAAATAGAAAAAAAAGAGAAAGAAATTGAATAACACCACGTATGGCTTCACTTATCAGCTCTGGGGAGTCAATGAACCACTGCACCGGGGTCAACAAAAGCTGCAAAGGTGAGCCGACACAGAGACTGTTGTTAACAATGGCACAGACACCCAACTCCTGCCCTGAATTAAGCTAATCACACATGACGAGGGCCGCATGATATTCCAAAAATATAATTTTGCAATTATTTTAGCTGATATTTAAATGTGATATGCGATTTGAGTTGCAATGGTTTTTCCATTTCATTTTTCACTGGGAAAAAAAAAGTGATTGCTTGTGCCAAAAAAACATGTTCTTTTCCTCTTAGAGGCCAGATTATCTCTGTATCACCATAATGCAGCTAGTGGTCACAACAATTTTGTGACTATTTTTACCTTTATCACAAATTGCTGCTCCTCCTAATTAGAAATCACGCTTAGCCATATATTGATTTTGATTATATTTAAATCAATTGTGCAACTCTAGGCACAACTAACATCTCTCAATGGAGATCAATCAATCAACATAACAGTTAACCAGTTAATAAACTAGTTTGTTTAATCACTTTGACTATTACAATCATGTTGCTGAGTATCAACCTGCCTGAATATTATGAGTAGCATATTTCGTTGTCCAGCAAAGTAGTTTCAAACAATTTTTCATCTGTCCTCAGTTTTGCAGATAGTCCAGTTGTACGCTAGGCATTGATGTGGTCTCATCGTTTAGTATCATATCATCATATAACAAAAAGACTGCAACAGGCCACACTAAAATGACCTGCATTCTTTCCCTCAGTTGATTCCAACATCTACCAAAACACACAACTATTACTGCACCTTTAAATGAGGCAATAACAGCACAGAAACCAGAGTCCTTTTCTATTTACATCAGTTCTGACTACAACACTAAGATCGGTTCTGCCATATCATTCAGCTCCAAATCTGCTCTGTGCATCTCAGTTTGAATCAGGGTCCTGCTGAAGCTCTGCGAGAGGGATTTAAAAATGACATCATATCTGGCAGGGCAAAATGTTCTGGTGCTGTACAGAACAAACTAGAAAAAGGACTGTGCAACAACCAGTTGCCCCGGTGTTTCACAACTTCATGTGGGTCATTTCGCAGCCTTGAAAATCAATCCACCACAGTGCATGGAAAAACAATCATCCCATTTCAGGATGAAGGGTTCATGACGTGTTTGACAGCTATTTTAGGGAGAACCCTTGATGTGGGCTGCGTCTGAATGGCATTTATATTGAAGCTGCATTTCTTCTCGAGATAAGCAGAAAATGTGAGTGGAATTTTTTAGCTCTCCCAACTTTAAATTGTGACACATTTTCCATCTGCAAATATCTGCATATGGGATGGGGCTGATGACTCTTCCACATGGATGTCAAAACCTGAGATAACCTCAATATAAAAGTGTCACATCAATCAGGCATTCCCTGCTTTCATTAACAAGAGCCTTGTAAAAGAGACAAAAAAAAAAAAAATCCAAGTGTTTCCAACATTCCCTGACCTTCTTCCTGAATGACTTAGGTCCTGTAGCAATACTTTGTGATCAAATAATTTTGAGACAAACAGCCTTTAGTTTTCGGATTCTTACAAAACCACTGAGACGTCTTTATGGTACAAATCAGTGGCAAAGGATCATGACATAAACATCTTTTACCATGCACCGTCCTTATCAAAGTTCAAGAGAGTCAGGAGAGTCAGCCAATTTAAATCTGCCCTGCTAGAGGTAAAAACATTCAATCGCCAGTGCATTGCACAGCCAACACACAGAGACAACCACTCACACTCAGACTGGCACAGCAAGTTACCACTGACAGTTTAAACTAATTCTGAGTTTCAGGGGCATGCCTGCTAATTTTTGCTTTGTGTGATTGTTCACTCTGTCTTATGTTCTAAATAAAATTGTGAGTCTGGTCTGTGGTTAGGCTAATGCTTCAAAACCTGTACCAATATGTGCAGATTGGACTCAAGTACAGTTACTGCACATTAAATTCAAGCCTTCCAGCAATGAAATCACTGTTTAGACAGATCATTATAAATGTAAAGAACTTTTAATTTATACACTGAAGCTAAATGTCCGACATAAATGTAATATGGTTACATGTTATGACCTATGGTTAAGTTCATACTACCCAACCTTAAATACAATAGATACACAATCTAGCAAATACTTGCAGCAATTGGTAAAAAATAAAGAAATTGAATAACACCATGTATGGCTTCACTTATCAGCTCTGGAGAGTCAATGAACCACTGCACTTTGTTTCCCCAGAATTAAAGAATCTTCATTTCAGTCTATTGTCAAACAGTCCTGTTTTTTTATTTGTAAATTCATTGGTAAGTGTCTAAGTTATTTTCTTGTACAGCTGCTCTGTTCTGCCACTGCACTGTATATTCCCTTGGGTACTCTGACTGACATCAGTTTGATATCAGTTTGTCAAATCCCTTCATCATCACAGCCTGAGTTTAGCTCTGTTAATTCGACCTCTTTCACCGTCAACCTAAAATTGTACCTTTGAACCAGTCTCATGCAGATACAGACCAGACTCTGAACTTCAGGCCACATCGAAAGCAATCACATGACAGATGCATTGACTGAGCTTTACCCCTGCTGTTACTCCAATGGACCTTTTATGCAGCTGACATTTGATTTTGTTATCATAGGAAGAATCACGTCTGTTCAACTCCAGTGTCCCTGTGTGAATTAAATTAAGGGAAGGGACTTTACCCTGATGTTGGAGAACCACAGGTCATTCTCATGCAGCATGGCCACGTAGATACAGCACAGCAGGCCAAGGCCAACAGAGACAGACCAGCCAACAGATGTCCAGACTATAGCACCCCACGACCAATCACCTGCAGGAACATTAATATGTCATTTCATTATTACTGTTAAGTTCAATTTTTACAACTTAAAAAAATCACTACAACAAAACGAAGTCATGTTATTTGTGTTATTGTGACAATTCAAAATGCCTACTGTCAAAACAGAAAAATCATTATTAAAGTTATTTCTTGGATTTCTGTTCAGTGGTCATTAGTAAAATGCAGATTGGTCACATAACATAAATGTTATATAAATTCTGACAATATGTATTTTTTTATACGTATTAATATCTGTATAGAAAGAAGCAGACAGATTCTGTTTATTATGCCTCACATCTTCCGGGGATGCAGCACATGCAAGACTTCACTGCATGTGCACAGGCACAAAAGGTAGAAGGGTGAAGGCTTTAGGGAGCACTGTGAGCTATGTAAATGTAGCATTCATTGGTCATTCTGCATTCTGCATTCTGCCCCCCCCCAATAGCTGGTCAAAGGTCAGAGGTCAGGCTCAGATAAAGAGCGCTGACCCCGGAGCTGGATCTGACTAAGAGACACTCTGGCAGGCTGCCAGCCGTGCTCATTTCTCCATCAAAGTGCATTTTCTGCAGGCACTGAGCCTTCTGCTGCAGCTGGCGCTTGCTGGCGGTGGTTTGGTTTAGGGAATCAGCTGAGCGGTGGCGGGGTTTGGGGCTCACTCACCGTGCAACATCTTCTCTGGGTGGTGATCGGTGCAACAGTTAGCCTGCTGGGGCTGAAAGTCTGCACCAAGAGGAGGATGCTCCTTCCCCTTGCTGCCCTTCCTTTGCCGCAGGGCCGTCATGTTGGGACACTGAGGGACAGGCAGACAGCAGCAGTGTGTCTAATTACTTGCACATATATGACCGCGCGCGCGCGCACACGCGCACACACACACACACACACACACACACACACACATATATATTTATCGCTAACAGGGCGTGTGAACAGCGCGTGCGTCACGCCAATAAGAGCCAAAAGCAAAAAACAGTTGTTTGTTTCCCGCCACCGTCTGGAGTCCGTCCGCCAAACACCTACAGAGCCACGACCAGCCTTTCCAGGTCAAGTCCGCTGCCAGAGGAGCATCAAATCCGGAACAACCACCATCATACATCCTTCTCCGCCTCCTCCCACTCCCTCCCCGAATAACCACGTGAACCCAACCGGACTCCAACCGGGGTCGTAAACACACCACAGCAAAAACACACACGTCCCCCACCGACGGGAGGGACGACATTACTCTGTTGGTGATGGTGAGATGGGATGAAGATAAAGAGCAGATTACGCTGCTGTGGTTTAGCATGGCACTTCTAAAATAACAAAAATAACCGTTATGTCATTAACAGTGTGCGGTTTGGGGTTTTTTGTTTGTTTGTTTGTTCTTTTTTTTTTTTTACATAAAGGCGCGCTCCCGTCATGGACGCCAGTTTCTCTGTCTGTCCTGACGGCAACAAAGACTTGAGCCAACGGTCGGTCAGTAAGCTCACCCTCCTCTACAGCAGCGGCTCATAGGCTGGTCCGACAGCTCTCCTCTCCACCTCTCTTTCTCTATTTCTCTGAGCCCATTCGCTCTTTCATTCCTCTCCCATCTCTCTCATTTTTTTTCCGCTCCCGTTAAAATTCATCGGTCAGCTTCGTAGCTCAGAGGCTGTAACCGCGGAACAATACCGGAACACACGGCCGCGCGCCTTCAAAATAAAAGCAGTGAACGGCAGGAGTTTGAAGTTGGGAGGAATGAATGTCACATACCAGGCTCTTTTTGGACAAGCTTAAAATAATCTACCCAGGATAATGATGCTATAATAATAACAACATAAAGGATAATAATAATAATTAAAACATCAACAAAAAATAATGATATGTATATTTTGAAAGGCAATCACATTTTACAACCATCAACTTAAAAAAATAAAAGCAATCATTTAGTTTTTTTTTTTGGTTTTTTGTTTTGGTTTTTTTTGCTTTCTTTGTTTGTTTTTTATCCCATGAAAATGTATGCAATGCTTCTGAATTTACACAGAAAACCCCCAGGATCCCTATCCACAAGTCTGGACCAATTAATGTGACAAAAGTTCTGCACAGGTAACACTTACAGCCCACAAAAGATCTATAATTTGTCATAGTTTTGTGAAGACGGAGATTGGTACAGACCAAAACACACTTAGATTGTCACACAAATGTGAAGGCTTACATGGCCTATGACCATAGAGGATATTGGACTAATATGAAAGAAAAGGAAATAAATCAACAAGACAAATAAAGCTAGATCCACAAAGAGTTACTCCCACTAGGTAAGAGGCCAGTCATATCACCTTTTTTCAAAATCTTGTCAAGTCCCCCTCCAACACCAGAACTGAAGTATAGAAATGTGCCTTCAGTAGAAATAAAGCATGTGGCAACAGATATTTTAGAGGTTGGAGATGTCAGTAAGAGTAGGAAACACAGTGAATCGGTTGAAAAGCAAATGACTGTGTTAGTGAGCGAGCATGCACAGCAACTTATCCTTGTAATACACTTTCAATGCCTTTTTTGATCAGGTCTCGGTTCTATATTAAAACTCTAAGAGCATCAAAATGCCCACTCCACAGAGAAATTCTCATAGCCTGTATGCAGACATTGAGCCTTAAGATGTACCATCAGGATTTCTGTGAAAGTGCGATCCTCTGATTTTGTTTCTGAGTTTCTCCTACCACAAATCTGCTACATTTCTATTCATCATCCACTCAAAGAACAATGACTTTGAGAACCTCAGGGAGATGACTCAGAGATTATTTTGATTCTGCAACCAGAAAAACACACTTAGATGGTCAAATACTGGATGCTGAACTAATATGAAAGAAAAGGAACAGCTAACGCTGTTGCTTCACAGCAAGGAAGCAACCAAACTCCAAGGAAATATCTGTAGCTCGCTTGCTGCGCAGATCCTGTTTGGAGATAGAAGAGACTTCCAGAAGGACAGACATCACTGCAGCACGCCAAACAATGTAGGCTTGATGGAACAGTGTCCTTTTCTCAGCAAGTAACACATGAAAGCTGCTTGGAGTTTCCACCTAAAGGACAAAACACAAAAAATATATATAATGCCAGTTCTGAAAAAATGTTTGGAGTGTTTTTATGTCCTAACCCTTTCATGCATGGTGTCCATGTTTGTGGACAGTTAATTTAACTCAATTTTTAATTGGTTTACTGTGTTTTGTTACTCCAAACTACTTGAGGGCAGTGTCAGTAGATTGATCGCAACATTGTAAAAGTGGATAATATCCTGTATTGCAAATATCCACTGCTTCATGACATCATCTTTCTGAGATGGCTGACAGTGATGGCCATGTGCTGAATGCCTCAGACATATCTGCCAAAATCTTTTATAAAAGAAGGCCAAACGAGGTTAAAAAAATGTAGTGTAAAATGTAGTTTTAATACACCAAAAACCAACTGTCCACATATGTGGCCGTCATGCAACTGTGGCATCAGATTACATTAAGTGTGATTTGTGTAAAAAGTTAGTATATCTGTTGGGGGTGGGGTGGGGGTTATTATAAAGATTAATTTAATTCCTTTATACTACAACTAAACAGACATTTAAATAATTTATCAACAGAAATAATCTTACAGAATTATGTTATGAAATTAAATGAAAACTTTACATATACAAATGGAGACAAACTTTGCAGGTTTCTTCCGAAACAGGACAGCATAGGTCAACAACTTAATATAGAGAGGTTGAGGATATTCCAGAGGGCAGTGAAAATGACAGTGACAATGAAGAGGATGAGGAATATGTGCCAGCAGTGTCCCACTCTAAGACAGAGAGTGAGGCATGCACAGCAGATGAGAGACTGCAGGATAATGAGGCTGATGGTGAGGTGGCAGAAGAACACAGAAGCCGCAGGGAGAAGAATAGAGCATGGATTCGGAGACACAATAACTATCAGGGAGCCCTCCCAGCTTTTCGAGGAATGTTTGAGGAGGAACCTATAGACCTATATACAAATATGCATTATATATATATATATATATATAAATAGGAAAAGAGGGCCTGAACCTCACTTTAGCAGAGCTTAAGGTATTCCTGGGTATCAATTTGATAACTAGCTGTATCAAGTATCCACAAATGAGGATGTACTGGTCATCATATCCTGGTCTTCGACTGCCCTCAGTCCCAGAGGCTATATCTATAATCGGCATCCGCATGGTGTTCCTTATAGCAGAGGTTCTTAACCTTTTTGACCTCTGGGCCCAATTTTCCCTGTTTAAAGTGGCCCAGAGCCGGTTAAAGTATTAACACTTTCATTTTAATTGATCCGAGGCTTGGTTTGATTTGTATTCAATAACTAAATCAAGTCCACTTACAGTTTCACAAGCTAAAACCTTGTGAAATAAAAGATATATGATACACTGTGTTCATCTCAAAGACATTTATTTACATCGTGTATGTAAACCTGCAAATACAAAAACAGGCTAGCAATTATAACAAATCACGTTGCTACAAGAAAAATCCACCGGCTTTCCAACTAGCTTTGGATGTTTGGTTTCTAGATGCAGCCTTAGTTTTGAAGGCTTCAGAGCTTCGTTGGATATTCAACACACTCTGCCTCTCTACCTCCGTTCACAAAGCCGAACTTCATAAAGTCAGGGTTGTACTTGCGCACAAATTTAGCCTTTGGGGGGGGTGGGGGTTGGCGTCACTTTCAGCTTCAGTTTTTCGTTTTAAAAACTTCTCCATGGTTGTGTCCGAAACCACCCCCTCACTCCTTATTCCCTACTCCCTATATAGGGAGATGAATGTAGTGGACTATATAGTGAACTCATTCACAAAATGAACAATCGCTTTCCGACACTACTTTTGCCGCTGTTAATTGCGTCATCGCTGTCGCTCAATTAAAACGTACCCAACTCGCGGCTAAAGACAGGGGAAAAAAAACATTTTCTGTTAATCACTGCATTTTGTTAAAGGCTTTTGATAATCTTGCACTGCACTGTTATTTTTATTCTCGTATTTGGTCTTCTTTTATTATATTTTTATTTTCTATTCTTTTGGCTCTTAGGTAACAGTTTTTAATTGTAATCTAACGTTACTTAAATGTCTGATTATACTGTGTTTTGCACGATGTTAATGCTCTTTACATTCATGTAAACAGTACGTTTAATTGCCTTGTTTTTAAAATGTGCTATAAAATAAACTATGGAATAAACTTACCTTGCCATTATTTTCTGTATTTTGCCGCCACAACTCATGAATGTGGCTCGTGCCTCTCATCCGTCATCTGATGATATGATGTGCAATGCATCATGGGATATCTTGCTTGGTTAGTGACGGGTTAGTGACCATCGGCTATTTACTACTTTTCAGAATGCATTGTGGGATACTTTGAGTGCACTCCATTTTGTCGCAAAACATTCGGACACCACTACAAAACGACGAGCTCACTATATAGTGATTAGGGAGCGGTTTCGGACACAGCCAATAACTTCAGCCAAAAGTTTGCAGCTGGCTTCTTGTGCTGCTGCTGATTGGAGAGTGTTAAACAGCTGGTCGACGCCTCACTGCTACCAAGCGGCGGGAAGCTGCAGGTGCAGAACTGAAAGCTTTTTGGTTAAGAATCACGGCCTTGGCCTTACAGTGTATATAAGAACGCTGCAGATGTTTTGAAAGTCCTGTGGAAGAGAAGGAGAGTTGCATGGGAGAAAGAAATCATTCCAAAGGCTTGACAAAGAGCTGGAGAACTGCTGATCCCAAAAGAAAAGAACTTCTCCACCAATGAACACTTCAGATAAACAGATAAACCTTCTGAACATAGAAGGCTAGGTCTTCTTCCGTGTGTTGGCACAACGACTAACAAAATACCTCAAACAAAACCACTTCATTGACACACTGATCCAAAAGGCTAGTGTAGCAGGTTTTTCCAGATGCCTTGAGAATTGAAGAATTAAGCATGTCAGTAAGATTTCAAGTTTATTTCAACTCACATAGTTAAGCCAAACAGGTTTTTTATTTAATTTAGGTGTTTGAATGTGAATTTGAAAATTCTTACGGTATTTTCTGCCTGCCACAGTTTGATTGATCTTTATTTTATTTTTATTTTATTTTATTTCTTTTTATTTTCCTACCAAGAATATTTTATTTAAAAAGAGCCATCCTTTGTTCAGGGAATTGTGTTATGTTTAATGTCTTCACTGGTTTATGGTTTCAATTTGACAGTAAATGAAAAATCAAAATGGAAATGTTTGATTAAATAGGCAATTTATGTTGCTTGGCCAAAAAATAGCAGCTAATGTTCATTTTAATAGGAAATGTAGCCGCAAGGGGGTACAAGCCAGTGCCTTATTGTGCCAGTCCCAAGCCCGGATAAATACAGAGGCTTGTGTCAGGAAGGGCATCCGACGTAAAACTTTTGCCAAATCAAACATGCGAATCAAATCTATGACTTCCATACCAGATCGGTCGAGGCCTGGGTTAACAACGACCGCCATCGGTGCTGTTAACCTACAGGGTGCCGGTGGAAATTGGACTACTGTTTGTCGAAGAAGGAGAGGAGGAAGGTGTGTTCGTAGGAAGAGAGAGAAAAGGAACGCCAGTAGTCTAGGACTGAGAGCAGGGACTTTGAATGTTGGAACTATGACAGGGAAAGGTAGAGAGTTGGTTGACGTGATGCAGAGGAGGAAGGTAGACATACTGTGTGTCCAGGAGACCAGGTGGAAAGGTAGCAAGGCTAGAAGTTTAAGAGCAGGGTCCAAGTTGTTCTATCATGGTGTAGATAGGAAGAGAAATGGAGTAGGAGTTATCTTGAAGGAGGAGTTTGTTAGAAATGTTCTGGAGGTTAAAAGAGTATCAGATAGAGTAATGAGTCTGAAGCTAGAAATCTAAGGTGTGATGTTCAATGTTGTTAGTGGGTATGCTCCACAGGTAGGATGTGAGCTGGAGGAGGAGAAATTCTGGTTGGACCTTGATGAAGTGATGCAGAGCATCCCTAGAAGTGAGAGAGTTGTCATTGGTGCAGACTTCAATGGACACGTTGGTGCAGGAAACAGAGATGATGAGGAGGAGATGGGCAGGTTTGGTATCCAGGAGAGGAACGCAGAAGGACAGATGGTGGTTGACTTTGCAAAAAGGATGGAAATGGCTGTAGTGAAAACTTTCTTCCAGAAGAGGCAGGAACATAGGGTGACTTATAAGAGTGGAGGTAGGAGTACACAGGTAGACTACATCTTTAGATGCTGTAATCTGAACGAGATCAGTGACTGCAAAGTAGTGGTAGGTGAGAGTGTAGCCAGACAGCATAGGATGGTGGTGTGTAGGATGACTCTGGTGGTGAGGAAGATGAAGAGGGCAAAGACAGAGCAGAGGACTAAATGGTGGAAGCTGAAAAAGGAAGAGTGTTGTATGATTTTTAGGAAGGAGTTGAGACAGGCTCTGGATGGCCAGGAGGTGCTTCCAGTTGACTGGACAACTACAGCCAATGTGATCAGGGAGACAGGTAGGAGAGTATTTGGTGTGTCATCTGGAAGGAAAGTGGATAAGGAGACTTGGTGGTGGAATGAGGAGGTGCAGGAGTGTATACAGAGAAAGAGGTTAGCTAAGAAGAAGTGGGACACTGAGAGGACTGAAGAGAGTAGACAAGAGTACAGGGAGATGCAGCGTAAGGTGAAAGTAGAGGTGGCAAAGGCCAAACAAAGGGCTTACAATGACTTGTATGCTAGGGTGGACAGTAAGGAGGGAGAGACTGATCTATACAGGTTGGCAAGGCAGAGAGACAGAGATGGGAAGGACGTGCAGGCCGTTAGGGTGATTAAGGATAGAGATGAAAGTGTATTGACAGATGCCAGTAGTGTGATGGGAAGATGGAAAGAGTACTTTGAAGAGTTGATGAATGAGGAAAATGAGAGAGAACGAAGAGTAGAAGAGGTGACTGTTGTGGACCAGGAAGTAGCAAAGATTAGTAAGGATGAAGTGAGGAGGGCATTGAAGAGGATGAAGAGTGGAAAAGCACTTGGTCCTGATGATATACCTGTGGAGGTCTGGAAGTGTCTAGGAGAGGTAGCAGTAGAGTTTCTGACTGGGTTGTTCAACAGGATCTTAGTGAGAAGATGCCTGAGGAATGGAGGAGAAGTGTGCTGGTGCCCATTTTTAAGAACAAGGGATATGTACAGAGTTGTAGCAACTACAGAGGAATAAAGCTGATGAGCCATACAATGAAGTTATGGGAAAGAGTAGTTGAAGCTAGACTAAGGGCAGAAGTGAGCATTTGTGAGCAGCAGTATGGTTTCATGCCAAAAAAGAGTACTACAGATGCAGTATTTGCTTTGAGGATGTTGATAGAGAAGTACAGAGAAGGTCAGAGGGAGCTGCATTGTATCTTTATAGATCTGGAGAAAGCTTATGACAGGGTGCCCAGAGAGGAACTGTGGTATTGTGTGAGGAAGTCTGGAGTGGCAGAGAAGTATGTTAGAGCGGTGCAGGACATGTATGAGGACTGTAAGACAGTGGTGAGGTGTGTTGTAGGTGTGACAGAGGAGTTCAAGGTGGAGGTGGGACTGCATCAGGGATCAGCTCTGAGCCCCTTCTTGTTTGCTATGGTGATGGACAGGCTGACAGACGAGGTTAGACAGGAATCTCCATGGACTATGATGTTTGCAGATGACATTGTGATCTGTAGTGAGAGCAGGGAACAGGTGGAGGAGAAGCTAGAGTGGTGGAGGTTAGCCCTGGAAAGGAGAGGAATGACGGTTAACCGCAGCAAGATGGAGTATATGTGTGTGAATGAGAGGGACCCAAGTGGAAGAGTGAGGGTACAGGGAGAAGAGATAAAGAAGGTGGAGGATTTTAAGTACTTAGGGTCAACAGTCCAGAGCAATGGAGAGTGTGGAAAAGAGGTGAAGAAGCGTGTGCAGGCAGGCTGGAACGGGTGGAGAAAAGTGTCAGGTGTGATGTGTGATAGAAGAGTTTCAGCTAAAATGAAAGGAAAGGTGTACAAAACTGTGGTGAGACCAGCGATGTTGTTTGGTCTAGAGACAGTGTCACTGAGGAAAAGACAGGAGGCAGAGCTGGAGGTAGCAGAGATGAAGATGCTGAGGTTCTCTTTGGGAGTGACCAGGTTGGATAGGGTCAGGAATGAGTACATCAGAGGGACAGCACATGTTAGAGGTTTTGGAGATAAAGTCAGAGAGGCCAGACTGAGATGGTTCGGACATGTCCAGAGGAGAGATAGTGAATATATTGGTAGAAGGATGCTGAGTTTTGAACTGCCAGGCAGGAGGCCTAGAGGAAGACCTAAGAGGAGGTTTATAGATGTAGTGAAAGAGGACATGAAGGTGGTTGGCGTGAGAGAAGAGGATGCAGAAGACAGGCTTAGATGGAGGCAACTGATTCGCTGTGGCGACCCCAGAAGGGAAAAGCCGAAAGGAGAAGTTCATTTTAATAGGAAATTCGTAGTCTTTTTTTTTGTGTGTGTGTGTGTGCGTGTGTGTGCGTGTGTGTGCGTGTGTGTTAGGATCCACTCCATGTTATGGTAATTATTTAGCCAACAATTATCAAACAATAACAGTTGACACATGTCCATGCAGATTGCACTTTCTTACATCAAATTCAAAAAGCATTAAACTGTTTCACATTTCGAAGATCACTAATTGTATTGAATCCATAAGTCTTTATGTTTTGGGATTTTTTTCATTTCTCTGTTAAAAGAGAAATGAGACTGTTGGAATCTTTGACAAAACCAAGTCCTTCATCACATTATTTTGATCTGGCTAGAAGAATTTAACTCCACCCAGTCAACAGCTTACTCAAGCATTTATCCTGATGGGCTGATCATGCGGCTCCGGAGTTTCAATTTGGGTTAACATAAAACACATAAAAGGAAAAAAAGATCTTATTGAGTTTACTTGGGCACAAATAAACCAAAACTTACAAAGTTAACAAACAAAGTTCATCACATAAATATCCTGTGAGCTTGTTTGTTTTTCTTTCTTTCCTTGTGGGGAAATTTGACTGCCACTGAGCTGTTTCTGAACAATGTGATTTGAAGATATACTACATTAATTGATCGCTATTGAGCCATCACAGCAGGCAGGTAATGCAATGTACAAGAGATGAAATCTAACATTAGCCGAAATACCACCAATCGTGCTATATTATTCAGAGTGAATTCCCGCTAAGGGAGCTTTCAGAACATGTATTCAGAAAACACACGGTCCTGAGTCTGCTGTGAAAAGACTGCATCAGGTAGCAAAGACAATCTGCAAAACCCCACACGAGTGAGATTTAAGAATTGTGAAAAATAGCAACATCAAACCGTGTTTGAGGTAAACATTTAAGGAAATAAGGATTATTGTATCTGATGCTGAAAATCTTATATGTGGTACCAATTACAACAACACAAAAGAAGGAAATTGCCATGTTGCAACACAAGACTCGGTTCAACACCTATGTGGTAGGAAATTTGGGCAATTTTAAAGGGTCATAAAAAACGCAACAATCTTTCCTCCAGATCCTCTATAGGCATCTATTGAATCTTGCAAACAGTTTTCCTTTAGTGTATTCCAGGTTGAGATAAGCATCTGTGAGATTCCTGTCTTCACCTCTATACAATGGAGGTGAATTCAATCAGCCACAGCGCTGAAAAACTCATCTGAAAAATGTAACAACAGCATGATTATCTGGAAACAGCGCCTGTTGTAATTCCCTGTGGACAGTGTCCATGTCATGGCCGGCCCTGGAACTATCCTTTGAAAGTTCTTCTTATCCGTATACACAAACACAATCTGGAACACAACACAAACATATCAATTCAGTCAATCAAAAAACATTCTCAACTGCACCGTCTTGACAAGTTCCCTGGAGACAGTAAGCGGGTCAAGTGGGAGAGCGCCGTGGGGCGTTCAGATGGAAAGGACGGAGTGCGTGTGCATGAAATTAAAGACCTGGAGATTATCAAAGAGATTCATGAAAATAAATTGGCATGGTTGGTGTAGGAGAGAAGGATTATTGGAGAAGAAAACAGATTGCCTAATGGCCACACTCTCTGACTCTGGCCTGTTCAGCTATTGAATCATTTCCTCGGTTGCAGGCATACACCCTGGTCTAATTCTGTCCCTTTCCCTCCTCCTTTCATTTCTCTCAAGTCTTGTCGTCCAAAGCAAGGGAGTGAGACTGCAGGAGGATGGCCCATTAAAAACTCTCTCCCACTGTGCCCAATCTTACTCCCTTTAGCCGGCATGGGATCAAAAATCCTCTTTTTTCACTCACTGTACTTCCAAACAAGATTCATGGAGCGAGAAAATCTGGGAATTAACTATTAAACAAGTTGAAAAGTAAACCAACTGTAAGAGTCCCTTGAATTGATTCTGGAGTATCTCCAGCTTGTGTCGTGCCCTCTCTTAACCCTTGTCTTTCTTATTTCATTTATATTTGGCCTTGATCTCCACTTTTGTGGTTGGGCCCCCAAAAGGTTTAGGTAGAAAACTTGATCCTTTAAAGAAATGAATTAATGAGGATGACTTTTTTGTTTTCTCTTTATTTTATTATTATTTTTTTGCTTGAGCAGTCAAGGTTTCATGTAGGAAGCGAAAGGGATTACAGAAAAAAACATTTTCTTCTTTCAAAACGTACATGTTTAGTGTGTCTGCGTGTGTGAGGTCATGGCAGACGATGGCTTGGCTCATCATTGCTCTGCGGGACCTTGAGTTACTGTACTTCATAAGAAGTGAGAAAGAAAGAAGAAGAAGAAAAAAAAAACCCTGCCTGAATGTAAAGATTTGTCTTCGTCTGAATGCAGCAGTGGACATAAACCTCAATTGATTTGTAACTGGTTTTCAACAAGGCTTTTGAAAACTTGTCTTTAAATGCATGCTAATTCTTTTCCCCATGTATCCAAAAGATTTAATTAAATGTTAACCTTGCACACAGCGTTGTATAACAAGTTTCACCCCTCTCCCTCACCATAATTTCAAACCTGTTCCAGTAAGATGGCACAGCCTTATCATTCCTGTGATCATGGGCAAAGAAATTGCAAAAATCCACCACCTGCAAATATTGTAAGATTTCTTTCTGCAGGTTACATATGTATGGAGCACATTACATATCATACCGTCTATGAATTCAGCCTTAAAATGGCGTGCGCAGAAAATGCTGCAGGCAGTTTGAGTTGCTGATTTATTACCATTCAGACCAAAGCTTTCAGTGCTTGGAAGGGTTTGTGAAAAACATCCATTGTGTCGGGATAAGACAAAAGCTCATGGAGCATGGACAGGTAAAAGGTCCCTGACTCAGCAGCCTGTCCCTGGTGGGCTCGTTTGGTAACCTGTCCACGTTTTAAGATGCAAGGAAGGGTTTGCGCCCACTTCAAAGTGTAATGACGGATGTTTCTCCCTCTAACGAGACAGACCACAGAACTGACTCATGTCAATATACAGCGAGTTTGTTGGAAACATGACATGCAGGCTGATGTTTTGATGTTAGGGAGGAGAATAAATCACACTTTGGACTTTCAACATCTCCCACCTGTTAGACCCAGTAACATTAAGGCTTAGTCCCTGTCACAGACTGAGGATGAAAGTGGAAGGAGATTCTACATCTGTATTGAATTCTATGGGAAACTGCTCCTACTTCTCACTTGATCGGCCTGTTTATTAAATGTTTTCCTCATAATTTTATGGTTTTAAGTCTTTTTCAGTACATGTTCATTTGTTAATTAATGTTACCATTTCAAATGTTCCACCCAGTCCAGATGGAATCCAGAGCAGGTCAGATCCACCCCTCATTCCTCCTCAGCTCCACCTTTTTCTTTCACTCTACTCCCAGCCTCCCTCTCTCTGTCGCTCTCACTGCAGTTATAATTAATGCATGTTAAAAAAATTCTGTAGACCAAACAACTGTTTTTTTTCCCCTGGAATTTCAAAACGTGGTTTCAGCTGCATTTCATCCTCACACATCACCTGTCTGATTTAACTTGTTATGCTTTAATTTCCAGTCAGTCCACTTCACATTTGAGCCAACACTTCCTTTCAGTTCACACAAAAACTGGCACTTATTGTTTCAGGCATTCCAGATCAACTCATATTTAACATCTTTCAATGATTTCTGTCAAAAATCGTTCAAATGTAGGAGATATCAAATATTGGAATCGGAAGGAGTCTTACCTCTGTCCTGTTACCAACAAAGCTGTTTCTCATTCTTTTCTAAAAACATTGTATGTTCTTGTATGTGTTGTGACATTTTCCTCAGGTTGCAGTGAGATGTTGGCCTGCAGCTGCTGAAAACACTCTCAATGAGACGTAGACAAAGTTTATACACAGCCTTTATTACCAAAAATACAAAGTAGTGACATAATATAGTCTAGGAAACTAAAAGAATAAATATAAATAAAACATACCACAAACCTCACACTACTGTCTTAGAATTATCCATGTAAAGTTCCCATTAGAGAAGTGAAAACACACTGATCGGGACAGACATGTTGCAAGATTCCATCTCCTTTGGTTTGAATGCACTCGGCTCAATTTGCTAAACTCGTTTTAAGCTTAAAATAATCAGCTTACTCAAACATGCTGGGCAGCAAATAAAACTGAACCAAAATTCTAACTTTTTGTTTCTGCTTCAGATTTTTGTTTTGTTTATTCATTTTTTTTAATTGAAAATAGATTTTTATCTCTTTAAAAAAGTCAGTTTTAGGTTTTTGAAAGCTTCATCCACATATGTAAAAAAAAAAAAACCTACCAAGTGTTTGAGCGCCAGATCAGCTGAAGGTAATATATTAAAACGCTAATTCCCATACTTAGTTTGTTTTGTCACTCAATCTCTCATTTAAATAAAAGCAATGCCTAAAATGGAAAATCTGAGGTGATCAGCGTTTTTGCTCCCGCTTCTACAGCACTTGTTATCCGACTCAAGTATTGGCAAGGACGACAGACTTTTAGATTCAACACAAATAAAGGCACAAGAAACTACACAAGACAAATTTTCCTATGACAGTAACCTAATGTGGCACAGCGATGGTCTGAACAGGCCAACCACAACGTGTCTGAAGTGTGTGCAGACTGTGTTGATGCATTTTGGCAATTTGCAACACCGGATGGTGACCCAACTCTGCCTGCAACATTCCATTTAACCTACATGCCTTTACCAACACAACTTGAACTTTTGAACCCATTGTACAGGACTGCTAAATACTTCAGGTCTGGCGCAGGATGCAAGTATTAGTCTCCTATTAGACCTTTACTAAGATGCATTGTTTGCATAGTGTGAAAATATTGTTAGTTATCAATCTCCGATTGTTTAGAATGATGTGGGTGTTTTTTTTTCTTTTTGCTTTAACATTTATTTCTATTGATCATTAAAGCACTGTACCCAACCACCATTAAGGGAAAATATGCCAGCAGTGTCATTTCATTACTAAGAAGGAAAGGCGGGGGGGTGGGCTGAGTATGGGACACAAAGTCGGCTATAAGTTATAAAGTGACTAACAGTTGAATGAGATTATAAAATCCACTTTGTTTGGACCTGGAGTAAAACAATGAGTGCATCCCAAATACAGTTGATCATTGCTCACTGTAAAGGAAAACTGTCTGCTACTGCCCAGCTACAGTGAGCAAAAAGGGCCAGTTGAACCAGGAAGTTGGGTAATAAACTGAAATTGTTAAATGGCCATTGCAAACATCCATAAATTTCTCTGCCTTTGGTTTGACTTCCAGAGAAGTTCATGTAACCTTTTGGTAAGTGAGGCTTGTCCTGTTTGTTTGTGCTAAAAATGCAAGAAAACTAGGGAGACATTTTTGACACCACATCACCTGGGAGGTAAAGCACTTTAGGTGTACTAGTAATGTTAGTATATCAGAATGTCTCACAACTGAAGCGGACGTTGACCTGGTGAGCACAGAGTACAGTGTTTTCAGCCCACAGGAATGATCAGCCTCAGTCTGGAAATAAGGAATCTCAGGTTGGACTAAAGAAGGGGGATGAGGTGGGGCTCCAAGGCTGGCCCTGGCTCATTGAAATGCATGCCATGTCAAACTGATAGGAGGGACACCAAGCCCTACTTTTTTATTTCTTTTATAAATGAGAAATGTTCTCATGATCCTTAATTCTGCCACGTAGAATTGTAAATTAAAAGCCAGACAATAATTATCTGCAATGATAATGAGAATTCCACCCCTGGCAGCAGGTCTCAGAGATAGAGATTTCATTTTGTCTTTCTCACACACACACACGTGTGTGTGTGTGTGTGTGGTGGGGGCATGAATAATGGATATTCTATTTTATGTTAATTTCCTCCATCTACGTGCTTGTGAGGGAGGGTTGGCATACAAATGACTGATTGACATATGACATCCGATTGGTTGAGATACGAGAGTTGAGTTTAAAGGCAAAAACCCCCCAAAAACTAAAATTTCTTCTTCTATCTTCAAATTGTTTTTTATGTGACTTTGATCAGTTTTTCCAGTAAAAAGTTCTGTGGTTGTCACCATCTGGACACTTTTTTTTTTTTTTTTGGACTATTTTGTGTCCCTGAATGAACGCCACAGATGTTCTAAGGGATTTAACATTGAAGTGCGACCTGTATTTTTGTTTTTGTGAAATTATTGCAAATTCTGTTTGACAGCAAGACAAATGGATGAGAGTAAACATGAAGCCGTCACCGATCTTTGATCCAACTTTCAGCTGTGCTGTCATTATGCTGAGCTGAGTGTTTGTGTACTAAACTGTGCATCAGGAGAGAATAGGGTTGGATGTCTATAGACGCTACAACTATAAACTGTTGGTAGAGACAACTCATTTTAGGGTCAGAAGTCACATCCATAAAAAACCAAGACTTTTGTGCTTCTTTCCAGTTTTTTACAGATCGAGTTTATCATTTAAGAAAAGAATTGTGGTTTCCATCTCAGTTGCTGTGGTTTGTGTTCTTCTTTATAGGTAAAAATGCACCTTCATTTTTTTCTGTTTGCCAGGTGTGTTAGGATGCTTATAGGAAAATTAAACTTTAAAATATGATTTTATTAATCCCCCAGTTGTTCAGTTTTCCTCTTTCAAATAACAAAAAGGAAAACTGACCTCACAGTGTGTGACAATTGAAGCTGATACCAAAGATCCTTAAACCTGCATTTGGTCTAATGACCATTAGGGGGCAACCCCACTGTGGCTTTAAAAGGAGGTTGTGTTGAAGTCTATGGGAAAATTGCCTTACCTCTCACTTGATATAGCTCAGTAAATGTTTTCCCAATGAGTTCAGAACTCTTCAAGTCTACTTCAATACAGCATGATGTTCATTTTTTTAAATAATGGTCCCATTTATAGGAAAATAAACCTTAAAGCAGGGATGTGTTGGGGGGGTGGGGACTGTGTGATTGACAGACTCTGCCATCTGATCGGGATGGACTACAGAGCAGGTCCGATCCACCCCTCACTCCTGCTCAGCTCCTCCTTCTCCTCTAAATAAATATGGTTTCTTCTGGTTTCAAAAAACCAAGATGGACATTAACACATTACAAATTGAAGACTTCAAAACAGCAACTCACAAACCAATAGGTGATGTCACTGTGGGCTACCACTCAGTGACTACCAACCCCACAATGGGGATAGCACATTAGGAATTTAACAGTCCATATCTTTAAAGAGATTAAACTTAAAATGAGTGTGGAGCGCTTCATTTCTGTCAACGCCTAAAGCTTCCCTTGCAGATTGAGAGGGAATCTATGGACGGATTCAAATTAAAGTAAAAAGTGTATCAATCCCACACTCCCCTACTTAGAATTCACTCCTGGACTGGGCCAAGAAACCTCGAAAACATGTCACCTTCCAAACTTTTATTTAAATGTCCACATCTTCTTATTTCAGGCATGTACTTCAGCTGGGATAGCAGTCATTTCAAGTTGTGTTTGACACTACAAAGTCTGTACTTTAGGAACACTGACAGAAAAGGAGGAGTAATTATTATAAAAATGTTAATATATACAACATAGATTTCATTGGCTATAAAAAAAATATATATATACCTCCAATAACAACTATTAACGCGTGCCTGGCACCACAATCACTACTGAAAACCGTTGTGTGTCATTCAATACAAAATATTCCTGCTCTCAAACGTCCAGGCACCGAAACGTTAAAACAGAAACCCTACCTGCCCTGACTTCCCTTTGATTCAATGGTTTCCTTTTGTCAACATGAACCGAGGACCCCGATATCTAGCAGACCGGACATCAAATACCAGTTTCTGCTCTGCTCTAAATCAACTTCCACGCTTCTTCTGAGTGCTGTTGCTTTCTCCTCGGCAGACGCTACCTCATAAACAATCCAACAAGGAAGAATTACAATCACTCACACAAACAAAGCAAACACACACACACACACACACACACACAGAAAAAAAAAAGCAAATGGCAATAAAAGTTTACCTTTCTAAACTGGCATAATGGAAACTAACATGCATAAAACCTGATAAATATTAAATCATATTCAAGCTGTGATGCACACCTTCAGGCCTTGGTGAGTTTTCAAATGTACCACCTTAACAAGGCTAGAGCCTCAGCGGAGTCCAATCAAATATGTTGAATATTACAGTAGCAATAAAAGAGCTGCCTTATAAACAATACATGAAAAATGTGTCAATCTTTTTTTTTTTTGTTTTCATATTCTGCTGAGGGGTCGCATGGTTTTGTGAGGTATGAACTTGTGAAAAAAAAAAAAAAAAACTAACTTGGATTCGAGCTCAGGCTTGCCCCTTGAAGTCAACATCACTTCCCTGTGCAGACACACTTTGTGTCTCAAAAGTTAAATTATTTGATACAAATATTAAACAGCTTATAGCAAAGTTTTGTGTGTGTGTTTTTTTTAAACATTCCTTTCAAAGGATATGCCGCTCATAAACTCATTTCATCATTTTTCTTGACACCCATTCGAGGCGTCATAATCGGACAGTAGTTATCGCAGTCGTGACGATCTGACATCACGGTTACGGTGCAGCTGATGAGAACTGGCTGCACATTGTTATCCACCTTGAGGTAAAGAACCATAATGAAATACTTCTGTGGGCAGCAGATCACTGTAAGAGCACAGGGTCAGTGTTAAGATAAGGAGAGGGAGGGGTGGGTTTGAGGTTGGGGGGGGGTGGGTCTCACTCTGCTGTTTGGAGGCTCGGTCGTATTCTGCTGTTGTTGCTGCTCTTTGTTGAGGATGATGCTAATGATGTCTCCCTCGTGCTCCTTCATGTGCTCCATCAGCCGCTCTTTGCTGGTGGACTCAAAGCCGCAGATGCAACAACAGAACAGGAGCACGCAGTATTCGGTGGTGCGGCCCGGGTGGGTGGCCTGGCAGGTGTGGGGCTGGCTCTGGGTTTGAGGTTGGGGCGCTGCTCGGTCCTTACCCTGGGGGCTTGCGGGTTCTCCGGGCCATGGTGAGGGGTTTGTGGGGCGCGCTGGAAAGCCTGCTGAGCTGTCCACGGCAGGGTTGACTGCAGTTGTTGCTGTCAGCATGGGTGTTGGCGTCAGATCTGCAGAGGCCTTTACTCTCTCCTTTGAGGGCGGGGTCACTGTAGGGCGCTCTGCCACCGACTCTAGCACAGCGGACAACTTCTGAGGAGCTCTGAGGGAAACAAAGAACCATCAGAGGGATACAACAAAAGATGGAGTGAGAAACAAGAAGAGTTGTAAATTTTACTGGAGGAAAATTTACCCATGTAGTATTTTTCACTTCATCATCTGCAGTGTGAACATGGTTCTTGCAACTCACCTCAATCAGCTCTAAAGTACACTAGTGCTCTATAGGCAGCCGGGAATCAGGCAAACAATGCACAGAAAAAATGAATCTCTCTTTTAAACCTTCACGTTGTTTTGTCAGTAAAGGTCTTAAAATCTCGGTGAATGTACTGGTGGATATGTGCAAATGTAGAAGGGAAACCCAGATGGTGTGTTTACCGGCTGCTCTGGGAGATGGCCTCGTTGATGGCTTTGTTGACTTGCTCGTAGTTGTAGTTCTGGTCTCCGGCGTGCTTCCACATGTGAGATTTGAGCGACGGAGGATGACTGCACACATAACCGCACAGAGAGCACCTGGAAGAGAAGTGGAGAAATAATAAAGGAGGTATGATGAGCAATAGAGCAAAAGCGGATCAAGTCCATGTTGATTTAATATGCGCACGGAGGTTCTGCTAATCCTTCTTCTACTTTCTATCAAGAGGAATCATCCTGACTCAACACTCTGCAGGGGATACTAAGCCTGAGACGGAGACAAAGAGTGCAGGGCAGAAATAGGATTTACAGCTTGCTGGTGAAGTCATTTGTCAAAATTAAAGGAATTATGGCTCATTTCTTTATGAACTACCCAAATGCAATGGCAGCTAATATGATTTAAGTTAAAGAAATATCTCACATTCCCCATGACAGCTGCCTGGACAAGGTCCTGCAGAAACAGTTTCATTAGTAAACATCGCATGTTGCTGTATAATTCTATCTCACTCATGGCACCTCCTGCTGCAGCGACCACAGCTGACCCGTCTTTGTACTAGAGAACAAGCCTACCAACTTCATGATACTGCAGAACTAACTAAGTAGAACTACCCTTTAAAAGGTCAAAGAATGACATCATTGGTAGCATTTGGGCTGTATAGAAACATATATTTCAGTATTACAGGTACTGAAGACAGACGCAGTGCCGGTATTCAGTGAAGTGGCAATCAGCAATCAGCAGCCTTAACACTTTAAGAAGGCCTGACTATTCATCATTTACTCTCACCACCTACCAACCACTAACCCTGCAATCAGAGGCCCATTTCTCAAGTCTCTAGTCTGCTGAGACCATGAGACCGCACACAAAAGGACACACTCCACAGTGGTAAGAGAAAGTGAATAAACTCGATGAAAAAAATCTGAAGTATATTTGTTTTTATTAATGCATTTTAGAATATAATCAGGTCTTCATCTAACAATTTTGACTGCGAACGCTGAAATCATTGTGGTCTTGTCCATATTAACATTATAACATCAGTTTTTCTCATTGTAGGCTGGACAGAGCGTGTGAGCCCCGAGGCTAAAGGAACAAGCAAAAGCTAATTGGAGTCAGCAGTGAGCAAACCTGGAGTCCAATCCATGAAGCCATACTAAAAAAACAAAAACAAAACAAACCTAAACAGACAAATCAAACAAACAAACAACAACAACAACAAAAAAAACATTTTCAGTTTCTTCTTATCCTCAAGAAACATCTGCTGAAACATCAATGCACAGCCAACAAACTCTGAAATGATTCAGTTCATTGGCTACTCTCCATGGAGGTGGACGCCCAGCAAAGATGACTCCGATATTTTATAAGACTTATCACATTTCATAACAGATTAAACTAGGTGATTTTTAAGTGCTCAAAGATGGACTACAGTAGGACAACTTCGGCAGCTTGTAGGTCCAGTGGGCCGGCTATCACGTCCTAGTGATGAAAGTGTTTTTGATGTGTCTCACCTGTACTGCTCCAGCAGCTGCACAGCTTGGTGCTCCTGTGGGTGCCTCCTCATGTGGCTCTTCAAACTGTTCATGTTGGTGGTGGCGAAATCACAGCTACAACACCTGGTAGACAGAAGAGGAAAAATAAAAAAAGTCAAATGACATGAGAAAATGCAGAGATGGAGCAGCAGCCATTTCAAAAAGATTCCTTTTGCGGCCATCATGACACATTTTTTCCACTTGTAACCTGAAGGGAGATCAGGGTTTTACAGTAAAACAGAGAGGAAGCTGCTGCTTTAAGAAATTGAATAAATTGTAACGTTTTCTACTTTGTTGCACTTTGCTGTGGTTAGAAGATAAAACTGGCTTTTTAGTTGCTCAGAGGCAAAATACAAGTTCTGTAAACAGAGGTTGTACTCAACTCACAGCCAATTGCAATACATTAAAATAACACTCAAAAGAAAGAGTTACACCTTGTAGTGTGAAGGATACTGGCTCTAACATAACAAACAAACATGTAATTGTTTATATTAAATTCACTTAAACTAAATATACATATCAATTTCTTTTGAAATACAAAACAAATTCCTCCTAGTATTGTTAACTTTTTATAAATCAGATTTTAATGCATGCTGATCTTATTCACCTGGATGGTTTTTTTCTCCCTTTACAACAAGAACACAATGCACAAGCAACAATTACAACATTATCTGTCCTTTGGATAATTCACAACACAAGGGAAGAAGAATTTGCTCGTGTTTTATAGCACATACTTTTAGTGTAAGTGCCTGTGGTAGCACAAAATTAAGTGGCCTTGCCTGAAGGAAACTTAAGCTTGAGATCCGGAGAGCATTAATAGCGTGACATGGAAGTGTTGAGAAAAGTGTGGCCACTCATCTGCAGTGGAGAAGTAGACTGCAGCTCAGGGGCAATTTGAATGTTCTTGTGTAAATTTTGCTTCTGTAAAGTTTGAGTTCGACAAGCGCCAAATTGTAATGGCTAGGCAACTGGGTCAAAGCATCTCCAACACTGCAGCTCTTATGGGGTGTTCCCAGTCTGCAGCAGCCAGTATCTACCAAAAGTGGCTGTGGCCTCTTTCAGCAGGATGATGCGCCGTGCCACAGAGCAAAAATGGTTCCGGAATGGTTTGAGGAGCGCAACAAGAAGTTTGCGGTGTTAACTTGGCCTCCCAATTCCCCAGATCTCAATCCAATCCAGCATCCGTGGGATGTGCTGGACATACAAGTCCGATCCACGGAGGCCCCACCTCACAACTTGCAAGACTGCTGCTATCATCTTGGTAGCAGATACCACAGCACACCTTGAGGGGTCTAGTGGAGTCCATGCCTCGATGGGTCAGGGCTGTTTTGGCAGCAAAAGGAGGCCAACACAATAATAGGCAGGTGGCCATAATGTTATGCCCGATCGATGTATATCAACTCTTACGTGTTCAAAGTAGCTGATGATGTTCAAATTAAGAAGACAACTAGTATTGAAGTAGGAAGAGAAACTGACTTGAAGCCAGTTGTTCAGCTCATAGAGTAGAGGAGAAAAGGTAGAGAAACCTAGATTTCACTGCTCACTAATATTGCTGCACAGCACACATTTTGAGTTCTAAAATTATTCATAGTGGTAATCTCCAAGTTCTCCATTTAAATGAGTAGTATTACCACACAAACTCCCAAAATATTATTTCCAATATAAGTTGCTGGTAATCTCTTGCTTTAAATTAAAACAATTTATCTTGCATAGCATAAACTGTAGTTACAAGGAACGTGATGCGTATGTCAGCATACAAGAGTAAAATTTGGAACTTTGGTGACAGCTAGCCAGTTTGACATACAGCAGGGAGAAACAAGACGGAGCACCTACGGCGAGCTGTTGGACAAAGAGCTGCAGGTGATAGGAGGCATGCCTCCAACTTCTCAGTGAGGTAACCAATTCCTCTAAGATCTAAGTGGCCTTTTGATCTTGAAGAACCAAACTCATGAATTTCTCAACTCACTAATTATTTAAATAATTGAGTCCTTGTGCAAATCTTGACCTTTGACTGCCGACCACCTCAATCTATTTTGTTCTTTCGTTGGGTCTTAATGAATGTTAGTGTTGCCAGTGGGAAGGCATTAAAAACATTACTCAAAAGTTTTTACCAGGAGCCAGTCAAAGGGCATCAGACGTCTTATTAATGCAAATATGATGCTCTGCCTTTTCACACTGAATTCATTTCTTCCAGATCTTTCAGTTATCAGGCTCCTCTTCTATGGAACCAACTTTCAGTATCGGTCCGGGGGGCAGACGCTTTAGCAATTTTCAAGACCAAGCTTAAAGCTTTTCTGTATGACAGAGCTTATAGTTAAAAAGTTAAAGTCCATCTACTCTTTAGCTATGCTGCTATAAGCCTAGACTGCTGGGGGAAGCACTGAGCACCTCTCTCTCTCTCTCTCTCTCTCTCTCTGTCGCATGCGCCGACATACCAACAACCACGCTTCTCCGAAATCCCTGTTTCTCCCAGTTCTAACCATGTGTACTGCATTTACTAACCATGTTTTCCCGAAGTCTCTGTCTCTCCCAGTTCCTCTCCTCTCTCTCCCTGTCCTCATCCTGCAGGTGATGAATCATCACCATCCCATGTTCCTGCAATGGCCGCTGCTCCCACATCTTCATGAATTCTATACAGCATCATTCCTATGAACTTCATGCAGCATCATGTTCCTCCCTACACCTGTTTTGAATATCCCCTCCTCCTGCTCTCATTCTCTCCCTACTCTACCCAACTTTGCCACCCCCCCGTGCCTCTCTCTCTCTCCCTCCCTCTCTCAACCCAACCGGTCGAGGCAGATGTCCGCCCCCCCCAAGCCTGGTTCTGCTCGAGGTTTCTGCCTCTTAAAGGAAGTTTTTCCTTGCCACTGTCGCCAAGTGCTTGCTCATCGGGGGATCTGTTGGGTCTCTTTAAATAATTTTATAAAGAGTTTGGTCTAGACCTCCTCTATATGTAAAGTGCTTTGATGTAACTTTGTTATGATTTGGTGCTATACAAATAAATCTGATTTGGTTTGATTCCACTGTAACAAAGAATTGGTAACTGGGATGTATGAGAAAAGGTTTATGATCAATGTGACACATCAGGAGCAGCATGTTTTCTGGCATCACTGCCGCACAGCAGCGTAGCTCAGTGCTGTAGAGGGAGCACTTTAAATGGAAATGTTTTGGTGGAAAATAATGCATACCAATGGAGGTTCAACCCCTGTAACATTATCATGATTGGCACCTCTGACCTCTAAATCATCAAAGCATCAGTCCAGTCTGTGTATTCCTATGCTATATACTGTAACTAACAAACAACTGCATGGTTGTCTTAACTGTGTGCTGCCACATGCTTCTCACAGATGAGGATATGCACTGGCACACATCAGCAGTGTCTGCAGTGATGTAATCATGCCTGAAGACAGTACAGAGGAACAGTGCGTACCTGTTTGAGCAGTGCAGCACAGTCCGATCTGTAAGCACTTGGACAGTGAGTGGTTGTTCTGCACTCCAGCACAGCAGACCAGGAAGGAAACAATGATTTTGTTGGTAAAGTGCTGCCTTTCAGCTTTAATTTGAGGGTGAACAGTACAGAAGTCCAGCCCGGTCATTATCATTCTGGACAGCGCAAAGAGCTGGAAATCAGCACTTTAACATCAAAGTCTTTGTTACAATTCCAATTCAATGTGCTGGAGTACAGAGACAACAGGAGAAAAGACAAAAGGCCATGGACAGAAGACCTTTTATCACACAGTAGGTGTGACAGGCCTCCATTTAGGTCTGGAGTTTTCTTTTACAGTTTTATGTTTTAAATATATAGGCCTACACTTAATGAAGAATAAGCAAGGATTGTGTAGTTCCCTTTGCTCTCAAACAGTCTCAGGTCTAAATGTCATCAATTTCACAGCATGTTGGAAACTTTAGTCTTAACTAAGTTCCATGTTGACATGACATCATCCCATCATTTCTGCTGATCTTTCAGCTAGCAATCTCCCATTAAAGGTGGTTAACTGGAATTAGGTCTAGAGAGTTCAGAGAGCTCATTGTCATGAAAGACAGACTGAGCAGTCCAGGCTCCGGTCCAGTTTGTCCAGCCTTCACATCTCTAGGTAGAGTCTTCATCCTCAGATTCGTGTTCTTTTCTCAAAGCAGTGGAACTCAGTCTCTTCTGTTCACCATAACTGCAAAGTATGTTTATTTTAACCTTTCTGTTCAGACTAAGCAACCAGACCAACCAGTCGTGTCCCTCTCCTCTGACCTCTCTCATCACCAAGATGTTTTCACCATAGAGCTGCTGTACCTGCAAAGTTTTTGGTTTTGGCCCCATTTCTGAGAAAACTCAGTGTATCGTGTGAAAACCCCAAGAGGTAAACAGTTTCAGAAATAGTGAAAACAGCCTTTCAAAGTCAATCAGACCAAAAATTTTAGCTCAGTGTGATTTTTGTTGTCAACATTAACTGAAGCTCATGAGCTGTATCTGTACGACCGGATGATTGAATGATTGCCAAAATAAGCAGGTATACACGTGTTCTTCATAAAGTCCTTTGTGTGTGAAATAAGGAGGAGAGGGCAACACTCAACAGATACAGATTCAGCTTCAGTCTCTTAGCCATGACGCTTGCTTTATTCATCTAAATCTATTTTCTCTGAATATTTATAACTGAATCTTGTATTATTTCCTAGCTCTACTCTTGCTGCCAAGGCATTGAGAGTATCATTAAGAGCATGCTTGATCATTCTGGCCTGAACAGCAGTAAATGCCACCTGACCTTTTCCAGACCAGAAAGAAGTGGTGTAAGGTGTGTGTGGGTCGCTGAACGTTTGTCTTTAGAGCTCTGGTGACAGTGTACTGTTCAAAAAAAAAAAAAAAAAAAGAAAGAAAAAAGACAGAGACAAACACTTGTGTGTTCACACCTCATAGCAGCCACACAATAACACAAAGGGTAAGTGCCGATAGAGAGTGTGGGAACAAGACAGGGTGTGGAAAAAGTGTGGCCACAGCGATGCTTTTAGCATTACTAGCCATCTACTGCCATCTAATGGACCTTTCTGACAGCAACATCTTTAAGATCAAAGCATTAGACACATAATAAAAAAAATAAAACATAAAAATAAGTTATGGTATAGTCTGCCTAAAACAGGAAGCAGGAAAAAAAAAAAAAAAAAAAAAAAAATCACATCTAGGACTTGATGACTACTAACACCACAAAACAGTGATACTAACAACCTTGTTGACTACAAATTCTGTTTTTTCTACTTGTACACAAGAAAAACCTAGCTATCAGTATATTCTTTAGCCATTATAGGGGATGAATTTGTGTGCAAAATTATTGATGACATCAAATTGCAGCAGTAAAGAAGCATTGTTTATTAATGTTCCACCATCGTAACTAAAGGTTTTATATACTGAAGAAAAAAGAGAATGAGCAAAAGGAGCAGATTTTGTTTGTCAGCTACAAGGACCAAAGTTGTTGTCTGCTGCTGCCTCAGGCATTATACACATGTTTGAGGAAATCTTCTCTGTGGACTGACTGCCTGTGTGTCAGTTAGATTTGGATGAAAATGAACTGGCTAATTCGCCAAATATTCGATAGATTACAAAAGAAAAAGAAATAGTTAGTGGCAGTTTTGGTTGAGTGTCATCTAGGACTTGCTTTCTTCTCAGTGGAAAGCAAAAACCAAAGTCAAACCAACAGATGTTGAAAGGCATTTAGCATCAGTATGTGCATTTGATAAATTCAGTAAATGTATTTATTTTTGTAAAGCAGCCTACGACACTTTGAATCCAAGACAAATTTCCCTTAGAGGACAATAAAGTATATTCTGTCTTTCTATCTTCTATCTGTAGACAGTGAATCTGATGGGTATGGGTATTTTCATGTAGGTGATAGTAGTTAAACACAAAACAACAACAAACAAACAAAAAAGCCCCAACTCACCGATAAGGTTTATCAGAGTTATGAATCCGCTGGTGGTTCCTCACGCCAACATACGTAGAGCTGGTGTAGTCGCACACGTCACACTTGTACATCTTCTGAACACCACATTCTATATCAGAGGACAAATTAAACATATTGACAAAAATCATGACAGAACACAGAAAGAAGAGAACTGTGACTTAAAGCTCCTGGCCTTACCTTCATCTGTTGCCCGTTCACCTTCCTCCACTGTGGCTACCATCTCTGTGACGGGTGTAAGGCCTTCTGTGTCACTGGTGAGGCTATGATGCTCTCTTTCATGACTTCTTAACTGACTCTGGGTAAAGCAAAAACAAAGGGACACACACAATAAGATTTCTACCCAAAGAAGAAATTATCACAAAAAATAAAATAAAAAAATATGCAGTCTGTAAGTTTAATAGGCCTCCCTAACTCACTAATGCAACCTCTGGAACAGATGTCACAACAGTGCATGAATCTGTTCACAATTACAAACTCTTTCATCCTGACGCACAAATCTACTGCACAATCTGATGAACTTGAGCTCTGTTGCAGATCAGCGTCTGAGTCCCATGACAGCACTGGAATCAATATTTCACTCGTCTGTCTCCATCATCAATCCGAGCCAAACTTTCCCTGCTGTGCCGCAGCAGGCTCCTCCAACTTTCATCTCTTACCGACAAGGTCCATCACTTCACAACTATAATTTACAGGGCTAATTTATGCCTCGCAAGGACACAATTCATCTTTTCAAACATCTGAAATTTCCTGAGGAAGAAAAACTGATGCAAAGGCTCTCGGGATCACAGAATATGAACCCCCATCCAATCTAAAGACTACTAACTACCTTTTAGGGCCTGAGAGAGAGTACCAAACAAGAACAAGGTAAAGACAGCAGAAGGGAAAACCTGGGAGACCTTCACCGGGAACATACAAGCATGGGTCAAAGACTGACTGAGAATTGGCACTTAGTGGTAACGTGGTATACATTGTTTTATTTCAAACTGAATGTGCTGAAGGTCACAGCCTGACTTACCAAAATACCTAAGGTCTGGACTGTATGTCATTTTAAAATGAAATTTCAATGCACGTTGCGAGGGAATAAATTACTTAATTTTCGAGAAATTCATTTTGACATTTGATTAAATGAAATTTTAAAAAACAAACAACAGATTAATTGTTTACTAACTCACTGAATTTAACATCTGATGTCATGTTAAGTGATTTGAAATGAAACATTTTTCATCCATCACATTAACAATTCAACTCACTGATTTGTACAAAATTATCATAATACAACAGAAACACACGCACAAAAAAAAAAAAAAGACACGACCAGCATGAATAATTTACAGTGGAGGATGGTATACAGTACCGGTCAAAATTTTGGACACACTTTCCCCATTCAAATGAATGAAGTGTGTCCAAACTTTTGACTGGTACTGTATACACATATTCTCTGTCTGAATACTGTGGTACAAGTGAGCCAAGGGAAACTAAGAGGTGCATGTCCACCAGTCCAATTCACAGAGAAATTTGTAGTTACTGGTTGTGTCCCCTATTCAGACAAAGTCTATCTCAGGTGATCTGATCACACGTGGACAGCCCCGTATGCAGGTCTACATGAGCACAAGTGCAGAAGTGTGCGCCAGCTGTGAACTGAACTACTTCAAACAGTCTATTGGGATCTGACAACTGAAGTCTGAGCTATGAGTGAGCCGGCCTGAACGTCAGCCCATTCCACCATAACAGGAAACTAGTGAATTTACTTCAGACTGATCTTCCTTCATGGTTTAAACTTCTTAGCATTATAATATGTAACTTAACCAGCCTAATCACTTGAAAATATTTAAAACAAAAGGACTGCAATGCTGCATTCCGACACTGACTCACCTTATAGTGGAAAGCATCTGGGCACTGCTTGCACTGATACATCCTGCTCTTACAATGGTGGATCATATGGCTCTCCAGGTCCTTACTGTCCAAGGCGATGTGCTCACAAATGGGACACTGGTACGGCTGCTTCTGCCTGTGCACCCGTAGGTGCTGCTTAATGTAGCCCTTATTACCACTGCTGTAGGGACACAGGCGGCATTGGTATGGCCTGTCACTGCCAGGGATGTAGTCCACCAAACGACCATCAGGAGAGGCAACCAAACCCTCCATTCCAGGGATAGCACACACATAGCTCCCAGTTCTGTTCCCTGTGACCACACTGGCCACAGCTCCGTTATGGAACTGGGCATTATCCTGAAGCTCTTTCAAGATGTCCTCGTCAGAGATGTTCTGGTCCGAACGCTCCCTAAGTCTCTCAATGACAGTGAGTAGTGACAGGCTGATGCCAGCTTTAATGGCAGGGCCCTCCTCGTCACCCTCCCTGAGGTCTAGGGGACCCAAATCTTCTTCTCTGCTCTCTCTATGAAGCTCCAAGTCTAACAGGGCAGCTGTTCCAATGTCTGAAGCTTTCTGTCCTGCTGTGTTCACTTCTACCAGTTTTGGGTTCTGACACAGCGTCTGGGCTGTTACGCTCTTGAGGCTAAGCTTAGTGCTGGAGGTGGTGAGTTCAGGGGTCCTCATGGGCATGGTTACCAGGGCCTCAGCAGCCAGTGAGTGCAGGCGGAGAGACTCAGAATGTGTCCTCTTGCGACCAGCAGGGGGAATGTTTTCATCACTTGGAGGGTTGCTTTTCGCAACAGAAGGCTTAATGTCAGCTCCTGTGGGCTGGCTGTCAGGAGCACTGGTCCTGCAGTCATAGGCAACCTCATCTCTAACAGCTCCCACATGATCCTGCTCTACCTCTGCGTCCAGTATCCTCTCGTCCCTGTCCACGTCTGGGCTAAGAAGTAAGGGGTTAGCCGCCATGACTGAATCCTCAGCTGAAGGAAGGCGTTCTACAATCACATTGATGTGGCCAGCAGTATTGGGGCTGCTGTTGATGATTTTCTGGGCTGACGACAGTAAGCTGTCTGTGACAGAGGCACTATCATTGTGACTTTCTATCTCTACCTCAGTCTCTGCCTCTGTTGTCACCTGCACCTCCACCACAGGCTCCTGGGAAGCCAGGTCTTTCATCGGGTACACACTTTCCTCCTCTTCCCCTGTGGCTTTTGGGCTTTCAATGACACTAGAAACCTGATCACTTAACACTTCCTGGTTATTGTCAACAGCCATTGGCACACAGAGTTGGAGCTTAAAGGCAGTGGGGAGCTTTTGAAGGCTTTTATCTTGGAGAACTGGGGAAAGAACAACTATTTCCTCGCTGGTTGTGGCAGTGTTTGCTGCAGCCTGGGCATCTCTCATCGTGGAAGCTCCATCTTCATCCTCAAAGATGGGGTAAGAGCAGTCAACCAGGCCAGCATGCTTCCAGGCGTGGGTCTTTAGCATTCTTTGCTGGCTGCACACGTAGCTGCAGATCAGGCACCGGTACAATCCATACTCCTCATGGCTGTACCATTTCTTCTGTTGTAGCACCTTGGAACTATCCACTGAGTTGTTGATGACCTCGGTTCCTATACTTCCACTGCTCCTGCTCCAATCTCCATCCTCCTTCTTTACTTTTCCGTAGGGGTCCAATGAGATGGAATTTCTTTTGAGGTTGCCTCCGTTATCAAAGTGCAGCCTGACATGTGCTTCCAGCTGCCTCTGATCTCTGGAGGTAAAACGACACTCGGAGCACATGAGGATGAGGTCACTGAGCTGCTCATTGTGTTGCTTTAGATGTTCTTTCAGTGAGGGCAGGGTTTGGGAAAGATAAGGACACAGGCTGCACTGATAGCAAGTCACTGTCCGCTTAAGGTTGCTGCTGTTAGGGTCGCCACTTTCCTCAGTTACTGTCGAGGCAATGTTGTTGTTACTGTCACCTGACACCGGAGAAACAGCACTATAACCTGTGCGCACTTCCTCAATAACCTCCTCCTCTTTAAAGTCCCTCTTCACTCTCTTATTGGGAGAACCTCCTCTGCTGCCCCTCGCACCTTCCTCACCTCCTCTTTGTGCTGAGGCAGCCTGCTGGAATGCTCTTTTCTGTCCTGCCATGTTGCAGCGGCGCTGGGGCCGCTTCTCCACAATTTTGCTGAGCTTCTCAATTACCTGTATGAGAGAATCAGGAGTTTGTTTCAGCTGAAAACTCTGGGAGTCCTCTGTCTTGATGTCCTGCTGGGTTTGGGTTTGAGAATGTGACTGCAGTACTGATGCACAAGAGGAGGAAGAGGAAGCAGTTGTGGAGCGTGGGATGTGCACAGCTACATTGCTGTTCTCCTCCATGACCTGGTGGGCAGCAGATAAAAAAGATGATTATATAATTTGGTGGTATATGGTGCACAAAATTTTAACAAATGCCTACCTGCAGACTAACAAGAATACAGCAGATATGAACTTTGCTTATCAATGTCAAGATGTCTGTGACAGAGCATTTTAATATCATGTAGCAGTTAATATCATACACACCAATTTGAATTCATGGGTAGCATAATCTTACAGAAAAGTGGGTTATCTGATAAAATCATCTATACCTGGAGCCATTAGTAAGATAATGGCTAAAGATTAATAGTAACTTTTATTCTTAGGGATAAAACAAACTCAAACCTGATCACCGTTTCAGAGTAGGATTCTCTAAACCAGTCATCACTTGTGCTTGTTTGTCTACAGTTACTCTGGCGTATACACGTCAATAAAGCGCTAAGGCCCTAAAATAATTTGCCCTTATACAAATAGAAGAGAGTGCAAATGATCATCACATTTTTCCCCAGACATCACAGCATCTTTTTCAATTTTTGGCAAGTTCAAAACTCAGTGTCATTTTGTTACTTAATCAATCAGCTGTGCTGCTCGATGAATAGCTTTAACAGTTTTGACTTGCAAATCACTTACTGATAATTTGAATAATATATTCCGTAAAATAGGCATTTTACAATATTGTTTACTGATGAATTCAATGCACTTCTGCATGAAAAGAAACTATCATGATCAACCAAAGTTGCCCTTCAGCATGAAATTCTGCAAATGTTTATGCGTGTTCCTGGAGAAAGAAAAAGGATTTCCCAGTTTCTGTGAGACTGCCTGTAGCTGTGTTAGACTACAAGTGAGGGGGAAAGTCAGTTTCTGAGAAAGGCGAAGCAGAAAACTTGCCCACTGTGACGAGTGGGAGTTTATCTCACTCGGGGTAAGCTTGTGTCACTTGTTACACACAGCACCATGTGCATCTGTTTACTAACTGGGCTGGAGGGAAATTAGTCACCGCTCATGAGGTTAAATTCATGTCATCTTTGCGCATCCAACACTTTCTTCTTCCTCACTTTCTGACCACAACACCGTCTTCCCCTTTCTCCCCCACTTCCGCTTTTGCGTGACCGCATCAAAACAGTCGGACGCACACAGATTTGACTCATGTGGATATTGAACAAACACGGAGGAATAGTGCAATCAACGATATATATATATATGCTTCTTATCGAGATTCCTCATCCTAGCAATAAAAAGCTTTTAAAATAAAAAGAGCGTGTGGCTTCATTTCATGTCGCCTCTCTCTGGACGCTTCAGCCTGTGCCGGACCAGCACCTGTTATGTCAGGCTCTAAAAATATGTCATTCGCTTCCACTCCTCTGGGGAATGAAACTTAACAGCCCTCCGCCCTGATTCACCCCGGCTCACACTGACACACCAACGGATACGGGCAGTCACATTTACCGGCATATGTTAGCTACCGCTGCCGGACTGCTTGGGTCACCAAAGACACCTTCACGTGCCAGAAAAAGAAAACTGACATTTGAGTCTTATGGGAGCAGGACACGCTCTGTTAGCTCGGCAGCTAGCATCCCGGCTTGGTGTGTGCTATTGAGACACACACACATAAATATACACACACACACTTGTAAAATGTACAAGGGCATTTTAATGATCTTTTCGGTTAATGGGTGACAGAGAAGAACGTGGCTGTAATGAAAGATAGACATACTCACTGACACGTAAAAGCTCGGTGCTCTTTGTCCTCACCACATGTAGCTACTTAGTTTTATTCCTGAACCATAAAAAGTGGCCTCTCTCTCTCTCCCTCGCTCTCCCACATTGCAAAATGGCGAGGATGGAATATCAGTCACGTGACACTGAGTTTGGGTCAGGTGACCAGCAAGCATCCGTACGTTGTACGGTGCTGCGTTCAAGCGCTGCGAGGAAAACGTGTTCTCAAAACACTTTGTAGGTGCGTTCAATGGTCGGAGTGAGGTTTTGTAAATTGGGCGACTAACATTCTCCCAGCGACGATAAAATCCGGAGCATGGGCAGAAGAGGTGGATTTTATACGGTGAATTACTGACACGATTTTAAATTCAAATGTAATTATTAGGTTCCTAATCACATCATGACAGGGCGGAGACGGAGGGGAGAAAGTGTTTAATGATGTGTGGGCTGTGCTGATGCATCCATCCATCCATCCATCCATCCATATATACATCCATGCTGCTCACTGACAATTATTTATGTGATGGGATGCCTCCTGTCTGATTCCCCCATTAATCAATAGTTAGATGTCTTTCCATGTACTTGTTGAATTATTCATACGTGTAATTGCAAAGAGTGTTGGACCCAGCACCTTTCAGAATACAGTGGGAGAGTTGGAAGTGCAATGAAACTACCCACTTGGTGATAACTAAGGCAGAGGAAGCTGCAGTATCGGCACTGAAGCAACGCTGTTTGCTATAGTGAGATGATAAGTGTGGGCTCTGACAGCTTAAATATACCATCTTATTAATGTGGTGGGTCAGTGTATGCATATGAGTATATGAGTATAAAAGAATTGAGGAGACCAAACTTTACTTTCATCTCTCCAAGCGATATCACCTTGTTTCCCAAAACTTAACCTCCCTGTTCTCTTTCCTCTCTCTTTCTCCTTGGCATCAATATTCCCCTCTCCCTCCCCTTCTGCTTTCACTCACTCATCTCCCCCAGCTAACATCTCCTCTACTTCCCACCCCTGGCCCATCCTCATATGTCCACTCTGAGACCCCCTGCTGTAAAACCAGCTGCTTGTTCTTCCTGTGAATATATATAAGGTGTAATATTACAAGCCTTCCTTTTGAAGTGATTCTGACATCTGTAGGTTTTAACTACATGTGGTTCCATTCATAGAAAAGGAAAATGTCCCTCGGTTATTCAGGTTTATAACATCAAGGTCTTCATATATACGACAGAGTATTTCAACTTCACCACGTGGACATGAGAAAACAGAATTATGTTTGACGTCAATTTTAAATAAGCACATTTAACATTTAAAGTTTTATTCCTAACAGTTGTTGGTAATAATGGACTTACAGCAATTAATGAACCCATAGACTGCGGTCCTTTCCTCAATAAGAGGTTTAAATTTCAATGGCTGTTTGTTCCCTTTTAAAGGCTGAACACCACCATCCAGTGGCAACTTCATGTTTGTACACCTCAACTGAGAAAAGTGCAACAATCAGAGTTTTGATAGCACCACTGTTTATTAGAAAGGGAAACGAACAAAACACCAATCAGGATAAAAACCACTGCAATGTAATTTGTGGTATGTTGAAACACACTGGAATACAAAATAGTGTGAAAATGTCAAAGACAGATATATGCGTCTCGTCTCATAATTGGCTATACTGTAATTTTCAGTGGATTTCAGGGCAGGGACCTGCTGGTAGCCTCTTATTGTCTTGTCATTCATGGGTGGGTTTGAATGATGTAGCTGCAATTTCAGTAACTACAGTACAACCTTAACTGCACTGCAGCTGCCACCTAAATACAAGAAAATGAAAGTGCAGCTCAAACATCAAAGATGGCTGACAAAAGGTCAGGTACCCCAAGCACCTTGGGGATATCTGTGCAGTCTCAGTACATTCCTGCAAGCAAAAATTATGGTGTTAACATGTGTCATGAAGAAAGAAAAAACAAAACAAAACACAAACCCAAACCCATGTTTATATACAGTGGGTACAGAAAATATTCAGACCCCCCTACATTTTTCACTCTGTTACTGTACATTGCAGCCATTTGCTAAAATCATTTAAATTGATTTTTTTCCTTCGTTAATGTACACAGAACCTCATTTCAACAGAAAAAAAACAGACAGGTTGGATGGCAAATGTTGGTGGGCGGCCATTTTCAGGTATCTCCAGAGTTGCTCAAGTGGGTTTAAGTCAGGGCTCTGGCTGGGCCATTCAAGAACAGTCAGAGTTGTTCTGAAGCCACTCCATTATTTTAACTGTGTGCTCAGGGTCATTGTCTTGTTAGAAGGTGAACCTTCGGCCCAGTCTGATGTCCTGAGCATTCTGGAAAGAGTTTTCGTCCAAGATTTCTCTGTACTTGGCCGCACTCATCTTTCCTTCATTTGCAACCAGTGGTCCTGTCCCTGCAGCTGAAAAACACACCACAGCATGATGCTGCCACCACCATGCTTCACTGTTGAGACTGTATTGGGCAGGTGATGAGCAGTGCCTGGTTTTCTCCACACATACCGCTGAGAATGAAGGCCAAAAAGTTCAATCTTGCTCTCATCAGACCAGAGAATCTTATTTCTCATAGTCTGGGAGTCCTTCATGTGTTTTTTGTCAAACTCTATGCGAGCTTTCATTTGTCTTGCACTGAGGAGAGGCTTCTGTCGGACCACTCTGCCATAAAGCCACGATTGGTGGAGGGCTGCAGTGATGGTTGACTTTCTAGAACTTTCTCCCATCTCCCCACTGCATCTCTGGAACTCAGCCACAGTGATCTTTGGGTTCTTCTTTACCTCTCTCATCAAGGCTCCTCTCCCCAAATTGCTCAGCTTGGCCGGACGGTCAGCTCTAGAGAGAGTTCTGGTTGTCCTAAACGTCTTCCATCAGAGGATTATGGAGGTCTCTGTGCTCTTAGGAAGTGCAGCAGAAAAGATTCTTTTGTAACCTTGGCCAGATCCGTGCCTTGCCACAATTCTGTCTCTGAGCTCTTCAGGCAGTTCCTTCAACCTCATGATTCTCATTTGCTCCAACATGCACTGTGAGCTGTAAGGTCTTATATAGACAGGTGTGTGCCTTTCCTATTCAAGTCCAATCAATTTAATTAAACGCAGCTGGACTCCAATGAAGGTGTAGAACCATCTCAAGGATGATCAGAATAAATAGACAGCACCTGAGATATATATACGAGTGTCATAGCAAATGGTCCAATACTTATGGCCACAAATATCACATATGTGATACTTCAGTACAGTATACAGAGAAAGACCAAATACAATTCAAGAATGCTAAAGAAAAAATGTTTGGAGACAACAGTGAAAATTAATTCTTATAATCAGTAAATCTACTGATCATTTGGATGATTAACTGATAAATCATGAATCAGAGAATAGCAATATAAAAGCAGCTGATTATAATTTTCCTTAGCCAAAGACAATATGCTCATATTTGCATATTTCCTTTAACCTACACTCCAAAAGATTGAGGTTAATATATGACAAAGAGAAGACAAAAAAGGAATCACCTCTGAGAAGCCATTTTCACTTGAAATTTGATTTAGATTATTAATTTATTACCAGAAAGTTTTGCTAATTGATAAAAAAAATTATTTTATTTTCTGTCCTATAATTAATTTAGCTAATATTTACAAAACAACAGTAAAGGCTAAAAGACAAAGAGAATGTGTCTCTTTTCTTGTTTTCAGACATAAACCAGAGGAGAATATGATATAATAGGTTAAACATAAATTTTTACATGACTAAAACAACATTTCATATTCAATTAACATTTGAATATTTATTACAAATTACTTAAAATTTTATAGTTAATGCAGATGCTTATGTTGTCCACAAGACTGGATATTTTATCTGAAATTAAAACAGAACTACTTAACTGGATTCAACTGAATCAAAACCATTAAGTAAATGAAGAATATGTATATGAAAAAATTAATAATCAATCGTTCTTCATTGACACATGTGGGTTAGGGTTGTGGGAAACATGTGAAACTTAATAAGTTTAAACTTTGTGATTACATCCATGTCATAATTTCTTTGCATTTCTACTTTTCAGTTTTAAAGCAGCATGACAATGAAGGAGATACACTGCTTAAACTTAGTCTGTGTCATTGGCTTTCCGTAGGTCTTGAGCAGGTTTATGACACAAATCATCCCATGTACCTGATGTACTGCGTGTAACTACAAGTTATTTACCTCCAGTTTGAATGACTATGTTGTCCATTCTACACTTGTACATTTTAAATAATTGCCTCTTTAATAGTATTTGAAGCAATAGTATAGGCAGAGGGTTAGAGAGGTAGTATTTTAGACATGTATGATAGTGTTATTTGTGGGAGATTTAGTACAGGTATGAGATATGGCAAACAGTAAAAAGCCCTTAAGAGATAAAGCTTGAATATAACAATGAAGTTTCTGAGGCGGTATGATTCTGTAGGTTCCAGAAATACAAATGAAGAAGTCATATGACAAACATTCATTTAAAATAATGTAAATAACTCCCAGCTGACACTGGGAAAGAGCAGGCTGCATCCTGGACAGATCACAGGGCCGACGCACACATACATACAGACAAACAACCATTCATGCTCACACATCTACAGGCCACCAAATAACCTGCATGTGTTTGGGGGAGCACTGCATGGAAGGAACGCCACAAAAAAACAGTTTCAACCTAAAACTTGTCAACTCCCCTCTCCCTGTGAGGTGGAAATGCTAACCACTACCTCACCATGTCACCTGCGCGACATTAAAAATAAAATATATGGACAGCAACGCAGTTCTAATTTTTCTATGTTTGCATACATGTTTGATGAACAGACTTAAAAATTTAACTGAGGATGATGTATAATAATTTTTACAATTCAGACACTCATAATTGGAACAGTACAGTTAGAAAATGGTGCACACACACAAACACACACACACAAACATGTGCACACACACAATTACACACCATCTAATTCAGGCTCAATTGGTGTAAAACAAGCTTGTGCCAAAAATGACATATTTCATTGTTGTCTATCTCCATTCATATGTGATTTTTACGAACTGTTATTCCTTCCACCTCCTATTACCCCTGTTGCCTCTCCGTCAAAGGCACACTGAGACTGTTCTCTAATCTGAAGTGACAGCCTATATACTTTCACTCACACATTACAGTATAGCCTTGGGCCACTCAGCCTGCTCCTTTCAAAATGTTGAAACGAGGTTATTTCTATTGAAGTATTAAAGTAATACTTCAGTTTAAGCTATTATTTCTGGGTGTGTTATTTTTTCCAACTGCAGAGCTGAGTGGGGATGATTCGAATGTGAATGAGGGAATGAAAGGAAATGCACAGCGCGGAAATGTGGAATGTAAAGAATGGTCACTGATGAGAAGAATTTTAAATAAACCTTCTGTTTATTTCATTTGAAAAAGATCACTTATTTTTCTGGAGCTTTCAACTGTATCTCAGAGTTTTTATCGGTCCTTTGAGGTGAGAGTCTGCTTTTTTAAAGAATTTTTAGGTCACATAATGTCAAGTTAGACAATACTATGTGCTGAAGGTGACAATGAGATCTGGAGAAACACAAAACACTGTTAATAAGTTTTAATAAAAAGATTAAAGCACCTTCCTGAAATTAACTAAAATGATTAAGTTTCAAAAATCCAAAGTCCTACATGTCCCATGATGCAATTTGATAACATTTTCATTAGAGCTTAGTTGTCAATCCATGCCCCGATGCTTGTAACAGAGATGCTCTGTGTATTATGTGTAGTTTCCAAGCCCAGGCTGAGGTCACCCTCGATGACATCATCAGATTTACAACGCTGTACCACTGCCAGACAAAACAGACTATTGACACATGACCTCATGTTGACGGAGTCCCTCTTTAATTACTCTGGTGAAAGTATGAACACAATTCTCATTATTTTGTTCCTTGTGTTGCATGCTGTCAGATAAACACTGTCACTGTGGTTCCGTTGGATCCAAGTGACAGCGTCCTGCCTGCACAGCCTTCAAATGTCACTGCATTTATTCACAGTGCTGCTCAATTCTGACTGACGCATAATATGTGATACTGCGTTTTGCAACTTTGCGTGACAGACACAACAGCAGTATGACATTATAGTGGAGAGTAAGGAGTTCATGGGGAATATTTCGGGGGCTTCAAATTTGAAATTCTGTCATGATTTCTAGTCCTTCCCCACTTTTTTTTTTTGGATGTGCTGCTCACAACTTGTCTTGTCTGGTGGCACAAATGTCCTCCCTTGCTATAAGCATCGTTATCTGTTCATCTTCATGAGTTTCATTGCCCTCACTTCCTGAAGCACTCCCAGAGGTTACCACAGGGTGGCAGTAGTGACCTTCTGGTCAGTGGGAGATGTGCATTAACGAGAGATTGAGGTACACAAATACAAGACACGGGGAAGGAATTTTGAATCGTAATAAATTGTTATTGACTCTTTTTAGACTATTACTCATAAAAGTAAAATTTACAATTTTTGTGTCACGGTTATCAGTCATCTAATTATAATATTAACCTTTCTTCAAATCCTTTATTTCCCAAACACAGGCCAACCAGTTAAACATGTTTGAATGTATTATAAAGACACAGAATTACAGAGGAGTTTATAAGTTACAGAGGGAGGGTAGAATTCTTGATTTTTATTGTTCACTTCAAATCTAAATTTTGCTGTGCAGAGATAGTGCTAGCGATAGAGACAAAATAGGTACGTAAATTAAGCGGGAAAAGGAAAGAAAGAACGAGTAAGAAAAGAGGAAATGTTACAAAGAAAGGATGAGAGAGGTGATAAGGAAAATTTGCAGAGTGGATCGAGGAAGTAGCCGTCGGGGGTGGAGGGAGGTGGGGTGAGAAAGGGAGGGGAGGTTGAAGAGAGAGGTCAGGCTTTCAATTTGGTTCTTCTCTTATATTATGCGATGATGGACTGAAGTCTCAGAGAAGGTGGAGAAAGAGGAGGAAAGAGAGGTGGAGGTGGTGGAAGGGTGGGTGCGGGGGGGGGGGGGGGGGGGGGGGGTATATTGTTTTTGTGGCAAATTGATGTGATCCATCTGAACCATGTGACCCCTGCAGCACACTCCCTGAGTGACCAGAGCCACGCCACACCCAAGGGCAGCTGGAATTGCACCCCCTCCCCACCAGACTTTTTTCTTTGTATTTTTATTTATGATTTTTTTTAAGCAATAAGAGACAATGTATGTCCTCCATTTTGCCACGGGAGTGAGCAAACAAAACGACAGCCTGTAGTTATATGTATCGTAGTTCCTCTTCTCCTAAAATATATTCTTCCACACACACGCGCACACACACACACACACACACACACACACACACACACACACACCCTCAGAGAGGTGGGCATGCGGCTCACCTCCCAAGTCATTTTCTTTGGAGTTGCTGTTTTATTGTGCTCGCTGATCCGATTTCCCTTCCTCTCCGATGTGATTTCTCTTTCTGTTACCCCGGTCAATCTTGCAGCTACGGTTCACCTGGAAAAAAAAATTGTGCGACCACAACACCGACACACCAGCACTACAAACAACAATAACAACACAGCATAATAACACTTTCATTTGAGGAATGGGAAATAATGTGTCTTCATGATCTATCTAGGCCACATCAAATACATGAATCATGTTATTATGGAGGAATTGGAGGGACCCTGGTCTGCGTGCACAGGGCTTCAGTGGAGGTGCATGCTGGGAAAATTGCCAGTGTGTCAAGGCGTTTCGGACTGTGAATGGTGGTGTTAGTATGTGAGCTCAGATATGTTTTTTGGTGCTTTGAGTTCTCTATTTGTTATTTTAGGCACTGAACATACACCAGGATAAGCTGAACAGAATTAGAGCCTGAGACATTTTATTCTTCAATGTATTTATAGTTCAGTGTCCAAAAACTATTCAGACCATCAGTGGGCCACGTTGTTGGACTGGATGTTAAGTGATTTTCATAAAGACAATAGTCCATCTGTCCATCTCTTTTACGAAATCAACTGGTCTTTTCTTCTCTTCTTATGATGTTTTATTTGGACTAGAATAGGTACACTATATTATAAATATGATTTTTTAAATAATAATAATATATTACTATATTATGAGCACAGTAGAGGTACAGTACCTATTATACATAGCATTTCAACCAGTCAGAAATAACATGAGCCTGTAAAAACTTTAATGATAAAAGATTGATTGTCTTATTGTTAAAACAAACATATTCATATGGGATTGGCTCTCAGCCTGTTAGGATGGAAAAGCGTTTTTAGATCTAATCATAAGCCTCCTGAATAAAGCACAGTGGTTAGAATCAGCATTGACGTGCAGTACATGTACACAGCCCTCTGATGATCTGTAATGACCTTGGCTGATAATGGATCATCCTCTTAGGTGTGACTGTTTGACACCCAGGGGTGCTTTGAAATCCACTGGCATTCTGCTATGGTGACAGCTAGTTATGATTCATTATTTTCATCTTGGCTTGACATTTGAGATCGTTTTTAACCATTTCGGTTAAAATAATATGTTTTCGTACTTGTATCATTCCTGCATATAGAAGAATTAAAAAAGACATACTGGGGTGCTCTGCGGGTTGAGTGGCTACCATATGGGTGAACTGAGTCCCGAGCAGGAAATGGACGGCTTGACTCCCGACTGGATGGACCATTTACTGAACATAAATCTTACTCTCTTGCCATTTCTTGTATCTATCAAATAAAATGGCCTAAATGATAAAATAATATATAGTGGAGGAGTGTGGATGTAAAAAAAAATCAGAACAAGATCATTAAAGGCTACATAATTAAAATGAGTAAAAACTAAATATATGAGCTAATTTTACTGTTTAATGTATTTGGTTGATTTTGCAAAAGCCCATGAAAGCGTAGAAACTGAAATTATAAGTGGAAAAAGTGAATAAAAGGGGTGAAAAAAAAAGAGACTTTATCTTACCAGTAACTTAACTGTGCAGTAACTCAATTCAAAGTTGCCCTTCAACTCCTCCATCCTTGGCTCTTCTCCAACAAAACAAATGCAATATTATCATGAGATGTTGTCCACTATCAGTAAGGAAGAACAGAGCCAAAGAAACCCTCATTCCCCTCTCAGAGAAATCGAAGCGAGAGACATCTATTTATTGCCTTTCCTCTCTTGTTCCCAATTTAAATTTCAAGGTTTCAAACCAAAAAAGTAAGTCAGAGGCAGGAGCAACATTAGTGACATTATAGGGCCCGTTTTCCGTCAGCCAGGGAAATTAATTACTTATTGATCAAGAGAGCGGGTGAATAAAATGAAGTGAATTAATAATTAAGTGAACAGATAGCGGTGAGTTGGCCATAGGTGGGCTACTTGTTCATATTTTAAAACATCATGGTTGGCAGATTCCATTTGTTTTCAATTTCATTACTACCTAAAAAAGGGACCTAGGCACAGTGGTACTTAAGAATTGATTTTATAAAATATGAAAAAAAAAAAAAGATTCTAAAAGTTGGAAATTTTAAGGCAGCGACAACAAGACCCCCTCCATGATAATGTGTTAAGTGTAGTGGGTTGGACTGTTAGATTCCTGCACTATATTAACAAATATATTCAAAGTAACAATGTGAAAAATAATTCCCTCCTTTAAATGATTTGTTGTTGTGAATTATACAACTAGTTAAACGACAATAATTTTATCCTTTCCACTATTAAATGGCCCTGCTGCTGGAAAGTTGGGCACTGATTGGGACATCCTTTAAAACTTGCTAAGTACATATCATTAGGCCTTAGCACAGGATGCTCCGGCTAATAAACAATTATTTATAACAAATTATTGCCCAATGTATCAAATTAACAACATGCAGCATGTGAGATTTACACACCATGCTCACCACATTTAGTACATTTACTTAAAGTATTCAGCGACGCACATTTGGTGTAAAACACATCTTTTTATAGATGGTACTTTATGGTGGAATATGTGAGATTAACAGTGTGAAGTGTGTTTTTGTTTGGTTGATTTATGGGCACCATAAAATCATTTTTATTCGGCCGGTGCAAATAATTAAATGGTGGAGTTTTAAGTGCAATATTCACCTAATGTAAAAAAAGAACAGGCGGAAATATTACCTCGTAAAATCGGAGTTATCTCTGAAGTCAAGGAGTCAAAATATTTACATCGATAAATCTGTCCTTTACACCTCACAGCTAACAGGGGTGGACGGCCCGACCAGTTGGCTTTTGTTGCAGCGTGGCTGAGATAAATGTTGGTGAGAAACGCTGCTGTTGTTTTTCACTGCGTCTAATTGCCTTTTTACCCTCCAGTGTGCAGAGTCTAGGACAAAGACAAGCAAAAGTTCCCAAACTACACAAACACACCGAGAAATACACATACAGAATGATACCTATGTGCAGAGTTGCACAAATATACCCCCCGGTTTACGTTGAAGTAGATAACAACGCAAGCAACACAACGCCTGTGGCCACAAACGTGCACATGCACAATCATCCCCACATAAGAACATGCATGCTAATAAACCATGCATGTGAATAGATGTACTGGCATACACTGCTGCAAACATTGACCCAACTGGGTCAAAAGCAACACAATTGCACAGAGTCGGACTGATTCCTTAAGATATTCATAGTAATCTTAAAATTCCTGCTTGTTGGGTAATAAGACACTTTATCATCACATCCAGTGACAAGGTACATTAGTCTTGACCTGCCACAGGGGGGAAAAAACGAATGCAATTTGATCACCATAACAACCAGCTTATTGATAATAACAATGTGTGGCTGTGTCATGTATACACCACTTCCACTGTTTCTGGAAATAGAGGGTGAGGTGAAGAGACACAAGGGCAGGAGACCCCCCAAAAAAGGAAGCCTGTAATTGTGAGTGCATGCATAGATGTGCCAAACATCCCTGTCTGTGCGTGCGTGCGTGCGTGTTTGTCTGTTGCTCTCCCGGTTTTCGTTTTCAGGCTCCTCTCTCTCCAGAGGGAGATTCTCAGTGGAAGATAAATATCTGCTTTGCAGAAATCCAATAGACAGTCAGATGTATTCAACGGCAGCCAAGCTAGACAAACTTTTTGTTGTAACTTTAGAAGTTAACTGAATCCAGAGAAAGTATTTGAGGAGTCATCAGTGACCTGACACTGAAATTATCTATGTGTCCCTGGCGGACTAATGGCTCCATTGCCCCACACTCAGCTTGGTAAATAAAGCTGTCCTGCAGCATGTTAAGTGAAAAACTGAGCAGGGAAGTGTGATATAAAACGTAATAGTCGGTCTTCCAACCTTTGGCTGCACTGCCTACATCTGGGCACTGGGAAATTCTTTGATAACAAATATACAATTTATGTTTGCTGTCAAAGTCCCATTCATATATCATTTCTGAGACAAAAAAATTTCATCAAACATTCTTTACAAAAAATGCATGAGCCGGTACAAGAGAATGTACTATATGGGCATATTGGCAGGAGGCTGCCGGCTCCACTCATGACTGGACAGACATTCACTGCATGTGAGTTTCCCCTCTCTTTCCCCACTTCCTGTCATTATAAAAAAAAGGCATAAAATAGCCCAAAAATGTATTTAAAAAGGCATCTTTTCATCTGTGATTCTATTTACATGTTTTCGAATGTATTTGTGTACGTCTCTCTCACCTAAATGCACTGTGTTCTCCATATATTTGTCACATCTCTTGCTTTGAGAAAGATCTATGTGACCAAAGGCAAGGGAGATAAGGCTGTAGAGAAAAGTGTGTGGATGCTAAGACATCATCATTTCATCAAGATGATGATGATTTGAGGCTAAGTAATTAAAATAAGTAAAAATGAACGATGTTTTATGAAAGTATGAGTAGCAATAGAATTGAAGCAATAAAACTAAAATATGAGTTAATTAAAATTCTTTTAGAGATATTTATTCAACTTTTGTTTCGTTGATTAATTGATCTTTCTTTATCTTATTATTTATTATTTCCCAGAAGAACATGTCATCAAATTTTTCTTTGAAAAATGTTCAATCCCTTTTTGGTAGAAATATAAACAATCAATCATCTTCAGCTGTAACAATCAATACAAACCATGCAGTAACCAGACAACCAATAACATCCTTGCTCAAGAACTGATATGCTTTTCAGCAGGTAAAAAAAATAAATAAATTAAATAATAATAATAATAATAAAATATATATATAGGTGGTAGCTGAGATCTAAAAAGCAGCTCCATTGCCAGAAAGGAACATATTGTTTTCCATAACCTAACAGATTTTTTGTAACACTCTTGCGTCCAGATTATTATTAGAGTTCAAGAAAGAAAGTGTGTGTGTGACAATGATAGTCAAAGTTGGCATTGAATGCAAATTATGTGTTGTGAGATCGTACAATATGGACGTCATTCCTCAATAAAACCCTGACATAGGTCACGAGAGATGATTGCCTCAGACTCCTAAAGTCGTGTCAGGCAGAGATTTCCATCAAGTGGACCAGCCCGTGCTCATATGTACTTTATCGAGCCCACCAGTGAACAGTATGAACAGAGTCGCTGGCGTCCAGGAAAAGACTGGAAGGCTTTTCTGAAATTGGACTGGCCTGGTTGTAGGAAAGACTGCACAAGGGACCGTGGGCCTGGTTACTGATTCCACACATCCTTGAACTCTCTAAATCAAGTACAAGAAGAACAGGAAGAAAATAACCAGGAAATGATCTCAAAGAGACCAATCAGGATGGAAAACACGGTAACAACCACAGACTGTGTATGATAGCTGATGTGGGTTACAGGGCTGTAAAGGGAAGACGGTGATGAAGAGCCTTAAACCTGCATTCTATCTAATGACCATTGGGAGGCTACTCCACTGGTTGTCAAAGGAACTAGGTTGGGATTTAAATCTATGGGAAAATAGTCGAAAATAGTCGTTCACTTGATTAGCTCAGTAAACATTTTCCAAATAAGATGATGGTCTCAGTCTCTAGTTTCAATTCTTCTTTAATATAACATGATGTTATTTTTTTTAAATTATGGTCCCATTTAGGGGATAATTGACCATGAAGCAGGGGATAGATTAGGCGGTGTGGTTATATTGTGATTGACAAACTGTTTCACCCAATCAGGATAGACTACAGAGCAGGACAGAGCAGAAAATCTGCACACACAGTGGGAAACAGGAGAGGGAAATCCTCCAGCTGGTAAAGAAGCAACAGCTCAGGCTTTAAGAACCAGTGGAACCACATGAAAGTAAAAGGGAGGACAAGCTGCTTGGAAAGAGCATTTAAACTACGTCAGAGACCTGAAGAAGCTCAGGACGCTGTAGGAACTGAAGGAAAACTTCCAATATCTTATCGGCCCAAAGGGAAAGCTCTCTTGGGTCAAAGGGCAGCATACCTTGCCAGTGCAAGTGGAATAGGCGGTACAGGGAGTAAGGGCTGCACCAGCATACAGACCAAATGGTTCACCCTATAGGGCATTTAAGAACTGCCCCAGGCTCCTGAAGTTGACTCTATCCACTCAGTTAGCGAGGAGCAGAGGTAATACCTTAACCCTGAAGAAGATGGAGCCACGGAGAGTGGAAAGGAAGATATTCAGACATAGACACCTGGCAGGTGTCCTAAGGTTTCCTGTCTATGTTGAGAACACATGGTGGAACAGACAGAACACAAACGCTTTTTAGCTCTAATGAAAATACCAAGATGATCGATCTGGGTTGAAAGGAGTGAAATATCAGCTTGGTTTGCTCCAAGCTGATGATGCTGGAGCCATGACAATGGCCCTGCTGGAGATGCATCAAGCAGCAGCATTAAACCTATTGTTTTGGTTTTACCTCGCATAACGTAATACAAACATAAATTAAAGTCATACAGTGAAAAATTTAGAAGTATTGGGGTAGTGTAATGTACATTTTACTACTTCCTTGCTCCTCTCAGTTTCTGGAATGTTATGAATAATTGATATTTTGTTGGTTGACGGAAGTATGATGTTCCCTTGAGAGACAAACTGTTCATCAAAGACCACAGTGGAAATGAATTTCTTTCATGTCATCATGGTCAGAAGTTTGGTTTGGGAAATCTTAACCTCTTCACCAACCTTTAGACATCTACTCAGCTGCTCACCAATTGGAGTTTTCAGAGAGATAAAGCAGAGATAGCTCCAGAACTTACCAGTTTGAGCCAGCCCCAAACTTTTCTGCTGAAGGGCTGTATGAAACAGACTGTGTTGAAAAGAAAAATTCCCTCCTCTATGCTCTTTTTTTAGCAAAGATGATTGACAAAATTTTCAAAGGTGCAAATCCAACTTTTATTTGTGATTATAGTTGATATATTGAACTTAGCGGTTTAACATCTAGTATTTACAATAAAGTGTACGTATGGATTATACTGAGCTACGTTTTAATTTCAGTTTACGACAACACAGTTCCCTTCCCCCTGTGCCATTTCCTTTCTCCCTGGACCGTGCTGTTGAAATAATAAAGGCATAAAATGACCAAAAAAGAGAGGCATTAATAACACTGATATATGAAATTAGAAACATTCAATCATAAAATCACAAATGAAGAGCCAACCAAAGAGCGCGGCTGATGTTAGTGTCCATATCACCATGCCTATTTTCTCTTCATTTAATGGGTGACAAACAGGAAACCAAGAATCTTGCTCTACTTTGAGTTTTATTGACAGACAAGAAAAATGATCACTCTTACAGTAGATGGACGGGTATGAGGAAAGAATGAAATAAATTGATGTGGTTTATATTATTTATAACATACAGGTATACTACATTACACCGAGTGACCCAACAATAGGAGGTTCCTCGCAATATGAGAATTTCAGTGTGAGTATGTGAGCATGTCCATGCTCACACACAGACACATGCACTAATGTACGTGCATCTGTTTGCACACACACCAGCCGCAGTGCCTGAGCTATGGCCTAATAGGATAATGAATTCAGTGTGTAGAGGCAGCGTAAAGACCAGTGTTGTGTGTTTGTGTGTGTGTGTGTGAGTGCAGGGCAGCAGTGGGGGTTAATACAACATGATAAATATTTGATTTCTGCTGGGGCCAGTCCCGTCCTACAGAATGGGAAATGGCTGTAATGCGATTCAGAACAGATTGTCCTCGGGGAGGGCCTTTGTGTGTTTTGCTTGATTTGTGTGTGTGAGTGTGTGTTTGTGAGCATAAAGGCCCTGTGACTCCATGTGTATGGCCAGGGGAAATAAAGGAACAAATCGGCTTACAAATCACCACATGGCACCACGGCACCACGGCACCACAGCAAGCAATGGCCCCTGTCTGACTATCACCACCAGCAATGACCCTGAACACAACGATCAAGTTGATATGGGCTCTGACGTGACATTATGTACAGGTTCAGGGGGACAGATCTATGTTCTTTGAGCTGGGACCCACTAGTTGCACTAAATGATTTGTGTTCATGTGAAGAAAAGATTAGATGGAATCATACAACTGATGGGACTTGTAAAATCTGAATATAACCCACTATAACATCATTCAGAAGTACTATCCAAAAGTGACCATATCAACGTGTGTTTTGTTATAAATAAGAAAGAGGCTTTCTTTACTCAACATCTTGTTATGTATATAAACATTTTTAGCCATTTATAATGTATTACTGTAACGCCTTTGATAGGCCCATGGGTCAGGGGGTCGACCCCAAACCCAAGGCCACATCAGGAGTTTTCAATGGAAAAGTAATTGTCTTGTTTGGAAAATTGAAACATCCCATTAGATTTCATATTTCTCTTTTTGGATCAATATGAGCATTTTAGGCAGCATGGCATCATATTGGTTAATTGGATAGTGGGTTTCCTCCAGATACTCCGGGTTCCTCCCAACCTCCAAAGACATGCATGTTTGGGTTAACTGGTGACTCTAAATTGTCCGTAGGTCTGAGTGTGAGGGTGAGTGGTTGTTTGTCTCTGTCTGTCTCTGTGTGTTGGCCCTGTGATAGACTGGTGACCTGTCCAGGGTGTACCCGCCTTCACCCAATGTGAGTTGGGATGGGCTCCAGCACCCCCTGTGACCCGGAAACGGAAAAGCGATAGAAGATGGATGGATTCATGTTATGTTTCTCTTTCAAACCTTCGCCATTTCTCTTTCTGGCCACCAAGCACAGAAAATTCTAAACACAACTGTGATGTGTTATCACTTAATGAAGCTGGTAGCTCTGGATTGGTCTCCATCAAACTGTGGTTCCGCTCAGGGCTTCACCAGAAGATGCTTTATCAGTAAAACAGCTGCAGGACGTTGCCAAAATGACACTGATGAGAGTCACTCAAACTAAGTTTAATATATATAGTATTTACTAAGTGTGTGAAACAAGCAACAGCGAAATGCCGATTGTTTCCACATACAGGTGGTCCAATGTGTTGGTCATTGGCACCTTTAAAAAAAGGTTAAACTTAAACTCCAAGAAGGAGTTTCCATCCAAAGTTGGAAATCCCACCAGATCGATTCATGTGGAAGTGCAGCATTTCCAAAACTCACCGAATGCTCACTAAACTTCCTGAATATTTTCATGTCAGCCAGAAAGGCAGGTCAGCACATGATTTGTGAGCACGGTGCACAGAGGTTCTACTGGTTCTTTGAAAACTGGTTCTTGTGGATTTGTCAGGTTATCAGGCGCAGACCTGTACTGAACAGCGGTCCAGTACAGGATACACACAAACAGGATAACCAGTATAACAGCCCTTGATAATTACACACTTCATGCTTTATTCACTTAATAATGTCATTGCACTTCTCTGCTTTTTACATACACCATGGTTGTGTGGCTGGCAATATTTTACTGTAACAAAAAATTAAGACCGATAGGCAAAGGGATTTGGAAATCAGTTCATTGGAGTTGATCCATGAAATGAAAGCAGTGCAGGGAAGAGTGAGATGTGTACTGTGGATGTGTTGTATTTGCAAGACTAAAAGCTTTGCTGCAATCAGTGGATGCCAGCAGGTGGTGGGGTGAGACCAAGTGAGCACACAGGCTGGCTTTTCTAGTCCAGAAGGCTCAATGTGAACAGCATCACCCGACAAACACTCCAAAGTCAACAAATAGCCTGCTTAGGTTGTCCAGACAACCTCCACAGCAGTGAGAGGGCTTCATTTGTGTGGAGTTTTTTTCCTTTGATTGAGATGAATGTAAAAAGCTGGAGAAATTAAAAAATAGCATTTTTTTGCTCTTTATAAATTTGAATAACTGAACTTGATTAGTATTTCAGTGTATCTTATTATCTGCAGTTGCAGTTTCAAAATGCTCAGCTGGCCAACAAAGGCCTATTGCTGCATTCAGGTCACTGATCGTTGTCTGGAAAGGCAGAAACAGATGTTTACTCTGAAAAGACCCCTGGACACACACCCCTAACTAACACACTTACACAGAGGTAGACACACACACATTCGCTTTGGGGAAACGGAAGAAAAAGAAGAGGGAGAAAAAAAAGCTTACTCTGTACTGCAGGGAGCGACTGGTCTGTCTGATATATTTATGAACAAGTGTGCCACACAATCAAAAAACATTTTGTCCTCAAGTGGGGAAAATATGGTTTGGGTGTTATTGGGTGGCACTGGAGTGAGGGTAATGATTGATTATGGGCAAACAGAACTCTTGTTGCTAATTTAATCATTGCTGAAAAATGACAAGAACAGTTCTGTGACAAACACACGCGCACACACACACACACACACACACATACACACACTCAAAGCCAGGCTCACTCCCACTCCCTTGTCTTTTCTTTTCCTGTTGAGCAATTGTCAGAGCAAATTAATGCAATTAATGTGGCCTTGGGCAGAAAGTGAGGGGTTTTGAGTTTGTCACACTGCAATTCTGTTATCTAGAGATGAGAAAAAAAAACAACAAAAAAAAAACAAACAAAAAAAAAACCAGACGTGCACACACACATACAATCTTGTTTCTTCAGCTTGGACTGTTTTTTTCCATCTTCCAGAGGAGCTATCCCTCTTGTATGTGTGTGTGTGTGTGTGTGTGTGTGTGTGTGCTCGCTGTCATCGCGTCCCTTCTCATTTGGGATGAGACAGAGACGTTGGCGTCAGCCCCAATGAAATCACTGTTTATGTGTCCTAATGAGTCAGGCACGCTGACGCACATGCTGGCCACTTGGATTCATGTCTAGACGCACGACATGAGCTGGAGCAAGATACACATGCACATACATATACACACAGTCAGCGTTGCAACAAGCTGGATGACAGCACAATAATAGGAGGTGTGATCTGTTCAAACTTCATTCGTTTAATATGAAATGTGGATAATCTTCATTCAATTCGGTTAACTTTTTCAGCATTTTGGAGTAAATAAGTGAATACTGAATGCATAAAATTTTCCTTCCCTGTTTTTTATCAGCTTAGTCTGCACTGCTGTGTATCCAATGGCAACCCGAACCTTGACCTTGAATGTTATTGCAGTGCAACACTTGTAGGAAATTTCTGTGCCTCTGTTCTCATAATTGTCCTTGTAAATGCCAATATTTGACATTTACCAGGTGACATACAGTCAATATTTCCCGCTTCATAGGTTATATCATATGTGATATATGACATGCACACAGCTTAAACTGAGGATGCTAAGAGCTTGAGCTCTGAGGTGGCGAAGAGTTTATCACACCAGGCTATGAGTCTCCTCCTCACTCGCTCTCACTGATGTTGGCACTGACCCCAGACATGCAGAGTTGACCCTATTAGCGTAGTTTATGACATGTTTAAGACTAGTAAACATAGTAGTAAACACTCCATTAGGCCGCAGGAAAAAAAAAGAAGAAGAGGAAAACACCTCAGCACCTCTGCAACCACCACATACTGGCTTTTCAACCAGAGCTATGTGTGTGTGTGTGTGTAACTATGTATTTCTGTATGTTGAGCTTCAAAATGACTAGACTATTTCTTCCAGCCAGTCAGGCCCATCCAGGTTAGACCAATTTGTCTGTATTTGTGATTTAGTATAAGCAATAACTGCTTCGGATGGAGCATGTGGCTGCTTTTTAGCTGGTCATAGTGCAGAATGTGAAATATGTATTTGATATTTCAAGATGCTGCAAAAGCCGGGGATGAAGCCATAGGTGGGCAGGTCAGGAGCGTGGGCTTTTATGTCACAGGCCAGATGACATTGTGTGAATGGATGGTCCAATAAGACTGGATGATTATTGTTGTGAGTTTAAAGTGGAAGAAATATTTTATATATATATTCAGGCTGGGTTAAGGCCGTTCATCAGATATCACTGACCATTTCATACTGTTTTTCGCAGTTCTCAGTGTGTGAATTAGCTAAAAGTTTGAAGCGTTTCTTCCAGGTGATTTTAAGGACAGACATGAAATTTGACATGAGGAATACTTTGGATCAACATGAAACATGGCGCAGACATGCACAGTACTCAGAGGATGAATAGTAATGAGCTTGGTGATCACTTGATTTTTCATTTAGAGCCCCCAGCAAGTCAAAGTTTTCAATCACCCCACAGAAACATTCCAACATCTACGAGCTGGATGTTCACCAAATTTGCATCACATCTCCCATCAGGATCGTTGTAATAACTATGTGATTCCTTAACTTGGTGCCAACATCATGTCAACATTTCTGTAAGTGAAATCTTTCAGTTTATGACATGAAAAGTTAATGACAATCATCCTCTGCTGTGGTTTGTGTTTAGTTCATAATTCATGCTTAGCAAGGATGTGTAACACGGCTGTGCTGAAGCATACTGAGAAATTGGGAACCTGCTAACAGGCAAGAAAGAACAGATAGAATAAAACTTGACATGACATGGATGCTAATTCTTGTATTTATACCAGCCCTGGACAAAATATTATTCTCTTTCTATAATTTATAATTCATGGTGTTTAATATTTCGTCGTTAATTGTTTCCAGAATTATATTATGTTTCTCCACAAAAACATGCAGTGAATTTGCTTGTAAAAAAGACTTTCCCTTCAGGATGGATATGACACCCTCAGCCTCCACCAATAAGACGAGGGGGAGTAGGCAGCCTGGAAGGCCAATCCCAGGGCAAAAAATATACATGACACACTTGTTACTGCACCAAAATTTGTGTAAATGTAATGAGTGCAGGCAAAAGAACAATGTTCACATTCAATATTTGTTCTGTAAGTCATATTAACACTAATGCTTTCAGCTTGGTAAACTTTAAAACTATAAAGCTTCAGTTTAATTAGATAATGAGCTTTGCGCTTGGGCCTTACACCCCCTTTTCTGGCAGTCAGTGATCTTTGGATAAAAGCTTATCCTTTGGTCACCAATCTATATAATTTCTGTCAAGATGGCAGAAAAGGTTCAGTTCATTCAAGCTGCATTTCACAATAAGATACGAGATCAGTTTGCCCTGTTGTGGAGCGTAAAATCTGTTTTTTAGAGACTAAACCCTGCGAATATGTAAAGGCAGCAGAGCTGAATGTCACCCAGGTAATAATACAGACAAATTGGCCTGAATCAAATCAGTCTGGAGATTCAGCCCTGCTGCTAATTAGAGCTGGGGTTATTGCTGACTGGAAGAACAGTTAAAGAGAGAGAGAAAGAGGGAGAGGTGGGAAAGAGGTTCTTTTAATTCAATCTTTAGCTCTACTAGTAATGTTTAATTTGTCATGAGGAAGGTGATGTTTCATAAAGGGCAGCCAGAGCTCATGTTTAATTGGGGTGAACTAGGAGGCTGGTAATAAGTGGCAGGAACAGCAATGGTGTGGCAAAATTTGATTTTTATTTGCCATGAAATAGGAAGACATCAGGTTTGATCAAGTTGGAGGTAAAGAATTTGAGGCATGAGCACAATAGGCGTAAGGATAAAAGGAAAAGCTGGATGGGTTTTAATTGATGAACAATTTTTTTCTTTTGGAAATTATGGTATGGCATAGTGAGTGGAGCACTTGTGAAGACTAAATGGACGTACTAAAGTTGCACGCTTAAAAGCTTTGGATGAACTACATTTTATTAAATTAAGTTAGTTGTTCTCTGACCTCTGACCTTTGTGAAAATAGTTTATGTCAAATAACCATAAACTAACGAACTAAATAAAGAAAGACAGAAAAAAGAAAAAAGAAAACCAAGCCTCTGCGTTTGAATCAAGCCCTTTGATAGGTTTTCGCAGTTTTCCAGAATAATCAGTTGCAGACAGATAAATTCATTGGTAAGCTGGTGAACATGGCTGAGAGGGCTTGCATCTAAAAAGCTGGACATTATTTTCAGCAGTTGGTGGAGACCAAATTGAAGCTAAAAGGTAGAGTTACATTTATTAGGAAATCGATATAAGTTAGCGTGCTAATCAGCCAGTGTCTCTCGTCATTTCCTGATGGCAGCTCACTATGGCATCCAATCTGTACTGAAGATGTAGCGCTGCTCAGTGTGTATTATAGCCTCTTTTCTTTTAAAAGCAATCATGGCCAAAGCGCTTGACAAGAAACAATGACCACCACCTGACTATTTAGCAAGTTAGTTCAGCTTAGCATAAAGACATTTGTTTGATTTTATGTTTATGTTTATGTTTGTTTATTTTATTTATCATCCTGAGGCAGAACACTATATATCCGACTAAATTCAGTCAGATTACTTTCACCACTGATCTTATAGCCATGATGACTAAAAACAAAGATCCTCATCCATTCTGGTTTATATGTATATCCATGCTGATGGAATCATAACTCATCTGTGTGATTCACAGGAACTATGTTGGCCTATATTCCATATAAACATACAAACATGTCCATACATACATATGGAGTCTTCATTGAACTGAGCGTGTTAGTGGGATTGGCATCCTGTATTTGTGCCCACAGTGAGACAGAAAGTGTGTGTGTGTCTGTGTGTTTGTTGTGTGTGTGTGTGTGTGTGATCTGAAACAGGGGGTTGGCTCGTTGGCTGCCTGAGGCTACCGCTCTAAAGTGTGTGAAATGAGAGAGTAGCCAACGGTGGGCCTTTGGCAATGAAGCAGTATTGAAGAGTGTGCGTGTGTGTGTGTGTGTGTATATATATATATTTGTGTGCAAGTGTATGTATGTGTGTGTCACATAGATATCAGACATATGTCAAGTTCACTGACACGTCTGCTGATGTGAGTGACACTGAGCCTGCAGGCCCTCTCCATCCGCACCCTCTACCCCATATTTCCCCTGACATGGAACAGTCCTCCATTTGTTCTGCAGGGTAATGAGGCAACCCAAAGAGACAGAGGGGGGTGTGGAGGTTCAGTCAGGTGTCAAACTTACTGTGGACCTTAAGCTCAGTGCAGGAGATGATAATACAATAAACTGTTTTTTCTTTTCTTTTCTTTTTTTGAATGAAGGCATAACAAATGTTTCCCTCCCTCTGCCCTTTGATTTCTTCTATTATCTCTTTCTTTCATATATTAGATCTTCATGTTTATTTTGACATTTTTCATACCGCCCTACTTTAGATTTATTCTTCATTCACTCCACATTTTCCTTTGATTTGACTTGTTTTTCCTCTCATCTCTTTTGCGTCTTCTTTAATTATAAATTATCACCTTAATTTGTTATTTTCCTTTCCTTCCTCTTGGCATTTTTTGGCTTCTGTACATTTTCCTCACAGCTCTCTTTCCTCCGTCATTCCTGAACACCTTATTCAAATGTATATATTCATGCTTCTTTGTTTCTTTTTCTTGGTAGTCTTTCCTTTCTTTCCTTCTCCCTGCCCTTGTCTGCTGTTCTCCATTTTCTCTCTTTTCCACCACGCCTGCCTACACTCCTCGCTTCCCCAGCCGAACAATAAGATGCTTTTTTAATGATCAAGGAAGGTGTGATTTTAATTAAATTTTTCTTTATTGCTTCCTTAAACATCCCATAGATGGTGCTGTTAACCATGACTGAAACCCCTCAGAAATCTCCACCATCCTCTGTTGTAAAAAAAAAAAAATCTCTGCTCTTCCTCTTTTTTCTCCCTCATTTTACTCCTCCAAATGCTGCATGTGTCTCAAACAAGGACTAAACTAATGATCTAACACTGATGATGCTTCCCTCCTTTTAGAAAAATCTCTCTCTGTTTGTGTGAAAGGATTTTATTCAAAATTTGCTTTGTGTCTGCTGCTCATGAAGCAGTGAAGTGCAGACGTAAAGACATACTCAGAGATGTGAGACTGCGAACACAGTTTACAGCTCCGAGTTTGGTACAAATGTCCATCTTTCCCTATTTTCTGTTTTTTATTTAGTATATTTCAGGAAAAAAATAAAATTGTTTAGTACTTATTGTCAATGAAGACTTGATATGAAAGGATGTCATCATAACGTCAAGTATCTTAAGACAAGAGGTTTAAATGTTTTTTTTTCATTCACTCGTCGTTTCACACAACATTCAAACATGCATCAAATGACTCAGAGAAATGCTCACTGACAGAAGCAGAAAAGAAATCTGTGAAAAAATGGTAAACGCAATAGAAAGTAAAAGAAAGTGATGCATCACCTGTCACTTGGATATACTTAAAAGGTCTTTCAAATATTCCTCACTGATTTATTAAAAATAAAAAATAAGTAACTCCTCATTCTGTTGAAGTTTGGTAAATATGGAGAACATTTTCAAATGAGGGGCAGCACGGTGGCGTAGAGGTTAATGCTGTTGCCCCACAATAAGAAGGTCTTGGGTTCGGTTCCCAGCCTGGGGCCTTTCTGTGTGGAGTTTGCAGGTTCTCCCTGTGCTGGTGTGGGTTTCCTCTCTCCATCCAAAGACATCATGTTTGGGTTAATTGATGACTCTTAATTGTCTGAATGTTAGTGTGAATGGTTGTCTGTCTCTGTGTGTTGGCCCTCCGATGGACTGGTGACCTGTCCAGGGTGTACCCTGCCTTCACCCACTGTGAGCTGGGATTGGCTCCAACACCCCCTGTGACCATGAAAAAAATAAGCAGTAGAAGATGACTAAAGAAGGGAAAATATAGAAAATCTGTTTAAAATGTAACTCAGTTGAAAAGCATGGAAATAAACTATTGCTGAATCAGATTTCGCTGCATAACACATGAAGGGATCGACCACGTCACCATCCAAACCCCAAACCCATTTCTATGCAGTACGTGACGCACCCAGTAGCCATTTTACCTGCCGCTTGGTGAGCGGATAAGAGTCGCTTGCATATTTATAAGCGCAGATAAGAGCTACCCATCCAGCTCCCTTTAATTGAGAATGATGGAGAGGGATGGAGGGATGGAGGGATGTCGGAGTGCAGGAGTGGAGGGTGGTGGAGGATGGGGAAATGATAACCCGGCGCTTGCCTTGATGCATTAATTGAGGGTATTAAGGGAGGGATGGATGGACTGGGAGGTAGTGGTGGTGGGTGGTGGTGGTGTACCACGGAAATGCCAGCAGTGCCAATAAATCACTCCCTGCCGGTGATTGACTTTGTAAATGCAGTCTGGAAAAGGCCGTGGAAGTTGGAAGGAATCAATCAAGTCCCAAAACTTTTCAACCCTCTCAGCTCTGGAGGAGTGCGCTGGATAAAAGGTTATCATCATAACTGAGCGGGATGGACCTCCACCTGAAGACACTTGTACTTAATATAGCTTTTCAAGGACAATTTATTGTTGAAGCACTGGAGAGAACCATGGGAGTCCATTGTGAAGTGTTTCGAATGTTAAGAAGTGTAAGGAAATAAGTCCAAAATTTTATTGCTTTTGGATTGAACTTCCATGATTTTAATGGGAAAAGGGAAATGTTTAAGTCCCTGATAGTAAAAGGCCACAGCGTGTAAATAGCAAAGATAAATAATGGAGTTAGGCTGGAAGCAATAATTTAACTGAAGTAATATTTGGATATTTTAGCTGAAAGCTGACTGTCAGTTTCATCTTTGGCCGTTGTGATTGTTGTTTGGTAAATCATTTTAAAAAGCACAATATTCCTTTAGTTTAAAGAAGTCAACCAGCTCTCGTAAAGGCCTTCCCTCCACAACACTGAATCCTACATTTCCCATAATGCAACGCATACGTATGTGGTACTTTTATAACACTGTAGCAATTACTAAACTGTAAGAACAAAAACACTGAAATATATGATTCTATGATTAATGCTGTCTGTCTGTACAGCAGGATGTTGGGAGGTGCAGTTACGATGGCATTGTGGGATATTTGGTTGCTAGGGGAGCTCAGTCTCTTTGACCTGTTTTACCAGAGATGGCCTCCATGTCTCTGACTTTCTCTCCTCCAGCAGCACCCGGACTCCTCTGCCCTGTTTCGCTGAGGGAGGCTGTGTGAGTGTGTGTGTGTGTGAGAGAGAGAGAGAGGAGAGAAGAGAGATGGTATACACACACAATGCACCACAGGACACACACTACCACAGACATACAATCAGACACATTCTGTCTCTGTCTCTCTCCATATATATGTGTATATCTGTGTATGTTTCAGCATTGACAATATGCCTTAATGTTTGTGCATTTTTGTGTGTGAGCAGGCACGTGTGTACATTGAACATGGTTTATATTTCAGGTGTGTGTTCATGAACAAGACTCTATGTCCAGTGTATGTGTGTGTCTGTGTCTCTGGGTGTGTATGTGAGTGAGTATACCTACATATAGTGTCTGCTTTTGTAAGAGTGCATCCGTGTGTGTGTGTGTGTGTCAGAGGTGCCATTGTTTGGCCTCTGGAGGTTTCATTAAGGCCCAGTGTCCAGAGGTAAAAAGTCATTCATCTCCCCTGTTGTGAAGTGGCGGCTCTGGGCTCCTTCCCCCACTCCCCCACGTCCTCTTCCTCTTTTCTATCCTCCCTTCTCTGTTTCCTCTCCTTTCATTTTTCTTCTATCCTCAGCAATTCTTCCTCTGTCTTTCTTTTTTCATGTCCTCTTCTTACATTTTCCTCCATCACTTTCTCTCTCTCTTATGAGTTTAGAAAAAAGACTGAAAAAACAAGTATGGGGGAGGGAGCAAAAGTAGTTTTTGATGTCTTTCAGACGGCCGGCCTGTCTAATGAATCCTTCACCAGTCCGCTATGAGATCAGCTCGTCTTCTTCCTGTTTCTTTTTTTGCCTCCATGCACATTAATTAGAGCTGTCAAAACTTAAGTCTGTCCCCCTTTCTCTCTCTTTCCCTTTTTATTTTGTTCCTTCAATTGGCTGAATGGGATACCGTTAATTAAAAAGATATCAGATCATGGAGGCCCCCTGAGCGCTGGAACCGTCTGGGCCCTCGCTTCCCGACAAGTCGAGACGTCATGTTTTTTTTCCATCCATACACACTCCAAAGAAATTCCGGTCCCTTTTGTCCACAAGTTAGAGCGATGGATTGAAGTTCACAGGGTAGGAAGCTGGAGGGTAAGCGCGTGCGCGTGTGTGTGTGTGTGTGTGTGTGTGTGTGTGCGCACTGAAGTGCTGTGTTGAAAAAAAGCTTTTTTTTTTTTTTTTTACTGTTTAATTGCATCTCAGCTTTATGAAAGTGTGGACCTCTTCTGATGCGGACTTCAGAAGGTTCACTGTTTTAAGTGGCATATCTTTACTGACAGAGCAAATTACTGAATGAAACACACTTAGAGCACTATACCTTCCACTTTATGTGTGCTGCATTCATGCGTGTTCGTGTGTAGTGCCACTGTGCATGTCTCCTTAAACGAGAGCGATTTTTTTAACAAAACTGATCCATTGTGGCTTCTAAGCTGTCTGCTAAGATGCTAATCCTAAAAGAGTGAATTCATAAATAAGTTACTCTTGGGCAGACTAGCTAGCTTTCTTGTAGACAAACGCAGGTATGCATTAAGTGTTTTGCACCAAATACATTGTGTGTGTCCTTGAGGGCTAAAAAAATACACAATGTAAGTATGCAGTACTGTCATGAATGTCTGTGATGGAGTGTCCCCATTGGTCATCAGCACAAACAGTTTATATGAGGGGGCAATTACAGCCTGCAGTGTTGTCAACTTTTCACTACATTTAGAGACTTAAAAACAGAAACAAATCTAGCAACACTTTGGACAAACCTTGAGTCTCCATTATGCCATCTGTCTGCCTCCACTCTGCTCAGTGCAGTAGTGCGTTACACTGCATCACAGGGTGATGCAAATTCCCCATGATAAGAAAAGGAACGTGAATCATTTCTATAGAGCCACCACAGGACATGATGTTAAAACGAGAATAACTTTTTTTTCCCTAAGTAATGAGGCAGAGCATTTTTAGAGCACCACCACTGAAGAAGTCCAGAGACGGGGAGGATTGATGTTCACTGTGCCATCAATGTCATCACGTTCCACTGAGTGTACAGGCTCAGGTAAAGCCCAACTTTAAACACATACATTGTGTGTACCTGAACTGCCACGGGCCCTTTACAGGAGGTCTTGGGTCCTTTAGCAACTGCCCTGAGCAGCATTTTGTTACCCAGATACAGGCAAACGCTCTCTCTGAGTGCTCATTTTACAGGTGGATACGGCCTTTGACATAAATTCTTGTGTGTGGGTTATAAAATCAGGATTTTAGTAGCAGAGCAGTGGTTTGGAAAAAGCTCGGAACTTTTCTTGTAGTCTTGATGAGCCTAAATTCTTCTGCCTGAAACAGGGAAAGCTGGAAATTAGATTTATTGGAAATTCAGTTGCATTTAACTGTTTATGTGAGCACATGGAGGAGAAGAGAAGAAAGCTGGTAATTGTCTGAAAGTCTTTGACGCTGAGCAGGATACAAATATGATGCAGTGACGTCAGTTGTTCGCAGCAGTTTTCGACTGCCTCCTCAATTTCGCAGACTGACGCTGAGTGGACTGTTTCTTTGCACTATCAAGTATTCGTCTGTTGCAGCTCTGCACAAAATTTCAGTATATGAGTTCTTGTTTGGCTGCATGGGATAATGATAAATTGGAAAATAAAAAATCTGATGTGATTGAAAGTGACGTATTCATTGTTTTAGCATTTTACCTCATATAATCCATAAGCATATTTGTTGCACTGACGCCCGATTCATCATTGAAACGATTGGCTTTGTGGAGTCTTTTCCTGCAGAGCAGAAACAGAAAAGAAGGTGGTGACACAGCTGATGCACTTTCACTATATGTTTATATCTCAACACATCTCTATTTGCAACTTAATGTACCTTTAATTAAAAAAAAAAGAAAAAAGAAAAAAAAAAGGTTTTTACAGAGGTTGTTAAAAAGATAAAAAAAAGCCACCGACAAAAGGTGGAGCAGAGATTGGTCATGAGCTTTACACACTCACAGTTTACTCATGTTTCCGTCTGGTTGCTGAATTGTTGGCTGATTTTGCCGCAGCTCCGCTCCACTCACTCAGTCCAGAAAGCCGCAGCCACATGGGAGCAGGTTCACTCGGAAACATGAGCAACTCTCCATACAGCCTTTTTCCCACCGGACAAAAAACACTCTCTAACATCTGGCTTTGGTCTTCACTGTGAACAAATGTAATCCACCTTCAGTCCCGGCTCAAACTACTGCAGTAGTCAAAGGGAGGTGACTCCGGCTGCCATCAACGGGGGTGAGGACCCTAATTTGGGTGATGTCTTCACGGTTCATTACCCCATTGCACACACAAGAGTGTCATACAATCCTAGCTTTGCGCTTTTGAGGTTTTTATCTCACATTTACTGGTTTTTATCTCTCAGACAGAGGCTGTTAACAGAACTGTAAGGTAAGCCAACCATAGACCTCAGTCCATATTGGTTTGTGGGAGCCTCACATGACTTTATCATATATATGTTTAACCCTGAATAAAAGTTAAACTGGTGAATTATTAAAAAAACAAAAAACATTCTAGTTATACTGTTGTCATGAAAGGGGGAATGACTTATCAAGGGCTAAACCATTGTTTGCATCAGGGTTTAAACATTTTTATCTCTGCTGTGACGTTGGACTTTTTAAGCGCCAGTCTTGGGGGTTTTTGGTAAGTGCGTATCTGTAACGGGTGTGGGATGAACCCAGATGCAGTAGAGACGCAAGATCTGTTGAGAAGTCTCAGATTCATTCAGAATATAGCAGGCAGGCAAACATGAACCAGGAAGGCAAAGGCAGAACTTGCGGTCAGGGACAGAAGGCTGGCATGATTTACCGGGAGGCAGACAAAACAGGTGAGTCAGGAACAGGCAGGGTCAGTATTGGGAAAACAGGCAGGAAAATGCTGGAAAGGCTCGCATGGCAAAGAACAATCTAGCAAGGAGTGAGTGTGGAGCTGGTGACTATATACTGGGGTTGATTGCAGGGGATGTGCTGCAGGTGTGTGATCAGGTGAGTGAAGAAAGGTGTGAGGAGTAAGCTGGTGTGGCTTGGCAGGCAGAGTGAAGCAGGAGCAGGTGAATGGAAGAATACTGAATCTGAGATGAGAGACAGGTGCAGACTGTGACAGTATCGGCTTCATACAGAATTCAATTCAGTTTAATAATAACATTTTATTGTCTTATTGCTCAAGAGGCACTAAAGGGTCAGTTAGTAGTGACCCAATGCATATCAAACTGTTACTGGCTTTACTAAAAAGGCTCTGCCTTCATTTAAACTTTTAATCTTGCTCCGTAATTATAAACCATCTGCTTCGTGTGTTTTAGTCCATTTTATACTGTGCTCTAATTGTGATTTTGAACACTACTTCTTTTCAATGCCCCCTAATTTCCCTGTGTGCTATACAAATAAACTTGCCCTCTCTCACACCCAACGGTTGCCACTTGGTTTACTTGCAGTATATGAAGCAAAAGTTAAGGTCGACCTTAAAAGTTTTACCTTGGTACTTTCTTTGTTGTAAAAGGGGTGTTTGGCAGCTTTGTCAAACGTTGGCAGTCATTCCACAGATATGAAGTGATTTCTGACAGAAATATTGCTTTTACAAATGCTGGTGTGTCCTGGCCTGAGCCTGCATTTCTGTAACTGTCTGCAGCTGTGTATATGACAAATACATGTGACCAACCTGTCACCACTCGCCAGTATTATTGATATTGATATATGCCCCCCCCTCCACACACAAACACACAAACACACACACACACACACACACACAGTTGTGTTGTGATATCAGTAATTTGTAGTTAATCATTTGGGCTGAAGAGGGATGAGGTAGGGTGAGAGAGGGCTGCCCCCCCACCCCCCTCTACTCAACAGCATTGTGGCAGTGGAGAAGCACTGTGACAAATGACTCACAAGCATACACACACACACACACCCTCCATGTAGAAACCTAATTAATTTTGTGCAGCGTTTGAGAATTGATTGTGGTCACTCCTAGTTGTAATTTTTCATCTGGTTTTCGAGGGCTTCCATCTTCATTCTTTCCATCTTTGTATCATTCTCTGGGTTTTTTAGTGTTGAGTGTGCGTAAGTTTTCTTTTCTGATGCTTACATTAGTGCGTGTGTCTCTCCAGAGGAAACCTTTTACACAGAACACACTCTTTTTTTTTTTGGAGAAAGCAAACAAGGTTTCAGATGGGTCAGAAGCACGGAAGAATCTGTCCTATTATCGCATTTTAGAAAACTTAAGACGCCAAAACAAAGACTTAGGCAAAGTAAATATAAGAAGACACGTTCCATAATCTACTATAACAAGCTGAAAAGCAAAACTATGATGTATTATACTGCTGAAATGTTATAGCCATTGTAGCAATCTCCAGGTACTTGGGCTTTTTTCTCACCGTCCACATGCATGCAACTGCTGACTTTAGATTGTGAATGATACCTCACCCTCATGTTCATGTCAACTGGGATTGGCTGCAGTGACCCCAGTACGGATAAGTGGGATATATAATGGATGGATGGGCAAGAAACAACATCAAGCCGTTCCCACCCCTCAATTAGAAGTTCAAATGTATTATGTTAGTGTTCTCTGTGTGCTAACTACAGCAAAGGAATTAGAAAATATAGAAAACACTTTGGCATCACAAAGTCGGTAGACATCTTTAAAAGCAAGTTTAATCGTTATAGCCGATCATTCAAATAGCTTTGCAACTATTATCCCACTAAGCTTTAGGAATGTTTTTTTTCTTTGCCTGTTTCTATCTCTACTCTTTTATATACCGCACCACGGTTTTAATATTGATTTAAACTGATTTTATTTCGATTTTATTCTGATCTCACATTAGCTTATTATTTTCCTTTTTCCATCCATCCATCTTCTACAACCCAACAACATGCCACATGCGATTACTTCACATAACATGGACATTTGTGGAATTTGCATGTGATGCATTTACATTCATGTGTTTCACATTCAAAATGAAATATCCAATACGGGATGTTTCAGCTTCTATGTGAAATTCCCATTTTCACATAGTAAAGTTCGTATTTGATGGTAAAACTGAAATTGAATAAATGGTCTTTTATCAAATGTGAAAATGTGAAGTTAAAGGTAGTACAGCTTGAACATTTTTGGCTTTTTTTTTTTTTTGTTTTGTCAAGACGCATCAATTTATCATCCCCTCATGATGGAAACCTTCTCCGTGCAGCATATTATTAGCTTTTATTTTCTTTGTCTTTTGTATTCCCATGTGACACGAGACTGTACCCACGAAGGTCACAGTCTACATTCACTTTTTTTTAATGAAGGTGGGTTTAAGGAAACACAGTGAAATAGAATTTTTCACATAAACTTCATCAGAAACATAACTACCAGAATACATGAACATTTTAACATTTTAAAAACATTTGAGACTTAAGAGTATACATAAGCGATTGTAGTTGCATAGTTTCTCGACTGAACTGGACTTGCTCTCAGGACAATTTCACTGATATATTGTGATTTTCCACTATAACCATACTGTATAATCACTATTGATAACTCTCATCTAATCAAAGCCTACTTTTCTTTATGGGCTTGTAGCTGTTGGTGCAGATTTCCAGATGCATCTCTATTTTAAAGCCTGTGTCACTTTAAGAAAGCCCCGTTAGCCCTTAGAAATGAAGGAAATTAATGAATCTGATTACGGCTTTGTCTAATAGCTTATGCATCACAATTTCCTGTTTTTAATCACTACAGTAGGACTGTGCAGCCCAAGGGCACTGTTTTAATTCTTTTGTGTTACCAGCAAATGCAGGAAAAAAATTATAAGACTAATGATTGTTTTGCCAGGATCTAATAACAAGCAATAAAAACCAGCCAACTAGATTGCTGCCACCATACTCAATCTGGATGCTATTATTAGAAATTCTCTTTTCATGTCTGTTTTCCCTTTTCTTCGGTTTTAATCTTTTTAGTCCATTTTACAGTGTCTGAAAATGTTGAATGGTTTTCACAGCTGATAAATATTTGAGTTTGCTTATGAAAGAGGCTAATATTGGTCACATGAATAGAGAATGATCTTTTCTTCCAGATTCATTATGATTTCTCACTTCTGGCCAATGACAGGCAGCTGATAAAATATTTACAGTCTCCTGAGGAGACATTTAGCGGGAACATGTCGCAGCAGACGTGTACCTGCTCTTTAAGATCTAATGCATGCGTGCATGTGTGAGTCTGCAGGTGTGTGTGGTAGGGGACTGACCTACCTGTGTGTGAGTGTATTGTGCTGTCTGTCTGCATGAAACAGAAGGACAGAGAGCGGGAATCACCTCGAATGCCTGGCCCACATGGCACCATACTGGAACTGACACTCTATCAGTAACACAGCCATAAATGCTCTCTCTGTCTGTTTTGCTCTGTCTTTCTCTTGCCCTCCTTTTCTCCATCACGCTCTCCCCCTCTCCTTCCTACCTCCTTTCCTTTGTCCTTTTTTAAAGGGACACTTATGTACCTGTTAATGTCATCACACCAGCTAAGAATGCTCAATTCTATGAGAAGTTAATCAAAATAAAATGTATTAAGGTATTAATAAATGGATTTATTTGTGGTTAATAAATTACCTCAGTATTTATCTATGCTTGCATTCTGACTAATGCTTACAGATGATGTATTGGCTGTCATTGGTTGCCAGGTTATGGAAATAGCTGCTCCAGTATCACTTTCGCTGCAATATAATATTTAAACTTTAAGCCCACAAAAGCGTATGCACTTCCAAAAATTATGTTGTTTTTACACAGTGGGTGTGACCACACTTGAAGCTTTAGTGACTCTGTTTTAGAAAGCTGCGAGACAACCAGGCTGGGGATAGCTGGTTAGCATGCTAACTTCTGTACAAATAAAGAAGCAACATGAACAGAATCAAACTGGCACTCCTATCTGATACTTGTATCTCTCTGCCAACCAGCCAGGTTGCAGGAAATATGGTCACATGCCTGTCTTCCCACGTTAGAACATTTAATAATGGCCTGAAGTGCCATTGAGAAGAACATTATGATGTCACAGTGAAGTTGACCTTTGACTATTTGGATATAAAACGTCATTACTTATTTTTATCCTTTTGTGTTCAATTGTGTCATAAACAGTGTATGAATTTGTAAGGCCAAAATACTTGTGTGAGGATTTGTGAGGAAAGGAGGCAACAATAACCTTTGACCTTTGACTTTTGACCAGTAAAATGTAATCAGTTCATCCTTGAGTCCAAGCAAATGTCTGTGCCAGATGCTTTGAGATTCTCGCTGCACTTCCCTCACATATTGCATCCAGAAGAACGTGAGGGCGCTGTGACCTTGATCTTTGACTTCTGACCACCAAAACCAGCTCATCTTGAACTCATCAAAATAAACGTTTTTGTACTCAATCAAAAAAACGTTCCCTCAAAGTGATTTTGAGGTGCCACATGAAAGAGGCAAAAAAACCCCCGAAATCTCATCAGTTCCATCCTGAAGTCCAAAAAATGGTTGTGCCAAACATAAAGAAGTTCCTCCATGTCGTTACTGAGATAGTGTCATGAAGCGAATCATACTGGCAACCTGAAAACATGATGCCTTTAGCCCTGACTGTTGATGGTTGGGAGCTATAAAAATACTGATCTTTCCAGTAATGGAGCCAGCTTTTGGCAAGTAAAGTTTGATGCTGAGCCTTCTGTTGGAATAAAAAGCTGCCTCTTTCTGTGCCCACACTCACTTGAAGGTGCACCGCCCGTGTGGTCTACAAGCTGAGTGGGTGGAATAAGGAGGAGGTTTTAGGAAGACTACCATCTGGAAAAGGAGTGCAGGACCAAATCTGTCTTACAGTATTATTTACGTGACCCAAACTGAAGATGAAATATCTAAGAGAAGCAAGTAAGTATGAAAAAGATTCACTATGGTTTGATAAATTTAAGGCTATATGGCCATCAAAAGAAATAAATTAAGCATCAAATCTCCGACTCTGGAGAAAGTCACCCACTTTGGTTTGGTTTGTTTGGGCTGGTGATACCCATCAATCAAACTCTGGTCATGAACTGTAACATGTTCCTCTTTATGGACCAAATGTGTGAGCATCGCTAAACTAGCCAGCCTAGACTTGACGACTGTGGTCAAGGTTATAAGAACTGCTTTTTTCTAAACTGGTAGGTTAAGAAAAAGGCTTTGAGTTCACAGTTTAAAGACAAACTGTCAACTATTGGTAGCGAGGGTTGTTTCTTCAAATCCGTTTTTACCGTTTTGACTTTTGGCCACAAAATGTTTCTGCAGTAATGGTGTTCATTTCACGGATAAAGCATCCCTGCTAAATGTCTTCCAGAGAGAGCGAATACCTCAAAAAGTCCCCTGTTCTTATGCTTTCCACACAGTGGTGGGTGTTCCAGCCCGGTGAAGGTGGGGTCCATCTGGAAATGCTCAGAGCGTCCTGTCTCATCGCTGCTGCCATCACCTCTCATAGTATTTCACTGTTTTATGGACAAAGCCAGCTTTGGAGCTCTCTTTCTCCTTTTGGAGCTTCTTTGGAAACACCAGCCAGCATTTTATTTACAACCTCCGAGACAGGCCTGTTCCCTACAGTGGTAGGTGTTTACACAGCAAACATGCTATGACTCACCTCACGGCTCTCAAGCAAAGTAGGAACGCATGTGTGCTTCTTCAATGATCTGTTTGCACCATCTGAATGTGTCAGAGGCCCCAACGGTGGCCGCAGTGTAAATCTACTTATGTCATCAAAAGCATTTACATTTCTAGTTGGGAGCTTTTTCATGACATACCAAGATTTATCATTTTGTTTTACAACTTGACATACCAGGAAAATACATTACATTTTGCTTTGGTTGTAGTACATGGGACCATTCCTGCACTATGTTAAGGTACTACAGATGCAAATTGCCAGGTCCCTTCTGTCCACCTGGACTTTTGGCTTGTTTTAACCATAAAAGGGCCAGAAAGTGTCCTGTGAGTAAGTGCTTTTGCCAATTTTTCCAGAACACTTCAAACCTTCAACATCTGGCAGCTTACAGTATGTCAAAAGAATATATTAACGTTTAACAACGAAGGAGCAGATTCGCCAACTTCCGGCAACAGCGTGAATGGAATTACTGTAATGACCCTATACCCTGTACTATAATCTGGAATAATACATTTTTAAGATCTCAAGGAAGAAAGGATGAAATAATATTCCGACATCCCTAAAAGCCAACATGACCTGTGACTCCTGAGATATGTGTATTGTGGGTATGTTTTTGTTAACATGCACATGGAAATACCTGTCTGCCTCCATAAATGTGGGTCTGTTTACAGTCTACAGTGGGTAGGGCATCTACTTTGTGTGTGTATGTGTCTCCAGGTTAGATGTGCAGTTACGTGCATTTGTTAGTCAGTGTGTCACAATGTGCGTGCGTATGTGCGTATGGGTGGGTGTGTGAGTGTGTGTGACATGCTAGTACCTTCACTTGGCCAGCTGACAGGCCGCTGTCTGATTATAAAGGCACTTTACTGGTATTAATTTTAATGCCACTCCACTTTATTCAGGATGTCTGCCTGCCAATCCAATGAGACTGCACTTTTACACTTTAAATGGTGTGTGTGTAACTGTTTGCCAGGAGTTGTGTGTTTGACTGTGGTTGCATATGTGTGCGTACATACATACTCATAAGTGTATTTGTTTGTGTCACTGGCATAAATGCAGTTGTCAGACAGAAAGAATCCTTCTCGTCCGTTAGCACTGGGGCAGTTCTAAACTCGATCTCCCTCCTTTTAATAAAATTATCTTCATTTCTCTATTGCATGTGTTCCTCACTAGAGTGTGTTTTCCTTTCTACTAAAACAGACAAAAGATATTTTTGTGACACAGGGTTGGTGTCCAGAGAATTTTTCTTTACTTTTTTCTGCCTTTGTTCTTCCACACTACAACACAGAATCTTATACTGTAATGAAAACATATTCTATTAAGACAACATGTAGATGGCAGCACGGCGGCATACGCTGTCACCCCCACAATAAGAAGGTCATGGGTTCGGTTCCTGGTCTGGGGCCTTTCTGTGCAGAGCTTGAATGTTCTCCCCATGCTTAGGTGGGTTTCCTCCCACCGCCCAAAGACATCATATTTAGGTTAACTGGTGACTCTAAATTGTCCGTAGGTCTGAGTGTGGTTGTGTATCTCTGTCTGTCTCTGTGTGTTTTCCCTGTGGTGGACTGGCGACCTATCCAGGGTGACCCTGCCCTCATCTAGTGTGAGCTGGGATTGGCTCCAGCATGCCCGCGACCCGGAAATGGAAAAGTAGTAGAAGATGTATGGAGTGTGGTCAATGTGCAAAACTGAGCCTGTAGTAAAACAGTTGACCTCATCCTAGTTTCATTCAGGCAGTTTTGACTTTATCTGTTTGCTTCTCTTCTGCCCTCTGCGTTCACAAGTACACTTGAATTTAAAACAGCTGAATTAACAACAAAGCCGTTCTTATTTACATGTTTGTCTGTTTCTGGTGTCAGACAACAGAAAATATCCTATTAAGACAACATGTTAACTTCCATTTCCCAGCTGCTGCACTGCTGCTGATAAAATCCAGATTTTATAAACAGGAAGTTGTCCGACAGAATCATCAAAGGCATAAACTCTTATTAACTTATTATCATGTTGCTCAGTGAGAGTCAGAAGCAACACACTGCACAACATCCGTATGGGTAACAAATTGCTCTGCATCTCGGAGCAGAGTGAACATGCAGATAGAGGGCAGTGCTGGAGTGTCCTCTCCAGGAAGTCGCTATAGTTGTTGCTAAGTCGCGAAATATAAAAACAAATGTGTTAGTTTCCAACACTGCGGGCTGTAATTCATTTTGAAAAAGCATGGACCAATGAGAGCCCTTTGGCCTGGTGTTTGGCTGAAATTGAGACGTGCCGGTGATTAAACTCGTGAAGCACTTTCAGTGTTTTATCACTCAAAGAACAAAGAGTTTATGCAGCACACACTGTTTGTTTCTTAAACTAGCAGCCCCTGCTCATAGAGCCCATCACACACACAGATACACTTCCCCTCATGTGTGTCTATGTTGTTTCTCTCTTGTTGTTGCTTGTTGCGTAGGTCGTCCTCTCCTCTGGCTGCCATCCGGGAAGGCTCTTTCTCTCGCTCTCCATCCATTATGGCCATCCTGGGACAGAAGCCCTTCAACACCAGCATGACCTGGAATCCCCACACACATAACGTGTCCATATAACATACAGACACACACTTCAGCAGAACACACATGGGAACACACATGTTCACGTACACATATTTAACAGCAAACAAATGCACATAACTAAGTACAAACCAACACAACGCGATGGCAACACACTGAACTGTCAGCGTGTACAGACCAGCAAGTAATGCACGCTCACACAGGACAAATACACACCAGGACACATATAAGCACACAAGCAAACAAATGAAGATAAACAACGATTGTTTTCTAGTCACACGCTGCTGCTGCTTTGTTCCCTGTGGAGTGTTCTCATTACCCGTCACACCAGTGGGGTACCATCACATTTTTTGTTGACATATTTCTATTATCCCCATAAATAAGTGGGCAAAACATGCATGTGTGATGTATCATTCAGATTTTTACACTAATATATATCAGTCCGATTCGCTAGGTCATGTGAACCTTTAGAGTCTTCTTTGTAGATGATCATGGCTCTCAGCTGATGATCTTTCAGAAAAGAATGCCAAAGTCAGAAATAAAAACAATAATAACAATAAAAATAAAAATAATGTTTATTTTGTGAGTTTTAAATTGTTCCACCTAACTTCAATACTTTACAATGGTTGTTGCAAGCAGATTTGCCAAATTCAGGAAAGGACCAACTGGAAAAGCAGACTGCGCAGCACAAGGCAGACAGGACACACAAAAAAACAGTTGAGGTGTGAATGTAATAATAACTTAACCAGCTGACCATAAATACGACCCTATGCGGAAGTGACGACTGTGAAAGATTTGTTACTCTCCAAATGTAGTAATTGTTATCTGCTCCTGCAAAGTGCTCATCCTTATTGTAACTTTTACATGGAATGTGACCTCACATGACCGAAAACATAACTTGCTCGCTTCCCTCATTTTTCCTCATTGGTCTGTCATCTTGAAAGCACCAACCTACTGATGGTCGCCTCTCCGCTCTCTTCCTTCCCTCAGCAGCGGTGAGCTAGACAGAAAGAAAGAGAGAGCGAGGCGAGGATGATGATGACGGCAGGCAGGAACCCTGTGCAAAGCTGCGGGTTATCAAACTCATTAATCTACGTGCCATAGTCCCCGGATGAATAATTGTACATGGAATTTATCTGCCAGTGTGATAGCTGCAGCTCGGTTCTTCCTGCGCCGCAACCGACACCACATTGTGTCTTGGCCTTGCAATTATTACACACTTTGTCTTTGCTTGGGGTTGGAAAACAGAACCACTCTCCCACATCTTGTTTTGCAGCTTTTCATAAGGAATCCTATCTTACCTCCGATCAGTGTGATGGTTAATAATGCAGGAACTAAAGTCGCTAACGTTAAATGTTCACATCAAACATCGGTGGAGAACAAAAATAGGACCTGTGGCACGTGCACTTGTCTTTCTTTCTGAAATCATTACAATTGAAGGTTTCTGGTGAAGTCTTTTTGGGGGAAGTGACTTAACATGGTCTGGTCTTTAATTTGTTTACAGGTTTCCACACTTAGGAATCTTCAGATTGAGTTGTTGACATGGAGCGGAGACATCTACTGTCCAGCTATGGTGATCAGAAAACCTTCAGAATGAGTAGCATTTCAAATTTTAATGTGGATGAGCTAGTCCGCAGAGTCTGCATCAGGTGCTACTTCAAAGACCAGGAAAAAAACCATAGCCTGATCTGATAAATCTGGATTCCTGCTAAAGAATCAGATCAGAATTTGACATCAGCAATATTATCCATGGACCCAACCTGCTTTGTGTCAACAGTCTAGAATGATTTGCGGGATGGTGCGGGTTTGAATCCCACTTCTGACAGCCTGAAGTATGAATGAATGGTATCCCTTAGACCATGATGTTCTTTTCATAGCAATTGGCACCATGATAATCCTCCTTGTCACAAGGCAGAAGTTGTTTCATGAACATGACAATGAGCCTCCAGACCTGAACCCCTTGCCCAGGAGTTGACAACCCGCTGCTCTTTCATCCCTCTGCTGTGGCTTTGAGAAAATAATGTGAATAAATAATAGCTATTTAATTTAAATAAGTTTTATTCTATTTAGTTATATTTTTCAATGTAATAGTTATGATTCTAGAGGTTTAGGTGATCTTGCAATATCGAAATAAAACGTTTTTTAAAAATATTTTGTCGATTGAAATATACGTCCCACCTTGTTTGCGTCACCTGTTGCCGACATGCTGGTGACTTATTTTGAACTCTCGACCCTCAGTAAGCTAAGGTAGGTTTTGTCGCTCCAGGTGGGTTTTACTTGGTGGGAACCACGCTCAAATGGTTTTTATAATGTTGAAGGTTGCCCTAGCCAATGTCTCGGATATTTTAGGTTGGCATAAAGTCCGCAAGAATGTGCAGTAATAATGACCCCATTACAGTCATATCAACATGGAGCAAAGGGAGGAACTAACCAGTATTAGTACTGTATGGTGTTCCTAATGAAGTGTTCACAAGACAAAATTGCATTTAATTTTGAGGCTTTTATTGGATCCAATTTCTGGTTCAAAGAATGATATATTCTATTAAGATAATTCTAATTTCAATCAAAGTTTTGATAACAAGGAGTTCACTAGTGAGATTACTGCATTTTAACTGCACACAAGTCACAAAGGTTGGGAAATGGAAACACAGAACATATGAGATCAAAATGAAGGACATTTGGCAGAATAACTCAACAGTGAGGAGGTGGATAAAGAGCGTTCAGGGAGGGGGGCACTTCAGTCCAATGATGAAAATATCTCCCTGACTTGAGAGCAGAGTGAAACCTGCAAACTGCTTGTTTGCACGGGTTTTTCTTTGTGTGTGTTATGTGCAAGCATGCTAAATGACAGTGTACAGACACCCACGTGGCAAAATGTGTAAATATCTAAAAGCTGCTTGTTGTTTCTTTTGACTTTTTGATCAGTGCAGTCTCCAAAGAAAGAAGAGCAGGGAACATGAAAAAACAAATAACAGGCTTGTTGGCAAAGGTGGGTGAACACAGGCCTGAGAACTGGGGGCCTACTTGAGGAGCTTTGGGGAGACCAAACTCGTAGACCTCACATGGATGTTTGAAGGTTAAAGTTTGTTTTAAAGGTTGGTGGTTAGGCAGCCTGTTGTGATCATTAAAGTTAAGGGCCGAGGGGGATGCGTTATGTAAATGACAGGTAACAACAACTGTAGCAAAACAAGAATTTGTGTTTGCATGTGTGTGGGTGTGTGTGTGTGTGTGTGTGTCCATGTGCATCCTGCCTTCCTTGGCTGTCACACATACCATTTTGGGAATTTGACTGTGCATAATCCATTATGCTCTCATTCCCTAATGTATTTATGACAAACCCTTTAGCCAGATTTGTATCCTCAGTGTTTGGAACATGCTTTGAACTTGTCTCAGCCTACGGAATTAACAAGGTGCCTCAGATGGAGCTGGAGAACCACTATTATATTTCCATCCGTTTGTTGGTTGTTTTTGTTTTTCTGTTTATGAATTAAAAAACAACAAAAAAACAAACATCCATCTTCGTCCGCTTATCCGAGGTCGGGTCGCGGGGGTAGCAGCTTCAACAGGGAGCCCCGGACTTCCCTTTCCCTGGCCACATCAACCAGCTCTGACTGGGGGATCCCGAGGTGTTCCCAGGCCAGAGTGGAGATATAATCTCTCCACCTGGTCCTCGGTCTGCCCCGGGGCCTCCTCCCAGCTGGACGTGCCTGAAACACCTCCCAAGGGAGGCGTCCAGGAGGCATCCTGACCAGATGCCTGAACCACCTCAACTGGCTCCTCTCAATGCAGAGGAGCAGCGGCTCCAATCTGAGCTCCTCTCGGATGACCAAGCTCCTCACCCTATCTCTAAGGGAGAAGCCAGGCGCCCTTCTGAGGAAGCTCATTTCAGTCGCTTGTACTCACGATCTTGTTCTTTCGGTCATGATCCCGTTCTCATGACCATAGGTGATGGTAGGAACAAAGAATGAGCTGCAGATCAAGAGCTTCGCTTTCCGGCTCAGCTCTCTTTTCGTCACAGCGGTGCGATACAGCGACTGCAGTACCGCTCCCGCTGCTCCGATTCTCCGGCCAATCTCACACTCCAAAGTCCCCCCACTCGTGAACAAGACTCCAAGGTACTTAAACTCCTTCACTTGGGGTAGGGACTCATTCCCAACTCGGAATAGACAGTCCACCGGTTTCCTGCTGAGAACCATGGCCTCTGATTTGGAGGTGCTGATCCTCGTCCCAGCCACTTCACACTCACCTGCGGACCTGTCCAGTGAGAGCTGAAGGTCACAGACCGATGGTGCCAACAGCACCACATCGTCAACAACAACAAACAAATAAAAAATAAATACACAAAAAGGGAACAATGGATGGTTTAAGAGCATCTTAAACTGTCAATCTTTATAGCAGAAATAGAAATGTGTAAGAAACTGCTTTGTTCCCTTTAACGAATTCTCTCCTGACAACTGAATGGGTGGGTGAATTTCTACAGAACTCACTGTTTTGTTTTGTTTAGGAATATATTTCTGCCTAACCAAGGCCATGTTTCATTGAATGACAGGCTGCGCGTCAATGTCTCGGCTCCGCACACACTCCACCTTTTTGACCATCTTTGGCTTTGACTGGGAGTCAAGCAGCCCTTTCTGAGCTTAGAGCCTCCTCTTCAGAAACCTATGTCTGTCTAAGTACAGTCTAAGTACAATCTATGCTGGCAACAACACACTCTTTGGTCAGATCTGATGTGTGTTCCTTTTGTGTGTCTGTGTCTGAATGGGACCTATAGGAGGCAGCTTGTGGTGAATGTTTATTCGTATGAAGTTTCTGACTTGGACACCAGGCAATTGGTTTCTATTAACCATGACTACAAATGACATGTTTATGTTGGGTTTATGGACAGGCTTGTTCATTTCTGTTGTAATTTATTATCAGTGTTAATCACAATTTGTTTATGGTTCTTCATAATTGCTTGTCGACCTCACATAGTCTTAATAGACTTTCCTAATTACATAATTACTCATTGAAAATATTGTGATACTGCTGCAATTTAATCCACATTCCTCTCTTGGATATAAAAAACAAGAATGGAAACAGGTGTAGGTCTTAGAAATGAATGTGTGCGTGTGTGTGTGTATGGGAACCTAAACCCAGCTTGTCCTTGAGACAACCTCCAGTTGCAGATCGGACTCAAAGACAGCAAAACACGTTTAATTTGTTTTTTACCAACTGGAAGGTCATCAAGCCTGAAACAAAGTGGGGTGGAAGGTTTGGTTTGGTGTGGATGGGGTGGGGGTCGATAGGCGGGTGAGCATTTCCCCTGATTATAAAAGCTTAAACAGATACTCTCCCAATGTCACATTTATCATTTTCAAACAGCTAATATCTTTGGATGAAACCGAAAAGGACGGTGACCCTACCCTACTGCTCCAGCGGAGGTGGACAGAGTGGAGGATGGAGGGAGCAAGGGAAGACACAAGTCAACCTTCAGAAGTCCCCGGCAGAGAAAGAGAGAGAAAGAGAGAGAGACAGACAGAGAATGAGAGAGAGAGGGGTGATGTATTTTAAAAAGCTCTCCTGACCTGTCTGCACCCAGTCGAATGCTTGCTTAAACGACACACCACAGTTTTAGAATGTGCTTTGTGTAGCAGATTTTGAAATGCACTATTAGGTTTCAAAGGACACACATGTTCATGTTTCCCTCTCTCACACACAATCACACCCAGTGAAGCTGCAGAGGGCATCTGTGTCAGCCTGAAGGTTTCTGGCAAGGTCCTCTGGGTAATTCCCATTCACCTTGGCCAGGACCTGTGTGAACAGACAAGTGTGTGTGTGTGTGTGTGCGTGTGTATGTATGTGTGTGTTTGGAAACTTCTTTTGCTGTATCTGCATGTGATCTGGCTCATTTCTATAAGACAGAAGTAGTGGAAACAGAATAAGTTTTGGAGGTCACAAACAAATCACAATCTTACCTTGTAATGTGTGTATGAGACTGAATTTCTGTCTGTTTCTGCATCTGTGTGCGTTTGTGTGTGTGCGCCTGTACTCAATATAGCAGCAAATTGAGGAGAGCGTGCTGCTGTGACTATAGGTATTTGTGGAGCCTGTTTATATGCAAATGATAAAAGGATGTGAGCATAATGACCTGGTGCTGAGAAGGACCAAGACTCTTGGGCTGTTTAGAGTAAAGCGGGGAGCAGTGGGAGAAATCTTATGCGGCTGCAGTGGAGGATTCTGGGAAGGGAACGTCTGGCATGTTCATAAACCTGTGGATGCTGGTGTGCGAACACACATGTAAGTGGTTGACAGATTAGAATAAAAGGCTGATGGTAGTTTGCTGGGGCTTTTAAGAGTACAAAGCAATGCCTTAAACTGTTGGTGCCTTCAATGACGCACCAAAAAGGAGAATCAAAAATTATGTGTATTTGGTCATTTCTCACTGTGTGGCAGCCAATAAGACAGAAACAATTCCTTCTTTGTAAGAACTGCACATTTGGGTCATAGTCACCATAAAAGCTACAGAGAAATAGTTTCCACCGGTGAAGTCCAGACACCAGATCATGATGATGATGAAGATCTGATCTGAACATTGGGACCAGCCCAGGAACATTTTTCTATTCCCCTCCTGCTTAATGTCTTTCTTCTTCTCCTATCCTCATTTTCTGCACCGCTCGTACCCTTATTATGAGTCAGAATCATCTTCACTGCACTGAGCACAAAATACCACTTTTAAGACTTAAAACAAACATTTAAAACTTTTGCTACAGTCATGCCGAAGTTTCGGAGCCCCTGAAACTTAAGGTGTAAACTGCTGGAACCATTTTAGATGAAAGTGTTTCAGGAATGATTGATCCACAGTGTCTCTTCCCGTATCTCTCCCTTGTTTCTCTCACCCCTCCTCCTAAATCAGCCACACATGCTCTACAGGTTAAAGCCAGATCTCACTCTCCAGTCTTCCCCATTTCGTTGTTGATCCGAGCACAGCCAAATCTGAAAACCTTGCTCTTTGAAAATCTTGCCTTTTGCCTGTTTTTTCACCTGTGTGCCTCAGCTTGTCTTGTTTTTTGCCCTCCAGCCATGCCTCGCTCACCAGCAACCACTGTGTCCAGCCCTTGACCTGTCTGTCTGCTCTCCTTTGTCTGATTTCACTCCTTGATGCGGTTTCACAGGATTTACTCATCTTTATGGAAAAACCCACAGAGTTCTAACCCCAGTACATTTCCCACAGGGTTGTACATAAACTGTTTTTGCACTACCGTTGTTGTGTGGTCTGCATTAGGGGTCCTGTTCTGCTCTGAGGTTAGGTTTAACAATGATGTGGACAAGTTCGCTCCTTGATTGGGTCTATCTAGTCACAACTACCAATGAGATGTTTGAAACAAGAGAGTAACGAGACTTTATTGACTTGTTGTCTTTGCAGACATATCAGTAATCAATGTCTAAATAAGCATATTTGTTCATCTTCACTGAAAAACAGACACAAAGAACCTCTCGCTCTGGATTGTAGGCTCCTGTTGTCAGACATTGCAGATGACGATGATGATGTTCATGCTGTTAATGAAATGAAAGGATAAAGGCTTTCATTGAAATTAGATGCTGGAAACAGTCTTTCCAATGCAAAGTGGGTCATGGATTAGACAGTAGGCAGATAGATGAGATGATATAATACAGCAGGTGATGCTACACTAACGAGTGCAAGATTTGCATGAAAGCAGTTGTTGGAATGATAAATTAACTATTGTAGCTCTACTGCCACTGAAACCACAAAATCGAAAATCTGGACTATCTCTTGACCATCCATAGAGAGGGAGTGTAGATACACAATGGATAAAACAAGCCTGAGATTTCTGTTCTTGCCTGAGAGAAACATCTAAATACTAGAGAAGTGGAAATGCACCAGGTTGATGACGTCATAAGGACTTTCAACTTGGGAAAGATTTCTGTTCATATAATTATTTGATGGATTATACATTCTAGACATATATAATCCATTATAATCTACAATACACTGTGTTGGATGAAGAAAAGCAGTAGTCTTCCTCCAAATGTGCACCCGTGTGGATTTGTGACTCGCTCACTCTGCTCCAGGCTCCTAATGCGGAATAGCAATTTTGCGATTCCTGAATGAATCGTTCAAAACACGAGTCATCTTACTGACTCATGAATCATGATTCCTCATCTCTGTTAACTCGTTCCCTGACTCATCCCTGCTACCGTCAGCTAGCTGCAAAGAAGAGACCAGACAACCTGTCACCATTGTGCGACTGTGACTGCAGAGACCGAAGTTAATCACTTTATTAGCCCTGTGGGAAAAGCTGTAGCTCGGGTTTGTTTCACTCCCTTTCCCTCCACAATATGAGTTGTCACTCACCCACTCGGCCCGGTCCCACACACAGTATATACTGTAGACTCCTCTCGCGGTAACATGTTCAGAATCGCAGCATATAAATCCTGACTCCTCTCGCGGTAACCTGTGTCTCTTACTCCCAGTTCAGCAGTAGCACATTCACACACTCAGTTCCAGGAGAGCCCCTCCCCTAACAGAAAGTCTGCCTCCTATTCCTCTGGAACTCCAGTGAAAGGAAGTTATTTACGATATCAATCAATCAACCATCCAATCAAACCTTATTTCCGTAGCACTTTTCAAACAAAGACCATGTTGCTCAGAGTGCTTTACAAATGAAAAAATAAAAAGAAACAAGACAATATCGCCCACCCAGGCCACATCACAATCCACGCACACATGTATGCACACATCCACTCACACACAGGCACTCAGATTACCTGTACCTGATTTTATCTATTTCACTGCTTGTATGAGCAGGTCTACAGGTGTCCCTAATAAAGCGGTAATTGAATATATGTTGTTTCTGAAGTTTTTGCTTACATGTGAATACTTTATGGGTTTTACATGAATTGTCTCAATATTCTTTGTATCCACTCCCTTATTTATTATCACATTTCCACAGTGTGCTCGTGTGTGTGTATGTGTTACATAAGCATGCAGTGGTGGAAACAGGTTGATCATTGCTGGGTAAAAGGACATATTGGAGAGAGCAGACAGAAGATGGGGCAGGCCAGAGGGAAACAGGGATACAGTCCTAAGTGTTAGTGATGGACTAGACAATGGGAGGTGATGTTGGATTTAAATCAACTCTGTCCTCCTCGGAGCACAAGAGGCTGATGGGAGAGGAAATGACTCTGTGATGCCATCCTCTGCAATCCTGCTCGCCAGGAAGCTCTGTCTACCGTCTCTCAGGTTTTCTTTGTGCTGTGCTGGGAGACCATGGCCAACAACAATAAAGCAGAAGGTTTATAGGTGGATCCGCTCAGAAAGACTGATTGATCGACTTTCTTTAACTGCTAGTTAAGTGAATGTATCCTCTGCAATCCTGCTCACTGGGAAGCTCTGTCTACAGTCTCTCAGGTTTTCTTTGTGCTGTGCTGGGAGAACAAGGCTGACAACAATAAAGCAGAAGGTTTATAGGTGGTTCCTCTCAGAAAGACTGACTGATTGATTTTCTTTAACTTCTAGTTTAGGTTCATTTCAGCAAACAATCCTCACTTTCCAAAAAGGCAAAAAGGAAGAATAAAAAGCTCAAAAACATGAATCTGAAGGAGAGCAGTGACAGACCATCCACTATCACCTCTCTGTGCCTAAACTATACATTTAATTTATTTGCTTTTTGTCTCTCTGTGGCTCTCAAACAATCAAAAAATCTTCATGAAGTCCTTTTTCCTACTGTGATCCAGGAAGCTTCCAGTTTTTGCTCCATGAAATCATTTTTTTTTCTACAATGGGATTTCCGCCATTCTGTGAAATAATGATTCACTTTAACAGATCTGAGTTATAAAACAAGATACACTACAAAGATGCACAATCCATACCTACTCAACTGGAAAGAGTTTTCTTTGTTTTTGTCATCATCTACAACAACTGGCAGTAACACAAAATTTAACTCTGAAAATGGGCCTATGAATTTCCATTGCTGTTATATTATTATATTGCTAGATAGCTAACATTGGCATCAAACTGGAATCCTTTACACCTATTGTAACTCTTGTCTCTATTGCTTTATCTCTATTGAAGCTAGCATCTTTACTAGCTGGACTTGGCCTGTCCGCCCACTGCCTGATAGCAAGTCGCTGTAGCTTCCAGTCTGCTGCTCAGAGAGCATATTATGACCTTTTATATTATAAAGAAACCATGGCTGAGGTGTCTGTCCAGCAAAAATCACTGCAACCCACTCCCAGCAAAAAACATGTTCAGCAGCATAGAAAGCGTACAAATAGTGAATTTAAATAAAGGTTCATGGTATAATAAGAACTACTGGACATGGCAACATGTCTTCAGTTCAAAAGAGTCGATGTAAGATACTCTCAAGGATCAATGTAACATGCCAGGAGAGCACATTCAAAGTTATCCATAGTCTTATTTTTCTTAACCCTACTAACTTTGTCGCTTTAAAAGTTAAGCAGCTATGCAGGCTTTATTTTTTATTAAAAACAACAACAACAACAACAACAAAAAAAAAACTCAAACAAAAAACCCCCAAAGCATTAGATTGCAGGATTGCGTGCTGCATTACATCAACCTTCTTTGTTTATCCTCATCCAGATAGGATATCCTGAGAATCATGACATACTAATAGATGTAGTGTAAATTGGGTTTGTGCCACAAACACGTATGCCGCTTATCTCAGTAATAAGTATCTTATTGATTACTTATGCAGCAACTTCCCTTAAACTGCGGTTTATTCACTCATAACACATGTTACGTATTAGGCTTCATCAAGACACAGTTTAAATATTCCCAAAAGATAAACCCCAAAAAATTACAATTTGAAGGTAACACATTTGCACATTTATATCTCAGGAAGTCCAATAAACATGGGCAGAAATTTTCCTCTTAGTGCCTCATTGATTATTTTGCAAGTGAATCAAAGGATACTTAAATAGTGGAAATATTTGTAAATCCTTTCCATTGAAGATCTTGCTTTGACAAGCAGCACGGGCTGGATTGAATGTGAGTGTGAAAGAAAGATGGTTCCATGATACGTTTATAATTAAACGCTGCGCTGCAGCAGTGAGTGCTGACCAGAGGATCACAGTGTATAATTGTGTGTGTGGGCGCAGGGGAGAACAGAGAGAGGATGATAGATGACTTGGCCAGTTGTAATATCTCCATATACCAGAGGGAACTGTGTAACATTAAAAGTGGTCACATACGATTATTAAAGTAGGACATATTAATAACCTGGACCATACAAATAAAACAGACGGTCACATACCCGTCATTTTTTTGTTGTATTGTTATCCTTTTCTATAGCTGTCTGTTATACCTAAGGATACGGAACGTAACCAGAAAGAGGTCTGGCAAATATACAGAATCATTTGTGGAGCGAAAAACTGTATTCATGGGATGCAAAATTTGAAAAGTATGTTCAGGTCTTTTCAGTGTAGAATTAAACTAGGAAAAAAGTTTTAAATAAAATGTCATTTTGACTGGATATTTGAGTACATTTTGTTTTAATACAGTCACTTATTTGCATATTTACTGTCCACAAAGTATATACATATGTTTACATTGTTTAGACATTTACAACATCTGTTCAAAAATACTTTGCCTCAATTTAAGTCCTCTAGGTCTCCAGGCTAGTTTAGTGACATATAATTGTTGATGTTACGATGCAGCAGAAGCTGTGTCCTCATTTGGGGGCCACATCCTTCAGAGGTTGCATTTGAAGGTAAGTAACTGCGTTACAGTTTGCACTACTAGACTATCCCATTTTGAAGGCTCCTTTATATGCAGCCATCAAAATGTGTCCTCTGTTTACAGGGAAATGAAAGATGCAGTGGGTTACCCGACATGTCCCAAGATTCATTGCGCACCAGTGATGAAAATGACATGGATGTAAAAAACAAACAAGAGAGAGCCAGAGGATTACACTTTTTAAGTAGTGGGTTTTATCAGAAGCTGCACTTTGTGATGTAATGATAAAACAAAAAAAAAGCCCTGCAGAGCAGACCGTCTAATTGAGGCCTGGCATTTAGTGGTTTACAACATCTAAGAAGGGCCACACCTTCGCAAACTTAATCCGCCAGAAGATGCAGACCTTTGAGTTGGGACACAGCTGGACAAAAAAGTAGAAGTTAACATGATTCCATTTGAAATTTCTTGGGTCACTAAGCCATTTAATGTTTTATCATTTTAGTCGTCTTCCACCATTTCAGAATAAATATAAAACTAATGAGTTCCAAATCTTTTTTAGGACCTCAGGAATAGTGTATGTTGCATACAGCAGGCAATGTTACTTTTAAATTTATTTGGGAAAGTAATTACTCATATTTTCTAATGTGTGTCCAGGACACATCATTGACAGTTCATAAACTGTGTGCTTTTTATTGTCAAACTCTGGTTGTTGTTGTACATGAAAAAAAAAAAAAAAAAAAAAAACACGCCCAGTTTATCAGTTCTGATAGATAATCACCTATTTGCCTTTTGGCCACATAACTATTATATTTACTTGTGCTATGTATCTGAAGGGGTTTACTAGACTTAACTCTGACATCAAGCTGCAGTTTGTGTGACTCTGTCAGGGTTATGTCAACTCACCATGTGGCGAAAAGCTGACTAACCAACTAAGCGACCACCATCTTGGTCTTCTGAATGAACCTTTGCACCTTCCATCACCAGACTCAGAAGAGGACGGAACGCTGGATCTGAAATGGTCCGATACTCAAAGCAATAGTACACAGCCATTTTCATAGACAGTCTATGCATTAACATTAGCCTTATATTGATATTCTTACCTCAAGTAGATTCATGAAGAACTAGTTTAGATTCACAGTCCCAAGCCCTGACATTTTCTTCGTCACTACTGGATTTCCAAGTGAAACAGTTGAATTTATTATTGTCAGAATAGCCTGAAAGCTGCTAAAATGACACCAACAATACACTTGAATTGAGTAAGAGGCTACGCCAGAACATCTAAATGAAGGATTGTGCTGTGCTGCCCTTGAGCAAGGTGTGTTCTTTTGACACGAACATTGAAAGACTGATAGACTCTTTTTTGCAGCAGCAGCAGACAGAGTGCATCTTCATGTCTATGTATGAGAACACACGCACACAAACCAGACATGCAGACAGTCGACACAGCTGTATATAATGTAAGCACACAGATATGAGTAACGCTCACTGTGCCTTGATCCTCTCTCCCTTGAGGAACTTGTCTAGCTTTAGCCTCAGTCTGCCTGAGCTACTCTTGGAAAATGACACACATGGCTCAGAACTTGCTCTCGTTCTCTGACACACACACACATGCAAACACTTAAGCACCTTTCTCCCTCTCTGTGTGCGCGCGTGTGTGTGGCTGCTCAGAGTTGCAGCAGAGCTGGGTTGTGACAGCTGAGTCTCCGGAGAGGTTGTGAAGATCAGGGCTGAGCCGAGAACCAGGGCCTGGCTGTATTAGAGGGGGAATTACACGACAGCAGCCCCACATGAGAGCCTTATCTCCTGGCTGCTGCCTCTCCCACAGCCCCGTCCTACTGGAGCCCTTGGGGGAGGATACGTGTCTGTCTAACTTACCCCTACCTGTCTGTCTGACTTACCCATGGACTCTCTGTCTGTTTGACTAACCTCCTGAGTCCCTGTCTACCTCCCTTACCAGCTGCTTGACTTATCCATTGCCTGACTCTCTACGTTACCCACTGACTGCCTTTCCCTCTCTTCAGGCTTCTAATACTGTGCCGTTATGACTGTCCCATATGAAAGCTGAAAACTGACCACTCATATCTACTGATGGGCCATTTGCAATCAATGAACGCAATATCTAACCGTACAGAGATGCAGCTGCGCTCCAGCTCAGTGTTTTGGTTTCAATGTACGCAGGAAGTTGAACATTAGTTCCCTAGCGGCCACATTTACGTCAATTAATTCATTTGGATTAAAGTTGTTTTTCCAACATTTTGAGTTTTACTTGCATAAATATGTTTTTCAGCTTAATTAGATGAGAACCTTTTGTTGCATTTAACTCTCTGTGTCATTACTCATTTTAACAGTCAATACAGCCGATCTAATGGCGCAGCTGCTGCCATTAACCTGCATTTTTGTTTATTCTGTCTGATTATGCTGTGGTCATAAAATAATGACTTTATCTGTGGCCCAGCAGGTTGCTAATGACTGTGGATCAACAAACTACAGAGTATGAGCCCTGATCAAATTCAAAAAAATGTTAATTAAAAACATATGCTGAATTTAGCTCCATTGGAACACAGTATAGGTGATCCCAGAGAGCAAAGGGGACAGAATGAAGGTTTACGCCTTTCTCGCTTATGGAATATCAACATCAGAAACTAGTTTTCACAAAATCTGAAACTGATGTACATTAAAAATGAGAATAAACCCAATGCCTCAAATAAATTCAGTCATTTATATACATTTTAGGTGTTCATTTCACATTTCTTAGATGAAAGCAGCACTGGCAGAAATTACATTGTTGGACGTGGAGTTGATTGACATGCCAAACCTGACACTGTGACCTCACTATTGAGAGGTTTGCTGACCGAAGACTGTAAGAAAATTAAGACCAGTCACCCACAATAAGACAACCAAATCGATGACAATAAAGAGATGAGAGATCATTTTGTAAAAAGTTCAAATAATTTCAAAGCAACGTTCCCATCCACTGACAAATGATGTGAGTAATGAGCATGTTCCACTGGAGAGGAGTCTGATAGCTGAAAGCTTCTCCTCTTAGAAACCCTCGGAAACACAATCAGTCCTACATTTAGAGAGTGGACTATTCTACTGGGATAATATAGCACTGGAGCCAACCCAGAATGGCTCCAAATATGTAACACAATATGATCTACTTTCCTTCCTTTCCCAGAATTATTGAAAGCTAGTAGTAATAGGGAAATACAGTTGTCCGGTCTAAAGGTAACAAATTAACGGATTAGTTTCTTAACATCCTCTTGAGACTGGAAATTTCCATTTTTCAGGATATTGAACAGGTATAGGAAACCTGTCTTAGAGCTTGTTATGTATAAAATAAAATAATATGTCTGGAACTGATATGACCCCAAAGTTCATTTCTGTAGACCCCTTGTCTGAGGCCATGAGGAAATTTGAACCTGTATTGTTCCTTTGATATGATAGACTCTGAAAAACATCACTCTTCCCATGCAAATGGCTTGCAGCAGCTTTTCCAAAGACTTTAGAAATAAAGGCAGGTTGGATGTGGGTCTGTAATTGGCTAAATCAAGTGTAGGCTTTTTAAGCATGGGTTTAATTACTGTAACCTTAAAAGCCTGAAGTTTGTAGCTTGTTAATAAACATCAGTGATGAGCCTACATGGACAACCTCACCATCACTACAATGTCAGTCCCAGGGTGCAGGTGGATCTTACAAGGTCCTGAGAAACTCATCACTTTGGCCAAGATGAGTTTCAAGCCCCCCCCCCAAGTCAAGATCCAATCTAATCTAATCTCAGGAATAGTCATTCCATCCATTACAGAGCAGCTGGTCAAGAGTTTTGGGAAGATCTTTGACGCAAGCTTGAAAGATACTGCCATCATCCAGAAGTCCATGCAAGAGCTTGACACTTGGCTCACCATGGTTGACAGGTCTGGTATACCAGGAAGATTTAAAGCCTGAATTTACCTGCACTCCAACCTGCCCAAAGTCTTGTGGCCCCTGCTGGTCTACGCAGTCCCAATAACAACAGCTGAGTCCCTCGAAAGGAAGGTCAGTAGCTTTCTCAGGAAGTGGCTGGGCTTTCCACGAAGCCTCACCAGCACAGCATTGTATTGCACAAGCAACACCTTGCAGCTACCGTTCAGTGAACTCAAGGAGGAGTTAATTGTGGTTCGCAGGCGGGAAGTACAATACAGGGGACTCCAGGGACACTGTGGCAATAGTTAGAGCGGGTCTGGGCTACTTCCAAAGGACCCAGGTCGGCAAAGCCCAGGGCAAGGAAAGAATGACTCAGAGTGGAGAGCTTTGTGCACATTGAAAAAAATTGTGTTAGCACTTAAAAGGACAAAATCTTAAATCTCAGTTGGATCAGGCTTCAGCCACTGATGAACTTTGTCTGATTTGCTTCCTAACTTCCTATTCGTCTCTCTCTCTGTCTGCCAGGAGATTGTCAGCAGCAAGACTGAGGTGTTTACACCAGGGTTAACAATGATGATAGGTGTGCATGTGTGTGTGTGTGTATGTCTGTGTGCATGTAAATGACATGGGAGTACACACAAACTCACACACTCACAGCACTCATGCTCCTATCACTCATTCATCCCACTAGAGTGCTTAGTGTTTCACCCACTGTTAGCTGGCAGATGGTGATGCTATGGGCAATCACACTGCTTTATAACAGAGGGAGGGAGAGAGCGAGAAAGAGAGGGAGCGTATGAACATACACAACCAATCGACAGAGTGTTAAGTTCATGTAAACCCAATATTCACTCTTCCTTTAGCTTTGTTTTGTTCTCAATCAACTCCTGCAGGAAATATCAGTTTTGTGTTTGTTTTTAATGAACCAGCTAGTCACTATTTCCATGTCTGCTGGATTTGGGCAGATATTAAAAATGGGGCTCGAATACAGCAGAAACAGCTGCCGGCTGCGGCGTAAAAACGAGATTCACGAGAGCGATGAGACCGAGAGAAAATAGTAAAGTTTTGGGCCATCAAACCAAAGCTGCTAAAACTCTTTATAGCGCTGAAGAGTGAACTGAACTGCAGAGTCAGGATCTCTTAGGTTACACAAAGTTTTTTGACCTTGTTGGTATGGAAATGATTGATCAGTAAAACTCTACTTCATGACTTTTTTTCTTTTCATGTGATCTTCATCTAAGTTATTGCGTTTCTCAAACACATACTCACTTATGACCACAGGATTTTTCACCAGCGACAGTACTTTGTAAACTCGAACTTGTGCATGTGTGTGTGTGTTAACGTACTGGCCCATTTGTTCAGGTGTGTTTGAGTGTATTTTGGTGCAAGGTGTATGTCGCTATTTCATGACAGGAGCGACAGATGAGTACCCGAGTCCTGTGGGCCGTGTGCTTTAGGAGCTGGCATACTTCCTACTGAAACATGACAATGGAGCCTCAATGGATAAATCAGCATCACTTCTGCCTGGAAACAAGAGTGCTGGAAAATGGCCCAGATACGTACACACTGGACCCTGATTGGTTCAGATCAGGTCCAATTTTACATCTTTTTAGTCATTTGTCTGGCATAAGAATGTGTGTAAGTCTCTCTATAGGGACTTCTACCAAAGCATCCACTAGCCTTTCTTGATGGAGGATCTCAAACATGAAGACACAAAATAAGGAATTGTGTTTTTTGGTCTCTGATTTCTGAGGCAGTGAAAAATTTTAACGAAATTAGTAATTTTCAAGCTCAATAATGACATCCTAAAACAGTGTAAGATGGATTTTCCCTCAAATTTACAGTTACAGCCCCTTACTGCCAATAATGGTCAGTCCTTAAAATGAAAACTGTTATGCTGATTCCTGCCAAAGAGTATAAAACCGTTTTATTTCACTCTGTGTAATCTAAATGGCAATGTTTACAATAAAGGCTATCTGAAAAGAGAAGTCCACAAACAATTCTGTTTCCTAAATGATATAGTATGATCTGTTTAATAAAAATATAACACTCAGGGGAAGTGTAGATGTGGCCTGAGCACTGTCTTTTTAATAAAAAATGAGTAAACGCTTGTCACCAGAAAGCAGGGTGTATCACCTCTGTGTGGTCAGTTTCAGCGTCAATATTGATGAAAACTTATTGTACCCCTGCTAACTTTATTTTCCTGTCATATGTAAATGGGTTGTTGGTGTAGATTTATAATGATAGCAGATGATGGTGACTTTGTTAAATGTTGATAATAATTTTGCCTTCTGCCAACTGTGGCCAAAAGGATCTGTGCTATGGTTGTGTTTTATATTTCTGCCTCCAGCAGCTTTAATGGTCGAGGACACAAATCAGTGTCACCAGTCCTTGAAATAATCGTGTGGTTTGTTTTGGAGGACAGTGATAAGTTCCCTATTTTGGTCAAGGTCCGTCTTGAGAAAAAACTGACATTTGAATGAAGAATAGAAGCAGTTTTAGATTATTTCAGATTTGTGCTGATTGTGGAATTTTTTCACTTCTTTGCTGAACAAGAGCAACACATTGTTAAATAAATGAACAAGCTCCAGTCAGCTGTCTGGATGAGGGAGCTCCATGAATCCTCAATGAAATCTATCCCTTGACCCCTGCTGAAGCTGCATTCAGAGCTCACCTGCTCTGTCAAATGACCCACATCTCATTGAGATATTAAACACTTTGACATTATTGCTGTTTTGCTTAGAGCAAATGTGTGCAAAAATCCAGCCACTTTTGTATTGTGAGCCCTTCAATTGTACCAATTTACCTTATGTCTCTATTTCCTAGGCAGAGGATGGCACTAAGCATTATTCAATAGGAGGCTTTGATATCAACTGTGTCGTCTGGCGCTTAGGGTCAGGGATGATATGAGCCACCTCTGACATGATAAATGTGTTTTTCTCCCCCTGCTCACACCTTCTTGGAGAGAAACATAATAACAAAAGTTTTCTCCATAACTGAGAAAAAAAAACAAACAACAAAAACAAAAACCCAAACAAAACTTTTCTTTTTCTTTCACCCGGTTCCCTTTGTTAACCCCCCTGTCCTCTTTCTTTCAAGAAAGAGAGAGAGGGAAGACGTGGTGATTTGGGGGGTGTCTGATTGCTATGCATTGTTTAGTTTCTTTCATTAATGCTGGGTGCCAGTCGAGGGCTACAGATGAACAATAGCAGGGGCCTCAGGCATGGATCAATAGCAGATTGCTGATAGTGCCCCGTCCGTTCTCCCCACCAGATTACATGATAAATGGGCCGGTCCATACATAGTGACAGGCCCAGGGCTAACAGGGCCCAGGTAAGGCCCTGCGTTGTCTGGATATCACATCCTTCATGTTTATGTGCACTACAGTCTGTTTGTGACAGTGCATCACAAAGGTGAAAAATATCCAAATTTCAATAATAGTAGATTTAATTTTATGTTGTTTGCTCACACATGAGTGCTGCTTATATATTTGTTAGTATATGTTCTGTTTGATGTGTTGTCTATGTGGTCACAAACAAACCCCCACCAGACCCGTACTGTATAATCAGATTATCAGATTTTCATATTTTTAATTGTTAACCTCAATAAAAAAAATAAAATGATAGGCAAATAAATGCTAAACACACACACACACACACACACACACACACACACGCACACAAAGGTCCACCTTGTTTAATTCTTCTTGAAGAAGTTAAACAACTATCCGGTCTCTTGATCATTTGTAAACCAGAATATTTGTATTCTTTCCTATCAATTCATGAACTTTTGCCACCATACTAATTTACATTTAATGCACCGGTTCCCAACCTTCTCCAATGCATGGCCCACATGAAAATCTGAACAATGACATGTATCATATATATTACATATTAACAGAATAATATTAAGGTTAAATAATGTGTCAATTATGCACTTTTTGATTGTAATAAATGTGACTGAACATTAAGGAAACTCCACGTGTGGCAGTGATAGGCCTTAACATAAAATAAGATGTTTTTTATAATTTCTTTGAAAGCATTAGAAACGCACGGATCAATTGTGATTTTCAAAATTTTTACTTATCATAGTGGATGTTTGTGTGTGTAAAAGTGTGCATGTTTGCGCACCTGGCAGTACAATGAGTGAGCTCCTGTCTTTGCTTCTGGCTTGAGTGTATTCCATGGTGTCTTTATGTATTGTGACAATATATTGTGTGCTGATTTCAGTATATGTGAAAATGAATGTGTATGTCTGCATGTGTACGTGCCTGTGTGTGTGTGTGTGTGTGTGTGTGTGAGTCAAGGCACCGAAACAATGACTCTCCTGTAATGGACACAGAGGGCAGATATAAGGTTCCAAATTGGCAATTTACTGTAGCTACAGTGGGACACAGTGTCAGCCAGGCCTCAGTCTAATAGGGGTTAAAAACCTTAAATGGAGCAAAGAGCAGCTCCTTGCTCTGCGTTGAACCACAACATGAGTTAAGGCAAATGTACAAATTGATCTTGTGATCTGAGAACGCCGTTTCCAATTATTTCCTCTCTTCCTGGCAATAACACGTCACCCCAGCACGGTCTGGTTTTTTGTTGTTGTTGTTGGGTTTTTTTTTGCGCAGCGCATGTTCAGAACAAATGCTCAGGTACTTTCCCCTTAGGCAAATACCATTTGTCATGGCATTTGTGATTTGTGTGATATTTTCCATAAAATAGATGGGAGTGAAACAAAGTGAAAGTTGCTATAATTCAAGGTCCTTTGGTAAAGCCGGGGAACACTGGTGGCTAGTTAATCTACTCATTGACACGTTGTCCTCTGGTGCAGCTGAAGGACGGTCTTTAGACTAATGACCACACATATGGCGCGTCGCCCATTTAAAAGAGAAACAAACACCTCCTGGCCATGGAAGTGTGTGAGTACGTGGGGCAACGATGTGTGGAGACATTAGACTCATGCGTGCATAGTGAAGCACAGACTCAACACACACATGTAGAAGCAGGGAATAATGGATTGATGTATGGATAATAAAAAAAACTTTGTCGTCGTTGAATGTGAATAAATTTCGGCCTGGCCTGATTTCAAACACTAATGACTCAACTTAAAGTTGGCTGCACATGAACTGAAGTTAAAGATCACCTTTAATGATGACTGCTACCAGACAAAGAGTCCCTGACAGCACCCTAACCACCCACCCACCAACGCCCAGCTCACACTTCCTCATTCCTCTTTGTCTTTTTGTTTTCCATTTTCTTTCCTTCCCTTTTTTTCGAGGACAAAACCAGCAGACAGGTCCATACTTTAAAGGTGTGTCATTAGGTGTCTGCTGTACGCGTCCTCTGACACTGTGGATGATGTAACTGATGGAAGTTCATGATGGATGGGAGACACACCAGAGCTTTGGGATTATGACAAAAATAAACTACTTTTTTAGGACACTTATGATGAAATGTGTTCTTGTCCTCCAATGCGAGGACATTAAGAGATAAAGAAAAAATTATTTAGATGTTACAACACAAATTTACATAAAATATTGCTGTCCAGTAAAATTAATGTCATCTATGTAAAGTCCTCAAAAGAGCAGTGAATTCGCAGCCAACATAATGCAATGTCAGCCAATTTATTAAGTGCTAATCTCAGGTGTGTTTAACACGAGTATGTGTCCACTCCCTGTGGTGTGTGTGCTGCTGGGATCAGTCAGACAAATGACAGTCTCTGTGTGCAGCTGTTAAACACCTTCAGCACAATTACACAAACCCTCCTGTACAAATGCCACACCTGCACTCACAGCTGCATTTTACAAACGCGCCCATGATGATAACTCACAAATCCATGTGTAGAAATACTCACACAAGATGACTACGGTGCACTTCAAAGTGAACACCCCCCCCAATGATCTTTCACTGCGGTAATGTGCAGAAAAAACGACTGCAGCATCTCCCTTGACATCATGTTGAAAACCTGATTGATCGGTCAACCTGGACATGAGAGAGTGATTTGCTGTAGTTCTTAGTAGTTTGACGGTACAAATATTCCAAACAGTAAAGTCACAGAAAAACATCTTTGAGTTAGTAATTTATGAGCTACTTGCAATAGTCATGCAAGAACCTCTGGGGCTGAAAACTGAAGGCCACACAGAAAATGCCAAACTTGCAGTTCCATGACTGACCATCCAACAGTCCCCATCGACTCCCAGGTTAAAACTAAACAGCAAAAATATGCTCGTTCACCAAAAAGTAATTTAGCCTCAAGAAATACTTTCCTACTTCCTGATAACTGTTAGTTGAGCCACATAGTTCAGTATAATTGAGGATGTGACAGCCCTGAGTGACTGACAGATGCTATCACAGTTTGCCATCTAATTCCAGGCAGTGGATGTGACCTCTCTGCTGTTTGGGCCTTTTCCACGAAAGTATCATGTTAATTAAAAGAGCTTGCTGTTCAGTTCATTAATTAACAGGACATAAAGAAGTCTGTGCTCCTGTATTTAGTGATGAATTCATCTTCTACTGCTTGTCTGTTTCCGGGGGTTTTGGATCCAATCCCAGCTCACATTGGGCACATTCACTTCTGATATTTTTTAATTATATATTAGCACCAACGATCAGCTAACAATGTCAACATTCACCATACCTAGCTTGTTAACGTACCTTACCGACTCTCATACCCACACCCCATTTCTTTGTACATATCTGCATTAGGTGGGAGTTAGACACTGCCAAGATGTCAGTGGTGGAGCATACCCCTCTGATCTTCACAGCTGGTCTTTAGAAACCCATGGGGGCCCTCTACGAGGCTTTGTCTTTATCTAAGATCTATGATTATAACAAAAAAAGATGGTAAGAGTTTGAAAATAATTAGCAAATAGTGCAATATAAAGTGAATTCAAAAGCTAAAGGATTTATAAGGTAAAACTTTCATAACAAAGCATTGGCTGGATCCTGCAGTAATAAATACAGTCTTTTAAACTTGATGAATTAATATTAAAGCCAGGTTCTTAAAATCAAATTAAGTATATACTGTAGTTGTACAGTATACACTTAATTTAAAAACAAACATATGTGGACATTATTGTGTTATACATGAATTCACAAACTTTTCAGAGCAGATCAAAGTTCCTGCACTGGACTGTGGGTTTATCTGTTGGATAACTAGGCCATCAGGACACTGCAGTGTGATGCAATCCACAGCCAATGCTTTCCCATTGTTCTCTTTCTTTTTTCATCAACAGGTGGAGGTTAAGTGTCAACAACACACTGGTGCCACATCAAAGAAAGTGAAGAAGACAGCGAACCAGTAAGTGTGAGAGGTAACAGTGGAGGCTTCAAAAATCCACTTCACTTCAAGTGTTTTCTATATGTCATCCTCAATTTTGGAACAATTTCAATCCCACCTTTGATACATTTTTGTAGGTAAATGAATATAAGTGACTTCGTTTGAAAGCCGAAGTCAAGGCACATGCATATGCTGAAACGACCTCACCTTTTATTAAACAATGTGGGTCAAATTGAACTCGTGAGATATTCAGAAGTGTACTTAGCAGCAGGAACGATTACCAAACCGAAAAGCAAACACCGTAAGGACTGTGAGTATGTTTGATAAAGTCTCTCTAATCAGTTTGAGCTGAGAAATTAACATTTGAGCAACCCAACGCTGGATCTTCTCTGTTTTTAATATTGATACCAATTCACACAACTTCCCAGCATTAAGGAGACTTAAGATATCTGCTGCCAACAGAGAGAGAGGGCGAGAGACAGAGAAAGAGAGAAAGAAACAGGGGAGTAAGAGCAGGATCACTTGCACTGTAGGTGGAAGGCTTTGATCACCACTCTTCAACAAATGACACTTTCTGACATACAAAGGCATACATACTCACACACACCCTCAGATATGCACACCCAAAACCTAAACAGCCACAGAGCGAGGGGCGGGCAGTGAACAAGCAGGAATGATGATGAGAGAAGGTGAAAGACTGCAGGCCACTGGAATAATCCTCTAGTCTTTAATTAAAAACTTCCTAATGATCACAGGGAGCGCGACAGACTGGTAGCGGGGGGAGACGTAGTGATAAGGAGCAAGGAAGAGATGAAAAGTCATTTTGTCTTTCTTTTTTCCCCCTCAATTTTCTTTCCTTATGTCAAGCCCGCAATCTGTCCCCATCTCCCTTTTTTCCGTAACACGCAACCGACATTTGTCTGTGATTTAACCGTAAGTAGATGAAACGCTAACATGTGCAGATGGTCAGTGGTTCTCCAGTGCCCCCCCCCCACCCCTTCCCCCAACCACCCACCCACCCCATCTGTGCTGCCTTTGGAGTGAGTATGAGCTGATATCTGCTCTTGTTGAACTGTAGCAGTGTCTGCACCTTTCATGGGGAACATCACCATGATTAAAGTGATCACTGCGTTCAATGTTTTCCAGCCACTAGTCCCACTTCATTCAATCACGGCCCACGCTTGGTCTTTCATCACACTCAAGTAGGGTTATGCCAGGCAGAGAAACACATGAGGCTGGTTGGGGTTACTCTTTCCTTTGTTGTATTCTTATTTCATTGCACTGATGTGTGTTTTAGTTAAACTGTCATTTGTGAATGTTTACAAAATGTTTTTCTTGTTTGTCTTGACTGTCTGATAGAAATCAAACATTTTTCATTTGTTGAAAGTTTTCGGTCCCTGCTGATGCAAAACGTAAAAGACTTCTCACCAAATAGGAAGCAGTAAAGCCTCCCCAGAGTGTCCATAAGGGGATAAACACATGAGAAATATGTAGGCGAGGCATGGGCGATTTCACAATAAAACAGGGAAATAGTGATCATTTTAGAGGCAAATCAAGATCAATTTAGATCCCAACTAGATATAACAATAACGATAATGATAACAGAAATGTAGAGAAAGTATTAAAAAAAACAAAAAAAGAAAACAAGCTTTTCCCACATTTCACCATGTGCATGACGGGAAATAATCTCAAAGGAATCTAATCTTGCAGACAGTGAAGCTGCAAAATTTCCATCGTCTTTTAAAGTGTCAGAGAGTCAGATTAAAGCTCTTTGTCTTAATAACAAATTGTCTTTAGATGTGCTAGACTTAATTCTTGCCGTGTGGGTATTTACAATTTTGGGTAACACTCTTATCCTACACCGGTTTCTAGTTTAGGTTTGAATGCATTATGTGCATTACTGAAGTACATGATAGACAGAGGACGATGGAATTTGACTCTGCAAAGGTTTTTAGTCTTTTTACTCTTCTTATTTTTGTATAACTGCTTTAAAAGGCACAGTTGAAACATGCACTCTGCCTTTTATGTATAGTGCGTAAACCTGGCAGTGAGGTGTAGCACTTACCTCCTTCACAGTACTTCAAGAAAAGATTTAATGTCATAAATTATGTTTTTGTTAACATTCCTTGCAGAAGTGCTTTGGAAGCAGCAATGAGACTAATACACTCACTGAATGTACACCTACAGCATATCTTAAGGCAACAGCAAGAGTTTAAACTGTGGGAACAATGTATGAGTCAAAGCTGAGAGCATAAAGTAGTTTTAGAGGTGGAGGAGTACAGGCTGGGAAACACAAAGCTCATATCCCACGGGGAAATTTATTAGAAGTCCCAGCCTCTTGTTCATTTTGTAAAGGCTTTTCCAGAGGCAAACATTACTTTCATTCTTCTGTCGCTGGCATAGTCATATGAGTATCTATGTGTGTGTGTGTGTGAGAAAGAGAGAAAGAGTGAGACTGTTCACATACTCAGTATTCAGTCTGCAGATGAGTTCTATTTTGCTCTCAGATTAAACATGGAGGAGTCCCAGGTCAGTTACTTATGACACACACTGTTCCATCCCTCACCATGTACATGTACACACACACATACTTGCGGGCGTACACACATACTCACATACAGACCCTCGTAAGTGGAGAGAGAACAATCCTCAATCCCCCCGATGCAACTATTCATAAATATCAAAACAGGAAAGTCGAGCCTCTTGCTATCAAATCCATGATAGCATGCAAGGGTAATATGTTTCCAAATGGCACATGAAAAATGTGCTTATGACAATGATGAAACAAGATAGCAGTGGTGATGGAACAGGCATATCCCCGGTGTGGTTTGTCTTGTTGCACTGTAATCACACTTTGCCTAAAGTGTGCGCTGATATCAGAACTTGTGAGATGATATCTGATCAGTCCTCCCACCAAACTTTACAGACACGAGAGAAAATCAGAAATATATGCAGCAACTCTCCTGTCTAATGGGCCTTGGTGCGAAAACACCTAACTCTTCTTGCTTACTATCACCTTTCTGCTTCTCTATGGCCTGTTAAGCTTGGTCTTTCTTCTACATTTTATTTGTGGACATACAGCACATACAGTACATGGGAGCAGTTTTTTATGATATTACATCCTATAAGAATATTTTTTTGTGCAGTGGCTCTTGTGGTCACCAGCTGTTTCAGCAAATATCTCAAAACACGCAAAAGCTCTTTGGTGATCATGCTCACAACGGGAGCAAAGTAAAGACGTTATAGAGCAAAGAGTCTCTCAACCACGATTAGGATAGTTGACCATAACCATATGTTTGATCCCATTACCATGAGGATTAAGGTCCCCCTTTTGGTTTGTGCTTAATGTAACCCATTGGTTCCTGAACTACAATGTTGAAGCCCCCAGTTTGTAATTTGGCCATCTGGGTCTTTTGAATCCAGAATAAACCATACTTGGAGAAGAAGGCGGAGCTGAGGAGGGGGGTGGGGGGTGGTTATGACCTGCTCTGTATTCAATCCTGATTTTGTGGTACAATCTGTCGATCATACAGTAGCCACAACCAAATGCATACCCTGCTTTACGGTCCATTTTCGTCCAAATGCAAAAAAATGTACATGCTGTATCGAAGAATACTGTACTGATGTACATAATCAAGTGAGAAGTAGGGGCATTTTCCCACAGACTTCAATACAATTAAGGTTTAAGGCTTTTGAGCTTTGGTTTCACTTTATAGGCGTGGAACCTACATCCACTTTTTTATCCATTTACCATTTACCACAGAGACAAGGAGTTCTTTATTTTCCAGTAGTGATTTTGAGCAGTTTATTTGTGGCGTATTTGGTAGGGTAAAGCCACTGATCAAACTGCTGTGGGAGCTATCAGAGGGAAGGGCCAGATGAACTATAAGGTTGTATAGCCCTTAGGACTTGGTATTTAATAATGTGAAAAGGATCAGTCGGAGTAAGAAAGGATCATCCAACTGCATTCTAGTTTTCAGCTCATTGTTTCCCACTTACTTTTGGCAAATAGCCAGAAACATGACCCCCGAATGAAGGTCACCTTTCTAGAGGGATAATACTACATCAGTGTGTTGTTTTAAGATTCAAGTCTCCAGCAAGGTAAATATGTCTTTTAAATCACTATTAGTTAAAACTGTGTGAATATGACACGTCAGGACTTTTCCCCTCTGCTAGTTTACGGCGTCCTATCTTGGTGAATACGCCCCTGAATTTTTTGCATTCCATACTGAGATGAAGGCAGTTTCAAGGAGGGATTCATCAGGAGGAAAAGTTGGAATTTGTCCACATTCTCTCTTTTTTCTCGCCATGGAACGATCACATCATTGCTATCGTTGATTGTGTTTTCACATTGTGTGTCAGCAGCTGTGTGTGTGTGTGTGTTTTTCCTACATGGCAGTTGTGTTTTCTGTTGTATTGTTTATTGAGTCCTGTCTTCTTTCTCCGTCTCAACCTGTCTTGGATGACAGGTGACATTTAGTGGCAGGAAAAGACCTATGTGGCTGATTGTCTTATTCTCTGTATTGAGAATAAGTGTATGTGTAGGTGTGTTTGTGTGTGCGTGTGTGTGGGTGTGTGTGTCTCCCTGTGTGTGACAAATTTGGTGTACTCCCAGCCAGACGGGTCACTCAGAGTATTACATGTGGCCTGCAGGGGCAATGGGTAGGGGAAATGAAGGGTTATTAGAGGGGGAGAGGGAGAGAGAGAAAAGACTGGCAGAACAGATAGACAGAAAGAAAGACAGACACATTTAAGCTAGAGGCTATGTGACAGTGGAGACTGCCCAATAATGATGATGTGTTCCTATCAATCTAACCATGTCTGCATGTTGGCACCACAGCCCACAGCTAGGCCTTGCAATGCTCAATATCATATAAGATATAGTGTTAGAATCCAAAACAAATAATAATAACAATCGTTTCAATAGTAAAGGGAGAGTTTACATTTGCCGATAAAGAGTTGAATCACTCGGTTACGGGTAATCTTTCTTTGTAAAACTGCAAAAATAGTTCTCCCCAGAGAGGAGGGAGAGGGAGAGCGGCTTTTTCTGTGCAGCCACATTTGCATGATGAGAAAGCACTGCTCATATTCATCTTAGTAAAGTCACAGTAAATGACTCCAACAGCATTATCATCTGTTTTACGCAGGTGTGCGACCAGGGAAAATCACTCACTTCAATCAAAAAAAGCGGCAGCTCGCTGTGTAAGGAGCCTCATTTTTTCCCATCACACTGGAGGACATAGGAATTAGAAGAGAGAGACATAGAGGCTGGGAGGGGGAGAAACATAATAACTTTGTTTTCTCTGCGGTTCACAGAGGCGATTTTTACCCACACGGCTGTGGGATGATTTGTATTGGTGTGTATGCGGATTTTCCGGAGATTACTACTCAGAGTGAGAGCAGAGTGGAGCCAACACACCACAGAGAAGTGATTTCTTTGGAAAACTACAGGACACAAGCCTGTGGATACTCCTGACTCCTGCTGCCTGTTGACTTTAGATGGAGTGACAGTTGAAGTTTGGTTAAATTACACAGAATTTAAAGACATTAGTGGGATTATTGTCAGTGGTTCAGCAGTACAATTGTGATTGCTTAGAGCGTAGTCTGCTTGTTAACATCAGCCCATTTTCAAACCTTTCAAAAACAACTTGACTGTATACGAAAACTGTAATCTGGCTTAATTGTAACTGGGGGGCAACAACCACTTGTTGGAAAATAAAGTCATTTTTCTTTAGTCCTTAATCGGCCTTGACCCATTTCTTTACAAAGACCTCATGGCTACTACTGACCACTTCCAGAGATTATCAGATGTATGTGAAGTTAAAGTGATGGTGTTTGATCACTGCAGTGAGGTGTTCTTTTGAACTGGTCCTGTTCCTGGTGGGCGCAGAGTGTCTTCAAAAAGGAGGCGAACCCCCAGTTCTTTCCTCCATTGTGAAATGGACCAATTTTCGGGCACAGCCATCTTGGTCTGAGTTAGCACGAGGTAGCATGGAACTGTCAAACCAACGTGCAGCTTCTGCCTGATGAAAATCTCCCTCAGCCTCCAGACGGGGTTGGCCCGACACCTTCTGATATGGCTATTAGTGATGTGTCATTCGTGAACGATTTGTTCATTTTGAACTCATCTTTTGTATGACTCGTGAGCAACAAGTCATCTCAGTGGGTGATTCATTCTTTTTTCCTTGGTCCGTGCATGCGCGCCACAGGCTCAGATTTGTTCACGAACAGGTCTTTCTGCCGCATATTCTCTGTGTAGTAAGGGCTGATTCGTTCACGACTCATAAAATAGGGTCTTCGGGTCTGAATCTCTCGTTCACTTGTCACATGACCGCTGTGCATTCTCAGTGTAGGCGCAACGGATTCGTTCACAACTCAAAAGTACAGGTCTTCGGGTCCTGAGTCTCTGTTCCACTTGCCTCATGGCCGCTGCGCAGGCTCAGTGTAGAAATTAGTGATTTGTTCACGGCTCACAACTATGGGTCTTGTGGTCTTTCGTTCATTAATCACGTGGTTACAGCAGTAGCATGACCAATGCTATTATTACTGGTGAGGAGAGCTATCTGACGTGAGCACAAAAGTTAACGTTAGCTATGTAGCTATGGGATGGATGTTTAATTTGCCTTTCCGTTGGAACGAATTCATACACTACGGGTCTTCAGTGACCAGGTAGGCCAAAGTGAATAGCCGTCACAGAATGAGAATTTTTTAATGATAGATGGAAAACTCTCCTACCGGCAAATGAAGTAATCAGTAATTTCAACTTCAGTAGGCTATGGCCCAAAAGGGTGTTCAATAGTTTAACAAAAGCAAACTTGTGTATTATATGCCAAGAGAAGCAAACCATGTTGCTCTTAAGTGTTTGAAAGCAGTGCTTTTTCAGTCATTGCTCAAATGACAGCTACAGCGCCACACTGGTTCCAATGAACAAAATGAACAAATGACTTGAAAAAAGATTTGTTCATTTTACTGAACAAGATTAAAAGACATGAGTCAGTAAAAAGATCCAAGTTTCCCATCACTCGTGGCTATCTCCGCCTATCCACCTGTAGCCCTGGCTCTGACGGTCTACAACAAGACCGCCTCCTGTCACTACAGGTTGCTGGAGACAGTAAGGGGAGAATGAGGAGAATTTCTGAAACTCGCATTTTTCCGCAGCTATGCAGCTGTTTTTTAAGTGAGCTATTTTGAAGTTTTGCTGTGGCTGCCTAAGCTAACATTGACATTAACTGCTGTTCATTCACCTTTTATGAACAAAAACATTAGAGCACATACAAAACTCACAAAGAACGTTTAAGATTTAACTTAATGATTTGAATCACCACTGATGCCGTTTGATCTATTGCTGAAATAAATGTCGACCACCCACAGTATCAAAAATGAGACTTGATTCAAATAAATCTCAAGGATTATAATTCTCCTCAAAGCTCCATAGTAGATACCTACAGGTTAAGTTAGGTTCACTCTCTGTGACAAATTTGAAAAAGGCAAGTGTTTTTCTGTGCCTTGGTGCTACAATACAAGGGCCCTTGTACGGCCTTGATAGGGTTTTCTTCAAGATCTTTAATGCTGACTTCACTGAAGCTGACAAGTTACAGTTCAGGTATCTGTGGAGCCCTGACATTGTGGCACGCACGCAAAGCTGCGCATGTCAGCCGCGTTGGCTACATGCATAAGCTTGGCAACCTGCCACAATTAAACCCAGCTTTATTCTGATGCAGTGGACAAATATTTTAAATTATATCAAGAAATGACCACAGTTGTTTCATGATAATGAATAGAGGATTGTTTACTGATTGACTTCCAACACTTCAGCTTCCTAAATTTAGATTTAAGTTATTTAATAAACATATTTAGTTGTGTCTTTTTTTTGATCATGTAGTAACAAAAAGAGTATTTGTTACTTTTTACATCCATGACGTGGTATGTGTTTTATAGACAACTGACTGGATTTTTACAACGCTAAAAACGATTCACGTCTCATCACCCCTTAGATAATATAATTACTCAGGAAAACTGTAGGAGCTACTCTGTCTATGTGTCTATGTTATGTGTGTATGTGTGTGTGTGTGTGTGTGTGTGAGAGAGAATCCAAGCACCATGTAGCGCTAAAGTTCAAGTAGGCCAGATGGGAATAGTATCCTGCGGAGATTGAAAAGTCTGACTTGAGGATGGCTGCCTAATATCATCCAACAGGCCACCAGCCCTAACACACAAATACACACGCACACACAGACGCATGCACATAGAAACACACATTCACAAACCATGCCTCCCTCCTGTACTTAAGATGAATATGAAATGAGAAACAGGTATAAATATTTATTTATTTCACTAAAGTACAGGTGAGCATGATTTGGCCCTGTCTCTCTTAGTTTTGCAGCCTCTTAACAAAAGCTGGGCAATATAGAGACAGAACAAAGCCCCAAATATTAAACTTTCACAAACACACACACACACACAGAACAGCAATGAAGCAATACATAACCAAGAGCTTAACTGAACACTGTATTGGTATGGGGAGGCTATCTATTACCTCTGCCTGTAAAGTAGCTTCCTGGGAGACCTGCCAAATCAAACACGTTCAAACACTAAGCCAGACACGCGCACACACACACACACGTGCACACTAAAAATTTATTTTACAGATGGTTACTGTAGGCTAAATACATACTTATAAAATACTTTTGTCAAATTTGAGAACTAAAGTATTTCAGTGAATGGAGTTGAATAAAATTTCTTAAAGTGCAGCACATTGTAGTTGGCAAAAAAACAAACAAACTGTTTAAGTGTGTATTCTTTGTGTAATCTCATCTGAAATCTCACAGTGGAGATAATGGCTAATCTATAATCTATTTTACGAGATTTGTTATTAGCCGCGAAGCCTTCCCAAACTGCCACCTTTATTGTTCTCTGGATGCCTGTTGCATTGACGTATTCCGGAGCACTGTTTTCTTCATAATGCTGATCATCAGCCTCCTGACCAAATCCATCTCTTGCCATCTTGTGTCAGATTTTGAAAGCAGTAACCGAATAGAAGCAGCGTCACCCGGGAGTATATTCTCTAATGGTGCTCTCTGTTTCGGCTTCACTTTGGTTGACAGTTTTTCCTTTATCTTTTTCTTTTTGTTCTTTTTTATATATTCAGGGAGAGCAAATATACAGAAACGTTGCACCGAAGTACAAAGAGCAGTCTATTGCTAGCGTGCAGAGCAATCACCCTGATGAAACATAATTTTATTTTAACATGATAGAACAATATCCCTGCCCATAACTCCCTTTAACTCTTAGTTTTGATGTACCACTGAAAACATATTACAGCATGAGATGTGAGGCGGTATCAATTTTGTCTTGACTCTCTTTTTTTTATATGTTATTTTTTGCAATAAAACAGTAGTAAAAAAAATATAAAACAGTTACCCTCCTTCGATCTGTCTTCATCCTTCCCCATTTCTTTATTCCCTTCATTGCACCTCCTCCTCCTCCTCCTCTCAGTGGCGGAGGGGATGGAAGGAAGAGGTGGTAACACATAGCATGTCTTCATTAAAATGTCACTCCCCATTATTTTCGTCCTATCTCAATTAGCAGCAGGTTTAATAAAGGGCCTCTTCTCTCTCTCTTTCGCTCTCTCTTTTTGTAACTCTCTCCATCTCCAAGTCTTTCTCTTTAACACTGCAATCAGACTAAATGATGGAGTCACTGCTCAGGAGGTGATCTGCAGAATGGGAGGAACAGAGAAAAAAAGGGTAAAAACAATGAGTGCTGAAGAGGAGGTAGGGTTAGCTGCACCAGTTTTCTTCCCGAGCATCTCTTTCTCCTTTGAGAGCAATTAGACACTGCCGGCAGTGGCTAGTCCCCAGACTTATCTGCAGCTTCTGCTTGTGTGTGTGTGTGTGTGTGTGTGTGTGTGTGAAAGAGAGCGAGAGAGAGGGAGAATGCTCAGTTTCCGCTATAACCATCACAGTATCTCAAAGAGTGCTTTGTGAGTTCAGCAGAAATAAGTGCCAACAGGTCAGATTAAGAGGAGAGCACACATACACACAAAAATAGCTACATCATCAGCAGAGTGATGGCTAGTTCAAAACCTCACTCATCTTCTACCACTCATCCTCCCAGGGGGTGCTGGAGCCAATCCCAGCTCACAATGGGCAAGGGCGGGGTACAGCCTGGACAGGTCGCCAGTCCATCGCAGGGTCAACAGACAGAGACAGACAGAAACAACCAACCACTCACACTCAGACCTCTGGGCAATTTAGAGTGACCAATAAACCTAAACATTATTTTTTTTTGGATGGTGGGAGGAAACCAGAGCACCCAGAGGAAATGCACTTAAGCATGAGGAGAACATGCAAACTCCACACAGAAAGGCCCCTGGCCCAGGAACCCCAACCTACAATTTTTTTGTTGTGGGGCAACAGAGCTAACTAACCACTATGCCGCCATGCTGCTTAGTTCAAAACCTTTCTCACCATATATAGGAAAATTTTCCACAATAACAACAGATACAATGATTTCTGTTTTATAAATAACATCCATGCTTAGCCTTTATGTTCTCGTGCCGTCTTAGTTATTATTAGTCTCAACTGATATGGGTGCGGATAGGTTGTAACTACACTGTAAGAAAAGTCCGTAAATATACGGCACAATGTACTGAGTTAACGTGAAGGAATTTTCCGTAGTATTTGTGTACAGGTGTATTTTTTTAGACGCACTGCATTCTGGGAGCAAGAGGATCTGTTACGTGCTAAAGTCAGAAGAAGCAGAGGCCATCAGCAGACATTTACTCCCACTAAAGTTTCATCTTTGGAGTTGGGAAAAACCTTTCATTGCTTATTTCTGTATAATTTTAAGTGTAAAGAGTTATCCAGCCTGTGTTAACTTGTGTTTAACGTTACCGTCAACATTACCGGATAAGCCAAGAATATTTTACCGAGTCATTTTGGGACTCGAACGCAAGTTTGGTGTTGAGTTAATGTTATATTTTAGTTAAGTGGTCGTCAGGTAGCATCAAGGCTTATGCTAGACTGCTGTCAAAGCCAACCGTTGCTTGGCGGTCCGCCGGAGGACCGACACACAAATGCACAAACTTAGCCATTAACGTTAGCCTGTATAGTTAGCTCTTGGGTTGCAAAAGTTGGGTCTGCTATGAAATGTATCGTTTTAGTCTGCTATGTGTTTAAAGCTAACAAAAAACAAATCCTTCGTGGCATAAAAAATAAACATGTTCAGTTTCTATATGTTGTGACTGTATTTAATCATGTTGCTGTATTAGATGTTTAGTTATTTTAACTCGTTAGCACATTACATTGGTCTGATTAGATACCATTTGTCATTGTGTTTTAGCATTAGAGTGGAAGAAAATACGTGTTTATTTACCAGAAAATGTAGGATTCTTTGGTTGAACTTTTCACATTCAAAAATCACATTTCTTCTCACTCCAAAATGATCACCAGCTGTTTTTCAGAGTCAAACTCACTCGCCTCCTCCTCCGACAGGTTCAGCGCCGTCGATAAAGATCCACCCTCAGCCTCGTCACACTCGTCACCCAGGGTGTAAATCTGTGGTTTCCTCCGGCTCCAGTTCTGGTCCTGAGGCTGTCCTGTGCCTCTCAGAGCGGCAAATCCACTTTGGCCACTGTTTGGGCTTTGTGAGGTCGAATTTTAGCGGCGGAGTAACTTGTAACTGCTTCATGTTGCTGGAGGGGGGATGCTAACGCTAATTAGCTTGTTAGCCTAGCCTCTTACCGGCAAAAAAGTCAGTTGGAAATGAACGCTCCGTGAGTTCTCTCCAGTCGAGTCGCTCGTCTTTTCATTAGTTTACTCGCTGACACCATGTTATGTCAGAGTAACTTATTACTTTGTATCGGACACACACGGAGCGCTTTCTGCTCTCAGCGTGAACGTTTGTTTATCATCAACCAGGTATACAGGAGGTGACGTCACTGTAGAGGAACAGCACACTTTTCTGAAGCAAAACAAAAGTTGACATGTTCAAAAAAAGAAAACGTCGCACGTCCTGCGATGTGACTATCGCGCATGCGCACATACACCGTGCTGTCCATAGAAATGGTAGATTTTTCAGTGGTGAAGACATTTTTGGCAAATGCTGAGGATATACTGTAAATCTACAGAATTATTTGTTTTAGGGTTAACAGAAGTGTCCGTGAATGAACAAAGAATATACTGTAAATTTATGGAATTATCCGTTTTAGGATTGACGGAAGTGTCCGTAACATTAACGGATAAATTCCTGGTAATTTTCTGCCAGGGCTATATCAGTTTTTTTTTAGGATTTTTTTTTCAGTGTATTTTATCCACCTGATGTGGGATTCAGACATTTATTAAAAGCTGTAATCAAAGATATGTTGAGCCACAGCGTAACACTGTTACACTACTGGGCTATAAAACACAGAAAATATTGAGCACAAAGCTGTTACTGTTTTTAAATGGTACGAGACTGGACCCACAATGCAGACACACACAGATGGGTGGGTTAAGAAGTTTACTTACACAGTAAATTATGCAAAATGATAAGATGTGTGGAGCAGGTTAACCAGAGAAGATTGAGTTCACATGTCTGTCAGTGCAGTGGTGGGATTGGGTGGAACAGGTTTTTGGGTTTATACAGTGCTAAAGGAGTCTGGGAAAATTTTGGAGCTTTGTGTGGATTCCAGGTGATCCAGGATGAGCGTCCACTGGGGTAATGTGACTGGACCAGGAAAGACCAGATGCAGGAACCAACACTGGCTGGACGTGGCTGGAAACAGAGTTGGAGTTGGAGCAAAGAAAGGTGGAGGTAAGTCAAGAAACCAACAGACAAAAGTCAGGAGGTTTCACAGTGTTTACCACAGGAAGTGAAACAACACACTGGTGAAGACGTGAGAGGAGGACCAGGCTATCAAACTTCCAGAGGCTGGTTGCAGGCAGTGAAACGATATATATTTGGAAAAGCAATTTAAAAGTATGCTCTGGATTTAAAAACCTCTTACAGAGGTTTACAGTCCAAGTTCCATTCAACCACCACACACTCATAAAGTACTTCTACATCTTGGACTTGTCGACCAGACGGGCAGCAAATCGAACGGTCGACCTTCCATCCAGTGGACGAGCTGCTCTTCCTCCGAACTGAAGCCCTAGAGGACAGGAGAGCAGTTGCAGTTTGCAAAATGGGTAGAAGAGGGAGCGTTGGGCACAGTAAGTCTCCTGTAACATGAATAAATCTGCTGTGACTCCCAGCTCTCTGTTCAGTCCAAGCGTTACTCTCCAGTTCATTTTTCAGATTCACAGCTTCAACTTTTGGACAGGCACCAACCCTTTGGTTAGAGAGTACATCTCCCCATACAGTACACATGTGCAATATTTCTATATATCCACACATAAAACATGCACGAGCACGCTTAAATATAGTTGTGATATATGCATCCATAACGCACACACACAGCTCCACTCAAAAACACATTGAGCTTCAGTTCCTGCACAAACACATGCACACACCTTTTTCTTGTAATGGACTGATTACTATGGAGAGTGCTGCCATTTTATATTTAGATCTCCATGGTCTGGTTTAAACACATTAACTAAGAGTACATACATTTACTCCTTTCTTTCCCCAAACTCCTCTCTCTGACACAAACACACACACACACTCACCCACGCACGGTGGGTGATGACCAGTGACAGGGGTGGGTGGTTGGTGTGTAATTGGGGGGTATTACAGCAGCCATCTCACTTAGCCTCTGGGAGACTGATCTATATTCACTCTGCAAATCATATTCACATGGTTTCCTGCACACACGCACACACGCACACACACACACACAACCACTTTCAGCACACACAGGCACTAAACAGCGTTCTTCCTCATCGAATCTGAAGACAAGAACAGGCAGTATCTCAGCGACATGGCAGCACACAAGGATAACACATACCACATGAAAAGACAATTTCGAGGCACTTTTATATTGTATGTCTCTATCAAGTGCTTATGTTGTCGTTGAAAGACGCCAGGCATTTCAACGCTTGCATAGAGCAGTATACATGTACATAAGCACAGTCGATAATTGGACAGTCGTGTCAACACGGTGACCCCTTGCGCCCCGTGGATGGACGCTTTGTTATCCTGCAGGAAACCATTGCTGTAGGAGAAAGGCGATTGCTCCGAACAGTTTTGTATTGATTTGCAGTGACCCCTCCCTCAGAACAAAGCCCCCATTGCAGGGGTAAAGGATTCAGGCCTGTACCATTCCCTTGGTGGTTGCCACACATGCACTCGGGTAGAGAGGATGATGAAGAACATATTACTTTTTTCCCCCATGTCTGTCTTTGCACAGTGAAACCATAATTATAGGTATTCATTCATATTTGTAATAATGCCCTTATGCACTGTAGCCCTGCAATAAAATCCCCCTCTCTGTGACTTTGGACAAACTATTGTTGCCAAGAGTCTGATCACATCATGCAACAACATTCTCTGTCATCTGAGGAGGAGCTGCTCTTCTATTTATCACATAGCTCAAATCAAGTCAGTTTTTATATGAATAGCACCAATCTGCAATAGACTTTATCCCAAAACAGAGCAGGTCTGCTTGTTTCTGGAGACCCAACAATTTCCACCAAGAACAAGCGCTTGAAAAAAATGTATTTTAAGAGGTAAAAACCTTGAGCAGAACCGGAATCAGGGTGGGTGGAGCCATCTGTGTCATCCAATTGGATTGAGAAAAAGAGATAGAGAGCAGGGGATAGGTTTAGCATGCAGTGATGGCATGAGAGGCGGACATATTTGACGACTGTGATACACTCATGTGGATATAATTAATGATAATGACTCAATTTATATCAGTTCTAACTTTCCAGTTACCATTAATACTGCTGTTGATTTTATTGCTGATAAAATCAACAGTAGTTTCGGACCCTTTTTACAGACGTCTGTCTTGGACATGTAATGAATCTTTCCATGTTTTCATCTAGATGCAACATTGGAGGCAGCTCAGTATTTTTACACAGTTCACATTGTGGACAAGCCTGAGAGTCATTGGTGAGGTCTCTCCACCTCATTAATTCAATATAGTATAGTAAATAATACTCTACACATCAGAATTACAGCAGCAAAAAGATCTTTAGGATAGTCCTTTCTGTTTGGATTATATTCAGAGGCCTTTTTGAATATATTTATTGTAACTCTGCATTAATTAAAAGGGGTAGAGCTTTTTTTTCCCCCTCTCTATTAAACCAGACCAGGATCTCTCCTGAATCTTAGCCAAGAGGGCCTAGTGGTCTAAACATATCCATAAAAAACTTTCCATAATGCAATACAATCCAGTTACAGTTATTGTTTTCATACTGATCATATGCTGTTAAACTTGACTCATACTTAGAGAAATGTCATTTTTAGGACACAGGGTTGTTAAATTAAATTACTACTTCTGTGTTGAATCATTTTCACATTATCATTATCATTTTTAAACGAAACAAATAATTAAATTGACGATTGCCGTTGCACCCACATATACTTTCTGTTAAAACTATCTCATTAGTGTAAGTGCAAGCATATTGTCTGCTTTTGTTCCTTTGTTTTTCTTTTAGCAGCTATGAAATGTGCATAATACACACAGCGGTGAAAAAAAATACACACCAATATTTTGGAAAAAGAGCGCAATATTTTACTCTTAAACGCAAAGGAGTGTGCTTATGAAGTAGCATTAATTGGAAATACAGGACTTGAGTATTGTATAATAATTGTAGGTGTAGAGGAAGGGGGCGCGGTCACAACAGGCAATCATTTAACATTTTAAGTAAAACAAAAAATGAAGTGAAAAACAAAGTCGAAACAAATCTGAAGAAAAAAAAACTAACAACCAAAAACCAAGAATCACACAGAAGTATTTTCTGTTGGAATTTTAACTTAATTTAATTGAAGTAAAACGAGCCCCAAAGGCTCCATAATTTGTAATTTTACATCAACCTCTGCAATCACTTTGTAAATGTGTGTGTCACAGGTTTAAAAATGGAGATGAGCGCTGCTCTTTATATTTAATGAGAACAACAGTGGAGAGCAGGAGAGCAAGGTGATCTCCTCTGTGCCCCTGAGAGCTACATGCTAATTTTTCCAGGGCACAGGCCCATTAGCATAGGGAAGCTGACACCATTGCTTTAGGCTACATATAATACCCTAATGACCACTATGCTGTTACTTTGAATCAAGGGTATTAGTTTTGTCTCTGATAAAAGACATCTGTGATGGCTTAGCCTACTTCCTGTGTTGGACAGTGAGGTGTTTTGTTTTTTCTTTCTCTGCAATGTTTTTGTGTGGGGAAAAAAAAGAGAGAAATGTGATTTATTTCTGACAGAGAGACCACGTATTGTCTTCCCTCCTCTCATCTCGCCCTCTCTCATCTCATCCTGTCCCTACGCTGTCTATATCTTTTTGTTGCTCTCTTTCTTTGTGCCCCTATCCTCTTACTTTTATTAAAAATGCATTTACTACATAAATCAAAGAAAATCCAGTCTTGGTTATAGAAAGATTACAGTGGGCATGCAACGTCTTCCCGCCAGAGCTTCATAAAAGCAACAACATGACGTGTGTTTGCTGATATACTGTTTACCGCTTGCACAGGACACCAGCACTCTTCGTTAGCGCACACAGACACTGCGCTGGGGACAGAACTACGTACCACATGATTCTAAGTCATAATGTATTTTTACAAGATGTAGAGTATGCTTGGGTTTAAAATATGTCATATAGCTTCCCATGTGATTTCAGTTTGGTTTAAAAATATCACATAAATTCATGATAACTAATAAAGTTACCTCTCCAGCACAGAGAAAAGGTTCGGTTTGCACACAAGTGAAATTGCTGCAGCTTAAATTTTTAAGAAATATATAGATATACATGTCTCAATATGTCATTAATTGACTCCTGAACATGGTATTTTAGCTAAACTTCACCGTCAAACGCCAGTTTATTAATTGTGTCAGCGGTTCACATTCACATAGGAGCAGACCTCCACCCTGCTTTACATCAAAATGTTTGGCCAGTGATAAAGACTCTGGTGTCACTCGAGCAACACATGATTTGGAAATTTTATTTGATTTCATGCAAATAGTGGATGTGGGACAGAGAGGATCAAAAATTAATGGGGGACTTTGGGAAGCACGATGAATTATTGAGCACTGGTCTGATTAATTCTTAATAGCCATTGTCAAAAAATCACCGTCTTCTAGTGCCGTTAATTCTCATCAAACCTTCTTTAGAGGAACGTTTCTGCCAGTGCATTACAGTATAGTAGCACTTCTTCCGTCTCCTCCTCCTCTTTCTCCTCCACAGCTGGAGATGCAGCTTCTTTCCTCTGTGTGTGAGACTTTAGCTCTTCTGATCCATTACAGTTAGATATCTGTAAGACACTGACTGATAGTAAAAAAATAAAAATAAAAAAAGAGGATATTTTTTGGAGTGTTTCTATTGTTACCCCTATAAAAACACAATTTTTCTTCTCAACTGCCAGTTTGAATATATAAAATATAATTTCTTTTTTAATATAAATGATATGAAAGCTTTGTAATTTATTCCACACAAAGTCTTTGCTGTCTTTATTTCCACTTGACTCTGATGGGAATTTTTTATTTTTGCCACGGACTTCAAAGGGCTTTTAATTTGAGGAGAAACTTCTAGAAGGACTCATCTTAATGGCCCGTGCAGTGGAGGAGACAGCGGCATTGTGCTCTTAAGTGTTTCTATTTTACTCTAAAGCATATTTCCTGTTGGAAATGTCTGTGAATGGAAGTTGTATTTGACCCTTTGTTTTTCTTCTTCTGTGCTTGTGAAATGATCTTTGATGGACAGAACCCAGATGAAAAAAACTCACAGATTTTGAGCTGGGGCTTTTTTTTTTTTTTTCCCCCAGAGAATCTTAGTGAAACACAATACCAGAGTAAAAACAGCAACATCAAAAAAAAAAAAAACTAAACTAAAAAACAAACAAACAGGTATTTGAACATACAAAATATTTAAAAAGTTATGTTGCTCTTGTGTGTGTATGTGTGTGTGTGTGTGTATCAGAAATATCGGCTCCCCGAACACACCAAATGGATTCAAAATACATCATCTTATTTTGAATATTAATTTCAAAACATGTTGTCATGAATTATAGATAACAGATATCAATATGTTAATGCGTACACAAAATATGGTTAGTGCCAATGATTATGGATTTACACCAGTAGGGGGAAGAGTGTGCAAGGAAACAGATCCTGGTATTATGAAAGCAGCAATCTGGCAGTGGGATTGAGCCTCTCTCTCCATGTTATACAAGGAAAAGTTACATGTTGCTGCTCACACTCACTGACATTTAACACTAAAGGCTACATTAGGACGCCACTGCTCAGTAAAGAAGTTTCAACCTCCCTTTCTGTTCAAGACAATTATTGATACAAATAAGTGTTTTCCCAGTAGTGGAAACAATCAAACAAATATAGAAATGACCACAAATCAAAAATGTGAACTTGAAAAATAAATAAATAAATAAATAAATAAAGATCGTATTTTAGTTTATCAAAACAGTGAAATGATTCAGGTAGATCTGATATATGTCTGATTAAATATATTTTTCAAGGCTTTTGCTGCCAAGGTTGAAATTCCAGAGTAAATAAGCTATAGCCTTATTATTATTATTATTATTTTTTTTCCTGAAAACCTGGTGAAATTCCACATAAATTCCTGCATTGGAGGTCATGACCTCCAGAGCAGTTTTAAATTGTAAATCCCCTGCATGATGTTAAAGCAGCCTAATTCACAAAAATAAAGTTCAATAAAATATGTAAAAAAAATAATAACTATTATTAATTAATACCAACAATGATAATAATAATAAAAATAAAAAATTTGCACTATCTCCGATCTGTATTTACTATGCAAACATGCAGAGATCGGTATTTAGATCTACACCACATTGACAAATGTTATGTAAGTCGATCCATGGGATCTCCAAGAGGTTAGTGCTGTTGTTAACAACATTTTCATGGCACTCAGGGTCAATCAAATACAAATCCTAAGCTCCTCCAGCCTGCACAGACATCAGTTTACAGATGGTCCTGTGAGTTAGTGCACATTTGCAATGCAATTAAACAAAGAGTTTATTGTTCAGCTCATCTTATATTCACAGATTTGGAGGCCTGTGGACTGTTTGAAGGATCAAACTTGAATAAAATGTCAGGTTGCTGAAAGCTGGTGGGTCCTCCCTGGCCAGCTGTAAGGCAAAAGAGAACATGTGAGGATCTGCTACATGTCTGCATTTTGCTCTGCTCCATTGATATACTGTGTGCACGTGTGTGTGGGTGTTTGTTTGAGTGGGCCTGCTACTGACCATTGACTGGCACAGCCTATCTTCTTCTGCATATTCAACAGCTCTTAAGAATATCACAGCTACTTGATTGCACTGTGATTATTCACAATCCTCACTGACTCGCTCTCTTCCCTCTTTCTGTCTCTCCCCCTCTGTCTGCCCCCTGTACTCCATTACTAGTCAGAACACAGACCCAGCGTTGTAGCATCACCAGCCCGATCAGACACCATTCCTTTTACGGGTTCAACAGCTTGCTTGTCGTACAGCAAAGTAATTAGTACTGCACGCTCATATTAATTAACAAAGAGCGTTATCACTTTATTCATCCATATTAGAGAGGTGGAGGAGGAAAGGAAGGCGCATTCATTGTTAGTGTAAGAAACGCTCTCTGTGGGAGTCTTCCCCAGCCCTGCTTTGTAGTTTCATTGTCCATGACCCCTGGTGCCATCACAACATCCTTACACCAGTGACACCAGCATCGTGCTGTTCATTAAACCCTTTAATGCAAATAATGTCTGTGGAATAAACAAACAGGGGTGGCAGGATTGGGGAAAACAGGTGCCAATGTGTGAAAGCATGCTAAACGATGTGATAGCGGGGGAATTAATTACTACAACAGCGCTAATTGGAAGCAATAATTTGTGTGATTAGCAGGCCGCTTTAGAACTGAGACACATATACCACCTGTATACACAAGCACAGAGGCACGGGCCTTTTCAGTGCCTCTCTATGAGCACACATGCACACACACGTGCTCTTTCTCTCACACACACACACATCCTCTAAATAAGACAACGGTTGAATCTTTGGACCTGAACTCTCATATACAGTAGAGACAAACACTTGAAATCCCAGGTAAATAGTCATGGATGCACACAAACACGCACACACACACACAAACCGGCAAACACACACACACACAACTGAAATGAGTAACAGACTAAAACATCCCCTGAATAAGGCATAGCCGAAGGTTTTATCAGGAACTGCTGACATTGCACGGGCTAATTAACAAAGTGGCCTTTGTTGGGGGGGTGTGGGAGTGTGTTACCTCTTTTCCCCCCCCTTTCCTTTCTTTATATTAGAGGCCATATAAACCTCTAAAGCTAAGAGGGGGATCTTCACACAAGCAACACTTCTAAATATAGACTACAACCAAAACAAAGCACCCATATTAAATCCCCTCCCTCATTATTTTCCTTTAATTCCGATTAGCCGTCATGATCAAAGTACATAATTAATTTCTGCAGACTCAGTAAGTAATCGGTTCTATTTTTCTTTTTCTTTTTGTTTTTGTTTAGCACCTTGTTCGCAGTCGTTGCTGTTTCACCGCACAGCTGGAATTCAGTGGTCTGTCTGTCATTTCTCAGCAGCTTTGGATTAGTGATCCAGCAATAATCGTGAAACATTGCTATATACCGACCATGATGCATTTTCTTGAATTTTCAGTTATTTAAATCTTCCTCTCTTTGATGACAGTGTTGCTGATGTCGCGCTCCCTTAAACAGCCTGTACTGTGGATGCAACATGAAATTGTGTTGCATCTCCCCCTGTAGCTATATAATTGTCCTGACTTTATTCCAGCCCCCAATGGACTTTGCTGTAAAAATAACAACATATATTGTCATGCTGAAGGCATGCTTACACACACTTTACCTGGCTATCATTACACACCATTACTGACCATCATCTCATCTCCTTTGCATAAAGCTGCTGGATAAAATCATACAGCTGACATTAGCATTGTTTGGGTTTCCAAGCAGCATTTTTGTAAGATGTTATAAAACAAAGACAGACATCCTACAAAGTGGGAAAATGTTCAATACTACATGAAAGGTTCCTCTCTTTTATTTTAGACTGTGGAAATTGCCATTAGGTCAAAGACATCTGGTCAGAGTGCTGAAATTCAGTAAGATGGTAGAAAGTTTTGCACAGAAATTGAAAAATGAAATGCCTGTTTTAAAGTTCCCATAATGGCTAAAGGTAGATGTCTAGGGAGATGTTCCGTGTTCACTATAAATCAGGTTGAGACTCCATATTAACACTATGAAGGAATCAAAGTGCTCAGTTCACAGAGAAATGCTCACACTGAGCCTTAAAACCATCTCTCAGGACTTCTGGAACTTTGTGATGTCACAACAAAGCAGTCATCACCCTTAGCCAATATCTTTATTATGTCACTCAGAAAACCACAAGCCAACATCACGAGAGGCTCAGATCTTCTCCTCTTGAGCTCTGGAGAGGCCTCGTCAGAGGAGATCTAAATCTACATCGAGATGGTTTTGAGATAATATATCTACTTATAGTTATTAACAATTCAGATAAAAATCTAAAATATGGGACTTTTGAGGTGCCATGTGAACATGAACAACAGACAGCTGCAAACAGCAGGAATTTCATTTAGGCCAATGTTACTTTGTGCTAACCTTGGGCAGCTGCAGTGCTTTTAACTTTTATATGCTGTGTATTTATTGTTTGGGACCCACACAGGTGATGTTTCACATTTATTAATTGATACATCACATGATCTACAAACAGCTGTCTGCATGGACATATGAAAAATGGACCCGCTGCTGTCGTGAGCCGCTACCACGGATCGAGCTGACACTCATTTGTCTGCAGTCGCTCTGATTGATTTTCTGGTCATACTTTTTGAAACATGTTCCCTGATGAAACGGCGATCAAGTGGCAGATGTTTTAAAACACAGGTATCACAGAGCTGTTTTCTGATTCCTTCTGATGAATTAGAGCCTGGGCCCCGCCAGCGCTCAAAGGGAGTCCACTCTGCATGAATTATTACCACATATAATTTCAGCTATTAGTCCTCTTCCCAGAACATCTGAACATGGAAAATGTGGAATTACAAATTAATACCTCTGAATATCATGGCAGGGTTTTGGAGACCGGGGGTTTCATTTTCATGCTCTCCTCTCTCTCTTTTTTTGTATTCTGACTGAGTTTCTGACACATTTATGTGTTAAGTTGGGCTCAAGCAGTTCTATTACCATACAGATTATCCATTGTGAGCTTTGGCGTGCCGCGAAAAAGAATTGGTATTCAGCAAGGGAAGAAGAAAATACAGAGGCAAAGAAAAATGAAATGAAAAGGGGATTATGTGTATCCTACTTCCCTTCTGTTTATGTGTCTAATCTTAACTGGGGTTGGTGTTTTATCCAAATTGATTTCTTCAAGCTAAGTCGTCATGTAGCTGTGCCATGCTAGGTTTGCCTATCTGTGAGCTGTTAAATAGTTTCCTCCTTATCTACATAATGGCATAAAGTAAGGTGATGGCTTCATATGCGATACCAACAAAACCCCCCTTGATTTTTCCTCTGTACTGATGATCCACTCATTCATGTGACCATCTAAACATTATATCAGCTGGAACGCTGAAAATTGTGTGCAAAGTCCTCAGGCCCAAAAGAAGATGAAGATGTCAGAAGCATATTCAAAATGGCCACACTTGCTGCCTTAACCTTTCCCTAGTTGCAGCCCAAAGCCTCCCCTATCTCCATCCAATAATTTGATGTCTTTGGGCTATCTTTTTAGCCCTGACACAGTGGAAATAATTAAAAAAAATTCAATGCTTGTTTTGTCTTCTCATACCAAAAAAGGTTTACGTTCCATCAGGAATTTCTGTGATGATATTAAAGGTGTTATAAATGAACCTGGGCTTGTTTTACCTTGAGGAAGCCCACTTTTCATCTACAGCTCTTTCATGCCTAAAGAGGTCAAGGGCTGCACATGGTTTGGGTCTTCTCGTGACATTCTCGTGTTTTAGATTATCTATATATATAAAAATATCCATATTATCAGGGCTTAAATACTTTAAAGCATAAGATGACGTAGTCAACTGATTTATGTTCATTGTTTGTCCCGTTTTGATCTATAACAATGTTAGGCTGATATTGTATTCTTGCGATAAGGTGGGATTGTGCTCACCAGCCTTTCGTGAGTCCTGTTTTCTTATTAAGCAATAATAATCTATTAGTCAAACTTTTATTTAGGGGTCTATATCCAGGTCCCAGCGGAAAATCCATGACAACTTGGTGAGATAAAATATGAAGGTCTGCGTCCAAGCAGCTTTTTTATATATAAAAGGTAAACTGTCTCAAAGAGTCTACTACTAGCATTTGAGAAGGGTTTTACATTAGTCAAAAGAACAAACCAAACTAACCCATATGAGTAATGCCAAGTCATAACCGTCTCTTTAAAAAATGAGCCCATAGCTCCTCTGTGCAGCAGGTTATCATAGCCCATAATTAGGTTTTGTTGCTAGGCGACATCTAGTGGTCATAGTAATTACGATAGGAGCACAGGGAATAGCAGCGGTGTAGTTTATAGACCCACAAAGTCCACCTTGAGGTGATTTGGGATAGATGGATGAATCAGCCTACAGGAATATGACAGAGGCGTGTGGGGTTCAATTCTCAATCCTAACCAAACACATTAGTTATTTTAATTCCACTTTTGCTACTGTCCAAGGTAAACTGTAGTACTGTCTTTGTTGTTGCAAATTAGGATAATTAGGATAATGTAGTTAGTCTCCTTTGTATGTGATGTTAAAGAACCAATTCACATTTTAAGATTACAATCCCTAAAGACGAAAATAAAAAAGACTTGCTGAAAAATTTTAGCTTTCCTTGTTTACTTCATTGGTTTAAACTTTCCATTCACTCCATTAGTTTGAAGAATTAAAAGCTATGCTCACTTAGTTAATTCAACCTGAACTCTTGAGGTGTTGTGAGTCTTTTGAAAACATGGGCCATCCATGATTCCATCACTTTTAATTAAATTGACAAACAAGTCCCCCCTGCCCCAGCTTCACAGGCAATGAGTGACCCATTGCAACCTTGACTCTGATAGAGCAAACATTTCTTGGACCCCTTGCTGATCTTGAAGTGGATATGAATTTCTTAAACCTCTGCAAAGTTACTTTTTTGAAACATCCAACTCCAAAACACCCAGAAATGTATTCATCGGTTTTTAGCCAGTTTGAAAAGTCATAGATTCTCTAATTTCCTTGCCCATCACCACACCAAACCTCCCTTCAGTTTGTACAGTATCCTTTTTTTGCTTGCTTGCTCTTTTTGTTTGAATTTTACCTCTCTTGGTTGTTTTCATGACAGTACTTTCTTATTGCAGTCATTTCACTCTTTCTCGCTGGCCCTAACAGGGGGAGGAGGGAGGATCCCATCTAAAAGTTCAGCCAAATGTTAGCAGGGGAGGGAGGGATGTTCCTGAAGGGGAGCACTCGTTCTCTTGCTCTTTATCAAACATCTCTTTCTCCCCCTGGCTTGCTCCTCCTCCTCCTTCCTCCTCTTCAGTTAACCATTTTCCCACTGTCAGTTTAAGCTTTCTGTCTGGCTTTCTTGAAACCGGTGCGCCAATAACATCGGAGAAGATATCATCGGCAGCTGGAGGCTGGAGGCAGCTGTCTGGCAAACCGAAACACCTGTATTCTGTCATTCATTTGATTGTTATCCCTCACCCATCTATCCTTCTTCCTTCTGTCTCCCTCTCCATCATTCACTTCACTCTGATCTTCCTGCCTGTCTGTCAGAGGGGATCTGCCAAGATCTCTTAAGCCTGTAGAGGTGTATGCATACCTTATGTACGTCTAGTTACATTATATATGTGTGTGTGTGTGTGTGTGCTCTTTTAGGCGGAGTGAATAGGCAGTCGATTTATATGCTGACAAAAAGGTTTCCTCTTTAAAAGTTTGGAAGCATTTGAAAAGAATAAAGCAGCCGGTCTGGAGCCTGTCTACAGCATGTCACTGAAGCCTCTGTCCTCAGACTTCTAGTTTTCTTATTTTCCCCCTGAATTGTTCCTATTAATTAACATTAACAAAAATATTATAATGTTCATCCATCAATATATGCATTCTTCCAATTGATCTGACCATATAATACTAAAGCTTGCATGACAGGTTACCATTAAGTCAATTTCCAAATTTGAATTTATGCTTTTTGTCTCTTACACTTGAGAAGTATTACTGTCGAGTTTGACTCACCAAACTTTTACTTGGTGGGCGACCCGATGATCTTATGTCGTGGATGATTCTACTTTGGCTTACAATCTATGTCTTAGATAAATCCTGCAGCTTGCATTGTCAAAATCTGCCATGTGTGGATATTTATAATTGAAAGCTAACCATTCCACTGTCACCTGTTTTACAACGAGCCTGCAAACTGCAGCTGGCAGTGTCCATCTCTGCTCTGTGCTGCAGCCTCAGTGAACTGAGCACAGCACATACCTGAGTTCCCCACCTGAGCAGCACAACGACCACCATCACCAGCTGCAGTTCAAGATGGTGGAGTTATAAAACGGCTGTGGGAAGAGAGACCGGGATGCAGGCACTTAATAGTTGTTTATTGAGCCCAGCTTTATGTATTTATTGCTTTTATGTATTTTCTGTATTTTATGTCTTTGACTGTGTCAATTACAGAACATCTGAATCGGGGGATTAAAAAAGTATCTATCTATCTATCTATCTATCTATCTATCTATCTATCTATCTATCAATCAATCAATCAATCAATCATGGACCGTACAAGCCAAATGAAAATGATACATCTGCCAGCTGTGGCTGTCACAAAATGCCATTCCTTTTTGCAAACTAAACAACAAATAACCTCGTTTCACTGACTTGCATCGACTGTTCTCTCTTTGTTACATTGTCCCCGCTGAACCATTGAAACTAGCAACATTTAACAATAATAGTAACAGACGATACATTTCCTGTAAGGCTATTTACAACCAACTAAATGGAAGCTGAATAAAGCTAAGGAGCCAGAACTAGCACTATGTTTAACTGCTGGATCTAATTTGAAGAAAATGGTTTTGCAATCGCTGCAGAGTTAACACCTGCACAAGTAGGTACACTTACAATTTTAAAGAAATGTTGTATTTTCAGCACCAGACTTTATTCCTTCAGTCACCAAGCGCTGGCTCTACTGATGGAACACCAGGCCAATGGTAACTCTTAACTGTATCGCTTCTTTGTTTCTTATGAAGTTAACACGCTATCCAACCAGCCCTGTCCATCATTGGTTATGATGACTCACCTGAAACTCCAGTTCACCCCAAGAAATTACCGGAACTGCAATCTGCTGTATTGCAAAGACAACAACAGCTGAACCTCATGCCATGTTACAATCGATACTCTTACTCCCACCAAAGAAGTAACTCAGATGATCTCGGCCTCTATGAAATGATCAAGATGGATCAGTATTGAAATAGTTTCAATTGCATGCTCCTTTAAAATTTTTAATTATAATAATCATTGAAGCCTGTTTGGTCTGAATTAAACTTCTTTCATTTATCACTTTAGTCGCTGATGGGCTTATTTGTTTTTAGCCAAGATATTCAACCTCAAGAGACCTGCACCAGTTCAATGATATCCTTTAGGTTTATGTTAACCAAACCATGTATCAATTTTAGAAAGAAAAAAAAAAAAGAGAGAGAAGAAAGAAGAAGTCCTGACAAGGTTTCTAAAGGAGGCATTCTGCATTTTCCTTTATGGTTCTCGGTCAAGAACAAGTGTTGCCCCAGGTAATGTCTTGCTAATCTATCATTCAAACAATAGCAAACCACGGTTAGACACTGCAAAGCATCACTCGAGCTTTGATGGCAAAGATCAAAACAAACAGCTGAAAACAAGAGCTGTTGTTGGTGTTTCACGGCAAGCATAACAGCACTGCTTGGGGATTTGGACTCAGTGGCAGAGTGGAAAAATCTTTGGGACATGTGTCGGGGGTGTTGGATGATGTTCGACATCAGTCAGCACTGTTTGGGAAGTGAGAGTGGGCGGCTAGAGTCACAGATATTAGACAGGCAAGTGTTACATCTCTGGGGGGACTGAGATCTGATGAGTGTAGCAGGGTTGTTAACAGTTTTTTTTCCCAAGCAAAGATGAATAGAACTGGTGATCTAAAGCTTGTTTAATTTTGGCAGCGCAGAAAGAAAAGCTTCAGTCCAGAGGAGCCACCCTCTACCAGTGTCCCTTCATCATCTTTTATGAGCGTCATCATCTCGGCACAAAAAAATGGAACCCTGGCATTTGAGATAAATACATCACTTTCCATCACATTAAAATTTAGGATTAAGTTTGACACATTCAAATGTTTACACTGTCAAAAGACAAAAAAGATGTTTTGTCAGTGGTTTTGTGGTTAAGGCAAGAGCTGTATGCAACTGACATTCAAAACTCATTCATGTCTTCACATGCCAGGTGAACATAATATTAGAAATGCATATTTATAATCCTGGCACAATGAAAGAGCCCACCGCTCTTAGGATAGTCAGACCCCTTGATGAAGCCCTCCACTGTCAGCGTAAACAAATATTTTCTAAGGGTAGTGTCCAGCGGCAGACTGACTTATAATAGCAGTACGCCTCAGCAGGTACATGGAGAGATTAGCATTAATTCACAAGAAAATGCAAATAAGTGAAAGTAGTGTACTGAACTTGTGCCTTTCTGCAGTTATCAGGAAGAAGAAAAGCTTTCCTACTTCCTCATGACTGTTAGTTGAGGCACATTGTTCGATATAATTGAGGGTGTGACAGCCCTGAGTGACTGACAGATGCTATCACAGTTTTCCATCTGATTCCAGGCGGTGAATATGACCTCTCTGCTGTTTGGGCCTTTTCCGTGCAAGTATCATGGTAATTAAAAGAGCTCGCTGTTCAGTTTGTTTTCACCCCATCAAATGTCAACCTAAAATACTTTTTTTTTTTTTAAACATACTTGTTACGGTGCGACACATTTAAGCAGTGTGCAGCATGTGAGGCGTGTGTGGCGCTAAAGATGAGTCAAGATGTGAAATTATGTTGAATTTAAATGGCAACACACGTCCTTTTTATATCCTGCTTTGAATTTATTCTCAGGTCATGCATCATTCTCTATTTTGCTTTCCTTTCCCATGGTGGTGATATCTATTTCTACAAATCGTTTCATGGTAAATTTAGAACAGCACCACAGAGTGCTCAGGTAGTATGTAGCACTTTAGGACGTCGTTCGAGCGTTGTGCCTGAGCTTCCATATTCTATATAAATCATCCTCCTTGGGCTGTTAAATGTAAAAATGCAGATGGTGCACTTCTGTGATTTCTCTCTTGTATAATTTCCCCGCTGACCGTTGTGGTTAAATTATACAAGAGAAACTCAACAAAAAGTCCACAATCTGTGTTTTCAAATATAGTGTCAAGAGGTTGCTGAGCAATTTTCAGTTGAGAGCTAAAGAGCTAGGGTCAAATAGAAAATGTCAGTGGACGTGTAGCATTAAGAATTTAAAATTCACAATTTTCCTTCATCGCCATTTCTAATTGAAGCTCTATGCTTATGTTTAAACTAGTGATGCAGTTTTCTTGCATTACATTTTAAAAGCAGAGACAAGAAAGAGTGAGAGAAAAGGCTGTACTACATATAATGGTGTACCGTGCGCTGCGTGGCTGTCTATAGCTCGTTGAATAGATTTATTAATCAGGCATGTTAACGCTGAAATATGCTGCTCTCTTCCCAATGCCTTACACATTACAACACAAAAGCCCCCCAATTGGGCGTCTGTTGCAACCCATGTCGGTTCCTGCTGGTTGAGCTCTTGAGAAGATGTGCTCACCCAGTATATCTCTCTATCATACACACACACATGCAGAAATATAGATGTGAAGGATGGTATGGATTCAACCCTTAAAAGGAAACAATTTCAAAATAAAATAATGTGGATTGAAACCAGTGTTTTACAACTAATGCAGAAGGCACTGCAATCCTGGTGTGTAGGCTAACTGAAGAAGATGAATGGCGCACGGCGCTGTCATTATCACGGTAGCCTTCCCACAACCCCCCCACCTGCCACACATACACCCTCCCACCCCCACACAGTGTGTTTTATTACAATCAGTACCCATGTCTGCTTGCACTGGGGAAAATGTGCAAGAAATAATGATCTGGATGGTCTTGGGGGTCTGGATTGAAGTGTTCCTGTAAGAATTCTAGTGGTGTAAGCAATTTATTTCTTAACACATAGTTCATATTGTTTAAGACACCCCATATATCTGCCAAGTGTGATGCGAAATATGGCTTTAATACAGCATCGCGCACACCAGGGGACAAGGAAATATTTCTAACCCCACCCCCACCCACCCACACTCCAAAACTCAGGATAAACTGAGCTTTAAGGGAAAAACAGAACTCAGTGACCACATGTTAGTTTCCTTTACTGACAAGCTGAATTTTTTAGATATTTTTTTTAATGTAGAATATATGTCAGAAAATACAGGAATTAGACACAATTTTTTTTTTTGTTGTTGTTGTTGCTGTTGTTGTTTAAATGTAACCTAACTTGAATATCGGGGCCATTTTGTTGTGATAAGACCAGACACTTTTCTTCCCGTCGAGTCTCATCTTACTTATTCCAACTATGGAAACTATCACAATAGCAGCATGAGTTGATACAAATAAACAAATCAGACTCTGTCCATATCCTGGAACTTCCCAGCATGCACGTTGAACGTGTGAACTGGGAAGCAGAAACAATACTGTCTGTCAGAATGAATCATATGTTGCATGTGAAAATCATTTAGTGTTCACTGCTGAGAAGGAAGTGGAAGTCCAATCAGGTCAAACTGTAACACTGATTGCAAAACTAAAGCCACATGGAACAAACATTAGCCATATAAACAAACTCCCAGGTGTGCACATGTCTGTTTGTTCCCATCATGCCATGCAACATTAAAGACCTTCAACTGATTTTATGTAAAAAGGAAAGTAAAAAGTGAGGATTGGGGGTCAGGGTTAGGCCTGTAGAGGCTGGGGACAGTGCTGGGTCTGTTGCAACATAACTACAATAAACACAAGCTGTCTATGTGTGTGTGTGGGTCAGCTAGGCTTGGCAACCCTGATAAAAGAGCAAAATGAATACCACTACCGTGAACTCTGTGTCCTTTCCAACGCTGAACGTTAAACCAGCATGCTAGCATTATTTTTTATCTTTAAAAAGCATAACTTGCTGGATTATAGATAAGATGAGCAGAATGTTACGTAGAGCAAAAGTCTGGATACAGTCACAAAGTAAATAGCAACTTTTATGACCATGTTATAGACATGATCTGGCTCCACAGTAGCCTTCAGCCAGGTTAGAAAGATTTGACAGTTGTTTTAACACACACACACACGGGACAGAATCAAACACAGTGTGTCTGCATCAGCTGAGCGCTCTGTCACTGTACTGAAGATGAGTTAAGAAGACAGAGATCTCATTTATTAGTACAGTGGTAAGTTTATCAGGACTCAGAGGAGGACTAGTGATCTGTGACTCTATATGGTGAGGCAGAACAGCACAGCACGCAAAGCCTCATTATTGGTTTGTTTGTGGTTTTGAATACAAGCAAAGCAAAACTGGAACTCATGACAAAACAGACATGGTATTTTTGTGTGTGTGTGTGTTTGTGTGAGGGACACACACTCGCAGTCCCTGGATTGAGCCTGCTGTGGTCCACCCTCCAGAGGCCGGCTATTGGGAGCCATGAGATTTATTCATTTATGTGTGTGTGTGTGTGTGTGTGTGTGAATAGATGGAGGTTAGAGCGATGGAGCTGATGGTGGCTTGCGCAAATTGCCAATCACAAACAAGACAATTATTTTGCACAATGTCCATTTGGAAGAACTGAGTCACTTTTTCGATAATAGACTTGTTTCAGAAAGAAAGCAGGCAGCAGCTTGTTCTCTATATTCTGCCGCTTCCTGCACCGCATCCCGCTCCACCTCCTCTCTTTCTCTGTAATAGGGAAACTTTCAACCTTCAACGCCTTTTCTCCACTCATTTTTTTTTTTTTTAAATCTCCTTTGAGTGAGTCACAGGTAGGGAAACAGCTAGACAAGGGGTGGGAGGTGGCTCCTGGAGGCATTTAAGAGCTGGGGGGGGGGGGTAAACAGGCAGTAATTAAGAGGAGAATATTCCCTATCATTGCAGTTTTCATTCCACAAAGGACTGCTTGAGTCTTTTTTCCTTTTCTCTTACACTGTAACACTCTCCTCTGCTGTTGTAAAGCAGCAGAGAGTCACTACATGTGTGTGTTTGTGTATATATGTGTGGTTGCATTTGTAGGCGTGTGTGTGTTGCTGAGGCCCTGGGCATCTTTAACACCAATTGAGAGAAGGGACAGAGAAACCAACCCCAGCTGAACCGGCAGGCGCTGACAAGGAGGAAATGAACAAACACTGGGAGAGGAGAGAGGGACTGATCTGTGTGTGGTTATGGTGGAGTTAAGTTATTATTATTCTCTAATTAGATCTGCATATTACCAGAGAGGTCATTTCAGTAGGAGTTCATTCATTGGTTTAACCCTGTCAAACCTCGAATGATAATGTGTTTTCTTTTTGTTTCTCATTTTGGCAAAGTGAGATTATATGTCATGCGAATGATGTACTTAGCATTTTATTTTTAAACTTTACAGCTTTAGCTGTTATCCTGCCAGCAGGACGGCTTATCCATCTTAAAGTTTTTTTTTCGATCTGTTGTTTATAGACTCTCCTGGTCTGACTGGATTTGCTCCTGTGATATGTGTCAAATTTTGTTCAAAAGCTGGTATACATTTTCTTTTTTCAGGGAACTTTATACCTAAAGGTAAAATATGACCAGACATGACATGATCATGTGGATTAAAAAAATAAATAAAAAATCTTATTCGGCAATAGCAAAGAAAAAGTAAAACAATAATTTACCGGCTGACTGCTTGGTCTGACCTCCTTTTACTGTTACATGCATAGTTCATCATTAGTGCATTTTATGATTGATTCCATTTCAGATATGCTCATTTAGGCTTTTACCAAGCTATGGCCTTAAAATGAGGATCCAAAATGTAAATTTCCTCGAATGACCACTAACTCTGAAAGTGAGAAAATCAACATGATATGGTCTCAAACTAATTTAACCTCCTGAAAAATGAGAAGGAATTTTTAAAGCCATTCATGATAATATAATAATAGGAATATCCGTGTTTCGGCTCCATGTACACGTGCCCATGTTGGAATACTATGTCCAGTCTGAACAAAACCATAAAAATAAGACTCAGATTGTACTGAACTCAAATTATTCAACTTAATTTTACTTGTGTATTAAAAAAAACCCTGTACCATTCTAATGGTCATCCAATATTGTTATTGTGAAAATATCACAGGATAAAAACCAAATTTCCATCGTGAAGTTCTGTCGAACTGTCTGAGAGCGCAACTAATGAAAATCAGCAGCTGCAACAGAAAAGAAGCTGCTGAATAAATGCGCCACGGCAAGTACCATGAATCAAAGACACCTGGCATGTTGTGTGACCAACAGTTGCTAGCTCAGTCTGGCTAAATGCTAAAATACTGACGGTGGATCCTTCAAGTGCTACTGAAGACTAGCAGGGAGTCGATTATAGAGGACAGGGAGACCTGGATGACAGTCAGACACTAAAACTTCAACATCTAGTGATGTGGGGTTAAGTTGGTGTTTTTCAGCTGCAGCGGCTGTGGAGTTCATGTTGTGTACAAATCTCCAAGCATCCTGCTGTTTTATTCTGTTGTCATATCTATGAGAAGAAGCAGCTATTTGATTTATGTTGAATTAAAAGCTAAATGGAATCTGTGAACACCCGCAGAGGTGTCCTGCTGTTTCTTCTATTTTTCCCCATTTAGGGAAGGTAGACTAAATAACACCTATATGTATAGTGTAATATAGCTCAGCAGCAACAAGTTATATCCTTCAAAATGACCATTTATTTCAATCAACATCTCTCCCCTCCAGTAAATAACATCAACATAGCAAAAGTGTTGTATAAGCGTGCATCAGTTAGACTGGTGTTCCTAATATACCGCCAACAGGCTGCAAAGTGTCAAGCTGGAATTTGTTGGCGGCTTTTGCTGCAGTTGTCACCTGGACAGCAGCAAATATTTATAGCTATGTGCACAGCAACATGAAAATATTGAATTTAATGTGTTATTTGTTATAGGTATCAACATCACCCTTCCTGCTCTCTCTTTTAAAAATGGAACTGTAACATTTACATTTCCGCACAACTTATCAGTCAAATTTCACGAGTTGCTGAATTATTCTACTGCTGCTGATTACTTGTTTGCATCCTCACCTCTTTTTCTCTCTTTGCTGCCACCGCATTGGTCCAAATATCTCACTGCTTAAGTCTCAATGAAAATGGGCTTTAAAAGGAGATGTGTGTCTTTTATAGCATTTTCCCCCAATAAAATTGAGATTTTTTGGAATTATAATTGCATGACTGAACTGTTCCTCAAGTGACTGATGTGCAGTTGTCTAGAAGCGTAGGCGGCGCCAGGGTAGGGCTTGGTTGGGCTATAGCCCCATCAAGGATTGTGTTAGCCCTACCGTTAGCTCTACTGTTAGCCCTACCATTAGCTCTACCGTTAGCTCTACTGTTAGCCCTACCGTTAGCCCTACTGTTAGCCCTACCGTTAGCTCTACTGTTAGCACTACTGTTAGCTCTACCGTCAGCTCTACTGTTAGCCCTACTGTTAGCTCTACCGTTAGCTCTACTGTTAGCCCTACTGTTAGCCCTACCGTTAGCTCTACTGTTAGCACTACCGTTAGCTCTACTGTTAGCTCTACCGTTAGCTCTACCATAAAACAACCGAGAAAAGTGTGGAGTCCAAAAGCGCCTCTACGTCGTAACGACATTCAGGCAGCTGCGATGACAAATGTCACTGATCTGGGTTCTTTGAGTTGGCCTCCAGCTTCCCCGTTATTATTAATCAACAGAGACCGTCACTGTCCTGAGATCAGTGGGGAACCTGTCTGTCCGTACGTCACTCATGCGAACGCGCTTTCAGTGTATCTTTGCCTCCAATCACAAAAACCAGCGGATTGTACTCATTTGAAAATCTCAACCTGGTGAGTTTTAATAATGTTTTTATTGTTTTTGGAAACTTAGCTGACTTTGTTGTTGCGTTTTGCGTGTTGCCTGTTTCATGCTCTTCGTTGCTGCGGTCTTGTTGCCTAATTAGCATGTGTAATTTGTTGTGTTTCTCTTGGCTGTTGTGTGGTAGACTATATATGGCTTTAGGACACCTGGAGAAAATGTGCGGTGTTGAATTGGGTGATCTGCGTGTCAGAGTTTCCTTACTGGCTCACTCTGATCTTATATTGGTCTCGTCGCCTTATATATCTGCCGTATTTTCACTCGGATCCACCTGCTGTGCTGTTCACGTGACTATTAACTAACTGGCGTTTTTCTCTCTCTCACTCTCTCTCTCTCTTTCTGTGTGCGTGCGTGTTTCTAGCTGTGGGAGGTTGTTGTTTTATTAAATATATATTCACATTGAAATTCTGACATTGATTTGAGCCCCACCGCTGTATGGGTTAGCCCCACCATACTTGAACCAGAAAAAATACAGAGCAGCAACTCTGACACTACTGTAATTCATGCAAGCTCTTACAGCAGCTTTGATTGAAGTCAGATCAACTCTTAGTTGTTGTATCGCTTTGTGTTGTAGAATTGTGTAGGTGTTGCACAAAGAGGTGCTTATCAGGCCTGGAGGAAAGGTAGGTGGCAAAATTCCATTTGCTTTAAGGAAATAATTGTGCAGTTGATTTCTGTACTTTAGGTGGAAGGTTAAAGGTCTCTAAGTCAATGGTTTGCAGGCCACGCACACACAAATACACACACACACACACACACACACACACACACACACACACACTCACACACACACACACACACGGATCCTTCTCCAGAAATCCTCAACATGGATCCCCAAGGTGATGGTCCAACACCACATCGGCCAACACTGACTTCTCATAATAGGAGATATTTTCCAGCTCAATACGCCTCACTATCCACACACACACACACACAGACACACATATAGAACAACAGTGTCTGCCGTGTCTTTGTTGCAGCAGAGGGTTTCTGTACTTTAACAGCAGTGGCGAGCGTCGTAGTAAAGTGTTGCCCCAGCTTCAAAACATGGGCCAGAGCTGTAATTAGCTTACTGCTCATTTGTGTCAGCCATCCAGTAATTCTTGCTGTAATATATCTCTTCGGCCTCATGAGTGATTGCTGTGTGAAAGCAAGAGCGAGAGAGGCTGGGAGTGAGAGAGAGAGAGGGAGAAAGTGGCAGGCTGATTTGTGATGCTTGGGCCTGCTGCTTGCATTTCTAATACAATACTACGACAGTTATTTGCCCATCTGATATAAACATTAGAGTGGAGGGAGGGGAGAGGGGATGTGGAGGGACAGAGGTGAAGAGAAGGGGAACCAGGAAACAAGAACCATTACTCAGGCCAAAAATGGCTGAATGTGCAGCTGCCTTTCCAAAAGAAGAGAAAAAAAAAAAAAAAAAAAGCTAAAAATTGTGACCATTTGTGTGTCTGCTGTTTGGTAGCATGCAGGTGATGTGTACTCAAAGCTTTTTCATGGAAACAGCTGCCTTGTGCATCTGGAAACAACATCGAGGGAGGGGAAAATGAGCCAAAACAGCGAAGGTGCAGGCCATAAAACCAAAACAGTGAGATGTAAGATGATAAAATGCACCATAAAAAAAACAATAAAAATGTCGATTAAAGGAGCTTTACAGAACTTTTCACACATATCATGTGTTTTCCAATGAGAGAGGAAAAATTGTAGGTCGGAAACTGATAATCTCCGGAAAAGTCCATCTTATTGTCATTTCTGTGCGTCACTGCTAACCAGAGAGGCTCTTCTAGCTGTGCAGTTAGCCTCTCTTACTCTAGCTCTGTTTTTCCTTCATCAGCTGTTTCAACCTAAACAGCCCCATTCACAACCCACAGTTATGAAAGGTGTGAAAAAGGGCAAAAGTTTAAACTTTGGAATATATAAACAATGGTTGAATTATGAGCTCATTTGATGTGTTCACAAAGAAGAGAGATGAGAGGGGAAACAGAGAAGATCAGAGAGGTGAGATGTGTCCACGGTAAAGTAGGGGAGAGGACAGGTGAATCCAGTGAATGCTTTCACTACAATTCCCACTAAAGAAACTGCCAGACCTCCACTGTTTCACATTACATCATTTTTTCCTCATGAATTTGCCCTACAGTCTTTGAGAAGCAGCAGCCTTGTAAAACAGAGATGAGTGCGGCTGTATCTTGGCATTCCATGCCAGGTTGTCTCTCTGTAATTGTTTGTAACGTCATGCATGATTTTTGAAAAGGTTAGTGAGCTCCCACTCTCTCTGTGAGTGTGTGCGTGTGTGTTGTGAGCTTGGCTGCAGGGTACAGTCTTAGTGTGTCTTGTCGGTGTAAGAACAGATGCTGGAGGCGAAGCCCCGGGCTGCCCTCAGGGCTTCATACACTCCTGAGATACACACACCTGACACGAAAGCATACACGCATGCAGACACTTACGCGTGCTCACACACACACCCACACATACATATATTATACACAAACACACAGGGAGGCAAACACAGATCTTATGAAAGCTTGTATTTAAATAGGACCTTCTAATCAATGTCATATGGAGTAGTACCAATTCTTTCAGACAGGCGCATACTTCATAAAACTATTGTACAAACACACACACACACACACCACACAGTACAGTTTCTGCCCTCTCCTCCACTCTTTTTGCCCTTAAGAAAACCGCACTTAACCTGCTGGAGTATGAATGCAGCTGAAGTGTAGAAAGACAGCTGTTAGCTCTACCTAAACACTCATTACCTCGCATCGTAAGTTCAATCTAATTACCTGATGGAGTTGCCTACATGGATTTCTGCTCCATCTGTCAGTGCGCTGAGACCAAGCCACTCATCATCACAGCCAGACCGGCTGAATCTGGCGGCTGTGTTTTACTTTTTACTTTTAACACCCTGAGGTGTCATTATGATCTGTCAGACAGTCAAGTGGGTGACACAAACGCATATAGCCTATGCACGCGTTCCTCAGAGTGCCATACCTGCAGTATATATGCAGGTATGCAAAGCCAAGTTCAGGCGCTCTTTCTGCACCTATGATATGTACATAACTTTGGATTGAACTGCCAGTTATAGAATGACAACATCATTTCTGCTAGTACTGCCAGTAAAAACTTCATATATACAATATAAGTTTATTTGTTTATTTGTTAAAATTTTTTTGTTGTAAATGATAAAACAACATAACACAAATTAAGAGTACATGAGATATGTGCTACTTCACAGGTCTCTGGCTGTACTGTGCAGCCCAGGAGCCATTGAAGGGTGCTATCAGGTCCAGATATTGTTTAATGAGTGCTTCGCCTTCCTCCCACAGTCCAGAGACTTGGACGCGTGTTAATTGTTTTTTTTTTAAAGTGCCCCAATGTGTGTATGGTTGTTGGTCTCTATATGTTAGCCCCGATTGGTGGCTTGGTTGGGCAGGTGCATCCTGCCTTCAGCCAGTGTCAGCTGGGATTGGTTCAAGCCCCCTGTAAGGACAAGTGGTATATATAAGAGATGGATGGCCAATTATTCTTTGCAAAACTAGTCCCATAAAGGACAGCTGCAGCCTTGATGTGATTTATTCCATGACAGAAAAGTGGCAATAACAACAAGGCCAAATCTGCAGTGGATTAGGTTAATGAGGGCCTTTCATAAAGCGTTGGAGTCTGAGATTTTTTTGTTTGGCAAATATGTTTGGCATATTTTCTTTTTCCTGGTAAAACTCATTAAGGATGAAGTAAAGTATTATCAGAACACTTTCTGTTAGGTCATACTTTAAGATCAAATACCTTAACACATGAACTATACGACTGTTGTAATATTTCAGTCACATCCATAACTTCCAAGGATTTTGGGAGAATGACAAGTGATTCACATGAGCCGTCAGTACCAGCGCTTTTGAATTACCGCTTGTGACATTTTTGCCGTCACGTGCTCCTCACCTTACTTTATCACCCTTCCACACAGTCAGTGCATTGCAGTTAAACCATGTGATATTACCCTTTGGTATGAACTTGCTTGTAGATTGAAATGTGTGCAACTGTCTCGTGTATCGGAACTCTTTCAAGGGCTGCCTGTTGGGAGTCTGACCACCGCACCTATTGCAGAGGAATGACCCAGTGACATCTGCATCAAAGCCAGCAACTTCTTTTCATTGAGGCTTCGCCACTTTCTTTCTAAAGTCATGCATTCTTTTATCCTCACTGGTTGTCATCAACCCAATGATTATCACCTGAGGCCCCTGCAGCGCTGCACGTTAGGCCATATTTGGCTGCTACCTTGAGGAGAACCTATGTGTAAAAAAGAAATAAGCAAAGAAAAGGAAAGAGGAGAGGAGAACAAATAAAAGGAGAAAAGGGGAGATGGGGGTTGGAGAGTTGAGGTGATGGCAGGAATGATGTCAGCGTGTGGCGAAGGCATATGTCACATCCTATCAAGCGACAGGACGAATGAAAGCTACAGTATTGCCGCTGCCGTGTTAGGAAACCACACACACACATCAAGCTCAGGCCAGCCAAGCTTATCTGGCTTTCTACGGCTGCATGGCCTCCATGCAGAGCAGCCGTAGCTGTCGGAAGAGGCCCGTATCATTTTGGACAGTATCATTAAATGCCATGTCATCACCCGTTATGGAGTAGTGCTCTCACTCCCTGCCTCTCCCCCGGGATGGTGAAGCCCATCTGATAGGTATGGAGAGGTGTGTGTTTGCATGCATGTCAGTGCATGTCTGCGTTGCCCCATGTGTTTGTGTCTCGTGGAAGGGTTTGATGGAGGCAGGCAGAGACAGAGGCGGGGAGGGCACGTTGTCTGCTGTGGAAATGGGTTGAGAGACGGAATTGGCATTAAATTTCCGACGCGGCACAAGGATTGACTTTGACTGGAGCGCAAGGGGGCTGTTAGCTTATCTTTAAGGCCGTGTTTGTCACAGCGCTCAGGGCAGCTCTGCTAGACAGGCTGGGAGAGAGGGAGGGAGAGCCGAGCCGAGCCGAGCGTGGGCTGAACGATATGGATAGGTGAAGGCTCCCGGTGGGACTCGCTGCCTGAGCTGGCGAGCTGCGCTGGGGAAGGAGAGGAGGAGAGCGGCTAAATTGAAGGTTTATTTATCCAATTCGCTGTCAAGGTCGGCTTGTCGATGAGCTGTCCTGTGTGTGTTCACAAAATGCCAAAATCTCGATGAATTGTTTAAAAAAAGAAGGAGTGCACACTTTGAGGAGGTGGAGAATCAATGACCTTTGGTTACGTCAAGCTTCATGCTGCCAGCAGCTCTTAAGGCTGTCCTTACCGGCCATTATGGTTGCCTTTTAAAAACAAGGCAGGGAAGAGAGGAGCTGTCGAGAGAGAAGTCCAACATTTACACAAACACACGCACGTACCAAAAACACATGCACCAAGAGGCTAAATTCACACACAAACACTGACTGCACGTACAAGCCCAGCTGCAGATCCCTCAGATTTATGCACATCTTAGTCAGAGAATTAAAAAAAAAATTAAATCATTAAACTGCTGTGTTAACTCCCAACAATCTCATGAGCGCATTTGCATGTTGTTTGCATTTGCTGCTACCAGTACAGTTTCCGTGATGATGTAGTGTCCATCAGGAAGACAACTGCTTAGCTTTTAGCTCATTTTACATGATTGGATGGCGTAACAGTTCCAGAAGTGAACGCAACTGCTGCTCATCAGTGATAATCAGTTTATCCTTTTACATCTCAATGAATAAGATTGCGTAGCGCAGCGTGCTGGGGCTGATGGGCCATCCTGGTTCAGCATGACTACCCCTGGAAATGCAGGTTGAATAGGAAAAAAGGGCTTTTGATGTAGCGCATTAATCAGTTTGGCTTCAACTTGAGGTGCAACTACCGAAGCTGCCGCCGCCGCCACCGCCACTGCTGCTGCAGTGTAGCAGTGCTATTCTTTAGAGGGACCCCCTCGTCAAAGTTTTGGAAGGCCTCTGTCAACGTGAAAAGAACATGACCTTTAAGATCGTATCAGCATGTTTGGTGGTGCATACACAGCCAAAGAAAGGGTTCAGTGGCCCATCAGAGAAAGGAGAGTGAAAAAATATGAGAAAAGACAGGGAGGGAAAGAAAATTGTAATTTACGCAGAAGGCTGTTTTTTTTTTTTTTTTTGAAAGAGCAGTTTGCTGACACTCAAGACTGAGCAGTTTAATACCATAGAGGGAGCGAGGAAATGATGATGAAAATGACTTCTGTTCACAGAATGATTTGTTTCCTTGATAGTTTTTTTTTTTTTTATTGAGACCTAATTTGATAGAACTCATAATGGAGCTCCATTTGTGCAAAGACAACAACTTGGAAGAAAAAAAATATGCATACAGAAAAAGTAAACTTGCTTGAAATCTGGACCAAAACCCAGCCGCCTCTGGGCTGCCTCATATACACGGGCTATCACATGTGACCTTTTTTTTTTTTTTTTTTTTTAAATTAAGCCACTTGCTGAATAACTTTTAGTTAATATTTTTAGTTAAGTTAATTTTACAGGTCATATGTGCTGCCCTGGAGCTCAGGAGCTCGATCTTCCGTATTTATTGTGTGTGTAGTTGAGTCTTATGAAGAGCTGATAGGGATGTGATGGTAGTCATCAGTCACCTCCTACATCCTGTCTATGAGTCTGTGGACTGGCTGCTCACTGTCCGTTCCGTCACAATCAAATACAAAGAGACACACGGACAGGTACCAAATATACCCACTGACACCAACATTTACAACCATCTACAACCAATACTGTAGGTGTTCTGAAACACCTGGAATATTTCATGATTATCCAGTTTTAAATGTATTCCACAAGGCAGCTGTTTGAGCCAACTTGGAGCAGCAGAAATGGCTGCAAAAACAACACTGATATATAATATTTTCATAAGTGGAACATGGGTCAGTACATAGACCTTAGCCTTTGCTCCCAAGATTCGTTCTCTTAGATTCAGTAACAGAAGATGGCTGATTCTCACACTAAATACTGAGCAATATTTGAATTATTGTTGCAACTTATTCTCGTCCAACCTCGTTTAATGTTTTTCTGTTTGCTTCCTCATCTTTGGTGTGTTTCCTGCCCAACAGCCAACCAGTTACTAGAAAACTTGACATTACCTTACAACTCAGAAATATATATATAAATCATATATTCACTGTGATTTTTGAAGTGTGCTTTTACAATGAGACAGTGATCATCCTGCCAAGTCCAATAAAATCTGACTTATTGCTCCACATTGGTCTCCACCTACTGCAGAAGAAAACATGTTAATTCCAAGTGGCTAAATTCTCCACCATGTCCACCAGTTAGTTTGCTTGCAGAGGAGGTTATATTGTTCAAAATGAATGTTTGCCGCAGCTGGATAATCCTTTTTCAATATGAAACAAAAAATTGGTGTCGGAAAAGGACATAATAGTTACAACAACAGAGACAAAACATTAGCCAATTTACACAATTTGCATAGATGGAGCTGCATTGGCATTGAGAGTATCTAGCTAGCTAAATCCTCCTTTGTTTTCTAGATTTGGTCTTCTTATCTGCTGAGCTAATTACCAACAAGTCTCTAATTTTTCGATGTTTAGTGCAACATGTTTTTCACTAAAACAAAAATCTAATGGCTGCAAAAACAAAATAAAGATCTGTAACACTAAAAATCGAGGCCACTGAGCAGCGATTGATCACTACAGAAAATTACAGAAATCAGTTCTGCCATGATGTAGCTAAGACAATACATACAGTACAACTAAAACACTGTATTGATAACTGTGTTTTTCCTGTTGATTCTGACAGGAAGCTGTGTTTTTATATTGATGACTCCCTGAAACAACTGTGCATTTCTTTGTGTGTTCAACGTGCGTTTCATGTTCACGGAATGACCCTAATTCCAAATCCCATTTTCCATAATATAATACCACCCGGAGTCAGACAAAGACGCATCTAGTCACAGTGTGTGCAGTGTGTATCCCCTCGGCATTAGAGATTACACTGCATTAACACATTGTTCCTACAGTCTCAGTGGCACATGGTCTGATTGCTTAAAGTGCATTCCTGGTTTCTTTACAGATTTTCACAAAGAAAAAGTAGTTGGATGTAATGGTCATTTTTTTTTCTCTTGGACTGAATGCATTTCCCTTAAGCACACTGTGATTACAATTTTTATTCTTCCCGCAGCAATCTCTTTTTTTTCTGTCACAATTAAGGAGAGCTCAGACAATCTCCACTAAAAATTTTCCACGGAAAAATATCCCAGGGCAGCAGGAAACCGCTGCCTGTTCCCGAACTCCTCCTATTTGCAATTTGTGCAGGCAATCCAGCATGTATAGAAGATGTTGAGAAGAAAAGGACGGGGGGGGGGGGGGGGGGGGGGATTAATGGATTTGCTTCCATGTACCAATGTGTCCACAACGCAACTCTGTGATCAAGATCCGAGGCACTTTTGTGCTGTTTGCACCAAGTGGAATCAAACACGACAGACACAAGTCTACAGCATGAAGTTGACGGTAGAAAGAGCACGATGTGGACGGCAGGAAATGCATAGTAAGGGCAATTCTCCTCACTTCCTCAGAAAGTAAAAGACATGGTATCCCTGCAAATGCATGGAAAAGAATCAGCTAGTTGATGGTTGAGGTCATTGTTAAACCAATCACATGGTGCAAACAAAGAAAAGATCGAAGACAGGTCATCTTTGTTGTGGTGCTGGACTGTGTTAGTAGAGACATTCCTGCACTCCCAGATCTCAGTTCAGTGACTTTGTTGAATACGATGTCATCATAACTATTGAAAATGACGGACACAGCTACAGAAATGATACTTGCATTCCATCCAGTGTCATCGTCTGCTGATCCGAGTGATTTGGTTCGATCGTTGAATTGATTCAGTCCTTGTCTATGGAGGAAATTCTGCATGGGATGATTGTGGAGAGGCTTTCTCATCAAATCGTGCTTGAATATGTGACACATACTGATCTGACGACAGTGCGTTTTGTTAACTGTTTGATGGCTCCCTCTGTTCCCAAAGGAGTAGAAGCCTCACTTCTTTGCTCCTGGAGTTCAGTTATTTAAGTATGCATGTGTGTGGTTCACCTGTGGATGCACAATGTGTTCCCCATGCAATTGTGCACACTCAGCTTCAGTGTGCGTTAATACGAATCCACTTACTCGTTCAAACCCTGTGTGAGTAGTTGTGTGTAGGTGCGCAGTATGAGCATGTGGTGATATGGCCGCAATCACATTTGTTTGTGTGCTTGTCTGAATGGCATATGTGTGTGCAAAACCAGGTAGTGTGTGCGCCTTTACAGCATGTGTCACACAAACCACATGTGTACGTGTGGGCATGCAGCGGCCCTCCTGAACCAGGTGTACATGTCTGGAAACAGAGATCAGCGGAAGTTTGATGTGGATCCAGGTCTGATTTGGTGCTGGGAGATTTTGGCTCGGTATAAAAGGAAAATGCTGGTGTCTGTGTTTCAACCTGCTACTCTGACAAGAAAATGGAGAAGACATGAAAGACAAAAGAAGGGATAAGAGGGGATGAATTAGATAAATGATCAGAGGAAAACAATGACTGGTGAAAATACACCTTTTTTTGGGGGGCAGTATAGACTGAGTTCAGGATTATTATGACACTCTATGTTAAACAGACTTACTTTTCCCAAATCATTGTCAGGAAAGAGGTACATGTTTTTCTTGAGAGCAACACAGACTTAATGGAAATGCAAAGGAGAGCTGGATCCAGAGGTGTGCAACGCACAATACATGCCAGTTCTCATTTAAGGTTTGATTTGCAATATTTTTGAAGCATAAACCAAAATTATCGTTTGAGACAGTTGCTACACTAAGTGGAACAAGGTCAGTGTTAACGCAGAGGACTGTGGAAACTGTGGAAAAAAAAAAAGGCAAACATTTTTTTGTTTAATTTGGGATAATGGCTGATTTCATCCAAACTTGGAAGGCAAATGTGATGGTCCTAACTCAGATATTCCAAATAAACCAACCGAGCGCCCAAATGTGGTTCTGATCCTGAGTCAGAATCCTTTACCACATCTCAGGTTTTTTTTTCAGTGATTCAAAGCAGCTGGGTGCTGATCAACGGTTATTTCTTTTCTTGCAGAGGCCCTAAGCCATTCAAAGCACTACTGAAAACTGGAGTGAGACAACTTCTCTCCAAATATAGTAAGTGTGAATGTGCTGAAGCAAAAATCATATTTCTTCAATCAACATGACATATGACATTAACATTAATAAACCCTTGCCACTGATGTCATGGCTGCCGTCGGGGCTGAAAATGACCCTGTGACAGTCATAGCCTGTGCAGCATGGAGCTGTTTATAGTTGTTTTGGGTTTTTTTTTGCTGGTGGACCGACAAGCTAGCAGAAATCACTGATTCAGGGAGCTATTTGACATAGCTACATAGCTAATGTTAGAATTAACAGCTTTGTACTTACTAATGTAAAAAAAAAAAAAGATTGCAGATTGGCATCATAGTCCATCCATCCACAAGTCTTTTGTTTTGCTACATATTAGTGATAGACCGATATGGTTTTTTCAAGGCCGATACCGATACCGATTATTAGTAGTCAAGGAGGCCGATAACCGATATTTGGAGCTGATAATCATTTGCTGTAAAAGGGAAAATATTGACGTCAAAATTTTGAATAATACAAACTCCAACACTTAGTTTAAATGCCTTTAAGCATATGTTTATTAAACAGCTTATCAGATTTGCAACCTGTTAAAGGTTTTTTTTTTTTTTATCTTACACAATAGACATATTTGTTTTAAAATTCTAACAAAAAGTGCAGGTAGCTCCCAGGCTCAGCATCATGTCATAAAGTTAAATGAAAACTTAAAAAAAAATAAACAGCTCCCTAAAGTTTTCCAAAATTTCAATATAACTGAAATGTTAATATTTCACTTATCTTTGTTTTAAGTTCAAACAAAAAAAAGTGAAGGGTGTTCCCAGGGTCAGTAGTATCTCTTGTAAAGTTAACTGAAAATTTAAATAATTTTCCGCCATGACACCCAGAAAACTAACTTTTTTGGCATCATGCGCCACTGAGCAACGTCCGTAGGACTGAACAGGCCCCGCCTCCTACGCTGTATCCAGTTCTCTTTACACATCCATGTTCTAAACATTCGGCAAAACTTTTGCTCCTCTCCGCCATGTGTGTGAGCACTGTGCATGCACAGCTTTTACTGTTGATTGGCTGCGTGTAAGCAATCAGAAGGTGCTGTGGGTGGGACAATGCTGGAGACAGTGCAGTGACAGCAGACAGAGAGGCGCGGCTGCATCAGAGCCAAAGTAACCCAGTTTTAAATTGATCTCTTATTGGCCGTCGGATTAAAAAAAAGGCAGATGCCGATATGAGTCAAAATGCCGAATATCGGCACCGATAATCGGTCGATCACTACTACATATCCTACTGTTTTTTTTAAATGAATTTAGGTTAACATCTTAATCTGTTTGCCTTGCTTCAGGAAAGAGTCCTGAAATTCTGAGATTAATTAATATATTAACACTCACAGACCACTCATCCAGAAAACGTTAGGTTTTTGAATGCATGACCAGCATGGAGGATGAATGAAGGTCTGTTCAAAACATTTTAACACTTCCTACTACAACATATAGTAGGCCAGTAAATAACGGAGTCCTTTTTTTCCTGCATATATATCACTTTAAAAGGCTGGTTGGCATCAAGTGAAGATTTTGAAGGATGTTAAATGTCATCATGCCAAACAGTACAAACTGCTTCTTCATCTGTTTGACAGTCTGTTGTTTATACTCACACTTTAACCAGACAGTGTTTGTCGAAAGAAGTAAATGCGACAAATGATCTTGTAGAACAATATGTAGTTTCACACATTTCGCATTTTTGTTTAACACAGGACTTATTCTATAGAATAATACAAAAACCAATGTAAATTCTTATTGGCTGCTTATCAAGCTAACTGGGGTGAAGCTAACTTACAAGATGGCCGACAAAATTACACCATCCCTGTATCACTTTCAGGTTTATAATTGCAACGATGGCTGCATCTTGGTAATACAGGCTCTGAATGCTAATGTTGCCTATTCAGCACCACATAGTTTCCTTCTACCTTTTATGAAATCAAAAGAATGTGGTTTTAAATTATTTAAATATTAAATATACACATATGGTGTTACTTTCAACACATCTTATATGATTTAGGGGTATATGCATATATGTATACATACATATATATATATAGGAATTGTAAACTGGGCCATTCTTTTTAATTTACATGTCATGTCAGATTGTATTATTCACAGTAACTGGGTGAAGGATTTTTTAAATTCTCTCCTTATAGGTGAAGTTACAGAGGTAATTAGACGAAACACAAGACTGAGGTGAATATGTATGTGATCTGTGAGAAATAAAGAAATAAAGGCAGAGACATGGCAAACAAAAATAAAAAGTGATTTTTTCTTTCTGCTCTGAATTTCTGCAACATGTCTTTCCTCCAACCACACTGCTCATCACACTGATGGGGGGCCTTCTATAAATGTTTAATGTCACTGGGTAAAAACCAGTGCTTTGAAAATCTGCTGCTGTTTTAATTTCCTTTTCCTTTCGTCTTTTTCCTTTGTTAGCTCACCCTATGCTAATGTCTCTGAATGTCTCTCAGCGTGTCCTGAAGGGAGCCGAGCCAGTTGTGCGCTTGTGATATTGTGCTTTCACTAATGTGCCAATGCTAATTGAGCAAAATGTAGCTCTTCCCCCTTGCTCTATTCCAGGCTTTTCTTTGATTTATTGTTGCATCACACATTCAAAAAGTGTCAGTTAAAGCTGTCTGCTCGACTTGTTGTCTGTGTTTTGCGCTATTTAGGTGCATTCGTGCAGCTGGTAGATCAAGCCTAGAAAAACATGGATAATAAGCATGTTCTGCTCTTGGCCGGTTCTTACCGCTGTGAGAAACCGAGACGGGATGGAGAGGCTAAAAGAGACACACATACTTAATCCTCACTTCTGAGAAAATAAGACAGTGAAGATCGTAAAAGAGAACAGAGAAATGAGAGAGATCACAAAAGAATGAGACAAATCCGCTTCCCACCAAACAACAGAGGTTACTGATTACAGACCTGTGCCATAGGGAGCACCCTATAAAGAGAGCCACTGTCGTTCTTTCTCTCTCTCTTGCTCTTTGGGCATTTGGGGCACCACCACTTCGGCTGCCCTGCTTCCTTTTCACAACATCCCACCGGTTGCAGATACCTGGTGCGATGTTGATCTTACCAGCCGCCCCCGGTCCGTCTGAGTTATCTCCCTGGTTAACCCCTGGGGGTGGACAGAAGGGTCAGACGGGACTGTTAGCCTCAGAGGCCAACAGAGCCTTGAGCCTCGTCCGCTCTGCTTGGCGTGGGGCTGTGCTGCTTCGCTGCGGCCTTTGCCTACCACCGACTTTGGCCCTTACGGCTAAGTGGGTCTGTACTCTGGAGCATGTGTGTGTTGGCTGGCTGGCAGCCACCTGAAGCCTGGGTCCTAATTATTAATTTATTTAGTTTGATTGATTTTGTGTGAGATCTCTTTGTTTTTCTTGGTTTTCAATTTATCTGGGTATAGTTTATGGTTTAGTTTCCATTAGTTGTCTGATGTAATTGAGTGATTTCGACAATTTATGTCCAGATGTTGTTTAGCTTAGTGTTGAGTCAAATTTGTTTTTTTTTTTTTGTTTTTTTTGTGCTTTGATTTATATAGTTTGATTCTATCCTGCCTTTGTTTGTTGTGTATTTGCCTACTTTTTTTTTTTAAAGTCTTAATCTGATTAGGTTAAAAGTTCATTTTCCCCTTTTTTCTTAACTCATTGTTTTGGCCCCTAGATATTTGTTTATTATTTTATTGTGAATATTTACGTGGCTGCCATTAACATTTCTGGTTATGTTGTCTTTTTTTGCTTTGGTCTTCTATATTGTCTTGTTTGTGTCTTTTGTTGTGTTTTTTTGTGCTTTGGTTACTTTTGGTTTAGTCAACCCATTTAATTTTTGTTCTCCTTTCCAGTGCTGAGAGCTGCCGGTGGTGGTCCCTGGTGTCCCGGTGGTGATTTCCCTTTTTTTGTGTGTGCCGTGCACCCCCCTTTTTGGTTTTGGTTGGATTTTCACCTATGATTGGGGTGTTTTGTTTTCTCCTGGGATTCCTCACATCCCCCCACTGGTGAGCCCTCGCACTGATTATGTTTTCCCTATATTGACCTTTTAATGGTATGAGTGTGAATGAGATGTTTTATTAATTTTTTTTTACATAAATAGTATGGAGTTGCATAATAAATAGAGATGTTTTTGAACCACGTGCTGTCCCTCAATCTAGCAACACGAACTCTGTTTCCTTTGGTTGGTTATTTTCCTAGGGTGAAACTCCCTTGGTGGCGTTGTTGGTAAATACATACCCTACTTCGTAACTTCTGGTACACTACCCTCGCTCGCCACAATCGACAATGTGTTGCCTGAGGCAGACAGTGCTATTGTATTTGCTTACCAGTAAGAGAGAACGGTTGACCTGCATCGCCAAAGATCAAGAAGTTGATCCCTGTGGACTCTGCCGTCTCTTCACAGGGTAGGCTGTACTGTGTGTACTTATGCAGTTTTCTATATATATATATGTGTGTGTGTGTGTCTGTGTGTGTGTGGGCTCAGTGCTGGAGTGATGGCGAAACCTGGGGGAGGAGAGGTGACTTTAATCCTCAACTTTCCACCCCCAAGGTAAGACTGAGAGGATAAAAGGAGCATTTAGCCTGGCCCCTGTGTGTGTTGTCTGGAGCTTGTGTGCGCGTGAGTGTGTGTGTGTGTGTGTGTGTACGGCACTCCATGTAAGTCTTGGGTTTGGCCATAGAGAATGAATGGTCTTAGTACCGCGGCCGGACAGAAAAATCAATGCTTCATATGAGGAGGCTGCGGGGGTTAGGCCTCCGTGTTCATGTCAACAAGGCTATTGGTTTTCTTAATACTCCAAAGTTGGCGTTTCCCCGCTTCGGGTGGGCCGGCGAGGTGACTTGTGTGGTCAAAGCTTAACAAAGGGATCCTGCCTTCTAGCCTTTGCTGCACTCTTTGGCTGAGGGAAGCCGAGCCAGGATTAATTACCAACCATGCTGGCTGGATATTAGTTGTTGTTTTCTCCCATTGTCACATGGCACCACTGGACTGATGCTATTGGAAGGAGGTAGTGCGCTGCAAAACAGTGGACTAATACTGTTAGATGGAGTAACACACTTAGATGTAATAGTAGTGCAATGGTTGGTGGGGCAATCACGCTGCCCCTCAGACTGGCTCTCACAGAATAATCAATGACCACAATACTCCCAGGATGGTTATTTAGCAAGGTAGATAGCCAATCATACCACAGACAGGAATACCAGTTCAGATTTAAAATAGAATATAAAAAATCCGTCTTTATCTTTATTCATTTTTTTCTAATTTGTGGATTATTTTCCCCATCAATAGATTCATTTGGTGTTTAAAACATCAGTAAATAATGAAGAAAATATCAGTTGTATTTTTAGATTCCTTGCATTGTTGGACCTTCAGTCCAAAAGATGTTGAATTTAATATGAAATGAAAATGAGAAACATCTGGAAAAAATTTACACCAACAATTGATTAGAGATAAACTAGACGATAGATTTTCTGTTGAACCGCTGAATGAACTCCGTGTATTAATGAGCTGTGGTGTAAATATCAGAGTGCATTCACTCAACTAGATCATTTTGAAATATTTGTACTGACTGTTTCCATTTGGATGTTACATTTTACTTCACATTTATTTGACAGCTTCAGTAAATTAAGAGATTGAAAAAAAAAACTAGAATTAGCTTCTACACTGCATTGATGTTCAGTTATTAGTTTTGGCTAGCTCCACATCGATGAGATATACACTGTCATTCAGACTCATCTTCTACCGTTTATCCATTTCCAGGTCGTGTGGGGTGTTGAAGCCAATCCCAGCTCATACTGGGCGAGGGCGGGGTACACCCTGGACAGGTCGCCAGTCCATCGCAGGGCCAACACACAGAGACAGACAGAGACCAACAACCACTCAGAGCTACTGTGGAGCAGCAGTGCTAACCACTATGCCGCCGTGGTGCCCTCAATGAGATATAACGATAATAAAATACTGCGTACAATTTTTATGCACCAGTCATTTAAGAACCTGAATTTAAGAGACCAGGTGGTGAGAGTGTTTTATTAACTCTCCTAAACACCAGGTATAGTAAGTCAAAAATATTTCCTTGCTTTTTTTTTTTTTTTTTAAATTCTCTTATTCAAACATTTATTACTCTTAACTTCTTTTAGTCCTTTTACCTCCCAGAACCCTCACCATATTATTGCACTTATTTCCACACACACACGCACGCACAGAGAGAGAGAGAGAGAGCGAGAGCAGTCGTTAGCGACACTGTGCTATAGACAGCAAACCTATAGGGAGGGGTCTGTGGGTCGGCGAAGGCAGGCCAACCCAGCCGTTGAGCATTGCTCACCCAGAGCAATCGGATGAAAACGCAGTGCAGATGTAATTTGTTTTCAATGGCTGTTTCAAAAGAATAATTGTGGTGACACTGGCTGGTCGATAATATGGATTTTTGTTTTCGAGTGCGGTGTGTGTGTGGCGCTAAGAAAGGCCAGGAAATACAACACTGCAGACCCAAATACAATAAAAATGGATTGTGTGTGTATGTATGTGTGTTTGTAGGGGTATTTGCAGGTCTGGTAACCATCACTGGGCCCTGGACATCATTGGAAGGATTACTAAATGTGTCCTATGGGCTAGCTATAGGCTGGCTCTCTCTCTCTCTTTCTCTTTGCTTACCTTTCTTTCCTTTTCTTTTAGGGGGGAAAAAAACAACTGACTTCCCCTGAATAAACTCACTTAAGATGAAACACAGCTCAGGGAAGCCTTAGTAAAACTGTGAACATAAACCCGGTGGGGTTGAGTGTGTGTCTAAGGAAGAGAGACAGAGAAAATACCACAGGCCGCATCAATTTAAATTTCACTTCCATTTTGAAATGAGTATGACCATTACTTTACCCTGTTTCACATATGTGCCTTCTGTTTAATTCAATGAGAGAAAAACACATCAGGCCATTGCTTAGATTAAAGTACATGGTTTGTTTGTTTTTTTTTATAACAAACTGTGTGTACACATTTCTTTTTCAGGAGCATAATCACTTTTGAGTTTCTTTTTGTAACTCTCCTTTAATTTTTTTTTTTTTCACTTAAACACCATAGAATTGATTGCATCACCATTTCAAAGTCCCCCCCCCCCCAAAAAAAAAACAAACAAAAAAAAACAACAACTCAGCAATAACACACATGTACAATATACCAGTGCCGTTACATACACCACAGTACAAATAAACACTCACATGAATGTACAATTGCATCTGTGATTTTTAAGATGTGTTTTAATTTGCCTAGAACATTTTTTTGCTGCACTATTAAAGTCAGAAATGGGTCCTGGTCTGGTTTCCCTCCTCCATGAGATGGTTCCTTATGATTGCTTCTCATAATAACACTCTCTTTCCTCTGGTTAGTTAGTACACTTCCTAACTTCTGAACAGCCTAATTTGTTGCTCGTCCCCTACTTTGCCTTTGTCCTTCCCCTCTGCCCCCCCTTCCTCCACCTCCTCCCCCTCCTCCTCCTATGGGCTCATCTTGATATGTCCTCTCTGTTGCCAGATAATGGCCACTTTGACCATTTGCCAAATCAGACACTGTTTTGCTCGGAGATGGAGTCAGAGCAATTCTAATTCGTCAGAGGAGCCATTGGTGTGTATATGTGTGTGTGTGTGTGTGTGTGTGTGTGTGCATAAGTGGGAATGTGGACATGCCTGGGTTCATTGAAGGGGTGGGATTGTGTGACATAAAATGAGTGAAGGTACATTTAGATGGCACACTTGGGCTGTGTGAGAGGGACATACAGTAAAAGACATTATTCCTCTGTCGTCCAAGTCCTCATTGACACTCTCTTACACTCCCCCCCGCCTTCTTTCTCTCTGTCTTTCTGCACTATTCCCTTGCCGCGGGTGGTCACCAGAGACCAGACTGGGGCTGATTTATACTCCCGCTCTCCTGTCCTCTGCCTGACTGCCTCTGAAATGGAGAAATTTCCTTCCTCCCTCTCTCTCTACAGCAGCAGCAGCGGTACACAGACAGGGAAATGAGAATAGGAGGGCTTACATTAGAATGTCTACCTCCCTAATACACTGTCCCATTCTGTCTACTCCCACATTCCCACCCGCAGGTTGCCTCTCACCAACTAGGTCTTCTTCTCAGGCCATCTCTATCTGCTGAAGTTGTGAGCACATTTTAAGCTGCCGAGAGCGAAAGTCACATGAAAACTATATCAGTTGCCGTACAAACCTAAAGAAAACCTCTTTCTTTCATGACTTTGTTTAATGTATTTTACTTTTCGCTGTTTTTTGAAGCTCCAGGTTCACGTTATCACATGGACATGGACAAGTTTTCAGTGATTCCATAATGATTTGCAGGTTCTTAAATTTTTTATTTAGGTGTAAAATGCTTATTCATATTCAGGTAATTTTGTGTATATTAGCAATAATGTTACCAAGAAGGAACCAACGTCCAAGTGCCAAAAAGAGTAGTCCCTAGAACAACCACTAGAGTCTGGCTCCTCCAGCAATAGTCCACACAGACTCACAGACTTAAAATGTCCAGCAAGCAACAAATAAATGTTTGTTTATTATACATTTTATTATTATTATGATTATTTATGTGGTATGGACTAATTCCTGGTTGGAGTTTGGTTGAGTCTGAGTTTTCAGAGGGTTTAGCCACCAAATAGCTCCTACGTGATGTTTCAGACGAAAGCTTCATGTCAAGCCAGAGGAACCACAGCCTTCGTCAGCCTCAATCAGTGTGCAAAAAGTGCCTTGATGGTGTCTCAGCTGCATCTCAAGGCAGTAAGCTTGATTTGCATGGTGACTCCTGTGCTTCGAGCCAGCATTAGGCTAACTGCCAGAGGAATGAACTGATTCTACACATGCTGACAGGTGAGAGGTGCTCAACCATGACTTGCGAAAGATTTCTCCAGTGGCCAGCATGGAGGAAGGATTGAAGAGAGCTCTCTCCAAACATGCAAACAAATATATGCAAATTATTGCACACAAACATGAACACTCATTATTTCCCTTAGGACACAAATACCCCTGTACATTTCAGTATGGATGATGTAGTATGAAAGAGCATTTCCTATTCTACTTCGCTGATGTTGGATTATGTCTCTAAAATGATCTTGCTCTTCATACCAAACACACATGCAACGCTCTGCACAGTTCTGTGCTCTGCTGGTTGTTGTCCTTGGACACTGCTCACCGGTAAGACACTGGCACACACACATTATTGATTTTCATTTAGATAACTTAATGTTCACAGACAATTCACAGCCCCTCCATCATGGACACCCCAGCCTCGGTTTAGATGTACGAGCCCGCCTCACTGTAATCTGCCACCACATCTCTTCTTTCATGCTCTCCCTCTCTCTCAGTTTTTTTTTTTCCAGATTCATTTTTCCTAAACTTAACCAATTCCGAATAAGTGGGATATAAATGGAGAGGGGATGTTGCATCGATCAATCAACAACACAAACGCACACACAAACACAAGCACGTACAAGTGGCTCAAATACATTTCCCACCAGCAGATTTCCTTCCGCCTCCAACATCCCATTACCTCTGGGTAGTTGGCCAGTCAAACAGGAATAAAAATTGCACCCCAAACATCATATGTTAGGCTTATTTGTCGAGTGGGAAACCTGACAATTCCCAGAGACTTACACAACCCACACCGGTGGTGGAAATCAGGCCTGTTGTGGCGGCTACACGTCTATAAAGATTGTTCATTTGCTGGATAACAGCTACCTGGGCAGGCAAAGAGAGTGATGCAGAAAATGTTGTAAATACACAGGGAGATATATGGGCCTGACTGACCTGACCTGGGACTGCACTGCTGTGGGCATGAATCCAAGGAAATAGTCTCAGTGAAGGGTCTTTATGAGGTATGGAAAGGTTATTCTTGTTAAATAAAAGTGCAACTTACCATGAACAAATATCGTTTCAGTAAACAAATACAAGAGAAAAAAAAAGAGCAACCACATGAATCCTAATTAACTGGCTTAACAGAAATGGAAGCAGTACTTACAGGAGTAGTTTATGTGCTCACATGGGAAGAGGAACTTTTAGTTCACATTTCTGAAAATGCACTTTCTTCACACCCTTTAGATAAAAAGATGGGAGCCAGAGGGTGATTAGCCTAGCTTAGCATGAAAAGAGGAAGCAGGGCAAAACAACCAGCTCGACTGTGTCCAAAATTTTAAAATTCATCTTATAAGACTCCTAAAGCTCAGTAATCAATATGAAATAAGTGAGGGTGCTGTAACTATCTTTTGGCGAACAGCAGCTGGGGGCAGTTACTTGTCTTTTCAGCAGAGTGAAATTAGGCAACCAGCCCTCAAGACACTTTGTACAGAAGCAGTTGATAATATTGGCTTGTCTACACTTACATTTCTTGGCATATATAACAATTAAAGTTGTTAGGCCTTAAAAACCTATCAGCATTTAAAGGGCAAATTGAAACCAACAAACCGGACACTTAGTGAGTGACTCCTCGGAAACTTCAACCATCATAAAGTGAGAAACACTTCACCATCCCTTCATGTTTACTTTGACCTGCAGTTATTCAAAGAGCTTATTTGCAGATCAGGACAAACTCAGATGAAAAAGAGTTGCACGAAGGAAACATTTACACCTTTTTTTTACGCAAACCACTACAATCAGGACAGCTTTAGTGAAAGGGATTGAAAATTAAATTGTTAAATTATAAATTTTCATATTGCTCACTCTTAATAACTACTCAGAAACAAAAGTTTTATTTGACTCAGATCCAGCCCTCACTCTTCTTCAGCTCCAATTTCTTCTCCAAATATGAATTTTTATCATTTCAAAAAACCCAAGATGTGCTGCTGGAGGCTTGAAAACAGCACCTTACAGACAAATGAGTGACATCATGATGGGTTGCCACTTACTTATGAAAGTCTTTCACCGGTGTGTCACTTTTATAAACAAAAAGTTGGTTTTTTTTTTGCATCAAACATCCAAATGCATTTTTGCCCTGTTACTGAAACTGTGTTCTCAGAACAGACCTAATTTGGTAAAATCAATCGAACTGATACAAAAAAACCAAAAACAAAACATTATACCAGATGATGCTTTCAACACCCATCAGACTCTAGACTCAGTTTTGTAACATGGCTGAGTACCTACGCAGTGATTAATTAACTGAGCATAAACCAGAACTTCACATATTACATTTGTCTTACTCCCTCTATCGACGAACACCCTGGAATGCTGTGGAGTTCACTTACTTAACCAAATTCTCTTCCCTTCTGAACACCCCCACCCCCGATTCACAGCTTGTTTCTTTCATCTTTCTCCCAGCTGTCCCCTTAGGTGAAGGACGCTTGCACATGAAAGAATGAGAGAAGACGAGTCATACTGAGGACAGTTCCTGCTGCGCTGAGGCCACCACCCCACAGTGCCTCACTGGCCGCTACTTTGTAAATGAGAACTGTATACACACGTACACACACACACACACACACACACACACACAAGCACTCTGCTCCATCAAGATCACCTTATGGTCTATCACCCCTCATTGTCATCATCTCTGAAGGATGTTAACTGAGTCAAACTGGCAGAGGGAAGATGGGAGGTGACAGTGAAGAAGGAAGTTGAGACACAAATAGAGACCAAGAGAGATTGCTGGCACAAGAAGTGGACAAGACCTTGACACGACATGCCCTGGCGCTTTGACATGTATTAAAAGGTTTAGATTGGACACATCAAAACAGAGGAAACTGAGAAGGCAGAGTAGTGCAACAGAAATGACAGGAGTAGTGAAGTCCCTCTGGATGGCAGTTTTTGACAGACAGGTGGACTAAACGAATCCTCTTAGTGCTGACTGCTCAACTCCACCCACGTTTCAAGGCATGTGTTCCACTATTTAACTTTGTCTTTCCAAAGTGGAAATGTGACATGAAGGTTTTTCGTCTATGTCAATGTCTATTTCCAATTGTGCTGGCTATAAAATGTCAGCGGTCCATCAAACAAACTAACGGATATTCTTGAAATATTTTTGACTACTTGTTGCATGGATGACTTGTGCCAATTTAGCAATTTTTGTGACATTTTTATAATTTTTTCCCCCCAAAGATAGAGCATGCAGCAACAAATGTAGTGACTCTTTGAGCAGACCATATCTCCTCTGAGAGTCAATATTTCTCAGAGAATGTTAACTCATCCAGCTCACTGTGGCTATGACTCTCTAGGTAGACAATCCCAATTGTTTTCCAGGAGAGCAGGCTCCTTCTAAATCATTATGCTTGCCTGTTTTATTTATTTCTCCTGATCTATGAGTAGCAGCCTGAATCATTACAGCGTTAAGAGAGGCTATGTTAGGGCTCCGTCACAACAAGACCCGTGAGCAGGTTCAAATCAAGAAGCAGACAGTGGGCAAAAGAGGCTTTACTATGATGTTGTGGAGGAACAGAGGAGCTGGAATCAGGCAGAGGAACCCAGGATAGGCATGGGGAAGCTCCTCGGCTAGATCTAGCTGCAGCACTGGCACAGGTAAACAGAAAATGTCACACGGAGGCAGGAAACATGGTTAGGCGCTGGTTCAGAATCAAAGATGATAAACTAACTCACAGAAATTGAGATGGGCGTCTGAATTGCCAACTGAACACGAGGTGACAATCTGCTGCAGAGTGGAAGAGGAACCAGGATCTAAATAGTGCAGTCGATGAGGCTGATGAGAGACTGGAGTGTCAGGCAACTGGTGCTGAACAACTCTCCCAACAAAAAAGACACACACACACACAAGGGGAGCAGACAAGACACACTTGGAAGCCCATAAGCAGGAGATGGGAACCTAACAAAGCTAGTTATTTCCAGTTAAGTGTAGCCTATATTTTGTGTTATATCTTTTAATCCTTTAAGGATGTGGCTCAACAAGTCCATACCATATACATTATACTGCCCCAGCAGCAAGCAGATGGAAGTTTGGTTGTCATGGTTGCAATAATAAACACTCATGGCTTGATTAGATTTATGCATAAAATACTCCGTCGGCTATTAGACTATCATTGTTGTCGCAGTTACAATAATAGCAACATGATCAACCATTCTGAAATGACTGATTGATTAAGGAAACCATCTGAAACTATCTCTCTGGTATGAAACCCCTGCTTCAATGATTTGATCCATCCTGTTTCTTATTGTTCATCTGAAAAAAAAAAAAAAACCAACCAGTGAACACATGTAGGTGCAATTAAGAATAAAGACGTAGCTGCAAAACTATATGTGTAATAAATACAGGTATAAAAATGGCAACAACAATGTGAGAAACTTTATTTTGGAAAAAATATATGTCTAGTATGGATACTGATGACAAAGCCAACCAAAAATCCCAATTTTCCATAAAGGCAGACTTCCATATAGTGTTGTATGAGCACAGTGTTAACCCACTTTCTCTGTGGATTTGTTGACTTCTTCTGAGAAACAGAAATTACTCAAAGTAAAGAAACTGTATAATTACAAAAAAATTGCAAAGAAACTATTAAAGGGAGTGTGAAAAAGGAACTGAATGACGTTGGCAAAATCTCATCACAATGTTATGTCTGAGGGCTTTTCATGCCTTTCAAAGATGGCTCTCACATGTTCAAAACACTGTCTGGTGACAGCGACAGGGGATGCTGAAGGCAACTTATTAAATATCTAGAAATAGGGACTTGAATAAGCTTTTAACTCCAGTGTAATACAGTCTAAACAATGTCTTTGTGCGGTAAATTGTGTGAGACTTGTATTCCCTGTCATTTCTTTCATCGCACACTGACATCATATACATACGCTGATGGGCTTTCACACCCTGGTACAGTGGCTGGTGGTAACATGCTTGAGCTGACAGTGTGTGTGGGTGTGTGTGTGAGAATAGGCAAAGATGGACAGAGTGAGAGAGAGAAAGCATGTTGTGGTTGATGTGTGGGGATGGGCCTCACTGTTTGGAGAAAGTGCTATTGCTTGTGAGAAAGCAGCATTAAATGGTGAAGGCTGTCTCACCCAATCATTGTTGCATGTGCAGGATTAATCTCCACCTGCTTTTAACCATGACATCACATGTGGGCATGCCTCTTTTCCAATAGCTTGTTTCATCTGTCCTTCTGAATAGATGAAGTGCTTTACTTTCCATATTCCAAGACATGTTGGCATCTTTGTTGCCAGGAAGCAAGTGGCTGTGCTTGTTGTCTGACTCGAGTTATAGCCGTGCGCTACTGTACGTAAAACTTCAAATTGAGGAGAGAGGCAGGTGAGTCCACTAAAACAGCAGCATATAGTAGGAAAAACACACAAAACTAGTTGGAATGGGGGGGGGGGGGGGACCCTGGAGAAACAGTCACGATTATTACCAACACCGATGGAATAATTTGGCAGTTGAGTGTTGTCTTGTCTGGGCTGGACAGAGCTCAAAAGCTCTGTTTGAAGTCTGACCAGACAACAAAACAGAAAAATCAGTCATCAATCAATATATATCCCCATGCAGTTGTGGTATTTAGTATTGCACGTGACGAGCGCAGTGGCATGAATGACATGCCACACTTGGTTCTCATGACGAGATACTGTGATTCGACTGTAAGAAAGGGACTTTGCTGCTTAATGCCAACGTCTGGCACGATGATGAGCTTATGGTATGGTAGTAAAAGTTTATTAACTTCATAGATTTGCTCTGTCACACTAACAGTTCTAATCCCTGCTTGAAGAAATTAACTGCACTTATAAAGATATCTGTCCGGCTAAGCTTTGGAAAAGTTTTGGAGCTGTTTGTCTACAGCTTTGATGTCGTCAAGGTCTTGCTGGCTGAAAAAGACCCAGAAATCAAGAATGAGAAATTTGTTTTGAAACTTGTGTTTCTCACAGCTACTACAAGCTCAATATCTGATTGCAAAGGCAAACCGTTTTGGACATATTGGCTGTAAGGAAAGCTTTGTCTGTAAGCTAGGTGTTTAATGCTGACTTACTCAAATATATGAGCATGCTTGATTTCACTGGGAGATTTGGAGAGTCAGAAGTACGGACACATCCTGTTTCCTGATCAGGTTGGCTCCTTTGCTTTGTAGGCATCAATTAGTATTTTCCATTCCATTCTTCACTCAGTGGCCTTGAGAAGCCCAAGGTCATTTTTCAACCCTTTAGTAACAATTCCCTTGACCTGCCTTACAAATCCCTAAAAGTCCGTCAAGACCTAACAAGTTAATTATGTTTTGTTAGCAGCATCGCATTAGCGCTGGTCATTTTTAATATTTGCTGCAGGGACTCTATTACTTCAAAATCAACAAAATATGAAACTTGCTAATGGGCAGCTGAACTTTTGCATACAATGGGAGCTATTTTTCTTTCTCTAGCTTCATAAAGGTCTACTGTAAAGGTCAGGATCAGTAGGAGAGCAGCACCTCAGGAGCTGGTAGATATTAGGCTTTCAGTTCAGCCAAAGTCACAGCTTCATTGCCAATTTGCTTTGCACCCCTGTGAACTTTGTACTTTAATCAGTGATGGAAAAATTCTTTACTCCAGTAAAGCATTTAAAGTTCTAGCAGAGGTGCAAAAATAAGTCATAATATATTAACAATTGGAAAAATAGCTCTGTACCTGCACTATAGCTGGATAAAATTCTCAGGGATTGGTGGAGTCCAAAATAGAGCTAAAAGAAAATTGAATGTAAAACGTGATTTAGTTGTACACTGTAAAATAATAATAATAATAAAAAAAAAATCTGTAGAAAACGGATATTGTCCTGGCAGAAAATTACCAGGAATTTATCCGTTAATGTTACGGACACTTCCGTCAATCCTAAAACGGATAATTCCATAAATTTACAGTATATTCTTTGTTCATTCACGGACACTTCTGTTAACCCTAAAACAAATAATTCTGTAGATTTACAGTATATCCTCAATATTTGCCAAAAATGTCTTCACCACTGAAAAATCTACCATTTCTATGGACAGCACGGTGTATGTGCGCATGCGCGATAATCACATCGCAGGACGTGCGACGTTTTCTCTTTTTTTGAACATGTCAACTTTTGTTTTGCTTCAGAAAAGTGTGCTGTTCCTCTACAGTGACGTCACCTCCTGTATACCTGGTTGATGATAAACAAACGTTCACGCTGAGAGCAGAAAGCGTTCCGCGTGTGTCCGATACAAAGTAATAAGTTACTCTGACATAACATGGTGTCAGCGAGTAAACTAATGAAAAGACGAGCGACTCGACTGGAGAGAACTCACGGAGCGTTCATTTCCAACTGACTTTTTTGCCGGTAAGAGGCTAGGCTAACAAGCTAATTAGCGTTAGCATCCCCCCTCCAGCAACATGAAGCAGTTACAAGTTACTCCGCCGCTAAAATTCGACCTCACAAAGCCCAAACAGTGGCCAAAGTGGATTTGCCGCTCTGAGAGGTACAGGACAGCCTCAGGACCAGAACTGGAGCCGGAGGAAACCACAGATTTACACCCTGGGTGACGAGTGTGACGAGGCTGAGGGTGGATCTTTATCGACGGCGCTGAACCTGTCGGAGGAGGAGGCGAGTGAGTTTGACTCTGAAAAACAGCTGGTGATCATTTTGGAGTGAGAAGAAATGTGATTTTTGAATGTGAAAAGTTCAACCAAAGAATCCTACATTTTCTGGTAAATAAACACGTATTTTCTTCCAGTCTAATGCTAAAACACAATGACAAATGGTATCTAATCAGACCAATGTAATGTTCTAATGAGTTAAAATAACTAAACATCTAATACAGCAACATGATTAAATACAGTCACAACATATAGAAACTGAACATGTTTATTTTTTATGACATGAAGGGTTTGTTTTTTGTTACCTTAAACACATAGCAGACTAAAAAGATACATTGTATAGCAGACCCAACTTTTGCAACCCAAGAGCTAACTATACATGCTAACGTTAATGGCTAAGTTTGTGCATTTGTGTGTCGGTCCTCCGGCGGACCGCCGAGCAATGGTTGGCTTTGACAGCAGTCTAGCATAAGCCTTGATGCTACCTGACGACCACTTAACTAAAATATAACATTAACTCAACACCAAACTTGCGTTCGAGTCCCAAAATGATTCGGCAAAATATTCTTGGCTTATCCGGTAATGTTGACGGTAACGTTTAAACACAAGTTAACACAGGCTGGATAACTCTTTACACTTAAAATTATACAGAACTAACGTTAAGCCATTACGTGTATTATTTTAGTTGAAGTAAATATATATATATATATATATATATATATATATATATTTTTTTTTTTTTTTTTTTTTTTTTACCACAGAAGTGCAATAAAAGACTTTTCTTACAGTGTAGTGGTGAAAGGTTAGAGGGCTATGCTGCCCTTGATATGCCCGGGTCTGGACTGATAAATGTATTGAGCTAAATGGCATTGAAATGATTCATGATCTGTGGACTCTCTTGGTACCTTTAGCTATTATTGGGCAAAGATCTTATTTGCTCATAAAATAAGTCAATTTAGTGTTAGCTTTGAATTGATCTAATTTAAACCCTAAACTGATCTTAATGGAACATTGTGATTTCAGCAGTAAAATCTTCCCCATTGAAATGTACTAATTTCATTAAAACTATAATTTTACATCTGGCAATGAACTCTGGTTGTTTGCACATGAAGTAAGGATAATATATTTCTCCTTCTCAGCTTCGACACTGCTGACATACACAGACAAAGACCTGGGGAGGGAGAGGAGGAGGCTAGCTCAGCCTTAGCATTCCCAGCATGGCACAATTAAGACTGAGTGCTAACAGACACTCCCAGTTTAACCACATTACTCTTAAAAAATGTTACACAAACCAGAGACATCTCTGACAGCACAACATTATCCCCCCAGTTACAATTAATTACCCACATGTCCTCCGCATGCATCCCATTTACATATCTTAACAAAGACAGGGGGATCTGCCAGGGGGGAAATACAGGTTAGTTAGACATGCCAGGGAGCATGCTGGTGTGTGTATGCATGTGTGTGTATTTATATGGGTGTGTAAGACTCATGCTGTGATGTGACTGATAAAAAAGCAAATTAAGGCAGATCAACTGCTGATACCTGGCTAAGACAGATTACTATAGAAAACATGTCCCCTCCAAAACTTCACATTTCTCCATATGTTCAACAGGATTTTTTTCTTCTTTTTCTTCTCTGCTGCTGTTATATCTTGTTTTACATCATGTTTGTTTATGCACGGCTGCAACTTCAGGGAGACATTTGAGTAGTGGTGCCGACAGATTTAGTCTTTGAATATCTCTTCCTTTTTTTTCTCCTCTTCTTCTTCGCCATTATTTTTACCTCTTGTTCCCCTCTGTCTCTCATTTATAATGGGGAGAGGGAGGCTGGAGATAAAAGAGGTGAGCAGGGAGATAGAGTGAGCGGTCACACTCTGTGATGCTATCTGCTACCCACAACGCATTGCAAGTGGACGCCTGACATGTTCTATACATCTTTCCACTCTGGCGCTCATTAAACAAATGCCCGTTGATATATAGCTCTCAAGAAATGAATTTTTACCTCTGTGGGCTGGGGCCCTGCTCTCTCTCAGTCCTTGTATCCCCTGTGATTTTTTTCGGTCCACAGGGAAAAAAATACACACACACAAAAGCACAGTCACACACATACATACAAAACAGAGATAGCAAATGTGGCCATGAACATACTTACCATGTACAAACCTGCTATTTTCTCCCATTGGGCAGCTGGGGCTGTTTTTGCTGTTATCACTTGAGTAAGACCAGTTACCTATCGAAGGCCTTGCTGCATACACTGTAAAACAATGAAGCAGATATGATTAGTCTGATATACAGCAATATATATATATATATAAAGAAAGCGACTCACACTACAACCAATTTGCTACAACTAAAGTCTTCTCCCATTGGATGCCTGATTGTACTGCTTTCCCATGATGTTGATAAGCAACAGATAGTTTGTAGATTCATTTATTATCCTTTTTATCTCCTGTACATTTATTCTTGCTAGAGGTGTGTGGGTCTGAACTCAGGGAAACTCAGTTTTCATAGCTTTTTCTTGTTCAGGAGTGGAGTTTACAGGCCTTGTAGGCTGGCATAAATCATCATGACCTGGATCTATGATATTCTTCAAATAAAGTAGTGCTAGTTCTAGAAGAAGATAAATTATTTATTTTTGCATTAATGGAAGAAACTATAATTTAATGTTCTGTGAAAGCAAACTTTTGGTGTATTGTACAATGCAGTATAAAATGTGTCTGGGTTTCTCAGCTCTTAGGTGCAAAGTCACTTAAACTTACACCTTTACATTTTAGATGGTTTACATTTTTAAAAGACATATGAATACCTGTAGCCCATTGAGCATATTAATTCTTCTTTTAAAGAGGTTCCCAAAGGACTAAGGCCCAATCCCAATGTTCATCCTACTCACTACCACTAGCCCTTACTCACTACCCCTGCCCTCACCCACTACCCCTTAACCCTCGAAAGGAAGCCACAAAGGGTAGGGCTTTGTAATCTTCCCTAGGAATTGGGACACCACTTGCTACGTCACCGCGTAGTTTACATTCGGGCACGCAAGCGACTGCGTAGTCCCAGCAGCAACATGGAGGCTACGGTTCATATAAATTTCAATCGGCATGATTTTATTTTCGTATGTAACACCCTCACCCTGTTCGTACTCTGTCTGTCAATGTAAATTTTGTCAATATATATATATATATATATATATATATATATATATATAAAAAAAAAACAAAAAAAAAAACATGGAGTCTACGGTGGCGATCGGTTGCGATCGTTTTTTTAACCATTCATCATGCTTCGGTTGATAAATAAACCAAGACGTTCACGGAGAAGAATACACCATCGACGTCTGTTGTCTCTTGTGAATTTTTTGTGGTTTTTTCCTCCGACTTCTCCACATCCTCTCGCTCTCTGGGGATCGTGAAACTGGCCCTTCCTCGGGAAGTCAGCATCGGAAAACCCTCACTCTGAAAGGCTAGATTCATACCCCCTACCCCTACGTGAAAAAAGGAATTGGGACACCACTACCCTCGCGGGAACGCGCAAAATTTAGGGGTAGGGCTAAAAAGTAGGGGTAGGGGGGTATTGGGACTGGACCTAAATGTCATCCATTGTTGTGCCATTTCATAAACCAGGAGCCCCAACTGGTTTGGGAAATTACAGGCCAAGAACTTTAGCTGCTATCTCCAAAGTCACAGAGAATTGCATCGATGAGCAGTTGACCACTCATCACCACCAGTGCAATCTGACTGACCAGTCCACTCAGACAACCAGGTGCTTCTTTTTGGAGGACAGCAACTCAAAAATTAACAAAACGAGTGCCTTTAGTGCCATATTTTTCAACTTAAAGGTGACATTCCATACCATCAACCACCTGTGAATTAGCAAAATATTTACTTCCTTTTAAAAGCATTTCTTAAGGGCACAGTTCAGTGTTTAACAGTAAGTAGTGAAACCTCTCCCTGGGGTGTGAACTTCAGAACTTTTGCAGACGATTCTTTTATTTATGCTCAAACAAAGGCCAAATGACAAGAAGCTCAAAAACTCAATCCAAGAGTGATAAATGAGCCATAAATGGCCTGTACATTCACAACTGTTTCTAAATGAGTCCCCCATGTGAGATATATAACATTTATATTTCAATGCAAGATAATCTCCATTTAAAAAACAGTACAATAAGTGAACGAGAAATGACTTTTACCCTCACAGGTGTAAAAGTGAATGACAAATGATCTCAGTCTCCAAGCAGCCTGTCAAAGAATTAAACAGAAAGCCAAACTCTTCCCAGCAGTGCCACAATGTTTGGAATATTGTTCCATCAGCAGGAAAAGTCCTTTTAAATACACTGATATCTATCAGATGCGAAGATACTAAATGACCAAGCTCCTTCACTGATTGGTAGCTCTGTCAAGCAAAATAAGTTGTGTGATCCTTCTGCTCAATCAACAAATCAAAGTAAGGAACTGTACCTCTTATAACAGTTTCACTCTGGGTCACAAGGGCCAGCTTTTCAACAGACAGTCTGTCTTGGATAACATAACTTAAAAAAGCCTGTTATAATCATGTCACTGTGCCACTGTGGACCATCATTCAAATAACCCATGACAGTAAATCATTTCTATGAAGCGATCACAGGACATCCAGAGTCAAAACAACAAAAATTAAAAAAAATGTCAAAAACAAAGTAAATAACTTTTTCTTCAAATAATCCAAAAAAAGTATAGTGACAGGAAACAGAAAAAAACTAAACCAAGCATCAGCAATCAGCCTTTTTTTATTCAAACTGGATATAAAACCTTTCACTCCCAAAACTTAGGTCAGACAAGGTTAAAAACAGATAATAAGAGGAAATTTCTCTCAAAAGCTAAATAATTTCTCCAGAGCAGCAAAGATGAAATTCAGGGAGAAGGAAAAATGCCTGCAGAATCTTGCAAAGTGAACAGTTTTTACTCCTGAATAATGAGAGGACATGTATAACTGGCGGGGATCTAATGGATCTTTGGTTTCTCCAAAGGGAGCATTGGCTGAGGCCAAAGGTGTTCCTTGCAGGCTTAAAAGGGGCTGTGGGCTTCTCTCTGTGCTAACAGCTAACGTTAGCTGTTCAAAGGGCTGGCAAGCTGTTTAAGAAAAGTCAAACTGAACATCAGATTAGCTCCACATTACCTGAGCTTTTAATGACATTACCTTTAGACACCCATTAAAAAATGTCAGGCGTGTGCCCTCACTACCCCTGACTCTCTGGGGATGTTGGACCCCTGGGAAACTACCAGATGGTCTAATGGTCAATCCGGCCTTGCTCATAACTGTGTCTTGCAACTGTATGTTGCATTTTACGAAGATAATTGCATCTTTTAACATTTTGGCATTGGCCCAACTCAGTTTGGTTATAACTGCACCTATTTGCTGCTCTCCATGTCAGCATGTAAAAAAAGAACACGGCCATTCTCTGTGTTTGTTCCTTTGAGCTGCATGAATCTCTATCTATACCAACGCAGTGTTTGTTGTTGCATTATTGTGCTAGTGCTTCACCACCTTCAGTTTCGCACAGCCTGTGTTTATGCTTTTACTTTTCTCTTTGTCGTTGCCACTGTAAATTTTTTAGCGCATTGATGGTTCTTGAAACATCTTGCCCAAAGACTGAGGCTGAAGATCAGCCATCTGGCTGGCTAACACTGGCACATTTACAGTATAATAATACAATAATAAATGACTAAATAAAAAAGCTAATATATCAAGAAGATATTGTTATTTACCGAGTAGAAAAATGCAATTAACTGGCTTTTTACATTTCCCCTTTTTCCCCTGATGGAAGTCCTTGGCCCATTGTTAATATGACCCTGCAAACCTTGTTTTCAAGACATTTTAAATGGAAATGTAAATTTGATATTTACCAAATAAATCCTGTAAAGATTAAAACAATTAAATGGCATCCAAATTGTTATACTCAGTATTGAAAGAAAGCATATTTTCTATACTGAAGGGCTGAGAGTTAGTAGGCATGCCCGGCCTTGTTTGCCCTTGCATGCATTTTGCTCAGTGACTGGTAGCTCTCATTAAAGCTTGCTAATGCGCTTGTAAAACAGTCAGCAGAAACAATAGATCACTGCATGTGGCCGAGACAAAGTGTGTGTGTGTGTGTGTGTGGAGGGAAGGGGGAGTGAGGTGGTGTGCATGGGAAAAAAAAAAGTAAGGGCTTTTCTGAGAGAGGGAGAGCAAAAGTGTGAGGGGACAAAAAAGAGGGATAAAGTGAGAGAGACGAGTTGCAGAAAGAAAGAGTCCATGTGAGAGAGAGAGGATAGAAGGGAGAGGGAGAAGCAGAGAGAGAGAGAGAGAAAGAGGTAGTACTGGGCGGAGGTGGATGCTGGTCAGTGGAGATGTCGGTGGCCCATTAATCTTGGCCTCTTCCTGCCTAGTTATTGTGTATTTCTTTTGGCCAGAGATTGATTGTAGCAGGGGAAGATGAATTTGCCCATGGACCTTCTTTTCTTTCTCCCACTCTTTTGTTTTTTTTCCAACTCCTGATGCTTGGCCAAGGTGATAATACTCTCTATCTCTCTCCCTTCTGGGTCCCCTCCACTTCTCGTGCTCTTCCCCCGTGTTTTTCCCTTTCATTTATTTTAGATTACAATCATCATCTATTGCAGGTTGCAGAAAATGCGTTTGTATGGCAGAAAGAAATGGAAATCAAGGATCTGGACATCACTGCCCAGGGGCTGCGGTGTGAGGATGAACACTGACCCAGCTGGGCTGAGATGTGAGGGCAGGAGCAACTCGGAGCACACGCAAATACACCCAGGACCTCCCCCGCCCTGACTGTGCCTGTTCAAATCCCTTCATTTTACCATCGAGCAGGTTAAGCACGAGGAGAAATTATATTCATAAAGAAAACTCATTTGTGGGTGTGTGGGCATTTTCATGAGCCTGTCTACCAGCGTGCATGACAGGTTGTTTAGGACATAAATCATACTTGCGGTACGCACAGAATCATAACCATGCACATACTGCACAGCAGCACACTCTTATATTCACCTGTTCTCAGGCGAATCTCTTTACATTTTAGCCATAACAGGTATAGTGGCCGACTTATGATCCCCAAGGGCTTAAAAATCAATGAATGCGCCTTTTAAATAGTTTATATCCTGCTTAGAGGTTCATGAAAAGGAGGAGAAGGTAAATAATCTTGATTGCTGTCCCTCAAACCAAACGACACATTCTAACTAGTTAGTTGCTCTTTGAACCGCAATCACCAAACAGATATAGGTGCTGTTTTCAAGTCCGCTGATCAGCAGACTTAGACACTTTAATTTAGACACTTTAAGTGAGCACTCTCTCTCTTACTGCATTTCTATGACACATCTTCTTCTCCCTCTCACTCTCTCTCACACACACAGATGCAGTCTGCCCCTTTAATAGACTGCACCTGCTCTCACAATCATACTGTAGTCTATTATAGTCATTGTCATCACATAAATGTATCAATGTATCCTGCACACATAGATCAAACAGAGCAAACAAAGTATGCAGATAGTACTGGTTAAGAATGGACACTTCACTCGCGGGGCGTGAGATTCACGCTTTGCGTGAAATGTACGTCACATCTGTAGCCAGTAGGTGGAAGCATAGTACTGAAATGTAGTTCAAAAGGTTTTGAGACAATTCCACGTTTGACCACAATGTACCCACTGAGCAAGCCAACGTTGAAACGATGTCTTGGTCCGATGTCGAAAAGACGTCTCCCGCAGGTGTAGAATTAAAGTTTTCCCAACATCTTTTTTTGTTGTCTTCTGGACGTCTGGTTCTGACCTCTGCAGAACATCTATACAAGGTCGAAATTTGGTATATAAACGGTCAGCGATGACTTCCTGTCGACGTCTTACATGGACCAAATTTGAACTTAATTTATATGTACAAAATTATATAAAATATTGACCAAGTTAATGCCTATACACATATACATATATATATATGTATATGTATATATATATATATATATGTATATGTGTGGTAAATTCAGAACATTGTTTTCCAATGAAAATGCTGAGAACAGCATTCAAAATACACCAACTGTTGTCTTGCACTGTGCGAGCATACAAACGCAATGCTTGGGGGTATTGAAACGTGTATTTATTGTGTATGTCTCACTTCGTCCCTGTTTTTCCATGAAAAAGTCCAATATGTTATTAAAAAATACACTTTTATTGTTTTCACACACAAATTCAATTCAGCCAGTTTGTTCAGTGTTGTGCTGATTGCGTATTGTGCTGTGCGTATTTAATGTTGTGTTGTGTATGTTAATGTGTGTTATTTTTAATTCTTTGTCCCCCTCTTCTGGATGGAACATATTTGAGGTGTTCCCCTGCATGTTTGCGGACAGTTTACTCGGTCCCCTCTCTATGGGTTTTCAGTACGTAGCTGCAATTGAGAGTGGCGCCGTATATAGGTGCTAATGTGTCTGTTAAACTCATTACTTTCAATAGAGCCGAGAAGGTGGAACATGGTAAACAACCATTAGCCTACAGGCAGCAAAAACTGAAGTGATGTATTGATTTTATAAAACCGGACGCTTAATATGCGGACAGAGTTGCTCCGTCAGTAAACGACAGGACGCTGTTATTAGCAGCTGTGGTCGAGAGAGCTAGCAAGTGAATGAAGAGAGGGAGCGCTAACAGTAAGAAAGCCGGTGAATTAGATCAACAAAACTTTATTGATCTGATTGTTTCGCAGCGATTACGTTCAACAAGACAAATAAACCACTCAACCCCTGCAACTCCACCTCAAACCTCCGAATGCGAAACGTCTGCATCGTGCTGTCTAAAACACAGCAGCAGCTTTATGCTGCTTTAGTTCAGTCTAATATGCTCAAGCATCTGTACAATAAATCAACTCTGATCCTGATCCACTTCTTAGTCATCTGTAAGTCTTTTAATTTTTTAGCAGACCTTTAGTTATTTAAAGAAACACAAAAGATAGCTACTGAAAAATGTCAAAATCTAACGGGGTTTTATATGCTCCTCAATTATTTAGATGACTAGATAATCACTTGTGCTTTCTTTGTTTCAGAGCTAAAATATGGACATTAGGGTTGTTGTTTTTTATTGTTGTTGTTGGGCTTTTTTTATGGTTTGGAACATTTTTAACAGGTAAAATAGAAATTGCCAGCCTGAATTATTGTCCCAGTCCGCCCCTGAGAGCATATATCACAACCTGACTGGATGTTGCTTAAATATAATAATATAGTAATATCTGATATGAATAATTAGCCTATAGCCTATAAAGTAATATCAAGACGTCTGAGGTTGGGATTTTCATTGCTCGCGGCAGCAACGGCTAAGCAGAGAGAGAAACAACTACGCACAGTCTATGGAAGTTTCAAAGTCCATACAAGAAATGATTCTAATCAGTTCCATAATTCAGAGAGGATTTTTACTTAAAGAAAAAAATTATAAACATCGGTTTTTACAACTTTACAAAACAATTCTGTGAACTGAAAAGGAATCATAAAGCTGCTTGTGTGCACACATGCACGAACGTGTGTGTGAGTGAAAGTGCTTCATTTGGATCGAGTTTTCCTGTTCACACACACAAAGAAGTGACTCCAAGCTAAACTGCTGTGAAAGGGGGGGCCAGGGCTCGCCTTCTGTCTGACAATGTACAGAAGGCTACTGTACTTAAAGAGGTGCTAATGTCAACTCATAGCTTTCAATAGAGCCGAGGAGAGTAAACAACCGTTAGCCTACAGGTAGAAAGAAAGCCAGAGAATCAGATCAATAAAACCTTATTTTTCTGATTGTTTTTAGTGGTTACGTTCAACAACACAAATAAACTCCACAGCTTAATTGTGGACATTAGTTGTTTTTTTTGTTTGTTTGTTTGTTTGTTTTTATGGTTTGCTTGGAACATTTGTTAACTGGTAAAATAATCACAACCTGAATTATCGTACAAATAATAATAATAATAAAATTATTGCGAGTATTTTGCTGTCTAGGGTGGTTCTTTAACACACAAACTCCCCGTCTCATCCAACGACTGGACAGTTTCAATAGGGAGCCTGAGGCAACGCTCGGGCCAACGCATGTTTTCTGCGACTCTCCTGTCCTACTTGTTACCCTCCTCCTTCCTCTCAGTCCATTGTCATTCAAAAACACACACACACTAAGAAAAACCCGTCACACCTTCCTTTTGTTTAGTTAATGAGCCTAAAGTGTTGTGACTTTCATTAGCATACAGAAAAACTTTCACTAGAAGGTTTTTAGTCTTTCTACTCCTCTTTATCTGAGACTAATTATATTTTTGTGCTCTTTAATTTATTTTAAATTTAATACTTTGTAAAAAAAAGTATTAGATAGAAACAGCCTACTATATAATAAAATACAGTATACACATCTTTTTCTACATTGCGTTTCTTCAAATTACTAAACTGTCTTTGCTTATCAATAAAAGAGTTGACTTCGTGATGACTTCGGAATGTTATCAGGATCAGAGTTGATTTATTGAACAGATGGAAATAAGAATAATCGCTCATGAAACCTTTGTTAACAGCACACTGCAGCAACATTATGCTGGTTTGGTCGGTTCAGTTTAAAAAATACTGTAAACGCACGCCAGGGTTGAGTGGAAGTGTGTGGGGAAGTTTATTTGTGCTGTTGACCATGACCGCTGTGAAACAATCAGAAAATAACGTTTTATTGATCTGATTCACCGCTTCCTCTCCACGTTCACTCTCTAGCTCACACCACAGCGCCAGTCGATCCGGTGTTTCAGTTTAACTGGTGACCATGCTATGTTGTGACTATCTCAAATTACAATATACGTTATTGTACGGTCACCAATGAAACTGAAACACCGGCTTTGTTACAACTCCTTTGCCGCTTATTTCCAGAGTAACTTTGTTCCCGTTCATGTTCACTGCTCCCTGCTGCTGTCTTATATGGTGGCGTCCTCGTGCTCGCAGATGTCCCCTGGTGGTTGTTTGGGCACATTGCAGCGTCTGATGAAAACACAATTTCTCCTCCTCTAAAAAGATGCGTGAATCACGTGTGACTCAAATGAGAATCGTGTGTGAATACGACCAAACTTAACCAGGAACATCTGTAATCATATATATGTGTGTAATTATAAATAAGTCAATAAAACATTATGATAGTGTTAAATTGGGTTTTGCAAATGTTCTGAAAATCAGCAGTTACAGTTCTTGGACTTGATTCTTTTTTTTTCCTCTGTTCACGGGCTGGCCAACTAAAGGACGGTAAGAGACTCGTTCTGAAGCCAACATTGCCTTGGTTGTTAACCTTTCAGTCTCAGGTTTTGTGAGCCAAGGAGCAAGTACAATTCAAGCACCTCTTTGTATTCAGTTCTTACCAGTCTCCCTGCAATCCATGTGAATTATGAGACCTAATATATACAGGTGAGTGCCTTTCAAAACTATGTCCTTTCCATTTGCCACAGGTGGACTTAAATCGAGCTCAACACGAGAAGAGATGAGAGATTTCAATTCTAGATTTTGTTGAATTAAGCAAAATTTCTAACAACCTGTTTTCACTTTTCATTATAAGTTAATAAGTGAATGCTGATGTCAGACAATTTATTATGGCAAATATATACCTACATTGTTGTTTTTTCTCAAGGTGTCATTGCCGTTCGCAATCAACACAGGATAAACAACATAATCATTTCTCATGCACAACACTATTGTGGGTGCACTACATGTGGAAAAACTCATGGTGCGTTTGAGTGTAAATATGGCCTTAATGAGGCCATTTATGGCCAAAACAGCCTCTGATACCTCTCTGCTACTGTGCAGTCATGCATGTGGTACTTTTCTGCTGTATTAGTGCCAGATCTGCAGCAGTGTATTCCCTGGTCTGAGTCCTACTTAACCCTGTGACTTTAGCATGGCCGAGCATATGCTGCAGACCACTGGGATGTCCCCTTGGCAAAGACACAGCAGATCATGAGGATCTGCCTTCGCCTCAAAGCCAATCCCTTCACATTCCCAAATCGGCGTTATTGTTTAATTGATGAGCGATTGTGGTACCGTAGGAACGGTGTAAGTCACATTGTGCAGGGATCATCAAATACCTTGTATTACTCTCCCATCTGGAACAAAATGACATAGGTGAGTGAGATTTCCATACGGCACCCAAACTGTTGCATCAGGACGTAAACTGTACTGAAATTGAAAGAAAGGTAGCAAAAACGCTTTGTGGTTTGCATGAATTGTTGTTTGATTTTGTCAGTTTTCAGAACATTACTATGGCATTACCACATTAAGCGGCAGACTGCTTCAGCAATGACCCACACGATTGGTAAATCAAGTCAACAGTTTAAATGTGAAGTTGACGGAAGACTCTTTAGGGACTAAGAGGCATTGCTAGAGTTTCCAGGTATATAATAATAGTAATAGGAATGTAAGCAGTACTGAAAATTACTTATACGCTCCATAAATTTGCCAGCATCTCAGAATCTCTCCAAAAACCTGAGGGATTGATAAATGAGTGATTCATTTCCAAATTTTCGAACATAAAACTGGTAAATGTTGGGACCAATCAGACTACTGTATCAAAAATTGATTTTGTAGCTTTGAAAACAGTACATGTGAGTTGCACACACAACATCATGCTGCCAGAATTACCCGAATTTGTTACTGAAAAACCAACAAATGCAGCAGAGCGAGCAGTGACTGAATGTGTTTGTCAGGTTATAATTCCGTGAATGAGCCATTCATTATGTAGATTATGGCAAAAACAAGTCCATTAAACTAAACTGTCATTTACGTTAACTTTAACTTCAGATGCATATCGACAGCGAGCATATCAAACCTCTGTTGTCACAGCAACACTAATAAATAAATGATCACAATTTGGTGAGGTTTAGGGCCCCCAACAAATAAATAAATAAAACGATAAATTTTGGGGCTAAAATATAATGGTTTGGATTAAAATAAGTCCATCCAATAGGATAGAGGATTTTTATCACCGTGGTTACAATAACAGACATGCAGTTGCTCAGGAAAAGAAAGACACATTTGTGGGCTTCATAGTAAGAAGCATATGAAATTAGAAAGTCGTGCTGCAGTGCTGTGATGCTGAAATTCAGTCTCAGAAGGACGTGGCCTCTGAACTGGGACGCAACCTCACAACCTTCACTCATCTGACTTCCTGACATCATTACAATGGCGGTATAACAACAAAATGTGATGATGGGGAGTAAAAAAAGTTTCTGATGAGGATAATTGGTTGTATGGGCTCTACAAAGTAAATAAACTATTCATTGATTGTCTCACACAAGTAGGATTGTAAAATATATTGAAATCACTCGGGTTACTCTTTAGTCCAATTGGCTGAGTTTATGAGTTACACTTTGAAGGTGTGAAGGTGTAAAAGCTAAAGTGAATGGTCTTCCTCTTTGAAATATGATTAAACACATTCATACCCAAACACAGTGACACACACCAACAAAACTTTGAAAGTCACATAAGCAGGGAGGAGGCATACACACTTTTCACACCTCCCCTAGTTTTCCTCCCCTGACATTATTTTGAGTGTGTGTCTGTGTGAGTGCGTGTGTGGAGTTGACCTTTCTGCAACGTTGCCCCGTATTCACTGGTTGTCAGCACAGTCTCTGTCCCAGCCCATCCGTCTCTGCCACCAGTCAGTCCTCCAAACCAATCCTCTACCGTCCCATTAACACACACACACAGACGCGCATGCACTTTCACTTTCTTATATGTATAGCAAACGTGTTTGTGTGTACACAAGTGAAACTACTACACAATTTCACGCAAACATGCACACTCATGCAAACGCACACATATTCAAGCACACACATATACACGAGCAATCCTCCATTGTCCCATTAGCCCGGGATGAGGTTCTCTGCTCTGCTTTGAGCCTCAGCTCAGCCTGGCTTGCCTGGGGGATCATTAAAGCCTTGTCACGTGCACACACACACACATGCCGTGGCTGTGGTAACGGGCTTGAGGAGTCCAGGTGGTCTGTTGTTATTTATAACAAAGGTAACAACACAGCAGAACCAGCTGACATCAGGTCCGTACGGATTTGGGACTGGTGGGGTGTGTGAGTGTATATGAGCTTTTTTTTTCCTACGCATTCTTCCTTTTGTGATAGTGTGCATGTAAGTCTGTAAATCTGTGTGTGACAAGAAGTGAAAGAGAGAGAGAGAGATAACTGAAGGACAATCTCAAAGTGTCTGTCCACCCCAAAGCCCCACACCCCACCCTTAGACAGCAGTCTACCAGGACCACTGGACCAGATGTTGGCTCTGGAGCAACAACAAGATTGATTGGTTTAATTGCCGGCACTTTGCTCTCTGGCGTCTGAATACCTAATGTCAACTTTTAAAGGATGTTTGCTCTTTCTCTGTCTCTCTTTTTCTTTCCCCCCTGTAGCTGAAAAATGTGTTACGTTTTCTGAGTGGGGGGGTATTTCGTGTATCTGTGTGAGTTCACTCTAACATATGTTCAACATCTGCCTGTAAAAACATGGAGTCATTTAATGTCTTTCCTGACTAACAGTTTGTGTTGTGTCCTGTCAGCTTATTCGCTGCTACTTTTTTAACGCTGCCTCCCTTTTTCTTTCCCCCTCTTGGTCTTGTCGCCGTGTTAAACCACTTGACATAAAATATGTCCTCTGCAGACATAAGTATGCTAAGTGTTTGGAGTTAAAAGATGAAGGCGAGCGCCAATGATACTCTTTAACGTGGACTATGTTACTCATAATGGAAATAGACTGGGCAAATGCTTATATGGACTTTGTAATGTTGAACCAGCAAACAAAAGAAAGACAAATTTTAAAAATGCATACAACAATTCACTTCTTTTGCTAAACTACTGATTTTAATATTCATAGTTTTTTGTTTGTTAATAAGTTGTAAATATAGTATTTTGATCCGTATTTAGTTTTTACATGGATTGACAGTCTTTGGAGAACATGTAGGCACTTATGGGTTTGTCTTCGCTTCTCTATGGCTTCGGCCAGACTGCTTCATTTCAAAACCAGAACAACCTGAGTCCAGGTGATCCTACATGTCAGAGATGATCTCTGTCCATACAAACACACCAAAATGTCTGTCACATTATTTTTGCAATTTCCCAAAGGCACCACAGTTACCAAAGACAAAAGGTCAGTGATCCTCTATGCATCCACCACCTGAGTGATCAGAGCCAATAAGGTAGCAACTGTGGGTGTTTGCCTCATTGTTTTTACAGTAAACTAACCAGTGACGTTCCCTAAACGAACAAGCAGCTGTTAGTTAGTCCCACTGACACGACACTGGAGCATTATCAACATTTTTACAGGCTTTAGTCTGTTTTACAATTCTCACCAGTCATCACTGTTAATTGGTGGGAAATGGATTCTGGGAAAGAGGCAGTACATGTCACTTTGAACAGCATAGTAATGCCACATGGAATAGGGTGGTCACACTGTTCATACATCCACCAGAGGAGGCGCCCTCTCCAAAATCTAAAAGCTATATTGTGTGACAACATTTTCTGCAGTCAACTTTCTGTTCATACTTGGTCAACATCACGTCACTGTGAGATGAGCACAATTTTCAAATGATTTGACTTCAAAAGTAAAGAAAATACGCAAGTATTGGACACGTATGAACGGTCAAGATGATATTTTTTTTACTGAGTAGAGGAGCCATTCAAATATCTTTTGATACTTTAGATGCAGTTTTATGTTGAGCTAGCCTTGATATTGAGTTAAGATAAGCACATGTGTCAATTTAGGGCAAGGTGCAAGGGGCATTTTGGGGCAAGGTGTCACATATGTGCCTTTGCTTGCATCAGCTCACGCTTGTCCAGCAACATCAGTGCTGACAAAAGTCTACAAACTTTAGAGGACATCTGGCCCCAATCTAAAAGCTGAGAAACAACTTTTAAAGGACGGAAATCAGAGAAAACAACCATTCTATCAGACCTGTAAACAAATAGGCAGCTAATAGAGAGTAGTGTTTTTGTGTTGTCAGTGTGGAGCCATTTTCGAATAGGGAGAAGGGAGATTTAGTTGCAAATTTCCTGTAACACACATACGTGCACACTGCAACAGTAACTCTGAAGATGAGTCTGATTAATCAGATATGGATGGTGTTTGTTGTTATTTACAGACGATTGTTGTTTTGAGGTCATCAATGATTTAGAATTTGGTTTTGTATTTGAAATAAAAAAAGAAAAAATAAATTTTCACAGTTTCAAGTGACAATTTAATCAGCATAGTGTGACAACTTTGCCAGTGGTGGGGCAAATCGTCACACACATTAGATTTAACTGTATACAACAATTTACTGAAATAAGATAAGACGATGTAATGAATTCAAATTATGTATGCAAGACTTCTTTCTTTCATTTGGTATGACATTAATGCCATTATGATTCATTCAGTCCAATCAATGTGAGAAAGAGTGAAAAGTATGAGTGGCCCCCCAAACACAGCCCCTATTTTCTTAAAACAAATTTTCTGGCCCCCTGCTGCCTACTAACAAACCAACCAACATTACTGTCCCTACATCATCACAAACTTTTAAAAAATATTTTTGGTTGTACAATTTTTGGGGAACGTTTATTTTGAGGTTTTTAATTTCACAAGTCTGAACGACCCAGATAGCAAAGATACTTCTGACCTATTTATTCACCCACATCTGGCCCATTTAAAAGCACAATGGTCAGATACTACTTCCACATCTGGACCAATTCTGGCACCAACACAGAAAATCTTCTGGTTGTCAATCAACAGCCCAAGTCTACACAAATGTAGTAGTAAACAGAATGATGGTTTATACTAGGCCAGAAGTTTAGCTTTGCTATACTAGTGTACCTCTGCCAAGTCACACTGTTCTTTCTTTTTCTCAGAAAGGAAGATGAAGGCAAGTTTTATTGTCGGAGTGTATTAGGAACATAAAACCATGTAGTGTAATTTACAATTAAAGACACAAGCATCCATTCTGTGAGTGAAAGATGCATCGGTGAAATTATTCCCAGCAGCTTTAGTTAGTAGAAATGCAGCTTTACATTGATGTGTATGTGTGTGTTGTCATGTGCGCGTGTGTGCTGGCATGAAAAGGTAGGCCAAGGATAGGCGGTGCTTGTTAAGGCCAAAAGCATGGGTTCCTGCACCACTGCTCCACCCACCCACCTACACAGACTCACACTTAAAACACACACCTCTACCTCCATCTCTCCCCTCTATATCATGTAGAGAAAGAGGGAGGGAGGGATAGAGCAATGGAAGGAGAGAAGGGAGGCGCGCAGCAGACAATTAATTGTAAGGCCGGGCAGAGAGGCAGAGAGGCAGAGAGACTGAGAGACGGTGAGAGAGAGAGAGAGAGAGAGAGAGAGAGACTCAGGAAAAGACAAAGGTAGAGAGAGAGAATAATAAAGTGTCCCCAGCAGTCATTAATCTCCCTCACACTGCAGGCATGTCAGCGGAGGGTAGCTGGTGACTAATGCCACGTTTTGCATACGGTGGTCACAGACAAGCGCTTCCTCACCAGGCTGCAACACATGGAGGGTTTAACTGCTGCTGTGGCCTGAAGACAGGCCGACATGTTGGAAGTGTCAACTCCTCAGCTGGAAAAAAAACCTTAAAGTCATCACAATTGCCACCTGGACTGGTACAACCTGACGCTACCATAATTTATAGGAATATACAGCTAATCCCTCTCTTTTACTACCTATTGATAATATTAATATAAAGAAAATGCATTGTGAGGTCATTTAACACGTTGAAGAAGCAGCTTTAATATATGTGTCTTGTAAATTGCAAAACAGTACAGTGCACTGGCAACATATTTGATCTGACAACAATACTGTAGGTATGGTTGGACCATACTCTAACTCTTTGTTCAGATTAAGGAAAAAATATACTCTGATTTAATAGAGGTATAAGTGCGATATCTTAAATAATTGATTAGATTATGAGCTCATCACTCATCTTTGCGAGAAGACTGCCGGGATATATAGATACTGCAAATGGAGCTACAAATTCAGCTTGAGTTAATACAGAAAGACATTTACAGACTTCACACACATGTTCATTTACATCTTAAACTAAACAAGATTTCAGAAGTGTTGGAAAGTCTATGTAGATGACCTGTCGATGTTAGTGATAATATTACTGGGAAAACAGCTATAAAGATGTTTTGCACACCTACTTCCATATGTAGGTGCTTTGTCCTGAATAAATAATGTGCATAAGTCAGTAGTAGTGATGAAGCTACTGTGAATAACCATACCTCCTTCGTGCTTCATGAAGCTTGATGATCAGCGTCATCTTCTTGTTTAGCTGCTCTGGTTTGCTGTCAGTTATCACAATGTTGCTTTAGTCCACAAAAGACAGACGCAGTTAAAGAGAATTGAACGTGAACCAGATATTTCCCTCAGCTGAGATTTTGGTACAGCCCAAAATTGGAGCCAAATGATAGGGATTACTGGACGTTGTCCAGGGGCCCAGAAACTTGACTCCACAGGAATGGTGATGTTGCTTATTAACTCCTGGACGTGTCAATAAACAGTCTTTTGCTGTTGTTCCATTTTATTATCAATAATATGCCAAACACTATCACAGCACATAACACTTTAAAAGCATTTTTGGTCAAGTCATTGCAGGTCTGATTTGCAATAAAGGAAAGTAACTGACAAAAATCTAAATCATATATGAGATTAGGTTCTGAGCACATCACTCGTCTTGGTGAGTGCAGGTATATATAGATACTGCAGATGGAGCTAAAAATTCAATTGAAGCTGCAAGCAGTGATGAACGGGCCTTCGCAGACTTGTGCAACTCTTAGGCCGCTGGACTTGCTGCCACACAAACGCGTTAAAACTTGAAACGTTTTACTGTGAGTCGTGTCCGCACAACGTATCGTGAGCGTCCGCCATGTGGCAATATTAATAGATAAACATGTTCAGGGCGGGACTCTGACCATATGTCGAGAATTTATACCTGATTGGACAACGTATGCTGGAGTTATGAGGACTTCCTTTTTTATAGCAAAGAGCCTCAAAAACTCGCTGCACCGCCCCGCCAAGCAGGCACAATTTTCTAAAAAGATTTCAATGATTTTACGTCTTCATCATCTTGAGATGATACTGAGTGAATATTAAGCCATTTGGATGAAAACTGTAGGAGTTTGTTAAAGTACGATGTGTGGAAATCTAAAATTGGCCAACTTTTGATATTTCGTTCAGGTACGTCAATCCTGAGTGAGGGGCTCAACAAAAGGTGGTGCTATGGAGCCATATTTTGACGTACATTTCTGCAACCAGGAAATATTGAAATTTCACGCAGTTCTGACATGCTGTCTGAATTTCTTGAGTTTTGGGGGTATGTTTAAGTTCCCAAAAAGGCCGTCGGAAGGGTGGAAGGAAAATAATAAGGCCAAGGGATCCAACAGGGCTCTCGCACTGTTCACTGCTTGGGCCCTTAGAATGTCACAATATTTTTTTATTTTATTTTTTTTCTTCTTGACTAATTTCGTTTCATCTTCACCTTCTTCAGTGACTCTTACCAGGGACTTCAACTTTCATATGGAGCAGCAAAAAGTTGTGAACTTTGTAAACTTGTCTGCTGCCAAAACAGAAATTTCCTCTGCTGACCTCACAGTGACTTTATGAAGCGCTGTTTTCTTTGGCAGAGCAAACATGGAGGAGAGGAAATGAAACCCGAGACACTTTATTCTTTCATATGCCCCCTTACACACCTACACACATACACACACACACACACACACACACAATCACACAGACAAACAGACAAACACGCCCTCAGTTCCAAACGTAGCTGAACTGATGGTAACTTGCTCCAACATTAAACATTCACTTCGTGCAAACACTCATTGTGTCGTGGTTGTGTGTGTGTGTGCATGCGCTATAACTGTGCACTGTTGTGCTGTGTGTTACCGAGATGCTCTTCTGTGGTTTTGTGTGTATGCCTTGCCAATTGATTTCCCCTGGCTGATCAATAGCATTTTAGCCCCTTAACTACCTTCCATATCATCTGTTATAACAAACAGTGTATAGGTGAATGTCTGTGTGTGTGTGTCTAAGTGTGTGCGCCCATGTTTGTATGTATCCCTGTTATTTTCACTTTCTTCCCTCAGAAATGCAATGTATAAATCAGCATACACAGGGGGAAAGAGAGCGGGAAGGGAAAAAAGTAAAAAATCGAAAGAGAAATCGTACAAGGAGAGAGATTCACAAACAGATGATAACTCTACATCTCTTTAATGATCGAGAGCTGTGCCCGCCAGGCCAAAGTTATCCTCCACGCAGAAAGAGCAACTACAGATGTGTCTTCAGGTAGAGGAGGCCAATTAGCAATGTGTGGTAGTATTTCCATTTTGGGCTATCTATCATGCTAATCGGCGGGTCGATTTATCAGCTGGATTGTGATTAATGCAAGGTTAGGGCGGCGGGTGTCCTGTGGCTGAAAGTGGATGGAAAACAACAATAACAAGTGGAAGAGAGGGATCTTTCTCCCTTCACTCAGTGTGAGAGGACAAGAGCAGGGGGGAAGGTGAAATCTATCTCATATTACTTAGTGTCCTCTATTTCTAATCAATGGAAATTTGTGAGCATAGAGAAAAAGGAGCAAAGGATGTGGTTGGGTGGGGGTGGAGGGGCTGATAGTTTTATGAAGTTTTTTTTTTTTTCTTTTTGGTTGGGTGAATGGTGGGAAAGCAATATCCTCTAGGCCTTTTAATCATGTAATGACGGACCTAGGACATGTCTCAGTGTGTTTGTGTGTGTGTGTGTGTGTGTGTATGCGAGAGTGAGTGCTAACTGTGGTCCCATTGATCAAAGCCAGTGCTGGTGTGATGGGATAGAGGGACAGGGCTGGTGGTGGACACAGCAGCTCCCTGGCTCCCTTCCGTCCTCCTCAGCAGCGCTCAGGCCAGCGTGGGGCCATTTGTCAAAGTTTTATCTGATTCTAGAGGTATTGGATCTATCAGTCATTGTGTATGAGAGAGGAGATTGACCTCCTCTATGGGCATTTTTCTAAATTAGACCCAGTTGATATTGGAGAGACATAGCCTGCCATTATAGGTGACAAAAGCATTGTAAAGGCAGCCTCATTAATACCATAATGCTGTAATTTGATTGTGAGCGAGGTTTGGGAGAGGTGGGGGCAGGTGGGATTTTGACTTGTGTAAGATGTTAGTGGTGTCCCAGGAGTATAAATGGTTTCTCCCCTCTCTCTGGGTTTTAGATTGCCTTCCAGACTGACAAAGCACCTGCCAGACATTCATCAACAATCCCATCCATCTGTCCATCAGGTCGGCGGTCCTACTCGGTCATCAACAGGTAATGCCTGGCAGCGCGGCTGGCTGCCTGATAATGAAAGATAAGAAAACATCACACACTCTGTCACCCAGTGTTAAGGCCCATATGTATCCCACTTAAGACAAAACATGCATCTCATGCATTGCTTTCCCCTACATCCAATCCTGTCTCTTTTTCACTTTCCCTTCGTCCCTTGTCCTTGTTTGACCTGATTCATAATCATTTATCATTTCAGAGGAGTAAAGTCAAAGATCAATGTTGTTTGTAATTTTCTAATCTCATTTCAGGAGAAAAATGAGAATCACTGCATGTGTTTTTTGTTGTTTTTTTTGCTTTTTTGTTTTTTCGGCCAATGCTGTGGTGGTCAGACTAACAAGCAACCATTTGGGCTCATTCTGACTAAATTGCCCTGACTAAGTTTAGTTTTCTGGCAGACAGCGCTGGTTAATTGCCACTTAATTAGCTGTTTTACCCAGAATGCTTTGACCCTCTTGGGACAGGTCTCTCATTAGAGGCAAAGCATCTCAACTCATCATGGATTCCAAAGAAAATACTCCACCAAAAAACACAATTATCAGTACTTAGATGCTTACGTTTAGGAATAGGTGTTGTTTGGCTTCTTTATTGCACAACTTAATAGCTAATGCACCAAGGACTCATGAGTGGTGACAGTTGCTTTCAACTTTTAGAGTTTACTTTCTGCCTCATATGTGTGGGCAGGAGAGTCTAAACTGTTGTTTTATTTGAATTATTCCTGCTGAAAAACCCTGTGTGGCCACGAATCATATGAATCCAGCTTTGAGAAGGTCTCCAATGTGATTTTCATGACAGCTACTCATTAGAGCTGTCAATAAATTACAGCAAAAGGGTCTAGAGCAGGAGGAAAAGGGGTAAAGTGTGCCTGTTCATACTTGAATTTCAAAAGAGCTTGAATTGATGTCATGGTGGTTGTGTTTGTGATTATTGCTGATGCTCTGATGCCCCAAAGGACCCCCTTCGGTAACTGTTCAAGCCCAGTGAGCAACCGTTGCTCTGGCTCAGAACCCTCCTGGCTACATCAATATACCCCCAAGTTTCTACAACAAGCCCAAGCACAGAGGCCCGCTACTACACTTTGTTATCAATAAGACCTGCAACCGCCGACATTAAAGATTGAGCTTTGCTGACAGGGAGACAGCTTGTTTCCTCTGTAAACTTTCCTCCTGCATTATCAGTCACACTTCAAACTGGCAAGTCAGACACCCCAGATCTGAAAACTTACAGTCAACGCTTTTAATTCTGCTCGGTTCGATGCCCCTCTCTCTCCTTGTCTGCCAGCGAATCTGTTTCCACTGACTAAGAGCAAAGAGGCAGATGCGCGCAGCTTCCAACATACAGATATTGGCAGAGTGTCATCGGAATGAATGAACCGCTCTAGCATCGCAACTGCCAACTTGTCAGCCGCGAGCTGGGATGCATGACTGACACCCTCTGATTGGTCGATTTAATATAGAGAGAGTCGAAGGGAAGTAGACGGGTGCCTGCCTTCGTTGAGCTCTGCTACAGCGGGAGATGGAGGGAGAGGTGTAAGTCCATTTGTCGAAGACGTGAAGCGCTAACTCTCTAGGTAAGGGCCTGTACGCCTTGTTAGAGAGAGTGAGAGGGATTTTTCTTTGCCGGGGAACGGGGGAGTGGAGAAGGTGGGTGTGGGGCACTGGAGGGGGCGGTACGGGAGTTAGCATGTACTTTGTTATTGCTTCATGTTTCTGACAAATCAACCCAGACAGGCATCAAACGATCTGGCAGACAGTAATACCCAGAGGCCGAAGGTGGTCCAGGCAAATGGATCCAGGTGCAACACTAGCCTATCAGAGGTGGGGGTGTAACCTGCTGTGTGTTTTTCATTATTACATTATAAGCTCATGGATAATCTATGATACAGTTTAATTAGGATTTAAGATGTGATATATAAAATACTGATTTGCAATTTTTATAAAGGACTTGGTCCACAAAAATCTTGGTGATTATAAAGTGGCGTGTATATGAGAAGGTTTGCCACTGGCTGTTGACCCTGTGACCTCTAGTGACCCTCACCACCAGGGACAGGCTCCAGCCCAGTGCAGCCCTGCAAAGGACAACTGTGTAGACATAATGGATGGACATTAGATACAAAGCAATGGACCCTAAGCAGTAAGGAAATAATCCAATAAATAAATAAATAAAATGTGAGTGATTACATGGCCAGCCCTCATTTAAGGGACAGACAAATGTGGAGGCATCTTGTTTTTTACATTACATTAGTGGATGTTTCTTCTGGTCTGCTATTCGCAGCAGTCCCACAGCACAAGCCAGGCCCATAAATAGTTTGATGGTCAGGTGCTACGTCAATGTGAAATTAGAAGAAACCATATTTTGTGGTTTGTGGAGCTGAGGAGGAGTTAGGGATGGATCTAACCTGCTCGGGACTCTATCCTGATTGGGTAGTACAGTCCATCAATCACATATTAGCCACACACTAATGTATACTCTGCTTTATTTATTTTTTCCTCTAAATGAGACCGTCATTGAAAAAATGTTGTATCATGTTGTATTGAAGAAGACTTTAATCTAGAGACTGAGACCATAAACTCATAAGGAAAACATGTGCTAATAAATCAAGTGAGAATCAGGTTCATTTTCACATAGACTTCAGTCCAGCCTTGATTCTTTTTCTACAACCAGTGGATTCGCCCCCTGATGGTTTTTAGATAGAATGCAGGTTTACACTCTTCAAAATTAGCTTCACATCCATTTTTCTACACAGTTTACACAGTCAAGATTTAAAGTTTTGCAGGGTGAACGAATCAACCCCCCCCCCCACACACACCTACAAAGAAAACAAACAAAGTTATCTCCACCGATGGCAAATGATGAATTAATGAACAGTGTGCCGCTTTTTTATTTTTTTGTTCCAACTGTGAGTGCCACGTATTTCACTCCATCATCCTGGAACTGCAGAGGAGAAAACTACTGTTGTGTCCTCAGTCTCGAGCTTCCTTTGGGCTGTGTGCGGGACTCTGGTTTACTCTGTTTGAGAAACTGCTGTGCAGCTGGATGGTGACAGGCCAAAGCAGAACACACTCTGTTTCGGCATGTAATTTCATGTTAGAGGGAATCTAACATTATTGTTTCCCCCCCCCCTCACCCCCCCTGCCTTACAATTTAGAGACAGATCAATATTCAGCTTTGTTTATCAAAGTGACAGCTCCTGGATATTGCATTTTGCATTTTTATGTTTTCCTTTATAAGCGGGTATTAAAACATAATATATCTGAAGTCTTGGTTTTATGGGCTGACAAAGGGTGGGGAGGCACTGTTAATGGTGTAAAAGAGTTGAGGAATGGTGGTTGCTCATGTTCATACACTCATACTTACAAATATCCATCACACATCAACATCAGTGTTTTCCTAATGAAGACGCTTACTCCTGCTCTCCGTTTGTCCAGCTGTGGGTATGCTTATTTCACATATGTGCGGTGCATGCCTTTTTGTGCGTTCGCTTGCGGCTAACCATACATACAGGCAAAGTCTTCCTGTGACTCTCAAATCATGCATTATTTGCAAACCGACCATAAAGAAATGACAATGGCAACCCCATGCATACAAATCAGGGCCCATTATCCACCTCAGTCTGTCAGTTAGCACGCTGTATATGCGCAGAGACTTGGCCGAGGGGAGTCATACCCGAGGTCCTGATAAATGCTTTGGCTGATTCCCCTTGTGAGTGATGGAGCACTAACCCTGTTTAGCTTCTTTAATATACTTGTATTAGCATGAATAAATAACGAGTGTGTCCAGATCTTACAAATATTTGATTGTGCCTTCCTTAATAGGCTGGTGTCTTCCGTCACGTGATGCCACTGCAACTCTCTTGGCGTCGCAGCTGAGGCGGACTGACATCGATCATTATTGCCTGCCCCCTAAATCAATTACAAACCCTCAGAGAGAGTGCCACAGAGGGAGCGAGCGGGGCGATGATGCTAGTGCCGGGTGGGTGTGCCGCTCCAGCTGTGCCAAGCTGTCTTGTCTTTTGTGCCCGCTTTTTCAACAAAAAAGCTCTAATGTGTCACAATGGGTGTTGGCATTTTGAATGAATGGGTGGCTGGGTCGAGGTTTGGGGGGGTGAAAACCAGCACACAAATTCAGCTAAAGCACTAGTTTAAGTGAACTTACATACTCTAGACCTAGCTGACTACGTAATAAAGACAGATCACAGTGTAGGAGAAGAATGATTCTGCTTACGGAGGTGTTGAAGAATATCACCCTTTAACTGAAAAGACAGGTACACAGCCAAAAGTGGGGAACAAAGAAGACACCCCTCCCAGTTTTGTGTTTTATTAAGTAAAGCCACAAATGCGATTTGGTTTTAGGCAACTTTTAGATACTGTAGGAGATTAGGAATATTAATATAAAAAAAGGGCAAACTATAATAACCAAAAAAATAAAACTTCAACATAGAAACAGTGTAGTTCCAGAGCTGAATACAAGTTTTTGTCTTTATCTGATCAGGGGTTCTGCTCATTCTTTTGAGCAGTAATGATGAAAAATCAGCTCCAAAACCTCTGATGCTCTAAATATGTTATTGTCCATTTCTCTCTGTCTTCATTCTGTCACTGCAATAAACTCTGACCAACTTCTCCTCACTATGAGATCTGAATAATACTGGAGTGATCCCAGAGACTTTGATTGTACAAGCAGCTGACAGCTAGGCCTCTAGATGAGACACTCTGATTGGCTGTGACATCACCCACTGGAGCCAATAGGAGTATCCAATGTAGAGACGTGACTCTAGATGGAAAATATGGAGGATGAGATTTGATGGATAAACATGCAAAAGAAATGCAGAAATGCTCAGTCAAAGGATCAGACTGATCCAAACTGAACTAATTTCTCTCACAATTCACAAATAAGTGTCACACACAAACAAATCAGGGCTTCTTAGAAAGTGATGTTTCTCTAGTTCAGGGAACTAAAAAAAGGCTCTCCCTCCCTGACTGGCTGTCCAAACAGATGCCCTGTACACACCTCCCACATATACAGCATTAAGCCATTTGACCTCTGACCCCTTCTCTGACAGTGTTGGTTGAGAGATTGACAGATACACTGGGCGCTGTGTTCATTAGCCGGCTCACTGGAACTGGCTGCAGATTAATTACAGTTTTAGTAGCTGTTACTAATGTTGTTTCAGTTTTAAAAGACAGCGGTCCTAACAGACTCTCCGAAGCTAAAGGCTCCCCAAATACAGTTCAAGTAGGACACCATTAGATAAGAGAGAACGTGGATTTTTAAAAGCATTATTAGAGGTAGTGCCATCAAAAATAAGTCACACACTTAGATTCACACAGATGTATCCACCACATGTGAACCTATTTGGTGGCATGAAATAAACAATGTAGTGATATGAACTATAAATAGAGACAGAAACCCTCACCAAGTGTCAGCAGTCACCCTTCACTGAAGGAACAGAAATAGATCCACTGAAAAACTTACTCAGTTTAAGTTTCAGAGCTTATTTAGTTTTAAGCTTCATCCATAATAGTGCACTTAAGCAGATTCCAGTTTCATGTGGCAGGTCAGTGTGACAGTCTGGTATACGCACACACACTCACTCAGCGCGGACAAAAAGCTGCATTAATGTATGTGCACAAGGCGCAAGTGTGACAGCTGCATACCAAACCTCTTGATCTGAAAAAGCCAATTAAAGGTGTGAATGTAAGCAACCACATAGGCTACCAAATAATTACACATAATAATGGCTGCAAAGGCAAAGACAGTGTTAGTGTGTGTCTGTTTGTGTGGAAGGTATATTTGTGCCTGTGGTTTTTCATAATATCAGCTCGGCTTGTCCAAGTTATGTGACATTATTAATACATCTACAAATAACTCCTGAAGTGGAAAAACTTCAGGACTCCAAGTTAGAAGTGGCCACTGCTTGTTCCCTTTAAGCGTTAATCAGCGTTGTTTCTTTCCTATTCCTCATCCGTTTTTATCATAGTAACCATGGTGACAAAGTCCTCTAACCTTAAGGAAGTACTTATTATCAACCCTCAACCTACCGAAATTGCTTTTGTGCTCACACTAGAATTGTTGTGATACAGATAGGGCGTCAATAGATACACACATCTAATCACCGTGGGCAACAGTGTCCTGAGAAATGTATTCTTCTTCACTGCACAAAAATGGTAACCACTACAGGAAGTTGCACGGTGCAGACACTGGCCACAGCAGTTTTGGAGTGGCAAAGAGAAATTTCTAGCATTAGCCGAAAGTGGAAAGTTGAACTAGTAAAAACACAATGTGTGCAAGGTTTTAGATTTGGGTGTACGAGAGAAAATGTGATTTCTAAATGACTCAGAATTGGGTTGGATAATAAACGATTCCCTTCGATTGTTTGCATTTATGTAATAAGTTATGAATGTTCATCATCACATCCACACATTAGTGGGCTAATGCAGTGATTCAATTTTTTCAACACAAAGGTATTGGATCAATATTCATTATCAGCTAATACACCAATTCAGATATGAAAATACTAACATACCAGAGCTATCTCACAGGTGACTGATTGGTTATTGATTATGAAGGGGAATGAAGGTCCAGCATGTCTGTTACTGATACATCAATTCTCCTCAGTGCTTGAACTCATCCAAATTTACTTTATGCAACAGAAGTGCCGCAAGGCAAACACTGCTGTGTCACTGTCAGACCAAAAAAACACTTTTGTGATTGATTTTTTTTTTCCTCCTGTTTCCATTTACATTGTTGAATCATCACGTTGTTTTGCATATTGAACTTACCGCTGTTCAGTTGCACATGTATGTCTCAACTTTGTATTACTGAAAAAGGAAAAATGTGCTAAGTGCTTCCAGGTTGCTGGTTGCTACAAAACCGTTTGCATTATAATATTTTTACACAGAGCACAGACAATAAAGGAAGAGAGTGATGCCTCAGCGCAGCCTGAGCCAGGCGTGAGCATGTGCAAGCCAGCAGAGTGTTGAGAATCCCTCTTTTTCTCACAGGGCAGAATTGAGACTGACATTTTATATTTTCCATTGAATTACACCTCATCTGAAATTCACTTTGAACAGTTTGAAATCTTAACTTCCTTTTTGGCATGGCATTACTTTGCTGGAAAATAAATAAATAAGGGAATAGCATTCATTTTACCCCAGCAGTCTTGATCTGTCAATCATCCCTGGTGATCTGAGAGCGTGCGAGTGAAGAAAATCAAAATGAAGTAAATAGGTTAAAATGTACATCAGTTATTCATCACAAACTAGTTCAACCAAAGTCATATTTTCTACCCTTTCTTCCCCGTAGCTAAGTGCAAATACTGACACATGTACTTCAAGGCTGCCTTTTCAAAGCTGAGATGTAGCTTTATCAAAAATTTATAAGGTCATATTAATTGGAGACTGAATATTTGCTTGCATGAGAGTGATGAAGAAATCAAAAAAGAAAAAGAAGGCCCGAAGGATCATTTTGATTTGCTGGCCTCAAATAAATACAGAAGGTGAAAGGCACAAGGCTAAAACATGTGCTTTGTTCTGAGGCCAGTCTCTTTGTTCATCACACCCGCGACTAATTTGTTCCCCGCCCCCCACCACACACTCCCACACACACACACACACACACACACACACACACACACACACATACACAGATACACACACACACACCTCTCAGCCATTTTCTGCTTTATTGTATATTCTTTTTTAGTTGAGTGCCGCTGATTTGAAATGCTAATTAAACATATTTTTTATGTATTCGCTGGGCTCATCAAGGCAGGCTCATATATCAAAGTGTCCGAAGTTGTATTGATGCTGGATATCAAAGAGGCGATTACTTGCTAACATCCAGAATATTTAGCTGTTTATTGTCCTCATCCTGGCCCAAAAGCATTTCTGCACTGATTACACAGCAGACACGTGGGACTATTTTTCTTTCTTATTGGACCGGCAGCTGCTAATAAACAGATACACAGATAATCCATTTGCCCAACCCTCCACCCTACTGGGTTGTTGTAACAAAATATTCATTCCAATTTTGTCCTTTCATGTTAAAATGTAGGCTTACAGATTGGCGCAAGCAACAGGTGAGTACTCGTTAATGTACGGGGGGGAGGGTTCACAAACAAACAAGCCAGCAAACTCACTTTTCATGCTATCACACAACATACATGGCTTGTCAGCAGGTAAAGAGGCTGTGGGTACATATGAAGTGTGTGTGAGTGTGCACGTCGAATCCACAAACGACAAAAGATACGCTTTAAAATACATGAAAGGAAATAATTCATTAATGACCTACTTTACATTTTTTCACCCATTTCCCACTAATTAGACTCAAAGACAATAAGAATAGCAGCATTTCTATTTCAAAAAGCAATCATAATAATAATGCTGATGGTAAAATACTCATAACAATTCTGTGTTCTTGATATCAAAAGGTGCCATGTTGGGTGGGGGGGCAATGAGCCATCAGAGGAGCCTTTTATTTTCATTTTAATTTTTATGCATCCTTCCTTTGCCACGGTGGCGATGATTCCTGCTTCTCTCCATTTTTTTCCTCTTTCTCGTTGTGTGTCAGATGTAGCTAATGCCATTAACTCTCCTTGCCACTTTCCAGGTCACTAATTCTTCAGCTCTGAGTTCATTGTGCCCAGACCGCAGTGCTGTCTCCATAACGAGGTTATTTCTGGGTTATTACCTTCGTCTATGATATGGCACCTGATGGGAAGCATGAAATTGATATAAATCAAAAATGCTCTGCAATGAACAAATTGAAATATTTGCTTTCTCCCCCCCCCTCAGTTCACTTAAATCTACACATTCAGCTCAGGCAAAAAACAAGCTGAACTCCACTATTATTGTATGTAGCTTTGTGTACTTTTTTATCTGGAGCTCTATTAAAGGTTTTTGCATTTATACATGATATTATGAGCAGCCTTCTTATCTTGGCTCTGCCTCCATTATGATTACACCTCAATATGCAAATTACAAAGGTGGTGCTGGAAGATTTAGCAACAAACATGCCACTTCCTAGGTCAAGCAAAAGCAGCTTCAGAAACCTGCATCGCTCATCCTTTGGTCAAAACACCATGCAACACGATATAAATGCAGTACTGACATATTGCTCATATTATTGTTATGTGGAAAACTCAAGTTGTGTTTCAGGCAACCTGTCGAATACAAGTTTATTTGGTATTTTCTTATTTTAACAATTTGATGTGGCTATTAATCAAATGTAATATATCTTATATATAAAAACTTTGTGTGCTCTTTTCAAAACTAATATGTTTCGGACTCCCTGGTTTTGCAGGCCTTTATTTTAAACAGGTATACCATCTTTATAATTTCAAAATAGAACATATTCAGTGTCCATCCATTCATTGTCTATAGCACTTCTCCATGCAGGGTTGCAAGGGAGCTGGAGTCACATCTTACTTGGGCAGAGGGGGAACATGCAAATTCCACACAGAAAGGCCACAGGACTTCAGCTCAAGTGCAGAAACCATCTTGATGTAAAGCGACAGAGCGAACAACTACCCCAACATGCTGCCCCATACACAAACTGCGAGTTATCATAATGGTAGTGTACGTAAAGTGAATATAGCCAGTGTATTATTTGCAGGTGATTTTTTGGAGATAACTACACACAGGTGAAACAACAGCAGACCCGCTTTACACCAAAGGTTAACTGTAAGTAAGCTTGTGCTTTAATTCCAGGGTTGAGAGCATGTTGTTCCCAAAGAAAGGGCTTTTAGATTTTAGCAGGATAAAGCTTTGAAGCAATTCAAAATACAGTGTCATTTTCAACTTATTTGAGTATTTTCAGCAGCAGTTATAAATGTATTAATCCCTAAAGCATGATTTTGAATGTCCCTGTATCAGTTTATATCAGTGCTGCTGCTACTGCTGCTTCTCTAAACTGGACAAATATCACCAACCATTTCAAATGTTCACTTTTTTTGTTGCATCTACTTCCTGTGAGGAAGTTGTCCTGAGTTTGCCTCTGAGGAGCGCTGAAATCTGAAACTCCATGCCGAACAGCAACACTACGCAGACCACAGCTTTTAGACCACCATTTTGGGGGAATGAAACACCACATATGTGATGTTTTGTGATTTTGCCTTAATATTGTTCTTTCATGGCTGAACGGATATTCAAACGCAGATTGTTTGCTTAAACCAAGTGTAAATGCAGTTCTTCAGCTAAACAATACCAGTTCTATCTCCTTTATATATCAACAGGCAGGCTATGAGGAAGGAGGGTTTGGAAAAGACTGTGGCATTTCTCTTCTTCTCTTTGTATATTTGCCCTTGCAGTCCCATTTTCAATTATCCTGTAGGGGAACGGCAGAGTCGGATTCCCAGACAATCCCATTTCCAAGAGGCAGGCGAGGCGTGAATGTGAGCGCACGGGAGCAGAAGACTGGCTGCCAGAGAGAGAGAAGGTGGCATTTGACTCTGCTGAATAAGCCCAAGGTGTGCAAGTCTGCTAGGTTAGAGAGGTTATGGATGGGAGGTGGGCGGAGGGATGGAGGGTGTGGGGTGGGGGGTGGGGTTCAGGGGGCTGTGTACGATGTGGGTGTTAATGAGGGAAGTGAGGTATATGGTGAAAAAGCAGTGGGTACAGGGGGGATGGGGAGTGGAGGGAAAAGGAGGGAGGGGATGAGTGATCTGAGTTTCAGCCTTGCTCATTACGGTCTGTCTCATTGAGAGGTGAAATGGGGCTTGGTGATGGCTTGGTGTGGAAACTATCGTCCTTGTCGAGGTGGAACATGACAGAAAAAAAAAAGGAAAAAAAACCTTTTCATCAAGTCCATTAACAATAAAGCACTCTTCAGTGTTCTTTTGAGTGGCATCCAAATGTCACTTAAGAGGATAATATAACATTAAAAGAAAATGTCTTTTGTAACCCTCCAGCTGGCACTGAGCGTGACCTAGTGAGTAAAGAGAGAGAGAGAGAATAAAAAACTCTAGCGACTTCCATTCAACAAGAAAAGGGTTTGTTAACTTTATTAATGAAATGCACGAATTCAGAACCTTGTGTTACCCTCTATCAGCCAGCAAAAGTATCCCAGTAATGTAGGCATGGATGGTGCAAGCCTAAGTCAGAATGTGTGTATTTCCTATTTGTGCATGTAATTATGAGAATGTGACAAAATGGCATAATTACCTCAATTTAATAACCAAATACTTGGGTGTGTAATCACAAGAATATAATTGTTTCATATGCTAATGGCATTTGAGCTTTCAGCGAGTGGATTTGCCATTTCTGATCCACCTGCACCATTTGATGTTTTTAAAAGCTGCTAGGTAACACTTAAACTGGGGGCATTATGGTTACATCCTCCCTGAACACACCTGCTCTTTTTTTATTTTTTACAAAATCCAGATGGACTGGCAGGTGAGAGTTGTGGCAGGAGAAGGAGACACAAAATCCGTCTCCATCCATCTTTGTTGCAGCTTTTCTGTTGTGATATTTATATTTCAGTCAAGCATGAAAGCGTCCCCCACCGCCCCCCCATATCTTACAGCAAGTTGCATGAAAAACCCAAACCCATCTTGGCACAGTTGTACATCCACTCTCTCTGGCTGAGAAGAGACACCCACTTCTCTTCTGACTGGCTGAGTGACAGTTGTCTGAATAATTTCATAAAATTATAGCAGATTTCAGGTATAACTCAGAAGAAGCAAATGCTGCAACGGTGGATGCTGGCTCCAAGTGGTCAGGGCTGGGATGCTGACAGCCTTGTTGTGACATCACAAAGTTCCAAAATTCATGGTTTTAGGGCTGTGTGTTGTGAAAAGAGGCTCTGAGGATACCTTTCATTATAAAGCTGGTCTTGGTCCAATGTTAATACTGCAAATGTATCAAAGAAAAATATTTATACAATATTGAACCTTTAAAGCATGTTTTTTTTTTTTCTACATTTTATTCACAGAATTGGCAACGGTGTGTGTTGCTGTGTATATACCTTCAATGTATGTACCAGAAAATGTTTGGCCCATAGTGTATTTATGCATATCCTGTTTGTTTGAGTCTGAAAATGCACGTGCTTGCATGCTTGCATTGTGCTGCTTGCATGAACTTGCTGTGTACAAGCTGGTCTAGTGACAATCTATCAAGGAGGCATGCCTTAAACTGTAAGTAAAATTCACCAACAGTGAGAGAAATCTGGTTCTGCTGCAAGACAGGATTATATGGAAAGTACGTGAGTGGAAACGGTTTGACACTGACGTAGCTTGTGTGGTGACAGATGGACCATCACATTAGATATGCACATTTGCAGCATGTTTTATGTGTGTGCATACAGTCGGGACTTTTTCTAGTGCTTGTGCACGTGTGCGTTGGTGTGGGTATGGATGAACATGTATGTGACCGCTGTGCACTTTTGTACAGTATGTATACTCTTCACCTCATGTGTTGCCTTTGTGACTGTGTGTGTTTGCCACTTAGTGTGAGTGAGAGCAGAGTGGCGCTGAGATGGCAGCTGGCGAGGCTAATCCCCGTACGTGAGGGACGCGGCCCAGCCCTCGGTGTCACCCAAACCTGCCAGGGCTGACTGAGGTGCATTCAACCCGGCTGCTTAGTGTCAGTCGTCCCCTGTCACTCAGTCCCATAATCACCCGCATGACTGACAGACAGGCCTTTCCCTTTGATGGTGCAGGGGATTTTAGAGAAGAGCCACAGAGCTGCAGCGATGATCTGCCACTGCGCGCGTGTGTGTGTGTGTTTTTTACAGGAATGTTTGCGTGCGTATGTGTGGGTGGGTGGATGCCACCAGAGGGGCTGCTTTTTTTTCAGAAGGGTGTAAGATGATGATTCTGATCCAGCTTAATGATGAAGATTATGGTCCTGAAGATGATGATGATGGCAATGATGATTACCTTTGCAAAGTGTGCCAGAGATGTGTGATGCCAAGGGATCAGTGGGGCAGCCACTCTGCTAAGGCAAAGCCAGAGGGACCAAAGGAGACAGCAACACAAAGCCACGGATTTACACTGTGTATGTGTGTGTGTGTGTGTGTGTGTGTGTGTGTATTTGCGAGGAGAAAAGACAGAGTGCGTGATAGCTGAAACAGTGTCACACACTTTCACACGCTTCACATTTGAAGCGGGAAAATCTGAACTACACATGTAATCTCACGATTATGATAATATACATCAAATGTCATCTTAGTTGATATTCTGTATTTGACAGTGAGTTGTGTTTGAGTGCGCCACTATCAACAGCGAGGTTGTTGGTGAAAATCCTGTCAGGCCTCCGACAGTCCTGATTCTTATTGACTCCCATAATACAGTAAGGCCTGTGTGTGTGTGTGTGCATGAGTGGAAGACACGGATACTTGCCTGTGTGAATGCTGATGATTTTTTTTTCATGTTTTTTTTTTTTTTTTTTCTGTTTGCAGACGCACTGGAGGAAATAATGAAAAACTTTTGATGCATTTCAGCTGTTGGTCCAGAACAAATAACTCCGATTTAAACCTTTGCAATTGCTTTTCTACCACTGTCTTTTTATTTCTTTGATGAAAACATAGATACCCATAAATTTGCCAATTGGATGAACAAACATTTACCATAATTATATTGCATTACTAATAAATTACTAATTCCTCTACATCATTAAAAGCACTATTTGGAGGTTTTGATACACAGCTAGCATTAATATTGAGACTTGAGCATCAAATTTTATTTTTTGACGAACTAACAGTCATGTTAGTTCGTGGTAGAAAACGCGGCTTTGTTTTGCTTCTTCGAGGATTTAAGTGAATTTATTGTCATTCTCAACAAGCACATGGTACATGAAGAACTAGATTGGTTACTCAGATCCCAACAGAAAGTGAGATAAAAACACTAAGCGATGTAAGCTATAAAACAAATATAGTAATATAGTTGTAAACACCGTAAAGACTGAAGCTGTTGGTAAGACTTGGCTATGTAGTATTAGAGTACAGTAGAGTAGGGTAAAACTTTATTCATCCCCGCAGGGGAAATTTTAGCATTTAAGCAACTTGTCAATCTGTACCCGTTGGTCTACTGCAATTGTTGTTTTCCTGCTCCAGTATTTAGTATGGATTTATTCTTGTTGCATAATATCTTGGCATCATCCTGTGTTGGCAGCACTGTTGAACTCAAGCAGGGGACCCACTCATTCTCGAGAAATCCTTAAATCATGGAACCTATAAGTAGCCCAACATGTCCCCGCAGACACATGTTGCATCTTCTGCTGAACCCACAGAGAAAAGGAGAACTCCAGTTTTTTCAGTCTCCAGTAGTACATAAACCCTCCACTTCCTATTTGGAAGGTATATTCCTCCTCGACCTGGTTGCATTAGAACAAACCCACAAAATGTTAAACTGATTTATGGGGGTATTCATTTTAATGTTATGGTTGAATTTCAAATTGCAACCTCTGAGCTCATATTACACAAAATCATCACCAAAGTTCTGTTTACAACGATGACGTGTAATAATTGAGTGAAAACTAGGCCCAAAGGCGATCCAGGGTTAAAATGGTATAAATAAATGGTAGAATAAATTCTGATTGCGACTGTGCTTGTCGCCAGCCCACCACTGCCACATAAGCATCTCTTTGTCTGTGTGTGTTACATTGTCCCAAGCGGTAATTGCTCGAGGCGAGACACACTGTGGCGAATGGACACTTAAATGAAAATATGTTTTCACCTTGTTTTCAATCACAGCCTGAAACAGACAATGAGCAGCCTCTTAATCCACATGATCCACATTCACGTCGCCGGCTCTCTCCTTTGACAATAAGAAAAAAAGAAAAAAAAAAAAATTACAAAATTCTCAGTTGTTTTCTTTTTACTCATTCTTTCTCTTTTTTCTTTTTTTCTCTCGACTTTACCTCTTCTATTTCCAATCCTAAACTCATGAGTTTTCTCTGATAGTGATCCTGTTAAATTAAGTGCCTGGGCTTTATCCCGTGCCCTCTCACCGTCACTCCTTTAATTTAGTCATTATAATTAACCATTAACTGGTGTCAGTTTCTGGGCCACTAACAGGCCCACTCAGTTCTGCTTGTCTGCATTATCACAGTTTGGGGGTGAAAGTAAATTATAATGAAGGGCTATATAGTCCAATTACTGATAAAAGCAGCCAAGTACGCTCCTTGTAATTAGGTGCCAGTATCCCTCCCTCTTTCTCTCTCTCCTCCTTTCTCCCTTTCTCAGATTGACACGTCGGAAGGGACTATATGCTCAATAGCTATTTTTATTACCGTTAACCTCTTACTCATGTTCTCAACCCAGAGACTTTCAATCATAAAGACAAGGGGATGCCACAGATAGACCTTATCTCACAAACAATTATTTAATGCAGTCCACATGCCTGTTAAACAAAGGTAACGGATGAGAGGCGAAGTTTTAAGAAATGCAAAGGAAAGAGAACTGGGAGACCACAGAGGAGTGAACGATTGTAGGACACCAAGAGGAAACAGGCAGCAGTATATCCTTCTGTTCCCAATCTAATGGGATGGAGCAGAGCTGTCTCTTGTAGCTGGGTCGTGTAGTTCCCCACCAGAGCACTTACAAGTCCAGGCTGGTAATTAAACTGTACAATCAGACCTTTCCTTTCCCTTTTTTTCCTCCCTCCCTCCCTCTCTTTTCTCTTTCACTCCACCCGCCAGTTCACTCCCCCGTTTTCCTCTCTCTTGTCAGGTGAGACAACATGTTTTGGAAAAGCGTGAATTAGGAGGAGCAATGGGAAGAGACGAAGAAAGGGAGGCCAAATTAAGGCTGCTGGAATGAGGAAGGCTTTTTCTTTTCTTTTTTTTTTTGAACTTCCTGCAGAGCCATCGGTTTTGAATGCAGCCTTAATTCAAATGAGTGGATCATGTTTTTTTTACTGATGAGTGAACTGCGTGGGAAGTAAGCTGAAGTCTCTCTAAATGAAACATAATTCCTGTTAACTTTAAGCCAGTCATTCACTAGTGCAGCAGCACACTGAGCCAGATTTACTCGGGTGTTTGTGGTGCACACACACATGCACAACAGACTGGAGTTGGAGTTTGTGTGTTATTTTATTTTTGTCTTTCTCCTTGTTGCGTATACACAGTATTTAAAGGATTGCACAAATAATTCATGGAGGAAAGTTAGCAGACGTTGATTATTTATTCTGCTGAATTGACTACATTCACGCAATAAGCTCCATCCAGTGCTGCAGGGAAGCATTTATCTGTAAAAAGCGAGGGTTGTGAGGGAGACCGAGGAGATGATACGGGATTTCAGATTTCCCTTATCAGACTCGATTAAGACATTCAGAGATCTCTATGTGATATTTTGAAGAGAGTAAACAAATTTAGGCCACTGTATGGATAAATAATCTGTTCATCTGAAGAACAGGTGGCACGTGTTGATTAAAATTGAATTTGAAGTTGACGTTGAATGAACTTTGATAAAATTAAAGCCTGCTGCTCGTTTTCTCTTCCTTTTGATAAAATGGTATTGTGCGTGATTGCACGTGTTTTTGAGCGACAGCTACTGCCCCCCCCCCCCCCCCCCCCCCCGCACCTACCTGCTGCACTGGCTCAGTCTCACACTGTGTGCGTGTGTTTTATATTTACTACGGCTGTATGGATTCTTTTTTTTTTATTTCTTTTTTTTTTTTTGTTAGACATCGCATTTATCCTTTCTGGGTCTCAATGCGGGGAGCCAATCAGATACACAGATACACACAGATTGATACCTCCTGGACATGTCAACAGGACGTATGGAGAGAGAGAACCATTCACACTCACTTTCATAACAATGAGCAATTAACCTGCAACTGTAGGAAGAACCCAGAATGCCTTGAGTGACTGAAAGGTTAATCCCAGAACCTTTTAGCAGAGCAATTTAAACCCAATGATTATATATTTATGCACATATATTTAATGCTGTTTTTGTCAAAGGCTTGGTCCAGGATCTGGCCGCTTAATGAGCTCCTGCTTTGAAGATGTGCAGACCGACTCCACATGTGCTGCACACATTCGCACTGCAGAATTTTCCTTGAGACACTGACCTGTTGTGTATCTTTTCGGAGATGCCTATTCCACAAGATCGTGGGATTTGGGTTTGTGTGTCTTGGTTTGGATTTATAGTAGTAATTTCAAAGAAAAAGCATCTGTTTGCAATTATCTGTAACATCCCGAGAGCATTTAACAGATGGCAATTTTCAACATCGCCACAAACAAGCGCAGTATTGTTCCTGTTCAGTCTGACAGTGTGAAAATTCAAAGTAAAACAGATTTGAAAACTGCCATTAACAGGTATGTTGCTCCTGATTTATGTAAAACAGTACAGATTTATGGGCTGTTGAGGGGCAATGCATGAGCAAAACGTCATTTTGGGCTAATTAGCATTCATTTATGTTGTGATGATTTTATGAGCATAAGGTGATATCATTCAGGCACCTGATGTGATTGATGGAAGAAGTCAGCAGTACAAATAAAAGGCTTTTGAATAGCTCTATATGCTGTGAACCCATGATGGTGTGATGGTGCACGCAGCCCCAGCGGCTGTGGTGCACCTGTCTGCGTGGACACAGAGTGTGCGTTCTGTAAAGGCATTGTTTTCAGAGTTCGCTGGCGACAGACGATGGATTAAACGATGAATAAGTGATTTATTAGCTGTCGCTGTCACGCTGGTTAGATGGATTACTACAAGCCACCTCTGACCCCACTTACCAGCCCTATGCTTCAGCACAGAGGTGTGTGTGTGTGTGTGTGTGTGTTTGCACGTGTGTAGGTGGGAGCGCTGGCCAGCTGTAATCTTGTGACAGGATGAGACTAGTTGATCAATGGCCTAATTAACACTGTATTTCGTTGGGCCAATGAAGTGAGTGGTGTTAGCTGGCCACAGCGCCGCGGCCACAGGTTTGCTCTCCAGGCAAAAACAAACATGTTCATACTTTTGTAAAACGTGACTCTTTCAGAGCTGCAGAGGCTCAGACGTGAATGACAAACACAAGCAGTCGTTTAAGGTCCACGGCATGTGAGTCATTTGAACTATTATCATCTTAGATTGATCAGTTGGGAAGAAGGGAACATGAATTGAAATGGCAGAAAAAAAGAAGGCAGCCAATCAGAAGATTCACAACTTTATATAAATGAATAAATTCCAAGGATATATGACATATATATATTTCATGTCGTATTTCCTTCAGGGGATTTGATTTGCATTTGTGTATTGACATTTGAAAAAGCAAAAACAAGCATTTTCTTCTTTTACTATTGTTCTTTGAACTCCACACTTCTGGATGTATACTGTATAATGAAGGATTACTTTTTTGGTGTTTTAAATCAGTTATTGATCAGCTCTTTGTTATCGGTTGTTTCATCCTGTGGCTTTATCATGGAGATGTGTTGTTTCGCAGAGTGAATGTGATGCTAGATGTTTGTCTTGACCGGTGTCTGTGATGAACTCCACATCCACCTGGTTGCTGCAGCCACACCGAACAGCAGCACTCGAGTACAAATGTTTTTAATCACACCATCATTTTCCTGATCCTGCAGGAAGCTCAGAAGCTTCCTCCATCTTTTATTATGAAATTTTTAATAACATCCAAACATAATTTTTTATAGCATTTACCTCATTTTTAATTATGATTTTATTTTTAGTTATTGTGGACTTCTTTTTTCCTCAGTTGTCTGATTGTCCTCTTTAAATCTGAGAGGGAGATGTTTTATGTCCTTTCTCTGCAGTTCAGTTGCAAGTTTCACCTTCTTTCTTTCTTTATTCATGAATGTCTTTTGTTATCATTTACTTTTGTAAAATTGAAACCGTGTACTACACCAGATTATTTTTTAGATACCTCATCACTTTCAATTGCATTCAGTGTTATTCACGTGAAACGTAAATGTTGTGATGTTTGTTTCTATTATTACGGTAATAATTAAAGACGTGTGAAGCTGCAGTGTAATTTATCATTCAGAGTCACATTTTCAGCATATTTCTGTTGACTCTGAGGTAATCATGCAGAGACAATACGTCACAGGGGGGACTGTGCATGCTCTTTTCTGTGCGTGTACATTTTTACTAATGTTACATGTCATCCACAACTAAGTGAATAATACACAGAGATACATGCTGAATGAAGAGATGAACTGCAAGGAAAACAAAAAACTTGACTGAACTAAAAACATTACATACTAGGACAACTGTGTCTTGCCCGCCCCACTTCCATCTCTCAGTCTCTGCACACACATGCACACACGCACTTTACACACTTCCACACGTTCCTCCCTTTGTCTCCCTCTTTGATGAGCTTTCGCAATTAATGCAAAACAAAAGTATAGGGGGGCTTTTTGCATCTCAATGGCTGCTGACTTTGTTATGAGATCTGTAGTAAAGGAAAGTAATATGCTTTAAACATTAAATAAGACTTTAATTGTCACCAGCATGAAAAACACACCTTTCCGAGGACATAATTGAATGTCCCCCCTCGCGTGGGGGGGAATTAAAATAGGTCATTTTATGTGTTGCTTTATTTTTGATTGAATCTGCTCTTAAGAGGTTGAGGCAGTGGAATTATCCCTTTTTTCGATGCCTCGTGGAAAGCTCAGTGGCTGTGAATTGAAAAGAAAGGGAGAGGGGGAGAGAGAAAGAGACGAATGGAGGTAAGAAAGAGACGGGGATGGAGGAGGGGAGGAGATGAAAGAGACAAATGCCTCTGCATTGACAGCTGTCCTCCATTTTCTCACAGACAGACATACAAATGAGGACCACAAATCAAACGGATCCCTCTAAGATTAATCCTGGGCCCCGGCAGGCATGCAGGCAGAATTGGCAGGACTGTGGACTGATGGAAGCGGATGGATCTTTCGACTTTGATAAACTGTATCAATACTAAGCACTTCAGGATCAGATATTAAAGGAATCAGCATTCGCTTATATGGGAAAAGCATGAATCTGCTGATCAGCAAATACTGTGACACAATGAGACCTGAAATAACAGATAATTTACAGCCAGTCATACACTGCGCACATACTTGACTTGTACAGCAAAATTTGTGTCTAATTGAAGTGTTTTATGTGTTTTGATTGAGGTTAAACTGACTAGAGCCAATCCAATAACTTGAAATGCTTCTTCCTGCTTTAGAACTAAAGAACTGAGGAAATATTAACTTGGTTATAGTTTTTTTTTTTTTTTCAGCACTTTAAGTGACCCACCCTGCCGAAAGTTTAAGTTTCTAGAAGGAGAGTTGGAAGGCACGTCAGGCTTTTGTGAACAGGTTATAGCTAAAATGTGTCAGTATTCCCCTTTTCATTATTTCACCGAAACTTAACCAAACTTTGTCCAAAGTGCTTGTCGTTTCCTGAACATTAACCAGGGAACAATAATCACGCTTTAGTTAAAAAACACTAAACTGACATAAAATAGTTTTTTATTACAGTACAGGAAGTATATCAGGCTGTCTCAGCTACATCAAAGGAAACACAGGCCCACAGTAACAGATGTTAAATGTTTACACGCATTTGACCAAATCCACAAAGTTTCTGTAACCTTATCCAAAGAGTTTCCGTCGCTTAAGAACAGAGGTGACTGTGGATGAAACTCGGGTCTGCATGTCTTCTATCCAGCCCAACCGTCTCATCATGATCTGAGCAGAGTTTATTATGAGAAACTGCCAGAGTTTCCCCATAAAACCCCTTAAGCCACACTGAAGAATGTAACTTTTAATTTATAGTAAGCACCGATGACTGTTGTATAGGGGCTCTGCAGTGAAAAAATCAAACAGTTGTTTGGATGCGTAATATTGAATTCAGCCAACAAGAGACTGTGGGGAAAGAAAATCCCCCCAAAAAAGGCCCTTTGAGGACAATGAAAGATTACCCTCAGACACACACACACACACATATATATGTATATATATATAAATGGAGAAAGAGAGAGAGAGAGATGAATAGATGGAATGGATTGATGAATAGATGAATAGATGTGTGTATTGTAGCTTTATTTGATAAACATTGAAAGGACAAACAGAAAGTCAGAATATTAAACCTTTCCATTTAATGAAATACACCTACTGACGCATGATTCGAACTACCGCCTCAATTCTTATTCAGCTTTCCCTTCAGTATCATTGGTCAGGATTGCGTGCAATAAATAACTGAAAGTTGTAGTGTTTAAAAATGAATACATGAAAACTTAGTCATAAATGGGATTGAAGGTTGAAGAGTGTTGTACTCGGAAGAAGCCTGCTGGGAATCAGATGTGAGATTCGTTATGAGGCCAGTCGGGACATTTTACAGGATTTTTATAGTAAACAACACCAGTTACAGTCATTTTTCATTACATGATAGTGTGAGATGATTTTGTGGACTCTTGTGTCAGAACGCGTTCCTCTCTGATTTCACTTAAAGTAGCACTCGATGGAGCAACCTACATTCCTCAGAGAATCACATCATACAGGTTTCAAAAAGCCCTGTGGTTTGATCTATTTCGGTCACACTTCCAACAGTCTCAGATCAGCGTCACTTCAGAACCTCATGCCTCTCAGCAGTGAAGCTAATGACGGTGATGTATTGTCTCTTAGATCACAGTTTGGTTTCTTATTAATGATACATTTGGACGGTGACAGCTTATGATGCAGAAATTGACGATGTCTTCCAATTTGTTGTCTGTCTAATTTGGTAGAAGTTAAAAGCTGCAGACGGATTCACATCGACTAAAATCACAAGTGTCACTTGTGTGAAATGCGTCTTTGGAAACATCAAAGCGGCTGATGAGATACAGACGTGATGAATTACAGGGAAGGTATTGTTGCAGTGAGGTGTTGCTCCACCAGAACCATGAACAGTTCTGTTTTTGTTTCATTGTTATCGACCACATATGAGCACCACCCATCCATTGCCCTTAACTCTCCTTCTTTTAGGATTGTGGGCAGGGCGGTGGGGGCTGAAGCCAATGCAAACTGACATTGGGCAATGGCAAGGTTTAATCCTTGGACAGGTCAACAGTCTGTAACAGGTAAAAACATGAAAATACAGCCATTCACACCTTCGGGCATTTTATAGTCACAAAATAACCCAACCTGGGGGTCTTTAGACTGGGGGAGGGGGCCAGAGTTCCTGGAGGGAACGCATATTTGAAAAAGGTGAATAATGACATTGTTGACGATTACAAAACACAAACAATGTCCTTCTATTGCTCTTTTTTAAATGAATTTCAACAGCATGCCAGTTGAACAGGAAAGTGTGTGCAGTCATGAACTGCCATCTCCAACTTTCAATTTTGAACAAACTATGTGCAAAAAAACAAAAATGCAACTCTGCTGCATCAACGACTCTCCTTTTTTACATTTTTTTTTTCTCTGGCCTTCATTAATTGGGACAGCCTGAGGAGTGACAGGAAAATGGGGGAATGATATTCGTAAAATGGTACTGGCAGGAACCAGACAAGCATTCCTGATGACGACCTTCTAGTACCCCATCTACGGGGCTCTGCCCACGACCCCAGCCATGCCCAACATTGAGTACTCTTGACACACACATATGTTTGACTATTAGCTATATCAGAAGAGGCGAACTGCTGGCCCCCCTGCTATGCTTATTGCAGTTTTGTTGCGCTGCTTCATTCGTATTGCACAATGTGTGGTGTCATTAAACATCAACTCCTTATCTCACAATATTCATTTTTGCCCCATGATCAAAAATTATTATTGCGAATGAAACGATTGTGGTTAGCGCTGTTGCCACACAATAAGAAGGTCACAGGTTTGGTTCCCGGTTCTGGGGCCTTTCTGTGCGGAGTTTGCATGTTCTCCCCGTGCCTGCGTGGGTTTCCTCCAGGTACTCCAGTTTCCTCCCACCGTCCAAAGACATCATGTTTAGGTTAATTAGTGACTCTAAATTGTCCGTAGGTCTGAGTGTGAGTGTGAGTGGTTGTTGGTCTCTGTCTGTCTCTATGTGCTGGCCCTGTGATGGACTAGCGACCTGTCCAGTGTGAGTTGGGATTGACCCGGAAATGGATAAGCGGTTGAAGATGAATGAATGAATGAATTACATAGGGAGTGTAAGTGTTTGGTGTGCAGGTTGGGTGATTGAGCTTTGCCCTGACTCTGATAACTGCATCATGTGCTGAAGGTCAAGGCAACAGGAGCATTGGTTAAGGGTTTGGGAAAGACTTTCTTAACATTGGAATAAAACCTGTGACAATGTGTTTTGTAGCTTTGTAGTGCACAGGAAATGGCAAGTAAAAATGTGGTATATAAGGTGATGTTAATATACTGATCCATAGTCTCCTGTTTGGTTTTGGTCACTGGTCACAGTTGAGACCACAGCATATGATATGCATCATGTACACATTCAATCTATGGCCCACATGTGCTGTAGAGAAAATCACCCACTCATTTATTACATAGGCCGAATAGAAAGTTGGCCGAAAAGCTCCAGGTCTGAAAAGGAAAAGCCATTGCTGAAGAGTCTTAGCCCTGCATTCTATCAAATCACCATCAGGAGGCGACTCCACTGTTACACTGTACTGAAGTCTATGTGAAAATAGTTCTACTTCTCACTCTTATTGACTCACTAAATGTTTTCCTGGTGAGTTTATGGTCTCAGTTTCTAGTTTCAAGTCTTCCTCATTTCAAAATGATATATATAGGAAAAGAGGCCATGAACCAGGGTTTGCGTTCGGGTGTGGCCAGTACGGGATTGACAGACTCAATCAGGAATCCAACTCTTACTCCACCTACTCATCCAGATATGATTTCTTCTGATTAAAAAAAATAACTAAATAAAGTTACGAACTCAAAGCTTCACGACTGGGGAATGTCACATTGGGCCGACGCTCTGTTTTTTCAAAGCACCTACATGTTGATAGGTTTGATAGTTTGGTTCAATCACTGTTGTGAATATTTGCAGTAGGATTCCCTTCGTAGCAACACATAAAAACTGATATTCATGTTTTGTCTTATGCTCAGGTTTGCTATTCAACCAACCCCACCCACCAGCCCATTTCTCCCTCCCGACCTCCCTCCTGACAAAGCACTCCAGATTAGGTTTCCTATCTGTAATGCTTGATGAATGCTGGGTTTGAACTGTAGAAAAAGCCTCATTACGAGACACTTATAGATTACCCAGGGTGTCACACTGGGGGATAGGTAGCGGGTGTGAGGGTTTGTCTGCGAAGAGCGGGAGAAACAATGAGACTAGATCCTGCTCTGGCTTTCTCCCTCTCTCTCTCCCGCTCTCTCTCTCAAATGGATAATTCTGGTGATGCTTGTGACAGGCCATGGTTTAGATTTTGATTTATGTTCTTCCAAAGCTAAAATCAAAGAATCCATCTAGTGCTATTTTATGGCAGTTGGGATGATGAATGGGCTAGTCTCTGGGCCAAAGCAAGCTGCTGTGTCTTTGCCCCGGATTTTAATTGCTAAAGTAGCCAGTCATTGCTCAGGATTCAAGACGCGATGAGAGAGGGAGAGTGGCTGATACACTCTCTCTCTGTCTGTCTCACCTCCAACTCTTTCTTTTTGTGTGTCAACCCTTTCCTATTTTATCCGTTTAACAGTCTGTCTGTCTCTCGCATGATCAGAGCCACTTCCCAAATTACAAAGCAGATCACTGCTTTGAAGGAAAATTTAATCAAGTTTACACTAACTCACTGTTTAATCATTCATAACCTGGCCATAGGGATCTACAACTACAAGAATAACGAATGGCTCACGTAATGGGCCTAACTTTGAAGTGTAAATCCTACATCTATATTTAATGCATGGAAATGCCATCTTTAAGCAAAATGGCAGATCAGAGTTTGATCCCTTATTTTAGCGTCCAAAAATATTCAGAATTTTTGTTCAGGGTAATGAAGCACATATTTCTCACATCACTGCTTTTTAGACGTTAAAGCGTCAATAAATAAGCAATAATAATAATTTAAAAAAACTCAACAACACATTCCCATGATAGAAGTTAGATGCTTACACATCTAACGACGGAGAAAAACAGCATTGGTCCTACCCCCGAAGACACCCCTTTCCCTTTTCTCAAGCACCGATACATGCCTTCCCTATCGAAGAGAGATAGATCGACAGGGAGAGAGACAGGGAATGAGAGAGAGCGAGTACTACTTATGGAAAGCATCACTGCTTTTCAAACGCCACCAGAATCAATGAAGCAAATTAGAAAAATAAGCAAGCAATAAATTCTTTCACATCTCCAGAGCCTTTTTTTTTTTTTTTTTTTACAGTTTTTAATAAAGCATAATTGTAGTTAGTATCACTGAATAATTTAGTCACATGGAAATATGGAACGTGGAGGGGGGAGAAAGTACACAAAACTCCCCTCCCCTCTGCCAAATCTATGATATCACCATATCGCTGTTACATCTGTGTGTGTTTGTGTGTGTGTAGATTTGCTTACACATAGAAAACTGAGACTGTAATCCAACCTCAAACACTCACAATCCTAGACAGTAAAAAAACAAAGCAAAAAAAAAAAAAAAAACACTCCCAAACACACATACACAAAAAAAAAAAACAACACAAAAAAACTGCATCAAAAATATTCCAGAAATGTACACACTTTCCTCATTCAAGTTAGTACAATACGTCATCATTTCTGTCTGGTTTTTCGTTTTAAAATTAATCTAAACAACCATGTCTTCTAGAAATTGTTTCTATAAAACTTATCTGCAACAGCAGATAACTTGAGTGTCTGCATTTGTAAATAGTGAATGAGTCCCCACAAGTCCTCAAATTAGAGGTATATTTTCTGTACCAAGATCATATACGTGGATATCCTACTGTGAGTCCAGATGAGTGAAAACGAACAAAAACATTTGACTTGCTATGCATCAACATATTTGCTGAACAGATAAAGTAGCATAGGGCAGCATGGTGGCATAGTGGTTAGCACGGTTACCCCATAGTAAGAAGGTTGTGGGTTCGGTTCCCGGCCTGGGGCCTTTCTGTACCTGTGTGGGTTTCCTCTGAGTGCTCCGGTTTCCTCGCACCATCCAAAGACATGACTGTTTAGGTTAGTGACTCTAAATTGTCCATTGGTGTGAGTGGTTGTTGGTCTTTGTCTATCTCTGTATGTTGGCCCTGCGATGGACTGGTGACCTCTCACCAGGGTGAGGGTGACCCCGCCCTCACCCAGTGTTAGCTGGGATTGGCTCCAGCACCCCCTGTGACCTGAATAAGCAGTAAAAGATGTTTGAGTGATAAAGTAGCATTAATTTAACCCTAAAAGTGACCTGTTAAGACAGGCCACAGTATTAACAGCAATTTACCTTCCTCTAACACTTACCCTAACCCCATTACCATCTATTTAGTCCTTTATTTATTTCCAGTGACAGATTTTAAGGAAGCTTGATGTGCTGCCAAGAGGAAACTACACACTGTCAGTCACCTGTACTCACCTGATTGATTGTGTTTCCGTCCTGAGATTTGAATCTATGATCTGACACACCTGCTCAAAGACCGTGGAAACGTGTGATTAAAGGCTGTAGAAATTAATAAAATTGACCATAAGGGTTAAGAACAGACTGTCAAGGAAACTTCAAAACTTCCCCAAAATATTCAGTATCATCATACAGATTCTTCATATTGAGGGGAATTTGTTGCGGTGTCATGTGACTGTAAAACAATGTGATGTCACCTGTGTCAGGGTGACACCATCTACAGCTGTGTGTTCAATGTGTTAAAAAAAAAATCACTGTGTGTAAATGTGTGTGTGCGTGTGTGCGAGTACATGCAGGATAGGAGTGGAGAAGAGAGGGGAGAGAGAGAGCCTCAGGTGAAACACAGGCCTGCCTGTAATTTATAACCATGACATGGGAGCCAAGTTTCTCTAAATGAGGCATTCAGATAGCCAAACCAGTCATTTATCCTGATGATTAATACAAATGATATTCGTAATAATAAATATCACCGCCTCACAGTGCATAAAAGAGCAGATGCAGGGAAGGAAAGCGACGGGGAGAGGGTGGAGAGACAGATCCACTGATTATTGCGAGGTGATCATGGAGGGACGCTTGTCAAGGCGGATTTCAGGAAAAATCATTGGGATAAATAGAACAAAAACAAAAACAAACACGTAAGCCATTTAATGTCATCTGGTGACATTTTCATGTAGAATTGATACAAATTGACAGTCTGCTTTGTTGAAAAGTGTCTGTGGAGGTTGTAAAGTGCAACAAGAAAAAAAGTATAATCAGAGGGCATTTTAATGAACAAATTAAAGCAACCAAATGATCAGCAGTTACAGGCAGTTCTCTTGTTACAGTACACTTTCATGGGACTCTTTACAGTGTAACAGTTCGGCGTTTACACAACAGAACAATGAGGCTAACATTAGACCACAAAACCACATTCTGTCCTAAAACACATTAAGTTTAGATTAGACTGTCTATGGCCTGTCAGCGTCCCGTGTTTATTTCATACTGGATGTGTACAGTGATATATGTGCACATTAGTCCCAATTTGTGCCTGTTATGTTTTATTAATGCAAGTACATAAAAGCCCCAAACAGGGGCTAAGTGACAGCAACAAAAATCAAACTGCCAACCTTAAAAAATATTCGTTCAAGCAAACAGCAAATGGGGACCAAATGGGTTAGAGTGTAAACCATGTGGTTTCCTCCTGCTTCAACTCCAGACGTGTCACTCTCTGCAGCATTTCCTGTCACTAATGTCTTAGAAATGCAAAAGAAAACACAAAAGCAACTTGAAACAGAGCTTCTGTGATGATCCTGAACCAATCAGAAATGGTTTAACACTGTGTTGCCGTTTCTTACTGATACAGAAAGTTGAAAGCTTCAGTGCAGCAGCAGACCTCGGAGTCAGCACTAACTATCTGCTTGCATTCACATAAATAAATAAATAACATAGAACAACATCAGCATAGACACGACAACTGACCACAGTGGGTCTCCGACTACAGAGCTGCTTAATAATCTGTTCTCCAATTCATACATGAAGTTCTGGTTAACTTAAATATGCATCCCCCCCCCCCACCATGCAGTTGTGCCATGTCCTGAAACTCAGCCATCTCACAGTTAAGTCCATGTCCTTTGCCTTGTCTAGTTTCCTGATATATGTTGATACTCTGGTCTTTTGTGTCAAGCTTAGCCCAGTGATTTGTTTTGAAATTTTGTCTAGTTTTTCCAAGCATTGTCTTGCGCCTTTTGTTTCTAATTCTGTAGTAATTTCCAAGCATTTGCTTGCAGCTTTTGTTCCTACTTTTGCTCTTCGTTTTGTACCAGTTTGTTTCCTTGAAGCTTGATTTTGAGTTGAACTTTATAATTTATTAATTTAATTCAAAATTTATTATCAATTTGCTTTGTCTCACAAGTCGTGCATTTGGGTTCAGATTCTTACTGTTCTGTCATCCAGGAGTCTACATATAGATGGTGCAGAAGTAAAAACCTGGACAGAGAGAGAGAGAGACATAGAAAGAGAGAGAGAGCGTGAGAGAGCGTGTTGGCTGATGTCAGTGGCTGATAAAGTTTATGCCTCCCTGTCATTTTGCTGAAAGTAAACAGGCGCTGCGACCCAACATGACATCACTAAGCAGGTTAAGTGTAGTCCCGCGTGGCCATCGATCATAACAGAATCTAGCATATTCTTGCCCCGACTAGGAGGAGAGGTAAAAGTTTTCCACTGTAGCCGAGATGACATTTAATTTTTCATATCTCCTCCGTAGTCTTGGAATGAATTTTGGCAGACCTGATGCAATTTAACAGCTTGGCAGTTTAAAATTGGGCAATGAATCACTGGGATTCAATGGGACCCTGGCTGCTGCATAATATTTTTTTTTTTTCCTCTGCGTTGAACGTGGAGGGGCAGTGGAGGTGGCGTTGATGGCAGTGATGCTGGTGGAGGAGGTTGTGTAGTAGTCACTTCCAGCACCCCCTGCTCCCTTAGTTTACCCCAGCCTCAGTGGTTTTACCCTATACCTTAAATCATCTGGGCTATTATAAGACCATTAGTGCCCTTACATATTCAGGACACTTAACAAATGTCCAACCACCAATGTGCAATCCTTGGTCTTGTTGTGAAAGTACATTATCAGACCGATAAGTCATTAGCAATAATTGTTACCCCTTTTAGAGCCACATCAAGGCAAATCCTTTTTTTTTCATGGCTTTGTGTTGTCCTTTTCAAAAATGTCACCAAGAATCAACATATTCACAATCAGCACAACCGCAGCTCACAGTACACGTCACTCAATAAAGACTTGTGGTTACCGTGCTAGGTGAAAAATAAGCATAGAATTTTTCTATATTTCGTAGATTAAAACACTAAATCATAATAACCCAAAGGAAACTCCAACACAGAAAGTTCCACGTCTGTTTGTGTTGCTCTAGAGCTGATTTGAAGTTTCTATTTTTATCTAATCAGGAGTTCTGCTCATTCTTTGAAGCAGTAAAAAAAAAAAAAATCTGCTCCAAAGCCTCTGATGCTCTAAATATATTATTGTCCATGTCTCTCTGTCTCTATTCTGTCACTACAATACACCCAAACCAACTTCTCCTCACTCTGAGGTCAGAAAAATACAGGATTCATCCCAGAGACTTTGGCTATACAAGCAGCTCACAGCAAGGCCTCTGAATGAGACACTCTGATTGGCTGTGACATCATCAACTGGAGCCAATAAAAAATGTCTGATGTGGAGAGGTGGCTCTAGACGTAAGAAACGGAGGATGAAAATCGATGGATAAACGTAGTAAAGCCGCAATGCTCCAGTCAAAGGGTCACATAGATCCAAATCTGAGCTAACTTTGTTCAGGGTTTTACCGACAAAAATAAATATCACAAATCAGAGCTTGTTAGTAAGAAAAGTAAAGCTCATCTCCAGCTCAAACCATTGTGGAGCAATAAAGCTCTAAAGAGGAGGGTTTTTTCTGAAAGTGTATAAGCTTCAGTGCTCTTAATAGGGTCAACTCAAGACTTTTTGACTTTAACGTAGGTTTCCAGCCAACACCAATCTTTGGTGATTAAACATTTTGTGAAGGTGTCTTTATGGCAGAGCATCTGATAATAATGCCCATCTGATTCCCCCCTTGTATCCCGCTGAACGTGAAACAATTATACCGCAGGCCTGGCTATGAAAGAGCATCAAAACATATTTGTCTCGATAAAAAATCTGTTCACAGTGCAATAACAAGCGCAGCGGGAAAGGCTCCTCTAATCTCTCTTCTTCTCTGGGTCCATCACGGAACCCTCTGACCCCTCAGACAAAGTGTGCAGCGCACGCACACCACACTCCATTACATGCACACACGCACCTCGGTTCAGCACATAAAAGGCTCTCTGTGTGCTTTTAAAAGGTGAGGAGGTCCAGAGGGCTCGCACTGTGTCTGATTTTTGACAAAGAGCACACTGGGTAGAAATCAATAAAGTGCCAGTGATGGGCCGATGGGTCCCGCCAGTCCTCCCAGAGAGGCAGGCCGAGCTGTGCGGCACCCATCCTCCCCCTCCTCTCCGCCTTTCTTTTCTTCTCCTGCTTCCATCACCCTATCACTTTCTTTGCCCTCCATGTCTCTCTCTGTCAGTACCCTCCATGTAGCCCCACCCCACTTTCCCCTATCTTCATCCCGCCATCCTCCTCCTCCTCACCCCCCAACCCCTTAGTCCAGATGAACCCAAACAAGGACAGAATGGACTGACAGCGCTTTTGACAACGGCTGTTTATTAGCTGTACAGAGCATGTTTAGAGCACTGAAAGAGAGAAGGAGGGGTGTGTGTATAGGAGGTAAGTGGGTGGGTTGGGGGGGGGGTCATTCTCACCATTCGGCCGGTTGGCTGTGCAGAGCAGCATTGCTGGGATGACCACGCTGTAACTTCACCAGGAGCAGCCATTTGTCAGGGTCACCATCAGGAAAATTTGTATTTATTCTTGTAGAAAAAGCTTTTGATGAATTGGTTTATTTATATGCTAAAGTATATTGCATCTACCTGTGATCATCTTTCTTTCTTCTTTGTTTCTCTCTAACTCATAAATCTTTACATCCATTTTTATTTTTTTTGTGCGGGGGGTTGTTTTGTAAAAAAGTAAAGGAGATCATTTGAAATTATGGAGTTGTATACATTCACATGCAACAGTGTGTGTGTGAGCATGTGTCATGTGGATGTTGATAGATGTGATTTTTTTTTTCAAACAACAGTTGTGCAAAAAACATGTTCTTTATTTATACGTATCTAACCAAATGCAATAAGAAACGGTGATCTTTAACTTTCACTGCATTTATACCACACAGCACAGCAATTAAAGACTTCATAGATGATCTTTACACTACTACTAAAATGGTAGCAACACTTCAGTCGTTGTGACACTTAAGTCGTTGACTAAAGTTGACAAAAGTGATAATTTGTATAATCATGTGTAATTTATAATATTCATTATAAATAAAGATTTGAGGATTTTGCTAGCCAGCTTTTGCTTTTGCTGAAAGAAATTTGTAGTAACATTTAATCTAGAAGGATTAATTATTATTATAATAATTTAATATAATTTAAGTTACCATATACCATCAGAAACCGAGTCCAACTGATGCGGAAAGTATTTTGTAGGCTACGTTTTTTTTTTACTTTTTGAGCAAATGAGCAGTAGTTTAAGTGCTGGTAAAAAGGCTCAGACTTAGAATATGGACTAACAGTCTGGCTCATACCTTAAACTTCTGATCATCCAACCTGTGAAGTAATTATGATGCATCAGCCAACTTTTGAAAAAAAAAAAGTACAATCTTACTGCCAGGTCAAACACGCATGCTGTCAACTGAAATATTGATCAGCTCTGTTCTGATCTGCACTGGGTTTACATTTACACCTGGGTGAACATTTTTGCCCCTGCCCTTCACAGCACAGAATCTGTAAACAGACCTGTCACCTGTCCAGCGCATGTTACACTACAAATAGTGCAGCTACACATTTTTCAGGAATGGGTGTGTGTGTGTTTAAAAGCACACACACACACCCAGATAGGAAGATACATCTGGACTATACTGGACTATACTTGATCCACTAGCTGGGTTTCTTCTGATCCAGTATACGCCCCGGTTCCATGGCCCACGTCTTGTCTGGTCAGATCCTACTTTTTCAGCCGCAATATTGATGTGCAAGTATATGTGCCAGAATTGGACCATGAAGCCAGAGTGGACTTTGGCCCAGAGGCGTCATTTTCCTTCGTAGGCAATCACTGAATGAAGCATCTTACTTTGAGAAGTTCCTGCCTTCTGGTTCCTGTTTGAAACAACCATCAACCAAAACAAACATGTATAAATTCTCTTTTGCTCCCTCGCCTGTCTCACTGCTCAACTCTGTTAAGTCCTGGTGCCATCAGCGTGTCCCACCCTGTTGTTTTTGTTGTTGTTGTAGTTATTGTGGATGTTTTTATTGCCACTGTGGCAAAACCAACCACTCTTTGGGGACAAATAAAGGTCTTGAGTCTTGAGGCCCCAACACTGACCTCAGGATGAGACATGCCAGATCCACTTTTCTACACGGTGGCTAACAGCTGACTCGCACTCCTGTGTCTGTATATTGTTGTGTTCTGTGAGCTGTGTCATTTGATGGTGTTGCTCCTTGCAGTAGCGTGTCTGTGTCCCCTCTGTCCCGATAAAACGCCAAACCTTGCTGGCAGTGTCAAAGGCAATACGTACAGTGGTACCCTAATTTGGAAATCAGTTTTGTTAAAGTAAATGCAGTCTATCAGGGTCTTATCATCATCGTCAAATATCAAGGTCTGTCTTTGAGAGGAACGCTGCATGAGGTTTATTGTTTTATGCACATTTTAGTGTTGTGAGAATACCCACCCACATAGCTGTAAAGATGAGGTCTAAAGCTTGTATATATTCCCCTGGTCATAATTCAGCCAGTTATTAGGATTCATACACAATGTATCTGCTGCTACTGTTAAGCTGCACCACTTTAGGCTTTTTGTGCATCAAATAGACACTGAGGTTCAGTCACCTTACAGCAGAAAGTTCAGGGTTTGACTTCCAGGTTTGGGCCCCTTCTGTGTCCTGGGGCCTCCCCATGTTCTCCAACTTCCTCCCACAATCCAAAGACCTGCAGGTCTAGGTGAACTGTTGACCCTAATTTGCCTGTGTGCATGAACGAATGCATGACTAAATGTCAGCCTTGCGATACACTGGTAACCTGTCCGGGGTAAACCCCGCCCTGGCTGAATGTCAGACTTAAGCCCCCACTCTAGAGACAGGAAACAGAAAGGTCAAAATAAAGTGACATTTTGGTCACCAGCCCTACTTTTTAGACAGAAATCAACCTGTCACTCTCACAGGTTAAAAAATTGAGAATGAGAGTTTTCTACAGACCATTTCTCTCAAGCGCTCAATCATTTTTATAGCAGACATCTTCAGGGAAGTATAAATGGTTGTACAATGATGATAGCAATCTTCTAGTTTTATGCGGCCATCAGTGTCAACTGCTGTGGGATTCTGTCTGTGCTAACTGCTAAAGTTAGCAGTTCCTGCTGAAGAAAAGTCAGAAGGAGCATATCAGATTAGCTCCGTGTTGGCTGAGCAGTCGATGACATTAGCTTACCCAACAGCTGCTTTCAAAGAAATGTCATCACTCACTACTTTGGCACCAGCGAACAGGTTCGCCAAAAGTGAGATAGTTGATATTTGCTGATATTTTCAACGGTACGGTACAGTTTTCACAGTGCTTTGCTGTGTTTGTGTACCCCCTCGGGTAGAGCAATGAATGTGTGGAGTAAATAAATGAATGAAAAACTCTATTGATCCATCTCAGGCAATCCACATACACTGGCTCTACATAGCGCCCATTTTATGCTGCTTTGTAAATGTCATGCGAAATGTTGAGGCAGCTGATGAATATGCATAGACGGGCTCCATACTGTACACCCGAGCACAAAGCTCATCTCCAATGTTCGTCAGTCAGCTCGGCTCAGTGTGAAAGACAAACACATCCCCCACTCCACTCACAATCCCTGCTTTAGACATATATTAGTCATTATTAAACATAATAATGGCTTTTATAAGTCACCGTTTGCCTCTTTGGTAATGTGAATTATTCAGTTAGAGGGAAGGGAAGGACGGGAGGGAGAGAAGCTCCGCTCTAGTCAGGTGGGCTTTGCACCTGATATGGCATTTGGTCTGAATTATTTATTTGATTCTCTTCAACTTTTTACAACTGCCACATCGTTTCTTTTTTTTTTTCTTCTTCTTCTTCTTTTTTCCACCCACCCCATCCGCTCCTCCATTCACCCCCCACCACCCCATCACAACCACACATTCTGCAAACTGTCACGTTTATTTCAAGCAACGTTAATTACGGTTGCACAAGCTGTTAAGCTGTCTTATGACGGTTAACAGTCAAGCTCTAGCCTCAGCACCACCACTTACTTTCCTCTTTCGAAAATGGAGGGGTGGTGCTGGAGTCTGCATGATTGTGTGTACATGTATGTGTTTAAAAAAAAAAAAAAAATCCGCTTTGTGACAGCCATTGTTAGCACTAACAGTGGGGCTACAGAAGTACAGTGGTCTTTTTTATTATTTTATTCTGTGAACAGACAATATGAAGTTAATTTGTGAAACGTTTCCCCTAATTAAATTGAAGGAGGGGGCGTAGGGGTGGAAGCAGTGGAGCTCAGGGGGGTGGGGGTGGAGCCCGGACAGAGGCGGGGTGCCTTCTCGCTCATCAGAGAAGCATTAAAAGTTAAATCAACAGCGCTTTTGTATTTGAGTTCACACAAAGCGATGTAGAAACGCTCCCAGCAGTTTGAGGCTCAGCTGTCAACCCCGATTGGAGACAGCACATGGTGATGCTTGCCCACATGTTTATCTGCGTGTGTGTGTGCATTTGGTGTTTTGTTGCATGGCTCCAGCGCTGACAGAACACAACTATATGTCAACGTGCAGCACTCCAAAAGAATGGTGGACAAACAGGCCGTATTAGTATATTTTTTCTTTAATGTCTTCGTCAATTAGTTGACGCTGCTGTCAGAGCTGTGTGTGCTCAGCGCTGTCTGTCATCATTAAAAGTATATGAAACTGCTTTCGGGTTAAGGGATGGGGAGAAAAACACAGATAGATGCAGCTGACGGTTATATTTTTTTTTAGGCGATTCAGTCCCTGTGTTCATGCACCAACTGTGGAATATAAAATTAGTCGCTGTCCAATAATATTATCACAACTAACGTGTTTCCTTTTGTGGTTCCTGTATGAACAATCATTGAAATATTTGTAAAATAAAATATTTCATTCATCATAAGTTTTCTTTTTTCAAATTAAATGCCATGAGGACGCCCGAGAGGAATTGAGCTACTTGTGCGTTTTGCTGAATTTTTGTCACTACATTGCTAATATAAGCATTTACAGCGGTTTGCTTACAGGTGAAGAGGAAACACGCTGAGTTCAGTATCAAATTTTATTTGCCAACAGCTGTCTCCAGATGCCAGTGTAAACTCTGATTACGTTTTTTTCTCCTAAAGAAAGCCTAGCTGCCCTTGTATGACAAAAGTATCCCCAAAATTTTACTGTTGCTTATTTCATAATAACTGCAGCTAGCTCACTTGACTGCAGCTCTCATTTTAGGGCATTTGCTGTCTTAAGAAGTTTGGATTTTGAATGGACCATAACATAGACCAACAAGAAAACTGGTCTGTAACAGCAAAGGGCTTTATCGTACAAATAGTTTAAATCTTGATGTTTTCAAAGTTGATTTCCATGTCTGCGGTCAGGTGAGAAGGAAAGGACGTAAGTGGTTCTGGGGACTTTGCAGTTTACCAACATGGAGGGAGAATTACGGAGCCGAGGAAAGGAGGTGCTGGATGGAGCCAAGGACAAACAGACATGGCTGAGGGGTGAGACGGGGGTAGGACACCAGGGCAGCAGACATGGGATCTGAACACGAAGAGTACTGTTAGTGGAGGATCAAAAGACAAAGACACTGTGAAACCAGGGAGCCTAAGTGGAGGAATGAACCAGTCCTTTTGCATGGCAATCCATTTAATTGTAGAAATAACTCAGTCTGGATCAAAGTGAACTGGCCAACATTGTCACAGCACTAGAGTGCTTACAAATATAAAGATGAAAACAAAGCTCATCATAAGGTCATACATATCAAATGGTTTCTACGCGAGATCTGCCCATTCAATGCTGAGTGAACTGCTGACCTCAAATAAGTGCCCACATAAAATCATGGATGGCAAAAAGGAAATAGCAATACGTAGCTGGAAATAGCCAATACGTGATTGATAAATGACTGATAAATAATCAGTACCCTGACATCTAGCTATGGGTTTCCTCACAAATTAACAGTGCTGTGTAGTACAGTTGATATAAAAAAGAAATGTAATACAGTACATGGAAGAAAAAGCATGTATCTTAACAGCCCTACAGGTCAGGGATGATTTGGCTCTGCTATACGCAGTCATGTTTTCCAGAGTGATAACAAAGGTCAAAGGTTAAATAAGCTTGTGAAAGTGCTAATCTGTGCTTTCTATTCTTCACATATGAATTCATTCCCCCAGCTGAAGCTGCTTAATTTCATTTCTAATTTTAGATGCGCTTCAATGCAGCTGTTGCTCACATGTTGACCCTCTTTTTCCATTCATTGTCTTCAGCTTGTATGTACGTGCAAATGTATGCTTGGTGTTTGTGTGTGTGTGTGTGTTTGTGTTGTGCATGTCTGTGTGTATGATGGAGTCACCATCATCGTTGGAGACGATGCTCGGAAATGACACGTTTCCTCACGACTCAGTAGCATTCATCTAGGCTGCCACTCAGAGATCCGATGCCGGGATGAGTTGTTGCGATGCGGTGAGACTTCAAGCAGCCACTCAGTTTGTCGCCTCATCTCCCCTCTTTACTGCCACTTTGTGAAATCACATTACTCTAATGAGAATAGGAGTGGAGAGGCAGTGACAGAGCAGGGATATGGATGGGCTATGTGTCAAAAGTACTCAAATTTCACCCCCTTCCTAATGTCTTTTTGAACTCAGTGAGCTGGGCAAGGGGTTTGGGCGCGGAGAAGTCGTCTGTTGCCATGAGCTTGTTGGCTGATGAGTCACTGCCTCAAGCTGCTGTTGGTCTTCTTTTTATTTTAAAATTTTGTGTAATGGATTGGGAAAAAACTGCAAATATGTTATTGTATCTACTATTTGCTAGATTCTTACTAATTTGATTCTAAAGTTTCTCTCTCTTTCTTTGCAACCAGCTATGCAGCTTAGAACAGCAGTCTCGTACAAGATGTTGCAGCATCTATCAGGAAAACTAGATGTACTGGATGTAAAGGGCATGTCAGTGGGGATCATGAAGTTCCTCAGTAAGTAGACATCAAGGTCATGATCAAGCATCAGTGGTGGAGCTACAGGCTTTCCATCTGCTTACACACCCACACACACACGCACAAACACACATAAACACACAAATAGCTAAAGCCTGATTTGGACTGACAGGACAATTTCTCCCACCTCCTTCATTTGGCGATTGACTTTGTAGTAAAACACACCGCTCTCTCCCTCGTTCTCCTTTACTCTGCCGGTTTGACTTATAACACAAACACAGCACAAGTGTGCGCACGCACACCCATACACACTCACGCACACAGAAGTAGATTTGCGGAGGAACATGTAATAGACATCCACGCACACAGACACACATGAGGGAAAACCCACTTTGTGACAGTCATGCACGCACATGCAGCCAGACAGCCATCACGTGCACACATTATTGTGCACTTTTGTGGACACGAGGAGTCCCAGTAAAATGGATGGAGGCCTTGGAAGGTGAAAGTTTATGTGACTCACTCGGTCGATTAGAGGGACAGAGATCTAAAATTAATTGGCTCCTTTTACTTCCTCCTTCCTGTGGATTTACAAGCTTCACTGCAAATGAGTGGCAGCCTCTTTACTACGGTCAAAAACTGAAGGATAAACTCACCCTGCTGTAGTTTGTGAGAATCTTAATAAAAGTGTGAGTGGTGAAGGGGGGCGCATATGGTCTCACAGAGACTCAATGAGACTAAAATCATCCTTATGGATATGATGTGAAGCCTGAGTGTGTTTGAGGCTGATTCAAAATGCCACTCAAGCACTGAGTGAGTCCTCTACACACTTCCTGTCACCCAGAAGGGCCTGACGTGATGGTGTGTGCGTTTGTGCGTTAGAGTTCCTCCATCTAGTTTTCTGCCTGAGAAAACACTGCTTAGCCTATTAGCACTCCCGTAATGCCTGCAACCCCATACACACACACACACCCACAAACCACTCCCCACCCCCCTCCACCCCTCGCCCTTAATCTGCACAACACACTTGTCGAAGACAAAGCGAGGCGACCTAGTGGACACTTCACCTCCACCGAGGGAGAGGGACGACTGAGACATGAACGTTCCCATCCTCCAGTCAATTATTCATTGATAGCCTATTTATTTTTACCTTTAGTGTCAGTCAGAATGGCAGCAACATGCATATATTCATGTTTAATTGATCTGTGCATGCAAACTGCCACAAAAACACACACATCCAGTTCTTCTAACTAATGTATTATGTTTATAAGGCGGTGTGTATATATTATTTATCATGTGTGGATGGAGGAGGGCCCATCACTGGATATTACTGTGTCACATTACTGTCAAATGCAGAGGGACTTAAAGGGGCCAACAAGCTTCATTAAAGGTGGCGGAGGGCGGACTCAGGGTAACAGTCAGGCGACGAGATGGGAATGGAGTGACTGCAGAGGGAGAAAAAACATCCAGCTGAGCAACAATCAGATGCACAATGTAGGAAAGACATTAACTATCATAAATATCCTTTAGTTTTATGTAATTTATTTCAGGCATTATAATTATTAGGCATATAATTATGATGAATGCTAAGTATGACAAATATATATGCCTGGCTACAGCTAGGTGGTGGAGTTGATCTTCTCATGGTACAGCGGAGTAGACCATAGCAAGATGCCATAGCAGTGACTATAACATGAACACCTTTCAGCAATATGTGCATGAGTCACATTGACAATGAACTTTTTGAGCTCAATATTTAAGTGTTAGATGCTCCATATGAAAGGTAAACCCACCTTATAGTCCAATATCCCATTTAAAAAATGTGAAGTTTCTTGTTTTCTCTTTGGAAACATGCTTTGAAACACACACACAGGGCTGTGGTGAGAAGCACTTAACTATAAAATCCATTTATGGACCGGGGATTGGGAAAGTCTCAAAACTCAATTGCAACCAGACCTACACACGTGGACACATAGACAACAAGGTGTAAAGAAACTCTTTTAATTATCCATTATTTAATTATTTATTTCTTTTTGCTATCAGATCAGATGGCTGATATGTAAACACTACAAACCATCATACCCATTTCTGAATTTGTTTTTCTTTGTAGCTCATGTAACATGTCACAATGAAGAAGACAGGCTCGGAGGGAAGAGCTCTGTGATGGAGCTAAGTTTTCTTTGTTGTCAAGACCTGCTGGTTGTGATGGTCAAGTTTCAGTCCTGGCTGCAAGACAAGGACCTCTTTCGTTCGGATTCATCCCAAACAAATATGACAGCAAGCATCAACCCACCTAGAAATTGCCTATGGTTTGTGAACTGCTGTTTTGAAGCCTCCAGTTCGCAATTTGTCTGTCACCATCTTGATTCTTTGAAATGAGAGGAAATCATTTTTGGAGGAGTAAGGTCTGGATCTGGCCTGCTCCGTATACAGACACGCTCAGGTGTGGCACCAAAACAGCACGTTGAATGTGTAATATTTTAACTACTCAACAGTTTAAAACAGATATTTCCTGATGGAGATTTTGTGATCATCATTGCATATTAGTCATTTAAAATTCATCAACTGTCACAGGTCATATGGAATCATTTTCTCTTTTGCTGATCTGAGAAATAACATGTATCCTGCAGTAGCAGTGAATCCTGCCGTGCAGTCTTGAAGCAGGATATCAGTTATTCATACCGAGGCAGAGGGGTACTCAGGGTGGCCTTTTGCTAAAATGCCACAACGACGTTAACCTATATATCTACACGATGATGAGAGGAGCCCCAGTTTCCAAATAAAATAATGGAAAGACAGAAATCCATTATAACGGCAAATGTTACCATTGCATGAGAATGGTGGTCTGCTTGCTCCAGCCAGAAATGTGAAATATGGTTGTGCTGGAGGTTGCTGCTCTCGGGTGCATGTAGAGCGCACTTTATACATCTTCACCGCATGTGCAACATCTCGCCTGTGTCAAAAAGGCTCTGTGTTTGTGAATAAGTTGGAAATCTGAAGTGTATTGAAGAGACTCTTTTTCAGCTTTATTTATTCAGATGATGATCCTTTGCTCTTCTGCACAAGCGCCCTTCCTCACATCAGTGTTAAAGTTACACGTGTTAGTGCCTATAGAAGCTGTCACTGCATGTATCGTCTATTTCCGTTGAGTCAGCTCAGATACAGGCTCAGCTCTGTGTTAAAGATGTTCAGAAGCAGCACAAACTGCATTTGCACCTTCGTTTGGGAATGAAATTTATTGTAAAAACTTGCAGACATAGACTTTCCTATCTGGCTACCTGCATTAATCATTATTACTCAGTGTAATCAGTGTATCATCCTCTGAAGTTCCATTTGCTTCCTCAATGACAACAATAATGACTCAAATTTAAACTCACTCTTTTTCCTATGGAAGTTGACAATAAAACAGAAAATGAACTCTGGTTGTGAGGTCATCAGGTTAAGGCTCCAAACTGACATTGAACAGGAACAAGACTGTTGGTGCTGACAGGCCATCTGCTTCTTGGGACAGCAGTTGTGGCCCTGGGTGGTCGGGTAGTGCTTAGCTGTGTCTGTACATACATTCATTCATTCATTCATCTTCTACTGCTCATCCGTTTCCGGGTCACGGGGGTGCTGGAGCCAATCCCAGCTCACACTGGGCGAGGGCAGGATACACGCTGGACAGGTCAGCAGTCCATCACAGGGCCAACATACAGAGACAGACGGAGACCAAAAAGCACTCACACTCACTCTCAGACCTACGGACAATTTAGAGTCACCAATTAACCTAAACATGATGTCTTTGGATGGCGGGAGGAAACCGAACTAACCAGAGGAAACCCACTTAAGCACGGGGAGAACATGCAAACTCCAAAATGAAAGGGAGTGAAACCAAACCTGAGACCTTGTGTACATACTTGCACATGTAAATAGAAAATAGATAATATATTGAGGTTTCCATGATCCAATCTACACCCATTTGTCTCATTTTACATACACAGTCAGATCAACAGTCCGAGACATAACGTCCTATATGTCACTTTCTGCTTACCACATATTCTGTGAGATGCCACCGACTTGCAGCACTTTCTGTAGAATCACAAGGCCAGGATTTGGATGGACTTTTAGCCACAGAGATAATACAGTTTTTCCCAATTGCTAAAACACATTTTTTGAAACCTCAAACCATGTTCTCAAAACCTTACCCAAATCCAAAAATCCAAACTTTCACATTCACAAAACCTCAGACTTTTCAATCACAATCAAACTATCACTTCAGAACCAGTTATCCTGTGTTCAAAACTAAACAATATCTTCACATCATACACACGGCAAGTGAAAATATATTCACCACAGAGCATTCGTTAGACACTACATGAAATAATTTAGGACACAGCATCCAGAGCACGTAGTTAACAGAAAATGTTTATTGTAAATGCATTGAGCAAAAAATAATGGAAGTCAAAGTGATATCTACATTTAGCACTTTCATAACAAAAAATCAAAAAATAAATGAAAAGCACATTACTGCACAATCAAAGTCACTCAGATATATTTTCCAACAGCATGTCTGTGCGGGGTACAGACCAGGCCAGAGTATTTCATCCACATCACAGGCAATATTTTCCCTTGCAAGACAACGGGGGGAAAAACCCAGCCTTGACAAGACTCCACAGTTATATCATCACAGGCCTGTTCCATTGCCTCCAATAAAGTTTTCCTGCTGTTGGGCTGTCGGTCATAGACTTTCCACCGCCACACAGAGAAAAACTCCTCTATTGGATTCAGGAAAGGGCTGTAAGGTGGAAGGAAAACCTTGATGAAGCACTGGTTGTTGGTGAACCACTCACGTATCAGGACAGCACAGTTAAAGCTCACATTGTCCCAAACTATGCAGTGGCAGTTCTAGTGGCGGGGCCAAAGGGGCATTTCAAGTATCTTTCTTCATTTTTAATTTAAAGGCTGACAAACATTAAGTTAAGAAGCAGCAGTAAGCTTCAGTTTAGAGCAGTATTGTCTGGATTTTGCCTTAAATCACTCACATGGTACTGTGTCTGAGAGAGATGTTCTCAAACAGACAGTGTTGGTGATTTCTCTGATCAACAAAAAGTAAGAACAGGTTATACTTGTCCAATGTAAGATAAAAAAAAGTGCATGTTTTTCAGTACTATTTTATTTCCTTTGGAGTTGCTCACATGCTCAAAATGAGTTTTACTGTCTACAATTTTTTAATTAAAGTGTTTGAAAAAGGTGTGACTGGTGAAGTGTATATATGCTTTATCATAAATGTGACTGTGCATGCATGTTGGACGAATATTTGGCCCCTCTGTGAGAAATGTTGCCCCTTGATGGCACTTTGATTAGAAAAATCTTAGATCCACCACTGAAACTGTGACATATACAGGATGCACTTCTCGTGGAGCCATAATATCCTGTAAATGTAAGGAGATGTTCAGTGTTATGTTTTGGCATGATGGTGGAGAACCCCCCCCCAGTTACTGCCACCAAGCTGGCCACGAACTTCCACAATGGCACACTGATCAATTGTGTTAATGCCTCTCTGCCTCTTTTTTGCCAGATTTAACCGCGCTTCATCTATGGAAATGTATTCATGGGCTTTTCCATGGAATCCAGTTCAAACACTCTATAAAAATTGACAGTAGTTTAGTACAGTAAGTGATACAGAAAGACAGAGTTCTGCAATATTGTATTTACAGTTTGCACTCCAGGTTTATGTACATTACCATATAGTTTACAGTACTGTAAAAGTAGCAACTGCAACTACAAGCCGACAGTAACAATCGACCTATGAGCATAGAGTTGTGCTGGAGCATCAGTGCTAAAAGTGTGTGCAGGTTACACTTACATACACATACTGATATCTTAGATCTTTGACTCTTTCAGACACTTGTTTCATACTAAGTCTGTTGCATTGGAGCACATGGTCAATAGTTGACAGAGACAGTGCTGATTCCATCAAAGTTGACATTGTCCTCAGTCACTCGCTGCTGGATTTCACAGAGTCGAATGGCATTATTTTGAAGGACCCTATCAACAAAGAGTGCTTCTTGTTGTTGTTGGGAGAAAAGAGCAGTCCTTCCAACTTCATTTGGTCATCTTTCAATTCTACAAAGGGGAAAATGCACTTAAAAACACACACAGCCAGTGTATTGTAATGAGCATTACAGTACTTACAGTATTCTGTTCTGTATGTCAGATGATGTACAACATGAAACAATTACCTGTTCTCTGAATGTGAATGAAAAATGAGTTTAGGCCACAGAGAATGGGGTTTACTGTTTAAGCAATTGTGAAAAACAGTAATCCATGGATTCCAAGGACCCGCCTCGCTGTGCAACTCTAAACAGAATTAAGCTGTTGTCCAGAGTGTTTCCCTTTGTATTCAGTCAGTTAGGATGAGGAAACAAGTTATTCTGTGAGGGTTGTTCATTATTTGGTATGTCTCAGTGCTCTTTAAGTCTTTTCCCAACTTTAGGGACAGGTTTGGGTTCTTTACACACCACTGCTTAATGTGTATTGACTCTTTAATGGAAGTAGCAGTAGGTTCCCTCTCCTTACATTGATATTCGAAACTTGCCAAGGCGGTCACCCTACTAATTTTTTTATTAGACTTTGGGCATGAGATGGGCCTTCTGTTATTGTATTCAGGAGGTGCTGGGTAACACTGGGCAGAGAGCTTGAGACAGATTTTCTTACTCTGGCCAAACGATTGAAACAGAGCGTGTATGATGGCTCGCCGCTTGCTCTCTCTCTTCTCACAGTGCATGGAAGATTTCCTTCTCCCACAGTCTGCTCGGTCTGTTGGGGGCATGGGTCTGGCACACTGCAGCACAACAGCCCCCCGGCCTTGCGGCCCTTCCACCCTTCAGGTACTTCTCCGGTGTCCGCCCGCGGGGGCATTGCCGGGGCTCCCGGGGCTCCTGGGTGGGTCTCTTCAGCCGGTGGGGTGCCTCCGGCTGGGTGGGGGGTGGAGTTCAGTATGTGAGATGTTGGTGGCCGGTGTGGATGGCTGGGTGGTGGAGGGCAGGGGGCCCTCTTGTCCCACTCTGACATGCGCATGCTTGGATGATTCAGTGGTGCTCGCCTTTACCTGCCTGGAACACTGGGGGCTGCAGGGTGCCGCGTGGCTGTGGTGGCTTTCTGGCTCACTCATATTTAAGGGTTTTACTTGCTACCTCGGGTTGGGTCACATCATGAAGAATTGATGAATCCTGCCAAAAATGGGCTGAGCTGTTCTTCCATCACTATGTACCCCATATTTGACTCTGCTCCTCTGTTGGGCCACTTTCACCTACCTGGACTCCCATCTCTCCAGAGATCTACACAGAAACCTTCTGGACTCTCATAATCCTGAGTGAGGTGACAGGAAAAGCTCAGCATCCTTCACTCCACTAGTTCCTACCAGCACCACCTGCTTCCCTTCACCTGTCCATCCTTCTGCATCTTGTCTGTCCTTTGTTCCCCCCGATATTCACCGAGGTGTAGCACTGCCCTCCCTGCCACACAAAGGTCATTTCACTCAACAAAGATTGACAAATTAGCTTCCATAGAGGGCTGGTGATGGTCACATACAAGCAATGAAATACTAAAATATTTAGCTGCAAGACTGTACATGCATCAATCTTCGAAAAAGTTGACACACCCTGTGGTGTTAAACTATGAGGACGAATGCAGACACACACACAAAAAAAGGAAACAGAGCAGAAAAGAGCAATGCTATTCATAGGGAGTCTCTTACCAAACACACAGACACACACACACAGACGCGCATGTGTGCACGCGCGCACGCAAAGACACACATACAAAATTAACACACACTAACCATTTCTAAGACAATACACACAAAACGCCTCAGGCTGTTGTCACAAACGCAGACATGCTCCCAGGCATATACAAACACATGCAGGCTTCCTCTTTTACAAGTCCAGACAGCAAAGCACACACACACACACACACACACACACACACACGCACACACGCACACACACACACACACACAGTTCTGTACTCAGCTCCTAGAAGGAAACTGAAGAAAATATTGTGATACTTTAGAGAAAGAGATTTGACTGAACAGACACCATGTATTGCATTTGTGGCCAATCAGTCACAGTCATGGGATGTTTCCCTCTCTTTTCCTTTCTGCTTTTTTTTCTCCATCCTTCTTTGCCAACACTGCTCTGCCACTGATCCAGCCCATCTCTCTCTCTCTCTCCTCTTTTATTCATGCCCCCTTCTGCACTGACAGTGTCACTTTATCAGTGTATCTGTAATGCTCCTTAATTCAAGGCCAAGCTGTGCTGTCACCCTCAGGTCCTCATGTCGCTGTCACATCCAGACAGACACATGTTAGGGGACACTGGGACTTGTCCATCTACAGAGAGGGAGCAGTAGAGAGAGACTTGGTGAGAAGGGAGAGGGGGGCTTATCAGTGCAACCTTGCTGGTGAATTAGCAGACCCTTGAGTGATAAGGAGAGGCAGGGCAGCTGACATACTGAGAGAAAAGGAAGGAGATAGGAGTGGAGAAAAACAGGAGGAAGTGATGTGGTGACAGCAGCTGTTGTCTGTCAGTCTTTCTCTCTGCCCATCAAAGGCTCGCAAGGTTTTATTTTCTTACAGAAAATGCACATCTGATTATTTTATATCGCTATCAACAGGAAAAAAAATTTAATCTGAGGTAGAGTTTTAACATTTCTGTTGTGGACAAATGCCCTTACAAAGATCTTAAAAACAGAATTTCACTCAGCTCAATCTTATTGGTCCATAGAGATTATTTACATTTTGTTATTTCAGAGAGCCTCAAGAGGTCTAATCAGCCATTGTAAGTGAAAACACTTAGATATCTGTGGGGGGCCATTAAGGTGCGCCAGGCTGAAGGCAAAGTTTGGGGGGTGGTCTAGTTATTTGATAAATAATCAATCAAAGAAACAACTTGAAGCAAACGAATGTAAATTGAGCCTAGTGTCAAAATTTCAGCGAGTTCACCATGCATCGGTGTCATTTTAACTCGAGTGAAAAATGTAGGCTTACCTCTGGACTTGCTGTATCTACTTCATGTTTGGGAAGAAGAAGATTAACCACAATAAGAATTTGAGGTCAATCCGCCAATGACTAAAGTGCAACAGAAACAATTCAGTCCACATACACACACAGGCTACATCCACATTAATATGATTAAACGTTGCAAAAGTGAGAAAAACCTCAGTTAAAACAAGTGTTTTAGGTGTGTAAGCAGGAAGCAGATTGTCTTGTCTGGAGTTGAGAAGTCGCACAAAAGTGGGGAACAGCAAAGGCAGAATATCACAGCAAAACAACTGCTAGCAAAGACACCAAGGTCAGTAATATTTCTAATTCATTATAGTGCTATTCCAGACGGGGAAACCTGGGTGTGTACATCATCGTCATTGAATGGTTTCAGTTTTTACCTGTTCAAACTGCAATGCAAACCCTGTGTCAAAATAGTTTCACAGTGTTTTGGGCCAAGCCTTTCCCATCTAAGATGACCTTGTATTGTAGTTGGGATACCTTCCATGTTCCTTAATAGCTTTTTTTAGGCTATTCCAATTTCTCTTTGCTCTGTTTCAGCAGAACTCAAACTCATCACACTCTTTGAAGCAATGTGTTCTCTTGGTACTCTGTAGTTTGAGTGTAGCCACTTATTTCTTACTCTGAAACTAGCCCGTGACAGGAGAGATGTTGAAGCAGATAAACTTGTTGTGACAGGCCTGTCCCTACTCTTGAGTCTTTGTAATCTTTAAAAACCCTTGCAAAATTTTTGTGCTGAAAAACAACACAGTGGACATCCTCGGTCGCCCATAGCTGCAGAAATCAGCCGGTTGATGCCTTTCTCATGTCACATCACACCTGATCAGCGTGGATCTTCCCTTCATATACTTCACTCTGTCATCATTAATTGTATGGTGTTTTAGTCTCTAGCCTGTTGTTACTGGATCAGCCTGGCAGTGAAGTTCCCCTCTCAATCATTGGAGCTGACATTAGTCCTTTATTTTCTGTGTGGCATTAGAAATCGCACATCAGAGCTTTTCTTTTCCATTTCACATCTCATCTCGTCACCCTTCACTGAGACTCCCTAACATCGTCCTGTCTTCATCAAGTGTCACTTTCACAGCCTCCCACAACACTTGTGTGATACACATTTGGAGGGATATCCACTTTTGGCTGAGAGGTGTGGAGTCAGCTTTGATTGGCCCGTGCCGTGGACGAAGCGCGCTTGACATGAATCAGCCCTGTCAGCTCCTGTGATGGCTGCCTGTCTCATTGGCCCGTCTTCTCACCGCTGACATAATATGATGGGAGATGATACCGAACAACGGCACGTTGGCTCCCAGATGTTAGCGGGGGGCCCCGGGGCGTCAAAGACCTCGACAGACGCCACTTTATAGCTTTAATCCCAAGGTCTTAAAATGGCACTTGACACAAATTGAGGATGACTTTTTCTGTTGGCGAGGAAGGAAAAAATGAGAGGAGGGAAATATAACCAAGAAATCTCGCACTATGCTTTTGACACTCTCCTCTCTATCTTACTTTGTGTTTACTCTGAGCAATTCAAGGCTGACTGTTACCCTCTCAGGTTGAAAGATGGTGAGATGATAGTATATTATATAAATAAACCATATATTTTTTTATACTTACCATTTTAAGAGTATCTCATGCTCAATAAAGACACAGATCAATTGGTAAAAAAACATTTTCTATGTACTTTCAAAAAACTCCAACTGAAAATTAGAATATTTTGTTGGCTCATTAACAATACACATACAAAGTGAAAGCAGCTCAATATGAATATATCACATGGAAAGTCTGCTCTCTATGAAAATATTTTAAGTTTTATTCAGTGTCTCCTCACGAAATGTCTGCGTTACAGGGGAAATACATCACAATAAGAGCGCAACTATACTTGTGGGACTATTTTTAAAGAAACACAAGAAAAACATTCGATGTAACATTGCTTCAGGGTTTTTTTTTGCCAGTATGTCCACTGGTTTTCAACAAATGGAAATTACTTCTGTGATTAGAGAGCAGAACCTGTCCTGGAATATAAGAACCATGCTGCTGGGATATTCAATAACACCTGCTACCAACTCAAATCTAAAACAAAGCCAGTATTATTGGATTTTGTCACTTTAGTTGTTGTTGTCTGTTACTACTGTCTGGAGTTCACCTGATCACAATGGAAATACGGATGTGTTCCCATCATGCTATAGGGAATGTATGAAGTGTAACGTGTTCATGGAATTGGCAAGTAAGGTTTGACCTGCACCTTTTTACGTGTAAATGGATATCAAGAGCATTTTTTGGTGTGTTTTATGCACATTCTGTCACAATAAGCAACAAGGAATCTTATAACAGCTTGTGAATCAGACCTGAGGGATCAGATTTGACCTGAGTGATAACAGATAAGTGTTAGCTGTGAGGTAACGGGGATTTTTGTAGACTCTCCAATAAATTATTGACTTAACAATTGCAAATGCACTTTATATGCACTTTAAATGCACTTCATAATATAATATAATGTTGCCCCCATGACCCGGAAATGGATAAGTGCTAGAAGATGAATGAATGAATCAATAATGCTGCCCAGACAGCACAGTTGCATTCTAGTTATGGCAGTTGTTTCAAAGCAAAAAGGTTCTAGGTTCAATTCCAGGGCCAGGGGCCTGTGATGTCCCTGTGATAGACTGGGGGCCTGTCCAGGGTGAAACCTTGCCCAATGTCAGCTGTGATTGGCTCCAGCACTCCCATGACTCTAATGAATAAGCTTTAGAGACAGTTGTATGGATAACACTGCCCACAATACAAGAAAATTCATTCATTTGTTCATTCATTCATCTTCTACTGCTTATCCGTTTCTGGGTTGTGGGGGGGTGCTGGAGCCAATCCCAGCTCACACTGGGTGAGGGCAGGATACACCCTGGACAGATCACCAGTCCATCACAGGTCCAACGCATAGAGACAGACAGAGACCAACAACCATTCACACTAACATTCAGACCTACAGGCAATTTAGAGTCACCAGTTAACCCAAACATGCTGTCTTTGGACAGTTGGAGGAAACCCGCACAATCACGGGGACAACATGCAAAGTCCGCACAGAAAGGCCCCAGGCCCGGGAACCGAACCCGTGACTTTCTTGTTGTGGTGCAACAGCGCTAACCACTCTGCTGCTGTGGTGCCCTACTGAATTTTTATTTTTTTTAAATAAAAAATATGTTAAAATAAATTTTGACACATTACTTAAAGTTGAGTTTTTAATATTCAAGTTAATCAAAATACTTTTTTTTTACCTAATTTTTTATACACACAGGACTCTTATGTCACTTTGTCATTCATCCCAAGCACAACCCTGGGACTTCAGTGTAGTCTTTGTTGAAAATAAACTTGAAGTATTTAATCAGAATTTACCTTCGAGGAGACAGGGATGGATTGTTCATGCAAGCAGTATCAACTGTATCTAAAAGTCAGTTTCAGTGAGCGAGCAAAGTGAAATTTTAAAGGGATCTATATGACAAAACAAAACAATGAAAAAGAAACATTACACCACCTTTAAAGGTGTGCATCCTCACAGTGTCAACTTATGGCTGACCTTTCTTTATGCATGTCCCGCACTTTGCTCTACCTCATTATACTTAAGACAAATTCCAGTGCATTTCTTGCCCTTGACAAACAATCCAGTCCTCATTCAGGAGAAAGGGAGTGGGGAGTGAGGTGAACTGATTACTATTTGCCTTACAAATCTGGCAAATGCAGGCAATTATTCACATTATATCACATGATTGCACCGTAATTACAAAAAAACAAGGGCTGAAATCAAATTTCAAATGCATTATAATATCTGTCGATTGCAATGTCAATATTCTCCTCTTCCATTAAGAGCGTCTGGAATGGCTAAAGCACGTTTAATTAACTACATTGAACCTTCATTACTTTGAAGACAGCTTGCGTTGAATTCTTTGAGATTATGATAAATTGTGTTTACCAGCTAGATGAGACAAAGACGGGCTCATGAACTGGTTTGAGACTGGAGAACTATGGGAGGGCAAAGTAGCAAGAGGGAAGATTGTCTGATTCAGTTTCTATAAATGGACAAAAAGGGACAGTAAGAATTAACCATGGGAATGTTGAAGTTGTTAGTATATAAAGTATATAATGAAAAATCATTTTCCCCAGTGGAAGAAAAAAGAAAATTGGGCTGGAAGTACTATACTTAATTCCTCTTTGAGATATTCTGGATCAGACCTTTTGCCTGAGAGATGAAAAAGCCTCACACTTGGTTTCAGATGGGGAGTTTTCTGTGGCCATAATCAGACACCATCAGACACAGCAGAGCAGTGATCACACTGAGCATTTTTTATTTGTTGATTTTGTTTGTTAGCTTATAACTGGCAGTGAGTGATGCAGTGCTAAAAGATTTTTACCCCCGCCCCCCAGCCCCATGTGATGACTGATTATGACATTATATGTCTTGTATTAAAAGCATCATTTGGACGTGTTAACGAGGGTAAAAATTCCATTTTGCTGGACGGTGTTGTGTGCGGGCATCTTGAACTTTCCCACGGGCGCTTTGGTCCTGTTGGGCATTTGCGTTGGATCCTGACAGGTCAGGATGAATATTCCAGTCAGTAGAAAGAAACCAGGGCACATCAAGACACGTTTCACTTTGCATTTAAAGTCAAGAGCTGACAGTGTTTGAAATATCTGGTATTTGCTGCCGTAAAATAATACGACTACAGGGTTTTTGTCCAGATCGTTGGCATATATCAGTCGACACCAAAACATCAGTCACTGCCGAGCACCCTGTACTATTTTGGTAGTGATGTCGAAAGTGATACTTCACTGTTTCGAGACGGCCTTCTCACAAATAGCCAATAAAAATGATTGATGCATGGAGAGGGTTTCGTACAAGGGATGGGGGGTGCATGTCTAAGTTTCCAGAAGGTTTTTCTTTATGTGCATCTGTAAGGGGTGTCAGGTTCCACATGTGATCCTCATTGGGAGTACATGTGAGATGTCTTGAAACATATTGTCTGCATTTAGAAAAATGTTGAGAATATAAGATGAAAAATATATTTCGTCCTCCTATATACAGCTGTAAAGTCCATCAGAGGGTAAAAAAAAGTTATTTAGAGACACATCTGAAACATCCATCAAACTCTAATAATACGATTGAGTCTGAGTTTCTTAAAAGATTTAATAATATTGTTAGGCATTTTGTGTATATAAAATTAAATACCCAATGTAGATACAAAATAGTTTTATTAGACAGAATTGTTAGTGAGGTTTAGGGGTCGGCTGAAGTGACACAGTTTCCCTACGGCAAGGCCTGGCTGCTGAATTTACCCTTTACTGTACTGTTATTACATGTGATGGTGTTTGTGCGTTTGTTTGTTTTTTGTTTTTTTTTATTCATTCATTCATCTTCAACCGCTTATCCGTTTCCGGGTTGCGGGTATTTTTTTTTTTTTAATCTCCATTATGAAAATATATATATCTTCAACCTATACCAATGACTGTTTTGCCACTAAAAATTCTCATTCCTCCCTTGCACCCGGATTTCAGTTATGTGTAGCTGAATAAACTGTAACATAAAATTTAATTTTCGTTGTTTGCTTTTTAAGTACACAACAAAAATTGCAAACACTACAGAGCAATCAAGTGCAAATTTGCACGAGGTGTCCACTATTTAACATGCAAGCTCCACAAATCCATGCAAACACGGTAATTTTATCCTGACTCTTCCCCACCTATTACTCACTTGTGAATTTTACCTTCGATTGCGTGAGGTGTGTGTTGGGGGATTATTAAGTAGATATCGATTGTGATTTGATTAAACTCTTGCTAATTTGCTGCAAACCAGCAAGACATTTAATCAAATAAAAATCAATAGTGTCTTAAGAGCCCTTGGTACATCCCTCGAATAGGGGAGGTGTTATAAATTACTGGTCGGGTCCCGGGCCCTCTCGCTGGTGGGGGGGGTGGGGGGCTGGCAGGCAGTGCCTTTCGACGGCTCGCCTGTGTTGGTTCACGGTGGCTGCTGGGGCGGCACTGTTGCTTCACTGCGCTGGGAGGCAGGGTCCAGTTGGGGGGGCTTCCATATTCCCTGGGGCCCTGCCCCGCCCATGGGACTCCTGGACTGCTGCACCGGCGGCCCTCTGGCTGGGGACCGGGGCCTCACTTGCCTGCTTCCTAAATTGCACCTACATCACTCTTTGCAATATATAATTTCTCACAGGCATGTTTAGGCACACAACATACATCCAACATAAGATTTTTAATCCACCACACCTTGGGGGACGGACTGGGGCGGGTTCAGGGGGGCTTTCTGTCAGGGCAGGCTGGTTGCAACTAGCTTCCAGGGAGGGCTGGTGATGGTCACATGCACGCACTGGCATAATGAAATGTTTAGAAGCAAGACAAAAAGTGCATCAATCTCATAAACACACCCTGTGCTGTTAAACTATGACAAATACAGACCAAAAAAAATAAATTACTGGTTGGGCGATACAGCCGATAGGATAGGATGTTGGAGGAGAGAGAAATGGAAACGGACGGAGAGGGGGAAAGAGAGGAGTGGAATACGGAGAATATGGCACTCTTGTAACATGGTGCGAGGATGGATTTGTCTTCAGTGGGGAACAATTGGCCTTGGTGTTTCAATTCCAGCATGAGGAATTAAGCGCTGTTGAGGAGTATAAAGAGAATTATTACTGTGCATTGTTGACTTACATGTTTTCTTTTTGCAACGTGAAACGAAAGAAAACACTTTTTTTGGGCAATGTTGAAATTTACCAGTTGGACATTTTTATTATTTATATGCATGGTCTGCATCTATAATTCAGATGTTCTGTGTTCGGTCTGGGACAGGACATGGATTTGGATGCAGCACTGTGATATTTACAGGAGTTTGGCCCTTTGTCTTGCTTCAGATATACACATTGAACTATCGGTCCATCCATCCATTATCTGTACCGCTGTTTCGTCAGGGTCACAGGGGTGCTCAAGCCAATCCCAGCTCACAACAGGTGAGGGCAGGGTCCACCAGTCTATCGCAGGGCAGACACATGGAGACATACAGAGAATGACAACCATTTACGTTCACACTGAGGGAGGAGGGAGTAGCCGGAGAGGACCAATGCAGGCACAAGGAACACAAGCAAACTCCGCCCCAGAAGGCCCCAATACCAGGAATCGAACCCAGAATCTTCTCGCTCTAAGGCACTGCAGTGCACCTCCATGCCACCCACACTGACCGACTGTGTATTCAGAAACCAGCCCACATACAGTATAATGCATTATTATTTCATAATGTAGAAAAACTTAATTTTTCTGAATAGATGTGTGGATATTCGGCATCTAAACCAGTGGAAGCCATCCAAAGGGAGCACAAAGTCAAGTTCAGTGAAAAGAAGGCCAATCCAGAAGGAACCTGGACCATGTTTGCGATGCACTGAGACCACTCAACTCCTCTCTTCAGTGTTACACATTCACGATACAAAGGGACGTTCCCCCTCCTGAAGGTACCCACACTAGAATCCTGTGTTTCATTTGAGTTAGGGACCTACCGGAAAATGTCAGCATAAGAATATTATTAATAGGACTGGGGAATATTCACAGATTATTCCAAGATTGAAGAAGAAGTGTCTCCTGTTACAGTCATCTGGTTAATCTGGTTATCAGTGGGTGAGATACATAAGGCAGTAGGCAAACATTTAGTCTTGAAATTGATGTGTTGAAGCAGGAAAAATGGTCAGACTTTGTCATCTACACATCGCCGCTTAGTCTTTGTCAGAGTTAGAGCATCTCCAGCACTGCATCTCTGTGGGATGTTTCTCGACTGTAGTGGGCAAGACGTACAAAAAGTGGTCCAAGAAAGGAAAAACCACTGAACCATAAACAGGCTCATTGATGGTGGCGGGGAGCGAAGGCTGGTCCATGTGGTGTGATCAGAACAAAAGAGCTACTGTAGCTGAAATTGTTTAGAAAAGTTAGGAAACATGTCAAGAACACACAGAGCATCACAGTTTGTCGTGTATTGTGCTGTGGAGCTGCAGACCAGTCAGGGTGCCCATGCTGAACCCCTTCCAACATCAGGAGCTCCTACAATGGACGTGTGAGCATCAGAACCAGACCATGGAGCAATGGCAGTCCGATGACTGTAAATGGCACAGAGTCAGACAGGAAGAAGGGAGAGAGAGAGAAAGGGGAAAGCCATGCTGCCTAGATCTCCGAATTTGAGTCAAACCCGGGATGCTGCGATAACTGACATGTGACATGCACGCTAACCAAACACATGGTCATGCGTGCATGAGCAGGTTTCCCATGATGCTTGCCCAGGGAATTTATTCATTTCAGTCCAGCATCTGTGGGATGTGCTGAACTAACAAGTCCGATCCACCTCAGAACTTTCAGGATCTGCTGCTAACATTTTGGTCCAGATACTACAGCTCAGCTTCAGACGGCTCAACAAAGCAATATTTTGCAGAACTGAAATGGAATCAGCTGTTTCGCATTCAAGCCACACTGTGCCACAGGGATTCAGCTCCAGCTAATAGGCTGAGTGCTAGAAGTCCTACATTGCAATTATTTTAGATTTCTTAACATAATGTCACTCACATGACCAATTACAAATTTGCCCTGCTGACCCTTCTAAAAAAAAAATTAAATAAAAGCTCACTTCTACTGTGCTCAAAACTGCATTTGAAACCAATGTCCTGCTAAGATGGTGGGTCTGTTAAAAGGGTCCCACAATATTATCATTCATTTTATTATTTATCACTACTCTTTCCCTACTCAAATACTATAACATATTCTGCCAAAAGGGCCTATCAGGCTTATGCAAACTATACATTTCAGGTGGACTCCATAAAGGAATTGGTATTATGCTCCCAGTTATGTTTCCTACAAAATGTAGCTGCTTGCAGTTTACATGCAGATAAATAATGTAATGTAGTTTTTAAAAATAGTTTTAAAGTAGTTTTAAAAATATTAGTAGCTGCAATTAGCATTCCTTTATGATCTCAGCTGGATGGAATTGTTTGGCTTTCACAGAGGTCATGGGCTATTTCTGCAGAAGGAACATAATGATGATTTATACGTTTAAAAGAAGCAGATTGATACTTAATTCTACTTTACCAAACATTAACTAAAAAGTCCAAGTCATCTATTCAAATAAATTATAGCTAAACCTTACATTTAAAAATGTTGATGCCTTTTTGTTTTGTTGGAATATAACACAGATACCTTACAACTGCTGTCAGGGGAAATTGTTGATTTAATTGGAATGTTAACAAAGCATCTCTAGCTTGGCCAAATAGTGTTTGTATGTTTGTGTGTGTGTGTGTGTGTTCATGCCGTGGCCTGGCTGTAACCTGCGAGTCACAGGGTCACCATGCATGTTAGATGTCAATTATACCTCCTCCATATGTCCCGGTCTGCTCCTATTTGTCTTCATCCCAGCTACTTCACACTGTGACCTCTCTACAGGCCCAGCAGGGACAAACACATCAAGCACTCATGTAGCCCACACACACACACACACACACATTTATTTACCCACACAACACACTTCCTGACTTTTAATAATGCTTACATGTCCCATGTCAACATTTTGCCTCTGTCTGTCATAGGTGTTTGTTTATAGGTACGTTGTATACTTTTGGGAAATCAGTTTGCTCCGGGGACTCAATTACTATCAGCATTCATAGTTTTGTTTATTGCTGTAACTGTCCTTTGTACAATTGTTACACTGATTGATTCACTGCGCCTGCCTTCATGATGATATCAGCTGTAATTTTCGTTTCGGATTTTTTTCATCGCACAAGTTAAAGGCACATTTAGACTTTGAGAAATCAAGCGCATATTTCCATATAAACATGCCACATGAATATGCTGCAAAAGAATTGAGCCTCTTCATACCCTATGTATACACACAATACATCTAAATATGTTACTGAACAGCATACATGTTTAGCATAATAGTCCAGAAACAGGCACTGGTGGCAGACACTTCTAATAAAGAAATTCCATATAAAGGACATCAAACAAAATGTAGCTTATTGCTCACCCCAGCCCCCCTTTCCCATCTGGCAAAAATGGCTATTGTGGCTCTTTGTCTAAAAATAGGGATGAAGACAAATTGTTATCATTTGCCAAAGCCCATGACAATAATGATGAATGAACACTTTTTTCCCTTTTCTGCTATGCCCTCTGAAGTCATTGCTTAAGGCCCTTTTCTCCATTTCCCCTCAGCTTTGTCTCTTTCTCTCTCTTCCACCTCTCCCAGAAACACAAAGTATAAAGCATCAGTTGGATAAATACCATGAGTGCACTCTGAGATTATCCATTACTTCATTTTTTTTTCTTTAATAAATCTAAAATATTTTCTCTGTATGTTTTTTTTTCCTTTCTTTTTCTTTTCCCCCTGCTTTCTTGTTGTGCATGCAATTAGCATGTTCGACAGTTCGGTGGATGGAGGTCTCGGTTGATGTGATGATTGATCACCAATTTGGCCTGACATCACTGGACACTCGTCCCCTCCACTACGCCCACTCCCAGCCCCTCCCCATGCAAAACTTCTCAGTGTGTAACATAAGGGACGAGCTTCACCTGCCAGCTTCTGATGGCTGATCACAGCTTTGATGGAAGAGCAGAGATCACGCATACAAATAAAACAACGTTATTACCCTCACTCACCTCTGGTCACCTGTTTGCCTCTGCTCAGCCCAGTGTGCTTTATGACATACTGCCTAATCATATAAAACTGAGCATAAATAAGGATAAAGTATGACCGCTGCTAAGGGCATTTGAAATATAAGTATATCTGCTCCATCTGTGAAAAAACACACCACAAATGTGTCCAGTGGAGATGTTATGTAACCCCACCAAAGTAAGACCCTTGTCCATGTGCTGGATACTATGGGGAGTAAAATATGGGGAATATTCAGTCCTATTTAAAATGTAAACTTCTATTGAACATCACTCAAACACATTTCAATGTCCATATCAGGGCGCCATTTTCATTATTGTATTCTGTAGGAAATTTATCAAAATCCAGGAAGCAATATTGTAATAAAATAGGCAACAAATGAAAGTGAAAAACCAACGTGAAGCAATTTAGCAATATCAGGCTATAACAATTTTGGAACAGTATTGCTCCTTGGCAGAAATTCAGCAACTCTCCGAAACTTCAAAGATATTTAGCTATATCTGGCGTGCGCAGATCAGCCGGAATACTGTGAGCACCTGCCTGATATTGTGTGGATCACCATGCTGCCATAACAGCCCTGACCCATCGAGTTCTGGACTCCTCTAGACCTCTGAAGGTGAGCTGTGCTATCTGGACCAAGATGATAGCAGCAGATCCTTTAAGTCCTGGAAGTTGTGAGATGGAGCCTCCATGGATTGGACATGGTTTGTCCAGGACATAATGTTTGTGTATCTGGAACCAAATCAACACCTTGCACTGTTGTTGTTGTCTGTCAGACTGGTGATTAAGCTATATGAGTAGACAGTATGGCAAAACAGCCCAATGACGTTGTAAAACAGACAATTAAAACGCAGTGTTTGAATTTAAATATGCAGTGACTAAATACTTAAAACAACAAGCTGCCCTTCACTGCTCAGTAGCTCTGTGGTCACTGTCAGATGACAACCTTTCTCAAAGTTTAGTCAAGCGCCCCAGGTGGTGTGCGGACTGTGGGTTTGGGTTACATGCACCAAATGTGCAGGGACAATCACAGACAAGAGGACATGACTAAACTTTGGTCACTGTGGACGTTTGCTACCACAATAACGTGCTTGTTGAAACAACTCTTATTGGTATTCAGCTGGGTTGGAAACTGGTAAGCAAAGCAATGCAACAGGGTAATTAGGGTCTACTTAGTGGATGTTTAAATACAACGTTTTCATATAGATCTTTTTCTTTTGTGTGTGTGTGTGTGTAGCTGGAAGCGAGCAAGACAGTGGGAGGAAAGGGAGAGAGAGGGAGTCGGGTTCAGAGCCAGTTCAGCTGTGCACAGCTTGACAAATTATTTGTGGAATTGTTGCATTCACAGTCACTTAAATAGGAATCTGTCAGAGAGGAGGAGCGGGCCAGCCTCACCTCAGTATACAGCGGGGCCGCCTGCTCAATGTTGCACCACCTCCTCAAAAACCGCCCCACTGCCGCCATGCCCTCCTCCTTTTCCTCCTTCTTCTCCTTTTCCTCCACATGCTCTGTCTCTTTCCCTCCGTCTCTCCCAGTCTACTCCTGCCCCCTTCCCTTTTCCTCCTCAACCATCCTATGATGATGGATTGAGCCTAATGCAAATTTACAACCATTTTATAAGTCAACGTCTCCCGATCGGTCGGCTGCAGGAACATAGCTCAACATCATGCTTCCATGATGTCTGCCTCGAAACAGCCGGCATCATCTACCTCCTCTCAATCTCCCAGCTTCACAAATCTCGGCTGAATGGAGATTAATGCCGCTGTGGGCCCTCCTGGCTGCAGCTGCACTCTGTCCCTCCTTGGTGTCTGTGTACGTGTGTGTGCACGTATGCCGTGTTTGCTCATACACAGTCAAGAAATCAGATCCCAATGGATACTGTACCAAAGGAAGTCACTGCTTCTTCTATTTGGCCCGTGCATGTCTGCCCTTTGTGGTTGGGGCACTTCAGTGGATCAGTATTATGCACCCTCCCTGCCCTCCACCCCCCCCCCCAACCACACAGACACACACAGACACACACAGACACACACCACCTTTCTGGATGCACAGGAAGAAGAAAGGAGCCAGTTTTTCACCCTATCAGCTTGGAAAGGCAATGTTGTGCCCTTGTAATTGAGTAGGTATCTCATCTATCAACAGTGCCACCCTGGATAATAAATATAGAGTACTCAGGCAGCTCCTCTGAGATTTAAAGAGAGGGTGTGTGAAGGAGTATGTGTGTGTTTGTTTGTGTGCGCGTGTACATGTGTGTTGAGGGGAAAGAACTAGAACAGGTGCCTTTGCCCTGATGAACTACCTTTGTGTGTTCTTGGATGAGTTCATGTTCTGATTTTATGAAACCTTCACATACTCGGGTATTATTTGACGTAATGGTCAGCGTGCAGAAAACAGAGCTATTACCTCGTTGTTGTTGTCAGTTGATTCTGAGGTCTTCTCCAATTCCATTTTTTGATGCGTGTGAGCCTTCAACTAGTCTTATTTCAGGTACTCCATCACTCAATGTGTCGCCGTGTCTTCTCCATATGGAGCAGAAAAGGTAGCCCTTTGCCTGACAGTGTGTGCTTGAGCAGCCTGGATGGACCTGTGGAGTGAGAGATGGATCCACATTTCCAGATAGAACAAGGCGAGGGGTAACTTCTCAGGCTGAAAAATGAAGTCAAAACAGGAAGTGCCAAAAATTGCAGTTCCTACAAAGCGTACTAGATTCTTTGTAGCGGAAATAAACTTGCTTACAGCCTGGTCCAAAAACATTTTTTGCCTCTATATCCAACTTCACCCTTCATGACACCTATCTGGTGAGCAAATTTTTATATAATCAATCATTTTAATATTAAATTAAGACTTATGGAGCTTCGTAATGAGGGTGTGGCATCTTTGAGTTACTGGCAGGTGAGTGTCTGCTTTCTGTAAACTTTTAATACACCACAGTCTTGGCTCAACATCCTTTATCCTTTCCAACTAGCTTGGAGTGCGGGAGAGTCGGGCACTGCCAAGACAGCAACAGAGGAGCAGTCCACTTTAAGGTTTAGAAGATATCACTAGGGAGCGCATTTAGTTTTCACATGTGTAGAAGACAAAAAAACACAGCAGGGTGTATACTGCTGGCCTTGTTGGAAAACAAAGAAACACACAATTACAAGACATTAACCCCTCAGCACCAACACTCAATATTTGGTTCTTTCCAGACACCGGCTCGCTGATCAGACAACAGCTTTTGCATGATTAATGTAATTAGACGTGTTTTGTTCAGTGTGTTCGATTTTGCGTCATCTGCTCAGGCAGTGATGCCTTTTTTAATCTTGATTAAAAATGAAAGAGTGCTGCCAATGATGTGCCCTGCATGTATTCATTTTACTTGAGTGGGACCAAACTTTTTCTATCACACTGGTTTGGATGAGCAGGCTCTTGGTTCTCACCTGGATTCCACAAACGATTCCACCTTTCTGTTCAGCACCATGATTCAGACTTTTATTGTGAAAGAGCCCTTAGAGAAAGGTATGTCCCCAGCATGTTGCAGGAAGAGTGGTGATCTGTGGTGAAACGGCTCTGTTAAAGCTGCAAGTCCTTTGTATTTTAGGGTCTGAATCCCATCAGTTGGCCATAAAGCCAGATGCGTTGCCAGTGAATGGAGAGCTGGCGCGGTGGGGAGGTACCTTTTTTTTTTTTTTGGGAGGGGGGTCAATGCTTGTCAGAAGTGTACATTATGTGTCTCTTGCACATATGAAGTAGTGTGGGCTTGGGAGGGATGGGAGTCAGAGGGTTTCATACTTGTGTTTACACTGCTCACGAGAAGCGTCACTCCTAAGATGTTGGCATGCCAGCCCTCTTCATTACCAGCATTAGGCTAATTAGCATGGCCGTGTTTACTCAGAGTGTTGGAGCGTGCGTGTGCGTTTGCTTGTGTCTACTGTATGTCACACGAGTTGTTATGGATGTCATGCAGCAGCTGACAAGCGGCCTGTAGTCAAACATGGAGGCTGGCAGTTGACAAAGAACACAGTCTGTCACAGTGCTACATGCTCGCCTCTCCCCCTCCACGCACAGTCCCCCCACCTCCACACTCTTTCTCTCTCTCTCTCTCTCCCTCTCCAGCTCACTCTCCATGTCTCTGGCTAATTGGGCCCTCTGGATATCCCCACTCCAGAGGATGTTTGTATGCGAGCATATACGGTGATGTTTGGCAGGGATGGGAGCATACAGACTATTGTGTGTACACTGTTTTCAAAACCTGCTTGGGAACCCTCCATATTACGAAGTGATCTTAGACTCCTCAGTTCATATCGTGGCAATGCCAACTCTTGCGCATAATATCATGTCACCACTGAAAACTCCTGCAGCAAACTGCTTACACCGACTATAACGTGACAAAGTAGAGCAGCAGATGATAAATATAGTGTTTGATCAAATGATCAGACATATACTGGGTCCCCAAGCAATCAGCGTATAGGAACAGTGGTCATGAATCATTCTACTGTATCATTTTTATTTTTCCAGTAAAATTTCTCTGGTAGTATCTTTCGTAATAATGATAAAAAAAAAAACTACAAGATCCTCATTTATGGTTCAAAAATAACAAGTGTAGCACCTTTCCTAAGTGACTCCGGTGTGTAAATACCCAAAGAAGGTTTGCGAGAGGGACTTGAGTTTGAAACAAAAGACAAAATGGATGACTGAAGTACCAAAAAAAAAAAAAAAAAGAAATTATAGAGAGAAAAGATTATAAACACTCTGTCACTTGAGCTATTTGTAAGGACTAAAAACTTCTCTGTCTGTCTCTCTCCTATCTTTCTTTTTTAGCACCGTCTTTTGGAAAAAAAATAAGAGGAAAGTATTAATTTATTAAATTTTCTCTCCATTTAACGACCCCATTTGGAGAATTTGCGTTTGATCCTCACCGGCTCGGCGAGGCGTGAAGATTGCAGGACGGGGAAGGGAAGAGATGGATCCGTCAGCATGTCACATAAATATCTTATTAGCCAGTGATCTTATCATCATAAAACAGCCCATTTATACAGTTAGGCATGTCATGTTGGTCAATTGTACAAAAAAGGGAAAAAAAAATCTACCGCATGCAATATTAAACTCTCAAATCTCATGCCAACGCCACCAGGGGAGTCTTTTAAACTCTCGTTTTCTTTCCATCTTCCCTCTCTCTCCAGGATGTGTCAGTGTCATAAATCCCCTGGCTCTGGATTTTTCCCTCCTGCCCTCCCAAAACTATAAATTTCAGAACTCCTTTTTCATGTCCTCCCAATAAGATGCAGTACTGGAATTAAGATTTAACAGGAGAACATGGGAGCCGGTGAGTCAGGAGAGGTGACAGGTTTTCAATGTTATGACAACCCGCCAAATACTGTGAAGCCTCCATGGATCGGGCTTAACTGGTCCAGCTCATCCCACAGATTCTTGACTGGATTGAGATCTGGGGAATTTGGAGCCAAGTCAACACTTTGAACTATTCCTAAATCATTGTTGCAGTGAGGTAGGGAGCATTATCCTGCTGAAAGGGCCCACTGTGATTAGGGAATATTGTTTCCAGATTTAGGTCTGTGGTAAGTGTCAAAGTAACATCCACACCAATGAAGGACCCAGAATTTCTTGGCAGAGCACTGTCCAAAATGTCCTGTTGCCTCCACCAGCTTGTCTTCCTCCCATAATGCATCCTGGTGTCATGCAGGTAGGAGACTTGCATAAACCCCACCATCCACATGATGTAAAAGAAAACCTGAACCATCAGACCAGAGTACCAGAGTACCAGAGCATCAGAACTGGAGTGGGAAGAAATGGTCCTTCATTTCTTCCCACTCCAGTTCTGATGCTTTTGGTGGTGGACAGGTGTCGGCATGAACACCCGGACTGGTCCACAGCTCATACACAACAAACTGTGTGTTACAACACCTTTCTATCAGAACTAGCATGAACTTCCTCAGCAGTTTCTTCTGTTGAGTCAAACTAAGGGGTTCAGCCTTCTCTTCCCCCTGACTAACAACGATAAGGTGACCAGATTTCTGAAGTTAAAATCGGGGACACTTTTAGCACGGTGGTCAAAAATCAAATGCTATAATTATGAAAGAATAACAAGGGTAATTACATGTTCATGAATTTTGACAATGTGTATTAAAAAAAAGGAGTAGCCAATAAACCAAAACTGATAGTCCTAACCCAAATTAGGGTTACGACCTCTCACAGTCACTTCTGGCTCCAAAAAAAATAAACAAACAAGCAACAACCAAAACACATTGTGGTCTGTAGTGCAGCAACCGAGAGTAAACAATTCTGCCGTCTATCCTGTTTCCAGGTGCTGCGCATGCTTTCTGATAGTAACATCACCATGTAGTTTAACTGGCTGGTGTAATAACTGGATCTTAAGTCTACGCGCAACTTTTTTTTTCTCCAGCATTCAAATCTGGGACATTTTTGGGGACAGCTTTAACCAGGGACAGGATGCTGAAATTGGGGACCATCCCCGTAAATAGGGGATGTCTGGTTACCCTAATCAATGAGCTTTGGTCGCCCATGAGGCCTGTGGTTCAGTGGTTTTCCTTGCTTGCACCGCTTTTTGTAGGTTCCTCCTGCAGAGGGAAACATCCCACAGAGCTGCAGTGATGGAGACGCTCTGACTCAGTCATCTGCTCATCACAGTTTAGTGTTTGTCAAAGTCTCTCGCATCCTCAAACTCCCCCATCTTTTCTGCTTCATTTTCAGGACTAAATGTTCACCTGATGCCTAATATATCCCACCCAGTGATAGGTGCCGTGGTAACAGATACTCAGTGTCATGCACTTCACCTGTTGGGGGTCATCATTTTGTGGCTTATCGGGGTACATTCACACTAGTACAGCAGCGACTGTATCTTCGGCGCCAACATCATGACCTGGAGTCTACTATGTTATTGTGTGTTTAGCTTTATTCTCATTACAAAAAACACAAGCCAATGGAGAGTGGGAGGTGCAGGTCTTTGTACACAGTGTATGCTTCAGTTTTGATTGACTGTAAACTGGGATTTCTGTCTGATTCTGTGATGGATTAATCTAATATTGTGTCTTGTGTAATCAGACCTGGACCAATGAATCTATCTTGTTGCTCAATAGGTGCATGACCAGATGTCAAGCTCCAGCGCTTATTGTAGCCTCTACGGTTAAAAAGACAAGACTGGGAAAGTTTATTTGTGTCGTACATTTCATACAACAAAGCTGCTGATCCGTTGCAGTCTTTCAAGTGTGCAACGTTTTTGAGTTTCCCTCAGCATGTGAAGCTCAGCCCGACACTAGAAGCTGCAGAGCAGGCTGTGGCAGGCATTTTCAAGCCCTGAATTAAAGAAATAATGCCTAAATAAAATTGTGTTTTCAATAATTAAAAGTAGGGCTATTTAAGCTTTTCATGGGCCGCAGCAATACGTGTTTTGATTAAAACCTTTTGCAAGGAAGATGTCCATACCATTATCTCAAGAAATACGAGTCAAACCAGCTCACGGCTAATCGAGCCATCATGATCAGCAACGCCTGGCTGTTCGGCACTTTGGAGCGACCAATCAAAAGACAGACAAAGACAACAACTACAACCAGGGCCACATCGGATAATTACTAACACCTGCAGAGCTTTGCTCTGGTGTTCATGTGCAAAGTAGTTAAGTTTCACTGTTGTAAAGTGTTGCTGTGTTTTATCTTGAATGCTTATTCTCCTATTGTACAGCATTTTGTATCCAAATTTCCCCACAACTAACAGGGCTAATATATCAGTAGTGTTGTGGTGAATTACATGGAGACATGTAGTAGAGAGGTTAGTGATGAAATTGAAAATCAGAGTTTTTACAGATGAGTCAGGCCGGTTGAAAGCAACAGTTTGAGAAACACTGATGTAAAAATGACATTTTACAAGATTTACTTCCAAACCCCCGATGATCCATCGACCGCACTTTGAGACTGGCTGAACTAGGCAGATAAAGCTAACACAGAAAAGTAAACATAGCACTATAAATAGAAGCAATGAAATATGTACACCATTACAAATAACCCCCCCCCCCCACAACCACCACCACCTGGGCCTGGTATAAATAACCTTATACCATTATTTACAATGCTTAGCTCTCTTAGCAGTCGATGTTGTCATTAACAACATGTCCAGGTCATGATCATGAACGTACCGTGGAGTTTATGCCTGGATTCCATCATCCACACTTTGCCGTGACACTTTCATTTGTGCGCTTCATGTGATATACTCAGCAGTTAACGATGACCAAACCCAAACATGCACACACAGTCGTTCGTCAGCTTTACGAGTGGGACAGGTCTCACTGAAAGCAACAAAGTCATCGATGTCCGACAGTGACAAATCTACAGTTGGACTCTGTCATTCTGTTTGCGGCACAACTGAAAATCATCTGTGGACATAACAGAAAGAGGAGAAGGAATGAGGATTGTAATTGTAAAGAGTGCAGTCGAACAGAATCTGTTGGAGAATCTCGACTCAGAAACCAAAACAAATCCCAATCACTCATCACAGCTTGGACTGGGTGTCTCGATGAAAACTTTCTCCAACCAAACTAACCACTGAGGCTGGTTTGAAAGCATTGCAAGGGAGACAAACAAAACATCTCACCAAGATCGCTCAACCCCACTATGCAACACCACACCGAACGCACCTACTACAGAAGCAGCACATCGTTCCATCAGATGGATCCATCAGCCGGGAGCTGCCACAAATTAAACCCCGGGACAGAGCAAAACCTTAAAGAGACAATCAGAAGATGTAAAAGGAAGGAAAAGAGAGCGCAGAGAGCAGCAGACAGACCGGGGGGATTATTATTCAGTTATCAGAGCTCTGTGGAGCAGAACTGACATGGACAGGAGCAGATTTCCTGCTTCTCACACTTCTATCTGCCACTTCACCATGCAGAGGATATGTACACACACTTTCCCCCTCACAGACAAGGGGAGGAAAATACACACTCAAAGGCAAGAGAGAATATAAAGGAAAGATGTAGAATCACTAACTAAAAGGTCACATGAAGGCATGTGGCCTCATCGTACTGCATCTGCAAATATTCGAGAGCAAAAGTTATTGTCAGCAAATAAATGCAACAGCAAATGCTGCACTTTTTTTTTTCCAAATTAAAAGCCAAATAATCAGTCTTGATAATGATCCTGGTGGCAATTGATGATGTCAGCCCAGTTTGACTGTACATCTAAATATTGGCATCATTGCAACGTCGGGCATAAACAGAATCTCTTCCTTCTCATCTGCATCTCCTCTTTCTTCATATATTTTTTTCTTCAACCCCATTTTTTAACGCCCCAAATCTGTCTCATTATCTTGTTTTGATGTTGCACTTTATCATAATGGGACTCGAACACTTAAGGCCCCCGAAGTGCATCTGAACTACAGACAAGAAGGAGTGAAGAAAGAAGCATGAGAGAGCCGCCTGCATCATCTCGCTGCCGCGGCCTCCTCTGTTGACAACAACAAGAAAGACCATCACAGCAAAATGCCCACATATATGGACATCAATTATTTTTTAATTGTGAAAGAGTACAGTATACTAATTAAAACTAGTATATCTTGCCATGCCAAAGGCAAAATTAATAATTGATATTTTATTAATATTCAAAAGTAGCACTGGGAATATATTAAAGTGATTTTGTGGTTGCAGAAATGATCTAGTAGCCAGTTTTGTTCTTGTGTATGTGTGTGAGTGTATGTGACCTGTTTCTGATGAATTAGGCGACTCCACCCCGCTTTTAGCTGGTCCAGTTAAACCCCAGAGAGAGGGAGGGAGCGTGGATGAAGGAGATTTGTTTTAAGGGACTGTGTTTAATTTAGATGAAGTAAATTTACAAATGACTCATATACAATATTAGCAAAAAAAACAAAACATTGTAAACCTCAGTCGTCTTAATCAAGAACAACAGCATTAAAACGCCTCAACACTTTGAACCCAAACTGCAAGATTTTTCACTGACGCTGAGAACTTCACTTTGTAGTTTCCTCTAGTTGCACCCAGGATGTGCAGAAATAGCGCTGATAATTTGTTTTTTGTAATTCCTGCGGCAGTGATCTCATGCGTTAATTGAACTGACAATCTTACTCTTTTTGAACACATCATCAAAGTTGATGATGAAGGGAGGGGGGAAAAGTGTCCTGAAGGTCAGTGGAAAGTTTTGATTTTATTCAGGAATGACGCGATTGGATTTGATTTTTTTTTTAAATCTATTTAGTGTGGACGTCATGCAAAAGAAGTGATTGCTTGAACCAGGCTGTGTTGACACGATGCTGCTTGTATCATTCAGAAAATGTATTAAAAGGTTCATTTAGGAGACTAAAGCTTCAAAATTCATTAATTTATACTTTTTTATTTTGCTGCTCTTTTTAGGGTGGTGATGTGTTCAAGAGGCAAACAGTAGTTACTCTCCTGTTAGTGTAAACAACGGATTGAATAATGGATGGGTTCCATTGAGCTGCCTCAGATGCATGCACTGGACTCACTGTTGCTATCACTGCTTGTTATTGTTATTTGTGTCCCTTGCGCTGCTATAGTCATTATAGAAAGGGGATGCCGTAGCTTTTCATTCTGTTGCTTAGGACACATGGGGTCACATGTTGAGAAAGTTGGTCCTTTCATTTAGCATTTCTATCCTCACTTTGTATTTAAAGTACATTTCAAGTACTGATGCACAGATGTTGAAATCCCCTTTCACGTGAATTTTCACTGTGACATATACCTACACAGCACAGCACAAAATGTTGTTACGATACTAAGTCAGACATTTCTGTATCCTGAAAACTCCTGCAAATTTCAGCCTTGTAACATCGATGATTTTCAAAAGTCAAAGACAGACATTTCGAAAGGAGGCTTTGATAGTGTGTGAAATCTTCTAAGTGGATTAGTCACAGATTTGTGGACGATGTACAGTGAAAACGGGGCCATAACAAAAGGTTTAATATTAATTTAATATTTCCATTTTCATTGTCATTTCTCGATCCATTTCAATTTTGCATGTGAAAACAAAAACACAGAACACTTAGATATATATTCATGTAGTAAAATACCTTTACAGCAATTGACAATTATAATACACCGTGATGTAAATGATTCAATACTTGTTACAAAGGAAAAAGCAAAATGACGTCATATTGATTCGATGAAATATTCCCCCCTTCAAACTCTAAAATGATATTTTCGATGGCATTTTCATTTTAAGGACACACCAGCAAGTCATACCACAGTTGCAAGGTGGCGGGGTGTGTTTTTGTGTGTGTGTGTGTGTGTGTGTGCGTGTGTGTGTATTGGGGGGGGGGGGGGGGGGGGTTCTGTTAGGTCCATTATCTCCTCATCCCACTGTGCATGATGCTCACATTAGAGGGAAGATTGTGCTAATCCAAATTTTCTAATTAAAACTATTTGGATGACGGTATCACATAAACAGTATTATTGTTTAATACCGTTCACTGTCGAATGGAAAGATCCATCATTCTGCCAGATACCGTCCCCCCCTACTCCATCCAACCCATCATCACACCACCCCACACAGGCCTCCACCTCATATTATTATTCTCTTTTAAAACCATCATAAACAAAAAGATAATGACACCACCCTTCCTGCAAACCATCATCTTACCATCTTAAAAAAAAAAAAAAAAAAAGACGAGGAAGAAGCCAGTGTGGAAGAGTGTAGTGGTGGTGATGGGGGGTATTTTTTTAATAAGCATTATCAGTACTATTGAGTGGGTCCCTTTGTTCATATGGTAAGATTAATTATGCTGTCAGCCACTCTCAGGGGCTGCTTAACAAAGATTCAGTGATATAATGGCCTGGTCCGCTTGGCAATCACAATCACTAGGAGACAATTTCAAATCCTCCCTTCTCGCCACACTACGGCAAACCCTCGGCAGCCCCCCTTCATCAAAGAGGAAGTCATTTTTGCCTCGGTTGACGGCTAGGCATCCTTCAGCTTCCCATCAGTGCGGGACACGTACGTCAGCAAAGTGGAAACGCACACAATCACCGGGCAGTTCCCCTTCACATCTGTGCCGTTTGACTCCTCAGCTGTGGTTTGTTATAACTTGTTATAATGTGTTATGATCCCGGGCCTTCGGGAACAAGTAATGGAATGGAAGGATTTGAACGTGCTGGCATTTCATTGAATTTCTAAACACACACATACACACACTTGCATTTCCTCCCTCCTTCCTCTCTCTCTGATTCCCCTCACTCACTGGCGTCTGTATTATACCGAGGTTAATTTTGCATTGCAAATTGAAGACGCTGCGGCCACATCATTGAGAGCAGCGCCGGCGAGATAGATGTTTTTGTCATCGTACATAGGGGGACGAGCGGCAGGCAAATTGATTGATACTGGCAAGTTCCGTTCAGCCGATTTCAAAGGCCTGATTTGTATTTCTGTGTTTTGAATCTGTCATTGCAGAAGAATCCCTCAGGGAAGAAAGCTGGATGTGTTGGAAAGGGCAGAAATGAGGAGGAAAATGAGGAAAACTAGTTTTCTTTTTTCTTTTTTGTTGTTGACAAATGAAAAAATGTGGTTGTGAAACATGTTGGCAACAAGGAAACATTATGCAGGCCCAGATACCTCTAACTAACTACAGACCTGTGTGTTTTCCTGTGTGTGTGTGTGTGTGTGTGTGAATGGCTGAACACGACCCAGTGGATGACATGATCAGGATCATCAAGATCAGAGATGGAGGGAATCAGCGCTGTTTGGCCTGGGAGTGATGGTGGTGTGTGTGTGTGTGTGTGTGTGTGTGTGTGCAGCTGTGTGGATACATGTCCCAAACCTTGATCTTTTCAAGTTTTTATCCTGCTTTTTATTGTGAGGAAATGGAGCGGCCTCCTGTTTTGTCTAATCTTCTTTTACCAGCGTTCGGCTCCAGTCCTGGTTTGTCACCCTGTAAAAATAATGTCATGGTCACTAGGTGGTGCCTACGGGCCTGTGTCACTACTACATTTAACCTTTGCTAACACCACGCAGCATGTTTGACTATGATCATATATATGAGGAGTGTAACACATATCTCTATTTAGCTTTAGCTACATACTGGTAGCTTTAGCAAAGCAAAATGTGTCTGTACTGGGTTTTTTTTTATTTAGTATTATTTGCAAAATAATATTCTTTAGGACCTCAGAGGAACAGCTCCATAACTTTTGGAGCTTTGGGCGTCATTGTGTCCATATGAGTTAAACTAAACTAAAAGCTATTGACTGAAATCTGAAAATGTATTGTATTGAATGTACCTTTAAAGCGGCCCCTGATTTCAGCTCCTGGTCTCAGGTCAAAAATTGTGTGTTCATTATGTTATGTGAAGGTTTTCTGTGTATTTTCTTTTTTTTTCTCTCTCTCTTTGTTTTTTTGGTTTTTTTTTTGTTCCTTTTTGATGCGTTTATAAGATACTGTGGTAGCAGCAACAGACAGGAAAATAAGGGGATTGGGCAGTTAAAAAACCCACAGCGAAGGGTCTGCTTGGTCTTGGGGCCGGTGTTCAGGTGTACCCTGTATGCACTCTCACCTCTCTGCTGTCAGGTTGCCTCTGATTTTATATTATTTCAAAATGAATATGGATCCTAACCTTGAGTGGAGAGGGATGTGCAATCTTGCAACAGTGAAGAATGAGTAAAATGCTTTTGTATGATGTCTGTGTGTTTCTATTATAATTATTATAGTATGACAGAGAGACATGTGCACTGAAGGATGAGAGAAAGAGAGAGCGGGAGTGGGGATGACATCCCGAAAAAGGGCCTGAGCCGGACCTGAACCCAAACCACTGCGGTTGGACTGTGAGCCACTGTCACAAACCGTGTCTGTGTGCTTTGGGTTAAGTTCAAACTTTTGTGAGATACCGTGTGTGATTGCTTAAGACAAATTTGAAAACTACATGTTAAAACATCTGGGCTTAAGAAATTTGTCTTATTATGTTCTTCTATTCTTATTATTCTTTTCTCTCTCTGTTGCTCTATATTTATTAGTTTGGTGTTTATACTGGCCAAACCAATGTGTTACGTGCCACAGGCCAAGTTATGATGACTACCTGATTATGCATTCAGGTTAAATATGGGTCAGCTAATGATTTCCACACACTGAACACATGACATGCCACTCACATGCGCCTGAGAGGATTTCCCCACCCTTTTTTGCCTTTAGACTCCAGCAGATCCAGATGAGGCAACTACATCATGACCTGAAACACAAACTGGGACTGATGCCACTGTAATCATGATGAATAGAAGGCAGAGGACACGTCACCATTTCCTCCCTGCTTGATAAATGGTGTAATATACCATTATTTAGCAAAAAAAAAGAACCTAATCATATATCTTTGGGTTGTGGTAATATTCCACATCATATGTATTTAAAGAGCACTTAAGGGATATCTATTTTCCTCTCCTTTATGTTCCTTTTCTTTCAGTAGAGGATAAAGAAATGGCTTGGTTTGTTTATAACGCTTTTTAAAAAAGTTTATTTTTGGGGGGGGGTCTTATTTTTAATGTTACATGACCTAACTTTAAGAATGGATCAACACAGTGTCTGTAGTTCATTATCAAAGGATTTATTATCAAAATAGTTTGATAGCGCTTTTTCATATCGAAGTAGCTGCACACTCTTACTGCTCCACTCCTTGTGCGCCTGCCCACCGGTGATGGACGGTTATGCCTTTGCTGGAATAGCGTGCTCACCGAGGAAATAAATGAAATGAAAACAAAACAAGAAAACACCTTAAGTTCGATTTTTTTTTTTTTTTAAGCAAAGTTTAGACCATTTCTGAGTGGGCACAGTTGGAGGCTGATGTATGATGTTGAGCTGAAATCTCCTACAAATTGTCAATAAACGGGATGTTTGTGTTTGATTCTGTGAAGGCGCTGGTTTACAATTTGCTCCTGTTTTAGCATTCACAGGCTACACTTCTTTCCTTTTTAATTATTTGCATATTCGGGCCACGGGATGATAGTCATAATAATTCATGTTGCTCATGTTCAAGTCTTTATTGTTCTCATATTGTTTTGCCAGATAGAGTTAAGGTTAATATATTCCAGCTTTTAAGCCACATTATCCTTCTAATTATGATTCAACCTTGGCTTTGCTCTCTACCTCTCTCTTTTATTTAGTTAAATTTTTGTCCTCGACTCTCCTAATGAATCTTTTCTGCTTTTGTCTACTTAGTATTATACCGTATTTGACATATATGCATTTTTTTTCTCCCATCCCTGATATAAATTACAGTAAGACTTGAGAAACTTTAAATGGTCTGCCACCATCATTGGCCTTGTATGAAATTAATTGCTGCCGTGACAGATGATTGCAGGCTGTACTGACGTTAAGGTCATTAAGTTCTGCATACACTGTAATGAGGTAGACACCAACACATGTGATTGGCTGCCTATTACTTACCACACTACTGATGTTGGCTGGTGCTATTTTGCCCTTGATACTGGGAGAGGGGATTTTTCCTCGCCTGGGAACTAGCAAGCAGGAGGAAAAAGGAAAAGAAAAGAAAACATTTTTTTCTTTTTTTTATTCAGTGTCACACACAGGCAGTCATGTGTTGGTGTGTGTGTTGGGATGGAGAGCAAAGGATATGGCGGGGAGGGAAGGGCGGTGGGGGGGTTTGGCACTGGATGTGACAGTTTTAAAGAGTCTTAACATGTAAATCAAAAATAGTTTGGGCCTTAATGGATGTGTTTTAGCAGATCTCTCCCAGGCAAAGCCCCCTCAGCCTGCGTCCCCGCGACCCGCTCACCTGTCTGGTGGGATGATGTTTACAATAATGGGGAGAGGCAGTCCAATTTCACCCAACACGCCAGACACGGCAGCCACCTCTCTCCGCAGCCCCCTGCGCTACATTTGAAAAGAGATGAGATTGAAAACAGCACTAACTTCATGTACAGGGCGACGTGCGGAGAGGCACAGTCACGCCACAGACGAGCATCAGACGCAATTTCACCTTGGCAGGGCTCTTGTCAAAATCAAGAAATATCACAGCTTGGTTTTTTTTTTTTGGTTTTTGTTTTTTTTTTGTCTCTTTCTACTTTCCTCCCTTTTTTCCCCACCAAAACTAGGTTTCCAACCTCTGGAGTGCCACTCACACATGCGAACACATTTTCATGCTAACAGAAACACACACACATACACACACAGAGAAATTGTCCAAATAGACTTCTTTGTATCCCCTGACAATTTTTAGATGCGACTGACTCACTCTCGCACTCGCACTAACACACACACTGTATGCTGCTGGGGGAATCATGTGAAAATCCTGGTATGTTATCCCAGTGAAAGCATTTCCTTTTTCTTTTTATTGTCTGCTCTGACATCAGGACACCAGTAAGTAAAGTGGGGTCACATCTGCTCACCTGTCCAGACTCTAACACGCTACACACGAGCCGTGACGTTGACAATTTCACCTGCATCAGTGTTGAAGGAAGTCAAACATACTGAGGTGAATTCACTGTGAGACAGAAGCAACCATTTGAGAATTGTGAGGGAAAAAAAAAAAAAATTCACACAATTGTTCAAATAAAGCAGGCAGGTGTGAAGTGTTGCAAATAGCAAATATCCAGTAATTTTCTCCAAATGAAAAGTTTTAATTGTGCATTGATTTTCTGGTGTAGAAGTGCATCAATGAGGTATTTATTTTGGTTGGCATTGCGGCATGAGGGAGGCAAGGTGACAGCGGAGAACAGGAGCTGCATGTGACAAAGAGCAAGGTGACGATGAAGCACTGGGAGGCAAGAAGAGAAGTGCACCAGGTGACTAAAACCTTGACCCTGCAATATTTTCCACTCCCAAGCTTCACTTTTCATATTTACAAGTTATAAGTTGTGTCTGTGTGTGCCTTAACAAAACAAAATAATGACATTGTGTTTTGTTATATTTGCCTGTTTGGTTACAGTTTACACAGGACACTGTTTGACTAGTTTCAGATTGTGTTATTAATAGTAACTTCAAACTAAGAGAGCGCAAAACTATACATAACTATACACTTGTGCACGTGTGACAAATTACATAATGTCTCCAGGTTTCATTTGGTCGTTAAAGGGCCAAAGGGTTTCCATGTTAATAACATTTTTGGTGCTTTGAAAAGGTGCTGAAGAAAATAATCCCGATGGTGTCTTTGTGATGTTAGGGTTACCTCTGGAAATCTTGAGGATGTGTCCTCTTTGAGGGTGTGGTTGTTTTCCAAGTTCTAAGTGTAGGATCCAGCAGTATTGACACTTGACCCTTACTAATGACTAAAAGTCAGGATTACTCAGGCTGGGCTGCTTTAATTCCTCATTAATAGAAAAGCTGAGAAAACTTTTTAAATAATTTAAATTTTTGGCCACAGATTTGCGGCCTTTGTTGGTAAGTAGGTTGTTGTTGTTGTTGTTGTTGCAGGCTCCTGGCATCTTTCAGAAATTACAGCTGCTTCTTTGGTTTGAAACTGAATACTCACAGGATAAAAGAGTGATGAAATAATTTGCTGAAATTAAAGTTTTGCCATTAATGGTGAGATGGAACCACACCTTAGATGGTCGGTCCTTGCAATAGTGCAGACTTGATTTTCAATGTAGTATGGTAGAGCTACATAATATATATAAATAATAATAATAATAAATTATTGTACCAAACAATTGCAATCCTTTACATCTGGAAAATATGTCTTACACTTACTGTACCAGGATTACACAATGATGCTGGAACACATTTTACCAGCTCCTGCAATTTGGATATTGCACTTTTCCATATCACAATTTGGACTATTTTTCAATCAGGAGACACCAACAGAGGAACAAAAGTTTAAGTAATTTAGGTTAAAAAAAAAAAAGGAATTTATGGTGAATAGAAGGAATTACGCTTTGGCACTTCGACCTCAGCAGGAGGTGAATTCCCATGGGAATGGGCCATAGGTTGTAAGTTCTCTCCAATTAGAAAAAATCTTCCCTTGGAGCCTGGAAACAGGTGGTAGTGATGAGGAACCACGGGATTGCCTGGATCTGATCGGATGCATTGATTGGAGCTGATCTGGTGTCCATGCTTGAGGAGGTGATCGGGGCTGGAGCTGGGTCACAGAATGAACACGGCGCTGAAATGACAGCAGGGAGGGAGAGAGACTATTTAAAATTTTGATAGCTGAGAAGTGATTGGCACAAGGCCACTGTGTCAGGTTATGATTGAATGAAAACAGGTGGTGATTATAGATAGCAGGAGGAAGGAATGTGTCATGGGGATAGCGTTCCTGAATGAACTTTGGCGAGGCGTCATTTTAATTTAGTGCAGCCTTAAATTCTGTCTCTAAACCACACAACTGTCACTCAAGGGCGCCGTTACTTTCTTTTTTAGTTGTGCCTTTGGATTCTTAAGACTAAATGTAAAAGATGAGAATATATTTTATCTCATGCAGCTCAGAAACAGTGTTTGGTTTTACTTGTTTCTGAGGGATCCAATGAAATACAATGGAGGGATATTTAGTTTTGATGTTTACAGCATTGGGAAATAGATTTACTCGTTTTTGAAAATTGGATCAAACAGGACATTTACAGGATAATAGATGAGCACACATTAATGAACAGACACGTGATGTTGACACAGTGTTAATAACTGGCTTCATTGCTGAGACAGCAACAGGAACTAAACAGACGCACTGAGTTAAAATCATTAAAATATCTGCACAGGTCCAGGTTGTATTTAACAAAGTCCAGCTTGCAGCCATGGCCATTGAAGCCAGGACACTGACAGCCTCTCCACAAACCTCCCCTCTCTTCTCCCCCGTGTAGCAACCTGCGTTTAGATCTTTTCTCCCTGATCCCTCTAACCTTGTACCATACTCCTCTACGCTCTGCGCTTTAATCCAGACACTGGTCCTTCACTAAGTCACCCTCATAAATAAGGTCAGTGCAGACATAAAGAGGAGATGTTACGCTGGCAAATCACATCAGAGGAATAAAACCTGGTTATTTTTGTACAATTGCGGATATCCTTATTCTGTGAAGGGTCAAGCACACTCCATTTTGCTCTGATCTCACAGAAAGGTGGAGAGGAATAAGACGAGTGAAAGAGAAGCTCATTTTAGCACAAAGAAAAAAAGAGAGAAAAAGAATGAAGGCAAGAATTTTGCTGACGAGTGGGGAAGAATGAAAAGGTTAATTGGGCTATTATCCGGCTGTAGTTTTTGAGGGATTTATAAGATGAATTCTCTCTCACTTGCTGTTTGAGACTTGTAGCCTACTCATTCACAAGTGCACACCACCTCACACACTTGTCCACATATGCAGAATAAGATGAGTGTGATCCAAAGTGAAGGATCACAAAAAAAAGTTTTGCTTCCAGAGACAGAAATTTCAATGAAATGTTAAGATTTCAGCAAAATTTCATTCACTTCTGATGGACTGGCGACTTGTCCAGGGTGTCTTTTTTTTTTTTTTTTCCCCCCCATTGAATTTTGCGTGTTAACCTGCTAGCTCCTACACGGTGAGTTTGTTTCATCTCTTTCTGATACAGAGTCTGTGTAGCACCCATTAAGGCTTACAGCACTGTTTACATGTGTCAGATGTTCTTGTTTTGTAAAGCCAACAAAGACTGAAGCTCTTTGAAAGCTATCTCAACATGGCAATAGCAAAAAATGACTAATAGCTTCTTTAAAGGCATAGAAAGCATTTTGGAAAAGGTTGCACATTTTTTATTTTCACAGAGTGGATGCAATGTTTCAGCTTTAAAGCTGTTATTCTTCTGAACAAAGCCAGAATAACTTTTTCCCTCTGCCCTCAGTCATTTGTGCTAATGCTAATCAAGTCCAGCTCACTTAAGAAACAAACATGAGATTTATATTGAAAAGCCTGTTTTCCCAAACACGTTGACCTATCCCATCTGGCTGTTAACAATATATTAGCAGAATGACACATAATGAAATTCATAAATAATTTTTATTGAATGCAGATTTTGGCCCACATCTCGATGCTAAATTACTTTTTTTTTTTTTTTAAACAAATTAAAATGCCTTTTAAGAAGCACATGGGTACATTATATCTTTGCTAGTCATGTGTGCACAGAGTCAGCAAGAGAAAGACATTTATGCCTATGCATGCCCAAGGACTGTAATGTGAATGCTCCATGGGCCGAAAAATCTGGAAGAACTGCTTGGTGTGTGTGTGTGTGTGTGTGTGTGTGTGTGCGCGCCTGGTGAGTAAATTTAATTGGAATGAAACCACTACAGGAAACTTTTAACATTTAGAAACTTGATGCAGAGACCACATGCATGGTTTTACTGTGCTGCAGTTCCTCAAGAAAGAATGTGCTGCAGCAACGTGACATTAGTCCAGCTCTGTCTTCATTGTGTTTAGATTATGTAAAAGTGAGCATAGTGGACACATCAAATAATTTTTGAAGCACACAACAGTTTAGCATTGTCTGGACTTTATCTTTGTCAATTAATCAACTGTGATTCAAGTTTATCTCCTGTCTCAGTTTTATCTCCTTAAATCAATACACTGACTAATTCCAGACCATGCTAACAGCATACGAATGAACCTCACAAACAGAGGTCTTCATGTAACCTTTGCATGAACTCAAGTGGTTCCCTGATACTGTCACAATGATGCAAAGCCAGTCTTATCATTGGCCAAGTGATCATGCAAAGGAACCAGATCAATGCGGTGCTTCTGTATCAAAAGGACGGCGTGAGAATGGATGAGGTGAAATTTACAAATGCATACGCGTAAAGACCAAAGTCACAGGTTGGAAAACCAAAACTGAAAGACACTGGAACACTCAGCAGAGTTAGCCCACAGTTCTCCGCAGGTTTATCATAATGAACAATTTTCAGAATAGATCAAATCAAATTTTCACCCAATGTCATAAAAAAAAAAAAAAAAGGATTACAGCTGTTTAAAGGAAAACCCTCAGTGGTATTGAAAGACTAAATAATTACGAGAAAATAAAATTTTCAAGATGTTTTGGTATTGACCTGTAAAGGATACATAATGAAATACTTAAATCCTCATTTAATATATATGTTGTAATATGAAACACCCCAAATCTGTTAACAATATATTTTATTTGAACTACATGTAAATATTCCATATTTTATATTTGTTTTCTTATCCATTTATTATGAATTTGTTGTTGATATAACATAATAACATAATGTTTGCAATGTAAAAGCACTCAGTACATGAACATACATATCTATACAGACTGGACCTGTATGTCAATATGAATATGTTCCAATTGGTTTCATATATGATTTTGCACATGTTTAAATGTGTATTTGTTTTGATTTTAGATGCACATACAGTATATTTAATATTTAGACTTTTGATATATCTACATTATATTACATTTTGATTTTAAGAGCATTCAAAAGCAAGACACAGAGAGTCGACGGTTCACTTTATTTATGACACACAATCATAAGGAAGAGTAAATAGTGTTCAGGAGTTTGTGGAACTTGTTTGTCCTTTCATTGCAGGCCACAGTCCCACTTCACGTTCAAATGATAAGACGTTCGGAAAGGCCTTTGTTAAGATTGTCACCTTCAGCAATTCTGATAAAAAAAAAAAGAAAAGAAAAAAGGCTTTGAGATTCGAGATGCCCAACAGCCAGTCTCTCCAAGGGGCACCCATCTCTACACTCATACAGACACATGCACACACAGCACAGCACATTTACTTCTTTTCTTACTTATCTGCTTACTTAATGTGGAGGAAGAGAATGGAAGCAGAGGGCAGTACTCTGCCCCCGACAGTGGCCCCTTGATTAGCAACCACTCATTTGTGATGTTCTTGGCAAATCAGCAGCCAATCACATGACAAAGGATGCCACTGAAAAAATGAACAGCTGTCACCATGTGATGTGTTAATTTCCTGACAGTTGCAGTGCTGAAACCAATTACTGATTTAAGGGCAGGGAGAGAGCGGCCCTCTGCACACGCTCATTAGGCTCCTTCAAGACTAAAAGGATAAAAGCAAAACAAGGAGAGAGAGAGAGAGCCAACGAGAGAGGGAGAAAGAAAGGAATAGAGACTTTCAGACTCTCGCTGTCAGCTGAAAGCCTTGTATGTACAAAACGTCACTTTAGAAATAATTAAAAACAAAACTACCAGAGTCCACGGTGTATTCTAAAGATTATATATTAGTGCAATTGTGTTTAGAGGGAAAAATAGAATTTTAGTTAGCACAGTATGATTGTGTAAGCACACTGCCCTGCTTTCCGCTCCACATAGGCCTCAAAACACAGAACATACCGGTCTTGAGATCCAGCAAAATTCAACCAAGGAGAGGAAATTACATAAAAAACAGGTATACTGTAGAAATATTTAAGGTTAAAATATAGTTAATAACTAGGTAAAATGGTTTCAACTTCAAGATCCTTGTGTTTTAAAGCGGCTGACAGACATGTTCATACAGGTCCGTTCACTTTTTCTCATTGATAACCCACATTATATTCCCGGACCTGCTCAGTCTTAGGGCCAGTGGGGGCAGCCGTATCCCCCGTGGGCCTGCTTGTTCGCTGCTCCCTTCAACCAAAGGAGATAATGTTGGAATATTTATTCACTGTCCTCCGTGACCTGCTGCGTGTGTGTGTGGAGTGCGTTGCCGCTGTAATTGGGACTATAGTTAAGGGGGCCGCTGGGTTATTCCAGCAAACGGGCCTGGCATCTTTAGAAACATGGCCCCCAGTCCGTGTCCCTATCCCCGCTCCCTCGCTCTGCCTAATCTGCTAATAATACCTTTGTCTAATGGTGTCAATGGCTATACATCACCCCAGGACTAGAGAGTGGGAGGGGAGGTTGTGAGAGAAAGAGATAGTGGTGGAGATACATTGAATAACACACCGTCTGGCATGGCTGAAGAAACAATATATTCCGCGAAAATATTCACCAAGACTGAATAAATATATGGCATCACGTTGGGAAAAAAAAACAAAAAACCAAAAAGATAATGACTAAGACAAATCTTGCAGACTATATTGTATGAGGGATGACAATTGCAAGCACATTATCAGGTATTTCATGAATTTTCCCCACATGCTTATCAAAGAAATAAATTAATAAACCAACCAGCATAAATCCATTAAATTAAGAGTCATAAACACCGGCCCTGAAATCGACTGTTCAAGTCCCTAACAAGGTTCAGCATGATGCAGCCACAGGCATCAATTGCTTGTGAATGAAGGCAGATATTAATGAGGTCTTGATGGAGCTGGGCTCATGGTGGAAATGTCATGATGTTGAGAGTTAAAACAAGATATTCTCATCATCAGCAGCAGCCTTTCCCCAAATCTTTAGAGAGCAAATTATTTTTGGATATCAAATAAATGAGTGACTTCCACTTAATTTCATAAAGAAAAGAGGGTGAGGAAAAATAATTGATCCCTTGACTTTCTTACAAGATAGAGAATTGTAAAACAAACTTATGAAGAAAGAGCCCCATCTCCTCTTTGTTCATAAATAGGTGATTATTTTTAATTTCTTTAGATGAAATGCTTAGTCTCCCATGAGAGATGCTTGACTAGTTAATCTGCAAAGCTTGAGGATTTTATTTATACAACTGAGTTTGAGTAAACAAACTTAATTTTTCCCACATAAGCTGACTTAGAAGGCACAGACAGCCTTTTGTTTGAAGTGTAAAAATGATCCTAGTATGGGAGTATGGAACAGATGAACGTCAAATATATATTTATATCTGTCAGTGGCATATAACCAGAGAGGTTGTTGGTCAGTATAGGTCTGCTATAACAAAGATTGTACTCATATTATTCATTAGTATTTATATATTACACATAAATTGTGTCATGAACGACATGTATCCTTCATGTAGTATCAAACAATTACCCAATTATGGTTCTTTTTTGGGGGGTTGACAACTTTCTACTGCCAGTACTTAAGGAAAAGTCACCAAAGTTTGTTTCATGCATGCAACGCAAAAAAGACATTATAATTAATCGACAGCAGCATCCCTCCTGGTGTCCTGTGTTAGTCTCCACTCGGGTGAGGTGTCTCGTCCCACTGTGGATGACAGTGACCGATACCCAAGGAAATTTAGTGTGGGAGGACAGCTTGATCTTCAGGCTTCTCTATTGACTGGGACCGGAGCAGTAGTTCTGGCTGGCTGCTTCCCTGAGGCCAGTATTGACACCCAGGTTCTGGTTTGGATAGCAGGGGCGCAGGAGTAGGACCTCATTTGATTAATTGAGCACTGGCCTTGATTAATGATGCCTTAAGCCCCAATCTTTCTGCCATGAACTCAAACTTTTATGCAGCAATGCTGCATGAGAGGCCTCCTGGAGAGAAGTCAGCATGAGGTAACGGCTGTAGCTTATTACACTTAGAGTTGTTTTGTCTTTTTTTATACAGACACTTATGGGGTCACATTGTCTCCCATCTTTTGTGAAACCCTAGCTTGTATATGTGAATACATTTTCCAGTATTTTGAACTCACGGCTCATCCTGTTATAATATAATTTGACCTGAAACCTTTCATTATTACCATTATTAAAATATTTCAAAACATACAGGATTCTCTGTTGATTTAGTTGCTAGGTTGGTGTTAGGTTGATAAACATACAAAAGCATAATTAAGATCTAATGGAGAAAAGCTATATAAACATAATTAATATGATATAAGGTAAAAGGGACAATTAAAACAAAAACAAATTTCAAGGTTAGAGATTTAAAATATCAAATGAAAAAGACGCAAATGTTATAATGACAGAACATTTTTTATATACTGACAAAAGTGTACATAAATACACAACGAACAGACGAGTGTCTCATCACCCAGAACAAACATCACGAGGAAATGACGTGAACTCCAAATGAATTCCAAATGCAAATCAAAATAAAATCAGCCTCACCACATTGCGATCAGTAGAACCACTCCACTGTGGAGTTTTCATCAAGGAGCACACATTCCTCACATTTATCTGTTATTTCCAACAGCAAGAAATTGTCCCCAAACCTTTTCCAACAAATGCTGTTTTCTTTTTCATATATAAATCACACTTTCAAGGGAAAAAGTGCTTATAATTTTTTCGTACAACATGGACTTTGCAACAACAAACTACAACATGGTCCTTGGAAAAACATTGTGACTGGTCCTTTTGGAGGAGGGAGACACATTTATTGTTCACTTTTGGCATGCTAGCACCTTTTCGGTCCAGCCAATAATGAAAAACCCAGAAATCATTTGAATGTCTTCAGAGATAATCTATTAGCTTTTTTTTTTTTTTTTTTACATCTTTGTATAAATGTTTTATTTTGTAACATCTCATGTGTTGTCTGTATAAAAACAGACACAGAAGGAAGGGGAAGTGAGGCGCTTGGCGCCACTGTCGCCCCGTGCCTGCTCTTGGAGGGATATGTTGGCTCTTTTTGACAATTCCATAAAGAGTTTAGTCTAGACCTGCTCTATGTGTAAAGTGTCTTGATGTAACTTTGTTATGATTTGACGCAGTATAAATAAATTTGATCTGATTTGATTTGATTCGAAAGGGAAGGGTAGACAATGAGACGCAGGTGCAAACAATAAACAAGGCGAGAAACTTGAGTTTCCCGGGCACACATGCACATGTGAGGTTGGGTTGGCCGTCTATGAGGAAACAGAAAGCGTACCAGAATGGGGAGATAAATTGAAGGCTTCGGTCGGACAGGATGGATTTTGGGAAGCCAAATTGCACAAAGACTCTAAGAAGGGGGATTTCTATGGTTCCTTTTGTTGAAAGTAGTTTGGGGAGAGGAATAATTTTGACCATTTTGGAAAATCTGTCGACTACTGTGAGAATGACCTGTGACCTTGGGAATCGGGTAAACCAGTGACAAAATTTTTAGTCTTTTGTTTTTTTGTTTGACAATTTTACGGGAAAAAACACAAAGGCATGAGCAAACAGAAAAGACTTAATGTGGCTCCAGTGTGATTAAAGAAGTCTCTACCGATGAGGTTGCTGTTTCCACCTGTACTCTGTGTCTCCTTATGAACTTAAAATTGGCGAAATGTGTTACAACTTGCCTTACGAGTCTTACTTTGATGTCCTCCACCTCAACCTAATAACATTCAGAAATAAACAAAGTGCATTTCGCTATAAATGCCCTGAAACATCATCATATCATTACATGGCTGCAGTGTTGCACAAAATGTAGTGCAGCTGAGTCACCAGCCACAGTTCACTGAGTCACAAAAGACTCCTGCATGAACTGGAAGCTGCACAGAGGACCTCTCCTTCCCCCTCGCTTTATTACTTGTTTTAAAGTAAGCAGCTCGGGTTGGTACGTCAGTGTGGGCTAATGCATGCAGTTTGTGCAGCTGCGGCGCCGGACGGCCGACAGCCGATCATGGCGTGATTTATGACGCTGACCGCTGGCTGCGTGGTGCAGGCTAATGACACATACACTAAAGTCATTGATTTGTATGAATGCCCTCCGCTCTTCATTTATCACAATTTAATGTTGGAGTTTGCAATGCAGAGGTAGAGAGGAGGAAGAAGTGGAGGGGGAGGAGGAGGAGGAGGAGGAGAAGAAAGCAGGTGGAGGAGGGGAGTGAGGCAGGAGAGAGAATATCAACGTGCAGGCCGGTGGAGGTGTAAGAGGACCAAATGGGACAAGGGGGGAAAATGGAGTCGTGGTACCCCACCACCAAAACCCCCCGCCCCCCCTTTTCCTCCATCTCAGCCCACCAATACTTCCTAAGTCATGATTCATTTGCTGCTCAACTAATACCTCCCCTTTCCTCTTCCTTATGAACGTGGCTGTGAGTTGTGGGGTTAGTTGTGGACACTGCACTGCACTGTGCTCAATAAAGCAGATAATAGTAACAACAAGGAGTGTAACGCAGGAATTACGATCAAACTGTGGGGGAGAAAAAGAGAGGGAGGGACCGTGATTAGAGGGATGGAGGGAAGGAAAAGGGAACAGGTTTGAAAGTGGACAGATGTGCACGAATGGAGGCATTTAGCAGGTTACTTAGAAAGTGCGAATTTTTTTGGGACAGCAGTACATGATACCAACATACAAGCTGTGATTTTCACCTCCAGCTCTTACAGGAAGGAAGATGCCTGCCTGTGTCGTGACCTCCACATGTAGTCTACATGTGGAAGAACTAGCCCACCCCTGCAGGAAAGGCCTTCCAGGAGGGGGACTGAAGCGGACCAATGATTCTCTAGGTAGTTTCACTGACAGACCTTCAGGGTGCTCCTGGTGGGAAGCAACACAATGTCAAAATGTTTCACTGTTTTGGTCATACACCTTCCGTAATAATACATTTAAAAGCTAAACTCCTTTCAGATGGGGGTTTGTGGTCTGATTTGTGTTACTTTTGAGGTTCTTGAAGTTAGAAAGTCTGGAGATGGATGGATGACCTGCTGGTATGACCTGTCATCACCTGAACTTCTCAGCATACAACATTGGGGCAGGGCAAAGATTTATGACATCACTAAATATGACACTGATGTGAGTATTGACCTTCAATTTTAAAATAATATTAAATCTAGATTACACCGAAGGTCCTGTGATAGACTGCTACCTGTCCAGGGTGTACCCGGCCCTTTCCCAGAGCATTGGAAAAATTTTATACTTTTTATACAAGCTGCAGGTAAAAACAGGTTTTGGGTCAACCATCTTAAAACTTTGTATCCAAATATACATAATATAATCAAAGTCTGGAAATGTGGAGTTAATTTGGGAGGAGGAAGTTGGTTTGGTTGTTAGAGTTTAAATACAGTTCAAATTCAGTGAAGCTCATTTTTCTGACAACGATCTCCTTATCCTTTTCTTTCTTTTTGCGTGTCTCCGCGTTTTTCTTCACCTTAGGCATCTGTCTCTCATTTGATGACATGTTGCAGATGGAGCCGTGACTCATTGCTTACAGCACCCTGTTTAATTACAGCGGATGTAAACAGCCCTGACAGTTATGCTAATCTGAACCATAGCTGGATTTTTCTTTTTTTTTTTTTGGAGAGGAGGGCAATAACCCTAGAGCAACTACAGGAAGAGGACCAGATGGACACCTGCTTCCTAGACCGACCTGCCTCTCAAGTCATTGCTGTAGGTTTTGTAAATTCCTACTTTACAAAGAGCGCTAAAGCTTTGGCCTGATCTATATCAGTGCTGGCCAGACCCAGATGCAGGGTTGAGGTGAGCCACCAGGGCATACCAATAGATTTTAACTTTTGATTCTTCTGTATCAGACTGCCCACAGCTTATCTGTCACGTGGGCAGGTTGTAATGACCCATTGCTTGGTTTTGTAGCTGGCGTGAGATTAGTAATTATGACTGGAGCAAAGAGAAAAGTGCGGTGTCCTCATTAATGGAGCCACAAAGTCCAGGGAGCGAGGCGTTCGATTCCCATGAGGTGGCAGCAGTCTATGTTATTTCTATTATCAATGACAGTTCCATATGATTAGCCAGGTTGTTGCTCCTGTAGCCATGGCAACAAAGGTCATCTGATGGTTTGAACCCAAATCACCATCTTACCTAACCAAAGCATGAATGTTATTACGGTAGCCATGGTGACAGAGGTAGGCGCCATGACACCTGCGGTTCAGTACGCCTGGCCTTATTTTAAGAGACACTCTTAAGGTTTGAAGATTAGCTGTTCAGGTTGTTGCACTTTATTGATTCACATTCATTCCCCCGGTGACGATTAACATGTCAGGGGGTTGAACTCAGCTTGACTTTAGCTAAAAATCCTGCTGTAGAGTAAGTGGTCCACTTTCCCGCATAGACATCAGGAGGAACTTCCCCATGCTCTCCACCAAAAACAATGAGCTTCTTCTGAGCGATACTATGCCCACAGATTTGATGCATTTCAAACTATAGTTATATAATTACCAAATCACCTGTCACATTTGTCCACTTGTCTTCCATGTTCCCCGCACAGCAAAAATGCCAACTTCACAATTTCATAAGATCAACACTTTTCATTGAACTCAAAATGATCCACACACAAAAACACTCAGTTTACAGCTCAAATCTCTTAGAGTAGCCAATCACATTAAACTATTCTGGGATTCATTCATGGACTGTATGGAAATGGTTGTATAATGGTTGTATTTGAACCCTGGACTCCCATTCCTGCAGCAGTGCATGTTTGATGAATGTCAAACACACATAATTGGAAAGCCCTTTCTCTCTCCCATGTTCATTTGCATTCAGTAAAAGAAAAAAAAAAAAGAAAGCAGCTTGTTGCACTTTGCATCATTCTCGTGCACATTTTAGCCACGCAAATCACAAGGCTTTTAAAAAGATGAACAAAAAATAATATCAAACAAACAAATGGATGCTAACTACTTAAATAAATGGTTCTGCTCAAATTTGTGTCAAATTACACATTTTTCATAATTAGGAGCATCGCCCATTGTTATTGTGTTCACACTGTATTGTGCGTTGGCAGACAACTTACAGATAAAATACATTACTCAAACCCCTACGTAGACATTACACTGCTGAACCCCATTGGAGGACACAAAGGACGTGTGTAACACAAACTGTGAGCACTGCGTCGATACAGAACATCATATATATCATGTCATGAAGAAAAAAAAAGCGCACTGCGAAAGACATTTAGATAACGTTGCTTCATTAAACACATTTCTGATGTGTGAAGGCTTCTGTTAAAATTGCATATCTGTGGTTGGCAGGGTTTACTTCAGCCATATTGTCAGATTGGCTAGTGGACAACCAAGGTGATGATGTGCCCTGATTAAAACTAAAATAAAAACGAAATAGCTCACTTCTATTACCGAACACACAGAAACAAGCGCAAAAAGAAAGAAAGAAAAAAACATCAAAAAATAAAACCTTCCTTTCCTAACTTTTTCGACTCACAGCAACCTTAAGGCATCAGTCACCCCTTCCCACCTTCACCACCTCCCCACCTCCCCGCCACTGTAGGCTGGAGGATTTAAGCAGCCCGCTTGATTGCCAGAGCCCTCAAACCTCATCTTAGAGAAGATAACGAGACGTCACAGCTTTACACTCAGGTTTTAGAAGGAGAGGGAACATTTGTCATTTAAGCATCTCGCCGGTCTGAGCGTCTGTCAGCTGAGGCTCCTCTCTAACAGCAAGACGGATCCAATTACCAGCCGTGGACATCTCTAACAAGGTGCCAAGAAAAGGCTGCCTGGACAAACAACGTCCGGGCCCAATAATGAGAGGCCCTCATTTGAGTGATTTGAGTCTCTCTCTCCCTGTCTCTCTCTCTCTCTTTCGCCCTCTTTCCTGCATTGAAAAATTGTACAAAATATGCACTTCTACGTTTACCCATTTTTTTTGTCTATTTTTTAAAGTTTTGTTCATACTTTCAAAGAAAGCGAGAGAGGGGGATCTGAAAGAAAGGAAAAAGAGACAAGTATACATATTAACATAAGGCTACCCTTCCTGTAACACGCACGCACACGCACACGCACAGAAACACACACACACACACACGTGTGCAGACAAACACACACAAGTGCTCAAACTTTCTAGTGGGTGATTATTAATCATTGCAAAGCCAAGCTTGTCAATACAAATGATACAAATAACAGCTCTGCAACTACAACACGCAGCAAAGAGAGAGAAGCACTTCCACAAGCGGCTCATTTTGCCTCATTCTCTCGCATAGCTAACCAGGCCATGGATTGTCAATGCTGGGGCCAAGATCAATGTGCCAGAGCCCTGTGCGTCCCATCGATTTCCCAACTCCCAGATATCACAGTGACTCTTCATCAACAAAAGCACTTTGTCCTTCCCAAATAATCAGATCGAAGGAGGCTCCTCTCCTGAGACAAAGTCGCTTTAGTCGCTACAGTGATACCCCCACCAAACCCCACCCCCACCCACAACCTCCCCCCTCCCTTCTCACTCCATCCCCCTCTCCGTGCTCCGCCAACTTCACTGGGGAACACTCGCCGTCCTCACAGCTTCCTGTGAGTGAGGTTCACGCTCAACAAATGACTGCGTGCTGAGAACTTGTGTATGAATGTATAATCTGAGCAACACGCGTACAAATCAGCATGCCTCGTCACATATGGGGTGGGGGGCGCGGTTAAAAACCTCAGTGAGTTGTAGTAAACATAAAATTCAATTTCACGCTAGTTAAATACTTAACTGCTGGTTGGTAAAAGGGAAGAAGAACAATAAGTTACCCAGCAGAGACTGGACTTTAAAAAAAAAAAAAGCAACCTGGCATTGGATAAGTGACACTGTGAGGTTGTGCAGGCGTTGGGTTTTCTTCACGACCATAATGTCAGTATTTTTTACATCAATACGCCATTTGTGTAAGACATTTGGAAGATGTTTAAACCAAAATGTCAACATCAGCTCAGGTCACTCACATTGGCACTGATGGCAGATTTGGTTCGGCCTATCTCGTGACATTGGTGGCGACGGGGAAAGGTTTCAAATATGTGTTCTTTCGGAAAGCAGATCAGAATCACACTAAGTCTAAGATACTTCTTTAAATGATCATGTTTATGGAGATTCACTACGGCATACATTTAAATGTGAACAGTAACTTCCTTTACTGCAGCTGTGGCATCAACAAGAGTCCAACTATGTCTGGAGCACAATGAAAAAAAAAACAAAACTTTTGTAACACTCTATAGCAGTATAACTACAGTGAATTGTGTAAATTTGTCAAAGATGTCCTCGTGTAATGAGAGGATCATCAATAACCTGAATCTGAAACCCATGACACATTAAGAGGCAGTATATGAATAAAAAAAAGGTGAGTGAACTCAAACTTACACCACCTCCCTATGAATCTATGGTAGGACAAAAGTGTTTGCCCCCTTTTCTTTTCTCAGCATCACTTTTGATCATCAGATGGATCTGACATTAGGTTTTGTCTTCATTTTAAAACCCAACACAGTCTTACAGTAATAGCTATAAAGGCGTATGCTTCAATACATTTTTCTTCACATTAATAACACTAGTGTATATTATCTAGTGTTTATAACTATTGTTCATTTTATTGCAATATCAATACTGTTGCATTGCATTTTCCATGTTTTTATTGCCTCATTATCCAATAATAATATTATTAATATATTTTACTGTACAACCCCAGTGATATCACTGCAAATGACATATAATACTTAGAATAACAACACCCCAGACAAAATGAAGGCTAGTTAATTGATTGTTAAATTTTTTTATTAATAAATGGCTAACATTTTCACTCAACTCCATACACCTTAATTATTAATCCTGGCGATCCCAGTGTTTCCAACAACAGTATGAACTTAAATAGCTAATATAGATATTTATGTTACAGGCAAAAGCAGGGATGGAACAGTGATTTTCAAACACTGTTATTTATCCTTAATAATCAGATTTTCATAGAACATTTGTGTGTGTCCATCAGTGTCATTGTCAGAGCAAGTACTGTCATTCAGGTGGAGGCAGTAATTTACATCCATTAAACCTGGCTCCTTGGACAAACCAAGTTTTTAATTTTTCTCCCCCACTAAATGGAAATATATCATTTCTTGTCAATTTTAGAGGTATTAATAGTTGAGGTGCGGTCACCATAAATCTAGTTTAATAATTTAAGAGGGTCTTTGGGCAGGAGAAGGAGGGAAAAGAGACAGAGCGAAGAGAGAAAGAGAGAGAGAGAGAGAGGGAGGAAGGAAGGTAAAGGATGGGGGGGTGTTAGAGGGTGGGGGTCGAGTTTAACTCACTGCCCAATTTGATCAATCGCCATAGTCCTGCCTCTCCACTCAGAAAATTAGAAATGGGAATCTTAAAATCTGCAGCCGTTTATCATCACAGGTAACACAGGGGAGGCTGTGTGTGTGTGTGTGTGTGTGTGTGTGTGTGGAGAAAATATTTCAGGGGCACAGCATAATCTAAGTTTCCTTCACTGTAAAGACTTAAGTGCAAGGCGATAAGAAGCACACACACACACACACACACACACACACACACACACACACAAACACAAACACAAACACACACACACACACAACAGAAAAACCTGGTGGGATCACGTGGCTTTGTTGCGCAGTAAAGAATTTTTCATGTTAGCTGACAAGCATCGATGAGAGCATAAACAAAACAAGAAAGTTTGTGCCATCTTTCTTTTGCAACAGCAGTGTAAGTCACACAGACAGTCTCTCTCGCACACACAAACACGCACACAACCACAGAAACAACACACTGGATGTTACTTAAACTAACACTCATTAGGCACCGATTTTAATAACCTGACTCCCTGCTTGACATGGAAGCCTCAGATCCCCTCGATCTCCTAACTGTTTTGATTAGCTGATATAATTGGTATACCTAACTGTGCTAGTGGAGTGATGGTAATGTGTGCAAGTTGCATAAAGCCACCAAATCACACAAAGGGAGGGTGGGCGAGGGCAAAATAAAAAAGATGTGAGACAGAGAGGGAGCTCTTTTGTAAATGAGATGAAGATATTTGATGGTGTGGCTTGAGATGTTATTTAGATAAGAGACTCTTGTGGTTCTAACTAAGGCCTGAGTCAAACCTTTATAATTAGGAGACATGAGAATTTACTGCGGCACGGTCAGGGTGTTCCTCTAATGGAGGTGTCATATGTGGACTGCGAAACAAGTAGCCTGAAGCCTGCTGCCCATTTGTTAAAAATAAAGTCCTAACAACTTGACGTTAGACACCCCCCAAATTTCATGATGTGTTACAAAATAATGACCAGTGGCTTGCAGAGTGCACGGCTCGCTCTCTTCATCAAATGAGCCCATGTGTTATGATAAATTTTTCCTCATACTTTAATCATTTGTTGTGAGGAAAGTCAGAGCCCCTTGTAGTGCATTAGTTTCTGTCTCAAGCCGAGGGGAGGTATTCTGAAAGGGGCCAAATGCTCATGCGGACTGAGGCAGTAATTCAGACAAGTTTGACTCCATCCCACGCCACCCTGCTCACACCAGCCGCCAGGCTGCTAATTTTGTAGGGTAACCATATTTGTTGATGTAAAGGGCGACCGGATTAGTTGCAAATGTTCCCATTACGTTCATCTGAAAGGAATCTGATTAATCACAGGGTAGCAGTGGATTAATCACGGTTAAGCACCATTCCTTAATATGACAAACTGTAAAATTCAAATTTTTTCTGTATATCGTTGAAACAGAAGGCTAAATGACAAGAGACGGATATGTACGTTTAACATTTGTTTTTTATTCATGAAGAATCCAAATTAAGAACAATTGCTCCTTTTCAGTCAATACACCATAGATGAACTGATGAAACTTCACGACGGTTCAGGCCGTATTAACAATGTAAAGCAGTTCTCACCAGTGTATCACGATTGGGATTCAGAGAAAATAACTTTATGAAGTTGCCTTTTAGATTTATTTCAAATCAAAATAAGTGGATGGGGGAACACAAAGTCTACTTCAGAAACAAAGTTTACTCTAAATATGGAAAATAAAATATTTTAATTCCGCTTTACATAACCTGCTCATTACTTTTGTCTCGTCTGACGAGTGTTTTCTTTTTTTTTGACTAAAGTAAAACGAGCCATCGGAAGCAAATCGTTGTCGTTCACCTACATAATATATACAGCATTAGGAAGAAGGAAGCTGCTGACAGCTAGACAGAGTGGAGAGTGGAGTGAACAGACAAGATAGCAGCATAAGAATAAGGTGAATAAAAAAATTACAAAACAATCGTGGGCTTTGTACTGACTGCGATCAACGTGTTAACGCTAACAGCCCTAATACATATATGCATATACAGTGACGGAAGCAGTTTTTGGGCATTGAAATGGAATCAAAGTTTCGATTATTGTCAGAGACAAGCTGTCTTGTTCAAAGTGCTAGTTGGGAGTTGGGTTATTTGATGTGGAGCTGTGTGAAGTACTTCTCTGAAGTCCGTGTATCACCTGTAGAAGATACAGATCAGCCTGCTTCAGGCTTGGAAGGAGCTGCAGCAGCACCAGCACAGCACTGGTATAACTCGGGCTCAAACACACATTCGTCAGCAGCACAATGTGCACCAGTTGTGTTTTTACAGTAGTACAGCAACTTTCTCAAAGGAAAGGTCCGTTCATTAGATGGGTGGGAAAAAGCGGACACTTTTTCTATGGGCATTTCTGAAACGGCCAAAACATGTTTTTTTCGATGTCCCATTCCATAGCAACAGATCGCTCAGCTAAACACAACTCTGCAGGTTAAACACTGACAACTACAGCAACTCACAACCCCATGCCAAATAACCACAACTAGCACTTTGAAGAGAGGGTGGGCTGTAGCATACATGCTAAGAATGCATGACACAGACGTGCATTGTCTATATAATCTACTTATGGTGTCAATTGTCATGGGAGCAACAATGAGAAAAGACAAAAGCAACTTCACTACAATATTCATGTGTTGTTACTGATTATTGATATGGGACCATACTCATGTCAGGACATTTGGGCTCCACAGGTGCTTGCTATAACAAAAGAAAAAAAAAACAAGAACTAATTTAGGCTTTTAAATGCTGGCCAGGTACGCTTCACAAGGGTGTCAGAGGGGAAAACAACAATTTGCCCTTTAGGCCGCTACTGCAAAGTCTGTGATTTCCTGGACAATTTGACTTTCAGATGTGAGAAGACAGGCAGACGGACACCCCTCAGGGCGTAACAGTATCTTGTCTCCATGCCATCTTTGCTCTCCCGACGGCTTTGATTCAGGCAATTACCAAGTGACTGGAGACGCTCGCTGACATTTGTCTATCAACAGAGCCACAACTCACTTCTCTAATTAGAGTCTGCGGAGATGGAAGGAGGAAGAGAGCACAGACAGGGGGAAGAAAGAGGGGAAAAAAAACCCAGGCTGAGAAATGAAGATGATCAAACCATGAGTGTAGCTCACTTGGACAATTAGGGACAGGAACAATCACTGAGAATGTACCTAAATGTAATGTAGCTTAAAAAAAAAAAAAAAAAAAAGGAACACACTCACTCACACACACATTTAATGTTCAGCTCTGTGTTTGTGATACACATGCTGGTGTTTATTCTAATTTGTCTGTGGTGGATTCAGTGCAGGATTGTGATGCTGGGCTTCCCCAGTGTGAAGATAGATTTCTGGTTCTTTAGCCTTTCTCTTCCTTTGAGGGCCTGGAACAAAGCTGCATCTGCACCCAGGAGATAGCCTGGGATAAAATATGTATTAGTTTCCTGCAGCCCCCCCCCCCCACCCAGCCCATCACCACCAGCAGCATAACCATCCTCTTGCGTCTTTCTCTCTCACACACCACTTTGGATGACAAAAAGCAGCGAATGAGAGGGAGAGAGGAAATGGGAGTTGTGCAGGAGATAGTATAGATTTGAATCTACTGAATCTACTTAGTGGGGGGGGGGGGGGGGGGGGGGGGGTGTAGTAAGTGTTCATGTGACAACAACTCCACACTACATGTACCACAACAAACAGCAATATTGTGAAAAGCTGCAGTGACCCCCCCCCCCCCACCTACTTTTTTATACCCATTCACTGTCTTATTTTACCCTCACCACCCCCATGTTTGTAAGTAAAACCATTTGATCGACTCAAATTTCCCACCAGATTCTCTTCTCTGTCCTGACCCCCCCCCCCCCCCCCCCCCCCCCACACTTCTACCCCCTTCTTTTCTCCTTTCTCCACTCTCTGTTTTTCTAATTTCTTCTTCCTCCACTTCTTTTCCAGATGACAGGCTCTGGGTTTTCAAGAGAAGAAAGCGGGCATTAATTAAGACAGTGCCAGCTGTAATTTTCTGGGGAAGTAAATTTCTGCACAACTAAAGGTTACGGGGACCTTTTCACTGTCAGAATTTACTACAGCCTGTGAATGTTAATGCAGCTAATGAAGACATGCTCTCAGAGTCTGAACTTAAAAACCTACCACTAGGAGGTGAGGCCGAAAGACGGAGGGAGGGAAACGAAAACTGGATGAAGGGAGATAGACGGAAATTGGGAGAGGGAATGTGAAAAAAAAAAGAAATTGTGTTAATGAATTTGAAGATAGAGAAAGTTCTGCTGTGTAACAGATTGCTTTTTTGTTCTCATGATTTTCCTCCATTAATGGTAAATAGCATGCAAAAAAATCTGTAAACCCATAAAAAAATTATTCTTCATGACAAAACTGTTGAATGTTTAAACATTATTTAACGGATCATGTGTTGCCATTCATCAATTAAAAACATATATGTACGATATTGTACGACATATATGTTCAATATTGTTACGAATGTTTCTTTGTGTCTGTTGTAGTTAGTTTTTTTCCCCCATTTTGTTTGTCCTTCAACGATAATGTCTTTCAGCAGTTGGTTGCTAGAATGAAACCACGACCTTGACCTAGAACAGTGTAGGTGTTTGGCGGGAGGACCTGGTGTTGCCGTTGCCTCGTTTCAAATCTGGCATATATGATGAATGAAGGGCGCTAAATTTCTGTGATCTAGATAACAAATCCAGCAAAAGAAAGCAAGTGAAGAGCAGAAAAAATACTGGGAAACTAGGGAATGAGCACAGAGTTTAAGGTTAGAGGGAAATGCAACAACTTTATGTATCGATAAAAAGTTCACAAAATGAAGCAATATTTATCCAGTGGTTGTTTTATGGAAACAGGTGATCTCATATTTTGAATCTGAATCTCTTGTCTTTTTTAGTTTGGATGTCTGCTTGAACATCACACCACTGGATGTGACTGAACATTCTTTAATCCCTTCACTCCGAGCAAACTGCACATTTCAAATACATCAGTCAGGTGCTTTTTGTTTTTTTTTTTCCTCTGCTGAAAACAACTGCAGGCTGCCTGCCGTTCAGAACACGTTGAAACATGTATACCGTGGCCATTCGTGATGTGTTAAACATTTCTTTCAGACCAAAGCCTATATGCAATAAATAGATATGCTCTATACATGTATCTATATATAATGCCACCATTTACCAACATCACAGGTAAAAGGATATATCTGCTGAGTGGCAAAATCAATGCAAATTTAATGCAGATCATACGTGCTGTTTACTGACTAACATGCTGTAAACCCACCCCTGCAATACAGCATCCTTTTGGAGTAATGATAGCAGCTGATGATATTTATGGTTATTCTGAGGCACTTGAAGCACTTGGTAAAGGTTAGGAAAGATCACAGTCTGCTTTAAATTTAGCAAAAGGAAAAATGTCATGTTATTTATCAGTATTTAAAAAAAAAAGCCCAATCTGCAGATACAAACACGAAAACAAAGCAAACTCTCCCTGTTACAATACAAAACTGCCATAAACCTTCATAAAACCATAATGTCGTGCACATTCGTCTAAAATACTGATCATTTTTATAGGATGAGGATGTTTTACACTTTTTCAGTGTTTTTATTTGAAGTGTTGATATTCTGGAGAAGACGTGTTTGTTTGTCTTTTATGAGCCAAAAACCATCTCTGTTCTGATTGGCTGAGTATTTTTTGACATGATGGTGCGGAAATATAATGGACCGCAGACAAAACCAAGCCTGCAAGATTTGATGGAGGGTCCAGGTGGGGGGGACTTGGGGCTATAGACGAGGTAAATGGCTGCTTTGTTTTGTTTCAGAAGTCCTGACGCCTGGTTTTAGGGCTCAGTTTTTGTACACAAACTCTGAGCAAACTGAGCTTTTTTTTTTTTTTTTTTAACTTTCACAGTATTACTATAAAACTTCTAAAAGATCTTCTTTTAGACTATATGGGACCTTTAACTAAGGCTGTTTCCCCTGAATATACTATCCTGTGTACGTTCAACCTCACTGGCAGCGTGGATGTCACACACTCTGGTATACTATTGTTCAGCACTATAACTATAACACAATTTCAAAATCAGGTTTGAAATCATTTCCTCTTTTCCTAAATCAAATGAATGCTGGAGCTTCACCAGCAAATCCTCAATATTAAAGACCCCACAAACTCCATGCTTCTCACCCAACCACCTTCACTACAAGTTCAGGGGAAACATGGCAAACAGATGTTCGAATTGGACCATGTTTCCTGTCAGATCTTCTACCAGAAGATGACAACAATCTCTCCATAATCCGGGCTTTTAGCCGCCTAAACCTGGCTTGCCATTAGAAATCTTATCAGAGAGATCAGATCTGCACTTATAAAGGGTTTTGGGTTTTGACTTCATTTTTTCGTTTGTTTGGTTTTTTTTCCTGATAGGTTCGTGAAGGTGTTGGCCTTCCTTCAGCTATGGTAGTGGGAACATTCAGATTCATGTGGTGCTGTTTCAGAAGGCCTTGAGGCCACTCACATATAAAACACAACTCTCCCTGATAACTAAAGAAATGAGAAAAAAAATAAAAGAATGCAAACAGATAACACGGTGAGAGGAAAGGACACAAAGAGCAAGTGAGGGAGAGTTAGATCAATGACAAGGTCAGGAGGAGCCCAGACCTGAAGAAGTCCTGGAGAAAAGTAATATTTAACCCGAGGCTAGAGAATAATTTCACTTTCTCTCAGATCAGTTTAAAAAATCTCTTGCTGTCAGGGCTTGGCAGATTTATACAAATTAATGGCCTTTAGTAGAAAATCTCCCAGCGCTTGGGTTATTAATTGTTAAAGTGCATAGATTAAACAAAATGAGCAAAAAGTCATTTTCATAAATTAACTCATACTAAAAAAAACTTTGTAGGTAAAAAAGGATTGTTGGCCTGCCCTTTATATGAGCACAATGTGCTACTTTAAGACACAACAGTCATAAATGCACACATGTAATACACAGGCAGGAAAGCAATAAGTTAAAACAAAGAAAGGAAAATGGAAAATGAATTGTTTGTTCTCCATCCCTTCAGTATTTCTGTGAACATAAGGAGTGAAAGTAGCAGAAACAAAAGAGACTCACGACTCGACTGCATGGGTGCATGCGTGTGTGCGTACGAGAGAGAATCAGGTATAGTTGTGTTGCCAGGTCCTGACAGGTCTTGGACTCTCTGGCAGAGGTTTTAATTAAGCCACCACAGTCCGCTGACTGTGCTTCAACAGAACAGACAGGGCTGAACATGCATACACACATTTCTGCTTCCCCTTGATGGACACTATACAAAACAGTACACACACAGTGCAGTGTTTAGTTATTAAAAAACTGTTTAAGCTGAGTCTGGAAAAGGCACACAAAAAAAGCTGGTGTTCCAAAATGGTGCTTTTGTAAATCAGTTTCAGTAAAAGTGATCCGGAGTGCCCAACTCAATATTAGTCAAACAAATATTATCTTAACACATTAAAAAGATTTTTGGATTTCAGCCATAACGAGACCAAATTTATTGTTAATAAATCAACTTTTTAATTTGTAAAGTGATTCTGTTACTAAGCAAGCCTCGGACACAAATTGGCTTCTTCGCTTATACTTAGACGTTACATTGCGGAGCAGGTTAGCTTAGTTTGGGACAAATAGTGGAAGCAGGGCAAACAGCTGACCTGATTCTTGAAGTCGCTCCACCTATGTTTGCATGGATTGAACAAACACAAAAGAATATCCTTATGCCTTTGTTGCTACGCTAAGCCAATTAACCGCTAGCTGAATCCAAAGATTCACTGTACACAGCGAGAGAGGAAGAGATCTTAATATCCAACAAATAAACTTATTTCCTACAACTCCCTCAACCTTTTTGAGGGAGTTATAGGAAGACAACAAAAATGATTAGTTGAGACATTTTTCTATGGACTTGAAATGTAAACTAGTTTTTATCTCTCTAAACCTGAACAGGACTGATTTATAACAAAGATCGAGGTGTATTTTGTAATGCTAGCCATCTTTAAACTCATAAAGAAAATGAAATACATGCTGTGGCCCTGATGAAATTATATATTCTCATCAGTTTCTGTTGGCAATGACCAAGACAAGTGAATACCAATGTGCTAAATCCTTTAAATGGACTAAAGACAGATTTGGGTGATAAAGTGTCCAATGTCTTACAATCCCACAAGATATTAAATTAGTCAGTCAAAGTTTTGAATTAATACAGAGTATACACGATTTTATTATTATTATTATTATGTTTGAATTCTTATGAGCTCAAAAATATTCTAATGTTCTTTGGAAAAGTGGTGGTCTTCTTCTGTCTCATAGTGTTGGAGCATTTACTTGTAATTTCAGCTTTTTCCCAGTTTCTCCTCTCCAATACACAAACACACACACACACACACACACACACACACGTGCGCACGCACACACAGAGAGACACTACACACATGGGTCCTTGAGGTGTCATGAGTACTTCTGGAGGTGTGTGTGTGTCTTGGAGGGTGGGAGGTGGAGAGAAGGAGAAAGAGAGAGCGCGACAGAGGAAGGCAGAGAGTAGGATGAGATGTTATTTCCTAAATTTGGCCCCTAGGACAAAGGAGAGGCCTGTTTGGTATTCATCTATCCGCCAGTGGCGGACTGGCGGGGGAGCCTGTGAAAATCTATTCACTATGATAATGAACAAATTGTCATACATCGGGCACTGTCTCTCCTTGACAGTGATAGTTATCAAAGAGAGAGATCGAGGCAAAGGCCGAGTGTGTGTGTGTGTGTGTGTGTGTGCACCTCCCAGATAGTCTTCGTTCCAGAGCAGTGGCTGTCATTAGAAAGACAAGCCTCCTGGCAGGAAAACTCCTGTCATGTCACAGCCTCACACTTAAATGCTGTCATACCTGATTGATTCATACAACACTGCTACTTGTGTGTGTGTGTGTGTGTCCTAAGGGCCATACACATGCAAGTACACTTGATGACTTTTTTTTTATCACCTCAGTTTGTCCACCACATCCAGTGTTGTTATTATTGTCAGTATATCGTTTTATCAGTTTTTATCAATTCCCTTGAGGTCATGAATTTAGATTTGTTCAGCTCTACAAAGGAAAATGACAGCGGGTAGGTTGGTCAAAGGAAAGGTCAAAGGTCATAGCTAACTTTCAAGTTTTACATATATATTATAATTATTTTGCGCACATATACAATGTCACTCATTTATCTTCCCATCTAAAAGTGTGTTGGCCGATAGGTAATTTAAATTCATTTATCATAGAAATACCCAGGGGGGCCTGTGGTCACCCGGTGTAGAGAAGCCAAAGATATCACTGGATCAGATCACGGCTCACATTCAGCACAGAGATGAATGAATTCACTGGAGGGATTCTTTAATTGGACAGGACACAGTGTACTTGGTTTTACCTGAGGACGGTTTGTAAAATTTACATATGTGCTTTATATGGACTCGGACAGTTGAGCCTGGATTTTGAGAATTGCTAAGGACTCCGAGATAAAGGTGAATCCGTTGTGTGTAAATCGTAGCAGACATTTGATAGCATGAATAATGGCACACTGGTTGCAGCATTCTGCAGTGTTTTGGTCTAAGATATGTCGGTCTTCATGATTATTCACCCATTTGGTGGCGTTAAAAAGTTAAAGTTGTAAGATGTTTTCAATTGAAATACAGTTTATGCAGTTATTCGATTTATGGTTCCAACTTCTCAAGTGTGAGAGTTTCCTGCTTGTAATATCTGTAGATTTTGTTATATTATTATATTGTATAACTTTATTATTTTTTCTTTTTCTCTTTTGACTTTTCACCTTATTTGGGGTTGCATGCAGCTCTACCACTGAGTTACAACCCCAGGCGTTATATCGTACGACTACTAACTGAACAATATAGAGTCACATTTTTCAGAGGTTTCTTAAGATTTCACAACCAAACGCTGTTAAGATTAATTAATCACCGGAGTGTGACTGGATACGAACTTTATTTACCTGCATTAATACCATTCAGACTTACGATCATACACGCAAGATTCAACACATAAATGGTGCGATGCGGAATATGTAGACAGACCATTATTTTAAGCATGGGTTGCAATATTTTACTGCTGAACTCACTGTAGTATTAATAGTGTGTAGTATGTCAATGAGTGTCAGCAGCTCAAATTATCCCACTGTCCTCTTCTGACATGTTCGCATGGAAGCTGTTGACAAATAGTAAAGCGTTGCTTCCAACACTGAATGGATGGGTGTATTTGTCTCTGCTATCCATACCGCACCGTGCCATTCTGACATTTGCACGGTGCATATTAGATGCCTGCCGTGACGCCCTTGAAAGTGGAAAGCTGTCCTAAGTGGGTATGCTCCAGAGAGCGTGTTGTAAATTACCCTTAGGAAAAGGTAGAAAAACAACAGTAATAAAGGCAAAGCTGTGGGTGGCTCTCAGAACACTTCACCTGCTACTGTACATTAATCATCCTAATGCCTGACTTAAAAACTCTGCATATTTAAATAGGGAGGTGGGGGTATAATAAACATGCAAATAAAAAACATGTATGATGCATTGTGTTTAAAGTTAGGGGCACGAGCATGTGGATGCATGTGAATTCCTGAGTACTGAGCATTAATATTTAGGAAATGCTTGTATCCCATTTTGATGTCTTTAGCCCACAACAAACACTCATCACTTTTGCTGGAGTCAGAAGGACAAACTCCACACCTGCGCTGCATATGTTTGTGATGGTATTAATCTTGAGTTCTGCAGCTTGTCTGGGACATTTACACACACACACACACATGCCCGTGGCATTTACTGTTTAGTAAGTAAAGGACACTGATTCACAAAAGTCACCTGTTTACATTGTCATCACTTTAATTCACCTCAAGAGAAACTTGACACTTCCACAACAGAACAAAACCCCAAATTGTTGATAATCTATATATTCTCATACACAACAAATTTTGTGTAGACAGTTATGATGTGAACAGCTGCTAACACAACAAGCATCGTCATTCCCTCCTCGAAGATCTGACTCCAGCAGAGGAAAACAACCCCAACATTAACTCCACTTCTCTGCCACGGCCAAGGTTTGTGGTTTGTTGAAGTGAGCAATAGTGGTGCTGTGAGATGGGACAGGCTGATGCTAGCTAGTTAGCATCATAACTTCAGTAGATGTCTCTGAAATAGAATACATTGCAGTCTTTGACATGAAAAACTGTTATTTACTCTGTGTTCATAATTTGAGTTCATTTTTCAGTTTTGCAAACTAAAATACAGACACATAGCGCCTTTAAAAAGTTGTGGTGCATTCCTGTCACCCTATTTTTGGTTTCTTTTTCTGTCTTTTCTTTCTGTCCAAACATTTTGACAAAATGAAATATGTTTAAAAAGTTTTTATCATAACAACTGGTGACTTCTCTGGCAACAAACAGGAAGTAAGTTGATAGCGACCTTATTGGCTTTAGATACATAGAGGAAAAAAGGGGAACTAGGAAACAAAAAAAAAAAAACAAATAACGTGGGATTAGAAATAAAAGTCCTGTTATTTTAGGAAATGGTCCCAATACGCAGTTTTTCTTCCTTTTCACCGGAAGCATGATGGGAAATCTCAAACAAATCTTGCGCTGGTCTTCTCCAGCTAAATTTTTACAAAATCTCATTATTAGACTAAAAACTCTTAAAGTCTGAAGATATGGAAGACGGTAGATGTTCCCAGGATGCTCTCTGCTTCCCTTCCCCTCTCTAATGATTTGTCCAGTGCAGACGCTATAAAAAAAAAGTAGCGATGATGAAAGTAAGAAAACAGAACAATTGGCACATAAATTGCACGAAACAGCGTCCTCCCAGGAGTGGAGAGAATGAGTCACCAACAAAATGAGCACCGCTAAACAAGAATCCATGACGCAGCTCTTTCTCCATTCATCTGAACAGATGAATGACAGGAGGAACACATGCTCCTAAACAGTCTCCGCTCTACCTGCCTAGCATGGCCCACTAATGGAAAGCCGCGGTGGGTGGGTTGAGGGGGTGCAGCCCCTGATATACATGCCGTGCCCTTAAGGAGATGACGGCCCCTGTCACAAGGCAGAGGGGCCTGTGACACGCCAGGATATAAATCTACACAGGAGATAAAGAAAGTACATGATGAATTAAGCTGGTGCATATAAATTCTTAAGAGCCTCCATTTTAATGCCGGTCATTATTCAACAAATTTTTCTAAGAAATGCCACATGGGCAGGAACAAGTAATTAGGGGGAGAAAAGTGAAACTGTCACCCGTAATGGTTTACTCCGCCGCCTCACCTTATCAAGGGAAGGAGAGAAAGAGGGAGGGAGAGAGAGAGCTCCATGGGGCCATGCTGTAGCTACCAAACTGCCATTGTGCCAATTCTGAAGACTAAGTGTTCGGAAACTGCAAATCTACCCACAGTCTCAGTCGTGCATTCAAAGCATTGTTAAAGGGGATGTTGTTTTCTTTACCTCGTCTTCTATCAGTCTCTTTCTCTCCCTCTCTCTTTTTCCCCTCTCTCAAATCAGCCAAGGCCTCAATAAATCTGTGGTCACAGGGGATATTGTTAGTGTTGGCCAAAGTACTATTAAAATGAAGGGAAATTTATGGATGACACTTTGTAACAATTAATCAGGAAATGTTGATTAATAAAGTTGGTCGGTTATTCTCCTGAAACCGAGGGAGGTTTGGCCACATTGTCAGGCTGATCATTTTATTCATTATTTTTGATTAATGTACCCAGATACCCTGACTCTAAAAGAAGTGGAAAAAAGAGGCAAAATGGGGGTGGCGTGAGGGGGGTGGGGGGCACTTATCCCCTATGCAAAATCATAAATAGTGAATGAGTGTGTATACCAGTATAACCTTGGCTGTTGCAAAGAGATTTGGGGGGGGGCAGGATTGGGAGGGGCTGAATGTGCGCATTCAGCAAAATAAACTGCAAGTGGGAATTAAGGAAACAAAACTGTTGGCGGTGGGGCTGGGAGGGTGTGTGTATCTGTGCGGAGGGACGGCTGGGTGGAAGTGGGGGGGGTTGATGAACATCACCTCTTTGGACCTGTCCGTCTTTGCTGGATGCCCATGATTAATTAGTTTGTTTAGATACTCAATTAGCGCAGCCATGCAGAGAAAGGTACAGAGAAAGCTCGTTGTATGAGAGAGGACGGCGAGATGAAGGGTCAGGGAGGAGGATGGGAAGGGGGCAGGGGGTGCAGGAAAGGAAGAGAGGGATTGAATGAAACTGGGGAGACACAAAGTGGGGAGAGGAGACGGGAGGACTAAGCGAAAGTGAGATGGGAAAACTAAGATAAAAGTGTTAACTACGGGAAAAATATAGAGATTGTTTTCAACACAAAGCAGATTTGATCCAGGGGTGATGCTGTCAGATCAAGTTTTCTCCAACTTATCTACAATTACCATCTTCCTACATTTGTTGTAAGCTGCAGCAAACACTGAGCAGTCCACATCCTGTGTTGGTTTCGTACCTGTTGGTCTGTTTTTAAGTACTTTCATGATTAAAATCAGCTATCAGATGGAATTACATTACATGTCTTTCTGTTGTCAGAAATGAACATGTGCCCATTAAGATCCCCACCTGCTAAATCAGAGGTTCCCAACCTGTGGTCAGGGTCCACTAGTGAGTCATGAAATCAGTGTGTGGGCTAAAAAGCAGTCACATTTTTTGGGGAGAAGCAGCAAGGCGAACCGTTAGGTAGACATGACCAGGTGTTGAGATCATTGGTAGACGATAACCGACAAATCTTCCAACAGGTGTCACAGCTCTCCTCATTAGTCCTCCTCTTGCCAAACCCCTGTCCACGGCCACCCCCGATCCTCCTCTGGTGGCACCAGCCTCTTGCCACACGGATGCCTTCTCCCCCTGTGAGTCACTCATTACAGCCCCTGAACCATCCTCAGGTGAGCAAAATAAGTGTTGGGGTTTTTTGCTCACAGACTGGTGTTTGCTCAGTGGCAGCAAGCCTTCAATTCAGATCAGGCCAAGATTTATTATGTAATGGGGCTTTCTTTAGGAAAGAGTTCTGGCATGGGCAGAGGCTATGTGCTCTAACTACGAGCTAGGAGACATTACTTTTGAGGCTTTCTCTGCTCGACTAAAGTCTGTGTTTGACCACCCTGACCACTTAGGGAATACATCAGATAGACTATAGAATTTGCCCCAGAAGTCCAGTCCAGACTTGCTTCCAACCAGATCCCTTTCAATTGGTCTGAACAAGCTTAACAGGCTTTTCAGCGCCTTAAGACTCTGTTTTCTACAGCACCAATGCTCATCCACCCAGACCCCAGGAAGCAGTTCACGGTGGAAGTGAACGCCTCAGATGTCGACATGGAGGCAGTCCTCTCGCAACGATCAGATCAGGACAACCCACTGCATCCCTGCGCTTTATTCTCCAAAAGTATGACTGCAGCTGAAAGAAATTATAATGGCAATGGGGAAATTTTGGCCGTGAAGCTGGCGTCACTGCCTGGAGGGGGCGGAACAACCTTTCGTGGTCTGGACTGACCACAAGAACCTCGCCTACATTCAGTCGGATAAAAGACTCAATTTCTGGCAAGCCAAATGGGCACTGATTTTTTTTTATTAATTTTTTTTTTTTTTTTAGCAGATTTAACTTCAACCTAACGTATCAACCTGGCTCTTGTAACATAAAATCAGACGCTCTCTCCCAACAGTTTTCTTTGGAGGGGAGTGACCTGGAGCCCATCTTTCCCTCGTCTGAAGAAGTACAGCCACTCCAGGTCAAATTCATCTCACAATTACCAACTTGAACAGCTAATTGAAAAGCATGTTTTGTTTTTGCATTTGGGTTTTGTTTGGTTTTTTTTGTGTGTGTGTCTTTGTATTTGTGTGAAAGAGAGAGATACTGTGTGTGTGCATCTATCTCTAAAATTGACTTCACACACACGCAGAGACACCCATGTATATGCATAAATTCAACTGACGCAGTTTTCTGATGGCTGACATTTATCTGGCTCCGGTGAAAACTGTAAAATAAAAGGGTAATTTCTGTCCATGTGCACACCAGATCCACACAGGATCACGTATGTGTTCAGTCAGGAGCAGTGTGGTGCCAAGAAACCCTCTCTCCTTACTTTGTCACATCAGATTTGCTAAAACAAGTGTGAAAACACAACTGCTCTCTCTGACTGTCTCTTCTCCTTTGTTCTCATCCCTGCTCCCCTCCCATCCACTCTCTGCAAGCTGGGACAAATTGGTGCTTTGGGACAGTGTGTGCATGTGTGTGTTTGTCTCCTTGTGCGAGCGCGTGCGTATACATGTGTGTGTGTGTGTGTGTGTGTGCAGGGGGTTGTCTCATTGTGTTATGTGTGATAAACTGCTGTGACAGCAGAAATGTTTGTGTGACAAGCGCTCCACGGTTGGAGTCCATTAGCTGCCTCTTTTGAGTCTCTTTGGCGGGTTATCACTCTAACACACACACACACACACACACACACAAGCACACACATACTTAAACACTCATAAATATATACACTACACAAACAAGACAGCTTACTACCACTTTTGGTGCCTGTGTCCTAGCAAAATGTGTCTCAGGGCATCACTGTGTGAGTGTCTGTCTCTGTGTGTGTATGAGGGGGCGAAAACTGGTAGATCTGATCGATAAGTACTTTGCTTAATGCATAAAATGCGACTACCGTTATTCAGAATTCTTTACATGCCATTTGAAGATAATTATAAACACAATCTGAGTAGACAATAGAGATAATCTGGAATGATATACACAACCTGAAAGAAACGTTATTTTAAGTCCAAATAAAGAAATGAACATTTCTTTATGTGTTGTTAGGACGATGCTTTAAGGAGATTACAGATCACTTTCTGGCTGAGGGAAAGATTAGGACTGAAACATTTCTTGACAGAGTGGGATTTGATGAGGGCAGAAGGAAAGGAAAACAGTGTTTGTTGATAGCTGTGGTTCAGATGGTACAGCAGGCTTAGCCTCTGTGGTGAACCCAGACGGCAGGAGAGTAGAAAGACCATCAATATCCTTCTTCTTATTATTATTAAAAAACGGGACTTAAAAACTTTGGAGATATATTGAAAAATAAAGAACATGAACCAAAAAACTAATTTCATCATATTAAGTTGGTGACTATTTTGCCAGCAATCCGAATTACAATTTCAGTGCTCATGCCACTGTCAAAAGAAGAAGAAAACTTATAACACTAATGCTTATTTTCCTAAAAATCCCATAATGCAGTGAAGATTTCAACAGATTTCAAATTACCCTGACCTGACTCTTCATCTGTTAATGGTGCAGCTGCTCTCTTCCTTTCCAGTGATGATTTAGTAAAAGCTTTGGCCTTTAATGTTATCCCTCGGTGCAGTATCAGTACAATGTAAGCGTCCAGCTCTGTAACCCAGTAACCCCCTACACCCCCCCACCCCCACAGCCCTGCAGTGTTTGGTGCAAATCAATTCTAAGTCCAAATTCCCCTCGGACCAACGCTGTGCTCGCATCGCCAATGTCTTCCGTTTAGTCCAACCTCACTTCCCAAATGGGCCTAACCTTCAGGGACCCCCTGTCCCCCCCTCCCCATTATTGAGCACACACACACACAAAAACACCTTTCACCCCCCACTGACTGCACATGTACACAAATGCACACAGGTACACACTTTTTCTAAACCAAGATTGAATAATTGATGTGTGTCTTTTGATGAGTTTGTTAAGCCACACAAGTCAGACAGAGTGCTGTCAGAGTGCGCATCTTTGAGCATGTTCATGTTCATGTTCGTCATATTTTGTGTGTTTTCCAACCTACCCCAACCCTGACACACACACACACACACACACACTCCCTCACATCATCACAGAAAACATGTACTGTCCCCTCCAACATTCATCATAAACTCCACATGTTGTTTTTTCCCCCTCTCTCTCTCTCTGTGTCTGTCTCTCTCATTGCATTTGCCAGAGACCCAGAACTGACAACCACACAAACCCTTTCTGATGTGAAACAGTGGACCAGACGAGCTTTTAGACCCCTCACACTGACAGATGAGAGAATAGAGTGTGGAAGTGTGTGTGTGTGTGTGTGTGTGTGTGTGTTTTTGCATGGGTGTACGAGCATGCAAGTTTAAAAAGACAATAAGAATGAGGATTTAAAAAACAGGGTGGGGGGTGGATGATGACGAATGAAACAGAGAGAAAAGGCAGAGATGAGCTGGGGAGGTATTGAATTCACTTTGTATATTTCCAAGTCAAATGTCTCCACCAACTTCTCTCTGTAGTGGTGAAACTGAGTTTGTGTCTTTTTTGAGGGAGAAGATTGTCATAACAAGAAGGGATATCGGACTTTAAAAGACACAGGTGAGTGTGAAGAGATGGCAGGAAGTTATTCCAAAATTTGGTTATGCCCTGGAAATGGTACAGGGATTTATCACGGGAAACTAAAGTTTGCTGTGAATTGGTGAAAAGACCCAAGAGAATAACAGCACTCCATCGCAGCGAGCAGCTGGCCAAAATGACAACAGAAAGACAAGAGGGGAAGGCAATAACAAACATTCATCAAAACTACAGGGAGGATGAGGCTATTTATTCTAGAGGCAGAGAAGAGAAATATCATCAATATTTGACATTGTTTTATGGAGAAGCCACTTGATTTCGTCCCAGGTCCTGTGCTGGTGACCAGCTGCGATCAATTACCATTGACAAGATTTGTGTACATGGAAGGCCTTCGCACTTTGTTTCACTCTGCCCTGCCTCTGTGAAGTTGCCTCCTCTGAGATCACAAAGCAAGTCCTCGGTGAGTGCTCCATCTTCCCTCTGACTGCCTGGCATCATTACTCTCAGCCCTCCACTCTGAAAAGGATATTGGACTAATTATGTGGCTTGGTAGTGTGACACAAAGCTGTAATGGGCCTGCTGCATTCACTCCACATTTAGAATTCTTTTTGAATTGTAATGCCAAAGTTAAAGTTCAGAGTCGGGGCAGTTACAGTGGCAGATAGTTGTACTTATTAGCTTATTCAGCATTTTACCTTTAAATATGAATTGGATGTTTTTCTTTGTTATGCACTAAAATTCATATTTATAATATTTTGCATATTTGCAATGGGGAGCTTGAAATATTGTACTTATACATATTTAATTGCAAATACATTCACTGCTACAAAATGCAAAGAATTTGAATAACACGAGGAATTAGTGCATTAATTGCGGCCTTAACTGTAATTGACAAAGATAATCCTTTGTTGTTGTTGTTGTTGCATTTTTGGCATGACTTAAAAACTGTGGATAAGTGAAGGATACACAGAAGTGAAACATTTTCTATATCCTTTATTCTTTCATATAACCATACGAATAAAACAATAAAAAAAAAAAAAAAGCAAACTTTAAATGCCATTAAGTCATGGAGGGTCATCTTACCTTGTGCATCGTTGCTGAAAATTTCTTTACTGATTGACAGGTTAAAGAAATAAAAGGTGACGAACAAATAAATGTTGAATGCCGGTGCAGCACCGGGAATAAAGGCCTTCTTCTGTATGTCCCCGTGGGCCCCGAAATTCACAGCCAGACGGAAACAGCAGGTATCATAATGAGGGGCCCGAATTATTTGTTTATCTTTCATGTGTACAGCTCTACCAATACTTTGCAAAATTGCTTTTGTAACTAGCCCATCGCCTTCCTTGCAACATTAGCCATTTTGAAGCTTCACCCTCAAGCTGCTGAACCGAGTTGTTATGTTGAATGATGAGATGCTTTAAACTATGTTCCTGTTTGCCATTTCAAGTGTGTGTTGGATAACATCAAAGCCCCCCAGCTTCCTGAATAAGGATCATGGCGGATATTGGAAATAGAGCTCAGGGTCATGAGTATGGAAGGGTTGAATGTGAAATTACCAAATTTATAATACCATGAGGTGATGATTAAATGTTGGAATAACATTATTTGTGTAATGTTTCTGTCTAAATCAGTTTCTCACCATTTTTTGTCACTTATTAATTACCCCGGTAAATCTTTTTCTCTGTGCCTTTTAGTAATATAGTAATGCATGGCATTGGTTTTAACATCCTTGAAATACCAAATGGATGTGGCTTCTGGCAGGACAGTTTAGAAACCTTCTGATAAGTTTCAGCCATCATGTATACTAATGCACTACCTATGACCTGCACTAGCTAATCAAGGTAACGATTTTCACCCATGAAAGCTTAAGTGCTTGTTTTCAGTGGGCTTGAAATGAAACATCTGTATGCACAAGTCCTCTGCAGCTGCCACTCTGTAGCTCGTATTAGCCTGTGTGTAAGTGTGTGTGTGTGTGTGTGTGTGTGTTTGGGTGACCAGGGATGGTGGCATCATTTTTTTTCCTGACTGAAGTTTTTGTGTTGCAGCCATCGTCCTGCCAGCTGTTGAAAACCTCTGCAAAGAGAGTGAAGTGCTCGACCACACGGGCGTAGAAGCATTAACATCTCAGTGACTGATGGATCAACACTGTGGGCTCGCTATAACATTCTGTAAGATGATGTGATGAGGGAAAAGAGGTGATCGGAACAAGGATACTGCTCTCAGGTATTTTCTCTGTGATGTTCACAGCAAATGTTCATTGTCCCGCTTTCGAACTCTGATATCTGCCAATGCTTTTATTGTGCGGGTGATGTCCACAGTAGGAGAAAAAAAAGTTTAGATTTGATAGGACATGCATCAAGATTGTTTTGCTCTATTTCATTTTTCATGGAAATAGTTCATGGAATAGTTTTTTTAAACTATTTAAAAAAAGCAAAACATCTCTTCTTAAGGCTCCCATGTTCACAACCATAAAACAAATCCAGACTAAACAAGAAAATAAAAAATTCAACCTATAATTAAAAAGAGAGCTTATGGTTATCACTTCACAGGGAGCTAGGGTTAGGGTTAGGGTTCAGAACAGCCTCAGTTCATTGTATGTAAAAACACTGCAAACCAAAATAACTAAAGCAAACTCCAACACAGAAAGTTTCACACGCGTGTTTGTGTTTTTCTGGAGCTGATATGACGTTTCTATCTTTATCTGATCAGGAGTTCTGTTCATTCTTTTGAGCAGTAATGATGAAAAATTAGCACCAAAGCCTCAAATGCTCTAAATTTCTGATTGTCCATGTCTCTCTGTCTTTGTTCTGTAAACTCAGACCAACTTCTCCTCACTCCATGATCAAAAAAATACAGGATTGATCCCGGAGAGTTTGGATACACAAGCAGCTGACAGCTAGGCCTCTGAATGAGACACTCTCATTGGCTGTGACATCACCTACTGGAGCCAATAGGAGTGTCCAATGTGGAGATGTGACTCCAGACGTCCCTAGCAGAGATGGAGAATCAATCAATAAACACACACAATAAAAGCAGCAAAGCTCAAGTCAAAGAGTCAGAGTGATCCAAATCTGAACTAATGTTGGTCAAGAGTTTATCGACACAAGTACTTGTTAAACACAGACAAATCAGGCCCTGTTAAAAAAGTGGTGATTATATTTTTTCAGAAGAAAAATGCAAATCAAAAAGCAGGCCTCTACCTCAAACTACTGGAGAGCAACAGCATATACACTTCTGAGGCTTTAATTGGGTTAAAGTGAAGGAATCTACCTTCTGGACCCAAGTTTTCTCTTTAATGTGCAAAGGAAACTGCGTGTTCCTACAAAACCTCTTGGTGTATCCGAAACCAGCAAGACCAGCTCCCTAAACAACCTGGAAAAACAGGAAGCACTGGTAGCCTTCACCTCTTTGAGAATGATAGTCTTTGCAACCACCAAGTAAACGTAAGAGTCTGTTGTGCAATGCGTGGCAAGGCCAACAGTGCATCAGGCTCAATCTACAAGTCGTTCATTTTATAGTACAATAATGGCTGCAAGATTTTGATTTGTGTGTGTGTATGTGAGAGGGAAAGAGAGATTAAATTTACATAGTGATTGTCAAATGCAGTAGAACAGTAGAAAGTCCTGAATGACGGAGAAAGACATTAATAGGACGATTAAACCGACCAACCTAGTGGAATATGTCAACCCTCAGTCATCCCATGCAGCCTAGTTTGCACATTTCATTGGTCGTCTGTGCCACGAGGTGAACAAAAGGCCGATTAAAACGCGTTCTGCTTTTCTATTGTCCTCCTTAAATATGCAAAATCATGCAAAATCTAATTAGATCATTTCCTGCATAGTGCACGTGGTTCAGGTACAGTCTTCCATGTATTGTTCTTCACTTTTTTTTCCTTTTCCTCTACCTGCAGAGCTTTTTTTCACTTTGCAGATTACGCCGCTTACAGCTAGCACTTAGCACTAGCACATTCATCCTCGAAGCGTTGACGGTGACCAACAGTAATACCAGATGTATAGAGAATATTTTTTTGCATTGCTACATAACTCACTCATAATGGCTGTGTGAACGGCTGGTCACTTTAGTCTAGTAATGTAGTGTAGGTAACACCAGTGCCTCTGAGTGCCACAGTGCTAGCAGGTGATTTGTGGCTCAGGGAGACTAATGAAGTGGTCGCTCTGCCACCCCGCTTCTTTTGCAAGATCAATTCGGCGTCAGGGCACATACAGCAGCCGCACTTTATGAATGATGGAAACCTCCTTAGGCCATCCATATAACCTGAATCCCCGGCATCAAGAGGCAAACCCCCACCTAGCCTCCCCGCCACCCCCCGCACACACACACACACACACCTCTGCTCCAGGAGCCAGGGATTCAGCAATCTTTCTTGTTTGGAGAAAAATACATTACCATCAGCCTCCCCGGCTCTCCGGCCTTGCCCAGCACGCAGGCACATACATATGTTGCACACACTCCTGCATAGCTTTACTCTATGGCTGCTAAAGGAAAATGGTTAACAACTGTGTCGCTTGGCAGTGTGCGAGTGTGTGTGTGTGTGTGTGTGTGCATGGCAGTCCCACCGTCAAACCCACTCTCATGTAGAGCTGTCTTTATTAGTGCAGATGATTTGATCAACTTGATGCGAGCCCTTCCGCCACACTTTGGCCACAATGACATCCTCTAATACAGAAAAGGTGTTCAAAGCCGGAGAAAAGAGGAGCTTTTAAACTGTTAATGCATAATGCAATAGATGTTTTAGGCAGTGGATGATAATGAACATGAGCTGAAGCAGCGAGTGAGGGAGCCAGTTGCTCTCTCCCTCACTGGCCTTTGATCCCATCCAGTCTAGCTTTTAAAGCGTCCGCTTCCGTAATGAGGACACGAATACCGTATCCGATGCAGATTCAGGAAAAGTTAATGGTGTATTTGTCCTGATGATTAATTCTCGATGACACTGCTGATCCTAACCGCAAAACAGGTGGAAAAAGAGGGGGAAAAGTGTTTTTCATAAGTTAAAACCATTATCCTAAAATAGCCAGGGAGTAATTATGCCTGGGGCAGCATGGCGGCAGAGCGTTTAGTGCTGTTGCCCCACAACGCGGGTTCGGTTCCCGGGCCGGGGGCCTTTCTGTGCAGAGTTTGCATGTTCTCCCCGTTTCGTTGGTTTCCTCCAGGTACTCCGGTTTCCTCCCACCCTCCAAAGACATCATGTTTGGGTTAATCTGTGACTCTAAATTGTCTGTAGGTCTGAGTGTGAGTGTGAGTGGTTGTTGGTCTCTGTCTGTCTCTGTATGTTGGCCCAGCGATGGACTGGTGACCTGTCCGAGTTGTACCCCTCTCTCGCCCAATGTGAGCTGGGATTGGCTCCAACACACCCCCGTGACCCGGAAACAGATAAGCGGTTGAAGATGAATGAAGGAATGAATAATTATGCTTGTGTTAATTATGGGTTTATTCAATGTAGGTGCTTTTAATATGACGGGATGAGTGAGGCTGGCAGTTGCACCAGCTGATCCCTATCATAGCAAGCGTTGGGAGGTGTTTTTATTTTCCCAAGATCAGAGAGTCTGAAGGCATCGGTGGCTTCCGAGAACGGGGAGTCATGTGCAAAGTCTTCATGAACTGAGACCTCTAACCGAGAGGTTGAAATGCAAAAGTAAAAAAAAAAAAAAAAAAAAAGTCTTACCCGGGCTCTCTGGAAGCAATGAAATTTAGAGCCCTCCTCTCCACCATCTTTTATTTCTCACTCAGATTAAAATATAGAGGAGAAAAGGGAGGGATGGAAATTGAGACAACACAAAAGGAGTGAGGCTTGGAGGAGGCAGTGAGAGGGACAGAGGAGAGGGAGCTGGAAGCCTTTACTGTTAATCTTAACTTTTGAGATTGATTGGTTCAAGCTCCCTGTAAATCAGCACCTGCATGGCGGTCGTCTTCTTTTATGATAATCTGGGTGTCAGCTGCGAAACAGGGAGAACAAAATAGGTGGCAGTGGGGGAAGGCGGTGGGGTGCAGTCGTCCAATTGAACTCGGCTGATGGAATCCCTCCCTCCTTCAGTATCTCTCACCTTCCCTTCATCTTTCTTCTGGTGGCTGAGAGGAGAAGATGAGCAGCAAGAGTGTTTAATGTTTCCTCTGATGCCAGAACAGAATGAGCTGGGCCCTGGGCATCTGTGCCAGGGGATCAACCATATGCCGACGATACTGGAGTTTTAATAATAATATTTTATTGTTGTTTGAAGTGAAATTTCTCATTTCATTAATAAGATAACTGCTATCGAGTTTCACACACGTGTGCGTTCCAGCTAACTCAAGTCAAATTCTTTCTTGAGTGTCTTTATATATTTTTGATTGTAAATGAAATGTGACAAACCTTCAAATGGTGTCAACCTTTTAGAAACCAAAGTGACACTAATAGATTTGCTCTCTTGTCTCTTCTGTCAGTTTATTTAGTTTAGTTGTCAGTGTTGTGCATGACTATGCTAAAACATTGAACGTTGATCAATGAAGCTGCAATTTTTATTTATTTTTTTTAACTTAATGTGTCATTTGCAACTAATGAACGAGATAATCAGCGGGCCACTCTGGAGCCAATGACACGGTCCACACAACCACGGGATGCAGTACTGCATCAAGAAGTCATATACCAACAGCCAAAAGACATTAGAAGAAAGAAAGAAAAAGAAGAAATGCATTTTATAGCTGCGCTGTATATAAAAGTGGGCGTTGACTCGGGGTCTGTAATGTGAGGTTAGGGTTAAACCTGCATTAGATAGAATTCCATCAGGGGGCGACACCATTGGTCGAAGAAGTCCGATTGTATTGAAATCTTTGGGTCTTCAATACAGTCTTCAATGCAACATGATTTATTCATTCATTTTGAAATGATTTAGAGGTAAATGGATCAAAAGTAGGCTAAGCATTAGGGGGCGTGGTTGCAGTATGAGTGACAGACTGTGCGCCCCAACGGGGATGAAGTACAGAGGAGCTCAGATTCAGCACTCACTCCTCATCAGCTCCATCTTCTTCTCCCAAAATGGCTTCTTCTGGTTTCCAAAAACCAAGTTAGTAAAAAAACAACAACAACAACAACAAAAAAATCTAATTTGCCTAAAATTTTAAGAAACACATACATATATATATATATACACATATTTACACAATTGTACATCAAGTGGTACAGTAATGACCAGGGTCTGATGGACAGATAGAAGGTGGTTCTACTAAAAAAGTATTTAAAAACACAGAAGGAATGGGCATGAACATGAACTTCAGTTTTCAGTATTTGGACTGTGAAAAAAGTTCAAATTAAAAATTGTTTTTGAATTTTGTGTGAACTGAACTTTGAGCTACCACTGGTGAAGCGTTAACAACTGTGACTAATCAACACCTCTGAAAGTAGTTAGAATGGAAAACACATTAGAAAACAGAACATCATCATCATTCATCTGGAATCATATTTCCGTTCACTCTGACAAACAGAAGTTCAATACTCACTCTCCCTTCAGCTCTCTATTAAATATCAGAGAAAGTTGTGATATTATAAAGTGATAAAATCACTTCAACGAGTCAAGACTTCAAAAGACTGCTCCAGTTGAGTGATAACTCTGTCAGAGCCTTGACTGACAATGTTGACGTTATGCACAGTTATTTGATCCATAGTTGATTTAAAAATAATTCGTATATTTTGATGATTTTTTTTTTCCCAGTGACATTTGATGACGTACCTTGCTAGCATTGGAACGCTGTTCGTTAATTGCCTTTATATAAACAATGGTATGACAACACATAAAACATTCTTCTAATGCATTTTGGACTTTAACGAGAGCATGTCTTATTTTCTACCTGCATTTTAGCTTCCAAATTTAGCTTCATCACAACAGAGGATCTAAAAATTTCCTTTACACACAGTTTTTACATTTTCAGAAGAGATAGTCTTTTTTTTTTTTTTCATGGAGCTGTAACTTCATTCTAAATTATAGATGAACTGGTACTGTGAGGAGCAAACTACATAAACCTTCATTTTCTTTCCCCAGCCACATATGTACGGACAGAAACTACACCGCGTCTTACACATGTAGCACAGCTGTGTGTACCACCACACACGTGACACACTCGCACACACAGTGTTCCTGCACAGCAACAGGGAATTAAGGTTTTGGCCGAGGGATATGGTATCTGCAACAGTCACAGCAGCGACACTGAAGCCCTCTCCTTGTTTCGCCCGAGTGTTTTACATTTATTTTTCCTTTATATATTATTCAAGTTCAAGTAATTAATTCAGGATATCAAATCAAGATGTAGGAAATCAATCAAGAGCCTTTTTCAGTCTGCCTTTCATTAAGCTGAACCCCCGGTCCTGGCTGAGCCTGTAGCGGAGCTGGCCTGGACTTCTATAAAGACAGACTGAAACACTTACGTGGCATCCCATCTGCTGGAGAAGATGACTGCTTCGCTTCGCAAAGGCCATGCTGAAGTATTTAGGCCTGCATCCGATTGGGTGGTTGGAATTATTTTTGTTTAGCACTGATATAAAAATGAACCACATGGCAGACTGGGATTTAATGGGCCCCAGTTTGATAATGACTTTGTTCACCATTTGTACTGTAAACCTTAAAAAAAAAGGGGGGGGAGGTTGTAATGAGAAATTTAGGATATCTGTCTCGTTATGGTGGATGGTTAGGATTGAAGGGGGGAAAAAATGTGGTTTGATTTCACCTCAAATTTTATTGCCTCAGCAGAAAATGTTATGTCACAATCTCGGAAAAGGAATAAATGCACAACATAAAACGCATCCTCTTTGAATACACTCCAGCTAAATGAAAGGATATGAAGCAGACTGTGGCCAAAGATAGATTAAGGAAGACCAGATGCAAACATTCAGTCACCAAACATGCATACGTACTGTATCATCGTCCTCTTTATGCCCCGTCCTCTGCGCCCCCAGCCACCCCCGACGACTTTATGGGAAACCCACGCCGATCCAGCTCAGTCCTGTGAGAATCAATAACCCCGGTCAAATGACAAAGAGGGAGCTGAGATTCATCTCGTCTACTTTTAGCCGGATACTTTAGCATCGTTTGGTGCAGTGATGACTCCCACCCCGTGTTGAGGCAGACACAGTAATGTTGTGGTAAAAATGTCAGTCAAAATAGCGGAGAGTGTGAGGGGGGAGGAGGAGGAGGAGGGACAGGGTGGTGGACAGGTAGTGAGTAGTGTGTGTGTGTGTGTGTGTGTGTGTGTGTGTGCTGGTCGTGCTGGTGGTTGGAGGAGGTAATTTATTGAAGGAAAAAGTATCTATATTCTCATAGAGCCACTGTGAAACCGAGATCTCCATCGCGGTGATAATTTGCGGTTGTTAAAGTGACACAGTGTTGGTAGGCTGGTTGAGGCGAGGAATGTCGGGGCCAGACCTGACAATTAGAGCTCTATATATTACACACACTCTCAAAGGAGGGATGGGAGAGAGAGGGCAGGAGAGGTCAGGACACACACACACACATATATATATATATATGCACATATACAGACTCGGGGACACAGGCGTGCATGGCGGTGAACATACACTCTAAATAAAAGCGTGGCTGCACTCTGGAGGAATCAGGTCATACCTGCTGCTTTTGCACACAGGATGTGTACACAAAGCAGATAACACATGGCTCTCATTTGTGCAAACAGAGGAAGCAGCAGAACAACAACAACACTTCTCAGGTAAGTGTGTAATGGAAGTTAACTTAATTTCCTCTCCCCGTTCGTTTCCAAGTCATGAGAGTAATGTGTCTGATAGCGAAAAAACCTTCACATGCACATTTGTGCTTTGTGCATTTGAATCGGGGGCATCTAAATCATGTTTTACATCATTAACCATCACTTTCTCTGACACTGCCTCAAAGTAATATAATCTAATTGGGCAACAGAGGGGCCGGTGCGCTGTACAGTACGAAATAAACAACTCAAGGTTCCCCCATGCAGGTAAAAATCTATTTCCATTCTCAGCACACTCACCTCACAAAACACACACACACACGCCTAATGCGCTTACTTTATTTTCCCATTGAGCCTTTTGGGTGCATCATCAGACAGGCCAGGCCGAGGCGTAAAAACAAGAGTCGATATGTGTCTGCGATATGAGGGTGAATAATTGTTGTAATTAATGACCTGTGGGTATTAAGCAGAGCCATCTGATGGACCTCAGTGGCCGACTGCACAACTGAATCTATCTGGTATCGGGATCATCATCATTCACACCCTCAAAACAGCATATTAAAAGATTCTGTAGTTTTTGTTGCTGCACAAACACTTAACGTGTGTATGTGCGATGGGTTGTTTTCCGCTCACGTCCCAGCCCTACTCCTCTCTGACACACACACAAACCTGTCCAAAGTGTCTGAGCCTATTCCATGTAAGATACTGCAGCCATTAGCTTCGTATGACCTTTACCGCTCTTTCCGCCGTCACACTCACCTTCTGTATGTGTTTGTGTGTGTGCGTGGGTGTGGGTGTGTTTGAACACAAATAAATAAATACATGCTCCATGCAGCAAAACAGAACCGTTCCTACAGAAGTACCCAGTGTTTTATGTATCTTCTGTATGTGTGCGGTTAATGTAACGTTGGTGTAGGTACATCACTCCACACACACACGCAAACACACACACTTACATATACACACTCACACGTACGCAGGCATGTATTTGCAATAGATTTCCCTTTTCTTTTATTTGCTGTAATTGGAAAATAATTCAGGCAACGTCAGGAAGAATCGATAAAGAATTAATGAAAGGAGAGGGGGAGTCATTAAAGGCAATAAAGAGGGAGAGGTTATGATGAAGATGGCATCATGGAGAGACACAGAGGAGACAGACGCTGCTGCTGCTGCAGCATATGTGTGTGTGTCTGTGTGTGTGAGACGGAGAGAGGGAGTGCGTGGAGAAATAGTCTCCATGTCGCGGAAATATGTTTTAACGTTAAAGCTAAATTAGACAAAAACATCCATTTTCCTTCTTTGAACTCCATCAAAGGAGTCAAATTACACATTTTAGAATTTCGTGTTTTTAATATAATCTCATAAATAGCACATCCTTCGAATGTCAGACACTCTTTTGTCATCATATCCTCTCATATAAAAGGCTGTTGTATTCTAGCCTTTTCAACACTATGGCCAGTGTCACAGTCAATCATTCAGAGAGGTAATTATATGACACTCCTACGCTAAAATACCTGCAGTCCCTTAATAGGATCTGAGCCATCAAGATCCAACCTTAAGCTTCCTTCCAGGGCTCTACCACTCATCTGAGTGCCATAAAGCTGCCAGAGGAAACAATACTGCCTCTCTCCTCACCAATGAGGTTAATGGCAAATGGGGCTATGGCTGCCGGTGATATTGTTGGATAAATGGTTATTGATTAGGCAAAGGTTGAGCTAATCATTAGGCTTCATCCATTTTACGGACTCTCTCCGTGACCTTTCTGCCCAGCCCTCCTGGATCACCAGGATTTCTCCATACGATGATTTGATCACCTCACAAGATGGGCACAGGGGAGGAGAGGGAAAAGAGGGCGGGGGAGGACGAGTGAGAGAAAAGGGAGCTGTGTGGAGAAATGGAGGAGATGAGGAAGTGATGAAGTCACCCCTAAATACTCCTACTGGCCACCAAACGTGCAGTGGATTATTTTCTCTGCACATTTTATTCACTTTTTTTTTTTTTTCTCCATGTGATTCTCACGTACATACTGTAGCACAGATTGATTATTCGGTTGGTTCAATAGGTCAACTTGAATTTCTCAGTTTCAAAGTCAAACGAAAAATATTTTCAGTGATTATAGGTTTCGTCTCATATCCTTTAAACACCGCTTTATCTGAACTTATTTAAGCAGGACGCCGTGAATTTTGACCACTTGTTTATAAATGACAACACCACAAACAATGTTAAATATAGTGTGTAAGACTAACTTCGGTGTAGATGTGGTCATTTGATGCAACTTAAAGTCTCGGCTCCAGCTGATGATGTCACAGCCCATCAACGTCTCATTCAGAGGCCTAGCTGTCAGCTGCTGGTACAGCCAAAGTAAATGGATTTTAAATCTACTGTATTTTCTGATGTCAGAGGCGTGAAGTTGGTCTGACACGACAGAATAAAGCCAGAGACACGTGGGCAATTTGATATTTAGAGCATTACAGGCTTTGGATCCATTTTTTTATCATTACTGCTCAAAAGAACAAGCAGAAGTTATCAGATAAAGATAGAAACTTCAAATCACCTCTAGAACAACGTAATCGCATGTGTGGATCTTTCTGTGTTCAACTTTTCCTTGGTTATTATTGTTTAGACTGTTTTTAACCACAAAAAAAGGGAAAATGCAATGTCAGGTTTTTGTTTCTTCTTATTTTCTCTTCTATTACAAGAGTCTCTATTGAGAGACATATATTAGCTGAAGTGCTGTTTCTGAATAGACTTGGTGACATCTTTAAAAACCTAACAACCCCACAAGGAAAAACACAGAGTATTGAAAAAATGGAAAAGCCTTGACGTTGTCTACATTGAAAATACAATGATTGGCGACCTGCAGTGTCGACTGTATGTGTCTGTGTGATGACCTGTGGTCTGAAGTTATTTCACTGGAACATATTTACATGCCACACTAGCCAAGGCTGTCTTTATAATACACACATCTATAAATCCAAGTCTAAATTTCATTATTTAATCTGGAGTTTTTCCGGTCTCCGCTTACGCCGTTTTAAATTGAGCTGGGTGTATAAGTTAAACACTGAATACGCTACAGACACAGTGAAAACACCCAGTGTGAAACATCCGCTCCCAAACCCTGACATGGTGACAAGGAAATGCCTCGCTCCTAACAGCTCTATTTATTGAATTCTAGGGAATATTCCTGGCAGCGGGACCTTAACCAAACCCAGACTGGAGCTCACATCTGCACCCAATCAGCAGAGCAGAAAACCCCTCTGTTCCTCCTCTGTTCCATTTATTCAAAAACCCCTAGCACTGGGAAACAGAATGTTTATTTGAAGTAATACTTTACTCTGAACTACTGGATGGCAATACGTTAGCATTTTCATTACAACATGCATAATCTGTTCGGGAGAGTAATGAATAACCTTTTTTTTCCCCACTCTCTCTTTTTGCTACAATACCAGAAAATGGCATGAATGCAAAACATATGCACACTGCCACTTTTTTTTCCCCTTTCTCCGGTTTGCTTCCGCATGTGTCATTCACTTTGCTCTCTCTGACCTGAGGCTGGTCTAAAAGCTCTGATTTCCCTGTTCCTTCCCTGTTTTCTGTTCTTTTTCCAATTTATTAAAACCATAACCTTCATCGGTGTATGATTCAGGATGTGTTTGTGGTCACAAAAAGTGGGACCATTTCCTGAAACCATTGAAAGGATTGCAGCCAAAGTAATATTTTACACGGGGATGAATGTGGAATACAAAGGATATCACACACTTTTCATAGCAAATCTTAATTTTTATTGATTTTTTTTTTTTCTTCAGTTGATTGAAACACTACAGGACACAGTACACTTGATCTTGTTGCTTTTCATTCCTAGTGAGTTGCTTCACATCTCTGACACACAGGCCTGATGTCCAGCTTTGTGATGAGTAAGAATGAATTTCTTTGCAGGACTTGGAACAGTGATGGGGCTGCACAAGTCGGTAATGCAGCATAAAGAGGCATGAATTATCCAGAAAACACCAACCAATGCACGCATGTTGCAGATGTTCAGTTCAATACAATTATGTATGTATATACAGAATATGCATAAAGGCCTACACACTGGCACACGCACACACGCACACAGTGGCAGACATATGCATGCACCTTAAGTAAGCTTTTGCACAACCAGCATGCAGCTCTGCACACATGACTGGTTAGAAAGATAATTAAAGAAAGCTTATACAGCGATTGAACCACACACACACACACACACACATATTTCCTTCTTTCATTTGAGATAGAATCAAACTGGAATGAAAATATGGGGCTCTTGTTGCAATCCTAGTTTTAAACGATGTCTCAAAAAAAAAAAGAAGGCCTGAATTATTAGTGCTGGAGTTTTATGTTTGAAAAATGGCACTCAGGATCAATAATATTACATCTTCACCTAATTTTTAAAGCCAAAATGTTCCACAGTGTAAGCGTCTAATTCTGTTTGGAGTTATTATCCAGTCTACTACAGAAAAGAAGAAATCAATGATTGAATTAGTCTTATTTTGTTTTTATTATTAAGAATCAATAGGTAACATGATAGAAAATACCATATTTTCTACACACACAACTAGTACTAATTTTCAAATAAAATAAATTAGACAAGAATGGAGTACTGATGCAAGGCTGTACATTTTCTGCCACCATTACTGCCTCTCTTTTTTTGGCCTCTTTACATATGCTTCTTTATTCTGCCTGGACAGGATCAGGTCATGACTGTCTGCGTCTGAGCTCTGAATCATCATTTTGCATCTGCTGCAGAAGATGCGTCGCAAGCAGATAAGAACCCTGCTAGTTAAAGTTTGGCTTTAAGGTTGTCATGTGTTGACATACTAGTAAAATGAAGGTATTTGTATGTGTAACAATTTGCTTTTCACCAATTTCAAATGGGATAAAAGAAAAATACTCTCAATTTAGTTAAAATTTTTATCAGTCCAGTTATATGATGATTCTGGAGATAGAATTGCGAATTGTGGAAATAAACCTGTTCTGTGTTGCATTTTCTTATCCATGCTACAATCATGCTTGTGACCAACCTTGGTTAAAATTTGAATATTTATATAAAACTACATACATATACCATCTTTATCAGCAGAAGATAAATTTGCATTTATCCATTTTGCATTTTTTCGTGAAATATTACTTACAAATATTTTATGTCTGAGATTGTTATGGTAACCTAACTTAAGACTATGAATGTAGCACACATTAAACTGCTAAATGTGCATTTCAGCTCTGTCACGGAGCATATTGCCATAGTAACATGAGCATTTGTTAGCCATACATAACAGCCAGTATGCTAATAGACTTTTAGTCATGTTTACAAAAGTCAGATTGAACTTCTTTTTAAAGTAAAATAAAACCCCAATGACAATTAAAAAGAAAACAAAAAAATATAATTTATGCTTAGATTTGATGCCCAATAAACAGCTGATCTGGATGGAGGATGTGCCATTTGATACATCCTGGGACTTCCTTATGATTCCATGATCACAGAATATATCAGAATTTTTTCTCCTCAGGCTACTTTGCACGTAAAGGCTCATTCATCAGCACTTCTTCTCACACATCCCTGACTTTGCCAAGAAATCCCTCACACTCTGCTCACCATCTGAGTATCGTCACTCTCTCCTTCCCTCGTCCTCTGTCCTTAGCCCCCCCCCCCCCCCCGTCCTTTCTTCACCACTTCTACCCCTGCCGTCTTTCATTTAAATATTTCATCCAGTTGTCTTGCGGCTTCTGTGGCTTGCCAAGTGTCATCTAGTTTCCAGAGCCAGACACTAAAGTGGAGCACGGAAGTCATTTTTAGAGCTGTGTGTGTGAGAAAGGGAGAGGCAGAAAGAGAAAAGGAAAGGGGTGGGAAGAGAAGGAGAAGCAGCTTGGCTGGGATCTGAGACGTCGGGTGGTGATAAGACGTGAAAAGGGAGAGAGGACATGGGAGTGATAACTAATGTACTTCCTGTGTACTTCCTCTTCTCCCCATCACCTCCCCCCCCGCTGCCAACAAACCCCTCTCTCCTTTAGCCTAAAAGATATAACTGTTGTGTTTGTGTCTGTATATGTGTGTGTGTGTGTGTGTGTGTGTGTGTGTTGGTTTGTGTGAGTGAATCTTGGGTGATCTGCTGACGTGATGATGCAAAGGGGTTGGTTTGTGGGTGAATGTGAAGTTATACATTTATGTGTATGTCGGACAAACTGATGGCTGATGTGAAGAGGTAGGTGTGTGTGTGTGAGAGCGAGAATGAGCGAGAGAGAGAGAGAGAGACTAACTGAAGGTTAATATGAAAGTGAAGTAGTGAGGAGTGACATGAACAGATGAGAGAACACGGAAGGAGAGATGAGTGAAGCTCTACTTTGCAAAAGAGTGATGTGTTCGCTCCTCTTAACAGCTGACTGTTTCTTTGCACCTATGTGTGTGTGTGTGTGTGTGTGTGTGTGTGTGAGAATGTGGTCTTTCATACCCAGGCAGATTTTTTTGTTGCACTGGGGTGTCCTGGTGGAGCGCAGTGAGAGATCTGGCAAATCTCTGCACCAACCTGCAAAACAAAGACAAAGAAGAAGAGCGAGCAGGAGATGAGATGTTACCAACAAAGCACCAATCCAAGTCGATCTCTCGTCCTTACAGTAACACCAACTCGTGTAGTTTAGCTCTCAGCTGTGAAAAAAACCCCAACAACAACAACAACAAACACGGTTTGGCTTTTAACACATTTCTCACTGCGTTGTTAAGAAGCCACACCTACATGCACCTCCCTCTATGACGCTATAAACCTCTGTATAATACATCCTGAGCGGTAAAATCCCATCGATTGTACATTGTTATATTCCTGAACAGAGAGTGGCCTCATCCAAAGTGCAAATGAAAGTCATGCTTCTGTCGCTGCCGCGTAGCCGGACGTCTTAAGTGCACTGAGATTCATAAATCCAGAAAAGATATGACGGGATATAGAGTATTCCCGCCATAGTATTCACTTGGTTACAATAACTAAAACAATACCTTATTTATACAACCTGCACTAGTGGTGGAAGTCGGCGTTGGCATGTATATTTCACTGCTGTAAGTCTGTAACAGGGATATCACTTTTATATTTATATTTTCAAACTTGCAGTTTTTGCTCAGAAAAAACCGCCTCCAAAGTTGCCCCATGTCGAAATCTTCAATAAAGCAAAAATAAAAGTTACATGTAAATATCTGATCCAAGGTTTTTCTTTATAGTAGTAGCAAACAGGATACGTAATCATTCTCTACATCAGATTTTGATTTTGAGTTTTGGATTTTTGTGGAGAATAATAAGAGTGTCATTGGTGTTATTTAATGGCACAGCCTTTGCCATGCCCACGTTGTCACATACTGATGCTTTGACCCCAGCAGCGACCATCCGTTGTGAATCTGACCTGCTCTGTACTCTATCCTGATTGGTTGGTACAGTCTTTCATGTAGCCACACCCCCTCAGCCAATTGCTGCTTTGTGGTCTATTTTCCTCTAAATGCCACCATCATTGAAAAAATTTGCATAATTTTGTATTGAAATTAGAAACTGAGATTATAGATTCATTTAATTAAAATCAATTGCTATTAATGATTTAATTAACAGATATTGCTCTTTGAAATATTACAGAATAGATTTCTGATTTTGGTTGACTGATGCGGTCACTGTTGTTGGCCATCCACCTCACCGCAGCTGTAAGGAGTGGTTATCTGAGTTACTGTAGCCTCCACGAAAGTGCAAGCCAGTCCAACCATTCTCATTAACAAGGAATTTCCTTTAGCAGGAAGTGTTCTCATTGCTTATTTTTATTTTTTTGATTTTTTTGTATTATGACACTGTTCTGTGTAAAAAAAAAAAAAAAAATCTCAAGAGACAGTTGTGTGGAAACCCCAAGAGGTCAACTATTTAAGAAATGCTCCGACCCGCCTGTGTTGAACCAACAACAAAACTGCATGAATAAGCAGGTGCACAGATGCTCAGTGAGTGAATATCACAGTATCAGCTCGTCGTCTTTCCTTAAGTTCTGTTCAGGTTAATGACATTTAAGGAAAAAAAAAAAACAGGAAGCTGAAAAGTTAATATTAAATGATGCACAATACATACAACGTGACAGACACACACACACAAATACACAACAAAAAACACACACAGTAACTGATCCTTGTGTTTCTGTTTCTATAAGGTTTCTGTTCCGCTTGCCAGGCTGCTCACTGACCCCCCACATGTGTGTTTGACCTTTCAACTCTCTGCTTCCCCCTAAGGGGAAAAGACCTGCTCTCTGAAGCACCTTTGAACATCCAAACACACACATGGACACACACACTGATCCAGCCTTTGAGTGTGTGGATTTAGCTTTGCAGGGCCAGCTCTGGTCAGGCCTGTGGTCATCCACAGTAACAGATAAAAGGATACATCACTTTCTCAATCCCTAAGACCACAAGTGTGGGCGATTGGAGACACATACACACACACACACAGTGAGTCCCTGAGTCCCTGAGTCCCCAGCTTAGCACTTGATCCTCTCTCTGGGAGGTTGACACTACAGAGAGAAAGCCTTCACAAACTCCTTTGGATTACACACACTCACACGCACAAAAACACACACACTTGGAAGACTGTTCAGAGTCCCAAACTTCAGATGTCTGTGGATGTTGATCTGCTGGTCAGCATCTGTTCACTGTTGAGGACGCTGCTTCTTATTTCCTCAACCATCATTCATCACTAGCACTGATGAAAATCCACATCTCAGCATCTGAGGTGCAGGAGACGCGTCAAGAAAATCACAGCAGTAAACAATCCACTGTGTCACTGAATATCCTAAAGCTAAGAAAACTCACTCTCTGCAGAAGTGGAAAATCATTTGAGCATATTGACCCTCCCTCGAGGTGAGGCAGACTGCTGGCCGCTTGAGCCCGGCATCGAGGCACTAATTCAGGCAGGCGTGGAGCAGACGTGGGTCTAACATGAATGTCAAGTCAGCTCACATCTTCACAAGGCCCAGGGGCACCTGTGGCCAATGCACCCTAGGGTGCACACATTTAATACAGTATCCTATTTGCTGTGCACATAGAGGTTATGGATGTTGGTTGAACGTGAGGTCAACAAGAGTTTATGTTAGGACGGGGGGGTGTACGGAACGTGAAAGCATGCCTACACATAGATATACAAAAAGCTCAAGTAACTGAAATGCTTATGCAAAATAACAAATAACAAATATAACAATAAATAACAAATATTTGTGTTGTTACTTTTGCAAATGTGGGATATATACATTAGTTTGGATTTACGTAGATATTAATAACTCCAGCTCATCCTATTTCCTGTTACTCTTTTATAGAGACGCTCGTACATCATGAGCCACCAGAAAAAGCTTCTTCCCACAGATTCTTTGGAAATTTACTAAAAGGATGGTCTTCCCTTGTTTGGTATTTTGATGATGAAGGTAGACATCACTTATTTAAAAATCTCCCATAGGTGACTGCAAACACCGCCACATTTGACAAATATGAAAAACCATACTCATGAGGCCATTCAGTGAAGCAAAAGAATCTATATGTCTTTGCTTGTTTCGGTTTAGCGATGGGAGGATACGTATTATATTTTTTGTTATTTTGAGTTCTTTCCACGTCCCAACAACTATCAATAAATCGAACGCCATGGCCATCGCCATAAAAAGAAAATGGTTTTGACAGTTGCATGGTTGTAATGACCTCATCCAATCACTGAATTCAGCTCTCGTGAAATTATTGGATTGTTCTTGGACGGCGGCACCTTCAATTCTAGACATGCTGCTAAAGCAAGAGCAAGATATATGTATATAGTACTATAGCCACTATAGACAATAGCCATCTTAGCTAGCTATTGCGGTAGATACCTAATGTATTAGCATAACATTTGCTCACTATAAGCCTTAGCTTGAAGACTATTTAGCTATGTTTAGGCGTACCTGGTACATTATCTGTGTTCATATCACTGGCATCTGCATTGAGGTTGGAAGGCCAGTGTTAACACCAAAGGAGTCTCTCTCTGATTTCTTAGATAGACAGCATTTGTATGCATGCAGTTCTATTGTTTATACCTCCTTTGTTTGTTTCATGCACATTGCATATGTATTTATTCATATGCCAGGTTACCAGTCAAGGTAATTTCTGTCATTCGTGAAAATTATTTTGCAATCCTGCGAAGGTTGTTCGATACTAAGGGGGCACCATGAACAGGAACCATGAGTCTTGATCATCCCAGTCAACATGTGGTCAATCATGTGTCCCTGGCCCAGCCAACCAGAAGTTGTTACAGATGCCAAGTCAAAAGAGAGCAAGCATCCTAAATTGTCACTTTACAATGTGGTTACTTAATAAATCCACATGACTAGAAATCAAATGTTAAGACATTTATGCCAGGATCCAAATACCAAAATCACTGATTCGGACCCAAAAAACTACCTTTCTGCAATAGATGCCAAAACAATTAGGGAGAACAACCATAAACAGTACGTGGCCTTTTCATCAGACACAAATATAGAAAACCATGGGAATAAATCTGAACCTATACAGAGAGCTCTAAAAGGTTAAAGACTGTTCCCTATCAAACGATTACAAAATGCAAAATCTATGTGTAAAATTGACACAACAGAGGCTTACTCCTATTTCTAGCCAATATAAAGAGTGAACAAAAAAGAAAAGTAAGAGTTGCCCTCCTCAGTAGGTATGAGATTGTAGACTGTTATGTTTGTCAGTGTATAAAATCTTGCTGTAGGTATTTGACAGTAATGTGGGTGTCTTTGAAATGTGGTAATTACTGTCAGATATATTGTGATATTCTTTCTAAAGGACAATCACTGGCAAACAGAAAAAGATTGCCACAGCACCCATTTGATGCCACATACACAGCCTCTGCCATTCACTGCTCACTTATGTTTAGAAGCAAGACTCCAGAAACCTACTGACACACCTTTCCTTCCACATGCATCTTATGCCCATATATACATGTATAAACCCAAATGGTAACTACATATATTACTGCACTATGTGTGCTGCTTGGTTTGATTGTAAACGCTGCAAATGTACAGACAACACATGTAACATTATGAAGGTTTTATTTGAAAAACAAACAAACAAACAAACATCAGGACAAATAATCCAGATTTAGAAATAAACACATACATTCTCTTACTGCCTAGAGCCTCTTAAAAAAAAAAAAAAAAAAAGGGCAACGTAGAAGAAAATCGGCTTCTGGGACAGCCGCAGTCTGACCTCCCCATCCTCGGCCTCCATTTCCTCACACCCTGCCGGTTGCATTCCCTCTCACGCAAAACCTCCCATGCTTCATCCTCGACCAAGGGCCGCTCCTCTTCAACCAGATGATCACGACTGGCCCTGAAGGGCACTCTTGATTAAAGCCAGCCACCATTGCTCTCATCACGGAAAATTCTGCTGTGCAAAACAATTTCGATACAAGACTAGATTCACGACTGTCACGCGTCAATGGCGGTAATGTGAGGTCATCGCTTGTTAGCAACAGCAAACACTGCATCTGTTCTTTCAGCAAGCATTTTGGATACCAGATATTGCTGAAATGTGTTGACTTTTTGTCGCTAGTAAACCAGAAGTAAGTTGTTGGATCAAGCAGAATTTTTAATCAAATTAAACATCAGTAACTGGCTAGCTTGGCTGCTGCTAGCTTAGCATCTGTGGGTATGACGCCCAAGTTCATTAGATAATGTTTGGTGTAGTTAGCGATGACAAGGGGAGCCAAGCTTTGCGCTCCTCTTCCCAACATGTTCCCTCGTGGACTCGTCAGGCGATGAACAATCTTTCGTGTTGGTGTAGGGGCTTTGGAGGAGTACCGGATTGTTTCTGGTTCGTCCGGTGCTTTGAGTTCCCAAAAGTACACCATAATATTGCTAATCATTCTTCAGTTGCCATGAAACAAATGAGTCACAATTGTAAAGGAAGAGTTTGCAGATTCAATACACATATTTCCTCATTGCGGTGATGACAAATGTAAAACCCAAGACCGTTTAATGTGTATCACAAATACAAACCACTCATATGTAAGCTGAAATTTTGGGATGCGTACGCCTATGCACATACACACATATACTGTATAAATACACACATACACACTCAGCATGTCTTCTTATTGCCAATGTATTGTATTCTGATTTACTCTCTCTTTATGATCTCACTCTCTATCTTTCTATCTCTTCACAACACTTAAATTCATCTGTCTCTCTTTACATTTAGCTGGTATCTTCAATCAGGCCACTACGCTGTGGAAGTGAGTGGAGGTTCCTACACACTCTACACATCCTACAGTATACACCTTTTGACTGCCAAGCGTTTCTGTAACCTAGTAGTTTGTTTGCAACCGGTGGGATCACCCTTTTTTGTATACAGTGCAGCATAGTGATGCTGCTAGAGGTCATAAGTTAGAGGAGCTAATACTGGGGATTGTTAATGCTACACCTGATGCATTACAACCTCAGTAGTGTAACTTAACATTAGTGATGTTAATTGTAATTGTAAAGGGAATATTGATTTTGATTTTATTGATACTATTCAGTTTTTGGCCATTCATGGCATGCAGGTGTGAGCTACGGTCACTGGGAATTAAGACAGATGAAGTTCAATCAAGTCAAAGGTATAACAGGTTGACAACAACCCCGGTTGGTTATTTACATATTGATTTCAAGGAAGAAGCAAACATGAATGGCTATTACCTGAAGTTCAAACTGTAAACAGCCACCAAAGCTTCCACCTCTCGTTAAACTTTGACCCGCTGTGCTTCCAGTGGTTGTGCACTCCAGGCCAGCTTGCCTACATCTCAGGCAAGCCAGGCAGCAGTCTCAGCTCCTGTCTAGCCTGTGTGCCTGCAGAATTAAAAAAAATAAAATAAAATTACGACTGACGTGTGTTTTATAGTTAGGACAACTTTCGCCGCCTGTCTGTGTTAGTCGTTGTTTTCCATTTTGCTGCAAGTATTTTTACCTTCCTCGAGTCATTTCTAATTTCTTGTGCTGTCATGATACAGCGCATTTGCGAAATGGCAAATTTGTGTTTACTGTACGAAATACACAAAGCATCAGCACAAAAACCACAGTAGGTTAAGTGAAAACCTTCTGAATTCAAAGCTAAGCACAAATTACTTCAATTACAGCCAACAGCAGCACATTGTGTTAGTGTGCAGTACATCATCATGACCTGAAAGGTGCACCACTCACATAAAATTCAGATGTATATAGAGGTCCAGACCTGAGTGTAGAGAGACAACACTAACACTTTTAGTAACGATTATGGATCTCCAGCCTAGACTCAAATCACTATTTTTCCTTTGCAACTTTGAATAGTTTGAACTCAAACTGGAAGTTCATGTAAATGTTCACAATCAACAAATATAAAATTTAAGACAGTTTCAAAATATCAAAGACACTTTTCCAATTACTTTGAATGATTTCCGAAAAAAAAAACAAAAAAACAAAACCCTCAAAGTTTCAGGGGCGTGTGCCCACAGTTTGTTATGTTAAAAATGGATGGATTTAAAATGTAAAATCCTCTTATTCAAATAGACGAGTTAAGCAAAACAACCAAGAATGCTTTTTAAAAGGGTTTCGTTATACTAGTCATTATCTTATTTTTACAGCGGTCTCAGTAACCTGCAAGGTGGCAGAACTCACAAGAGAAAGTAAAGTAAATATTAAAAAAACGAACAAACAACAACAAAAAACAAACAAACAAACAAAAAAAAAAACACTGGGCTGACTAAAGCTGCTTGTAACAAGAAAATTGAAAAGATTTTGAGAAATTATTAAGAGTATGAGCGCAGGCATCTTGATAGAGCTAAAAAAAAACAATAGTTAAAAAAAGGGGAATAATGATTAAATGTTTTCTTGCACTACAAATAGAATGTCTCTCAGCAGTATGTTGCATTGTCCCCTTTTCTCTTTTGTTTGTAATGATGTTCTCACTCCATCCTGTCTTTCTATCTTCCTGAAAGTGATTGGTGTCTCTAAAAGGGGAGGGAGGGATGGTTGGGAGAGGCCCCATCATCTTCACGCTGAACATAATTAATAAAAGCAGCCCGTTCCAATTTAAGAGGCTGATTAACGCAACAGATACATCACAGCATGGAGTGGACCATCTCTCTATCTCTCCTCCTCCCTTCATGAAAAGATTGAGACAGAGCATGGCATTATTAGGTTATGACAGAATGTGCTTATAATAAATCTCTCCAGACAGATTTTTATTTCCTTATTTAATTACTTTTTGATTAACACGGCCTTAGTCTTATAGTTGCAGGTCTGAAAAAATGAACGCTAGTTCCGTTGTTGTTGTCTTTATGCTGATGATACTCTTATTTAGCGCCATGCTGTAGCCCTTGTAAAAGTCGCTGATGAATCTCAAATGAAAATTAAATGAAAACTACTTTTTATCGATGACTTTAACTCCATCAAATTAATGTAAAGTTTAGTTATGTTTAATTTTCCAGGATTTACTGAAGACTCCATCTGTCTGAAAGATGTTTTTCACCAGTGTGATAGCAGGAGCCAAAGGAAGACTTTGGAAAAGCCAGACAGTGAATGTGAATATTACAATATCATTTAAGAGATAATTCATCTTCTGTGCTAAAATAATAAAGAAGGTGTATTTTCTGCCATTCTTATATGTGATCCAACTATGTGTCAAAAATGGCAATCAGCCTGAGAAAAAGCTCCCTCTCTTTGCCTACTTTATTTGAGTTGAACTGAATTTAAAGTCTCTCGAATTAGAGGGAAAGAGGCTTTTGTGATTCAAATTTTTGCTGTCATTATCAAAAAAAAAAAAAAAGAAGAAGAAAAATTCTGAGTAGCCAAAGCCTATTTAAGACTATGTTACACTGGATCGGAAGTATTTTTTTTGCAATAAATATTGGTGCTATATTTTGTACTCCAGCATCCACAGCAGGAAATATCCTGCCAACAAACTCACTAATTGCCAGTTTGCGTAACATTTTCTAAAAACCAAGAGCCTTCCTAAGAATTCTCTCATTTTAAATGAACTGTACATATTTAACACTTGGGAAAAAAAGAGGTCATATTAAGTATGAACCAAAGGGTTTGGGGCCGAGTGGTATTCAGAGATGAACTAACCTATTGTTTTTTATTGGACTGCTTTACAATGGGGGCAGCATGGCAGCATAGTGGTTAGCACTGTTGCCTCACAATAAGAAGGTCGTGGGTTCGGTTATAGGCCTGAGGCCTTTCTCCCGTTGTTCTCCCGTACTTGTGTGGGTTTCCTCTGTACGTATCCGGTTTCCATCCAAAGACGTGCATGTTCAGGATAATTGGTAATTGGTGACTCTAAATTGTCCGTAGGTCTGAGTGTGAGTGTGAGTGGTTGTTGGTCTCTGTCTGTCTCTGTATGTTGGCCCTGTAAAGGGCTGGACCTGTCCAGGCTGTACCCTGCCCTCGCCCAGTGTGAACTGGGATTGGCTCCAGCACCCCCCGTGACCCGGAAATGGATAAGCGGTAGAAGATGAGAGAGTGAGTGCTTTACAATGAATATGAAACCGAAGAACATCTGACTCTTGAAGCAAGCTATCATTTGTGGGGGTTTTTTCCAAGTGAATTTCATTGGCTCAGTTGTCTTTATAAAAGACACCTCTTAGTTCTGCTGCTCTTTCAGCCACCGGACCACAGATGATAATAGTAATAAATAAATAAAAAGAAAACTGAAAAAAAGAATAGTGTTCTGTCCCAATTTTGCCTGGATACATTGAATGTGTGCCGTAAGAGGTTGTGGATGTTTCCTGATGGAGCTGTGCGGTCTGTGTCTGTGTAAGTTAATAAAGACTGATTCCTGTTTTCTTTTAGCGTAGCGCTTGAAATAAATAACATCAAGAAAAACAGTTAACTGGTCTTTTTTTATTATTATTATTATTATTTAAAGGAAAATTCCCCGGGGCTGTCAGAGAAGCCCTGGTGGTCCTTTAACCTGACTTTAAGAAACCGCTATTTTCGAGCAGTGTAACCAATGAAGTACAGTAATGGAGTGTGGTGGCCTGAAGTGTAGCTATGAAATCTTCCATAATGACTCTAGCACATGTGTGTCTGGCTTTCAGCCCTCTCATTAACATCACTGGACACTGTGTACGCAGTTGCTGTGTCTGTGTGAGTGTGTGTGTGTTTGTTTGCCAATATAGCGAGGCTTAGAGTGCTTCGGTGATCTCATCTCAAGTTTGCTTACCCCTTGGCTGTGTGTACGTGTCCGCATCTGTGTTAACGGGCTTACACATCTATGGTGCTTCTTGTAACCAGTTTTACCTCTTTTTCTTCATTTTTCAATCAGGAGTAAATATTTCGTAAGTGTTTCGATCCTTCTCTTTCTTTTTTTTTGTTCCATTTACAGATGTTGAAGCTCTAGTTTATGAATAAGCAAGACCTGTGTGTGTGTGTGTGTGTGTGTGTGTGTGTGTGTGTGTGTGTGTGTGTGTGTGTGCGTGCGCGTGAGTGTGGTAAACAGGGTGGTTTGCTCTCTGGAAGAAGGAATTTCCCCCAACAGTCTCCATCAGTAATAGTGCCTGTAATGAGCTGCAGCTGTCAGCGTGGTTTCCGCACACACACACACAAACACATGCATGGAGTGAGGAGGAAGCAGTGACTCACTCAGCAGTGCGCCATCACACTGTACACTGATAATAAACAGTAGAACTCATCTGACTTGCATCAGACATTAGACACAAACATTTCCTCAGAAATACCTACTCCTTCTAAAAATATCTGTCTGTGAATTTACTCAGTTTATTACTTGTGATACAACTGAAAACACACTGATTCCCACTTAACACTTGCAGTGAGAACGAAAAATTCATTCAGCGTGTTCTTCTTCAGATGCTTCAGATTTTCACATGAAAATTCCCCACCTCGTTTTTTCTTTAACACGGTTTCCACCCCTCATCCTACATTTAATTACATAACCATCAATCCATCCAGTCAAGCCGTGCAACTGTTAACCTTGTTAATCCATAAATTGTAAATCTGTGCTTGGAAGTCAGAAAAAAAACAAAACTTTCCTAACATATGTAATCACCTTGTAATATACTAATTTCTTCCATGTCCCATATACCTGCATCTAATAATCCAGATGAAGGAGGTTAAAGGTTCTGACATTTCACTGCATTTTTAATCCTGATGGTCTGTTTGCGGCGCTGGAGACCGCGGGCAATAAAAAAGAAGAAGAAGAAGAAGAAGAAGAAAAAAAAGAGAGGCTGCAACAGCTCAACAAACCTAGCCTTCTTTCATTAGCTAGATCTGCTCATTTATTAAGAATTCCTTGTAAAATATTATTTGAAATGATTGTGATCAGCTTCTAAAAATGACACAGTACTTCGCCTGACTGTAGACAGACTTTCCAATGTTCACTGCTAGTTCTAATGCAATACTTTGAAGCCACATTTCCTTACAGAATGTAATAACATTGCAACAATATTTTGGCCATCAAATGTAAAAGCCCAATTTGTATCAAAAACACGGATGATCAAAACTTCAGTCAATTTTTTTTTATATAATTGATTTATCAAAATCTGACTGTTTAATCTTTATATATATATATATATGTTGAAATTTATGTTCAGTCTTATAACTATTACTATTATTATGATCGTCATTGTTACTTTTACAGTGGGGGGTAATATATGATAAAGCCATTTTAAATAAAAGACAAGAGTAAACAGCATCATTAGACTTTAGTTTCCTAAGGTTTAAAACCTGCCTTTTCCTGGTATTTTATTTTGTTGTATTGTTCACAGGATTTGATGAAATTAAGACCATAATTGAGGCCAGACTTGGTGTTTTAATTTCATTCTTATGACCATAACTGAGAACAATCCCATCATTTTCAAACTGTCTGTTTGAACCTTCCGGGTTGAGTCTTATTTTTTTGTTTTTGTCACAGAATTGTTAGATGTTCCATTTCATAATATGTGATTTAGCTGTATTGGTAATAGTTACATACTGCTTCAGGCCATGAGGCATCAGTTAAGATGATTGGATATCCTTAAAAGTTCACACAATGTGCTCTCTCTGGTTTAAATTGACTTGATTTTAACAAAAAGATAAAGGAATAAATAAAATTCACTACCAGCAACTTCACAAAGAGAGAGAGAAAGACGACAAAAAAGAAATAAAGAAAAGCAGCACCACAGCTGGTCACAGCTTTGTGCTGTGACTGGCCTGCCCCCCGGTGACCTCTGCCAATTTTTTATCTCATTTCACTCTAACTTTGTAGATCAGACTTTAATTTTGAAGCGCAGGCCACGGGACAGTGATGAATAGGCTACATCAAGGAGGGCTTAAATTACCCCTCTCCCTGGTGGCAACACTGACCGCAAGGAGAGGTGTGTGCATGTCTGTGTTACGTGTGTGTGAATGTGTGTGTGTGTGTGTGTGTGTGGTGACCTAGTAACAGCAGACAGAGAAAGAAAGAGGGCTGGTCAGCACTTGCCCTCTAAACCCTGCTAGCTCCGCACACCCAACAAGGCAGGAGGGAGGGAGGACACTAGGGAGGGTTAGGGTGGGAGGGACCGAGAGAGAAAGAGAGGGAGAGAGAGAGTGAACATCCACTCCATCTTTTTTCAGCTTCTCGTGTCAATGCTCATCTTGGTTCTGGTGAAAGTTTGTAACTTTTAAGGTTATTTGAGGAGAGTCTAACTCTGGCCTCCTTTTTCACGCTATTCTCTCTCCATGCAAATAAACGTCTTTTCTTTTCTTTCCCAACGTTAGCCTTTGGAGGTCATTCAGATGTCAACAAAGGCCACAACACGATATAATAAAACAGTCTGTCTCAAATTGAGATGGGCTAGGTAGGAGGGTTTGGCTAACAGCCACAGGCATGGCCTAAGGCTGAGATGAAGAAAATCAAAAACAGGGTCAAAAAAAAAAAAAAAAAAAAAAGGGAAATAAAAACTTAACATGTAAAACTGAACAAACAGTTTGGAGGAGGCTGTGGGCCTTTCCTTTTCGCTTGTCTATCATAAAAATGATTTTTTTTTCCCCCTCAAGGACTTCTTGTTCCAGCAGAAGGTTCTTCTTTAGTAAGTGTGTGATTCTTGCACTAAGAGATTTAAAGGGGTTTTCAAGTGTTTTAAGATAAAAGAGGGAATGGTTTTAAAAGAATATCACTACTTCGGGCTCCTGCTGAATCTCTACGTCCACTCTAATTTGATGCCTAACTTACTATTTCTTCATCTTTCGCGTATCAATCGGTCATTGCCCCACTTTCTGCCCCGGGATCCACACTGAGAATCTGAGAGCGGTTAAAGAGATCCAGGGGCTGCGCCGCTGCTCTGCGTCTAGGGAGACATATTCTGTAGTATATCACACCATTTCTTTCTTCCTCTCCTTTTTTCATTTTCCTGCGGTTTTTCAGGCTGCTCTGCCAACTGTCCCTCCCTCTGGCTCTTTATCCACTCTACTAGAAACCAGTGTGCCGTGAAGCCGGTGCGCCACTCCGCCTGTCCATGCTAAAGTGATCACCAGGAAGAAGAAGAAGAAGAAGAAGAAGAAGAAGAAGAAGAAGAAGAAGAAGAAGACGGAGGGGGTGGGAAGGGGAAAAAAGGAGTAAATCACGGATGGTGTGGAGTGGTGGAGCTCAGAGATAAATCACAGTGGTTGTGCGTTAAAACCCTCGCCTGTTTCGGCTGAACAGAACGCATCTATTTGCGTGTTGAGGAGGGGGCAGAAATTGACTAAAGCCTAATCCGGACTGTGACAAAGTCCCCGCAGTCAGCGGAAGAACGAAGGTCAACTTTAAAACTCGCATTTACTGATTATAACTCTGGGAAGAAAGAGTGTGAATGAAACCTAAAAGGGTGCTTATTTTTCGTGTGATAAATTCATCTGATAAAGTTCATGTTGTTCTTAAGAACTCTTAAAAAGAAAAAGGGCATTAAATCTTCTTCGTGCATCTGTGCGCTTTTTGTCTGTGCTGTTGATGCTGTGGATTTCGACTTTACTTTGCTACAAAAAAGCAACAAGAACAAAATAACCGAAGCCAGTGTGGACTCGCTCCCTTCAAAGCGCGCGCCCAAACCCGTTCCGGGCCGTGCTTTGCAGTGCGTCCGCGCCAGGAAGCTTTTGGAAGACCGACACGTGCGTAAAGGCAGAGGCGGCAAAAGACAGAGGAGCCAAAACACACGCACTCTCTCACAAACACACACGCACTCACAGACTCTCACACGAACGCTTCCATACACACTCACACACACACTTGGGGACACCGAGGGAACACCACATAAATGACCGACCCAACGAGCGAAACAGAAGCTCCACGCGCACGCGCACAGACACCACACGGTAACTGCACCCCGCAAAAACCAGGAGGAACCTGGACCGAAATGTGCGCGCGCATTTCACGCCGATGGCGTGAAATTAAAGGACTAGTGAGGTTAGTCCTTTAATTGCCGACGGGGATCAATATTCAGATGGTTCCTTCGTGTCTCTTGGTTTCAGGGTCTGAGGCTAACGCACTAAAAACACGAGCCACGCACGCGGCTGTCAAAACGTCCCCCAGTGGGTGAGTCCGTCGCCCCAGCAGAGCTTCACGTGCCACCACACTTTGACTTTGCTGCGTGATCCAAGTCGTTTTAAGACGGAGGAAGTAAATCTCCTCAATCCATCTTTAGTTTTAATAGAAGTGACAGTATGAAGACGTGCCTTGATTTTCACCCTACAAGGCCTTTTGACGGTAATGTACTACATATGAAACTGATATGTTATTTATTTGGTAATTCTGGAGCTTTAACGTGCGGCACATTCATAAAGCTGCTGGTGTATTTTATATATATATATATACATAAGAGGAAAACAGGAATCGCATCAAAAAATATTTGCAAGTTTTGTTCTAACCATGAAGAGAAAGTTAAAAATATATATAGTTGACTCTTCAGAGAGCTGGAGTAACCTGCAGCATCTGACACACAATCAGACCGCCAAAAGTGCACATTTCGATTCCTGACAGTTTGATACAAACAAGGAATTTGGGTTATATTAGGAGTTTTAAAAAGAAAATGATTGTTAAATAACACACAGCTCACCGAATGACTTTTCTTTTATTTAAATTTTTTTAGGAGAATAGCTTCAAATCCGCCGTTTTCACAACACTTCGGTGTTTGGGAAAGTTTTATGGGAAGCGTTTTGACATCATGAGTCACAGATGAAAGCTCAATGTGAGTCTCCTTTTTTTTACGTGAGTGCTGTTCTCTCTTTCTCTCGCAGACACACACGTGCGCGCGTACACGTACATAAACCCTCTTGGTATAATAAAAAAAAAACTGTCCTCGTTTCACTCGAACATTATCACTTTGTTTCTGTTTACACACACACACATCTTATGTATAGATAAATGATGATTGAAATTTGAAAATAAGAGGAGCCATAGTCTTGAAAATGAAAAGAATTTATGAGTAAAAGTCTGGTCCCTTTTGAGCTTTTTTTTTTTTTTTTTGGTTGTGTATCACATTCACGCAGCTATTTCCATAAGTCACACTCATGCACGAGTCTCAGATCCCACTTTGACATAGTGATTATATTTCAGACGTCGAGGGGCTAAGCCTCAAATACTCCCGTTAACGTCGAGCTAAAAGCGAAAAATGTGGCCCAGAAAAAGGCGCACACTGGATTCATTTTCCCGGTTCCATCTGGAACACAACAACGTCTAAGTTTTTTCCTGTTATTGTAATCATCATTATTGCTATTTTTCTTATTGTTTACACTAAAGTCGTTTGAACCCTCAGGAGAAAAACACTTTTTTTTTCTTTTCTGTGGTAAAACATTTGAGTTTCGTATTCGAAAGTTTGGCAACTGTTGGCAGCACCTGAAAATACCCCTTCACACACACACACACACACACACACACACACACAGACACACTACTTCCAGACATTGTCCTCTACAGTAGGCGTTGTGGGTCGTGTCTGTGTGTCTATACCGCCTAAATGCATGAATTGAATTGGATAATCCCCGTTCACACACATGCAGCCAAAACCTACATGGAGAAGAGATAAACCTGATGTCTCCAAATTAAAATAATTTTAATGATAGTAAAAAAAAGGCATTTTGAAAATATAATTCAGGCTGAGTGATGTTTCATGAAAGTGAAAGTGGCATTTTGATGCAAGTGTGACAGGTTTATGATTTTGGACTAATTCAATTGTAAACATTTTATTTTAAATCTGTACTCGGTGTTTAGAGACTGAAGAGCAACTTCGTCACTCTCAATTCACCATTAAAAGAAGCTATGACATGATTTGCTGGTGACCAAAACGCAGAACCTGCCCCCCCCCCCCCCCCCCCACACACACACACACACCTCAGCGCCCCTTATATTAAACATAACTGTGCCATATCCTTTTTTTACCCCCTCCAGCTCAGACTCGTATGGTATGGAATATTTTGAAAAAATTTCATCCTAGAAAATAAAAGTGAGTAGAGTCAGAAAGCTGACAGAAGTCGTTTGGTTTTTATCTCCTTCTTTTAAATATTTGACAAAGTGAATAAAGAAAAAAGAAGCTGAAAAACAAAAAGAGAGAAAGAGAGACTGTTATTTGGTGGTGATGTCAAACGGCACTGATGAGCTCCTGAGAAAAAGTGGACTCTGTCAGGAAAGCTCTCCGCCGCCCACGGACGCGCACGAGTGTTATGTTTGACTGTACACTGTGTGGTGGGAGGGAAAGAAGAGGAAGTGGGGGGGGGGGGTTGTAGCATCGCAAGGAATGTGAACACGGCAGCTGTGTGCGTGTGTTTGTGTGTGTGTGTGTGTGTGTGACACTGATGGATGCGCCAATGGAAAGACGGACAGATGCTTGGGCGGATCTAACTGCATGCAGTAGTGGAGCGGCGCACACAGTCTCGGCGAGATTAGGGCGAAAACATCCTCGAACGGCGGAGAGTCACCAAAATCATCAATCCCGGTCCCCCACCGAGCCCCGGTGAACGGAGGAGGGGAGGGGAAACCAACAGACTTCCCGGATCGCACTAGGAAAACAGCGAAACGCGGAGGAGATCCGACTCCCTCGACGGAACCAACGCGAAAAAGCTGTTTCTCCGGCTTTTATTTATTTATTTATTTATTTTTTGACTACCGTGAGAGACGAGACGAGGCGCAGCAGCACCACATCTGGCGCAGAGGAAAACAGGAGGAGAAAGAGAGGAAGACAAGCCTTTGGCAACTCACCCTTAGTGCCCTCCCTTGTTCTTCCATTTCCTCTCCGAGCACCTTTTATCCTTTTGTTTTTCCCCTTCGGGAAGCCGAGGATCGCCTGGAAAACACAGGATAATATATTCTTTTTGTTTTTTATTTATGTACTTTGCCAATTCAGTTGAAGCCAAAACAACTTTTATTCCTTAACTGTCAGAGAAAAGTGGAGCATCACCAAGAACACATCTGAATAACTTACACATGTCAAGCTTACCTGTGAGAGAAAAAGAAAGAAAAAAGTACTTTATTCCATCCAGCGCCAGATAAAGAAGGGACATAGCTTGCAGGTGGATTTTTTTTTTTTTTTTTTGCGCTTCTCCCGGTCACTTTGAGGCGCAGGAAAGAGTGCAGAGCGCAGTGTGGGGAGACACATCTGATTCGCTGCGTGGTTGATTTAAATAGTTCAGGCCACGTAAAGAAAGCAAGAAAAAAAAAGAGGGGGGGGGAGAAAAGTACCTTCGGCGGCCAAGAAAGTGTTTGGCAGTGGCGGGCAGAGCTCGGCTCGGCTGATCCGTGCGCTCCGGCGAAGCCCGCATGCATGGGAGCAGCCTGAGCCCGTCACCTCCTCCTCTACCTCCTCCTCCTCCTCTTCCTCATGTACATTATTACAACAAGGGAGACCCAATCAAGCACGTATCTCATCGATTCACGCACGCACACACACACACGCACACATACGAGCACGCACATGCAAGAGTGCGCGCACGCGCGGGGCATGCGCACAGACGCATACACAAACGTGTTTGTCCACACACTGACTGAGTGACTTGCCCTCAGCGGATTTCTCAAAGCGCTCTCGGACAAAATAACATACGCCGTGCCTGGCAAAAAGCAAGACAAGGCAAAGGCAAAGGCAGGGCAGCGTGTGGGCGACAGAGCCCTCACCTCCTCCTTTTTCCTCCGCTATCGCTCCTGAGAATTAACAAAACTGAAAAAGCCGCATGTTGCTTCACTTTTTTTTCATTCCTTTTTTTTTTTTCTTCGATTATTTCCTTCCCCACCTCCAACACCGCCGACAGGACTTGCCAGAGGCGAATGGATTTTTTTTTTTTTTCTGAGATGGTTCCAGGCACGTTTCAGCCGGTCCACCTCTTGGCTTTGAACTGCGCGTGATTACCGGGAGGGGAAGCTCATGGACTGGGATCAGCCCAGAAAGTAAGTATGCGTTTCCGCTCCAGATCGAGCTGTCAAGCCTGCGTGTGTATGCATGTGTGTGTGTGTGTGTGTGTGTGTGTGTGTGAGAGAGAGAGAGAGAGGTTGCGCGCTTGCTTATTACTGATACTGTATATGTTGCGTGTGTGTTTTTGTTGAAGACAGCCATGTGGCTGTGTGTCTGCCCCCTTCTCCCCCCCTCCCCCTTCCTTCCATCTGCAGTGTAACTGATACAATATTACTGCACATTTCAAAGCATCAAAGCGAAAAAGGCTGCGGGATTTGAACTACACGCTCGCTCGGAATAAACGAGGGGGTTAGAAGGAAGGGAGTGAATGACAGAAGGAGTGAGAGCGGTAAGAGAGGGTGGTGGGGGGGGGGGGGGGGGGGGGAGGGAGGGGTGAGGGGGGGAGGCGGCGGCGGCGGCGGCGGCGGAGGGAGGTAGAGAGAGGGAGGGAGAGAGAGAGACAGGGAGCTATGTGACGCCTATCAGCGGCGGAGAGGTTGAACCGTAGAGGAGGCGCAGGGCTTCAGTTGTGTCAGCTCTTGATGTGTTGTCCCCCTTGTTTGCGGACTTTTGACTGACGCGATCCTTTTGGTTTTTATCTCCTCAAGCTTGCCTGTTGCAGCCTCCGACGCCAAATAAAAGAAGATAACACGGAGACACGGGGCGCTTCTCTTCTGCTTCTTCTTCTTCCTCTTCTTCTTTTTTTTTTTTAAATTCTCTGTTTTTTGTACCGCGGAGAGCCCCCCCCCAGCACTACCACCCTCCCCTCCAACCCCCATCTGTTCCTGCCCTCACCGCGTCCATCCAAGTGTCGGAGAGGGCGAGAGAGCGACCGAGCGACCGCCAGGAGAGAGCGGAGAGCAGCCTGCAGGCAGCCGACCGACCAGGGAGTCACGCTGGTTCTTCCTCACCCTTCTCTCTCCTCCCTCCTCTCCTTTTTTTATCCTCGCATCTACTGGCTATTCCTCCTTTGATTTCTTTTTTGTGTTCCAAAAACTGCACCCCCTCCACCCCCCACCCACCCCAGCCCCTCCTCCTTCCCTTTATGCATACCCTTCCCAAATCTATGTGGGAGCCCTGAGAGCGCACCCAGGGGGCAAAACTGTGTATCAAAGCCCAGCGGATTCCCCCTAAGGCAGCCTCGGATCACCGGGGCCAGAGAAATTCACTGCCGGGCCCCTCGAAGCCGACATGCCGCGGAGGAAGCAGCAAGCGCCTCGGCGCGCCGCAGGTACGCACTGGCATTGGCTTGCATGCATTTTACATCTCTCTTCCTCTCTCTCTAACCCCCCCCCCCCCCCCCATAACTCCCTGCACTCTGTTTGTACCCCCCGCCTCCCCCCATTCAGTTACTTTTCATTGATATTTCCCTCACCGGCATAGTAACGTTTGTGTGACTACGGCAACATCTCTCTGGTTTGTATCTGCTGTAAAGCAACAGGGAAGCGGTGCAGAAACCCAACTGCCCTGGGTTTTTTCATCATATCTCTGCTGCCCTGAACGCAACTTTTGACCTCTCCTTGACACTGTAATTTCTGCCATAATTATTACTATTGCTATCAGATGGTTACAGCACCTCTGCTATATTATCTCACCGGGCATTCTTACGATTACAAAGACAACATGACAACACAGTTTTATTTCAGTAAACTGCAAAAATGTCACTCTTCTCCTGAACTGTCTTGGAAATTAATCAATTCGTCAATCACTCGAATGGTTGATGGAAAATTTGATGATTAATTAGGTCATTGCCGTCCAAAATTATGTCATAGGAGATGCCGCTGTCAGCCACTTTCAGCGCTTTTGTCTTTTTGCTGCTCATAACTGCAAACTACGAAGCACATAGGATGTCAACTGAGGGTTAGGGAAACTGTGCCTGACTCTTTCTTCTTTCCTTTTTTTTCCCTGTCAGGCTAATAATCATAAGAAGAAAATAATGTTGTGATTGATTGATGTTTAGAGCAAATCTGCTTTAGTCAGTAGGCCGGTAATGTGATTTTAATACAGTCAAGCGATTAGGAGATTTGGTGGTTTATAGCTGTGACACGGCGGTCAGAGGGACCTTCCTATTGCCTCTTAAACCATATCACAGGCCGGACAACACAGAGTGAGCAGAGGAAAACAGCGAAAGTCAATGTGTGTGTGTGTGTGTGAGAGAGAGAGAGAGTTTTCGATGTGAAAAATCCTTTCGGGTCTCACTCTCGGTTTTCTCCTCGACTCGGAGAAGTTGCTCTTTCATAGACTTCTCTTTAACTCTCCTCACTCCTCCACGCTGCCTGCCTCTCCTCCTCCCCCGATTGTCCATATTGATTGTGGGATTAAGGATCCGTGCTGTAGAGGTCTGGTGGAAGCTCAGAGTCAGCTGACAGTCATAGAGGCAGATTTTTGTTGTTGTCACATTTGTCTCATGGTCACTATCTCTCTATCTTATTTTCTTTGGGTTCTCAGTGGAATGTCAGTCTACTGTCTCTAACACAGGGTGTGTTTCTCGGTCCACCAGTGACGCTACGACACCACTATGCTGTCGTAAGAAACCCCCCCCCCCCGACAATTTCTAATGTCTTTTAAACCACAATATTAGGTTTATTAAATTAGCTAATTTAATTTCCCTATGTGTTTTATCCCCCATCACTTCAGTATATTTCCTGCACACTCATATCTAGTCTTCTCTACCTCAGTAAGACGTTAAAATAGAAACCCCTCTGGAGATTGACCTCGCTTGTTTTTCATCAGGCTTCGGTCTGTTTTCTCTTTCCCACTTCCAGTTTCTGGGAAAAGACTTTTTCCTCTGGTCTAAAGATTCTCTCTCAGCTTGGTGAGGCAGCATGTGGTGGAAGAGAGCTTTAATGGACAATTGCCATCTTTGATTTGATGCCTGATTGATCGCCTGTCATCTGGCCCGAGCCTTTGATCTGTTCATTCCCGATAAGTGTCAATAAATCACCCCCCCCCCACTCACTCTGGTGGCAGAGCAGGGCCTGCTAAAGTCACATTAAAACTTTTAGCCGTTGTTTAATTGCATCTTTTTACGTGCATTTCTCACTCTTTTTCTCCTACTTCTGCCTCAGATTTGGTGCAACTGACCCAATCTCAACATTTGAATCTTCCCACTGAGTGGGCAGGGAGACGTTTTGTCTCCGGTAAGGTCTGATCATCTGTGCTCATTTTCAAAATTGTTTCAGTTTCTATTCTGTTTTTGGGGGTTGGTAGCTTTTCTTTGCAGCATGTAGTTATGCATCATGAATCACTAATTATTCTTCATATTTGTTGGTTGGATTGCTGATGATTTATTCATGACCTTTAACATTTTATTTTCAGCCAACTACATCCATGTTTGCAACTTTTCTTTTTACTCTCGTGCAAGTAAAGTCTACAATATTTCCTACAGTCTAGTAGAGCACACACAAACGCACAAACATACACACACAATCTAACACATAATTACATTGGCGCAGTGGCGCATGCACACAAGATATGCTGCAATGACTCTAAAGTACATATAAACAAGAATGCAATGCTTTTTTTGCACACACCCATGCACATGGAGTGGTATGAAAAATGTAACTATTAGCCTAATCGTGAGGCAAAAGACTAGTTCACTCCATCAGAAGGGCCCGTCAGAGAGACTTTGTTTCATATTTGATTTAATTGTCTGGCCTCGCATAGCCACATTCATCAATGGTCTTAATGGTCAATCAGAGGCTGGCAGAGGGAGAGATAGAGAGAGAGCAAAAGAGCAATAGAGAGAGAGAGAGAGTCTTATGTATTCTAAAACCAGGGCCTCACTTGATCAAAATGTTTTAGCTAATGGAAGCAATGGGTGGATGGAAGGATAGATGGATGGTTGGATGGATGGATGGATGAATGGATGTGTAGTAGGATGACTGAGAGCCTTTTTATTCAGCTGGAACGAGCAAGTGAGTGTGCCGGCAGTGTGGACTGGAGAGAAAATGAGGCATTTATTTCTTTGATGAGTGGACAAGAACAAACACGATGCAGGCAAAGTTTCATTTCACTACATTTCATTGGCAACTTCCTCCTTTTTTCCATAGTCCTCCATTCCTCCCACTCCTCATCCTCCGTCCGCCGCCACCATCCTTCACGGTTTCCCTCCTCTCCCCCACTGCACAGCTGCAAGTTATAAGGTTGAAGGGAACTGTATGGCACACACGAAAAAGTGATGACAAATTGATTGCGCCATAGTGATGGCAAGACTTATGGGAAGGATGGTAAATGATAGGCCTTGATTAGGAACCGGGTGGAGGAGGAGGAGGAACCGGGGGTTGTAGGGTTGTTTTGTTTAGTCCCTCTCACCCCTCTTACAGAAAAAAAATCTCTTCCCTTTTCAGTTTTTCCTCAGTGTCATGATTTAGTTGGCCTTCACAAAACGAGGCATCCTTGAAGTAGTGGCAGTGAAAGGCGGTGAATCGTTCACCCATCATATTTGTTCAAATGACGGAAACTGGTAAATCTGGTTAAAGGTCAGCGATCTTACTGAAAAGTTCCTTTAATGTCTGCTGATTTGGAGCGTCTCATGCGGTCTTCGTTGTGGAAGCAGGCCATGTACCGATCCATTTGGACACGGCACCCTTTGCAGAACTCCTCTACAGGACTCTGTCGCAGGCGAGCTCCTTCAAGTCTCCATCTACATCCATCCTCCCCATGATCCCACGTGCTTTTCCAACAAGCCTCTCCACCTCCCTCAGCCCACTGCCGCAAACACTTCCCACCCGGGCGACACGACGCGCTCAGCCGTCTAAAAAGAGGAGTTGTTTTGCCAGCTTCATTAGCGTTCTCCTAATTAGCCGAGCATCTGATGGATCTCTGACAGGCCTAATGATTGGAGATGACAAGCCCCGCACACTGTCACGCTTGCCAATTAAGTCTGCGGCATAGCTGTATGTAATCAACTTGATCTTACACCGTCCTCATTTGCCCCCTTACCCCCACCACCCCCGCTTCCCTCCCGCCCTCCACCCCCCTCACATCTTCGTCCCACACACCACAGGTGCGATTTTGGGTAGTGGCGATGGCGGGGTTACGGATACAGTAGGAAATTAATCCTCTCCAGTTGGGGTGCTTCACAGAGCGAACTAGAAAAAAAAAAAACAAGGTTTTACTGTTCTGTGTCTGTTTATTCAAACAAGAAAAAAAGAAAAAGCAAATCAAATTTTCACACTCACGTGTATATGTGCCCACACGCAGAGCATGTTCTGAGGTATTTATTTTTTCAGGACTGCTGACATCAGGAAAGGACGAAGCTCAGACGAGCAGGGGGCATTTGTCTCTTGCTTTCAAAGCCTTGTTAGACCAAACAGATCATTGTTATAGGGCAGGAAGCTGGAACATCAAACAACAAGTCCGTTTTGTGATAGTTTGTTTACTTATACCAACATGCGAGCTATTGTTTGAAAGCCACGTGGGTTATGTTAAATGAAGGATTTTTAGCGGAAAGCAGCAGCTGCGGGATGTTAACATAGCGTTATGTGTGTGTGTGTGTGAAGGTTTTGTCCTCCTAGGAGCCTACTGCAGATTGATGACATCAACACTGGTCATTATTAGCCACTCAATGACACCTTCGCGGAGTGGGAGGATTTTTCACCCGAGTTGATTTTTCAGAAACACCTATCATCAGTGCGGTGTCCAAAGAGGCTAAGCATGATTTATGTAAATATTAACATCAAGACAGATCTGGTTCTGTCCAACAGGAGATAGATGGGAGCCGGGGAGGAAAACCAGCTGATTTCTGTGATTTCTCTGCCTCTGTGTGTGTTTGTATGTCTGTGAGTGTGTGTGATTGATTGTAGATGAGAGCGAGAGATTAATCACGCTTGATGTGTGTTAACGTTGCACTCGCGGTGGATCTAAGTTGAGATGCAGTGGCCCATTTAAATATACTCACTCACACAGACACAATTGCACACACACACACACACACAGAAATTCACAGCAGGGCTGTGGGTATGCTTGCATGTACTCACAATGCAGCTGTGCACGTGTTCACATTGTTCAGCAAACATTTTGAGCAGGGATATTATGAGTTTGAAATAAATGTGGAGCTGTTTCTAAAGACTGTGTGTGTGTGTGTGTGTGTGTGTGTGTGTGTGAGGTGAACACAGTGTTGTAATGCACTGGCACTATTTATCAGAGCCTGTAGTCCTGTCCAGTGGAAGGCAACAGCATCTAATGAAAGAGGTCAGCGTAATGAAGCTAATTAGCTTTGTTTGATAAATCTATTAATGATTCAGAGAGTTAAAATGCTTGCACTCACCGTGAGCTATGTCATCTCAGGCAGCCACTGTAAGCAAATGTAAAATGGTGCTGTTTATTTTTCTTTCTGTTATATGTAAGTGTGTAAAGACTTCTTCGAATCATTTTATCTCACATATTTTTTCTTTTTGCCATAAATTGATAATTGCAACTTTTGGTTTTAAGAAATAATTGGATGACTTTATTCAAGACGTGCTTTTAAACTTTCAAAACCTCTTTTTTTTTCTATCTTTATCACCCTTCTACATGTGAAAGGTCACCAGGAAGTGACCTATAAGACATGGTTGAAAAATTATTCCGTGTCATTCAGTGACAGATGAAATTCAAAGGCTACTCATCCTTGAAGCAAAAGTCATCTCTGATTTCTAGTCAAGTGGATGTATTTCCCCCATCTGCAGGCCATTAATCTGAAAGGTGCTGCTCATGTCCCGACTTCAGCTAAAACATAGTTAGCCATTTCTTTTTCTTAGATGCTTTTATTAGATTCTCAGATATAATTCGAACCTTGTAACGCCCTCGGATAAGAAAACAAAAGAAGAAGCACAATAAGAAGCTATATGATTTTTGTTTTATTTTCATGCATGGAGCAGGCGGTGGGATATGAAACATCCGTCTCTGTCCTCACTAACCTGCCTCTGCCTAAAATGTGCCGTGTTTCCTAGCTTTCGCAAGCATGCTAAGCTGACAACACTTTCTGTTCCAGTCAGTGTCGGCGTCTCCGGGCTCAGTCCTGCTCCCCACATTACTTTGTGCAGAGTGAGTCTTTCCCAGGCAGCTAACTGACATTGTGATTAGTTATGGCCTTCCTCTGCTTTTCTCAGTGCTCCTAGCCCGCTACGCGCCACCACAATGAACTGAGGGAAAGAGAGAGACAGAGACAGAGAATGTATAAAGTGGGAGAACTGTTGCATAGTTAAATATTCTATCATAGCGAAAGACAGAAAGGGAATGAGATTGTAAAAAAGCTTATGAGCACGGGCAGGAGAAAGTAGAAGTGAATGAAAAAGCAAGCAAGTAGACAAATGACAATCAGAGTGAGAGAGAGGAAGAGGGAAGGAGGGGGAGGGATGGAGGGAGGGGAGCTCGAGTTTCCTTGAGGATAAGTGGCTGATGGTTTATAAACAGTGTTTCTTTTCCTCCCTCTCCCAGAATCTTCCGTCATGGCTCCCATTAGGTTGACAGCTGTCAATTAGAGCTCCCTTGGTCGGGCGCGCTGCACTTTATTGCAGGCAGTTGATGCTGTCATTTCGCTCCCAGTTTTGCCTTGAGCGTTATCACAAGCGCTCAAACAGTCAATAGCTGATGCATCAGCAGTTATTTCTTAAATTGGCTCACAAGGCTGCATTCTGCACCCCCACTCTCCCCCTACCCCAAACTACCCATCCACCCATTCTTCTCCCTTTCACTGTATATCCAGCTCCCTGTTCTCACTCTTTCTCCCTAAAGATGATTTTGTGAGGAGAGAGCATATAGTTGTGTGGGTGCAAAGAGTGCAAAAGTGGTTTTCAGAGCACACAGAGAAATCTTAATCTCTCTCTCTCTCTATATATATATATATATATGTGTATATATATATATATGTGTATATATATATATGTATATATATATATATATTAGACACCAGAGTATTTCTCAAAAAATGTGAGCCTTGTATTGTGATTGCAAATAAAGTCCCTGATAAAATTAACAAAGTGTTTTCTTAGCAAAAGTTTGTATTTGTCCCATGTGCACAGCAATGTAAGGAGTCATCATCAGGTCAGTCTGCAATAAAGAGAAAAAATTGGGAAAAATGTATAGAAAGGACGCGAATTTAAGCTTTACTAACTGTAAAACCATATAATGAAAAGCAATTGTTAAATTGTGTGTGGCCCAGGGGAAACAGTGTGGAAATACATAAGATGTGGTTTTAATAGTGAAGAGCGGATTAAAGTGTCAGGGAAGAAAAAAAACAAACAAACAAAAAACATGTAACCGTTCACAGGGATCATAGATTTACAGGTAATAATCCTAATCCAACCAACAGGAATTTAAGGTTAAAATTTGATTAGCTGACAGACCTGTACCAAGGTACCCTGGGAAAACAGCTAAAACAGAAAGTGGAGTAAATAGAGTGAGATCCCCCTTTATGCACACACACATTTCCTATGCTGACACAAGGCAGATACACATGTATGTGCATGTTATGATCCCCAAGCAATTTATAGACCAGATCTAATGTATTGTGGAAAATGCCTCCGTGTTTCTGACCACAGGGTCAAGAAAAAAACCTCTGACCATAAATGATGACTTCAGTCATTTGAAAAAAAGTGGAGAAACTTTAGAGCGAAACTTTTAACAGTTGGTCTCGTAGTCTTTTTCTGCTTCTGTTTATGGTTAGCTATATTTCTATAGCGTGTACAGTCGGTTGTATTTCCTGCCATGTTTAGGAGACAGGGGATAATGTGTGTGTGTGTATAAGAGGGGTCTTGTGTCATGTAGGGAACTGCAGGCCCAGTAGGAGGATGAGACAGTGTCAAGACAAGGTGTGTGTGTGTCTCTGTGTGGGAGTGTGTGTGTACATCTTTTGAGTGTCATCTGGGCTTGGCTCCAGGTCTGGGTTTCTTCTTACCCTCAGTGGGGGTTGCCTTTCTGTCTGCAAAGTGTGTGTGTGTGTGAGCCTGTGTGAGTGTGTTTGTGTGCATGCTCACACAATCAGCGCCATTCGCTTCCCTTTCCCACGGAGGCTTTGGCTGTACCTAGTCAAGACTGGCAGCCATCAGTCTTGTGTGTGTGTGAGACTGTATGTGTGTGTGTGTGTGTGTGTGAGAGAGAGAGAGAGAGACGATGGCAGTGATAAAAGGCATAGGAGCCAGTGAGAACCCGTTTCAGGCCCTGGTAATCAGGGCCAGCCTGAGCTGACATCCTTCTCAAGCTGACAGCGCTTTCCTCTTCTCTCCTCACACACACACACACACTTGGCTGAATGGTCACCACTCACTCAGTCACTGCCAGAAGACAGTCTTACATGCCTTTAGCCCTCCTATCCTTCCTTCTTATTTCATGTCCTGATCAGTTTCAGATGCCGGGAGTTGCAGCACACCGCGTTTGTCTGAAGGTTTGCGTGCAGGAAGTGCATGGCTTGATATGGTTTGATCTTACAAGGGTGTGGTAGGAAACTGTGTGTACAAACCAGTGCAGTCACTCACTCACTCACGTGTGTGTGTGTGTTTGTGTGTCTGTGTATTTTGTGTGTGGTCCCAAAGAGGGTTAAGAGCAAATAGGCAGGTGAGACGAGACAGATGGATAGACAGATAAATAGATAGAGAGAGAGAGAGAGAGAGAGAGAGGCGGCCATGCCGAAAAGAGAGAGGGAAGTGAGAGAGATGAGAGGAGTGGGGAAGAAGGCTGTTTTATTTTATACTGCAAGGGCCTGTTGCTAATTAATGTTTCTTGGTCGGTGTCTGTCGGAGCTGAGTAATGTTTTTGATCTTTATGCCTGATAACTGCATACCTAATGAGATTTCAAAGCTGGTGGAGATGGGAGTTGCTGCTCCCTGCAATTATTGACAGATGCCTTTTCTCCGCCACTGGCTGCCGCACCATAAATTCTTCCTCAGTAATGAGCTTGAGAAGTGCCACCCTGCCAGGGAGCTAATGAAACCGAGCAAGGGGGGCCGCCTGCGTGTGTGTGTGTGTGTGTGCATGCGTGCAAAATAGTGCATCACACTCTTCTGACACATTTTTTTCTCTTTAAATGCACTCTGCAGATGTCAGCCACCTCGCCTGCTAACGACAAAGAGAGAAAAGAGGCAGGAGAAAGATAGTCGGCAGGGAAGATTGAAATAAAAAAAAAAACAAAGCAGAAGCCTCTCTGGTTCTCCACTTTATGAGAAGTTTCAGGGTGGTGCTGGGGGGGGGGGGGGGGTCAGGTTACAGCCCCATGTTAAGGCTATTTGTCTAGGTTTGGCTGTTTTATTTGAAATACTAGTATCTCTGTTGCCAAACAGGAATGTGATTGATATCGTCGAGTCTCTGACCCATCCCCCTTTCCTCCCCAAAAAAAAGCAGCATTTGCTTCTCTCTCCTTTTCTTCTCTTTTTGTTTTTTTCCTCGATGAACTCTTCCTCTCTATAATTCAGCTGGGGAAGGCAAAGGGCTTGAGAAAAAAAGATTCAAGGAAACAAAAGGAGAAAGCAGGAGAAAACAGAAAAGCAGGACAACCAAACATGTTCGCCCAGACGGGAACCTCGAGCACACGTGCTGGCCCCGCACTTTCACATCAGGAACGTGCATGAAGCACACATGTATGGATGCGTTTTGTGCATGTGGCGCGTGATTTCGGAGGTATCCAGAAACCAGAGGAGACGAGCACCGTCTCACTTGCCAAACAGTCGATTTCCCCCCTTCTCATTGTCCCCGCCATACATCACAGACCCACCCTTCTCTCCTGACACACTGACGTGTGTCATTTATCAAACGGGGCTTTGCCAGGGCCTTGTGTGTGTGTGCGGGAAAAGCACGGCGGTGCGCGTTGGTGAGGACATGTGAGTGTTTCAGTATTTGGGGGAGTCCTCCCTTCTGCCTCTGAGGTCCTCCGGGGGGGAGGGGGAGTAACGAGGGGAGGGAGTGAGGGATGAAGAGAGAGAAAAACAGAAAGAGAGGGGATCAGTTGTGTTGAATGAGAGAGTGAGTGTGTTGAGAAGCTGGGGGGGTGGTAGGCCAGACTAGTTTCACTAATGTTTTGGCTCGGCTGCTCTCCATCTCCATCCTGATCGGGAGGAACCCTGTAGGATGTGATGTTGATAGAGCAACTTTAAATACTATTTTACACACAATTACTCACATTTCACATGATAGATACGTGTAGATTGTAAATCTCACCGTCATTAATCTCCCTGGTGCTTATTCAGAAATGCATATGTGTTTGTGTGTCATCTATAATCTGTATGTGGCTCTCTCCCATGTTGGTGTGTTAAGGGGGTTGCTGCTTGCAGCCGCGTATCAGTCACAATGTCTTATCTAATGTGTAAACACACACAGACAGACACACACGTACATAACTCCTCACAACGGCGCATAAGGCTCTCCCAAGGGTTCGGGCAGTGCAGTATCTCTCTCACTTCACTTTTCCCTGATTCAAAGGGAGGCTTTATAGAAGATGGATGCTCCTTAAAAAAAGAGCCCGTTGATGGATATGAATCTGGCCCTGCCATTCATCACTGCTATATTATTTAGACTGGATCACTACAGAGCTGTAACCTGAGCTCCAGCTTCGTGTGCATGTGTGTGTTTGCAGCGTATGTGTGCGAGGACACGGCAGGTGAAGTAGAAGGAATGGGGGTGGGAGGAAAAGGGGGAACAGTCGGGGTCTCAACAAAAGGAAGGGAAAGAAGGAGAAAAACAATGGAGATGAAGTGAAAAGAAGCCAAGATCAAAATTGTGCACCAAGTAAAAACATGAGAGAGCGATGTTAAAGACGTAAAAACTAATCGGGGTCACAAAAGGTCAAAGGTTGGATTTGGTGAAGGATATTAACACTCCAGTTTCTTCTCTTCAGCCATGGTATATTGAAATGAAACACTGATTATTTACAGGAATTGAATTAAAAAAATATTAAAGAATCTCGTATGACGTTGTACAAGAAAATTGTATCACACACATGCCATACGACGTCGATGTTGTATGGCATGTGTGAGGAAAGTGTAAGCCTTTTTGTTGCTGATGCACAGAGTAAAAAAGATCTTGTTGAATCACTTTTGTTTGATATTTTTGACTGTCCATTATTAATTTAATAACCTTGGTGCCTGTCGAAGTGCCCTGGGAGAAGATGCTGAACACCAAATTGGTAATGATGATGGGCAATAAGTGTACGAGTGTGTGACCATGCAAGTGTGTGTGTGTGTGCGTGTTAGAGAGGCTATGGCAACTAGGCCAGGCTGGCAGACCATCCCGCTGGTATTTTTAAACATATTTTTTTATTCGACCTCATGAGTGAAATTCTTTCATCACAGTTACTTTGGATCTTGTCATTTCATATCAGCCGATTTAAGCCAAACCATCACTGGAGTAGTGACAGTGTGAAACACACCCTCACAGCTAAGGGCTCCCTTTATTTATTATTAAATCTGAAAAAAGCAATGAATGAACCTTGAAACAACAAGTTTTTAAGTTTAAGATAAAAAAAAAGGACATTGCCTTGATAACACCAAGGCCTCATTGCTCAAACAGTACTGGAAATGTCAAATCCCCTTTGACAGGAGGTGGAACCCCATTTTTGAATGTACATGTAGTAAATAACTTGTGGAGTTGTGTTCAATATGTGACAGTCACTGGTTAGGTGGGAAAAAGTTGGAAAACTTCGATTATTTTAGCAGTTTATTAAGAAGACTTTATGGAATATAAAAATAAAATGTAAGGTCCCTGATTTAAAACAGCATTTCAGTGTAGACAATCATGGGTAGTCTATACAACCACATCATCACTTAAAACTCCTTGATGAGAAGTAGTGACTGAATAAATTCTGCATTCACATTTTAAATTTAGGGTTTTATTCCGCTTCTCGCTCGTTCACCCACTCAGGTGTTTGAATGCCTTATTGACTGTCTGAGCGCTTCTTCCTGAGTTGAATGTTCGTGGATGAGAAGAGTAAAGAAAGGAAGTGAAAGAGGACGGTACAACAACAAACTTGTGGCTCGTTCCTAAAACTCCTTCCATGTGTGTGTAACCATTTAAAGTAACACAGTGTGCTCACTCGCCGCTCCCGCCTTTTCTTTCCCCTTGCACCCTTTCTTCCACCCGCCTACCCCCCCCCCCACTGGTTTCTGTTGCACCAAGGCAGATGTGGTGATTTATTGTGGCCATCCATCTCTCGTACTCATCCATCACCGGCCGGTTGCTAGGCGATCATGGCAGCAGCTGTTTGCTTTTGAGTTCGACAGAGGGGCCGTCAGTCAGCGGCGGCAGGTGAAAGGCATTACGAGCTCGCCGTTGTCACGCCGAATAATTAATCAAAGGGGAGAAAGATAATTAAAAAGATATGACCCTTGCTGGTACTTGGTCCTGGGTTTGCTCAGTAAGAGGAGGAGGAGGAGGCTGACACAGAAAAGGTGACTGCCTTTTTTTTTTCTTCTTATGCAGTAATTTCGGACCCTTCCCCTTCCTCCCTCAAACCATCAGAGGTACAGCCCGCCGAAGAGAGGAATGAGTGGATGCTGATAAAACAAGCTCTCCTGTTAGTCGCCAGCTCTGTTCTAATTATTCAGGAGGAGAACTGCTCGGAAAAAAACAGTACACATAAAAACCCAGTAAAAGGGTTTATTTATATAAATAATGACAGATCTCTTCAAACTAGCATGGATTCATCCATCACCTCGAGTCAAGCTTGCAGATATATGCAGAGACGGGACTGAGTGATAAACACCTGCTCTGTCACTGTTTCAAAGATGAATTATTTTTGGTGTTTCAATTTTTTTTTTTTTTTCGTAAAGTTTTACTATGACGTAGGCAAATGGGAAAGAAAAAAAACATGAATATGATGAAACAGAAGTCTGATATATGATTCAGACAAATAAAACGTGAAGCAGAGCTTGGGGATCCGCCTCGAATCGAATCCTGATGCTATTGTGATGGTGTCTCTGGGCAGAGACCGTCGCTGCCCTTCACCTTCAATTAAAAAAAAAAAAAAAAAATCAATCATGCCTCCCATCACACATGTCATAGGTCATTGGAAGTGTTGGTTTCTGATGTAATGTGTATTAAAACCATCTTATAACTTATAATTAGGTGAGCCAGGAGACAGGGCTGGTGGCACGCTAACCCAAAGGTCCCTCGTTTGATTCTGGGCCGCTTCTCCTCCGGTCCACAGGCAAGATACTGAACCCCAAATTCCACCCCCCCCCTTTCCATCATTGGTGTGTGTGTGTGAGTGTATACTAGAAAGCTGCTTTAAAGGTAGAAAAAGCTCTGTATATGTGTGTGTGAATGAGGCCTCCATAATAAAGTGGCCTTAAATATAAGGCCACTAAAATAAACCTTTTTTTTTGTTGTTGTTGTTATAAAACATATCTTATTGCAGCTTTAAATCCTAACTCTGGTCCAAGGTTATATTTTAAGGTTGAAGTTTTTGTAGTTTTTTTAGAGAGGTGAGTTTGATCTCCTGCAGATACAGGACCCTTCTGTTTTTTGTTTTGGTTTTCTTTTTACTTTTTATTAACACGGAAACCTCCAGAACAGACTTTGGAACATCAGGATGCTGTCATAAAGACCTGTGAGTCATGGTTTAATAGAAATCTGAGTATAGGCTAGTATATTTTTTATTCACAAGTACGGGAATGGTTATTTCTTAGCAATATTGCCTTATAAGAAACTCATTCCAATAAAAATAAATGTAAAAAAAAAAGGAAGAAAAAAATACTTTTTTTATTATCACTCTGTTCTGGTGTGTGTGAGTGTGTAGACTTTTCCTGCTCGCTCATCTCCACCGTCATACGTACATTTTACATCAGTGGTGAAGTATAAGACAGGATCTCTAGCCTTCTCCTCAGTGTCACTTCTTTGATCTCCCCAAACCGGGTCCCTGCGTGTTTTGACATCCCTCATTTTCTCACCACCATTTATTATCTGGAGTTTATACAGAGCTAGCACACCGATGGAACCAAATGTTCTGTACACGCAACCAGCCAGGCTCTGAGACATAACAACAGCACAGGAGAGAAACACACAGACTGAGAGGAAGACACACAGAGATTAACTCGTATTTCACTGATTGTAGGATGCCCGGTCTCACTGCACTAGAAGATCATTTATATTTCATGTGAGATTTTTCTCTGAATTAGTTATAAGACCTTAACTGGAAAAGATGCTGTCTTAAATCACAATACCTCGCGTACAAAATAACAGAATTCTGACATTACTCTATGAAATACCTCCAAAATATATCATGATGCATGCACCTGAAGCATCCTTTTAGACTGTTATGAACTACTAAGGATTTGAGAAAAAGCAATACACAACTAAGTTAAAGGAATGTTTCACACAAGTGTATCAGATATTTTGAATAGCAGATGAAAGAAGGAGTTGTCTGTCCCTGCAAACAACTCATTATCATGCATAGCCTGTATAGTCTATAGTTGTATTGCTAATCGACTGTAGTATTTCTAACGTGTGTAAACGTCAGGTGGCATAGCATCTGTAGTATCGGTTGGGAAGAATCTTGAGGAAGAACTTACTTTAACCTTAAACCTGATCAACACATGGCCGTTACAAAACCTGTAGTAGGTTTGTTTCTATTACCTAAAAGGTACGCTCTTACAGGTTGTATTATTGTTACCATGAAGATGAAGGTCTGGGATGTCCGCTGTCATTGTTACTATGACAGTAAAGACTTGGCGTGCTGGCTGCTGGTACACTCCTATAGGTTGCATTGTTGTTGTTACTGTGGTGACAGCGGTCCAGTGCATTTGCGACTGGTAACGTCTTGTGGCTCATTTTCAAGAGTAGAGACAAATCACCTGTATAGCAGTTTAGGTTGTGGAATTTAGTGGCACGGGAGGTCGGTTAGTCCTGATAAGTCAGTTTTCTATTTGTTAGATAGAAACTGTTTAGCTTGCCTGTTACATAAGCATAAGCAACAAATCCAAAATTCAGTGGTTGAAGGAACAATTACATAACAGGGAACAAAGTGAGGATATTAGCGGAGCTGTATGTTTTGGAAATGGTCACTTCTGTAAAAAACAAACAAACAAAGAAAAGAATAACTATATGTATATATATAAAGATAGATCGAAAACCTGTCAGTTTCTATGTTTAATATGTCATATTTGCTTCTAGTTACTTTATTTTTTTATTTTACTTTTTATGTGTTATTTTGCTAATATTGATTTTACAATGATGTGCAAATACTTTTTTCAACAGACTGTTTTAATCAAACCAGACTGAATTCTGACAGTATTGACTTCTGATTCTGAATAACTACATACATTTATATGTGTGTGTGTGTGCGTGCGTGTGTGTGTGTAAGTGAGGTGATTAGACTAATTTATGTCTCGTACATTTTGCAGTGAAGGCTGAAGACGGGGGTAGATATGAAGACAGATAGTTAGACTAAACAGACTGAAAGATACTTACCCAGGTAGTTAGGAAAGATAGAGAGAGTGATGAAGGAAGACATGTAGCTATAGAAAGACAGAGATGGGCGGAGGGAGACGGAGAGCAGCAGCAGCAGCAGCAGCGGTGGTGGTGGAACAGCAGACAGAGCATCAGTCAGCATTTAACATTTTGCTTTCTACCTTTTTCTGGCTCTCTTGCAGGAAAGATTTAGCCTCAGGCCTTGCCCCAGGTTGTATCCAGTCTCAGTCTCTCTCTCACACATACATACATTCACGCAAAGTGAACATGGGCATGTCACAGGAATTAAAGAAGTTGTTTTGACTGAATTAAGTGGAAGAACACGGGGCATTTAAAGGCACGTGGGCACCGCAGAATCACAAGTGAACTTACCCCCACCCCGGGGGTAAACAGTCAGGGAAAGGAGTTAAGTATGTGTGCGGCTTCCATTAGCACTTATAACCTAGTCAATAGACACTTGATTGGCTAACATGTAGCTATTGATTCATTGACTAGTATAAGCAAGGGTGTTAAGCAACCTGACCATACATGGAAAAGCTGCAACTGTATGAGTTGAATCTGCTCTGAAACACTCAAAGGCCTGAAAATAGATTTACGATTTTCATTTACGTCTTCTATTTAGACTGAATCTTTAATCTACTTCTTGACAGATCTAGCGGAGTGTAATCTGAATGTGTACTTCAGAGAAATATTGATAAATTAATTGCTAAGCATTCCTGAACTCGAACGACTCAAAGAAAAAAAAAAAGTCTCAGCATCTTTTGGTCAAATGTTAAATAACTCCCTTATGTCACATGGGCCTCATTTCACTTGGCTGTGCAGCATGAATGATCACCACATGGTTTAAGCCAAAACAACCATTACATATCACAGAGAAGAATTTCTGAGATTAGGACTGATAGATTCATCGCACTCTGACCTCCACTGACTCATTGGATCACACTGAAAAAAGAAAAAAAAAAAAAAAAAAGATTGAAAAGAAATTATTTGTGGGGTCAGACTCACAGTCAAGTGGTAATTTCAATGAGGTTGTTAATATTGTATTTAAAAATTAATGAGCATTGACTATGTGGTAGTTTTGTTTGCTAGTGCACAAAGCATTAAATTAAAAGTACCCCCCAGTACTTATTGAGAGTTTTAGGCGATGTCAACCCCCGCCCCCTTCAAAAAAAAAAAAAACAAGAAAGAAAGAAAAAAAAGAAAAAGTTTGGTTTATAATGAAAAATCTAAATTCTCAACATCTGTAACATGATACACTGCAACGTAAATCATGTAATTTCTTTACAACCCTTCAATTTGAGTTTATTGGAAATGCTCTCGTTTTTTTTTTGGTTTTCATGCATTTTTCAAAAGCTGTCTCTTCATATTAATGTGACCTATTGTTTTGTTCCCACTGCCCAGGGTGATTGGGTACAGACTTATATTGCTTCGATTTTCTTTTCGCCTCACACGCTTGCAAAAAGTTCCTTGACTGTTGTTGCTGAAATTTTTTTGCGCAGGGCATATCTGTGTCTGTGATTACGACACACACTAGGGTTAGGTAGTTAGTTTTGTATATAAATCAAGGTATGAATTGATTTTTATAAGCATCATCTTCCTTGGGATCTATCTGTGCGGAGGTGTGTGTCTGTGAGTATCTGATTGTGTAGTTGTGTGTGTGTGTGTGTGTGAGACATTGATAGCTAGTCTCTTCCTTTAAAAGAGGAAATAATGTTACACATAGTCTGAATAAGACTGAATGTTTGTGGGTTCCATAAACTTTAAACAAATGTAGATGTGTGTGTGTGTCTGTGTATGTGTGATTAAACATGTGGAAACACACATCTTAGTGACAGAGGAGTATCTGCATATGTGTGTGTACCCATGTCTGTGTGTGTGGGAGTTATGTTGTAAATCACACTAATCAGTTGTAGCCTGTGTCAAAGCACGCCAGACATGGCAAACCTCCTGCCCACAATTGTCACAGATCATAGACATGCGTCCCCGACAGTACAGTTTTTTGCGTGTGTGATGTGCAAACCTGAAATGTGGATATTTTTTGTGTTATGGTGCAGCGGTGAAATGGTTTGATTTGATACCGGGGCTGAATTTTCATCTTTTTACATTAACATCCAATCCCCGTCCGTATTTCACCATTCAGGCTTCACAAACTTGCACAAAAGTTCATCCATTAAATATATAAAGCGATAATCATCTTCCAGTAGCTTCCTCTTGTTTAATGACATATCATTCATATCGTTTAGGCTTTTAAACCTCATTAAAAATATACATATATATATATTAATCTTATATGAGATATAATATGTATTCATAGAAGTGATTACATTGAAATGATCTCTGTCTAAAATTTATATTAAAGCCAATTTCAAAGAGCCAATAAAAACAAAGTTGTCATATTGACATTTAAGTAATGATTGGTTCTCAAAGTCAGTCCATGCATTGAGTAACACTCCAGATTTAAATAGCCCGAAGCTATTTAGCTGAGCCCAGTTAAACTATTATTTAATTTTTATCTTAGCTAGTGATGGCTAACTAAGGTGAAAAGGCATATTTCTCTCTTCTTTATTATTTGTCAGTGTCCAGCTTTACACAGACTCATTCTATGCTTTCCAGCTTGCTGGCTGCACTGAAACCTTTGCTCAGAATGGATGTTTTCAATGTAGCTGCGTTTTCTTGTGTTTGCTGTCCTATGTATATATTTTTTTGCCTCATGCAACACTAATTACAACCAACTGTGTCCATGGTATATTGTATAACACTAAATAGCCGGGTGTTTGGTTGGCTGCTGTGTCTCATTGAGAACACAACGACACTGTTTATGAAGTTAGCCTAACATTGAAATCTGTGGTTAGTTAAAGTCAGATCTTCTACTCTAAGTAAACCTGCTACCATGGCAATAGTGGTTACATAACAAATCACAACACCAGACAACAAAATGTGTTTTGTCCTTTAATACAAAATCTACACACATGCTCGAAAACCTTGATCTTTGTGCACTATTTTTTTTTTTTTCAGTTCATAATAGTTCAAAATTATTTTGTGTCTTCCTGCCATAAAACTAACAAGCAGTGATGGCAAATTATTCTATAATTAGTTTTTCATTCAACTTTGTGCTGTTCTGCTAATCTGTCAGTGTTCGAACTGAAAGAATTTCAATTTTTTTTAAAAAAGTGCTTGCTTTCAGACTTGCTGATTGAAGTCATTTATATGGTTGAGGTGTACATTTTTATGTGTATGTTTTTCCTTTAATTAATTAGCTAATTGGATATTAGCAAATATGCAAATTATCAGTGTGTAGAATTGAAAAACAAAGAAGCCGATTCATCCCTTGTCAGTTTCATTTCTATACACCTCTTTTTTTTTTTTTACTCGTCTTATGTATCCCTTTTACCACTCCATAAAGAGTCTAGTCTAGACCTGCTCAATGTGTAAAGTGCCTTGATGTAACTTTGTTCTGATTTGGCGCTATATAAATAAAATTGATTTAATTTGATATGATTTTTACAGTGTGTGTGTGTGTGTGTGTGTGTGTTTGTTAGTTAGCATGTGTCTGTTTATTTCCTACCTAAAGGCTGGCTGCCACGGTTGCCATAACAGCACTCTTAGGTTGTGTAGTCAGCCAAGGCCTTGTTTGCCTCGTTGTTCTACCTGTAGCCTGGGCGATGTCTTGTGGGTTCTTTTATATAGCATGGTGTTTTTGAAGACAAACACATACACCCACATGTAGACGCACAGAAACACACACACACATCATTTCTGACTTTGTTTGTGTGACATTAAAAAGACCTTTATTCTTTTTCCTGCTGATCTTCAGGCCTAATTACATGGCAGTTTCCTTCAAGACATAATTCATTGCTGTTTGTGTATTTACTGCTCTGGTAGAAACACACACACACACACACACACACTCGCAGACACACAAATCCAGTGCTTTGAAACTAAAAACCCATCCTTCGCCCTGACCAAGTCGACACACATTTAGCCCCATGGCCAGGAGGGGACGTGCTGATGGCTTGATCCATCATGCGGCATGTGCACAGATCAACTAACATGCTAACTACATATCAAAGCCAAGGAAATCCCTTGTTTAGAAACTACCCATAGTTCTCAAGTTGCGTTTTAATTGCATGTTACTAGAACGATGGCAAAGGGGAAGAAATTACAGTTTAGAATCTGTGGCCCTTGATGGAGAGCTTTATCCAGAAGCTTCACAATCATTATTTAACCCCTTGACGCCTGAATATATATGCAAGTGTATAAAAAAATAAACTAATTGTGTTTTTGTTTCCAAGGAGATGCTAAATTAAGTGGAGATTGTTAATTTGACTATAGCACATAAATAAGATAATAATTTGGGTATTTTGCAAATTTGTGACAACAGGCCATAACGGACCATAGAAATGAAAAAGTAATAAAACTGATTTTCCCTTCTCAGGAGATGAAGATAGTTTTATTGATGCCACAAAATCATTTTCAGTGTCCTGACTATAACACCAACTATTACAACTATTTTATAATCTAATTTCAAACAGAGCTCAAACTTTTCATGTAGAACTTAAAATGAATGAATCATAACAATGACAGGAAACAAAACAGGTATGTTTGATATGTACGCACATACCGGCATTGGGGGAATACACATGCTTGGCTGTTTCTGTAATGGAAACGGTTTTTTGGCAGTCGGCATTAAGGGTTTAAGTGTTTTCTTTTTTTTTTTGTTTGTTTGAAATGGCAGAGATCTTGTAGCACTGCTTTTAATGTAAACAATTAATTTGAATTTAAAATGTAAGATTTAAATGCTGTTGCACGGGAGCGTTTTGTCAAAAATTACTCCCTGTACTTGCTTCCATGTGTTTCTATACGTCTTTTTTCACGTGTGTAGCTATTTATTCACTGTCCATGTTTTTCTCCTCCCCTCTCTTTGATTCATGATGTATTTATTGGCATGGGACATACCAGTGTTTGCTGCCAAAGCAAAACACAGGAAAAGTCTTTGCAATGTGAACAAATAGAACTGAAGTTACATATGATATATTTGGAAAATAAATGCGAGGGTGCTAATGACAGTAAAAATGAGCCAGTTCAACAGCTGATGTAAGCCACTGATAAAACATGGAGGTGTGCTATATTTGGGGGCTTCGTATTTTGTCAGTCGTCTTCTCTCCCTGCTGCTGTCGCGCAGTTTAACACACTTTTTCCAGTTTTATTTTGAAATCCAGGGAGTATGTCATAGTATTTTTATTTTTTATTGTGTGTGTGTGTGTGTGTGTGTGTGTCATGCAGTGAGCTGAGAACTGTCCACTGTGTTCATGTCTGGGTCTGTCATGTTCCGTATACAGTCTTTACACAGAGAAACAGTGACTATGCCTTGCATACACGTGAACACATTCATCATTGTTATTGGATTATACATCCATTGATCACATTTATTCCTTAAAAGTCCCATATAGTCTAAAGACAGATGTCCCTTTTATTAGGTTCTATATGTAATCTGTGATAATGCTCACAGTCTGTATTCAAAAACTGAACCTTAAAACCAGCTGCCCAGACTTCTGCAACTTGTCACTAACTTTGGCCTGTCCACCTGGATCCACCATCCAAGCTTGGAGGATTTGGTTTCTCTGAGTCTATACTTAAAATCTGCAATGTTCTTATTTGACCACAGCCAATTAGAAGAAATGATCACACCATCTCTCGAGATTGGCTGACTGACCTCTTGTTGCTAAAGAGTGGCCTGAGAAAGTAGAGGTAAAATGCCTTGAGATGTTTTTTAGTCCTTATAGCTGCACATGTATCTTGCTGATATCAACCATTCAAAATAAAACAAGGAAATATAGAATATAACATTCTAACGCTGACTTATAACACTAGCACCTGCATATCTAACCTTGCTAAACCCGTATCCTAACCTTAAAGTGTACAGCAAATCGTCCTCCCTTCATATGATCATTCTTATCCTCCGCTGCTCCTCCGAACATTTGTTTCTAATAAATATAGAATTACATCTCTAATTCGGACAGTCGCCTTAAACCCCAGCTTCATAAATTCCACGTTTTCAAACTTGTCAGCAGAAACGGCAATCATACCTCCATTTTTGTGAAGGAATTGGAAAGCCAGTGAAAACAGGCCCCAGAGTGTGTGTATGTGAAAGTGTAAGTGTGTGTGTGTGTGTGCATGGCCACATTGAAGCCTGTGTGACTCTAAGCCTCATTAAATGAGCCCCATACACGGCATTGGCGCTGTAAACATGCTAATATTTCTTAATGGCACTCTCCTACATTAATATGCATGTGAACTCTGGACCGTTAACCCCCTCTATACCACCCACCCCTCCCCTCATCAACAAAGACACACACACATACACGCTTGCCACCATTATGGGGCCCCCCAAGCTCTCTGTTTTTCCATTAATATCAAGTGATTGAGCGTAACATTAGCAGATAAAGCGGAGGCTAAGATGACATATATGCCGTGGATGGAGGAATTAAAGCCTAATATAATCACTTGGCCTTGCATAAAGAGAAACCACCGCGCGTCACTACGCCTGACATTTTGATTTCCACCATTTCTGGCGCAGCATGAAGACACGCAGGGACAGACGGAGACTGATTTCTCTTTTAAGTGAACAGATACTTCAGTGAAGTATCTGATACTTTTTGTTCAGAAAAGGGGATCCCACACACACTTTAGCCATGTAAACAAAAAGCACACACTTTTATATGTAAGCATGTATGGACCAAGAAGGTATCGATCCTATACCTCTTAGGAAAGAGGTGAGTGTTCACGTGTGTGTGTGTGTGTGTGTGTGTGTGTGTGTGCGCGCATGTATCTTGAGGCCCTCAGTCCGGCTGGTTATTTTCAGAGCAAGTGGAGAGCACATCAGTTTTTATTAGCTTAATAAATCACCTTTGTTGTCAATCAAGCAGCAGAGAATAATTGGATATGGTTGAAGCCTTGCGTGATGGATTATAAATCATTCAAGATTAAATTAAAAGATAATGCACAAACTTAATGGTTTGTGTTTTGCAGTCTAAATTGCCTTGGAGCAGTGCTGTTTTCCAGCTTTATTGCCAACTGTTTTTTTTCCCCCCTCTAAGACCCCTTCACATTTCACACCTTTTATTGTTTAGATAGAGCTTTGCCGCTTTTTTTTTTTTTTTAACATCTGTGTTTGATTTGTTTTTAGTAATCCATTTTTGGAAATTCTCTACATTTCTTTGCGGACAAGAGGCATTTAATTTTTGGATGCAGGAGATTTTAGCAAGTGTGTGTAAATATATGTGCTCGGATGATGAGTTGACACACACAGATCCTGTTGTTTTATACAGATTTAAACCATCTTTGAGTTTCATTTGCTTTCTCTCAGTTTCTATCAGATGCACCTCAGTCGAAAACAGCAAGAAAAAAAAAAAAAAAAAAGCATTATTGCACAAGCAATGGGGAGGAAAAGAAAGGAAAAAGAAAGAAGAGACAAACAGGCAGGCAGGAAGAGACAGAAAAAGAGCTATATCATGTATATTAAGCTCCGGCCAGTGAATTTAAGTGTGTCCGTTTGCGTTTGAACAGAGCAGGCGTTATCATAATCGCCTCCTGCCAACTTGACAGGACCTTAAAGTGATCCTGTCATTTTATTTACACCCAGACCACTGTGTGATTTACTCCAAAACACACACACACACAGGAATACACAAATGTTCTCCGTTGCTAACTTCCCTAGCGAGCCCTGTCGAGTAGGTCGGATGACATCTTTTGATCAGAGCTGTCCAAAGAGATCAGAGCAGACTGTCAAGTAATAGATACCCAGCAACTAACCAGACTGCACTGCTAAGAGAGTGTGACTTTGTGTGTTTCTGACAGTGTGCATGTGTGCTTGTGCATGGAAATGGAGAACACTGACAAGGATACTCTCTATTTCAGCAAATCTTACTCAAAGTGCAAAAGCACCGACATTGGTGCAGAAATGTTGCCGGCACACAGCTTTGTTTTCCTTTGCAGTATGCGTGTATGTGTGCGTGTGTGTGTGTGTGCGTGCGTTGCATTTATAATTTTAGTTACTGTATTGTACATTATAGTGCTTTTTTGCGTTGTGTTCCCACTCTTATCAACAGCTCTGCCTGCTTGGCAAGTCAGACTGATGCCGGCCTTTGACAAAGGTCACAGAATTAAAGGAAGAAGTAGAAAAATAATGGAACAATTTGGTATAAGTGTGAGCCTGTTTATGTGAGTGTTTGGGTGTGGGTGAGAGAGGCAGACTGGTGATGATGGACACAGAGGGATAGAGGTATCATGAGATAGAGCGAGGCTGGCAAGGGGCAGAAAATGGTGGCAAGAGAGAGGAACAACATGGGGTGAACAGGAGATGAGGATGGACCCAGTTCAGAGGGGAGAAACAAATGGGAGTTGGGAAATAATAGATCTTGCTTTCTAACCCTAACTGAAACACCCCACTGTTTTTTCTTTCTGTGCACACACAGTCAAACACACCTACACACACACACACACACACATCCCCTGGGATGAGAACTCATGACCCTTGGCTACCCTGTAGGCTTTAAGAGTGTGACTGCTCGAAGTGGAAGGCTATCTGAATAACAAAGGACAGGCAGAGGAATTATTTACTGACACTCACCAAATGATATGCAGTGAAGATATTGTGTGTGTGTGTATGAATATTTCTTGGCTTGTCCTCTAAAAAGCCAAGACGATCCCAGCTTGGCTTGCCTTGTGTGAATTTTTAGGTAAAACTACATAGACTGTATTATATTTTTTTACAGTCAGCTGGATCAGATCTCAACGATGAACAGTGGCAGCATTTCAACTTTGGTCAGCGTAAATACTGTTATTGCGATTAGGACCACCATTTTTCCTAATGAACAGAGACGCAAATGATACAGTCATTGTAAATGTCTGGTTAAAAAGGCCCATCTCCTCCTGGGCTAGGTGCTGTATAATTTGCGTTCACTCAGTTGTAAAGCTGCTGTAAAACAATTTGGATTTTTCCATAAAATAGTCTCAGCCGAGGGACCCTTCCACAGATGTCAGGTAACAAATCACAGATATCCCATTGATTGCTATTGATCATATGCATAATATATAAATCAGACCATCAGATGAACAATTCTTGCAGAAGATGTACATTTCCTGCATGGTGCGTTCTCTGCTGGCTGCTGATTCTGCGCTTTGACACCTTTTTATTCCAATTCAAGCATTAAGTTTGTGGCTAGCATACAACATTTAGCATCGCTAAAGGTATAAAATGAGATACAAAAGGGGAGTAATTAATTCAAGTCGTCAACTGTGAATGAAATCAATCTTTGAAGGGTGAGTACACATTTCACATAAATTCAACAGCCAGCCTCCACCAGAATGTGAAGTGACTGCTCTGTTAACATAACATACTGTAAGTAGCCTGCTGGTTGTTAGAGCGTCAGATTCAAAATCTGTTTAATGCACACATTAACTCCTCTTCCTGTTCATTTCATCCAGTTAGTAATGAAGATTTAATTTTTATTGGGCTTGCAGGGGGTTTCTTATCAATATAAATCATATATGCATAATAATGCCTAAGTGCTGACTCAGTCACTATTCCAGCTTTCACAATATATCATCTGAATTTATCCAGTATTGTCCTGAGTTATTCACAACACCAACCCACCAAATGATATATATTTATTTTTATCATCTAATCTAAGAGCAGCATGGCGGAATGGTGGTTAGCACTAGTGCTCCACAGCAAGAATGCTGTGGGATCGATTCCCAGGCCTGAAGCCTTTCTGTGTGGCGTTTGTGTGTTCTCTGTGCATGTGGTTTCCACTGGGTACTCTGGTTTCGGGTGGTTTTATGGTGTCCAAAGACGATGGAAAGAAACCAGTCTCTTCTCCTCATTCATTAAGCAGTAGAAGATGAATAAATGAATGAATGAACTTTACTGCTCCTCGCATAATTCTCTAGTGGCCTGACACTGAGGCTGGTCAACTTTGCAGCAGCGTGTCTGTGTATGTATGTTTGCATAACTACTTGTATTACTCATATTGGGGGAACATAAATCTTTTTACATCGTTACATTGTGGGGACTCATCCTCCTTGAAAGGACAAAGATCCCTGAACATAAATCATTGTATTTGAGGATAAAGACTTGGCATAAGGTTAGGATTAAGTTAGATTAAATCTGGATTTAGGTTTAGATTAAAGAAGCAGTGGATATTGTCATAGTGTAGTGTAGTGTAATCAATGTAAATCAATGTAATATTCCCTGAAGTGATGGAAACATGACTGTGAGTGTGGGTGTAAAATGTTCAACTCTCTGATGGTTGTACGATGCCAAGAGTCAGGCTTAGCTGGGAATACTCACTTGATAATTAGTTGGCACACAGTTCTTTACACTTTTGGTACCATTCTTATAAATAACTTTTTTTGTCACAACAACTTCAACAAAGACACACCCACGTACATATAGACCCATATTCTCACTGTAAGATGCCAGTTAATTTGATTTTACTTTGACAAACAAAATAAGTCGAGGTGGTGCTGCATTTGATGAATAGAAAATAAAACACCTTTTGCTCAATCTATACAGGAGAAATTGCTTCTAGTGATCGCACCTGTTTGGGTCCAATTGGTCTCTATAAGCACATAATTACTGAAAGCAATTTTATTTCCTTTGATTCTTGTGCAAATTATCAAGGAAAAATTTGAAACCGATAGCTTTGCTGTTTACAGGTTTAAACATAAAGTAAGATAAACTGTGCAGAGCCTGGTCTGAATGTCCTGAGTGAAAATAACAGAAACCTGCTGCTGTGAAACAGCAGGGATGATGATTATGAACTATAAAAGTCTCACAAATGTGAGCAGAGCAGGAGGCCAAACACCTCCCTGAGCCATACGTTGATACAAACGCACACTCCACACACTGAGCTTATATGTTGTGAGAGCAGGCAGGGATGGTTGTTTCTGGGTTGTTACACACCTCATACAATTAGCCTAACATTAGACAGCGTGCAGTAGAAGACAACGAAAATCCTACTTTTCTACCGCCTAAATGTTGTGAGACATGAAAAGACAGCAGTAGACTGGAGGCAGACTACAGCTGGATTACTGTGAGCAAAGTATTTAAACAGCATCTCCGAATAATTCCGCCCAAAGCTTTTTGTTGCGTATAAACAGATGATCACAGTAACTACGATCACTAGAAGCAGTTTGCACTACATATGTATAAATACAGCAAACACACACACACGCACCAGTGAGTGTGTCAGTAGCTCTCCAGCCCAGGCACACACTCTTGTATTGGCACTGTAGCAGCAGCATGTAAATACACTGTCAGCAGCTCCCCAGCTGAGTGGCATGGGGAGATGATTAGCCAAGTTAACACTGTTCATACACACACACACACACACACACACACACACACACACATACACATTTACATTTACATGCACAAATGTGCTACAACTGATCCGGATTTCTGAATAATTGCAGTCTTCCAGTGTGTTGTGATGCTGCTGCAGACACAGACAGACACACTAAATGTTGCCACTCTAAATCTAATCTCCGCCTCTCTCATCCTCCCTCCCTTTCTCCCTCTCTCTCCCTCTCTCCCTCTCTCCCTCTCTCTCTCTCTCTCTCTATCACTGATTCCACTATGTGCTGTATATGCTAATATTATCTCAGCTTTTTTGAGAGGAATTTTGCATATTTTGGACTATCGGGCTGTTCATTACCACTTATCAGCATGGAGCTTTATCCATATAAAATTATTCACATATAGCACAGACAGATAGAGCCTTGGAAAAAAGAATGTGAAAAATATTCCCAAGGGATATCTTTTAAAAAAAAAACACCTAACAGCTATAAATCTTGCTTTTTTCTTTCATTATCATCAACACAAAGACTGGAGTGTTTTCCATGAATGTTTCTGTAAACACTTGTAAAGAATCAGGTGGGTTGTCCAACTATGGCAGTTACATACATAGGTTGACCGCGGTCTGGATCTGGATCCAAGATGTTGTGTTATCTTGATGTTAGACCTATAAATGACCCAGGATTGTTACACTTTACTGGAGCGTTTCTATTGAAAGCAGCTCATGTTTTCTAGCCTGAAAAGCGCTGGTCACAATTAACAATTAAGCAGTTTAGGTTGTTTTTACTTATATTTACCAAAAAGAAAATACAATGATTGTTGTATTATTACACAGATAAGATATTGTTATACATATTTTTTATATACATGTACTTACTTATTATCCATTAGAAATTTAAGTTAATACCCCTCAAACAGAGGAGCTAGAATGTTACTTTTTGTTACTGCAGGCACATAGTAGTTTCCTAGAGTATTATCATGGTGGATCTTACACAGTATCTGTACATCTCCAGCAAGACCGTGTTCCAGTGGAGAAGAAATTAATGTGTCATATTCCGACGATACCGTAAATATGTCGCGAGTCTGGTAGGTCTTGTAGCCGGTTGAAGAAACAGCTCAATTCGTCAGGCGTCTGGGTCGATCGAACACCTCTGGGGGATCAATGGCATGCCTCACCAGCCCCATGGCACTCAGTGCAGACAGACATGCCCCTTTAACCGCTCTGTCTGCACACACACACAACATCCCGCCAATTTGTCTGTGCATGTCAAATCACAATAATTAAGCATTATCGATCTCAGATTCAATTAACTTCATTAACGTGGGTTGCACTGGTGATTGGGGAGGGATGGAAATGAGGACGGGAGGGAGGTGAGGGTGGAGATTATAGGATCTCATTAAGTGGGAAATGGCAGCGGGGTGGATGCATGTCACACACACAAATGTATAAACACACTGAGCAAAAATTACGATGGAAGTGGAGAGGGTTTTATCTTTCATCTTGGGCCAAGAGAATTGTATGCATTTTTCTCTCAACAAAAAAGTCTCCCTACCTGAGACTGATGTGGACAACATGTCTCTCTATCACACACGCAGACACACAGACACGCGCGCATGCGATGAAACTGCGATTTCTAAGCATAAGTGTAAACAAACAGCACTGACGTGCCTGTGTATCTGATGGGGCTGTTAAGTGGTTATATAAGCATGATAAACTGTTTCCTAACATCATAACATCTGCAGTGTGCACAAGCATTTCCTTGCAGACAGGAACGCGCGTCACAATCACTGATTCATAATCTTTCTCACGTATTTTTGATGCAGCTTTGCATAAAAAAAACAAACAACAACAACAACAAAAAAAAAAAATACAATTCGCTTCCAATCTGCTATTGTGTGACGGATTTATAATCTTGTTCAGGTGTCAAGAATCTTTTTTGAGCTCCTCTACCTCACTCAGAGAGCGCTGTGGTGTTTGCTTTCTTGCCTCGGTTTCAGTCTCTCCCTGCCTGTTCTCCAGCAAACGAGATCAAACCGCCTCTTCCTCCCTGCTGACAGTTCATCTGGAACTCTCTCTACCTCCCTCGCTCTCTCTCCACTAATTAAAAGAGCACCTGCATACCTGGTGGTGCTTGGCCCTGGCCTCTCCTACTCCACTGGTTTTGTATCCATGAGTGTGTGTGTGTGTGTGTGTGTGTGTTTCTGCAGATGTGTTCCCTCCATATTTATCTCAGTATCCTCGGTCATAGCGGTGTGAACCTTGCAGCCTGGACGGAAGCCAGAGGCCTTAGGGATCATCTCTGCATGTGCAGAGCATGTTGGTGTGTGTGTGTGGCCCAAGTGTTGACTTCCTTCCAAGCCCCTCCTTACTGCTTTTCCTCCTCCACTCCCCGCAGTCTCTTCTCCTTCTAGCACATAATAAATGTTGTGTCTCTTTTCTCCTTCTCCTCTTTGATTCACACCATAAATTCTGCTGCAGCTTTATCTGATTGCATATGTTACAAAAATAAACACAATAATGGATAAGGTGTGGAGTGACCCAGTCCACACACACACACACAAATCCAGTGAAACCATTTTTGCCTAAGAAAAAAGGGAGACTCGGTTGATGAACCACACTTTTGGATCCAATAATAGATTCTAATGCGCCTGCCGGTGAGTGAGGTTTACATCAGGTATTCCCAGTGAGCCGTAGTGACCCTCCATATGGCCTTTATGCAGATATTATGGGATATGAGGGGAGATTGGGCTAAATCAGCAAAGCAGGGAAACAATAACATTCTAATTTGTTACAATTAATAAGTAAATAAATTCATAATTGTGCCAAAGATGAAAATAAACACAAATATGATTACAGATTCGTGTGAAGTTGATTTTTAGAATATTTACTGACATCAGAGTTTATCAATTTACAAAAAGAAAAAAAAAAGGGATTATTTTGGCATATTGTGATAGAGATCACAATAGCAGTGTGAATGGTTATTTTAATATCGGTAGCACCAAAACACTTAATTTATGGTCCATTGTGACACATTCAGCCTTGATTGAAAAAGAGAGAAAACATGGATATTTCACTTGACTATGTTGCTGTTTCAATTAGATTAAAATTATTTTTTCTTAATAATGATCAACTATGAATGTATGAAGGTATGACTCTAAATGTGACTGAACGTAGTGAAGAGAGAGACATCATCACTGTCTCATGTATGGGAAAAGAAGTGGAATAACACCTAGTTTATACTCTCATTTGCGACTGCCAGCAGGCTTCTAGTGGGTGGTGACATGCTGATAGAAGACACAAGCCAAATTATCCAAAAAAATAAAAAATAGCATGGTGAGGCAGATATTTATAGTAAAGTGGATGCATATTGTAAAATGTGACTGAACTGTGCATGCAGCTGAAGCTGAACCTGAACTGTGATCGCAGCTGATTGAATACAGGTCATCGTATCAATATTTTAAGGCACCAAGCGTATTTAAACACCATTCAGAAATCAGTTGTGCACTTCCTGTAGGTGGATGTAGCCTACACACCAAGGTTTCATTCAACATACAATGGCTCTGCTGTTTTCTCTTGCATTTAGCTCAATACGTATCACACACAGGTACACAAATCAGCACACGAAAACAACTACGCATGCTGTTCTTATCACACAAAGGCAATTAAGTTGAAGTGGAGTGTGTGTGTGTGTATGTTGTGTTGTCTTGTGGTGTGTTTTAAAGGAGATTTCACATTGATGTTTGGCCTTGATGAGAGCACTGGGCTGCTGTGTTCGTCTGTTTCCTCAGCCAGAGCATTGTTCTCTTAAACAGCTGTCGTTTTGGCTGATTTAGAACAGATGGCATGTACATGTGGGTCTGCTTGGCTGCACGTATGTGCGGGTGGGTGGAAGTGTCTCAGACACAGAATGGGGGAGAGCGAGCGAGCAAGAGACACAGGGATAGAGAGGGTGTATATGTGTTTTATGTCCATGAAAACCTACAGCTGAAATGGATCATCAAGTTCTTAAGATAGTGAAAAAAGTAAAAAGTAAAAAAAATAAACAACTGTAACAAAAGCAGCCTGGATGGCGGCGGGGGGGAATCAGGTGACCCTACAAATTTTTTAATCGTATATTATACAGTAGTGTTTAACTCAGGATAACATATCTGAACTGTTTCAAGTGGATGCGTTTTTGTTGTACTGAACGCTGGATCAGACTGCATGTTCAACAGAGAAGCTCCTGAGATTGCCTGAAGGCAAAGAGTTGTTATACTACAGCAGTTACAGTACAGCTGTGTGTGTGTGTGTGTGTGTGTGCGTGTGTGCATGTGCGTATGTGCGTGTGTGTGTGTGCGTGTGCATGTGCGATGTGTGATGGGCTCTGGGATATCTGTGTCTCTGTGCATCTGTTTATCCCACGGCTGTGTCGTATCATCGCCGATGGCAACCAGTGGCTTGACAATGACAGAGACTCCTCTCTGTGTTGCTGCTGATGCAGTACTAGCACATACACAAAAGACACACATTCATACACAAACATTCACACACACAGAACTTGCACTGCTCGGGTAATAGATGGGAGTTGGCAAGAGCCGAAGTGTATTGGTTGCTTGTGTTTTCAAGCCCGTTCTCTCACATAACTGTAGGCATTATTGTAAGTGGGTTTTTTTGGGGGTTTTTTTTGTTTTTTTTAAACTTTGGACATATTTTTCCTCTTCTTGCTGTTTGTGTGATTTTCACCATACATTCTCACAATAGGTAACAGTTTTTCTTTTTTTTTTTACATTTGTGTGTCTTTTTGTGTCTCCCGTGCCTCACCCATTCCACTGACTGGCTCCCCCTGTGTTCACATACCATGCTGAATGAGTGATGACCTGATACAAAGAGGAATGCCAAGCACAAGCTCACTAGTGTTCACACTTACACTCATCTCCTCCGCCGGAACCCATTGCTGGTCTGTGTGCGTGCATTGTTTGAGTTGTTTTTCAGAAATCCAGCCTTAATCCAAGTATGAGCATGCAGCATTTCTTATCTGATGTTGTTTTATCCTTTTGATAGACTCATTAACAAAAGAAAACATTCATAGATGTACAGAGAGGCAAGACGGCGATTTGTCTTCATACATCTTTTCTCTGTATGATTTCCATTGTATTAATCTTAAACTAGAGGGATTTGAATATAAATTGAAAGCCTCAAGCCCAGTCCCCGAAGCTAAACTGTAAATAATAACTCTAAACTTTTTCTAATCTTTGGTAATTGAAGCAAATGGGTTTTGCAGGGAGAGATTTGTTGCAGGCAAACGTACATGCATTCATTTTTATTTACGAGGAGGCGAGGGCTGAGCAGTGTAATGAGTGAAAATGCATGCTTAATTTAAATGGCGAGTGTGTCTGTTAGGGAATGCATTAGAGTCTGCAGAAGAAGCGTAAGACATATTAATTGACAGACAGGAACCGCTGTCTCCGAGGTTGATACAAGTAATTTATTACTTCAGAAACGAATGCCACCGCCAGAATGTGCTTCATTAATTTCAAATTTAGTTTTAATTTCAAGCTGTTGCCCCTTGAGAAGAATAAGGTGGGAAGTTCTATTTGAAGACACATTTTCCCCTTTCCTTCTCTCCCTTTTTTCTTTCCATCCTCCAGCTCTCTCTCTCTCTTTCTCTCACTGTCTCTGGTTTTCTGCAATGTGGAACAAGGACCTGGGGGTGGAGAGAGAATGGGAGGGGGTGGCAACTTGATTCCAATTTGAAAACAATGTCAATATAAAATGGGGAAGTTAGAACAGAATTACTCCTAAAGCTTGTGGGAGAAAATACTCTGTGAATGTCAATGGATGATTCCTCTGTTTCCTCTGGAAAAAGGGAGAATGCCAGATTCTTGTGTTTCTATTAGTTCCCTACTTGGGGATGAAAAAAGGAATACAGAATTGAGAATCTCCCTTTGATATGCTCAGTGTCAATGTGGTTCTAACAAATCTCTTTTTCTTTCTCTCTCTGTTTTTTATTCTGTCTATCTGAACAGCGTATGTCCCTGAAGATGAGAAGGAAGCAGCCCTGTTGGATGAGGACCTCGATGAAGAAGACTCAGCTCAGGAAGGGGAGGAACCTGCTGCCAAGTTCCTGTGTCAGAACAAGGACTTCCTTCTTAAGGACAGGCCAGGATCCACTGGCCTCCATGATTCCCCAAACGCTGCTGACTTCTCCAGTCAGGAGCTGGACAGTGAGTCTCACGTGAGCGAATCCAGTGACAGAATGTCTGATTTTGAGAGCTCCTCAATTAAAACTGAGGATGATGTGCTCTCTAAAGACCCTTCAAGCGCCCTGTCCCTGTCTTCCTCTTCTGCCATGATGGCTGCTGCCCACGCCACTGTCCCGGCAAGTGGAGATGAGGCTATATTAGCCACAACAGGGTCTGTGGCTGACAGCCTAGAAAAGATGAAGGCCATTTACACCTCTTTCTTGACCAACTCCTATTGGTCTACACTGAATCTCAACCTGAGCCAGCCCCCTGCGGAAAAACCCCCTCGCAGTCACAGCAGCAGCAGTAGTAGCAGCAGTAGCAGTAGCTGTGGAAGTGGAGGCTACGACTGGCACCAAACAGCTATGGCTAAAACCCTCCAGCAAGCCTCACAGAACCACCACAACAGACTGGGCCTGGTTCAACACCCCACCGTGGCCGTATCCACAGCATCCACAGAACCCAACCTTTTCAGTACCGTCCAGCTGTACCGACAGAGCTCCAAGCTCTATGGCTCAATATTCACTGGTGCCAGCAAATTCCGTTGTAAGGACTGCAGTGCAGCCTATGACACGCTAGTGGAGCTCACGGTACACATGAATGAGACAGGCCACTACCGCGACGATAACCACGAGACAGATGGCGAGGGTACCAAACGGTGGTCGAAACCCAGAAAGCGTTCCTTGCTAGAGATGGAAGGGAAAGAGGATGCACAAAAAGTTCTGAAGTGCATGTACTGTGGGCACTCATTTGAATCCCTGCAGGACTTAAGTGTCCATATGATCAAGACAAAACACTACCAGAAAGTGCCTCTGAAAGAGCCTGTTACACCAGTTGCAGCTAAGATTATCTCCACGGCTCGAAAGAGAGCTCCTATTGACCTAGATATCCCTAGCTCACCCGACTCTAACGGAGGGACCACGCCTAAGCCCACTTCTCTCAATGATTCCAATGACATACTACAGAGGGTCACCAACCCTTACATCACACCAAACAACCGCTATGGACACCAGAATGGTGCCAGCTATGCCTGGCAGTTTGAGTCCAGGAAGTCCCAGATCCTCAAATGCATGGAGTGTGGCAGCTCTCATGACACACTGCAAGAGCTTACCGCTCACATGATGGTGACTGGACACTTTATCAAAGTCACCAACTCCGCAATTAAGAAAGGCAAACCCATCATCGAGTCGTCCACCTCAGTTCCGACAGCCAATGCAACAGTTGAAGAAAAGGTGCAGTCTGTTCCCCTGGCTGCCACAACCTTCTCCCCCCCACCTGCCCCGGTACCTCCTCCAACCAGCATCTCGCCAAGTGCCATGGCTGTTGAGATAAAGAAAGAGGAGAAGGAGGAAGAATGCACTCAAGAACCTGTCATCAACAATGGCACCAATCTCAACAAGGAGAAGAAGGTAGGGGTTGAAGAAGAGCCTGAGGAGAAGTTTGACATTTCTTCAAAATACACTTATCTGACAGAAGAGGATCTGGATGAAAGTCCAAAAGGGGGTCTTGATATCCTTAAGTCCTTGGAGAACACAGTAACCTCAGCCATCAACAAAGCACAGAATGGCGCTCCGAGCTGGGGTGGATATCCCAGTATCCATGCTGCCTATCAGCTTCCAAACATAATGAAGCTCTCCCTAGGGAATTCTGGGAAGAGTTCTCCCCATAAATATATGTTCCCTGGAGGGGAGATCCTCTCTCCCACTGGTAAGAGTCAGCCTCTCATCTCCCCTCCAAGCCGTCAGACATCTCCGCTGCCCAAAAACAATTTCCATGCAATGGAAGAACTGGTCAAGAAAGTGACAGAGAAAGTGGCCAAGGTGGAGGAGAAAATGAGAGAGCCCAGTGGTGTTGTGAGGGAGTCTCCTCTGAGACATACCACGCCCTCACCCTGCGACAGTGAAGCAGGGGACTCAGCCCGAGGGGAGTCCCCCAAAGAAAATAGAGCAGGTGGCTGTAAAACTCCAGAGAAAACAAATGGGGCTGAAAAGGTAGTAGGCGATGGAAATGGAGCCATTCACGGAGATTCAAATGGAGATATTTCCATAAAAGAGCCTGTGGAAAATGGAGTTGAATCAGCTGCTGTTACATCGCCCCTGCCTGCCTCCCTGACTGGCAGCACAGCTATCATCACAGACCATCCACCTCCAGAACAGCCATTTGTCAACCCTCTCAGTGCCCTGCAGTCTGTAATGAACGTCCACCTGGGGAAGGCTGCTAAGCCTGCCCTGCCCTCTCTTGACCCCATGAGTATGCTGTTCAAGATGAGCAACAGTCTGGCAGAGAAAGCAGCTGTGGCTACTTCCACCCCACCGACGCAGACCAAAAAGCCCAGTAATAACCACTTAGACCGTTATTTCTACCAGCAACATCTAAATAATGACCAACCTATAGATCTCACCAAAGGCAAGAACGCTGATAAAAATGGCAGTAGTGGCTCTTTGGGCTTGTCAGCTCTCTCTTCCACCGCATCCACCCCATCCTCACTGCCTCCCCATTCCACTGTCACTATGACCAAAGCCTCAGCTGCAGTAGCTTCCTTCATGTCCACCTCCCCTTTGAGGGAAAACGCCCTATCAGACATCTCTGACATGCTGAGGAACCTGACAGAAAGCCAGGTGGTCTCAAAGTCCTCTACACCGACCAGCCAGTCTGAGCGATCCGACATCGAAGGTGTCACACAGGAGGAAACGGAGGATGTTTCACCAGCCCAGAAACGTAAAGGCCGCCAGTCCAACTGGAACCCGCAACACCTCCTCATCCTGCAAGCCCAGTTTGCCTCCAGTCTGAGACAAACAAATGATGGCAAGTACATAATGTCGGACCTGAGCCCACAAGAGAGAATGCACATCTCCCGTTTCACTGGCCTGTCAATGACTACAATATCCCATTGGTTGGCTAATGTCAAATACCAGCTGAGGAGAACCGGTGGCACCAAGTTCTTGAAAAACTTGGATTCTGGTCACCCGGTGTTCTTCTGCAGTGACTGCGCCTCTCAGATCCGCTCACCATCCACCTATGTCAGCCACTTGGAATCCCATTTGGGCTTCCGTCTGCGAGACTTGGCCAAGCTTTCTGGAGAGCAGCTGCTCAGCCAGATATCTCAGCAACACCATCAACAACGCCACACCAAAGGTCCATCTGAAAAACTGCTCTCTAACCTTCACTCATCCAGCCAACCCTTACCCTCCTCTCTACCCACGTCCATGCCCTCTTCCCTACCCATCTCCCTGCCCTCATCCCTAACCACCTCTCTTCCCCCCACTGAATCCCCATCCCCTTCCCCGGACGATGATGACTGTGGAGCCATGTACCAGTGCAAGCTCTGCAACCGGACTTTTGCGAGCAAGCATGCGGTCAAGCTTCACCTGAGCAAGACTCATGGGAAGTCCCCCGAGGACCATCTCATGTACGTCTGTGAGCTGGAGAAACAGTAGCACTGGCTGAGAACAATGCCGCACTCTTTCATAATGGCGTAATATTTCTTGCTCTGTCTCTCCTTATCTTTTCATAGACATTTCTTTCAAAGAAAAAAAAAGAAAGGATTATTAATGTGATGGAACTGCACAAAGATGCCATACAACTACTGCTTTGAGTTTTGGCACATGGTTTTAAATTTTGCTTTGTAGCAGTTTTTTGTTTGTTTGGGATTTTTTTTTTGTTTGTTTGTTTGTTTCAGCGTGAGGTAGACTCACTCTGGTCCAGCTCACTCGATTTTATGATCCGAGTGTGTGATGTGATCTCCTTTGATAGGACTAGTGAATTTTTTCATAACGTGCAGACGGGTGCTGTTGTCTTGGGAAGAAACAGTAATTGAAGGTTTAAAAAAAAAAAAGAGTCTAAAATGAAGTGGTATGTATTTTGTGTACATGAAAATTAAGTTCCTTTATATTTTGGCATCACTGGGGTGTGATAAGCTGCATGCATAATGAAACAGTTTAGTTAAACATTTTATTACTAAATCTGGTGCACTTTCCATGATTTTTTCTCGTCATGTTTTCACTCTCCTGCTCATTCTCGTCTCAGTTTTTTTTTTTTTTTTCTTAATAAGATTTTTGTGCTGGAGTCAGCATTTTAAAATTTAACCCTCTGAGTACGTCAAAGCACTTCTACACCTAAAATCCAAACACTATAGACCGAAAGATTTGAGATTGGGAATTATTGGAGCGATTGTGAGAATTCGATGGACAATGTGTGCGTTGTGTCTACGATGCCTGTATTCCAGACGTGGAGTCTAATGGTACCACATGAAAGCTAGAAAATGCTGTTTTCAGTGTGTTCAAGTTTTCATCTCAAGCGTAATACTTCCGAAGTGAAGTACTTCCTGTCTGAAAGATGCTCACAGAACTTGACACAAACATTGTAGAAAAAAAAGGAACTGTTATAGAAGAAGAAAAAAAAAAAACGAGAAGGGAATCCTAAGTCTTTTACTTTGGTCGATCAGGGACCTATATTAATTCAGGTCTGTGTAAAATATGTACATAAAAACATATTAAGTAATTCCTGTCTAAATTATGCATCATTTCTATATTTTTAATTTAAAAGGATTATGACTATCTGCTGGTGCACACTATATGAAGACGTAAATAAAATTGTTTTGCACAATAGTTTTATAAATGTGTTATTTAATCAAAGGATACGGAAAAAAAAGGGACGTAACAAAGGGATGACAACAGGTGAATCTTTTTATTCCTGACTCGTGCTCAAAGGGTTAAACACTCTTTTTACCAGACACTACTCTACATGTGCCGCTGTATGAACACTAAAAAGATATTAAAGGTTGTACAAAAAAAAGATGTTACTTTATGAAGATATTTCATATGTAAACTGTTATTTATAAGCACTCTTGGTTGTTTCATATTGTTGAATGCCTTTTTGATTTGTGTTTTGTTTTTTTTTTGTTTGTTTTGTGTTTTTTTTTCTTTTATTAGTATGTTTGGGTTTTTGTTTTTTTGTTTTTTTGTTCTGTCTAATTGCTCTGCCATGATTCCACCCTGCAGCTTTATCTTTTTGGGATATGAAAGGTAACCATGGTTACACTAACCCCTTGAGTGACAAGTTCTGCTACATTTTTGTCAGTTAATTTGCTGAAGTAACTGACAGCTGCCAGTGTAGAGGAAAAAAAACAACAACAAAAAAACTTATGTGTAAAATATTGGCATGTAAACAGCACAGATACTGTTATGCATTCTGTGCCGTTAGTCTTTTTCATTTCGTTCTTTCGTTTTTCCGTTGTTGTTGTTCTTGACAATGAACCCCCATTATATGACTTCATATAACCTTGTTTTCTACTGCAGCATTAAAAAAAGGAAACTCTTTTTTGCAATAATGTGTGTGTGCATCATGTGTGTCATGGCTATCAATTATGTGTGTGCTGTGCAGTCCCTAATGAGCATATTAGACTGGGAGTATGTCAACGTCCGTCTGTGACGAGCTGCAGACTAGTTTACAGTGAGTGGCAGCAGTGGGTCCGTGTGGGAGGCAAACACACACACACACTGGCGCGTGTACACACACACACACACAGACATTCAGACATGCAAAGAGACACCATCATTGTTGGGCACTTGAATAGCCTTTTCTGTTGTGTTAGTGGTTTAGACTAAGGAATATACCACATCTATATCGCTGAGTGTGCAGCATAAGATCTCCCAAACAGTAAACAATCAAATGACAAAAAGTAATTTTACTTTTGTATATAGGAAGCAGATGGTGGTGGTTATTATAAAGAAACTTGCTGTTGTTTATGGGGAAAAAACAAACAAACAACAAAAAACATCTTAATATTTGCTTTCAGGTTTTTGAAAAGCTTGCCAATTAAATTTCAACAAATATCGAATTTGAAATCACACGCCACACTGTCATTTGATTAACAAACAAATAGCAACTGAGTTCAACACACAGCTTCTACTTCCCACCTGTAATACAGAAAACACACAAACACACACACTCAAAGTTTCTCTTCCATATCTCCGTCTCTATAATTACCTCCGACGTCCATTTTGTGACTGCTCTCAAAGAGGTAAGGAACCTGACAGACATATTTGTTTAGGTTTTCTGGGAGATAACAACAGTGCTGACAGGATGAGCAGCTCCTTTCAAGAGTTTAGTTATTCATATTTTTCCCCATTCCACATGTGTGATTAAACAGGAATGGAATCGTGATCAATTTCATGATATGTGCTACAGGACAGGCTGATATAGATAAAGCCTGTGGAAGTGAGGAGTTAAAGCTCACAAGTAGAAGAGGTCCGTGAGAGCTGCTCCCTGTCCGAAGATCTACATGAGAATCAGTACGTGTTCAGCACAGATAAGGGAGTGAGAGTTAGGTATTAGCTGCTGAAGAACTAGCATATATACACACATCATCAGTACAAGTGCATTTCAGAAACACATACAGAGTTCACATTAGAGAGCAAAGTGAGAGTGAGTGCTGTGATTTTTCTGCTCTGTTCTGCCACTTAATGTACCATGCTGAGGAAAAACATGGCCATACATGGCCAAGTACACTCTCCGGCATATAGCGAAAACAACTCTGAATGCTACAGACAAGGATACCAAATTCTGCTCTTTTCTGCATGCATGCACACATAGATGCACAAAAGGATTGCTCGCACACACGCACACATAGACACACCTCTCAAGAGCCAGGTAGAAGGACTTCATCCGCTGTGACAAGGTGCCACTGTGTGTGAAAATGTCAGCCTTCAACAGTGCAGCCTGAAGTCTGGCACCAAATTTAAGGTTCTCATTAGCCTCAAAGAAAATATGCATGAAACTGAAGTGTAAGAAAGCCATTTTCTCTCTCAATGCCTTCACATCTGGCGAGTAGAGGCAAAAGCTTATTAAGGTTCAAACTAACACGCAGGAGACAGTGGGTAAAACCACTGGAAAGTGCAAGCACACGCACATACAGACACACAAAGGAAAAGCAGTCGCATTCATAGACTTACTATGTGCTTCAGTGTAATCACAATATGAAATAAACTCCATTAGTCGGGGTTAGCTCATCATGATACTCAAAATAGTCAGAAATGCAACAGAATAATCAAATACAGAGGCCTTAACTTCTGGTAAAAATGTAGATGGGTACATATAATTCACAGTTTATGTCGTATGCTGAAGGGTCAAAGATCAAAAGATGTTTTTAAACATCAACAATACAACTTGAAATTAAATTTTTTTCTATCTTCTATATCTATGAGCAGGTGTGTTGTTAATTTTTTTTTCTTCACAAACTTATATCCACAGAAGACTCTCATAAAAATTACATTCAGTGTATCAACAGTTCATATAGACAAAGATTGAGAGCAACAATAATTTAATGACACTGTAGTTAAGATCACAATACGTTCCCCTAATAGTAGTAGACTGTAGTTTTATATCTTTTTACTTTCTGAGAATCTTTTCAGACGTGGGGTTTTACACAAGTGTATTGTTTCATTTTGTTCACGGTTTGCTACTCTGAATGTAATTTTATCAAAAAAAGGGAGCATATTGGTTTTCTCATTGTTACCATTATTGCAAAGTTTCAATATTTGCTTGGATTATTAAATTCGTGTTAATAATATTTAAAAATCTACTACAACTTTTTTTTCTTTGTGCCTTGCAATTCTTTTTTTATGCCTTTGTTTGAAGGTATAAAAAAGTCAATAATAGGATAACAGAAAAATAAATACTAAATAAATAAATATTAATATATCATTCAGTTAAAAGTATATTTGTCAACAGCACACATCCCTGATTATAAATTAGACAACTTTTATTTATGCACTGATCCTGTCATTCAGTGATATGGATCACAATGTTGCATTGCAATGAATCCCAAAAACATTCAAATGAATGAGGAAACTGTATATTGCATGCAATCAAATGTCCAGCCATATCACACAATGACTTTAACCTATAAAGTTCATGACAACTACTTATATGATAGAGATGTTTTTTTAAAAACAACAGCAGAACTGTTTAAGCATGTCAGTCACCTGCTGTTTCCTTTGATGAAATGGCGGAATCATCAAAATATAAAATATCAGTATGACTGATTATTCTTGATGTTGCACCACAAGGGGCTTTTTCTTGACGTCAGAGACTCTCCCATGAACACAAAAGATAACAATAAGGCATTATCTTTTTGAACATAACATTTCCAACACTCTTGTAAACGTGCTAAGAAAACCAAGCTATACTTTTACCTAATAGTTTACATTTTCCCTTAAAAGGGGCTATTTTTTAAAGGTTTTCTCTGGCGTTGGTGGGGGTTTCTTGCCAGGAGATGAGCCTATGGTAACTGTCGCTCGGCAAGAGCTTCAGTCATTGTGTTTGGAGACAAGAAGCTACATTGAAGCTCCGATAGAGTCAACACTAGTGTTGCTTTGCATTGATCGAAATAGCTCTTGGGGAATAACCATATGAAATTTGACGCTGAGCATACGTTTTTTGAGACTGGTAAGTAAACAGTCTATTGAAGTACAAAAGTACTTCAATTATCACTTTAGGTATTCGAAACTAGGGCAACACATGCAAGGCAGCAGCATAGGAAAGCTCAACTGCAGCATAAACATAATTTGAATAAAACCATTGCAAACAAATATTGATATGAATACACATGCACTTCAAGTGAATACATATCTACTGTGCAGGCACCAGCCCAACATCACTTAGGGCAAACCAAATAGTTGCATTTTCAAGAGAATTCAAGATTACACAACCTGTACAAAGCTAATGACAACACAAGTAGCATAGAAACAGACGTCTCCCACAGGTGTGAGAGGAAATTGAAAATGATCTGAGAATGACATGACGCTGAGCAAACAAGCAAGAGCCCAAAAGAAATGCTAAAATGACTGTACAATGTTTTATTTGATTAAATGAAGAAACAATGAATTTGAGAAAAGGGTTTTTTTTTTCTTTGTTTTTTTTTAGGAGACTAAAAAAGTGGGGTTTTCATTTTTATGCCTTTGAAGAGATCCTTTTATTGCACAAAAGAACAATGATTGCCATTGTTGCCACATAATATATATAAAAAATGCAGATACTCTCTGGCTTAAAGGGGCTTTTTCCATTTTTTCTCTAGCACTAAATGTAGATTCTTGCTGAGGTGATGATGGTGATTGTTTTTTGACAAGAGCTGCGGATGCCATGATGCCTTCCACTGCAACGTTTCCTTTAAGTGTTAATGCTAATGTTGGCTAATACTGGCCATGGAGCAATGGCACAACTTACAAGTAGCTTCTTTATTAAGACTAACTGATTTTATGGAAGCTTAACCACAACAATTAATCAAGTGAACCAAATTGTACAATTTGCTATTTTTGAAATCACATCTTTTACTTTTTCTTTGCATTTAGAAATAACAACAAATGACAATGAAACTTTAGTTTTAGCAAAGCCTGGCTGCAGCTGTGTCATAAGCTAACTTTCACTTGACATTGTGATCTTCCTGCAGCTGGTCAGAAAGCTGCGTGAAGCTGGCAAAGTGCAGTATGTATGAACGCACAAACTACCAAACCAAACTGAGGTTACTTCAGTCTGGGTGTGGGCCAACAACACATCCAAAGTGTATTTACGTTGTTTTACTTGTTTTAATTTCATTTTGTAGTCCCTGCAAATGTGAAAAGACTGTTCTAACCTGAATTACACGCTTTGAGTTGCTACTGAGTGTTAACCCAAGGTGAAGTCAACCATTTGTTTTTGAACTGCTGTTTTGAGGCAATTTGAAAAGACCTTAATTTCAAAGATGTATTGATGAAGGCTGAAACAAGACTGAGACAACATAGTCATTAGACAAATGAGATTTACTGAGCAAATTAATCAAGTGACAAGTAGGGCCATTTCCCCATAGATTTCAATACAATCTGACCCTGTTTTACAACTGGCGGAAAACTGATGCTCATTAGATATAATGCATTTTTAAAGTATTAACTTCACTTGACTTTTCAACATCTAATCAATGTAAATTCCATAAAACAATACAACTCTTATCTATCCACTATAATACATTATTGACCAAAATATGTAATTGATGCCATTATAAAGCAGAGTTACTTAACATATAACATGATTAGATGCAGTTGTGTTTACATGGGCCTCCCAGCTGTCTAAAAAATGCATATCACAGAAACACAATTGCCTTATTCTGTGTACTATGTAAAAATGTCAATGGAAAGTAGTCTTGTGGAAAGGTAAAACGATTGTACTGCTTGAAACTAGCTATGCCAGTGAACATTAACATCTTAATAGTGGTTTTGGAGCTACGTGCCAACATACCACACCCTCATTGTAGCGCACACAATGCAACCGTCAGAATCCCCCAGGAACACGGAGAGAGCCTCCACAATAGCAAAGCTGCTCACATTTGAGGAAGGTGTGCTGCAGATCCAGATAGCTTTATCTAAAGAAGGGGGCTGTGGGAGGGTGAGGATACAAGCTCCGTGGATCTACTCCTCACAATGGAATCACACGGCATAACATAAATAAAGCCAAGGTACAAGCAACCATGCTCTTTACACAAAGACACACAGGGAGCGTTCCCTGTCCATCTCACTTTCTCTTGAATTCTTTCTCTGTTCCCATTTCTTCTGTCTCCTGTTCTTTCTTTCACTTGCACACACAGTCACACAGACACAATGCTACCTACAGGCAGACTAGGCATCTGCCTTGCACATCCTATTTTCCAATTAAACGTATTATAGATCTTAGTGGTGATATTTTACCCAAGTGAGCTTGAAACCCAACCAATCACCTTTTTCAAAGGGGCCCCTATCTCTGTCAAGTATGAATATAGCTGATTGACTCATGTGTCTTAGCATAGAAACCCAAGATGATTCAGTTTTTTTGTGATGGACTGGCGACCATGTCCAGATTGTACCCTGCCCTCGCCCCAAAGTGAGCTGAGACTGGCTCCAGCATCCTCTGCGACACAGAAACGGATAAGCGGTAGAAGATGAATTAAGGAATAATTCAATTTTCTTGGCAGAAATTTAAAAGTAGAAACAGCATCTCCAGATAAATTTCGATAAAAAGATGTTTTGTTTTTTTCTATTAAGAAACATAAGAGATTGTTAAGAGCCACATCTGCTAGATAACTTAGAGATGGCAAAATACGATGGTTACAGTCAAACAGATTGAAAGAATTACTGGATAAACTTTAGCATAGATGTTCTTAGTTCTTTGATGATTAATCATAATGACTTTGGTAATATCTTCACCTCTCTTCTAGCACTACGTGTACCACCAACCTGTAGAAAACATATTCAGTAAAATGTCTAATTATCTGTCTGAAAGAGATAATTAGACAGACATTCATGACTTCAGGAAGATGAAAAAAATATATATATATTTCTGGTTTATTGTGTTAAGCCTCACATTGTTGTCATCTAATGGTAGGTACTTTCATATTGTCACCAGTTGAACCACATATATTTGTTTGCTATCTCATTTTAACAGGGACAAAATTACCGGGGGATTCACCATTGGTCTTGTGACTGCCAGACAAAACGGAAAAATTTAACGTGCAATGCCGAACTAAGAGCATGAACATAATGTATTAGCAGTATGGTATTCGATTGTGAGCATATTAGCATGCTGACACTTGTGTAAATAGCATTTAGTTTGTTTGCAACTTAAAGAGATTTTTGCTCACATAAAGATTCCATCACTCACAATATGAAACTGGGGGCCTTCCACCCTCAATTTTGTTTCAGTTTACTCAGTTTTTAATCAGTATCATATAGCTTCACAGCCAAAATCACAACAGGTACTCCAACATGTGATGGATTAGACTTTGATAAGTTACAGTTATTATGTTGACCACAACTTGTTTGACTGATGGGGAACTCTGCTAGACACTGAAACACTGTTAATGGTAAATATTTCAAAGATGACCACAGAAGGGACACCCCCCTCAATAATTCTCCTCACTAACATGTACTATAATGCACATGACATATGTTTGCTGTCAGTTCAAAGGAATAATCCTTAAAACCGCTTCAACCAGGAAGGATTACAGAAAGGTAACAAATGCCCAGACAGAGAGCTGCGAGATTTAGGAGAGAGACTTTAAGCACAGGCAAAACAGATGAGAAAAATCAGACAGGACAGGCCCTGAAAGTAAAAGAGATTTCCTACTGCCACTGCCATGAAAAACTATGTTTTGGTTTTGTCCATTCTTTCTTGTCGGTGTAGTAAAGAGGTCCTTTGTGGCCAGGATGAAGAGTTCCAATCTGTAAAAGTAATTGCATGCTACTGCTGTGGCTCTAACCATTGGTTCTACCATCAAACAAAACTGGACAAGAATATTGAAATAAATGCTCAGGCCCCCTCACTGAAGTTTTGGAAATATGGGTTGTGTTGCTGTTACAATATAAGCTTTCATTTGGAGAAAAGAGAACCTTAAAAGAATCTTTCCATACAAACGAACCAAATTTAACTCATTTGGGTGTAAAACTTCAAGAAACTCTCTATGAGGCCAAAAGATCAATCGCTGAATCTCTGTCTTCAAGTCTTTTAGTCATAAATTTGCCAGAGTGTGGTGGAGGCAAAACCACAAAACTCTTCTGGTGAGAATAACACTAGGAGACTTTGGTGTCTTGGTCCTTGTTTATCTTGCAGCAAGGGACACTAAGTCACACCGAGCTCAGAACTCTGTAGCAGGGAGTGAGGAGTGACCCCTTCCTAAAGCACGGAGTAGATGAACGACGAACAAAGAGGGCTAAGGTTGGAGTATCTGCAGATACCTGTTGTAAAAGGCCATGAAGAATTGCAGAGAACACTTCCCTTGTGAGGTCACATTCTATGCAAGGATTACAATAATGATGAGCACTTTGTAGGAGTAGATAACAATTGCATTTGAGGAGTAACAAGTCTTTCACAAGAGCATCTCTAACATTACTAGGGTCTGATTGACTAACGCCTTGCTTTGGGAGAGAGCTATTCATTTGCACAGCTACTGATGTCTCAGATCATAGCAATGGCATATGTAAATTCTGTCTGAGCAGGTTCTTGGGCTTGACTCCTTAAGAAAACGATTGGAACTGTGCTAAGAGACTGAGAAGTTGCACATCAAAGTCATACATCAGATGCACCTGGAAGGTAGAATCATGACATTTACTTGCTCTTTAATGAAATATTTACAGAATCCTAACAAGGGTTAACTTTAAAGTTTCATACTCAAGTGCTTTTTTCGCTTTATATAGGAGAAGGAAGACACACAGCCACATTCATGAATAAAAAAGCTAAAATAATTAAAAAATATTAAAATCAATTTAAGTTCTCATGATCATTTCAACAAGCAGTAAAATATAGTTAGTATCTTCATCACTTCAGACCTATCAATACAATCTGTCAAAATATTCATGATGAGATGATATTTGTATGAGATGCATAATCATTTCCCTGAATTTTTAAAATCTCTTTGCCATTAAATATGATGGCGAAACAATATAAAACCCTGCAACTCATGTGGATGCATTATTTAATGTCAACCAATGAACATTTCACATTTTGTTGTTGAGTGATGCACTTTTTCTGACGTAGGGTTAAATTTTTACATTTAGTAGCATTTTTATGTAATCGAAGACAGATTAGAAAAATAAGCAAACACTGCCTAATTTAAGATATCTACCTTATATCTCTGACAGTGCACCAAGGACAGAAAAACCTCAGGGTATTCTCCATGCAGCTGTGTCGGCCACTGCCAGTTCAATGATAAAAACAAGATAAAGAAATAGAAAATGCAAATTATGTTATTGCTCTGACTGTGGTCTAACATGTGCCTGAGTCCCTGCAATGTTTTCTTACCAATGATTTGATTGACACTGATGTTTTACTAGTCAGCAAACTATTAAAAAAAACTAACAAATAAATAAACAAAACTAAATAACAATAATAAAACATATATATCATTATGGTGGGGGAGGTTAATATAAGATGTCAATGTAGTATATTTATAATATGTTTAAAGATTTCTAAAATAGTTTTTTAATAAAGGTGGTAGGTGGCTAGCTAACTATGAAAAGATGAATTATTCCAGAAAGGAAGAGGTTTTATTCGGTTTGTATGGTAAGTTGCTTTTTTCATGCTGTTCAGCTCCGGGAGATTAGATTATATTTCTCCTTTGGCAGTTGTTATGTAATCTGACATTTTGGCTCCAACTTTCCTTACCAGGTGTTTCAAACTATGTTGGGATATGAACTTTAATGCAGACCACTCCTCCGCTGATGAAGAGTCATTAAGTCATTGTGTATAATTGTTCCCTGCAACACCTTAGATCTCGTCTAGACCCACACGATTCGAAAGTATCTTAAAACAACGCTAGTGATAAATGTGCAATTTCCCTAATTTACGGTTGGCTGCTGTACTCAGGACTGTGGGCTGGATGGAAATCTTAAATGGGGCATGAACAGCACTCCTCACAACAAGAAATCAATATGCCATGCAGGCAAGAAAGGGTACTTGCTATCTATTGTGGCCGAGGCAATGCTTGCGGGGTAATTTCCTCTAAACGCAGCTCAGCCACGTCACCAACACAAATAGGATCCTAGTCGTCCGCTCTGACACACATACACTCAAGAAAATACATGCTGAATGTGTGCTTCTGTATGTGTATGGAGATATAGTGACAGTATTTAATCTATATGTGTGTGTGTGTGTGTGTGTTGTCTATATGTCCAGGTGTTGTGTGTAACATTTATTTGTTGATATTTTTGTAGGGCTTTTTTCAAGTAATAGGTGTAATATACGTTTAGATTTTGAGTGTTTTGTGTCAGTACCTGGATTTCAGGGTATATAATGTGTATTATGTGTATCTGTTTGGTAGAGATGGTGAAACGGTTTCCGATTCACATGAAATTGTGGTAGAAATGTCAGATGGTTAGTATTGCCATTTATTGCTATGGACTCAATGGACACATGGTGTGTGCGTCACAGCTGCAGAATGTTTTGGTTTTCACTGAGCCATCGATGTTAACAGATTTAGAGCAGACTAACCCCCTTCGGTCACCTGATCCAGAGATTCAGTGTCTGGCCTTGACTTCTTAGAGGCAAAAATGCCCAGAGAAACAACCTATCGAATATCATTTTGACGTCACACCAGAATCATTACACAAAACTGACACTTTACACTACAATCTCAGGCTAAATATGATAAGAATTCTGGTGATCTTTTTTAACAATTTCAAGTAGCTGGGTTTGGAGAGAGATTTTGGATTTTCAGTCTAATATATATCTATAGTAAATGTATAGAAATGAATATAAATAACGGTATTTACACAAATTCCAAAGTCAGGTAGCCAAGCATTTTACCACAACAAAACAGCAATGGGAGCAATTGTGCAAATGCCACATATCCAGTGTGTTTGGTATGGCATCAGCCAGAAACAGTCACGCTGGTGTTCTTTTTGTGAGATGCCTTCAGTGATTATTATTTTTTTAAACTTATTTCGGGGCCATGGTTCCCTGTTTCCAGTATAGCTCCTCTGATTTTGGTTTAACAGCACTGTTCTGGTCTGCTGTCAGGTATTGCTTGTCCGCTCAAAGATACTACAGTAAAGGAAATAATAATAATATAACAACATATATTTTTTATTCCCCTGTATACAGAATGGGCATTCAGCATACAAATCCAGTACTGCTTCTACTTCCTCGTCCTCATCTGTGACATAGATAATGATGGCAATGTTATTATCTTAGTGTTTAAATGTCCATCCCATTCAGAGCAGCCTTCAAGATTCTCCTAATTGATGGAAAGCATGTGGTCTTGGGTCTAAGAACCAAGTGAGGACAGTGTCTTCCAGTCCTACGGAGTTACACGGATGATGTCACCACACCTAAACAAGTAGCTGCTTGCACGAACAGACTACTGAAAAGATCAGAGGACTACCAGTCCTGGGTGAGGATGAAAGTCAAGCCAGCCAAATTTTGGAATTTATTAATCCAAAAAGAAAAAGGAGCCAGGAATGACAATGTCTCCTTCTCTGTTAAGGCGGGGGGGGTCCCTTTGTTGGTAAAGCAGTCATTTCACTCTTGGGAGAATCTATGTACGCGGATGGTCTTTCAGACAAATGAATGGCTGACCAAAGCCTTCATGGAAATTTCAAAGTCTGGTGGTACCAGTTAACCTTGTAGCACGACCACTGAAGCTATGTGAAATTGCTTCATCAACATCAATTGTGAAAAACTGGTAGAAGTTTTGGAGGCACGCATCAACCCAACAGAGGGTACACTTTGTCAAGCAAAGACGCTGGGGCATGGAGCATGAGAGTCAACCTGGCCTGTCAACTCAAGTTACCACATGAGATAACCACATCCTTGCTGCGGCCAGACATCATCCTGTGGTCTAGCTCTGCCTGGACCGTGATCATGGCTGAACTCACTTTCCCCTGAGAAGAAAGTATGGAGGCAGCCTTTGAAAGGAACAAAGATGAATAAAGAGAGCTGTCTGCAGCATGTATGGAGGCAGGCTGGAGGGCATCCGCCTTCCCAGTGGAGGTTTGCTGCTGAGGCTTCACTGGAAAATGTACCCAACGATTCCTGAAGTGTTCCTGGAATTACCAGGTTCAGGCAAAACAAAGCTCTCGGGGAGTTGGCTGAGGAGGCAGAGCGAGGGAGCTCATATCTCTGGCTCAGATGGAACGATGCAAGAGAGAAAACAAGGGTCAGCTGTAGGACACCACCACGTTGAGATGTTCGGAGATCAATGGGGTGAATCACCAGTGCTGGGTGGCTCTCAACTGATGACCCTACAGCTGACCGGGAGCACTGTGGAAGGTGCGATGGGTAGCAGTGGCCTGCAGGTAACTTATACCTTGGCTTCCACCTAATGTGAGAAGTGAAAGAATATTCAAACTATTCTATCTGGTAAATAATTTCTACTTTTTGAAGACTTGAATGACTAATTGAACAGTTTTTTGTTTTTTTTTGGTTGAATCAAATAAAGCATAGCAAGGGCGAGGTAAAATTTCATGCACAGTTGAAATTTGAGAGCAAGTTCATACATTTAATTAAACTTTAATCAACTTTGTTTTCATCAGTTACGCTCACATGTGCACTTTAATTTCAGCAAATGCTGATATATAATGCACAACAATATTGTGAAAAACACAACTGATTTATAGCATGTACAATACGTACTTGTGGCTGCTGTCACATAGACACAAGTACACATGCCACAGGTTAAACAAATATTAAATAAGTGTTTTGTAAAGCCCTGAATATAAATTTTTGCTATTAGGACCACACGTCTGAGAAAGAGCACAAAAAGGTTTACACATAACACAACATAAATAATATAAATGAACAAATGCAATATTGTAGAAGTGTGTCTTCCATTTGCAGAGATCTTACATAAAATCACTCAACTGAGGGGTTACGGGGTCCACCATCGTGTGTCTCTTTGCTTGCGGATATTGTGCAATCAGGAATAGAGCTCTGCTGATTGAGGAAGAATTGCAGGTAAGTGAGTTCAGAGCATATCCATTACCAAATATAATCTATTCTCTGTGGAGATGCTATCTGCCCCAGGACCTACTGGAACAATACAGAGGATGTGCTAGCACTGTTGTTGTTGGATTGGTTTGCAATGGTACTCATCAGATAAGCCGGGTCATTCCCTGGAGATTCACATATACCATATTAAGGTTGTACATGTGTGTTTGTGCATGTAGCCAGACCCTTTATCACCGGGGGAATCTTTCTTCTTACCCCTAAAACAGGTGCGTAATATAATGTGACTTTTATCTACAAACATATACAGTACAATCAGGACTCCACAAAGCCTTATCACACACAGTGATACTTAAAGAAGCAGCGATTGGACAAATTACAATCAACATTTTGGAGACTCATTTCAGGAGAATAGTACTGTGATCGTAGACTTTAGGACCTTAAACTGTAGACGTAGACATCCACAGACCACTGTCCTATTCATTTGAAAGGAAAGTGTTCCAGGTTGTTCACAGACAGTACTTCAACAATAGGATCAAATAAATTTACTTCATATTGGATCTCAGTTATTTTCACAAAAGTCACTGTGTTTGTGTGTGTATATGTTGTTTTTTTTTTTTTTACTTTGCTTCCTAGTCTCCGTCTCTTATGGAGAAAATACATCACAAATTTTTTCTGATAACTCCCAAGTGTCCAGAATTTACCTTGCATGTGTCCATCCTCCTGGCGGACTTTATTAAAAACAGCACTAGTAGTGTAATAGTCTGTTACATTGCACTAACGTGTGAGATTGTGAATTAAACAGCGATAATAATGTTTAAACTCTCTATATATTTATAGGGTTAGGGTGCGTCCGTATGTGTATATTTATAGGATCCCAGTTATCAAGTAGGGTGTCCTTTCTTTACCCCTCACCTTTGTTGCTCTCCAATGGAGAGGAGAGTGACAACACTGTGGTCAAGAATTTTTACATGTATTAATCATTTACCTTTCCTGTTCTGTCAGGTATGGGTTTTTTAGTACGCCATACTCTTTGGTTTGTACCTTTTTGTTAGCCAATATTTACTCCGCTTATTTGCAGTTTAATATTTTTCATGTAGTAAAAAACGTTGCTGCTGTTATTTATTTTCATCCACTGACATTGACATCTCTGCAGTGAGGGCAGAAGCTGCTTGGTTCTCAAACTCTGCTCAGCATTGTTAAGGCACCATTCATCCTCTGAGAATGTGGTGTCTCATCGTGTCAGAGGTGAAACAGGCTGACGCCAGTAATGGGAAAAATGCTCTGTGTTTTCTAATATGCCTCAGGTGGTCAACGTGCTTTATGTGCACATGTGTGAATCTGCACACAAATGAAAATGAATTTGTGTGTCCAGAGGCGTCTTGAGGAGTCTTGACCTCCACCAGCAGAATCTCTGGCACAGGCAGTGAAACTGCATCTTGAAGTCAAACATGTGACCCCAATCATACCCCCATGAGTTGTTTTCCTTCACTGTACAGAGCAGAGATCTATTTCATGTGTAAAGTGGCCTTCTGTCATATAGGCAGGTTAATGTGAATTAAAATAAAAGCATCATTTAGCAGCAGCCAGTTCAGAAACTTCTCATTTAAAGAAATTTGTGCATTAAAATGAACATAGAAGAAGCATGCCCTATTGCTTTTATTGCAGTTCATCTGAAGGTGGAGAGAAGATTTAAGTGGCTATTGATTGGCTCTGTGATCACTCTATTAGCAGATAGCCATGAGGTAAAAAAGCATAAAAACAAACTAGTTTGATGTTTGGTGTGTTCAGCAAATTATCCGAGGTTTGATAATGCAAGAGGAGCCACTCGCCCCTACAACACTGACCAAGGGAGCAATCTGAGTAGTTAAGCATTTTGATGATAAGGCTAATGTGGAAAAAAAAGAAAAAAATCAGCCTACAATAAGGTTTGCTGCAGTCAAAGCGCCTCTCTAGACATGTAAAAATATGGTCTCCTAAGATTTATAATTTGTTTAAAGAGTGAACAATAAATCATACGCACACTTACTTCTGAATTGTGTCCCACTGCTGTTTGTGCTAGACTGACAGGTGAAAGGGCAGAGAGCAACAAGATGGATGGCAGAGGAACTCAGCCATAGGTTTAAGGCTCAGTTGGACCCAGAGTCAAGAGCCTGTTGTGGACCAAAGGCAGAGACCAGCAGTTGTAAGTGTAGGAGATGTTTGTAAGCTTGTAACTGGCAGAAGTTGACACAGTGCTAGCGGTTGTTCTAATGTTAACCCTGAGTCTCTGTAATGTGTAAATTTCAACTCCCGTCCCCTCAAGTTGGTTCTTTCGATTATATGCTGTATGAATTCCTGGCTATTTGAATCTTTCTTTATCACACGGTCGGTGGAAACACACAGTGATAATGGTCACTGCTGATTTTGTTCATGGTTTGTATCATATGGCGAAAAATATGAATATGAACTGTTAATAAGGTTAAACACTTGATTTTCAGCATCAGGGGTCTCTGAATTTAGATCAAAGGAAATCATTAGAGGGCAGATAGACCCAACCATCTCAGTCTGCGCAGTATAACATATTTTAGTAGATGAATTATTTTGATATGCTGGTATGGTTAAGTGAAATGTAGATGTCTTAACCCATTTTGACCTATCCTCGCCTGGAAAAAGGGCACTATAAAACCTGAAGAAAACCCCTAATCCTGAGCATATTCTAAAAAACGAAGAAGAATTGACCTCGCCTACTAAAGCCTTATTTTCTCAGGCTCTGGAGCAGATAGAAACATGAAATAAAAAGCATTTGAGAGCTTACAAGTGTAGCTTTTATTTGTGCTTACTTGTTTGGCAGTAATATTCAATTTAGATTTTAAGAAATTCAATAAACAAAAAAAATATAAATAACACTTCAATAAAGGTAGAATAAATGTTCAGTAATAACTAATGTGCACATTTCAATATATAGTCAACAGGTATAGTGACTATGTGGAACATAGAGAACAGTGAATGGGAGATCTGTAGACATTGCAAAATGACTGACAACTATAAGACAGAGAGCAGAGTGTGTTTGATTCAGATAACTATAAGAACAAAGAGGTCTCAGTCTCAAGTTATGGTGTGTAATGTGTATGTTTGTGTTTGATAGGAAGAACAGATGATTCAGATAACTTGACAACTCTCCAGTTGTGTGTGTATATATATATACATTAGTTATTATTGAACATTTGTTCTACATTTATTGAAGTGTTTTATATATATATATAGCTTTTCCTGCTGTGTTCGGTGAAACACTTGCGGCACGCAGGCACTTCGCAATGCCGACATTGATACTCCGTTGCAGAAGGTTGGCCAGGCTTCTCTGTTGTTGACCTATTCTGACCGATCACAAAGCTTTTTTTGTCACGTGACCTCACTTACCAACAGAAAAGACATCCCTCGCATTCACCTACGTGGGGTTTTAGCTAATCGTGTCGCATATCACCAGTCGCATGTCTAGAAAAAGACGACACCGCGCAAATACACATAGATGTGTATCCCACTCAAAATGGGTTAAGCATGAGCCAGATTAAGAGATCCACAAGCAATGTGCAGTGTGTCTGCACCACTGTTGTACTCTCCAGTACTCTTGAATCAATTTTACATTCCAACCCTCATCAATGATCATCAGCTTTACGTAGAGAACGAAATGACTCTTTCAAGCAACCAAAATGAGGTGCTTTTCACAGGAAATCCATTCTGACCCGAAGGACAAGGTGAGGCCAGCTCTGAAAGGAGCTGAAGGTGGAACTGCTGCTCTCAACACAAGCCCTCTGACGCCTTCCTGTTGGTATTCTGGAGGCGTCTATCTGGTAGGTCATTTAGCCCGGCCCACAAAACACACAGAGGGAATGAATATCTTGCGTTGGAGCATGCCCTGGAAGTTGCTTGATTAAGTTGCTCTGCAAGTGGGCTATTTTGCTTTGCCTGCTATTACAATAAGCCTGAATTCGCCTGACGGGCAGGAAATGGATGGGCAGTTGCGATAAGTAATTTTACAGTTTTGAGGTCACAGGTTGTTCCTTAAAAAAACATTTGAATCTAATTATGGCTATATCATAATTGAAGTTGATCAACAATGAGTGATAAAGTGAAGGATTGAAAAATACACCGAGTATATATAAATGATGATAAAAAAAATTATTATATGAAAATAATAATTATAGCTTTTTTTGTTTGTTTTATCAATGTGTTGAAAAAATTTGTTTAACACACTGAATGAAAGAGAATAAAAATGGAAAAAGTACTGTCAGACCTAGAGTAAATCATGTTTTGTAAATATTATACATTTTCAGGATTTATAAAGCAGAAAACAATATTGTATTTTCATTATCAGACCATCACGAAAGAAAAACTGCATTAAACACTTGAAAAGGGTTAGACTCCCCACAATTACATAAATGCATATGGAAAACGAGAATAAGTTTCAGGAGGAGCTGTAAAGGAGCTGTAAGTTTTGATATTTATTGCCAGTATTAGCATCAACAGCTCTTTACTTGCCAGTCTTGTGAAGAGCTTAGCCATTTATATAGCATGAGGGTAATGACACTGAGCACCTCTACTTTTCCCGGCAGACTGGTTGCTATAGAGACTTGGTATCCAAATGCAGTAAAATGGCCCAAACTGGTTAGCATGCTGACTTAAACTGAAGGCAAGTGAGAGAAAAAGAAGCAAATTACATCGTTCACACTCGCATGCTCTCCATCGCTGGAGACATCTCTCTCTTAAAAAAGAAATCTCTTGCATTGGAAAGTTATGTCATGGTTAACTCTTGCCTCAATCGCATCCTTTTTTTTTTTTTTTTTCCTAAAGTTAGCATGATGAGCAGCTAGCCCCCGCCCTGTCTTGTCCACTTCCAGTACCGAGTTCACCCAGCCTCCTCCTGAAGATATAGTGCAGCTCAATGGCCATATCATAACCTCTTTTATAACAAAGACCACCATCAGGCTCCAGGCAAAAACCACCATGGTTTATGTACAGAAATCTTACAAGTAGACCCTTAATGTTAACATTAGCCATGCAGCAATAGCGTAACTTACAAATAGCTCCCATTTAATCAGCGAAGACTCTTACATAGCACACTTATTGATGTAGACCAGAAAAAAAACAAACCAACAAACAAACAAAAAACCAACTCATAATTGATACTGCCAGTTTTTCTTCCCAACTAATTGCCAAACTCACCTCTCATTTGCTCTTTGTAACCAGCTAAAGTAAAGAAAAGCAGGGTTAGGGTGCTCCCTATTCTATTTGCCTAGTAGCCCAGAGATCAAACCCCTCTCACTGCTCCTCTTCAAGCTCATTATCACGGTTAAATTATTTCCTCCCACAAGAACGTTAATTAACACACACGTCCATACCACGTCTGGCTGCACAAATTGATTACAACATCAGAGTCAGTGTGTGTGCGTGGTTAGCCACTTCAGGAACAAAAGGCGATTGGCCCAGAGTGGGGCCAGCAAAGCCTCTAATGGCAGCAGAAACATATTACATGTGCCACACAACGTATAGCTTAATACTACACAAGCAGTGCATGTGTGTTTGCATACTTAAAAAAAAAAAAAAAAAAAAAAAAAAAACAGTGCTGCGCATGTCCCCTTTGTAGATGCTAATGAGGGAGCAGAGGTAGCGGCTTAAACAAAAGGACTGTGATAATCAAGAGGTATGAGACGCAAACACAAAAAGAGAAGCGTCTGCATGGTGGCACAAATACACACATGCACACCCAAAGTGAGAATGTGAATTTTTTGTCACTATGGCAGAGCAGGATGGGTAATTTCAGGCTTGGCCTCAATCACCAGTGTTAAGCATAATTTCAGTCCTGAAGGGGTTAATTAGGGGCTGCGAGGAGAGGCCTGAATTAATTGGCTTGTGCTTTTTCAGACAGAAAATAATTGAGGGTGAAGAGAGCGCAGCTGTGGCGTTTTCAGAATCAGAATCAGTTGACAGTGTTGACTTGCAATGACATATACTGTACATGTAATAATTACCATTAGGGTTTGATTGAAGGTAAACAATATACAGATGTTCAATAATAAGGATGGAAATGGTCTTTATAATTCTATTAAGAAATATTCCAGTGAGAAATCTCTTAGAAATCCAATGGAAGGATCCGATATAAAGACAATACCTTTAAGTGGGATGAGTTCAAAGCTGAATCCATCACTATAGCATGTCTACACAGAAAGAGTTTGAGTCGTGTTATCTGCTTCACATGTGTCTGAAGGAACATATACACCTTAATTTTAATCATTCCAGCTGTCTTCTCTGAGTTTTTATGAAAATGGTGTCCACTGTTTCTCTCGCCAACCTTTGTTTCCAGTTGCATCAACCACTCTGCCAATCAAAGGTTTGTAGCTAGGAAGAATATGAACATCATATTCATTTTGGGAGGGGCGTAATTGCTCTGGACATGGATGCTGTGATGAGCACGATCCATGCATGGTTGAAGTTTGAGAAGTAACACGATGTTAATAGCATCCAGTCTTGAGTAGGAAAAGTGATGGATGTACTCAAATAACGTCAAGTAATTTCTTTCCATTGTTACTTAGTAAAGACACCATAACTGTCCCAATCTGAAAAACGCAGAAATGAATATAGCGCCTAAGTGACCGAATAAATATATCACTTGGATTTATCTGCAGCTAGAAAAATCCCCTGTAAAATTTTCGCAAGCTGTTCGCTGTAAAGTAAAATTTTTGTTTCTTGGCTAGTCTGATAGAATTTAGTGGCATATCACTTCTTTTCCATATTACCTCACGGAAAACACATGACAACAGTTCTCTCCTTCCCTAATATGGCATCAGACTAACTGCTAGCCATATTTGAAACCTTACTACCTTGACCATGAACAGTATCTTAGGAACACTTTGTGTTGAAGTTTTGCACATATGGCTTACTCAACCTTTCATGGCTGCACCTGCTGGTAGCAGCTCCCATACATGCTTTCTACCCTTGATACATCCCCCTTCATGCTGAATTCCTTAGAATACAGCATGAAGAGAGTCAAACAGTCAACTGCTTGTTAGCCTCTGCAATCACATCGCAACCCTATTCCCTGCTGCACATCTTCGGTCAGTTGTAACCATTTAGCATTTTGATATTAATATTTTTAATGTCTGTAATTACTACCATGATGCTGCTCAAACAATGTGAGACAATTTTGGTTGATCATAATATAAAAATATGCAGTCTTAACGCAATTGTAACAATGAGCAACAACTCTTATTCATTTGATCTAATTCATTCATTTATCTTAACCGTTTCGGGTCACAGGGGGTATTTGAACTTTTATATTTGTTTAATTTTACAGTTTATAGTATAATAAAATTTATTGTCTCATGCCCACATCATAGCTGTGTATCATAAAAAAAAAAATCTAATTCTTGGTGATAATGCTGTTTTTGTGTTAATGGATCGTTTCTAAAGGTGGCAAGTTTCACTATATGTGTACTTGTTTTTAGGAAATATACTTGAGCCGGTTTGAACACAAAATGAGCAGCTGGAGGTAGACTGGGCAGGTGAGCGTTCCTGAGAAGATCGGAGAAGTTCTTTGCGTCATTGCTACTTTTTTTTTTTTTAGCTCTTCATTTATTTAAGTGGAGGTGTGTTGATGGGCAACACGCTTGAGTGCCCACGAAACAGAGTTGCCAAAAAAACTGATGTAGAAAGAAAAAAAGAATCCTCCATCCCCTCACTCTGTCTCTCAGTCTCTCTCCCTTCCTCTCTACAGTACTGAAAGGCTCATCAGGACTTGTCATCGCTCTAATGAATATCATTTAAATTGCTTTGTGTATGGGAGTGAGTTTGGATGTCGATTTAATTTGCGCATGTGTTTGAGCTCTTGTGCTCGGCGAGGCGGACGGACAGAGAGCGGCAGCCCTAATGAAGCGCCGGCCTCGGTGACAGCCTGACGAGGCCCGACCCGATCAGATGGCGTTGAAAGGAAATTTTGACAGGGCAGTGGAGGTAGGGAGGATACACACAGGCATGCAGACAGAATGGAGGACAGATAGATGCAGAAAAGCACACACCCACTCTCACACACACACATCCACACATTTACAGACACAGGCAAAGATGGAGACACAGGATACACACGTGTATAGGAATATTAACGTGTACCTGTTAGCGTATGACTTAACGAAACACAAAACAGAGACAGATATCAGCTTGCGTCAAATATGCATTTTTGGTTATCGACTGACTTTTGGGTGTTGTGATAACACAAACCGAGTTTAGTCTGTTGAATGTCTGCCCTAATCTGCAGAGCCTATCCCGTTTTAGCACCGACTAAGCTAATGATGGCACCGCAATGTCCCTGAGCTGGGGGAATATGTAAAATAACCCCCACTGCACCATGCTCAGCTTAACCATACGAAGTTATAAGCATGGCCTTATCAAAATAAAATTACAATATATGCTGATACTGTATTTCAGCAACTCCAACCGTCCCGACAACCCCCCACTCCAAACCCTTGTGTATGCACTCCCATTGCTGCACACCTGGTGAAATATTACAACCTTGCAAAAACAGCACAAAGCATTCCCATCTAGCAAGGTGCTTATGATTTAGCATTGCGTGTATCAAGAACTTGCTCTCCCTCACTCTCGCTCTCTGCCTGACACCAGTGAGTGTGGTCAGGCAGTCACTCGGCCGCAGCGCCCTGTTTCATTACTATCACCCAGAGGTTTTTTAATTGAGTCAGATCTAATTATGAGCCAGCAATTAGCTATTAATATAATCAATTAATGTTCCATGCTTGTCACATCAGAATGTGATGCAGATGTGGAATGTGTGTATGGTGCGTTCAACGCGTTACTAACCAGGTTTATCACAGTCATGGTGGGAAAAAGGCCCAGGTAAAAAAAGACATGAATTAAGTGAGTCCAACAAATGTGAAGACAGTTCAGCTGCCAGGCTTGTGATAGTATAAGATATTGGAATATGCAACTGCTTCTTGTCTGCCTCTCAAAAATGAAGTGCTATAAACTGCACTCCTTCATCTGATTAAGCCTCAAAGTTCAGTATTTTTGACTCAGGCCAAGGTGGCAATGACAAAGCAGCCCGCATTGAGCATGAAGAGCTGTGTGATGTCACAGAGGTGAAGTCTTTGTTCCCATACTGTCTATGGTTAGCTTTCAACCACAGATCATGAGCAGTCCCACTTGGATCAAAGGTGAAGGAGATTTAAAAAGTAGTTGTAAAAGTGTGACACAATTAAAGGCCAGCTTTCTGGTTAACTTGTTGAAAGAAGAAGATTCCAATTTATCTACATTTTCATGCATGGTCTATTTTGGTGTATTACTTTTCATTTATCCATTCCAATGTCTGTAGATGGACATTTTCAGCTGGTTTACATCAATTACTATAGACTCTGCCTCGCTGAAAGACACAAATCTTCCTCTGGAGACAGAAAATGTTTGAATGAAAAGGCAGATTTGGTCAGTAACAAATGCTCATACACACTGGAAAATAATGAAAAACCTCACAGAGCGAAGGACAAAGAAGGAAAGTAAGAGAGAGAAAGAGGGAAAGGTCCCCGACAGTCCAGGCAACCAGGCAAGTTAAACAGACACACATAATAGGATATTAAACTTTAACTACCCCATATTCATTCCTGGAGAGAAACGGCCAAAACTTCAGGCTCCCAATTTCATTTGTGTCTCATTGGAAAGGTTAAATTTATGAGGCCTTTTTGTTAACAGAGAGGTATGAGTCGGATTAAAAACTTCTCCAGGCCTTTTTGCTCCAGCCTGTCTCTCTCTTAATGACATATGTCTTCATTTGTGAAAGCTCAGCTCATGCCAGGGTGGAACTTTAATTGGCAAGAGCCTGTTTCCCCCAGGAGAACTGTTAAGCAATGCACAGGAAATAAAAAGGGATGCCAAGTAACTTCCTCATGTCGTGAGTGATTTCATTACCTCAGACACTGGACAAATTTCAGGCAAGCGAAGGAATAGGATTTCAACATGCAAAACAGCAGGCACTTACCCACAAGTAAACTGCAGCACTGTGAATTTATACTAAACTGCATTTATGTGTGCAAAACCGCAGAACTGGATACGAAAGTGGATGTTGACTCCGTGAAGTGAAGTGTCTTAAACCTGTATTCTATCTAACGACCATTGGGGGAGAGTTGTAGTGAAGTTGTATTGAAATATATGGCATAATGACCCTTCTTCTCACTTGATTTATTGGCTAAGTAAATGCTTCCTTAATGACTTTATGTTCTCAGTCTGTAGTTTCAACCCACACAAGCACGGGCAGAACATGCATTCCATACAGAAAGGCACCAGGCCTGAGAATCAAACCCACAACGTTCTTGCTGTGAGGCAACAACGCTAACAACTATATCGCCGTGCTACCTTCTCCAAATATGATTTCCAATTTCCTACGACGTCACAGTGGGACGCCGCGTGCCGCAAACCAGTGCAGATGTAAAACTGCAGGAAGGTACAATGGAAAACACAACTGGTTGGCCTCATGTCCTCAAGGCAACTTGTCTTTGGAGCAAAGCCTGCTAAAAGGGTGGTGTGATAAAAACCACGCAATTAAGTGGGGACTGTAGAGCAGGAGGGAAGGAGGAGGTGGAGAAATGAGATTTCACTGCAGGGCGGACGTGAAGCTTAGATGATCCTATGATGAGCTGAGCGCTTGTCAGGACAGTGAGGTCGTTGCCAGCCAAGATCTCTCTCCTTTTAACTAACCAGCATCTTGACAAGGCAATCAAGTCCCTCCCCAAGTATAATTAAATGATAAGTTCATATTTGAGGGACAATTGTGAGGCAGCCGATCGGAGAGCGCTGTCACAGCGAGCTGTTGGCGTGACGAATACCCTTATTAGCAGCCACGCTGCACCCTTTCAAGAAGAGGGCTGACCGGGAGTGTGTGTGTGTGCGCGAGTGTGTTTGAGAGTGTGTTTCTGTGGGAAAGGCAGTCAAGCTCCACTGTTGTGCATTCACACATTCGGAATTTGCAAACGAATGCACATTGTAGCAGTTTTGCACACGCGTGCACAAACACACACTCTCGCCACAGCCCCCAGTGATCGTTTAAGATATGCCCACAAAGGGCAGATGGAGGCAAAGGGGACATGCACTCCAGCGTGTCAGCGCAACATGCATCTCCCTGTAAATCAGTGAAAGATGATGTGAGCTCTGCGTCCCAGCTGTTTGATATGCAAACGGCTTTTCTATGCAAATTTGCCTTGACAGCTTTAGACACACAGAGCAGAGAGAGTGGCTTCAAGGCCCAGGTGTACCGAGGGACGGAGGATGAAAAAAAAAAAAAACCTAAAACAAAACAAAAAAAACACCCCACAAATAAATAAATAAAGTCTTCACTTAATGACAAACAGCCGATTTGGACGAGGGCTTTGTTCAAGCGGCGCTGCACCGGTGATGTTTGCTCTCTTACTTGTCCCTTGTTCCACCCCCCATTCACCCTAATGCTGAGATCATCTCTCACAATGGCGAAAAGGTGCTTGGCAGACACAAAGCACCTACAGCTATTATAAAAGGGTGCACAAACATTACACTATTCACAAAATGTCACCATCAAAAGAAACGCGGCAGATAGCGTTTTGCTTTTTGTTTTCTCTGTTGGTGTCTGCGTGTAAGATATATTCCCCTCCCTTCCCTTTCAAGGGGTGGATCTCGAAGTGTGCGCTGCCTTTAATCCTATGTGTGGAGCTCGGTGTAGTTGAGGGCCTGCTCTCGGCATGACTCCCATTGTGGCGTTTGCTCATTGTGTCTGTGGAATAAAGCTGCCTCTGTTGTCTCGCCAGCTTCCTGCTTGAAACGTAGCCTGGCTGCTCTGCGGAGATCTCCCTCCTCCCATTTTCCTCCAACCTTCTCTCTCTCTCTGTCATTCACCCTCTCATCTCAATTGTTTACCTCTGTCCTTTCAGTCTGTCTCCGCTCCCTCTTTCTCGATTCTACAACCAGCCCCGCCTTTCTTCCTGCCTGAGGGAAACAAACCTGCTCTCTTTGAGCTCGGATTTTTGGGGTGGGTAAAGGAGTGAAGGGATGAAATGACACCAGCAGCCAGAGAAAAACCGTAGACCAAAGGAGGAGGAAATGAACTGACACATGTGGCACACAAGCATGACTTACTTCTCATGATTGCTTTTCAATGCCAGAGTCATTTTTGAGCTGCCACTCGAGCTAACATTCAAGCACTAATGCTCATCTGGGGAATAGCTGAGACGAAACAGAGAGACAGCATGTAAGGCACACCGATACAAACTCTGAGAAAGCAGCAAACTCTTGAAATTCTCCACAGGTGATACTTTTCCTCTCTACTCGTGGCTTCTCACCGCGAACCAAGTGGCACGGCAGAACAGAAACGAGCTCCACTTCAGATTTCTGGTTAATAAATCACAGAGAAGAGAGGCTTGTTAAATTGGAATTTATATAACTTCTGTGTAAAGGTCAGTGCTCTCTTTTTCAGAGGTAATTTAAAGATTAGAAGACTCAGTGTTTCCATTGCACTTACACACTCATACACATACTTTGGGGGAGCACGCACACACACACACACACACACACACACAAATATATGACACTCATAAAATGCACCTGGCCTTAGGTGAGCCAGGTCCCGAGGTGAGACTTTTTTAATCATTTCACTCGTTGAAACTGATCTGGATGCCATTTGCACATAGCTGAGTAAAGTCCAGCTTTAATTCCCGAAGCAGCTAATGATTCAATTTCCATTCTTTTCTTTGAATCAAAGCCCTGTTTGACAGATTAGAATGTCATTTAGAGCAGCTCACGCTGAGAGGCTCCAGATGTTGTCTCCAATTTGTGCACGGGCCGACTGAAGATTTCAGCAGCTAGTGGTGGCTGGAGTTCACTAAACAGAGGTTTAAAGTTATCTGAATGTGTTGTGCCACCCAGTAGTTTCTGTCCAGCTCACTTTTAATCAAATGCAAAATGGAAAGCAATGCATCTAAGACTATAATTACATCTAAGACTATATTTACATCTAAGAATTCTTCAAAGTGACGTGGCTTGAATGCTTGATACAGGAGTTTTTATTTTGTGGGTTTAATTGATGAAGGTAAGTTATTTCTTCTTGCTTTGTATTTGGTTCTCTTTTATATATCCAAGCCTTTCCTTCATAAAACATGATAAATACCAAATACTGCATATTATTTTGCAATCAGAACCAAAATTTGAAGACATTCAGCAACTAGGAATGAATAGAGAGCCAGATCAAGTTATGAAACAGTTCCAAATTGTTCAAATTATCTGAATATTACATTGCCAAGCTTTATCAATTCCTTTTTCTATGTGTGCATGTTAGTCAGGGCTCACCATGCAAGTGGGACAGGCCAGTGCAAATCTGCTTGATAGGCCCTGCCTACCAAGAGATTGTCCCAGAATCCCCCTTGCATCAAAGTATATTCAATTTGGACTGATAAGTAAAAATGATAATGACACGTTTAGTATAATCTTATCTTTTCCATCCCTGTCTGTCAAACATATTCTTTACAAAAGCCATTCACCTTTAACCCTTTAGAGTCGAAGGACGCACTGGCACGTCCAAATCACAAGACGTATCTAAAATGATGTATCAGAAAGATGCAGCCTCGCTGAGTCTCCATTTGAACGTGTGTCAGAAGCGCGGACTTCAAACTGTATACCAGTTTTTAAATTGTGTTGCTAGACCAAGTGAAATCCCACTTAAGACAAATAATTAATGCCATGCTTTTTCCTGAATACTGCTGTCATGGTTGTTGCCTGTTTGGAGCAACAAGGAAAGGTAAAAACAGGCTATTCTAAAGAAAGTGCTCACAAGCAGAAAGAAAGATCACACCCCCTTTCCTATCGGACAAAAAATGAAAATTATTTTGGTGCCATTTTGGTGTTGCAGCTTTCTCCACCACTGTGGCATCATCTCCTTATTTAGTGTTTCATGTTCTTCATTTAACCAAGATTTATGTTCACATGTGTGTTTATTTGGGAAGGTATTAGCTCTTTCAGCAGGAACAGCTGGTGCCTATCAGCCAGCGCAAGCCCGACTGCAGTGCACGAACTGACGCTATGCTTCATAAAGTAGGACAATGTGTCATTTTGCCAACAAAGTTAATAACTTCAAATTTATGGTTTAGTTCCATTGTGGTGTGTTACCGTAGAGCACATAACATTCAATCAGTTGCCATTTTATTTTCAAATTAAAATGGCAACAATACAGAGATCACAGATACAGTGATCAACCAGGAACTGAATGGAGTCAAAGACCTCCTTAGAATCAGAATCAAAATCAGAAATAGTTTTATTTCCTGGTATGTGTAAACATACTAGGATTTTGACTCCGGTGTTTCTTTTCTTGGACACATTAAGGGAAAGACAAAAAATATATAAATATATATACATATATACATTGATTTAAATAGATAGCTTATTGTGTTTCCTACAATTTTCATACTTTTCATGCATGATGCAGTTCATAAGGCCATGTCTCAATATATATGTATATAAATATATATATTGAGACTTAAGTGTGGAATGATCGCTACCTCCAGCTTCACTGTGCGTATGCATGTGTATGTCTTTTGGTGTGTAGTGCCTGATGAATGCAATGCCTGGTGTGTCAGTGCAGCAGACACCAAAGTAGAAAAGGCATGGGGGGGCGGTAAAAATTCCTCTCTTTAAATGGCCCAAAATAGCTTTGCAGCAACTGTCTCTTTTTTAATTTATATTTATTTCATTAGTCAATAATCAGCAAAAGGATAATTTAATGATTAAACACAGATTCAATTCATAGTTTTCAGTCACGTGACTTGCGCTGACCCCTGAAGGGCAAAAAACCGGGTCCAAGATGGCGGCTAACACTGGAAACACCGGAGAACAACAACGCAAACGGTTTCAAGCCACGGATATTTAGATCATCTCTGTAAAGAAGAAAACACAAGATATGAGATTAAACTGCCACGTAGGGGCACTTGCGATCATACACGGCACCCGCCGCCGTATTTCAGCCGTTAAAAACAGCCAGACCTCCAATTCGGCCATGTTTACATTTATCTGGTGGAGAATCCCTCCTCTTACACTGCCGCCAGGATGAGAGCGTACAAAAGTACGGACAGTTATAAGGATTTTCAATCTGGATGGGTCAATAATGCTGCCGTTTGGGAGGTGAAGGACAAGAAATTCTTCATTGTCAAAGCAGAGGTGAGTGCTAGCGTTAGCTAACGTTGATATGGGTCGTTAGTGTCAGTTCACTTCTTCAGACAGCATTCTGGGGCAGTAGTGACAAAGCATGAATAATTTTGTTTAGGTTATAACATAAATCTAATCAAAACCTTCTCCCTCCCAAATGTCAGGTAAACCATTCCTACAGTTTAAATGACCCACAGTTGACAGCTTGGGTTGCTGTGGAGAAACAGGGATTGGTGCGATCTGGCCACTGCACCTGTACGGCAGGTTTGGGGGAAGTGTGTTCACATGTAGGGGCCATACTCTACGCTTTGCTAGCAGCTGTGAACAACCCTTACCTTTGATGAAATGTTTGCTGCAAAGACGTGTGTACTTCGATGGTTTCCACTCTTTGCCCTCCTCAGGGACGGAGACACGTCTTCAGGCACATATTCACAATTTCCTCCTCTCTGGGTTTTCTTTCTCAGACGGGATTCTGTAAAAGCACAGCCCAGGCTTGTCTCCTCGTCGATTTGTGCCGCCAATTGCACAGCAACTATCCGGCATTTTGGTAAAAGTTAAGCCAAAACTAAAAAAAAAAAAAAAAAAAAAAAAGTAGCTGCCGGCTAGCGGACAGGCAGAGGAAGTAGCGTCTTTTGCCCTGCGGGGGGGCGTTCCCACAATGGCGTGACGTCAGGTGAAAACTATGAATACATGTATAAATCACATGACTCACACTCTATATTTGACGATATAATGATATATTCACTAATTAAACACTCACACAACAGGTACCTGAACAACTAACAAAGGCAAAACTAATGCCCGCATAGACACAGCTCTGTGTTATAAAATTTAATTGTTCCGACTCAACTTATAGAAGATTATTTGATCTATTGCTGCATTCTTGTTCAGGAGATAAATAGAGACAGACAGCCAAAGAGAGACATTTAACCATCAGGAAATAAACCAGTAATCAAAGTGACAGAAAGAGGCGGCGAGAGATAGAGAGTGTATATGACTCGTGTAATAAGACCAAGAAGGTTCATTGTCGTTTCTTTCATAATGATGAAGTCCTCAGTTCATATTTAATGTCCCACTTCATGTGTTGATATCCTTCTGTCTGTGTTTGGTGGTTGTTTCGTTTCACGAGTGATCACTTTCTGTTGTTTGCTGAGAGAGCATAGAGTGATAACTTCAGACTTGCCAGTGTATTTCGAACTCCATCAATAGATGCCAGTGTCACCTTCCCTGCTTTTGGTGAGTAAAACTGGATGACATTTAGACGTTTAGTTTGTGCTTTGTTTCAAAGGTTATGTAACAACTGTTAAATCAACTGCCTGACCACACAATCGATTGTTAAACTGACTCAATGGATACTTTCAAAATGTTGTGAGCGTCATGCCAAACATCTGCCTAAGAAATATAAGACTGATTGTTGACTTTGAAGCATTCTTTCAGAGGAAATGTTGCAGTGCAGCTTTTGGACAGTCCAATACGATGTTGAGGACTCCTCACTGACTGCTGGATGAAGTGTCCACCTACAATGATCGCCAAGCCTTTTTTTTTTTTTTTTAATGTAGCCCTAAGCATTAACCTTCAGAAATAAGACACCACTCCTTATTTTTGATTTGCATTGTCTCCTTGTGTAATCACTTTAAGTCAATCTCAACTCTGTAATGCACTTGTCCAGTTCATCAGACTCAAGGGTAAATTTATTTGATTTTGGTGGTCTAAGATCAAAGATCAAGTTTCTCTTTTGTGACCTCACAAAAGAAAAACTGTTTGGGTCTCATGAACACAATATCTCTGGATCAGTGTCCATTTGGACGCAAACACTGACTGACTAGATTTTGGTGGTCAAAGGTCAAAATGACCTCACAAGATGCTGTTTTGGCCTCTTGAATGTGGTATCTAAAGACCACTTTTTGGGAATTTGTTTAGATTTGGTAGGGACATTTACTTGGAATCAAGGATGAATTGGTATATTGATTGTTAAAAGTCTCAAAAATAACCACATTTCTGACCATGAGTCATAAAATTCACATCCCAATAAAGGTCAAATGGTTAACGGTGAACTTCACTGTTTTATAGTTTGTCTTAATTTTTTTTCCTTTTGTAAATAAGACTCACTTTGGGGTTCGCATTCAAACTGCACACTCATCTGACCGCTTGTCGCTTCATTTTAAGTTTTTTGACTTTTGTGAGTGATATCATATCATGCATCAACAGCCAGAGCTTCAAAAATGAAATTATAGGCAACATTACTAGTTGTTTCCTTACGAGATTTGCCAAAAGCTTCAGCCATCCAATATGGTGTCTGGTGGTGGAGCACTGTCTCTTCAGGGCAGGGCAGTGACTGGGTATTTGAATGGGATGAGACAGGACAACGGGTAAATGGTTAGCATTTAACTTCAGTCGAAGAAGAGAACTGAAAGTTACAGATGCAAACAAAGAAGACATGAAGCATCAGAAACGGCAAACACCATGCATTGCTCTGATAGTGAAGGCGATTGTTTGTGCCATCTATAATCTCTCACCCGGTGAGAGGGTAATCTACGTAAACATCAGAAGTCCTAAAAGCTCAAAGTGCTTCACGTGAGCTACTTAAGTGCATTCTTCTGGAATACCAGATGTGAATGAATCCCTGGCAGATGGACGGTTTCTAGATGACTACAAATAAAGCCAAAGAATAGAGAAAGAGATGGAGAGTTTAAGCTCCGATGTCCATCAGAGTAATAGTTTACAAAAGCGCTTCCTTCCCTCCTGCGCCCCCATACCCTCTTTCCCTCTTCCTCCTCTCAGAGAGATCTGTCACATTGACTTTGCACTGATGGCTGACGGATCGGACCAAGACACTCCTCTCAGGGCACTTCTCTATATATCGTTAATTTAATGCATGATGACATGACCAATTACAGTGGGCCTGCAAGCTCAAATAGCATGTCAAAAGCTGTGTGTCTATCTATTAGGTCCCATCTCCTTGTACATTACAAGGCACCTTAAAGCCCATCCCTGGTGCTGGAGAAAAGTGCTGACCTCACTGGTAGTGGGCCGACCATCCTCTTTCCACCCTTAGAAAGTCCATAAAAAATCATAACAAGACCTAAACTGCCATGAATATATGCTGGTTTAGGTATACATATATATGTATTTATATATATATATATTCAGAGATCACTGCTGCCATCACACAAGAGGCTTTTTACCTCTTAGTGTTTGAAGACTTAAGGCGGCGTGGTCTGTGGTTATGGGAAAGGGTTGCAGTGATGGGTTGAGCTGCTTTGCCTCCAAGAATATTTCTCCTTTGTCTCTTGCTCTCTCTCTTTCCTTACCTACCACCGTACCCGTGGGATTTTCTTCCTGTCAGGTGGGGCTGTGAAGTTTGACTGGCTCTGCTCAGGCTTTGATACTGTCACTTCCCATCCACTCAGGATACTTCAAGGCTATCAAGTTTCAAGAAATGAGGATGCTGAAAACATTTGTCAGATTTTGTCAAAGTGTCAGAGAGATTCAAGCAGCCCACTGACTATCTCGGTACAAAACAGTAAAGTTTTAACATTTGGCCAAGACCCATTTGTGTGCCACAAGTTATACGGAATTTGTCAACACCTTCATGTTACAAATCATGCTACATGTACATACACACGTGTTTTTAAAGTTGATAACATGTTGTGCCGTGAAGCCATGGCGGGATTGCACGTTTATACTCAAGGCATCAAGGTGTCTAGTTTCCCGTTCAGTGAACATACCTTAAGACTTTTTAACAATCAATTTATGACAAATTTGTTATTGTTATTTGCAAATTTCCAATGTTTTCAAAAATGTCATTTCCATTGTATCCGTATGGGATAAAGGAAGATTTCTGTGTCGCCCCCCCATGACCTGGAAAAGGATAAGCGGTAGAAGTGAATGAATGAATGAATGGATAAAGGAAAGTTATGTAAGGTCACTTAGTTTGCCTTTGTCTCACTTCATCCATAGCCAAATCTAACTAAGTCATTTCCAGACCGATTTGTGTCTGTCCATAACTTTTATTCTAACCCCAACGACAAAGAGCCTGTACCGCTGCCAGCCCTGGTCTAATTCACCATCTACACTATTTCAGCTGACATTCCCACGGAGTGGGTTGAGATGGATGACTTATGTGCTGGAAAGGTAATCATAAACATTCCCTGAATACGTATGGCAGCTTCAGCAGTACTACTCTCTACTTACTAATTTTCCCCGATAATATCTAAAGGAAAAGACAGTTGTGTGCATCTGAGAGAGTAGATTTGTGTGTGTGACTCTTTTGCGTTTCGCAGTGGTGTTATGTAAAAGACCCAACGGGGTTTTGGAAACTGTGCTTGTTGTCTGTACTACACAGCTGACAGAGACAACGATAAGAAAAGAAGGTGTGTGTTTGGACAAGTGTGTGTTGAGAGCAGTGGCGTGGCTGTGTGAACTTGCGTTTGTGTGTGCGTGTGCATGTGTGTGTGTGTAAGTGTGTCTCCATAAGCATGTCCATGAGAGCTAACGCCATAAGTGTAACTGATTACAATTTCATGTGTGACAATGGATGTGTGTGAGTTGCTGAGTATGTGTCTAGCTCAGTGTGTGAGCAACAGTGAAGGGCACTGATCTCTGGAGTGACAGGGCTAATCTCCCCAGTTACTATCTCGCTCTCCTTGTCCTGTCGTGCTCCAAGTGGCTCTCTGATCAGCTCGTATTAAAGCTAAACTCTTTGACTGATTTGCAGGAAAATCAAAATCAATTTGCAACAGGGCCCTCTATTCGGAGCCGTCCCCTCTGGGCCCAAGAGCTTGTCACATCTCCTCGGTGTGGGATTGACATTTTGACACACAAAGTTAGATTAAAAAAGAGACAGAGCAAGTGAGAGAGAGAGGGAGAATGAAGTTGAGTTTTCCTCCCACCCACTTCCATCATTTCCCAAACCAGCTCCGAGATCAAGGTAGCCTGGGACGTGTCAGTGCCGAATGGGTTCAGTCATGAGGTGTCAATCAGAGCTACCTGGCTCTGAGCTCCCTGGTAGCTTGACGCTCCGTTATGTAAGCATGTGCGTACGGTTGGTTTCAAGTATGTCCCACGACACCATGAGGAAAGCGGCGAAGTACTCACGAACTGATGAACAAATTAAATTGGCAGTTGACTGACGGGGAGACCAAAAGAAGGCTTGGGGACAAACTTAGTGACAGCCTGTCACCCTGTGGCCCTGCTTTCAATCAAGCCTGACAGACTGATGTGCTGTGACAAGCTAAAGCTGGTGTGTGACACTGAACACCAGCAGACTGAGAGGTGATGGCAACGCGACAATTGTAGTGGTTGACACAGCAGGTTGTCACAGCAAGCAAAAGTACCAAAAGGTGATTGGCACGGCGAGTTTTATCTAGGAGTTTTTCTCTGTTTTAACATTTGCATATGTGAGTGTGATGGGAGCAGCAGCGTGCAGCGGCGAGGAAGGACGGCATATTGAATTGAAGTGACAAAACTTTGGGACGTAGGATGAGAGAGAAAGAGAGAGGGAAGCCAGGAGAAAGAGAGATCAGGTCATATGGAGGTGAATGGCCTCATCACACACACACACACACACACACACACACACACACACACACACACACAGACACAGGATATGGTCCATTTGCACTGACACGCGTGGTGATATCTCAGCTGGCATCGGCGAGGAGATGGGCTGTTTGTTGGCCTTGACAGTTTTGGGTGGGCTCAGTGCATCACAGTAGCTCCTCTGCTGTGAACTCTGCTGAACAAACGTCAATCTCAGATCGCCTTATGGGGATTTCAAACTTAGACAAAACAGAGAGGCAAGACAGAAATACAGATGGATCAACAACAACAACAACATAAAAATGCCAGCAACTTATATCAACTGACAGTACAAGGAGGAGATGATTAAGGCTTTCTTCGTGATTTTTAGCCCCTTTTTTCACTGTATAATATCATACACTTGTAATGAACTGATAAAGTAACTGTGACTTGTTTGTAAAACAAGCTGTTTGTGCATAAGCACATGGATCAACTTCCCTTGATTTTCAGGCATCATCGGTTCTTGATAACTGCAGGGTTTCAGACCACCCCCATTTAATTAGCTTGATTATATTGTTAGGTTTTTTTTTCTACTGCCAACATAACCATTGCCACTCTTTTAATTAGAATTAATTGTGCTCTAAGTGGAGGCACTTTCAATGAACATTAATATAAATTGTTAACTAATTAATCATCCTGTTGCTGACTATTCTCCCATTTAGTTAAATGTATCCTGATCTCCTCCGGCATCTGTATGGATGGAAGATTTTCAAAACTGTGCAACAAAACCGTGTGCCATTCGTCGTACGATTATCCTTTTGGTATTCATTGGGGTCACTCCCCCTTGACCTTTCAGATAATATGATATCATGGACAGTCTGTAAGAGAGTCAATCAGGCATATCAAGGTGCTAACATTACAAGCAAGTCAGGCTTGCTAATGGGCAATGGCTCTGACGTCCATTGCTGTCACATGGTAAAGCCCTGCAGTGTCACTGCACTGACAGGCGTATTTGCGGGGGTAGGTGGGGGGTCATTGACATAGATAGCCCCTGACAGGTTGAGATGTAGGAGAGAGTAGGATCCAGCTGACACAGATAGTCTCTGATAGGAACAGAACGGTAAAGGCGGGATGTTATACTGTATGTAAGGGAAGCAACAATAGTCTCAAGTCAACAGTATTCTGGCTTCAAAATGGAGACATTTTTATTCATCAGAACTTTTGGTGCACAATAATTTATTTTTATTTATTAATTTTTTTTAATGGTTTGTTTGTTTTGGCGACTTCATTTTTGTCTTTGATAGAAATTTGCAAACCCAGAGGCATTTTAGTCATTCACATGTTCTTACCTTATCACACCAAGACAAAGTTTTTTCTGATTTTAACAGAGATGTCCATGATTAGATGACATGCAAAATCACAGCACTAGCGTGCCTGACAGAGCGGATGTCAGGACGGTGTGCCGTGAAAGTTAACAAGGTCCTGACCCCTGTATTGTGAACCATAAAGGAGCTATCCGAGGTGCTGGAATGACAGCAGCGGTTTAACGGTGGCAAGAAGTCCCAGAAACTGATCCCTGATCCCACCTGTGCATGGTGGTTTATGTATACTCTGATACTAGATATTACAGACAAAATTTAAACAGTGCTCTATAAAAAAAAAAAAAAAAAAAAAAAAAATTGCTTCACCTGGTTCACTAATGTTGGTTTTGCACAACACAATAAAAGACTATTTCATAAAATGTCTCTTTTGTCACGTTTACACTTGGTGTTCCCGATTATTCTGAAGTCTTACTAAAAGGTTGGAAACACTGCTGCCAACCCTGAGTTTGAAAACTGAGTTTGAAAAACTCAGGGTAGGTTCTTGGCCAGGATGGACTGTAACAGACTTTTTCAAAAGTATGACATAGATCTCCACAGTTACAACCTGATTAGATTTTTATCAGCCTGTAATGAATGCAACATGGATGATGAATAATAATTGCTACTGACCTTTTTGTTGAATTCTAGCTTTTAATGCCACAACTACCTTCGAAGTCATTTGCGTGCTAAAATGGTTCACACACGGTGATTTTGTGAAAATGGTCATGTCTGCTTTAATTTTCATATATTTTTGGATAGGTGAAACAGCTGTCTGGTGAGAGATAGTTTTTGTTTTGAAACACTGTTTTACAATGAAAATGTATTATTTTGGATGTAGCCACAATTGCCACACCCTCCCTGAGTGATTATTGTTTGACTTGGTCAATAAACATCCATTTGAGTGAAATCCCACTTTCCTGTGTTTATCTCCACTTGGGTCCTTATCTGAAAACTGTTAACAAGCCAATCCTGTTGTGATACAGACAGCTATGGGACAGTGCCAAGTAGGCCACTTAATCTAGGATCAGTTCCCAGTAAAAAAAAAAGAAAAGAAAGAAAAAAGATATCTGATAATCTGATACTACCCAAGTAACCAACAGAGAGAAAGCAAACCTTCCATATGTAGACAGGATGATGTAGGTTGAACGATTTAATTTCACTCAAATGGTTTGAAAGGTTGACAGGAAATGATTGTGATACAGGTGAAATGAAATTTTCTTGTTACCTGTTCTACCCATTACTCAGAAAATTTATAATGTTACAGTTCTATGGTGCAAGTCAAGAGTGAAGAGAGATGGGGGCAGGTTTTGGCAATAAGATGCGGTGTAGTTTACACTGACTACAAAGGGTTAGAGGATGTAAGGGATCAAAACTGCAGCCGTAAGCTAGAGACCGGTGATTTAAGGAAGAGATGGGTATATTGCAGAGAGCTCTCAAGCAATAACATATGAACTATTAATTCTAGGACAGGGAGGGAGAGAGAAATGGAAAGAAGGCAGTGTTCCTTTTCAGATATGCCAAATGTCTAGGATAATGGTGTGACATACCCATAATGCACTCGGGGCTCCAGGCTAGGCAGGATGACACAATCTCAATCATGCTTCACCGACACAAACACTCTGATGTTTCCCAGCTGGTCCAGGAAGACAGCGAGGTTAGAGTACACACACATATCTGCACACTAGCACACAGTTAATGGTTATAGCATACTCTCTCTCTCCCCTCCCTCCTCTCATTCATTGGAATGCGTTGCACTGCAGGTGATGACGGAGAAAGACCAGGACCTAATAAGAGCAGCAGCTAAATGACACACTTCATCTCTGCTGCTCATCGCTATGTTGCTATGCGGAGCTGTCCGACCACATTATATTCTCATCACTTGACTGTGTATGTTGAATAGTTTTTTTGGAAACAGTAATGCACGTCCTTACAGACAGAGAGGCAGCCATCTTATTTCCAGCCAGCAGCTGTTGAGTTTGCGGGCTCGAATGGCAACTGTCACTGGAGGATTTTATCGGCTGTAGCTAGAAGACTAATTAAGATTAGGTTTGCTCAGTGAGGTGGTTAAAAATTCCAAATCACTACCTTTTTATTTTGTCGATTATATTAGGGCAACAATACTAAAAGAAACAAAAAGGTTGCACTTTAGTTTGCCTTCACAGCACCAGGATCAGTTGTGCATGCCACTGTTAAAATTTCAAAGTCATTTTAAGGAGTATCTCAAGAATCAAACCTCTTCACAAGTGCAAAATTAATGATTAGCTCTGGCCATTGGAATTTCATGGTGCTGATTATTAGAGGATGGTGGCTGTGGGCAGAATATGGGGATGTAGAAAAGCTTAGGTATGAGGGGAGGTCCTTCCTGCATATGTCTGTCCCATATCTCAGCAACACTTCAACAACAATCTAATCAGTCCATAAATGTTTATGGTAAATTTTAATCAGTCCTGTCAAAGGTCAAGGTTTCAGTGATCTCCACAGTAGGGGGCATAACTGCCCAACTTATACAGTAACCATAACCCAATTTAAGTCAAATGTCAAAGGTTAAAATGAAATGACATATTATGTCTGGTGGTCGAAGGTGCACTGTGACAGCATAATGTTTGCCATTGGGTCAACCAGAACACTGAAACATTAATTAGACTATCGTGCTAACTGTGGGAATATGTCTTGGAAGTGTACTGTATCGTGCAGACTCCTTTACAACAATGAGCACATGTTTTATGCCCCAGAAATGAGTCATAAACAATGAAGTAGTGTGTTTCAATGAACTTAATTTATCATTTATTGCTTGGAGTAATTTCAAGTTCACAGTATTCGACTACAGTGGTACCAGTAACTACATGAAAAAAATACATATTCACGAGACATATGTATATAATATCTGCAGATACAGAAATTCAGTCGAGCTTGACAACCCTGTCTTTTGCTCTGTCTCATCCACATGACATCTTAAGTTACATCTTCAATACACCTGGGAAAGTATCTCTTGTCAGGCTGATCCTTCACTGACAATCTTCTGCAGATATGTCCAGGCATTGAGCATTCATTGTGTCCAAGAGGGACATCTGATCGTGTGGGTGGTGCTCATAAACTTTCCACCTCCAGAAGGGTAAGATTTCCTTCATGCAACTGAAAAATGGAGGTAAAAGTGGGAAGAAAATTGATGTCATCCTAGAATCTGCTGTAAACCTCTCTGACTGGAGGAGAGCGGTGAAACTCTGCATACTGCAAAATGTTCTGGATCCAGCCGCAGCTACCTTTTCTTCACCTGACAAGTCTTTCATAGGGGTTGTCATAGAAAGAAAATATTGTAGGTGCTGTCCTAACAGGGCGTTTATGCAATGCCAATATCTTTTTATATGACGGTCCAGTACAGTTATTTTGTGGTATGTCAGGTTTAGAATTAGTAATTTTGAAATTAGCAGGTAAATGTTCATGAAATGTTAAAGATGTGCTCAAGGGGTCCACACCTAGCTAAACACAGGTCCAATTTCACCACCTATAAATAGCAGATACTCCCCGAAATCTAACTCTGGTTCTCGGATTTTTGAGCTTCTATCGATTCTTTAATAATGTCTTCAAACACAAACATGCTTCATAAAACACTCTGTAAATTTAGAATTTTTATGTTTTAATTGTAGGCACAGGTTTCAAGCGAACAGCTTATATATTTGGGTAAAATAGAGATTACATGAGTGATTTTGATACTTATTTAAGTGTTTTTTTTATCCTGAGCAATTTATATAAACAACTGGACAAACAACTAGACCATTAAATTTTATTGTTTTTGTCCTGAACCAGCCAAATAATTTGATCAATGTGATAGGTGACTGATAGGAGTTAAAGACAATGTGATCTTTCGATATTTTTCAATTACTTGAGGGTCTCACTCACTCAAAGAGGTACATCCTGGTCATTGTTCTCTCCTCTGGCTTTTCTATTGATAGCTTGTGTTTTTGACCCTGGCCCTGCTCCCAGTGTTTTTAGTGTCCATTTACAGTGCACTTCCTCTTGCATCTTTGATAGCCACTCTATTGATAACTTCCATGAGGGTTTCACAATTGAATCTGCAAATCCCAATAACCCAAATCCAAACAGCTCTATAAATGAGATTTCAAGAAACAAAAACAAAAACAAACAGAAAAAAAACAATCAACAATACGTTGGTTTCATAGGACCTACAAACACCAGCAGCAACTGTAGCAAATGTTGGTGAAAGAAAAAAAATATCCGCAAAATAAAGAGGAAATGCAAACAAACAGAACACAAGTGAATCCCGACAAAATTGTGGTGACATGGGAAGTTTGGAAATAACTCACCCACATAATGTAATCCTAATGAGATAGATCCTCTTTCAGGCCCTTTTTTCTCCAACAAACTAACAGTCATTTTCAAAACCACCAACAACTAAAACCTAGAATATATGTTAACAATATCTCTAGTTTTTCTCTCTCTCACCTCTCTCCATCTAGTCAACACACAATGCCAAAGTTCATCTCCTCTACTTTCCTAGTAACCTGGTCCTATTACCTGACAGGAAGTTGCTGCCCAGTTGGGCCCTCTTACCATCAGTCATGGAGTTAAGATACTCGATCCACTGCAATTCATAAGACTCTACAGTGCCTACCCAGTGCTGTGGAGGTAAGTCTGGCTTTGCAAGTCAATAATTTATTGAGACTTTTTAAAGGAACACTACAATGAAAAGCAGATTTGAATGAGATGAGATACAGTTTGGAGTTGGTTATGCGATGGCCATTAAAACTTCTCAAACATCTGCAAAACCCATCTCACTCTCTTCTGCTTGGTATGTAGCAAGCACATTTTTTTATGCCATTAGCTGTTAATTCAAATAATCAGTTATGATTATATTCCACAATAACAATCACAATAACAAACAATAGATGTCCAAAACAGCATTTCAGTGGAGCTCTCCATTTAATTTTGCTCTCCACGCCTCTAGAGCCAACTCAGTGACAGATTGACAGAAGTCCAACAAAAATTTAGATGGTGTTGCTGACACATTAAGGAAAAATAAACAGACCCTTATGCTGACAATGTGGAATTGGCAAAAATTGCTCTGCACAAGGAGTTATTTGTAATAGTTTTTATTGCGAAGTAGCCAACACGAGCATCAACGGATGTTTACTTAACAGAGCTCACATTGGGCAAGGGCGGGGTACACCCTGGACAGGTCGCCAGTCCATCACAGGGCCAACACACAGAGACAGACAGAGACCAACAACCACTCACACTCAGACCTATGGACAATTTAGAGTCACCAGTTAACTTAAACATGCATGTCTTTGGACGGTGGGAGGAAACCGGAGTACCCAGAGGAAACCCACACAAGCACGGAGAGAACATGCAAACTCTGCACAGAAAGGGCCAAGGCCCGGGAATTGCACCCATGACCTTCTTGTGAGGCAACAGCACTAAACACTATGCCGCCGTTCTGTCCCCCTTGTGCTCCCGTCCTTTCCTTTTTCTGCTTCCATACACCTTGGACTTTTTGGCTGTTGTCTATAATTTCAGATTTTTCGATCTTTTGTCTGATTAAAGACTGTGACTTCCTGTGAGTCTGCATTCTTGGGTCTCACCTGTGTTCTTTCATTTAACGCATCATTTCTTCTGTTTAAATTAGTATGCTAACCAGCTAGCCCAGGCCTGTCTCTGCCATGAAGAAGTAGCACTACCGAAGCCCTCGGTCAGGTAACATTGCATCAGTGCCTCAAGACCCCCAGAAGGAACCAGAGCGGTTAAGTGATCAAGGAAACTTACAAATAGCCCCTTTTAAAGTGCAAGAATAATGCATGGGGTAATTATTGGACATGTATTTAACTCTATAGAAGTCATTTCCTCTAGCAAAAGCTGGACAGTCTTGCTTTAAACAATGTGGTCGAAGACCAGGACTTCTCTACCTCATTATTATTTAAAAAAAAAAAAAAAAAGACCTCAAAATCAATTTTTTTCTCTCTCTCTGTAACATACTGGATATATTCTTGGATTTCCTTTTAAAGCTAATGGTAACTGCGGCTGACCTTCCATACCATCCACCAGAAGGAACCCAGCCAGACTCAAGTTTGTGCGGTTGTTGATATTTTTAACTATAATCTTCCATATTTAGCATCTCTGAGCATTTTCTGCACTCCCATCTGTCTCTCTTTCTCTCTTGCACTGTCTCTTTCTTTCTGCTGCAACCACCGATCATCAGTTTCTCCCCTCATCGCTGGGAGCACACAGGCACACTCTTTCCACTCACCAGGGTGTAATCTCTCTTTGTTTACACTGCCGAGGGGTTATTTGGCTGTCTGTTAGAGTGTGACACAGACAGTGCTACACTGTCAAAGACAGCCTCAGCACATTGCAGACAAGCCGATTCTGTATTCCGTGTATCTAACACGTCAGCCCGCACTGACAGCATGTGATGGCCTACAATCACACAATAGGCTCTGAAAGACAGGATCCATCCATATGTCAGGGAAAAAAAATAAATAAAGGTTGGAAGATAGCCAATGGTTGTGGTTACACTTGTCATTTTACCCTGAATTTTAAGACTTAATGTTAAAGATGGGATTTTGTCCAATTGTGTTGCTGTGTACCACACTTGGCCTGAAAATGGCTGTGCTGTGAGTCCTGTTGCTGGATTTATTAAAAACTGAGTGTGCAGTATTTCTCACTGCACCCCGTTCTTCATGGGTTTACATATTGATATGTATTCATATTGTTGCTGGATTGAAATCACAATGAAAAACAGATAAAATGGCAAGTCTGACCTCTTTATATCTGGTTCCAGACATGTCAAAGCAGTGTGATAACTGACATTTTTGATAAAGCATGTGTTTGTAACAATCACATTCCCCATAACAACACTTGTGCTTATATTTATTCTCCTTTGTGTTGTGTAAACAAGGTCATTGTCTGGATTTTAGAGCTGCAGAATTTCCTTTTTTTAAGATGCGTCTGCCACATGATGTTTGTAGACCAAAGATTTGTCAACAAAAAAACGAGCACCAAGCAAATGAAGCAAATTTAAATTGCCCATCTTATGCTATCCTTTGTATGATACATAGATGGGTTTTTTTATGCATATAAAAGGTCTGCTCAATGACCGTTTTCAGAATCACCAGCAACCGAAGAGGAGCGGGAAATGGCAGGATTCAATCAAGATTTAAACTCTGCAAATGCAGTCGACATACATGTTTGCTGTGTTTTGTGGGTTTTTTTTTTTTTTTGTAAAGGAAATTTGTTATTTCAATGATAGTACCCACCTTACCGCCTCCATACAAACAACTACCCCTGCAATGTTTCTTTGCAGGGTGACCATCAACACCTTCTATGTAAGTCTCCTCATGAAGTGCAGGAAACACTTTTTTTATATTCAAGGCTATTCTTTGGAAAGGCTAGTTGCACTGTGTCCACTATTATTCTTTCATTCAGCAGTGTTTTAATTAAAAAACACCATTGATTTTATTTTCTATATCCGAACTTACTATGGGTAAAAAAAAAAAGCAAAAACCCTGCCACAACATGAATGAAAAACTCACAATAAACATCCCACGTCAGAACACAACTATAAATTATAGCATAGTGATCTGTTGATATGACAGATCCTCACTGCAGGAGGAAAATTGCTGTGTCCCAATTCAATGAGTGTATCCTTTAGTGGAGATGTTCTTTGAAGGTGTGGTCATTAGTGGCCTTTTTAAACCAACTGAAATTAGACCATCTGATCTGCAGAGAATTTTTTGTTTTTCCACCCGTATCACTGCGCGCCTCCTGTTGCCCAGCAACCTTCACAACAGCTTCCCCAAAACTTGACATCATAAGACCCAGGTTGTACCGCTACCTGAAACATTATCGTTATATTTAACAGTGCAATCCTCAGGCTCTCTGTGTTTTTTGCCACCAACTTATTTTCATTATTGGTGTGCAATTAATTTTGGAATAGATTGGTTCTCTGGCTATGGACAGCCTACTCGTGCCAACTATTATGCTGTAAGTTGTCAAATGTGACCTCTGAGGAATGTAGCCCTTGAACTGGGACAGAGCTGTTATCAACAGGTAACTTCTCAGTTTCATTGTGAGCATAATTTGCTTTTGTGTTTTGTCTCTCACTGACTTAGGCCACCGCAGATACTGTATAAGATAAAAACATATCACGTGATCTTTCATGTACACTGGGCACGCATAAGCTAGCATGAACAGGAAACTGACTGACTGCAATTGGCTATTGGAAATATTGTCAACTGTCGATGAGGAAGGAAGAGACAATTTAGTGGCATTAAAATGCAGACTGTAACTGCACAACAGTGGCTACAAAGACAGAAAAGTCGGTAATACTGCTCATTCATTATCCATGTTGCATTTAATGTGATTGATGAGAACCAATCACGTACCAATGTTTCCAAAGGTCTCTGTTTCTCCTCATCCACACTTCAACACAACCCTGGAGTATCTGAACTAAAATCGATCCCGCAGCATTTTCAAAAGCTTGAAAACTGGTCAGATTGTTTTGACGTGTATGGGAAAACGGTCCTACTTCTCATTCAAATTATTAGCTCAGCAATTTTTTTTTTTTTTGAGCCTATGGTATGAGTCACCACTTGTTTCAGTAACACAATTCATGGTAATTTTCAAAATCACGGTCCATCAGCCCCACCAAACCAAATATGGTTTCTAATAGTTTCCAAAAAACAAAATGGTCAGTTAGGCAAAAAGGCAACTCACAGATGGATCATGGTCACGGTGGATTGGTGTGGACGGTGACTGTGTCTTTGCCTGTAAACATGTCAAGAATGGTTTAAAAAAAAAAAATCCCAACAACTGATATTTTCCGCTTCAGTCTGCATTTTAGTGCATGTAAAACTATGAACAGGAGCACGTACAAGAACGTATATATAGGCTACAAATTGTGATCAAAAATTCCCATCATGTCACACAGTAAGCAGGTAATGAGCATGGTATTTACTGAACAGAGACATCCTGCTGTAATCTTTGTAGCTGCTAAATTGACAGTCGCAAAAAGCATCTTAAGGAGGAGGAGGAGTAGGAATACTCCCTGTTTCAGTCTGAGGCTCAACTGAGGGGCTGCAGAAAAGGCGCTTTCAAGTTAACAATGACTCTGTTTGAACTGTTGGACTGTGGAAGGAAAGTGGCCCAGGGACTTTGTGCAAACTCCAAAGAGGAAGGCCCCAGGACAGGGTTTGAACCCAGAGCCTGCTTGCTGTGATATGGTATTTTGTAGCCACTGTGTCATCGTGATGGACCCAACAAATATACGGAGATGCCAATTTTTGACACCCTGCACAAATTAGTTTGTATTCTCTTTGTTCTTGCACAGAACATGCAGTTCTGTACATCCACTTTGTCCACATTGGTTCACCTTTACACACAGCTTTGTGTCTGTGTGATTTCTTGATAGTGTCTAAACTATAAATAATTTCAGTCACATAAGAGAAAAAAATGTATATGATCCATTAAATGTGTTTCCATGTATGTGTTGAGAAATAACAAATCTTTGCTTTTACTGGAAAAGTAGGCGTAGTTCAGAGCACAATGACCCTTCACCGTAAAACAGCTCAGTGGACAGGCTCAAATTGATGAGAGAGTGTAATAGCCATTCACCAGAAACAATGAGGGCTGTAAGAGGAAGGTCGACTTCTTAGGAAAATAATGTGAACACTCCACAGTCATTATTGGCACAACAGTAATGACTCGTGCTTAAAAAGAAGGGGCAAGTGTTAGTGCCCCCCCCCCTCAGAAAACTCACTTGTTAGAAATTAACTTGCGCTGAGGAACTAGAGCAATGTCCCCTCGTGTCCAGACACTTTGTCAGTCAAAACCTCAACTTTATTTATCTCATCTAACCGAATAATAGAGGCTTATTCACTGTGTGTGTGCCTTTATCGTTTGTGGTTAGTGTGTGTGTGTGTGGATGTGTCTGTCATCTGTGGTGTGTGTGCGTGTATGTGTATTTGTTGTGGAACAGATTTGGATTCTGGTACATGATGTGTATTTTCATTACCAACACAAAGGCTTGCGCCAACAAATCAGGCTAAAATAACCATACGCACGTGTGTGTGTGTGTGTGTGTGTGTGTCTTTAAAAGCTCAGACAGATTTCATCCATTACGTCAATTATGAATTAGCACCTCTCTGCCATCTCTCAGCTCCCTCTCTCTCTGTCGACTGCTGTCTTAATTAGCCAAACACAGAGCATCAACTCATTCTTCCTGCAGCAGGAGCTCTCCTCACGCACACACAGACACACACGCACACACAAACATAGACAATGAAAGGTGCATGGATTCATGTGTAGCATACACTGCGCACATGCACTCATATGGAAGACGCAAATTTGCAGGAGCGCATATGCTAAGGACGTGCACAGTCATACACACACAAACACACAGCGAGTGGCAGCCAGTGGTTTTAAATGGAGTGTGGGGACACATAATGAGACAGTCCTTCACAAAGTGGCATGGTGTGACGATCTGTTACCAGTCTCCGATCTGGCCTGCTTCAAGTGTAATATGAATCAGGGCCCTGACAGGCCCTTAGCACATAGATCTGTCACTTCTCAAAATGCAGTATACTAAAAAGGAAGTAGAGTTGAAACACGCTCCCCTTGTCCAAATAAGGGTTTAACATGACTGACAAACCAAACGGCGTCTGGTAGAAGATTTAAACATTGAAATTCATATCAGTTGATGAGGTGAATGTGCCCACAAAGGGATGTAAGAAGATTGTGGGAGATCAGCCCATCAAGTGTCTTGAAGCTCCACTAATCAATACTTTTATATTAACAATGGATTAAATGACTGTAAAGTGAAAGAGGTCACTTACTGTGATGAAGCCATTATTCACTCTGTAGTTCCCTTCAACTTCATCTTTCAGCTTCTTGTTTTGGCTCTGTGGTTTGATGGACGTGAACTGTGTCTCAGTTTGGTCCAGTCTCACTGCTCACCATCAACCTTGTACCAAGCTGCAAAGACCAGCTGTACTGAACTCTGCCCAGTACCAAAAAGACAATTTTTAGAATGATCTCATTGACCTTGTGGAGCCTTTACCCACAAAAAATTATCAGAACATTGTCAAAACCAATGCAAAGTAGAAACTAAAATTTTTTTGGGGGCGATCCTGCAGGTCCCAAGATTTCTGTGGGACGGGAGTCTATGTCACTACTGACCACATGACTGGGATGGAACCATAAGCTATTTATAAAAGTGGACATAGACTCAGAGTGTGTGAAATGAAGCCAGTGCTGAAGAGCCTTAAACCTTCATTCTGTCTAATGACCATCAGTAGGCAACTCCACTGGTTGCGAAATGAAGCTTCTCAGTTTATTTATTAAATCACTAACTGTTCCTCATGTTCCTTGTCGGAAAAGAAGAAACAAAGTTTGACTCATCCGACTCCTTTCATTTATTTACAAATGTGAAACTCTTGTCATTTGGAAGCGTGTAGTCATTGTCTGAAAAATCAAGCCATGACACATCACAGACATTAGCATGAGAATGATGTTACGTTTTTTTTAATAGTTATTTTATCACACTATTAAAACTGTAACTACCTTCATGCAGCTGTGTCACTGGTGTAAACAAAGACTCAGCTATAAAAAAAAGAAATCAGCACCATACATGGACATTGGCGTGCAGTCCGCTTTCTGTGTTTTGACTGACAAACGGACAAGCTATCAGATGGGTCAAGCTAACCAGAGTGTGTTGAGAGGCGTGGGGGGCTACTTGCAGCATGGTGTGTGTGTTGAGTAGCCAGCAGTCTGACAGGCAGTCAGGCTACTGAGCAGAGCCTCCTGCACACTGGGCTAAGTGAGTTAGCATGGGGCTGCTGGCTCTGTAATAAAGCGTTTAATGGAGACACAGCTTCTCCGTGCCTTCCTGGGGCTAACACTAAATCCCTCTTTACTGTCGCTTTCCCAGATGTTACTGAGTTATCCATTTCTCCCATCACTCCCAAGGCTATTGCATCCATCTCCTGGCTGAAATACACATAAAAGAGATGTTTAAAGTCAGAGGTCTTTTCTTAGTGACACACATGAATGTTTATACATGTGCAGTTAGGGTTGCAAATTCCCCTTCAGCTCATATACTTTCACTTTTTCTGTGACGATCAGATATTGCGAGTCGCTTTCATTGCAGATATAACATCAGGAAGCTGAACTTTTGAACTATTTCAGTGTGTTGAAATGATTCTCCTTCCGTCTCTCATTTCTTCCGCTTATATGTCAATCATTTTGTCAGATTTCCGACACTGTGCCCCTCTGTCACCTACAGCTGCTGCACCAGGTTCTAGATGGAGTACAGGAAAATATGAACCTATGTGGAAATATAAAAACCTATCTGCTCTGAATCTGAGTTGCAGAGGAAAGATTCCTCCCACAGGATGCAAGTACAGGTTTAGCTAATGCAAAAAAAAAAAAAAAGCACAAAAAGTTCAACAACAGGCATTAATCTTCCATCCCTTCATTCACATGCTGCTTTACTTTGGTTGCTCCATCCATTCTGGCCCTCTCCCCAAGGCCATGCGCCGACGGGCAAAGGTTGAAATGGGTGTTGTGTTAACATCAATGCTGATTTGGAGTCAGAGCCAATAAACATCCTGGTCTACTGCAGGGTCGTTTGAATTGCATGTGAGTGGGGTCTGTAGTCATTTCGATTGCTGACGAAAGCCTGATGTTACTGGATAGCCAGTTTTGACCAGTGGAAAATGGCTCTTACTTTTCTTCTCATGATTGCAGACATAGCTAATTCCATGCCTCCACCAGGGAAGTGAAGAAACTGTTAACAGAAGAAAGAAAACAAACAAACAAACAAACACCTGACTTGTATCATGACCTCACAGGTGAAGTTACAAAAAGAATAAAATAGTAGAAATATGGTCCAGGAAAATTTGCATCCCCGGGCTTCAATATATATATATATAATATACAATATTACATAATTATATGACATAATATGATTATCAATGCTGACATGAAATGTAGTAATTACTTGGAAAAATATACAGAACAGCGCAAGCACTCCTCCAAGCCAGAGTCATTAGCCTGATCTCTGCAGTACGCTGAAAACAAATTTCACAATACCAGATGACAACCTGCCCTCAGAAACCCCCGTCAGTTTGTGAGTTAATTTGAGGCCTCCAGGTTGCAATTTTGCTGTCGCCATATTGGTTTTTTGAAAGCGGTAGATTTGGAGGAGGAGGTCCAGCTGAGGAGGAGTCAGGGCTAGATCTGACCTGCTTTGGACTCTGTTTTGACTGTGTAGTACAGCCTGTCAATGTGCTTTATGGTCTGTTTTCCTTTAAATGGGACCACCATTTAACAAATGATCATCATGTTTTATTGAAGACTTGAAACTAGAGACTTTGACCATAAACTCACATGGAAAACATCGAGTGATGTAATAAATCTAGCTAGAATTCCGACCAGTTTCTAATACACTTCAATACAATCTGGTTTCCATTTATAACCAGCAAAGTTGCTTCTGATGTCGGCACTTTTACATTTTTAGACCTTAAATCTGTGTCAACTTTTCAGATCTCTCCCTGTCCACACACACACACACACGCAAATGTAGACAAATCTTTGGCATGCTACCAGGGTTAGATTAGATTGGATGAATAGGCGTATGGTGTTGTTTCAAGATATTAATGCAGGTGTCACATAGAAGGTGTGATGTTTGTATTTTGACAACACCACGGCAAACGTCCATGCCTAGATGTTTCTCAGAATATGTTCCTGGCCAACAAACATGATTGGGTTTGACTTCTCTTTGTTGGACGGAAAAGCCCCTGACCCCCGATGAGCTATTACACATCGAACAGTCTGAGAACAACTGGAGACAGGCTTGGGGATAAGCACATTTAATGCACACTAAGGCCTCACACCCATAAAAGATAAGCAAATTACAGCTGTGAAACCCCCCTGGTATTTCTTATGGGCCTGGAGGAATTCCTCTTTAAGACCCCAAACTCAGAGGCCAGCTGAGTATGAGCACGCTGCCAGATTCGCCTGAAATGTTTGGCAACACCAGGGCCTTAAAGGGATGAAATGTAAAACGTTTACAGGTGAAAGCTTTAGAAGTAATTACTCACCTGCAGGAATCATTTGATACAGATACTTTGCTTGTTTTGTGGCATTCGAGCCCCAGACGTGATATAATTGAGTCTCATAGATCGGCGCATGCAGCCCTCAGGTCTTCATCGCAGTAACAAGATTTCCCCTGTTGGACACACACTCATCATGTTGCTGGATTTCTGCTGAAGCTTTTAGAAAAAAAAAAACAAAACAGACAAGAAACACAATTAAGCCGCCGGGACGGAGCAAAAAGTGCCGCACCGACCTAACTAAGTATGACTTACTCTGATGTGTCCAGACTGGGGCTAATGCACCGAGACTGGAAAGACAAAGAATAATCTGCTTTGGAAAGAGGGGAAACTAAAATAAACCCAGGAAAAAATGGAGGTGATGTTTTGTTTATTTTTTTTCTTTTGCTATATTCAGAGATTCTGGAAATGTTTAGCTCAGATACAAGCCTTGGAGTATTACCTACAAAGCAGACAGGATCTCAGGGGCACTGTTTTGTTTTTACATCCTTTCCGTCTCTGTCTTTTTCTTTCTTTTTTTTCTTCCTTTCATTTTTGTTTGGGTCTTTATTTCCTCCCACGCCAGCATAAAGTGTTGTCTGGACAGCTCTGATGAGGTGGGGCGTCTCCGGCATTACGCATGTAAGCCGGACAAAGAGATAGAAGGAATGAGGCAGGGTGGGAGGGAAGAGAAATAGTGAGACCGAGTCGGCTTTCAGCAAAATGCAGACGCGTCGAATCTGGAAGCGTAACAAAAATGTGTCTGGCCTAATGATGTCAACCAGTGTTCTCACTGCCCCTCTGCAGTGTGTGTACATTTGTGTGTGCAGCTTGTCGATTTTAGCTTTTTGTGTTTCCTTTTTGCTGTCTGACAATCTGGTTGCCAGGGAAAGGCTGCACGGCTGTAGCAGATTTAACCCCCCCCCAAACCCAATCACACATATTTAAACAGAGAGCGCTGGTTATACAGCGCAACCCGCTTCTTCTTCTACTTCAAAAAATTATATTCTATCAAAACACATTTGATCTCATAAAAATGGTAACGGCAGCTAAATCTGACAGTTGGTGGCACCGGCTCGTAGCTGCGTCTTTAAAGCTAAGTAGGCACTAAGGAGTGGAAGTTGGTCGAGGGGGCTGTGGAAAAAGGTCACGCAGAGTTCAAAGCCTGCCGGGGAATGAGTGATGGGCGTAGAGAGGGGGCTCTGTTCCGGGGCCTTGTTCTTTTCTGTGCTGCCTGTCGTCCTGCACAGCGGTGGACTGAGACTTGATGGATTGGCAGCCAGTGAAAGGAAACGTAACCCCCTTCACCGCCGCTGCCATCACCACCTCCACCTCCACCAATCCCCCTTTCCCTCATAGCCCAACTCCCTCATCCGTGCACCCCCCACACCATCCCGTGCCTCAGTGCATTTGAATTCATGCACACACATTGACGCACTGCCCACTATGGATTGTACTGAGGGGCCATATGATGATGATTTGGTGTTGCGGGTTTAAAACTTAAAGATTGATAAAAAGGATGTGTGTTCAGTTTGTTCTTGTCTTTGGCCAAGTGCCATGTCAAGAAAAAAAAACCCACATGCACACAAGTGTGACATAAAAGTCTCAATCCTACAAGTGTGCAAGTATTAACAGTACTCTCCACTGTTTCTTCAGTGTACACACACACACACACACACAAAGTCACTGTCATAGGAATGTGTGTGTGTGCTCATGGGAAGTCCTTGAAGAGGTAATAGGTGACAGAGAGGGGGAGGATGGGGAGAGAGGAGATACACAGCTCAAGAGGGAGGAAAGACGGGAGTGTTTAAGTACAGGACATCCCCTGACCCGGGGTCAAACTCAGAGAACACCCCAGGAGCTGTGTTTTCTTGGCTTGGAGACGGGAGCTGTTGTACCTGGATGGACACAAAAGGTCTGCTAAAATAAACATCAAAGCCCGCTTACCATGTCCTGCTTTTGTTGCTTGGAAATGGTGAGTTCCCCGCTCAGACAAACCCCCCCAACCAGTCAAGCCAACCTAACTGACTCTGGAATTATTTTGTTCCTCTTCATAAATAAATCATACAGTCTTTTGTAATTCACTTCTTTTTCCTGCACTTTTTTTTTTCTTAAACTTTCACTCACTTCTTAAGTTATCTTAGTCCCACTGCCATGAACAACAGAAAAGAAACTTTTCGACACAGCAAAATATCTTTACATGAGAATATATGTATATATATATGGTCATTTTTTTGGCCCATTTATGCTTTATTCCTTTTTTTGTTTGTTTGTTTTTCTGCTAGGACAGTGTAGACGGACAGAAATAGACAGGGGGAAGGGGAATGATAGAGTCTGAACTGGTCACTCGTCTGCTCAGACCCTTACCACATAGCTATTGGTTGCACAAATAAATTACGATTACAATACACAATGCACAATGGAGGATTCTGATATTTGTATTGGGAAACCAAAAACACAGGAGTTCATGCGCTGATTTTTTACTCAGACTACTTCTTCTTCACTTCTTTACATCTGTAACCTGCACAGGAAGTTACACTGTTGGAGAGCAGAGAAGAACAACTGATTTTCTTCACAAGTCCAACACTGGCAAAAGAAACAGGATGAACTCGAAAGGAAAGGTTGGAAACTGTCACCAGTTAGTCACCAGCACATTTAAAGTACAGCCCCAATTCCAAAAAAGTTGTAATCCATTGGAACCCATATTTTATTCCCAATAGAACATAAGCAACGCATCAGAGGTTGAAACTGAGAAATTAACTCATTAACTCATTTTGAATTTGATGGCAACAACACATCTCAAAAAAATTGGAACAGAGGCAACAAAAGGCTGAAAAAGTACTAGTAGTAATAGTAGTAGCAATGTTTACCATTTTGTTGCATCCCTTCTACCTTTAACAACTCTCTGTACATGTCTGGGAAGTGAGGAGACCAGTTGCTGGAGTTTTAGGGGAGGAATGTCGTCCCACTCTCGCCCGATGATAGACTCTAGCTGCTCAACAGTCCTGGGCCTTTGCTGCTGGATTTTTCGTTTCATGATGTGCCAAATGTTTTCCATCGGTGAAAGGTCTGGACTGCAGGCAAGCCAGTTCAGCATCTGGATTCTTCTCCTGTGAAGAAATGCTGTTGTAATGTATGCACTTTGCAGTTTAGCATTCCGTTGCTGAAATTTGCAAATTTGAAAGAGTTGTTGTCTCCATGGGAGCATATCTTGCTCTAACCCTAACCCTCAGCATTGCTGGTGCCTTTCCAGATGTGTAAGCTGCCCAGGACATGGGCACTAATGCAACCCCTGACCATCAGAGAGGCAGGCTTTTGAACTGTCCGCTGGATAGCCAGCCGGGTGGTCCCGCTGGACAAGACGTCAATGGTTTCCAAAAAGGATTTCAAATTTTGATTCATCTGACCACAGAACAGTTTTCCATTTTGCCTGGCTTCATTTTGGCATGATACATTAACTTGCATTTGTGGATGGAAGGGTGAGCTGTGTTTCACAGACAGTGATTTCTGGAAGTGTTCCTGAGCCCATGCAGTGATGTTCAGTAGAGAATCACGCCTGTTTTTAATGCAGTGCCGCCTCAGGGCGAAACGATCACAAGCATCCAGTTTTGACCTTTGGCCTTGTCCCTTGTGCAGTGAGTCCTACTGATTCTCTGAATCTTTTGATAATATTGTGCACTGTAGATGGTGGGATCTTCAGTTTGTGGCACCCTCTGCCCATCTTCACATCTGAGAGGCTCTGCCTCTATGAAACGCTACTTTTACATCCAGTCATGTTACTGAGCTGTTACCGGCTAACCTAATCAGCTCCTCCAGTTGTTTTTGATTTGTGCCAATTACTTTTTCAGCCTTTTGTTGCCTCTGCCTCTGTTGAGATGTGTTGCTGCCGTCAAATTCAAAATGAACCAATATTTTCCATGAAATGGTAAAATGTCTCAATTTCAACATCTGAAATGTTGTTTATGTTCTATTCAGAATAAAATATGAGTTTATGAGAAGTGCAAATTGTTGCATTCTGTTTTATTTACATTTTAAACAGCGTCCCAACTTTTTTTTGGAATTGGGGTCGTACTTATTATTCACTACTAGATTTATTTTGTTTTTAAGTTGCTGTTGCGCTGTGTTATCCTGTAAACTATTTAAAAATATACCTATCTTGTCTTTTTTTTACGTTTTAAAGGTTTTTTTTAGTTTGTAAGTAATTTGTTATTTGTTCCCTGATTATTTTTTTTATGACTGACAGTCAAAGTAGGTAATCAAAGAAAGATTCTGTGGCTTCATGTTTTACAACAGGTTCAACAATAGCAGTGACATAACTCCCATACAAAGTTACAAGGTTAATAAGTTTTCCTCCTTTAAGGCAGCAGTATCAGTGGTATTAGGTATTGGCTACCCCTAAAGTTCAGGTATCAGAACCAGTCCAGGGAAGGAATAAATGGTATTTATGTTGACACTGTGTGAAGTGCACGGTTTACCTCTTGAGACCTACACACAGAGACAAGGTGAATCCTGAACAGTTTCTTCTCAGTCAGTTTTCATTCACACATTCTTTGTTACAATGAGTCTTTTTCCTCTTTTGGCAGATGCTACCAACAGTTTATTCTTCCTATCATAGATGGTGGTGTCTTAGACACCAGTACACAGATTTTAGGAATTTGTGTTTGCGAGACAGAGGAACTAAATCAGGTAAAATTTACAATGTGACAATGACGCGACTAACGATACAAATTTGAGTTGACACTTGCTTCCATGTATTTCAAATTAAAGCCAATAAGCATTTTAATTAATCTGTTCGTGGGATAATTGAAGTCACAGATTTGCGATGCCACAATTGCTACATCATCAAGCGGATGAGAAGCAAAACTTAACAGCGCTTTCTTCATAGAAATTTGAATATCATTGTCACAAAAAACTCAGTTAGAGCTAAACTTCTCAGATTTCCTTCCAGTCCCTGCTGCTTTTCTATATTTTCTCAGCTCGTGAGTTGAAGTTCAAAGTTTTCACCTAACACACTCAAAGTTCTCAGCTCAAGCAAAAGTCGATGCCCCAATTTGTGCCACCAAAAGCGGAAATATAACTTTGCATTCATTTAGATGCAGTCTTATGAAAATGCATCACATCTCCACAGACACTGCATCAAGCCTATATCATCTGCAGAGAGGAATATGTTACATTGATTTGAAGAAAGCTTTCACTATCAAGAAAACTTCTCTACTACTGAGCTGAGACTCTCTATTATTTTGATTTTGTCAGCTGGACCAGTTCATAATGTATAACTCAAATCAGGGTTCAAATCCGGGTGCAATGGGAGCTGACTCATTTAACAATACGGGTGTGTGTCTGTGTCCTTACTTCTGCATGGATGAGGGGACAGGTACTGTGTGTGTGGAGTGACGAGGATAGGCGGGGGTAGCAAGGGAGATAATTATACCCATGTGTGATAGATACCAGGTGTGTGGCCCTCCTCCCCCATTCTCTTCTATGCTCCTCCATGATGAACCACCCTCCTGCCCAACTAATGATTTTCTCTCTTGCTTACACACACACACACACACACAATGCACTTACTTGCATACAATCACACTCCATTAGCACATTCCAGCTGGCAGGAAAGGCAACAGCCACTGGTGTTGTCGTTCTAACTGTTATCAAGGAGTGGCTGTGTGTGCATGTGTGTTTATGTGTGTGCGTGGGTGTTTGTGTGCAAAACCTTACATGTGTCACTGTAAATATCGGAACTGATGACAGTATATCTATGCTGGCCGGTACATTCAGTGGTTGAGGCTCCTGCATAGCTTCATATTTGCTGAACGGACGTGAAGGCCGACATGAGGTGGGGCATTTAAACATCAGCAGGAACAGTGCTGACATAGATTAGCCTCCTAACTTAGTGCTGACTACTAGAACTGATATTTGATTAGATGTCTGACTTAGCTGACAATATTATACAATGATACTGTTTGGAAATTCAAAACCTTTGGATTTTTTACCATCCATGGACAGTCTTGTTCATATAGAATTTCTAGTACATTGGCTTGAGTACCTTAATAGTAAATTGTAAAGGTGTCATTTTCATAATTTTTTATTTATTCATTCATTTATTTGTCTATTTTTTTTTATTAAGCGCTAATAGTCCTGATTGATGACATGATGTTCATATTTTAAATGATGAATACCATAAAACGGGGGACGGATTAGGGCCACCTGCCTTACAGTCAGGCAAAAATTGAAAGAGGGATGGCCAAATCCACAACAACAGCCAAGATTATAGTAGCCCTTAGAAGATAAAGCTTGTGTGAACCAGACACTTAGATTCTGTGTTTTTGGAGTTTTTTCACTATTTACAGTCACAGTCACTACAATAGTGTGGTGGTTCGCTGTGAACAGCCCTGCTACTGTCTGCACAACATGGAGTTAGATTGGCATTAAACCTTAAAACAAAATAAACAGCTCAGGCCCACCTCACTCCTAAGCTCAGTGGACAGTTTGTCGCTCCTAAAAATAACAACATGGCTGCAGGCTGCAGCTAAGACAGTTGAAACTGTCCACTGAAAAATCTCTGATGTCCCAGGACATTTTAAATGTCCCAGGATATTTTTAGCAGTTTAGATATATTAACTGATCAGATCGACTCCAATGCTCTCGTATGCATAAGTAAAATAATGGCTGCATGATACCATAGGTCGATTCACATTACTGACTAACGTTAGATAACTTGCTGTTGCCTTTAGAATGAATTTTCTTTGCAAATGCGGTCATCACTAGCTGATGTGATGCCAACAATGACAGCGGGGGCTAATATTTTTTTCAGATTTGCGCAAATGGGGTACCTTCAATTAGCTGCGGCTCTCGGTGTGCGCTTAAGGGCCACGTTCACAAGGTTCAGTGACACATTAGTGATGATTACAAACTGAAAGAAGTGGGTGTCATGGCCGAAAGGAGGCATGGTTTACAAAGTGTTACTTTCAGTCTGAGGTGGTCAAATGTGACCTTTAGTGGCAAATATAGTTGTTTACAGAAACTTAAAACTTAAATTTTGTTAGTTCGATTTTTTTCAGTGAAACCAGAATGAATTAAATTAGAATTAGAATTATTTTAAGATTATTCCCCATTATACGTATTTATTATGGGAAATTATAATTATTAAGTCTTCACAGTTATGTACATACAAACACTACAATTCCCCAAAGCAGAGTCGTCAGTTCAAGGTTTGGATAATGAATATCAGCACAGTAGTTAATGCCAATGTAAAAATGCCATTCTTCCACTTAAGTGAAATAATCTAGTTTTAATCAGATCAACATTATTCCTTGTGTGGTTCTACCAAGAAGTAACTTAGCAACACCATGAACGAAGTTCCTGTATTTCTCAAACACAAAAAGTCACAATTAAGTTGAATTATTAACAACTTTGTGTCATTTGCTCGGTACCACGAACCTTTGATTTTCATTACATAAATTTAAGATTGTGCATATTCATGCATACTGTTATAGCCAGGAAGGGGCTCACTGTTGCCATTTTATATAGAAAGAAAACAGCATCAATAATTCAAAATAGGGTGACTAATCACTTTAAGTGCTCATTGTGTAGAGCGAATGGAACATGCAAGGACAGTGGAGCAAAGATGTCCACCAGGAATGCATTGTAAAAAAGAGTTAAGTTACACATTACATACGAGCTGTTGCTTGTTCGAAAGAAGCTAATTTGCTATTTTTTGTTATTATTTTTTTTTGCTTAAAAAGATTTCCTTAGGTTTTTATGAAGAAGCAAAACTTCATTTAGTTGAAGATCATAGCTTTACTGTTAGCAGCAAAACCATTTTTTCTTTATCTTTGTGAAATCATGAAATACTCTCCAGGAAAAGTGAACTTTAGCGTTAACTTTTTTTGTTATACCATCAACTTACAAAATGATAATATTATAATATATAATTGTCCATCTGCTTGTCTGGCCCATGTAGTATGTGTACTCAGTCAATATGTACCAGTAGCAAGTTTTTGCCAGGCAAATTCTGGGTAGTACTGAAGTGCTGTTTTGTTGGCCAAACCCTTACATAGCTTTTGCAAAATGGCTTAAAATATGTTGTTGTGTAACTATTACATTTTAACAGATAACTGTCCTAATGGCAAACATTTTGTTAAAATCTACTACAATACTTGAGGAAATTTCAGTTTGATGTATAGGGTTAAGGTCTATATGATGCTCCGATCCTTCATTTTTACCATTTCCTCACAATCTTTCCTGCCAGCGACTCTTTCATATGAATATTAGTCTTATTCTGGGACATGTACCCTGCAGCAAAGTTTCAGAAAAAAAGTCTTTCAGTACTAAGCGTGAATGTAATCTATTACTTCAACCTACATGATTGCCTGTCTCCATTTATTTAGAGGAATCTAAGGCTTTCATCTTCAGTGCTTAACCTGAATTACCTCGGTGTAATATATCCAATTCTGTAATTGAATTATAAACCTTCTGCTAAGCCCCACAGATAAGGGGAGGCTGCTAAGCAAATGGAAAAATGATTTGCTCAGGTTCGCTCTGAATTATGATATGCAGATCTTCTTTGGTGGACAGCACACTTAAGACTCCAGACAGGGAGAATGGAAGAGATATTTTTTCGGCATGCTCGGGGAGAATGCAGAGAGCAATTCACAGTGTGTAGGTAAAACAGTGGAACGTTTTCACCAGATATTAACCCTCTTTTTCATCGCATCAAGGTCAATGCACATATCTCTCTATCTATTTATTTTCTTTCTCTGTCTATCTCTCTACTTCATGGACACAAATGCAGACACACACAGAGACTGGCAGAAACACACACAAACATATTGCGGGCCCACAAGCGGAGAGGCCGCAGCTCGTAAAGCAAGCGGTGACGGGCTGATTGATCCCCTGGTGAAAATGGGCGATATTCCCCCAACATCGATATCAATAAAGCCTCTTAGACTCGGGGCTTCTCGGGGCCTGCTTTTGTTTCTCTTCCGAGGAGAGCGAAGAAAAATCTATGGTCAATTGATGGTGTCTGGGAGAAAGGCTCTATTGGAGTATATCAAATCAACGTATTGGAGAAGCTAAAGTTTGCCCTGTGAATTAGACTGTTTTTGCTCCAAGTTCAGCTGCAGAGTGAGAAAAATGGACAGGCCTATGGTGGAGAGTATGGATAAATTTATGGATCCACACTCACTGATACTAGCAGTAGTATTTAAAAAGCTCAAACAGAGATGCGTCTGCTGTGCAGTTACTGTAAGAAAATATACATGAGAGTTTCAGGTCTTGTTGACAATGTAAAGTACTGTAATGTTTCAAGACCAAACTGAGACTCAGATGTAGAACACTCTCAGCACACAAAAGGGCAATCAGTAAAAATAAACCTCAAGGGTCATACACAGGAAGGCCATCAGCGAAGGCAAATCCGTTCAGGGGAAAAGTATAAATCCAGGCAGTCAAAAACCAGGCAAGCAGACAGAAGAATACGAAGGTCGGAGAGCACAAACACACAAAGGTGACAATGACAATCTGGCAAGGAGTGAGTGGTAACCCAGGGTCTAAATATGACAAGTTTCATTGCAAACAAGAAACAGGTATGTGTGTGTGGAAAAATTGGTGGGTGGCAAGAGGCAGTAAAACCAGACAGACGACACATGAACCATGACTAACGAAATAAAACAGGAGGTAGTCACCACACAGAAAATCACCTTCTGTTCAATTAGGAAAAAAAAAAAAAAAAATTGGAAAAAAGCTTAAACTTGCTGGGCTGCTAACAACACGGTAGACGCTGCAGTTTGAGTTCCACATTTCTTCCCCCCGTGTGAATAACTGCTTTCAAGGTTCCTTGAAATCAGGTGAGGTAAAAGTCTCATATGGTCAATAGCTGCATTTTAAAGGTCTTTCCAATGTGACCGTCACTCACTCATTTGTATTTGCTTCCAAGTGAAGTTTTCCCCAGCAACGTTTCAACATGTGCAGAGTAGGAGCTAGTGATGGAGCTGCCAGCCTTGTAATTAGTAGATGACCTGCTGTACCTTCTGAGCCCATGGGCTATTTTTAGCTGCTTATTTTGAGAGATGTTTTTCCAATTTTCAATGTTTTTCTGGCATGTTCCTTAAAAACTTTATTAAGTGTCTTAGTCTTCGAATTTGCCAATTTTTCTGTTAATGTAGACTCAACACTATTTTGGCTCTAATTATGAGGGCATCATTATTTTTATTTTGTCTGATGAAACATTTCAGATGTCAGTCACCAAAAACAAATGAACCCATATTGTATATGTTTATTCTTACACTTTACACAGGTAAAAGTATCGACTGGTTTACATTTTTGGTACCTTCCCAAATGCTGTCTCTAATGTTCTCTGTAAGTATTTAACCCTTGTTATTATGTCCAGGTCTGCGGGACCCATTTTAATTTTTTCGCAAAAAAACAAACAAACAAACAAACAAAAAAAGTATTATTTGTTTTTTTGAACTCATACTCATTGCTGTTGGCTCATTTTTTGTTTTGAACTTATATCAGAACACATTTTCAAAGACCACAAAATTTATACCCCCCCCCCACACACACACACACAGTGTGAGGATCTGTCAGCAGTCAGCTCCACGACCAGAAGAAGCTCGTCAGCAGCTAGCAAGTTAAGTAATATGGACATCAAAAAAATAAATAAATAAAAAATAGTGAATAGTGAAAAAAATTGTGAAATAAATAAATATAGTGAAATTAAATGGTCTTCCCAAGAAATGAGCCAAACCGCATGGGTGCCAATCTGATAAACATCCAACCAAAGCCAACACCAATGGCAGTTACTCATGAGCAGGACATCAAGTTTTCTTTGACCTTTTTCATGTAGGATAGTTTGGCTTGAGTGTCTAGGAAGGTGGTAAGTAGGCAGACTCAGCAGACATCTTGGTTCCCAAAAAATGGTTTATTTTAATGTGGTTGTCAACACGTGCAAATAAGGCAAAAAAATAAATAAATATTCAAACAAAAATATTTACCCAAAAAAAACCAAAACCAAACAGCAAAAACTTCAGAGCAAACAACTGGAAAAATAGACTAATTAAAAATCAAAGCACTTGCTCACAACAACACAGCCTTCCTTCTCTCTCCTCAGCCCCTGATCTCCACTGAGCTTATATACTGCCCTCGATTCCCTCATTTAGGCCAAATTAGCCAGTACCACACAGCAGAGGTTGACCACCACAGCGACCATCACACAGAATTGAAAAATAACGTAACATAATTAATTTAGAATTTCATTTACTCAACTAAACGACTCCATGTAAAGTAAATAATGATAACATTACTTTAATCAACCCACAACGAATTACATAAATACTCAAATAAAAGGAAAACCCCTCCACATGGTTCAGCCCAATGATGTCAGCCATGACATCACCAATCTTATAAAACCCAGGAAGTGCTTGGCGGCCCTCTTCCAAACATTCCTGCATGCTGGGTCAGAACAAAGGAACAAACAAAGGTAAGTAAAGACAAGTTAGTAATTTCAAACCTGCAACCAATGAAGGTAACGCAACTCAACTAATGACTGTGTGTTGGTTTTAAATTACTCGAGCTTTGATGTAAACTGTAACATGACACTAACACAAACAAACCTGGGATAGCAAATGGTTAAATGTTACGGCAGCAATATTAAGTTATGACAAAATGAAAATAATGTGGTATGCTGTGAGGAGTGAACATATAAAGGGACAAGTGGTGAGTATACAAAGCATGCAAAACCCATTTTGTCACGATCCAAAAATATGTTTCTGGGTTGCTATAATTTGGAAGGAAGGCGTGTTTTTGGAGAAAGGTGGAAAGAGATGGATTTATTTTGTGGCTGTTATCCATGCTGGATTTTTCAGTCCAAAGGGGAATCCATACAATCTCTCAGGCTGACGAAACTATCAGAGAACTTTTCCATACAACAATGTCTTTTGGAAAACTTCCACGAAATTTCCAGGATTATCCGCTTCTATAAACGAGACAACAGACTAGCTGGACAGCAGAGAGGCAAGCTAGCTGCTGTCAGGACAGTGTGGGATAAGTGGGTGTGTTATAACCCTGGGCCTAATGTCACCATTAATGAGCAGCTGATGCCATGTAGGAGACACTGACCCTTTAGGCAGTATATACCATCTCATCCTGCAAAATATGGTATAAAGATCCCCCTGTGATGCCACTTCCTCATATACTTGGAACTTACAAGTCTACACAGGGAAACCTGACTGAGGAGTCCCTGAAAAAATAAGATCAATGAATGAGATTTGTCCTGGACTTGACTCAAGGACTCATTGGACACAAGATCATTAGTGAAAATGTTTTTACCCTACACAGATTGGGGCAGGAGCGCCTAAAGAGGACACTGACCATGGTGGGAGCAATACAGACAAATTAGTCTGAACTCCCATCCCAACTGCTGACTACAAAGAACAGGCCCGTCAAGCCAAGTTGTCTAGACTGGCATGATCACTGCATGTGTTCAGCCTTGTGTTGTCTAGACTGACCTGAATGGGTTAAATTGCTAATGAGGTTCAAATAAATAAACATCAATAGTTATGAAATACCTTGCTTCATTTATATTTTTTAGAATTAATGAATTTTGTCCACTCATCTTGATTATAGTTGATTTTATTTTTTATTTCATTTTATTGAAAAACGAAACAAAACCAAAATATTTCGATTAAAGTAACACTTAAATTCATAAATGTGATCTAACAAAGGTAAAATTGCAAATATTAACCATATATGCTATTTATACTGCTTGTAGCTGTGATGAAGTAAACATCTGAGTATTTTATTCTAAAATAGTTTGATTGTATTGTTGCAAACCCAAAAATACAGACCCACAACATCAGCAAAGTAACAAAAACATGAACACAACAATTGCACTTTCTATAACTTTTACCATTCTCTCATCAAAACAGAACTAAAAAAAACAATGTTGTGTGATGTTCTGAATCACAAAATTCAAAAATGTAGATTAACGTATAATAACTTACCACACCTGACATTCTATATTTTTGTTGGCTTTAAGTTGTGTTGACAAGTACCTGAAATTCCAATGTCTTCCAAATGCTTCCTGTCAAGTTAATCTTGGCATAAACATATTGACATTTTGGTCCTGAGTAAAACGCATCATGGTGATTTTCATTTCCCACAGAAATTTGATGTCCGTCTGACATTAGAGTTAGAATGAAATGTCTTACTGATGTTACATTGACATCCGGTGTCAGGAGGGAAGGAAGCATTGACAACTGAGAGGACCCTCAACCTTTTAAAAAAATTAAGCTTTTTCAAACACACAAGTGACAAACTGTGCAAATTGGTGATCTTATGTCAATGATTTCTGCAAGTTTAAAAAATGCATTTGGGATTCAACTCATAGGTGTAGTCATTTTTGGACAAAGGGGTTAGGATTAATGTAAATCTGTGGTAAATAATCATACCATAACTTTAAGTTGTGAATGTATTTTGTTAGATTAACCTGCTTAAAAATAACATTAGGTAACATTATCAAAATTCATCTTTTGGATTCCATTAACCTTGGGGTGGGATTTTGCTTCTATCCATACATAACTGTCAGTTTAACCATGTGTGACTTTAAAGGAGCAATTTTGAAGTTTTGCTAATGCCACATTGCTAAAGTTAGTTTCAACAGCAGTTTTTTCAAAAGCCTTCAAGAGACATTGCAGTTTGAGCGTTAAACTCCATCCCTTTATTCACCGACAGCTGTCGTAAGAGGTAGAGAGCAGCAGCAGCAGCAGTGTTGCCTATTTTTGATAGCATTGTTCGATCACGGACAACCCAACAAATAAACAAAGCCCCCAGACACACAACTAGCAAGTGTTGTAGTGTTTCTAAAATAACTATAACCAGACATAACAAGCTGTGAAACAGCGTGGTGTTTTTTATTTATAATTATGTTCGGTCATATCCCTGTTGATCAAAACAATAAGTGCTTTTTAATTTATTTATATAATTTTCATTTTGTTGTTGTCTACATTGCCCCTTTTTCCTCTTGATTTTCACTGGCCCTGAGTGCTTGTTGAGACCCTAAGCAGGCCAGCCTCTGGGTAATTATTCTTTTCCAATCACTGTGACTGTCTAATTGCAGTCCTAGCTGCTAATTTATGCACGCTTTTGTTTTCTTCAAGGAACGCATTTCAAAAAACACATCAAACGATTTCTGATATGTAAAGAATATAGCAACGGAACAGAGGCTGCAGCCGCTTAAAAATATATTCTTGATTATTTTCATATGATAATAAGTCAGAGAAAATGAGGAAATCAAAAGGGAAGTCATATAATGATGTATGGGCACAAATATGGCACTTATTGTATTTCTTCCCTCCCCTCGCCTTGAATACATTACCATATTTTTCATGTTTTCATTTGCCTTAAGCTGGAGTTATGTAGGACAGCTTGCTGACCATCATTCACAAGCTGTTAGCATTTCTGCACATAGTCTGTCAAGCACAGATCTCACACATATAACTGGCATTGTTTTTAATGTAAATGATGTTGCTGAGATGACGAGCCATTAAATACACGCCCATAAACGCATGCACATAAACACAAATACACACAGATAGCACAGCTCTGCAGCCTATAACCACCAGCTCACGCACACACGCGCTGTGACACCGGCACGCACTGGAATGGTGGTACTTAGTTTATGCATGAAGACAGGTAAAAAAAACACAAATCCACAGTGGACGCCGACTGTAATTGAATGTGACTCCCTCTGTATACTTTTCATAGCTCCGGGATCCTGACAGCTAATTGGAATATACAGCTCCCTAAACCACCGGTGAACTCCGCGGAGAGGCTGGGTTGTCAGATGGCCCGTTGCGGGTTTAGCTATGTTAAGGTGGCATGGGACGCTCGTACTGCTAACATTGAAGATGAGGGCTAGAATGAGAGGCAAATTGGAAGCTCCAATGTAAAATGACAAGATGTGTATATACCTGTGTGTGTGTGTGTGTGTGTGTGTGTGTGTGTGTGTGTGTGTGTGTGTGTGTGTGTGTGTGTGTGTGTGTGTGTGTTTATACATGCAAGAGCAAGCGAGTGTGAATGCGGGCTTGTGCACGGACTGGTACATTTGTGTTTCTGCTGCCTTTATTTCAATGGATTATGAGGAGAAAATGTCACTATAGCTCTCCTTGCTGTCTATTACGATTGCTGTCAAAGACTCGTCTTCTGCTGCTTTGCTAGAGATACCGTGCATTTCTGGGTGTCATGTGGTTATGGTAAATAGTTTATTGGCAACAGCAAGAAGCTTATTTTTTATTTTTCTGTGCCCTTTTACATTGTCTGACCTACAGTCCTCAGCTAATGTAATGGCTAAAGGATGTGACAGAGCCCAGGTGGCACACGGTACTTTCCTGGTGTCTTTGCTTGCAATATAGTCCACCCATCCACTGCCTCCCCTGGGGGGGGTTGATATTTTCAAGAGTGGGATCTTGGTGTCTTTAGTATATGGGTGGCAGTTGGTCTCATATGGGCACATATCAGTGGAGGGTCAAGACAGCTCTAGTGAAGCTTACAGGTTTGCTGTACTGAATGCTGAGCACATACAGCTGAGACGAGCCAAGAGCAGGTGCCACCAGCATGACTTGACCATTTCACGTCCACTTCACTTCTTTGCGTTATAAGGTGGTCATTGTTAAAAAAAATTAAAAAAAATTCACAATCGGCACAACCACCACGAATGACATTGGTCACTCATTTACTCATAGCTTATAATACGGGTTCCTTATTTTCTTGATAAAAGCATCGCAAACCGTAATAATCAAAGAAAATTTCAACACAGAAATTTCCATACATGTGTTTCTGTTGTTGAGATGATTCAAATTTTATCTATTTATTTCATCAGGAGCTCACCTCATTCTTTAGAGCAGAAATGATGAAAAATCAGCTCCTAAGCCTCGAATGCTGTAAATGTCTTATTCTCTATGTCTGTCTGTCTTTCTCCTGTCAACACAATAAACTCAAACCAACTTCTCACTCCGAGATCAGATAAATAAAGGGTTTGATCCCAGAGACTTTAGGTATATAAACAGCTGACAGCTAGGCCTCGGAATGAGACACTTTGATTGGCTGGGAGTGTGTAGTGTAGAGATGTGACTTTAGATTTCACTAGCAAAGAAGGAGGATAGAAAATTGATGGATAAATGTGCAGAAGCGAAGCAGCAAAGCTCCAGTGAGACTGATCAAAATCTTAACTAACTTTATTCACAAGTTTATCTAAGCACAACTTGATATACTTAAGGCCACACAGCTTCAAGATGTCCGGCTTCCATTTCAAAGTTGTATAAATGAGTTGAAGGATTTGTATGTTCTTTTTTTTTTTTTTTTTTTTTTTTTGTATTTGCCAGCGCTTCTCTGTAAGCTGCTCCGTGCTTGTTCATGACTCATCGGACCATCAGCCCACTGCTTTTATCTGCTCCTGTTTATTGCGCTGCTGTGTCACCACATTCCCAGATCTCACCGGTTTCTTTCAGAAAAATGCTATCCTCGCCGATAGAAGCCGGAACCATGACTATAAAAGATAAGATCCGAATTTGGTGCGCAAACAAAAAATATGTACAGTCTTCTTCCGCATCGTGAATAATGTCTGCATTTACCTTTTATCCCCTTGAGTGATACATATGAAAGTGAGCTGAGCTCCATTGTATCGTGGCAGCAAGTCTCAGTAGCACAACTCAACCTCACCTCCGCTAATTAAACTGAGCCTTCTGCATCTGCATGGTGCTTTCTGATGAACTGGCCACTTAATGCAGGGACAAGAAAGGTACAAAATTACATTGATGATAAACAGATGATAAAACGTAATTTAAGACATATTTATCAGTCACTTTGGGGAAAAAAAAAACAAAAACAACCCAACAAGTTTGTAACACTATTTTAGACTAATGGCTTATTTAATGTTTTTTTTTTCCCCTTTTTTTACAAATACAAATATTAGCTGTAATAAAATAATGCTGCCTTTATGAGGCCCACAATAACGTTGTGTCCTAGCGGTTGATGATTCCCCAGTTTTTATAGCGCATATTTAAAAGAACACCAACAACCTTATATTCTTTCCATTCATCTCTTCTTCATTTTGTAATCTCTGGAATGTTCCTCTGCCCAGTGTTGTGGCTTCTCAGCCAAAAGCCACCAGCCATGTCTAAGCCATGTAAATAATGAAACACATAATTATCATATCATAATTGCAGTAAAGATGGCTTTGACAGAAATCATTTCCCGTATCTAATACAGCGCTAATCGAATCTGTTCCCCCACTCTCTAACACGACCTCTGGTGATTGAGTTTTGGACATTTGTTTGTGTATGCTTGTGTGTGTGTGTGTGTGTGTGTGTGTGTGTGTGTGTGTGTGTATGGTCATAGTAGACAGATGTGCGTCTCTGCACTTATAAGATTTTTCTTTTTTCTCTTATTTTGGTTTTCCTCTTTATGTATATGGCTGACATCATTTTGTAGGCTTCTGCAAGGCTTTAATAGCAGTTGTCTATTTCAGAAAACACCCTTAAGCGCATGAATACTTGGGATTCCTCACAAAGATGCTGATTAATGGAGCCTACAATACTGTGCATTTGTTATGTGCAGACTGTCTCTCCTGCTTGTTTCCTTTCTTTTGTCCCTGGGATGGATGGATTGATTGATTGATGGACAAATGCAGCAGATCCCGCCCATTCACATGACCCAGCAGATGGCTGAGGAGACAGTGCGTTATGCAAGCATGTAAATGAATGAATCTGAATTTTCTCAAATAACAAATCATACATAGACATAGATATAAATATAGATAGATGGCTAGATAAATAGATTGATAGATGATATAAGAATAGTCTTAAAGGGCAGATTGAGATTGGCCTGAGGATAGGTTTCTAACAATGAGTGATTACTGCACTAACAAGGCTGGCTGCTGGAAGGGATGCATGTAATGTGATTGGTGCTGGCCGCTATTTATCTTGACCAATAGACAACTGACCTGACTGTGCACCCCCTCCCTGATAGGTCAACCAGAGTTCAACAGCCTGAGGACCGTTGTTGGAATACATTCACACACACACACACACACACACACACACACACACACACACGTAAAGCTAACCAAAGGCAATAAAAGAATAATAATAAAAAAAAAAAAGAAATTGTGCACGATCGTTAAAGCGACATATGATAAGCAGTACACAAACGCTGGTATGTATGTATGTATATGCATATGCATGCAGATTTTTTGACACCTGGGATGATCCAAAGGGTTTCATAGTTCTCTGATTTAAGAAAAGTGTTTCTTAAAGGGGTTTTTACTCAGCGGTGATGAGATACAGCTCTCAGTTATCCCCAGGCTTTCCATTAATTTAAAACTATTAATGTAATATGGGACAAGCACAAAATCCTTGATTTGTTTTCTGTCTTTTGAAGAAACCAGTAGAAAGTTAGTAAAGGGGGGGGGGGTGCATGCAGACAAAGAGGAAGTAAGATAGGAGAGGATGATGAAAAAGAAAGACTTGAATGTAGTGAGGGAGGGCAAGGCATGTTGAGTAATGAGCGCTGTTGCTCCCAGAACAATCAGGTTCTACATTTTGCTGTGTGTTCCTACCTGATGTATAGAGTGAGCTGGGGGAGCTGTTGTAATAAGACCATTTGGGCCTCTCATTGACAAACATTAGTGGCAAATACCTTCCACAGACCTTGAGGCCTTGGGCTTAGGAAACAGCCACGTTAGCTTTGTCAAGTTGACGTGAGCAGTAGGAGGAAGTTGCTTTTGGCTCACTTGATCGGGCCAGGCAGGTGGTGTACAGCAGCACCACGGCAAAATGTCAAAACATAATCGGTTGAAATTTACTCTTGCGATTTTTATTTGCTTTACTCTCTCTTTGTTTCATTTGAAAGGAAATTTAAGTCTGACATTATTTGACATTGGAAAAGTAAAGAGTTGTCCAAACCAGAGAAAATAGCCCGAAATTTCCATTTCCGCTAAAGGTGTTTTTCTTTTTCTCTTCTTATTTCACCATAACGACAATGAAACGCACAGAACACTGAAGCTCATTATTGGGTTTGCCCTTTGCATTTAGGCAGGAGAGCCACCTCTAGTCTCCTGTTTTACTACCCCGAAGGCCATAGTTACAATAGCTAAAATAATGACCAATGTTACATTTCATCTGAAAATCCTTCACCCTCTCCAGTCTGAGACTTTACCAAACTTTTATTTGAATAAAAATGCAGCTAAGTTTTATTTTGTAGTAGTTTAAGCACCTTTGTAATGACACAAATTATGTTTGGTGTTGTCAACCATCTGCTGGTAATTATTGCCCCTTGAGCCCATTTCACTAAATGCCCTTTAAATGGCTTATCTGTAAGTTTTTTTGTTTTTTTTGTTTTTTTTTTTTGTGCTGCTTCGTCCGATTTCTTGCCCAAAGCGGTTGGTGTTGATCGTCGCTTGAACCTTGTCTTTTGAGGACAAGACAGTATAATGTCTTCTCTGAGCTGCAATACATCTTCAAGGCTGGTTGGAGACGACTGTGAGTCACAGAAAGTTTCTTTGTTAATGCTAGCGTTAGCTTTGAAGGAGAAACAAAACATACAGCTAGATCTTTCAGTTCTGAATCACAATCTCTGTGGCAACAATCCACCGATATACAGTAAGTTCTTGTTCTATTAGGTCAATGCCTACATTTTATAACTAGACAGATCAATCTAAGTTGTTCTGCTGTACTTATTTGTAAAATAAATAAATACAACTGTAATAATGCCGTCTTACATTATACATCCCATCTCATTGTAAGGAAGTTAAGATCCATGCAGCAGCAATAAGTTGCCAGGTTTGAGCGTTTTCTGCAAAATGTTGCTTGTGATGATTAAGCGTGAAAGAAAGGGATATGGTTGTCAAGTTCTTCTTTAATCATTTCTGCACTTTCATCACTTGATGGAGATTGATACAGCTAAAAGGCCTTTTATCTGTATTTCACTGGGATGCTTTACTATGATCTGGGAACACTGAACTCCATTATGCATTGTTAATCAGCTGCAGACTGGCAACCTCCTAAAGCACATTCAGAAATGAATAGTATTTATAAAGAAAATTAGCCACGACTGATTTGTTCGTTAATGTGTTAATGGGATTTTATTCTGAAAATCCTGGCAGCCCACAGGTGAGTCGCAGGATATCGAGTGAGATCAGAGGTCCCAGTCAAACATCTTAATATAGCTGAATGAAAAATAATGCATGGTTATTTTTGTTCTCAATTTAAATTTGTTGAGAGTGTAGACGTCGTTGTATCTCTCTTGAGTTGCGTTGCCCAAATCAAACAGAATGTAAGGACCAACTACAGACTGGTAACATTTTCTGGGGAAATATCTTATCTCAACATTAAAACTAATGTCACATTTCTGGAGCTTCATACCACTTTAATGATATTTCCTTCCACAAAACGTGGATCAGTTCATTAAATGTAACACATTGATTAATTATAATGTGAGAACTGAGACTTTTTCCCCCAATTTACCCTCATTCTGATGGAAGAGCACATCAGGAATCTCTGCTGTGCTTATACCATTACTGTATCCATCTATTTGATGCAAATGAAGGGCAACTTGCTTTGTACTCAGGTGTGTTTCATAATACAAAACCTGTCATGGAACACAGGCGAGGAGAAAAAAAAATGGGGGGGGGGGACAGTGATGTGTGAGATTTCCTCCGAAATAGCAAAATTGAATTCCAAAGAAAACACACAGTGATATTCTATTTACCGACCAATCAAACCAAATGCATTTGAATACATTTGGAAACATGGGGCACACTTGACTCTTGTCACAAATGATGAGCCTTTATTGGAGGCTATTTTGAGTGTCAGGACAAATAATTCAAGTGTGGCCCAACTTCACCCATTTTGAAAAGATATTTAAATACACCATATGCTGGCCTTACCAAGGAGGAGGGGAGGGGGGGAGCAATCAGCATCTCAAAGCTTGCTAGATTGCTTGGAAATAAAATCATATTTGCAAAAATATAAAATAAGAAAGAAGGAAGGACGAGATGGTGAGATGATGTTCAGTTGCTGGAAGTATAAAATGAATGAAAAATCATTGCAGGGGACATCGGCTTTGTGCAAAAGGCAGAGGTGGAGGCAGAGAGAAAAGCTCCACTGTATGGAAAAGTAATCAGTCAGATTGTTGAGGGATTATGCAGGAAAAGTGATATTATCAACAGCATCATTATTAACACATGCGTGCATGCCCACAACACACACTGACGGCACTTCCTATTTGTGTGATTCAATGATACATTCATTGTCTGAATATTTATTCCAGCACAGAAAAAAGAATAAGTGTACAGAGGTGTGTGTGTAAAGCAGGAAGGGAGGGGGGTTTTGCTGCAGAGGGAGAGTGGAAGGCGATAAAGACTCTGTGAGTGGCAAGTGTACATGGATAGCTTCACATCAACTGCCAATATGTTGTGAGGCGGCGGTAACAGGCGAGGGTCTCTGGGGAGGGCTGCGGCAGTGCAGGCTAGCAGCAGACAGAGGGGAAAACAATTTCTGGTGCCAATAACCCCGAGCGGCACAGATGAAAAATGTTTTAATATTTGCAGCTGCTTTATGGCAGTCGGGGTGACAGTGATGGAGTCAATGTCAGCTTTTTCCTTTTAAATGTCATACTCTGTCTCAGGCTGTCAAAGCACCCGTGTGTGTGTGTGTGTGCGTGCGTGTGTGTATGTCGAATTGATCTTTCTCCGTTGTAAAGTGCCCAAATGTGAGAGTGCCCCACCCCTATTCCCTTTCCCTCCCTTTACCCGTAAACCACCCCTTGTGCCTGTGTTTCCTCCCTCCCTCCCTCCCCCTCCTCCTCCCTCTATCCTCCAGTTGTCCATAAAGACAGTGCACTCAGCTGTCAGATGAAACTCCCCAAACCCAGCAGCCATCATTTAGATAATCACTTCCTCCTATTTCCATTTTATTTGGATTTGATTATTTGTCATCTGCAGCGAGATGGAAACCATAAATTATGCCGTGTCCCTTATGCCTTTGCTGGAATCAAACACGCAGCCAGAATCACAGAATCAGCAAATGGAGGAAAACGTTACAAGATCATACAACTTTTGGACACAAAGCTGCTGCAACGTGCTACAAAACAAAAAAATACCCACAAGGTCCTCACAAAAACATGCATGTTTGTGGTTCTGAGCCAACAACTAATTATTTCTGCTTATTTTTTTTTCCAATTAATCATTTTAAATGATAGACAGATAGATAGATAGACAGATAGATAGATTAATAGATAGATGGACAGAAATATGTTTCAATGTATTTAAACAGGCTGACACAAAAATTAAAACTCGGGTTTTATATTCAACTCGTTCAGTTTCTTTTTTCATGTAACTTTTTGACTTATTGCTTTCCTGAAATTGACATATACATGTAATCTATTATGTTACTATATACTTTACGTCCCATATGCTCTCTATCAGCCATGACGGTGTGTGTTGACAGGAAATTACATTAGTCTTTAACACATGGGCTGAAGTCTTCATAACACAGGCCCCCTAAAAGAGAAGGCATCTTTTGTCTTTTCTCTGCTGTTGTTCCCAGACCTCTGGATGATCCCCTTGACCTAGACTTTCTCCCACTTAGAGGGTCAGAGGTTAGACCAGCTACTGCTCCAAGTCCCCCCCACCCCAAAGCAAGTAATGCATGTAATGTAGCCAGGTCAACAAAGTCCTTGTACAAGGAAAACAATACCATTAGTATGATGGTAGCAGCACGCTAAAGATTTATTTTTGTTGTTGTTTAAACCAAGAGAGTTTCCTTCTTTTTCTTTATTCCTTCCCCCTAACATCTCAAATTATGTTCCACAGTTGCATCACGTGCATGTGAGTGAGTGTGTGTGTGTGTGTGTGGGGTATGTTTTCCTGCATGGAAATCACTGTTTCAATTAAAGGTGTTCGATTCTGCAGCACAGCAGGACGGGCCCACACACAGACTAGCTGGAGGGAGGCGTTGTTGCATTGCTCCCCTCCCCCGCTGGGCGCTTTGGCGGTCGGTGGGTTGGGCTGATTTTTAATCCAGTGCCAGGCTTGTGGACCCACACAGGATATCTCACCTATAATCGTAGCCTATAACCGGAAGCCAGACCCCCCGATCTAGGTGCGAGAGGGCCAGCAGTCATGGACTCTGATGCCATTTTCTCTCAACATGAAGTCTGCTAATTCATTTGTTCTGTGCATTTCAGGAAACAGCAGGGACAGCGTGTTCTTGAGCTGCTCAGATGGGAACAGATCTGGTAGTAAATTTGCAAAATGTAGAACTCAAACATTAATGTATTATATAATTTCATTTAAGACATGCAAAACTAATACCAACAGAAGTCAAAATGAATTGTTAAAGACCATAAAAAGCAACTGCTTTCAGTATAGTAATAATAAAGATTTGTACAGATTCTGTTTGGCTGAAATGCATGAAAGCGTTTTAAAGCTCTGCAAACTCATATTTAACATTTTAAATTTCATCTTGAGAACCTCGTATTTGCACCACAGAGGAGTTGCCAACTTAGAAATAATTTCACTGTGACGCAAATTAGTCATATTTTAGATTTAATGGTTTTCTCAATCCTAATTTGTTGCCATTATAAAAGGATCTCTCTGTTTAGTCTTTTTGTTGCACTTTCACTGAAGAACTCGTGGTTGGCTTTTCAGTGTTTCTCCGCTGTGTGGCCTAATTAAACTGCTTAATCAGTTAATGACTCCAGTGAACACAGTTAAAGGGGAATTAAGCACAAAAAGATTGAGAGAGAGGAGCGGTGGAAATGCTGAGGAGAGGCTTCGCCCGTCTCCTGTGTGAAATAAAATTGGGGATGGAGCTGAGCAGAGAAGGCCATTAAAAAAGTGAACAGAGGCTGCGGCACCGTTGGCTGCTATTGTGCTGAGGGCGAGCGAGCCGATCGAGGTACTTGTTTAAATGGGAAAGCGGGACATCTTCACAGAGAGGCAAATTAAAAGCACTTTGCTCTGTTAAGCAGAGGGGAGACAAGGGAAAACAGGGGAAAAACAACAACAGAAGTGAAACGCATCTTAGAGCAACTGTACTCCTTCACTGCATCTTTATAGTTCTCAGGTGATTTCAGATCAGTGGCACTTAATAGACTTCTGAGGGGGAAATAGGAAATTTATTTTTGTGCTAGTTTGGCATAAAAATACAGACAAAACTGCTTTAATGTCATTGAAAATGGCTTTTACGTGGAGTGAGGCCGTTTTCAACAAAAAGAACCGGAGGACAATACCCCTATATCCTTCTTTTTTTCACTCCTCTTTATCTTTTTCTCTCATTGCCCCCTTCTCATCGGTCATCTCCAACATTTCTGTTATTCCCTCTCCTCTCCTCTTTTTTATGTGTCTTCCCATTTTTTTTTAGTCGGTGTGTCACAAAACTTCTTCATACCTCTCCCTTGTTTCCCTCCCTTCCTCATTTCTTCATCCCCTGCCAAGGGCAGACTGAAATAATAATCTGGGCCACCCTCATTCAAACCATTGATGCAGGCTAACCTTGTTTATGGATTTAATGTGGACCAGATGAATCTTACATTCATCCCCGATCTGACCAAACATATGAAAATATACACTATGATGTATTTTACATTTTAGCCATTACATATTATTAGAGGAGACAGTAAAGTATTCTAATCTTCATTCATAGTGGTTAATAACACATTAGGTGAAGGACTTTTTGGAAAAAAAAATCTCTCTCTCAATGAGTGTAAACAGTAACAGCGTGACTTCTTTCTGGTTGAAAGTCTTTTGTATTTATTACAAATTATTATTGTTCATGACCATTAGCAAGGGTACACCCAGTGTTGAAGGACAGGGCTGCAAGTAGCAGTGGCAGGTGTTGAGTAAGGTAGCACATGTGAGGTGATGCAACTGCTCTGTGCTTGTGTTTTATTATCACAGGTCAAACTGAGTGATCACAGAGTAGGACGAAATGGGCCTCAGGCCACTGGGGCTGTTTCAATGCTAGCTCCTGCTCCCATCTCCACTTCATTATTGTTACGCCCCACCCTTGAGTGGCCTCCGTGGGCGCACAACAAGACAAAACAGAACATAATTAATTTAACAAAAAATATAATTAATCCAGTTGCTAAAACAATACTAGATAAAACAGAATTAAGTCAGCAGACAAGCAAAACAACTCAAGGATGAAAAGCATTGATCACTGTATGTCAGAAGTCTCTTCCACCTTTCTGATGCCAGGACCAGAGCTTTTAAGGCCTTACTGTCCCAACAAGGTGGATTTTGTTCATCATCAGGAGAAACCTGAGTAGAGCTATAAGGAGCCAAGACAAGGGGAAAAAAATAAAGACAACCAAAATACATGGGACTGTCACGTATATGAAAAGAATCCAAAAATTCCTGCTGGATTTGGTCAATTTAAAGATTTGGATATTATATATAATATGCAAAGATGTGGGTTTGTTTTCCATAACATTTCTCAGCCTCGATATAAATAAACTTTAACATTATATCCAGCTTCTAGTGATAACAGATGAATAAAAAGGTTATAGGTGGACTTGGATCCCTCTCCCCCCAAAAAAAAAAAAAAAAAAAATTACACAATACTTTTTTTAAGTGTTTTATTTTTTGTTTTTGACATCCATGAAAAAAAATGTTGTACTTGAAAACCAGAACCATGTAAATACACTTTTACATCAAACAAAGAAAGAGGAGGCTTTGCGAGAAGAAAGCTTATTCTTTAAAGAAGTCTTTTACAGGACAGTAAACTCATATAAACCTTTTGTTGTTTTGTCTTATTTATGTCCCAGGAGCACCTCGGCTTATTCAGCAACAAGAGCGTCCAAATATCAGGGCTCCTCAGCTGCACACCCACGGTTATTATTAGTCAACCAGGGTCAGTCGGAAAAGTACTGTACTTTCAGCTAAAGTACCATCATTGTCTAGTGATGTTATATCTATGAGCCTGGTGAGGCAATAGATCTATAATTGGCATTTGGCCATTCTTGGCGCCACATTTCTCCTTCTTATCTCTAACCATCTCCCATATTCCTCCTTCTGTCCTAACCTCGTTTCCTCGCTCTTTGCCTCCTCCTCTGCTGTCCACCATCCACTCTCTTCATGCTGTCCTCGCTTATACTGATCTCCTCCCGCCTCTGCTCGGCAGACCTTCCGCTATCCTCCTTTTCCTCCTCCAGTTAGCTCCACATGCCCCCTGGACTTCTTGGATTCAGCCCAAAATGATTCAGGCTCATTATGCAGGACACTGTATGGGGGGAGAAAACTGGAAAGCAGGGAGAGGAGAAAAAAGAGCAGGGGAGGGAGTATAAAAAGAGAAGGATGCAGGGGAAGGGAGCATCTGTTGGCCTCCAAGGTAAGCCAGTGAACTTGACACAAACACACACACGTGCACACACGCACGCTCACAGTCTGCAGGGTAACATCACATACTGTAAAAATGTTAGGCATATTTTTGCACAAATTTGAGGTTTTAGATTTCTGCTCATTATAAGAACACCATAACTCACATACACACACACATTATCTGTCTATCTCTGTGTGCATAGGTATATGTCTGGTGATGCGCGTGTGTGTGTGTACACCTGTGTGTGTGTATGTCAAGTATTCGCGGACGCTGAAGGGGACTGAGTGTTTTCTGACGCCTGTCTAGCTGCGCCTGTCTCACTGGGCCATGGAAGTGTCATCTGCCCAGGCCTCAGCACACACAACACACAAACACATACACGCACACCCACACCCACATGCACACACACATACATACACAGTCTCACATTCTCTCTAGCACATTGGTGAGAAACAGACAGCCCAGAGTTTGCTGTCATCTCATCACACTGTGCAGGTCCGGCCAGGCGCGTGTGTGTGTGTGTGTGTGTGTGTGTGTGTGTGTGTGTGTGTGTGTGTGTGTGTGTGTGTGTGTGTGTGTGTGTGTGTGTGTGTGTGTGTGTGTGTGTGTGTGTGTGTGTGTGTGGGGTGTGGGGTGTGGGGTGTGGGGGGGGGTATACAGGAAGAGAGTGAAGGAGTGAGAGCATAATACTGCGGCTAAACAGCGAGCCTGCTGTCACTGTGGACTTCAAACTTCAGGTAACACCAAATAAATTTTGAGAGATTTCTCCTTTTTGAAATCCATTAATAACATCCCAGTGGTGCCAGAAACTGACTGGAACGCAGACGTCAGCGGCCGTGCCACATAAATCACACTCCTCTGCCTTGATGCCGTCTTTGTAACAATTAAGCTGCATGAAAATGCTCAGAAAATTACTGCATCACGAAATTTCCCGCAAAAAGCCTCTTTGTGCCACAACCATTTCTACTCATTACCACCAAACCCAGTGTATTCTAATAGAAAACCCAATTAGCTTGTACACGGGAGGAATGCTAATGGCCATCACAAAATTTCTTGAGTGCTTAACGGCGTGCATTTATGCAGTGGTTGGCTGCACAATTCATTTGGCAACCATTAAGGAGTAATTTGAGAAAAGGTAAGAAAGACTGGAGGCTGATCAGAAAAATTTACCTGTTTACAGGCTCTGAGTTCCTGTTTTGTGGATCTGTTTGGTCCACAAAATGCGTTAAACAATGGCAGCAGATTTCTGCAACAGAGACATGTAAATTGAAAGAAGTGCGTAGAAACTGATACAGTGACACGTTTTGCTAGTGACCAGTGTTGAAGGGTTTTTTATGTTTTGTTTTGTTTTTTCACTTTATGTGCTTTAACTAAGAAAAACAATCACTGAAAATATGTTTTTATCCTAATTAATGTCCATATGACGTTTTTATATGACAGAAGACATATCACTCCGCTGCATTGAACCTATGAAATTGTATCATAATTAAAACTGATTCAGACAGTCAGGGATTAATCATTCATTCATTCATCCTGTACCACTGATCCGTTTCCAGGCCACGAATATGCTGGAGCCAATCCCAGCTCACACTGGGCGAGGGCGGGCTACACCCTGGACAGGTCGCCAGTCCATCACAGGGCCAACATACGAACACAGAAACCACTCTGCCACCATGCTGCCCACTGTGGAAACAAACAACACAAATATGTAAAAGCTGCTGACTAAACGAACCATTCTGATGCATCTGTTAATCTGAACATCATCTTTTATTGAAAACGGCATTAAACACGTTTGGAAAACGTTTAATGAGGTAATAAATCAAGTGAGAAATAGGGTCATTTCGACTTTGACCTCAAAGAGTCCACCTTTATATAGTGTATTTGCTAAACAGACTCTTGCTGTGACTGAGGCTCTTTCACTGTGTCACCAACACCTCTTCAGTACAAACAGCCAGAGCCTGTATGAGCACAAGCATTAGCTCTATCTCAGCCGCTGCCAGTTACAGAGTAACAAACCACATCCTAAAACAACTTATTGTCCTGATAAGCCTGCCAGTCTGATTCTAGTCGCATTATATTTCCAGTCCAGTTCGCTCTTAAAACTATCTTGAAGCTTTCTGCTCCGTCACCTGAAAACCATGTTAAATAAAAATACTAATCACACCGGAGGAATTTCAGAGATTAAAAACATGTCCGGAGAGGAACTTTAAGCGAAGTCATTGCTCACAGCATGTGATATCTGTGCAAATTTTAGTTTACCTCGTGAGAAAGAGGTACATAATAGTGAAGTAACACATTTCATTTCATTTTCCAGACACTTACATACTTCAAACCATATGTACCAAATCCAGTCTGACACTAACATCACCCTCTCCCTTCCCTCATTATCCCCCTCAGCTGGATGGCCAACCGGCATCAGAAGTGACCTGCTTCCTGCCTGCACTGGTTGCCAGGGTAGCAAGCCAAAAGACATTTTTATTGGCAACAATAAATGGAGATGGGAGGATGGGAGGATGGGGAACGACTGTGACATGAGAATAAGAGGACGATGGTCTCTGTTTCCCTCTTTTACTCTTGTCAAGTACACTTTAGTCTGGATAAAGGTTAAGGTAGGGTGAGGTGGAGAATTAGGTAGGGAGAGAGAAAGTATTGATTCTTACCATACATCAGAGTTTTAATTTTCACCATGCAACTGACCTACTCTCTTTTCTTTTTCCTTGCTCTTTAGGCATTCTCTCTCTCTCATATCTTTCTTCTTTTAATCTTTCACCTTTTTATTTTCTCACCTGTTCCATCGTTTGTTCTGTCCCTCTTTTCCGTCCATGTCTGCGTTTTTTCCTCCTCTGTTTTGCTTCCCACTTTCCTGTCTCACTCGCAGCACATATCCGCAGAAGCTTTCTGTCAGGCTATGCCGGGAGAGAGCAGAGCATTACCCTACAAGACTGATGCCAGCTACCTTGCATTGAGCTAATAACGCTGGAGCAACTAGCAATGCATACATGTCATGTACCAGGCTGCTGCGCTGTCAGCTCGCAGCCCGGGCCGTTGACAGACAAAAACAAGGGGAACAAGATGCCACTAATTCTCCTTCCCCCTCATACACGTCTGAAAAGAAATGGACGGACGAGGCCGTTTGTGGCGAACAAGGCAGGTGGTATTTGTTTGAAAAGTCAGGCTGAGAGGAAGGGGGGGGGGGGGGTTCGGGGTCAGTGAGGTGAACTGCTGAAAGGGATTTACTGAATATATATTCACAGTTTGCTTGGAATGAAAGAAAGGAACAAATTAAACAGTTAGCATGAGTGGGGTTTGCCAGAAAAGAAGTGATTAAGAAGGAATCACCACAAACACAAGCTCAAACCTCAACAACAGATTACAGTAAGACATCACCAAAGACAAAAACTCATTGATATTGACTGCAGGGGCTTTATTTTAATCTGGCACCTGGCACCTGAGCAGTTCAGCAAGTTTTCCACTTTAGCTTGCTTTCTTTTGAGCCGAGGGAGTTGCTTAAGGGGATTTGCAGAGAATCTCTTAATGTTTCCTTAGTTGACTAAAAAAGTTAGAGATTTGTAGAAGAAATAAAGACTTAACAGACTTCAAAATCACTCTTTTCATGGAGACTGCTTTTTTGTCGGCATTCACTTGTGATACTTGTTGTCACTTTTGGCAACATCGAAGGAGTGTGCAGCTCTCTCTTCATTTTGACGGGAACTTCACATTGTTACACGGACAGTTAAGAACTTTTAAACTCGGCACATCGTTGATCCGCGGACATGAAACACACCTGAGATTAGATATAAAAGTGGACATTGAAGTTGAGTGAGCTGAAGTGTGTCGGGAGGGGAGGTGAACTAAAATAAGTTGATGGAGCACACTCCGAGCAGTGAAGACATGGTTCTGCACAAAATAATAATAATAATAATAATAAAGCCATACAAAAATATGCTTCTTTTGGGTTGGTCACACTAATATGACACTCACTGGTTCTGCTATTGTTCCATGAGCAGCACAACCCCTTCTTGTATGCAAATAACAAACCGCACAAAGGGCCTGACCAACCCTGAGAGACCTCCTGCTGACTGCTGTATATAAAAAAGAAATATGGATATAGATGTACATGTACACAGTGGGACAGTCCAATGAGGAAAAGATTTTTTCATCTATAAATAAAAATGATCAAGGTATCTAAGTGTGGCTGGGATCGTTAGTGTGCTAAGTCTTACAACTTCTGCTTTTTTATGACTAGTAAACACATATCACATTCATTATAAAGGCTGTCTTAATTTTATGGAGGTGAACAGTGTAGCTGAAATTCAGTATCAGAAGTGATAACATGCAAGTGCAGCCACTGTTTCCTGCTCTCCTTGCCAGTGTGAACCCCACATGTTCCCTCTCTCTCCTCTGTCTGAAAGTCCCAACTTAGAAGTCCAAGATCACCGCGAGGGCACTTTTTTGTCTCCCATCCTCCCTTCCCCCAATGGACCAACTTGACCCCCTTATACACCAACCCCACCCCAATCCCTCCACACAACCAGAATCTCTCACTGACTGTCTCCGGTGAGAGGACAGCCTTCTTATTTATGAGTGCTTTGCTGTTTAATTCTCTGTTATACTAGGCTGGGCTAGTGAGAGTTTGTGTGTGTACACCAGTGCAGAGTAGGGAAGTGAAAAGGCGGGCGTCTACTGTGGGGATTGTGGGAAATCAAGAGGTGGAGAGATGTTGTGTCGGTGGGAAATGTGTAGTTGCTGATGTATGAGGTGGGTCTTACATCCTCGGATGATTTATGGATGGGTAAAGTCATGCAAACACACTGATAGGGTGAGTCAGTACCTCTATGAGTATACACACAGTTACATATACTTACATGACAATATGGAGAAATTTCAAGAAAAAGAGAAAACAGGAACAAATGCAAACAGTGACCAAATATCTAGAAATATATATTTCATTTTCAAAGCATTGAGGATTTGTGGGTTGCCTGATATCATTTGACATGCTGTCATGGTAACTTTTTCAAGTTACAGAAACTTGCTAAATCAGACGTTATTCAAGAACATGTGATGACTTTGTCTGGAAGGAGATCAATCAACAACCTCGTGTTTTCACCACTCTGACCATAGATGGTACGCAAAAGCCGATTAAACCTGAATTCTAACAATGAACTTCAAGGGGTTGATTTTAAGTATGTTTGTACTGAATTCTATTTCTATTCTATTTAGAGGAAAATAGACCACAACGGACGGTATGTATAAGGGCGTAGTTGCCATGCGATTGACAGACTGCACCACAGTCCTCAGCCCTCACTGCTCCCCAGCTCCACTTGCTCCTCTAAATATGGTTTCTTCTGGCTTTAGAAAACCAAGATGTGACGATGAAATAACAAACTGGAAGCTTCCAAATGACAGTTCTCAAACCAGCGGGTGACATCACAGAAGGTTTACCCTTAGTTTAGACCAATATCTATTGGTTTAGGGATCGGTCAGGCAAACACAACAGCTTTCTCCGTCTTAACTGTAGTTATTTATTCAGAATGAGATTGGAAACAAATACACATTGAAAATGGGGCTGCTTTATCCAAATAATGCCTGCCAGCTCAGAGACGAATGGCAGGTCGATGTTCACCTTCATCCTGGAAGAACAGTCTTATCTCTGCAATCAATTTATTGCTGTACCATCTGTAGTGTCTAGATACAGCATATTTAGTGGAACAAAAGTATTTGCTACTGAAGGTATAATGTACATATTTTCTTGTCCAGTTCAATAAGTATACCATTGAATATGAATAGATGCAGAAATGTTTATATGAAATTTGACAATTTGAAGTTTTATTTGCGTTACAGATAGATCTTCAAGTGCTAATTTTACTGCAATCCCTATCCATATAATTCTTAGGTCACTTTGTCACACTTAAAGTGTGTAATCACCAGCACTGTGCTGAGCTGCTGATATTACCAGTTTGCATGTTCTCCCTGTGCCTGCGTGGATTTCTTCCGGGTACTCCAGTTTCCTTCCACCGTCCAAAGACATCATGTTTGGGTTAATTGGTGACTCTAAATTGCCCGTAGGTCTGAGTGGGAGTGTGAGTGCTTGTTCATCTTTGTCTGTCTCTGTGTGTTGGCCCTGTGATAGGCTGGCGGCCTGTCCAGGGCGTACTCCGCCCTCGCCCAATGTGAGCTGGGATTGGCTCCAGCACCCCTGTGACCCGGAAACAGATAAGTGGTAGAAGATGAATGACTGAAATGAATGTTGAGGTTCCAATCAAAAATAGTCTGGACTCCTAAGTTTAACGTCGTCTACAAGTTCAACTTCAGTCCACGAGTCCAAACCTGGTGTAATCCGTACTTTGGAAGACCTAAAGTGTGGTCCTACATTTTTTCTATGAAATAACTGAATATATGGATCTGTGGGAGAGAACGCGATGCCAAGCTGACTCATCTTGTGATCTACTGCTTTGAATCAGGGCTGTAATGTGCCCTTCCATCACTAAATGTGACAGCACACGTGAGAAAGGGCTAATTTTGCACAATTGACTGGTGAACCCTTTTTGGTTCAGTGAAATTACGGCCTGATTAATCAGCCATGATTAGCATTTAGGAAGACCTGGTGGAATATGGTGCTCTGATGTGGGTCTCTTATTAATTTATATACCTCCACCTTTCCGTTTTTCTCTAACGCATTAAGCTGCCAGTCTCATCAGGCTGACAGGGTCAGTGCCACCGCTCATTATGGCTCCCAGGGAGAAGAGACGAGACGAGACGAGCCTGCTGCAGAGCTCGTCGCTCACTGGAAGCCTCGGTTTTAAAGCTCAGTCTGTAATAACCTTACAATCAATTTCTGTCAAATTGACAAACTAAAAAAAGATCTGAAACAAGCGCATGCAGACAACAATGCATATAAATGATTATTGTACTTGTACTGACAAAGCTAAAATAACTGGGAAATGGAAAGAATGTCCTCCCCAGTAACGCATTGGGTTTGTTTGGGCATTCCTAACATGGGTCCTCTTGCTGTCATCTATAGTTTACACCCCATGTTGTACCAATATCTAACACCATTGGTGTGTTTTAACTTTGACGCACAACGAGTGCCTCCTATCCCTTTAGACTCACTGGTGGGCAGACGTTTTTAGCTTTTGACATAGCCAGTCTAGCTGGTTCCCCAGTCAGTATGCTAAGCCAAACCTGGATGCTAGCAGTGACTATATATTTACCATGCAGTCATGAGACTGGTGTGTCAGCCCATTCAACCCCCATCAAGACATGAAATACTCTTATTTCCATAAGCTATAAAAAACAGAAAATTGAACCCAATCTATAGGAGCAGATTTCAAGTTGCCGGAAGTTCCTCAAAGTCCCCTGTGAACATTCAAACAGAAGTCCACAGAGCTTCATTATCTGCAGCAACTATAGCCTCAACATTTCTCACTGAAACTCTACAAGTTTGTGGAAAAGCCAAAAGAAACCAGATTGATTAATTCCATGCTAAGAAAAACAGAGTGTCTGAGGTCAAGGCCCATGGATTTCTTGATGCATTCGTCCACTCATACTCTTTTCCAAAGATTCCTATTGACTGCTTTTATACAGCATCACCTGACGTCATCCAATTCTTCAATCATTTCTACAGTTACTCAAGGTCACCCACCAATAAAACTTCATTTGTCGTAATGATGCGCTTGCATGGGCCTGTAGCGCTGATTTTTGTATGGCAGTACAGTCATCAGGTCAGTATGCGGTGAATGTTGAGTAATGTTTTCTAACTCTTTTCAAATCCGCTTTGGTCTCCACCAACCGTGATCAACTTTGCATTTTAGCTGCCAGTCCTCTGTGTAACCTCCGAATACCATTCCGCGGGTAAGTCGTGTGCAGTTTATTACGTCTTTGCTGAAACTGGTGACCACAAATGTGACTCTGATGAGACTTATTAATAATGTGAAATACTGGCTGTAGTTATTCTGCTATCGTGTTGCTTTAGGCCTTGTACAGTTGAGAACCATACATCAGAACACTTCTTCTCACGTTGCACATCATCATCATGAAACTGCTTGAGTTTGAAGTTGTCCTCTATCTGAGTCTGCATCCTTGTCGGTGTTATTCTCTTTCGCTCCCCCCCACCGCTCCTCCTCAGCTCCTGGTGCAGGGCTGTAATAGTGGCGGTCGGCCCTGGGTGGCGATGCAATGTTCTCTCCCAGGACTTGAGCAGACCTGGAAATATGGCTGCCAGGAGAGGAGGTGGCAGATGGCTGACAAGGCATTTTTACCCATAACGCCCCAGTAAAACTTTAACTCCCAAGATTTAGTGCTAACGCTCTGCACTTAGCAAGCTGCAGCCGCTGGCATATTTTTTCAAAAGTCCCAAACTGATGGTTTTGCCAGCTGCGCATAAACATGCTTTATTGATTATGCTGTTAAAAGATTCAAAAGGCCGGTATCATTTAGCAAAAGACAGTTTTAGAGGACAAATAAAAGCTAAAAATTGCTCAAACGTTGTGGTAGGCATCATTGATTTTTAGAGCAAAACACAGAATACTGAATTAAATTATTCATTGTGTCATAATATTGACTGATGACGGTGGTGGACAATATTTTAGAAATTTAAAGGTTCCTAGGCAACAATGGCAATTAAGGCATTTAATTCACCCAGTTACAATCTCTAAGGGCCTGGCTACAGCTATATCTCTTAATTTGTCCCAGACAAGAGCACCATGAAAGTCATTCTCACTTAGAAAATTGTCCAAAGAGAAACCCTTGTGCGCATAAAACCATGCAGAGTTTTGGATATTTTCTTTAGATTGAACACTTTCTATGTTAAATCAAGCAGTGAGTGGATGGGGAGGGGGAAAGCATTTCTGTGATAGTTTTTTATTCATCCTATTACTTTAATCAATACTAAATTCTCCTCAGAACATGAAGCCCCCCCCCCCCCCCAGGCCAATGTATCGGAAAGCATCACAAAATACACCACATTACTCAAGCAGGATTATGCTTTGCATGGTGGGTGTTTGAAGGGCTAATAGGACCCTCGGTACATGTAAGTATGGTAGGATGACTGGATGAGAAGCGTCAAAGTGCTGTGGAGACACAAAAGACACAGCCAGAGACTGAGAGACAGAAAGTGAAAGAAAGGAGGGGGGGGGCACGTGAGGGCAGAGGACCCTTGCAGGACTGGGCCTACCAGGCTGTGAATTAATACTGAGGTTATTGGGCTCAGGTGAGGCCTGCACACAGAGAGAGAGAAACTGTGCACAATGATGGGCCTATCCCTGCATCTGCACATGTTGGATATATATATCTTTTTACTGCACACATCTGCCAGTGTCTCTACCTGGGACCTGTAAAAGGGTTGAAAAGTGTGCCAGTCGTAACCCGGGGCGACAGACTGAAATAAAGAAATTCACTTTATACGCATCATATACTTTCTTCTCTTTATTCAGAAAGGAAATAAAATCCGATTTTTTTTGTGCCGGAAGGGAAGTTGCTCCACTTTCAATGCAACAGAAATAAGATAAGAATAAGATTATGGATATTCATTAAGAATAAGATAAGAATCAATAGACCCAAAAAGAACGAGACAATGCTGGCCATTTTACTGATCAAAAGTTTTAATAGAACCAAAGCAATTCAGATGAGCTCTAAAGAGTGTAGTTCCTTTTACCAAAAGCTGGTAGGTTCACTGATGCAACTTGGTTGGACCTCTCAAACTCACAGGCAGCAATTTGTGTGACAACCGGAGCCGGAGCAGTTCAGGTAGTGTGCAATGTAAGCATCAGTAGGTAACATCCGTTGTAAATTAAAGCAGTAAAAGCATGAGAAAAGAAGTCCAGTACTAACACCAGTATTGATGGTAACAGCACCCGCAGAACCCTCAACATTTGCAGACACACAGAGGAACGTCAACATCAGTCAGACCAGACTTAAACTATCTTTACCAGCCCGGCCTCCCGGTACAGGAGGCGTTTCAGTGTGGTGCGATTTGATTTGTCTCGACAACACAATCACTTTTCTCTGTGCCACGTTATATTTGAAGTGGGTCTAAATTTTGCCAATATGTTATTTTTTGTCGAGGAATTCTATCAAACATTAGTAAAATCCGGTACTATTACTTCATGGGACATTGAGACGAGATCACTGTTGGAAGAAACAGTCCATGCGATTAACCCAGCAGCTTTCATTTTATTTAATTTGACATTTAATTTAATTCACCTCCTTTCCAGTCAATGAATGATGTCATGTTCATTTCATCAACGTCTCTTCTTCCTCAACAAAAGAGAATGGCATTATTATGCAAGTACTTTTCGTCCAAGTTTTCGTGAAGAAAATTTATGTTCCGATGGAATATATGTCTATATATTCATTTTCCATACAAATTTGTGGGTTTAAATTTAAACAGAGGTGAACCTGCTTATAAAAGTCGATTGACTGCTTTAACACTCCCGTTTTATCTTGTCTTTATTTTTCAAACTGAGGATACACACAACTGCGAGAAGTGTTGTCATCATATAGTCTAATAAAACATATTTGTTGCATCATACACTGTCTATAAAAGTGAGCAGAGATTCTGGGTCTATAAATTGATGCTGAAGAGCCTTCTGCATTCTATCTAATGACCATCAGGGGGCGAGTTCACAGGTTGTAAAAAAGAAGTCGGTTTATATTGAAGTTTATGGGAAAGTGGATTTTTCCACTTGTTTCATTATCTCAGCAGACGTTTTCATAATACATTTATGATCTCATTCTCTTGTTTCAAACCTTCTTCAATACAATATAAAATAATATTTTTAAATGATGGTCCCTTTTAGGGGAAAATAGAAAGTCAATCAAGGTATGCACTGGGGCTTGGCTACTGTGTGACGGACAGGCTGTACTGCCCTATCAGGATAGTCCAGAGCAGGTCAATCAACCTCTCACTCCCGTTTAGCTCCACCTTCTCCTCCAAATATGATGGTCGTTTTAAGAAAATGTCACAATGTTGTTTCTGTAAAAGTGTCAGGGACTCTGTGTGAGACGACTCAATCAGTGATTGTGTGGTTTTAAAACTGACTTCAGGGTTCCAACTCTGTCTGGCATTAAAGGGTTCAAGGGCAGCTGCTGTGTTTCTGGTGTGCCGGCACTGTGCTGGACAGGTGACAGGTCTGTGTCTATGCTCTGAGATGTTACGGCAGGAAAGGGGCAGAAAATGAACGGGCTCACCCAGGTGTTGAGTTTACATCAATGCCGATCGGAGCTAAAGGCAGATAAACACCAGAGTTTACTGCGGAGTAGTACACAAAATACAGTCTCTGTGTTTTTAATGAACATTTTATTGAACGTTCCAACAGGGGAGAAAAGATTCACAAAGATCGCTTCTCTTAATGGTGCACCTGGAAAACACACACGTAGGAAATCTAATCACACGCACACTGGCATTATTGTTGTAACCGTCTGGTTACACTTAATTTATATCACTTTAATCTGGTAAAATGTATCGTTATGCATTGATTTTGGTTAAATTTTATTAGATATTGTTGTGAGTGTGTGGGTACGTCACAGAAACCAAATAGTTCTACACAATTGTGTCTTATTACTGTGTATCATCTCTCCTATCTCCCGATCTTTGAATTAAAAAATGGATGCACTGTGATCCATATTACGCGTTCCAGGAGCAACCAGATGGACCAGAATCCCCAGAAAACTTCCCATCTGGGAAGATATCTTGTAGAAATACTGGTGGAACCAGTAGAAGATAAAAAAAGTAGGAAATCTTCACCAGCAACAGTTGCACTTACTACACTCCAATCGATTCATCTACTAGCAGAGAGCAATGGGCCATTCTGCTGGCCGCAAACATACTGGATGCAGTGCTTTATCTCCACACATTAACATGATAGAAAAAAGTGAATACTAGAATCTTATCTCAGCCTCACATTATATAGAGCATTCATCATGAAGCACATTATATATTTATCATGTCAGCAGAGGGAAAAAGATGGTGCAGGCAAGATCGTATTTGCTGGCATCTTGGCCAGTGCACGGCCAGTTGTATTGTCCAGTTCTTAAATATAAAAATATATATATAAATAAATAAAAGAATCTCATCAATTCTTTCATCTCCCATCTCTTCCTATTTTGTTGCCATCTTGGATGTGAAATTAACTTGCACTCCAAAGCCTGTGACTTAATAGGACAAAAGTGTAAAGAAATGAAAAAGAGACCTCTTTGGGATCAGTGAGATTCACAATATATATTAACTGAGTGTGAAGCTGTGATGTGCAGACAGATAAATGTGCAGGAATTACTCAGTTTTTTCCTCTTTTAATAATTCTGTCATCCATACCCACTATTTGACCATTACACTATTGAAGTCATTTTTTTGTAGACATAGGTAATATCATCAGTCATTATAATCATTTAATACATCTATTTCCCCTCCGTTCTCCTTCTTTCACTTCCTAAACTGTTGCCACATTGTGTATCTAGTAGTTGTTCATGGAAATACATTTCACTGGCTTCCTGTGAAATGGGGCAGCTTCCCATGTAGAACTGTATGGGGCGTATATGGGTGTTATAGGATTGTATGCAAAGCTGGAGGGAGTTTTAAAAATTGGCTGTGTGTGTGTCATTAATTCACTTTGTCTATGTGTCTCTACTGTTGATTCATTGCGTCGTATACTGTAGAGAGTTTACAATGGCCTGGCCACCCCTGCCATTTCACGGGGGTGTAAAGTTAAAATATCCATGCATTACTTTTTTTTTTTGCTTATGCTTTTATTTGCATCTCTTCAATACTTTCCATTGCTTAATTCTGCTCATATGAATATGGACACATAAATATATAGAGATTATAGATTTTGATAACGGTCAGTATATTTCACAGTAAATGAAATACTGTTCATGATGATATTAGATTATATTAAATATATACAACAACAATGTAATCATGTTTCTGAAAAGTAACAAAGTGTGCACGCTGTTTGTACGACTAATGAAGAAAAAAACTGATCATACAACTAAAGCGTGATCTTTTTTTTATAATCATTGATAATCAATTATAATTATTGACTATCAGGACTGAAATCCATGGCTGATGAAAATAGGGGCAAGGATGAAGGGGCTGGTTTTTTCTTCCTAAAAAAATATATATAAAAATTTAGAGGCTGTACTTACTTTTGATGTAATAAATTCTTATCACTGTGAATCAAATAATAGCAATTGTAAATATTAATAGTAATGATAAGAAGAAATAAGTACACAATCAAATAAATCTCAAGGATTCTGGGAGAAATAAAACCAGTGGAAATGTATATCATGCCACTTCTGATGCCCTTCCCAATTATCCAAATAAAGTCTCGTTATAACTTTCCTCCATTAGCACCACGAGAGACTCTCCTCTCAAATGATCTGATGTTTTCATGAAGTATGAAGTCATGGAGAGAGCACAGCATCTAAAGAGGAAACTGAAATTCCCTTTAGGTCTGCAGGTAGGTTACTTTATTTGTACACATAGGCACAGTAAATGTGGTGTGCAGTGAAAAGAACTATCAGTCTTTGTATATATATACACCCAAACACACACACACAAAGATCAGCCACCACATGATGACCACTGACAGGTGAAGTGAATAACACTGAGTATCTGTTACCATGGCACCCATCACTGGGTGGGATATATTAGGCAGCAAGTAGTCAACATTTAGTCCTGAAGTTGAAGCAGAAAAAGTGGTCAAGCTTGAGGATGTGAGAAACTTAGACAAAGACTAAACTGTGACATTTAGCAGCTCTGTGGGAACTTCCTGGTCTGCCGGGGTCAGGACCTACCAAACCTGGTTGGAGGAATGAAAACTGGTGAACCCCAGACACAGTCTTGGGCATAATAATTTTCCTTGCCTCACTGCCACAATGATTCAGGAATGATCTGAGAAAAAACAAGCAGTTCAGGGTGCTGACCTGGCTTCAAATTCCCTAGATCTCAATTGAGTCAAGCATCAGTGGAATGTGTTGAACCAACAAGTTCGATCCTTGGAGGCTCCACTTTGCAACATCCAGGACTTAAAGTATCTGCTTCTTTGGGGGTCTAAAGAAGTCAAAATTAAACACTGCCTCTATGTCGCACAGCTCCAACTTATTTACTTCCGTGACAGCTGCTGGAACAAAATTCTCTTTATCCCCTTTGGTTCTGCACTGTGGGACCATGAACGTTTGTCTATTATAAAGAAGTTTTGTATATTTTTATACCCACTCAAACGTGCTAGCCACAAGCAAACGCTAGATTACTTCGGTTTTACAGATTACATTTCTTTGAAGGGCCCCTCATGAGTCTCCATTAGCAGCTGTGACTGCCTCAGAAACATTTTTGGGACATAAGAGTAAATCAGTAATCAGTGCTTTGACTGTGTACGTTTCATTCCTGTATCTTTTTATGTTGTGGAGTACGCAAACCGGAGTAGACGGCGACCGACTACAGCCGGAGTGATAACAAAGGAAAGCAGTATGCTTACACCTCCTAAAAGATGCTGGAAAAATGTACACAGTTAATCTTCCTCCCCTTTGATTTGATTGTGCTTGCTAAATACAAGGGGACTTAATCAAGCTTAAAAATAACAAACAAATAAAAGCGAGGTCCTGGGAGAACTCATTAGAAGCCTTGTCAAATTCCAAGAGACTACATAATTACTTTACTAAAATAAAAATGCAAAGCTATTTCATTTGTATTTGCTTTTCTTTCTGAATTACTGCTGAACTAATGTTATTGAAACTTTATTCCTTTGAAAAGTTTGATTGAGGCAGGCGAAGCGAGTGCGTGTGATGAGCTTTGCTTTGGCTCCCATGGCCCACTCATTACTGATTTTACCTCAGAGTATTTGGAAACCATCAAGCAAAGGCCTCGGCTCATTCTGACCCCATCCATACAAAAAAAAAAAAAAAAAAAAAAAGGAGAAAACCAGACCCAGTTGACAAGGAAATGAAACAAGTTGGGCAAATTTCTGTATATAAATCTTTCTCCTTTTTTGTCATTTTAATTACCGGATCAACGGCGGCTCAGATGAATGGCCGGGCCATCAATCTTTAATTAATGTCACGCTTTGCGGATCGCAGTGATGCTGGGCCTGATTGAAAAATAAGCCCAATGATATTTCTATTAGAGTTTGTTTTATTAATAACGCGTCAGGGCTTTAAAAAACATGTCACAGAGAAAGCCAACCACAGGGAGACGATAGACAGATTTTATAGTTCGCAGTTACAGCCTCACACACATGCAGAGCTGCTTAATTATTTTTCTTCTTTCATAAAATATCCCCCCTCCCCAATCCCCTTTTTTAGGGATTTTTACCACTTAGTATTAACTAGCTTGCTTGAAAATGCAAAAAATGTAATCCTCTATTTGATTTTATGGCTTGTACTGTAGATTTACATTTCATTCCCAACCTGTTAACTTTACTAGCAGTTTTTTAAGTCATAAAGTAATTCTTTGGACACCTGTGCTCACTGCAAACCCAGTAAAAAAAAAGAAAAAAAAGAAAAAAGATTTTAATGTAATATTGCAGAGGACATGCTGTATTACACTCCATTCAGTTTTCCACCTGAGACGGGGCACAGATCCTCACAATGAAGCCAGCTTTGAGGGAAGGAAAGGACTGCAAGTTTGAATAGAGAAAAGGAAAAGAGAGGGATGCAAAAGTCCTTAATGCTGATTAAGGAAATCTCTTGTTCTCTGTTTTTGTCCTACCATCTGTCATCTGGAATCGATCTGGATCTGAGTCACTTCGAGAAATAATAAATGTATCACATAGATAGCAAGAAGATCTGGTTTGAACAGGAGCAACCCCCCACTTCTCTCTCCTTAACTTTGGTGTCTCTCTTGTGCTTTCTGACAAAATAAAGAGGAAAAATTCAAAAATCCAAAGGAGCTCAACTTGCTTTACTTTAGGCCTCTTAAAATTAGGTAATTTGCAAAAATATGAAAATGTGTCGACACCCTGTGTTTAACTCAGGTACTGTAACATGTTCCACGTGTTAAAGCCTGACACCTGAGTGGTCTTTGTGCGAGTGTATCCCATGTGTGCGTGTTTGGCCACTCTCTTTCTTCTGACCCTCCTGCGATGAACTCTCGGGGTAATCAATTACTCAGAGTTGGCCCCAGATCTCTCCCCGACCATCTGGGTGCCACACCTTTTTGTCTCCTGTGTGGAGACTGACAACCTTCCCCTCTGCCATTCATTATAACCTTGCTGTTCAATCGTGCTTCCGGCCTATCAGGTGTATTTGGTTCTTTCGTATCTCCCTTCAGTTTATCTTTTTTTTTTCCCTATGAAGCAGGTCACCACTGAGTCTGCCCGCTAAAGTTCATAAATCCTTCACTCTCCTGCCCTGTCACCTTGTTTACTGGGGGATGTGCCAATACACAGGTTACTGCTGTTGCCCTCTTTGATACAAAATGCCCCCCCAAGTTTGACACTGCACTTCTAAACCGAAGCAGTTCATCCTGAAACAATAATATATAGGTCTTTTTTTTTTTTTCAATTTAAGATACCAATGTTGTCTGTCTCTGTGTGTTTGCCCTGTGATGGACTGGTGACCTGTCCAGGGTGTACCCCGCCCTCGCCCCGTGTGAACTGGGATTGGCTCCAGCACCCTGCGACTTGGAGAGGGATAAAGCGGTTGAAAATGAATGAATGAATGAATGAATGAATGAAGATACCAATGTGTTAAATCCACTTTTGTCTAATTTAATGGTTAAAATGTTCCCTTATCGCGTAGTGTACACTGTGCATTTAAGCTTAAGGGAAACGTGTGTACTTGTATTTAACGTGGGAAAAAATGTAAAAATGAGGGTCTAATATTAAATTTAAATAAATAAATAAAAATCAATGCTGCTCTTTCAGTAGAAACAATGTCACTTTACCAAAAACGGTATTGCATGATTTCCAGTTGAAATTCATTTTCAAAATCTCACCAGGGCCTGTTCTTATGCTCAACATAATAAAAGTCAGCGCTTGGACCTAATCCAGCCTTCCATTATCTATAGTTCTTATCTGTGCAGGGTGGCAGGAGGCTGGAATCAATCCCAGCTGACGCTGGGTGAGGGCAGGGTCCTCACCCAGTCTATCACAATGCTAACCACTGCACCACCTTGCCGCCCAGTTTGCTATTATTTCATCCCTATTTATATATTTATAGATCATAAATATATTAGACTGTTGGTCACTTCAAATGTTAATTATGCTGGAGATTTAAAGAATTCATGCACACATATATTTTTTTGTAAATAATAATTATATTGCAGAATAATATACAACTTAATTAACTGTAAGGATTTTTTTCGGGAACGTAAATCATTACTTCTCTCAATGTATGTGTAATTAATCATAAGCTCACTTGAGACCTTCTTTCAAAAACAGTTTTTGCACTTTGCTCTCAGTGTATTAATGATCACACAACCCAGGAAGTTTAGAGCTTCTCAAGTTTGATTTATAAGGCCCAAATCTCAGCTGAACATGCCAAGGTCTTTATATCTTTTCTGCGCAATGTTTTGCACCACATCTGCATTTTATTTGGGAAAATAATTGTTTTTCATATTATGTTAGGGTTATATTCAAATGTGTGCATGCCCAAAATTTGAAAGAGAGGAACGTATTCAAATTTTCAACCTGTAATGACATTATACAATTTTTTTTAAACCTAAAACCTAGGAGGAAAAAAAAAAAAGCCAAAAGACCATTCACCTGTTTTGACACTGCACGGAGACTGCTCCTGAACTTCCTGAGGAGCTGCTGTCATTTGCATATATATATACAGACAAACAAGCATTTGTGTCCATGATGTGCATAGTGATGGAATGCTTTATGTGCTCTTGAGAGACAGTATATTTAGAGCACAAACTGCACCAGCAACCCAACAGCACTTTGCATACCCTATTTTCCTCTTCATCTGGCTGTTATTTTGGTTCCTAATGAAATCACACACAAATCGCCCAAAGTGCTGACAACACATGCTTCAAGGCCAGAAAGCCAATCCTCTCAGGGCTCCATTTAGATAGCAGCTAAAGGGGGTGCTCTCAAACTAGATTTGTTTCTGTTGTTTTTTTTTTTTTTTTGCAGTTCAATTGCTGCTTGCCCCCCCCACCCACCCAAAAAAATCATCCCTATGAAAAAAAAAACAAAACAAAACAGAAAAAGAAAAAAGAAGGAGTTCATCTAAATCTACACGGTGGACAAAAGCTGAAGAGAAAAAAAAAAAGATGAAAGACTGACAGAGCGAAGTGGAGGAATGCTCTATATCACCAGCGCTGCTTAACTTCTTTGCATTTCATACTATAGTCATGGCTACAGTTCCCTCCCAAAATGACACTTTAATTAAACAAATTACCGTGCCTTGGGAGAAGGACCTTCAAGAGTGCGATAAGGCCGCGGGGAGATAAAACCCTTATAGGGAGTGTTTTATCAGAGACGCGGGGGTTTAAACCTTTAATAGGTAATGCCCAGATAAGTAAGCCTTTGTGGTGTTACTGGCGCAGAGATATTTTACACAGAGGAGCTTACCAATGAGATGGGGAAAAAGAAGCTTGATCAAACCAAAGACTTAAAGAGTCTCTGATTAAGAATGGCACAGAAAAGGGGAACATCAAAAAGTGTCCCTTCACTAAACTCTTTTCTTTTATTTATACGCATATCAGTATGCAGAGACGCTACTGAGCTCTTACAGTCTTTTCTTCGGGTTTAACCTTGGCTAGGATGTGCAGCCTTTATTTATTTATTTGTCATTTTTTTCACCAACTAGTATTTGTGATAAAGGTCTTATCCATTTTCATGGATTAACACGAGTGGAAACATCTAATTGCGTGCATCCAGCTAGTAGATTTTACCTGTCATACATTCACAGGCCAGAGCTGAGAGCCGGCTTTAAAAGAAGAAACTTTTAGGCTGCGTTTCCATCAGAGTTGAGGAAATGCTCTGTGGGTCTCTGGCTGAAAATCATGAGGCAAAAGAAAATCAAACTGCGAATAGATTTAGTTGGTCTTTTGCCAAAATGAAGTGGCTAAAGGGACTTGCCTGGATTGTTTGTTGGGTTACCGAGATGAGGTTAATGTGTTTGGTTTGTAGCGACTCAGGCAGCGTGTTGGTTCATATTGCATGTTGTTAGTTTAGCAAGCTAATTAGGTAAATAAGGCCAGATGCCGTGCTTTTTGCGAGCGTCGGGTAACTGGGGATGACCAGTAACTGCTGAAGCTGCTGATGGTGGCAACATGCCGTCTAGCGTGATGTAAAGGTTGCAGCTTGTATTTAGTTAGTATGCTATAATGGCGACTCAGCCCTCTCGGAGCTTCCAACTAGCTTTTCAACAACCTGTGGAGAATAACACTGTGGCTGTTGTTGTAGGTTCATAGTAAAAACTCATTGTAGTTAATATGTACAATATCCATTATAAATACTGATTAAACCTAGAATATCAATGTATCAAATATTCTCATCATGAAAGATTTGTAGCCAGAGTTTGTTGTAACATGTTATCTGGAAGAATATGTCAGGCCCTAGACAGTTGTGTGTTTTGTCACTTCCTGTTTTATTTTGTAGTCTACGTGCTGTTGTGTTGTCGTTTGTTTTGCTTCCTGGTTTTTACCCTCCTCTTTGATTGCTGTCTCCGCCCTAATGTCTTTCACCTGTGTCTCGTTCCTTAGTGTATTTATACCCAGCCTCATTCCCCATGTCTTTGTCAGATTGTCTGAATCTTTTGTGAGAACCTTTCTGGCGTTTTCCCCTGTTGTATTTGTTTTCCCAGCGTTCTGACCAGTTTTGTGTCTCTTGAGTCCTCTCTAGCCTTGTGTTTTTGTACCTCTGCCTGTTCGGCAATCTCCTGGTTCTGACTTTCGCCTGCTTTTTGACTCCTGATTCTGCCTCGTGTTTTTGTACTGCTGCCTGTGCTGACTGCATCCCTGTGTACCGAACCTGGACTGTTTATTAAACTGCCTCTCATTACCTGTTTGCCTCTGCTCTGCTCTGTGGGTCTCAGTTTGTCCGTCTGGTCCTGACAGGATATTTAATTTTAAAAATATGGTTTAGGGGTCCCAAGAAAAAATGTTTACAGCATAGATCTAAACGGGCCCTGAAACAGGCGTGAAGCATAAAAGCTTGGGACTTTCCAGAAACCTTAAGAACCTGGCTAAAAACCAAAAAGAGCTGGCCCACAAGCCTGATTTGGAACAGTATGACACATGACATTTTATTTCATTGTGATGTAAGATACCCTTTTATTTTTTTAAGAAAATGATGTAGGGAAATCCACAATGGGCACAATGACTTCACAATGCAAGGCTAGGTGACTGTGTTAAAGCACCAAATGGTTCTGATGTACAATGGGATTGGAGGTGAATGAGTGAGGAGATTTTTGGAGCTCTTCCAAACTTTGGGGTGATTTCTAAGGTTTTACTTGAACAGAACGTTAGGTGAGCCACCTATTGGGCCAGTGATTGATACAAAGTTTAAGTACTTGGCCCTGAGCTGCCAAGTGCTTCTGACTTGGCCAGGGTGAGGGAAGCAGTGGGATGGCTGCCACCGTAGACCACCCTACTAGAGGCCTCTTGGAACTGCAGTACAGGCTGAGCGAAGCACTACAACTGCAAAAAGACTGAACTCCAGTGAGCTATTCTTAGAGTTGTAGGAGGAGGCCATAGAGGGAGTTCATTCAGGTAGCTGCAAAGTCTTGTTTGTTTAGTGTAATACCATGATGGGGTCGATATGGTAAGGTTTGCAAGCTTGTTTAGTATGCTAGTTAGTTTAAATGTGTTGGATGTCTTGGTTGTATACTGTATGGCTTAGCACACAGGTGGGTGATCACTAGTTGTTCTTGCTTAGTGGATTTGGCAGCATCCAACCAGCTTCAGAAGGTTGTGTTAAGAGTATAGGTCATAAGGTTGCTGGGGCCCATGGTTGTAATGGGCCCAAGGGGAGAAGCACCCACCACCGAGTCACTGAGTATAAAAGGTAGAAAAATAGGATTATAAAGTATATCCATATGGCAGGAAGATGGTTCTACCAACAAGGACCAGGAAGTACGTCAAGGAAAAAATAAAAAGTCCAAGTCCACAGGATACAGGCATCAGTGACACCACAGAGGAGACAGGGCTAGACAATGGTGTCGCCTGTTGAGGCATGGCAGATTTATGACTGTATGTCCTGATACCCATTGCGGGCCCAGCTAATGGTTAAATCACCGTCTAATATAAATGCTGGGCTCACACAAAGTTGATCACATATACCTGTGGGCTGTTGACAGACATTTAGACGTGTGAGAGTGCGTCCTCTCAGTATGACCTACCTATGTGTGAATATGGTTCTCAACCTGATCATGTGTATTTTAATGTGCATTAACAGACACAGCTGTTAAAGTGTTTGGGATATCTCCATCACAATGACTGACATTGTAGTATAAATGGCATTTCTCATTGTTCCATATCTTGTATTGAAGAAGTTAGTCAGCATTAGATAAGTCTCTGTATTAAATTCTTTTAAAGTTATTATTTATAATATCTTTTCCCAAAAACTAAACAATCCAGTCGAGCTTGAATTGCATCACTACAACTACAACACAGCAAAATAGGCCTTAATTTATTTGTCATTGATTATTAAATTTGAAGTTCAGCATTGCGAAAAAGTTTCATTCTCCATTTTCCAGACTGAAACAAAAACAACTATAATTGAAGTGAGTGCATCACTTCCAATAAACATGAGAGCAGAGGAACAGGCACAGAGGTGGTGATGATGTCATTGTTATTCAGTATTACTGTAACTGCAGCCAGGTCCAATTGCAGGGCTCACAGAGAGGACTCCTGCTGGCTGGAGAAGCTGTGTGAACACACTGCATGTGGTTTAGGTTAGAGGAGCATGTGGTGGGGTTAAGCTACAGAGACACCATTAACCTGACTCCGGGTGTCAGACAGACAGACAGAAAGAGCATAACTCCCTGCAGCTCCTGAGCCTCCCCAACACACACGACAAACATACACCGCTTCGACAACACCAAAGAGCTCAGCAGTAAGGTAACAGCCCCCCGGAGAGAGGGAGAAGAGATTTGCCAACTCTCAGATCACTTCCTGTACATAACCCCCACCCCCTCTGCCCTGACATCTCACCTCCTGTGTGTGTGTGTCTGAAGGGGGAGAGGCCTTTGCTACAAAACAAATCCGTCCCCGTCCTCTGCTCTCGGGGGGGCAGAGGACGGGGAGACCACCGAGGAGCGTGTTCAAAGACCGCTGGTGGTTATGGGAAATGATCCCCCCTTCTGTAAATGTTTTCCTTAAATCCCCCTTTGCTCCTTTAGCTTCAAAGGACATGCTTCACTTGCTTTGTGTTGAGCAAGAATCTGGATGCACAGGACCCATAGCGCACAAAAAAAAAAAAAAAAAAGAGTCAGCTGCATATAGCTGGAAGTTAACGCTATGTTTGTTTTTATTTTAGCACAAATCATTTACATTACAATCATGAACAGTGTTGCTTTATTTTCCCTCACTGGGGGTGTCCTCTTTGCGCATTTTGGTGAATATAACGAATGTATAGTCATCAAATGCTTTGCTCTGATTACACGTATCCATTATTTGGAAGATAAAAGCAGTGCAGAGGGAAAGAAAAGGGGCTCGGTTCGTCAATGGCAGTCCTGGGCACAGACAGTTCTCTGCCTGTCATATACCTGCTGCTGCCACTTCCCTTTAGCATAAGCAAGCGTGAAATGTTTACTTGAACACATTTCTGTGGGAGAGCGTGGAATGGGAGCTGGCACGAGCTGCATAGGAGGTACGCCGATGTGACAGATATATAAAACAGGGTGAATGAGGGAAAGACGAGGGATGAGAGAGGAGGACACATAAAGTGAGTGTCTCTTTTTGTGGCTGTGTGCTTGCCCGTGTGTGTGTTTGTGCGTGCACAAGAACGTGAAAGAGCCACTGCCACTTGCCATTGTGCCCGCTCTGCAGCTGAGGTGAGTCTTCAGTGTGGGATAAATCCAATCTGATGCACCCATCCTTGTGCCTTCAAAGCATGCAGGCATTTCCATGCTGTTCACGTCACAGGACAGGCACACATTAGCTGTCAAACTCCTCTTTCATCTCACAACTTCAAAGGGGCCCATTGATTACTCTAAGTGGCCATTACCAAACATCCGAGCCTGCCGCCTCAGTCAAAGGCAAACCACTGACAAAGAAGGAGGCAAAATCATGAGGCTGAATTTGAAGCAGCTGGAAACGAAGACAAACCTCGGACACACACACAGACACAGCAGAATCAAAGGACAGACTGCAGGAAGAGATGGCACCAGAGGAGAAACATCACTTACAAAAAAAAACAAAAACAAAACAAAGAATAAAAAGGACAAGCACCTTCGCATGTGTACATACATGATACACATGTTGAATGTGTGGAAGGAAAGTGATGTCCACATGGGACCCCCCCCCTCCGGCTGTCTGCAGCATCTGAGCATCTGAGTCTGAAAGATAGGAAGAGATGGAGACTAAGAGATTCAGACAAACACAGACAGGATTAGGGAGAAACAAGTCTGTATTCACGAGCTCCAAAGCACTCCTCACTGTCCGCCGTTATACTGATCTGCTGCATTGTTGTCTGTCCTACTTGAACAGTACACACACACACACACACACACACACACGCACACAAAAACAAAAGACAAAAGCGTGTCTTTTGTTGTTCTTGTGCAGAAAGGAAATGCCATGTAAATTTATACACAAGTTCCAGGATAATACAAGCAAGAAATCGGCCACAGATTTTGTGGCATAACACTGTATTTTATTTTATGTTATTTGTATTTTATTAAGTTCATATTAGTGCATTGTGAAGCAAAAAACAACAACAAAGAAAGAAAGGGGAAAAGGAAGAAGCTTCAGTTTTCACTTATTGTGGCAGAAACAGCAAATACAAAATCCTCTGTCACTAACAGCAGCTGCATACAGCATCAAGGAGAAAGACCAATGTTTTGAAAGTGAGAGACAAGGTTCAAATCCCCGTTGAATATATGCGTTTCACACTGTGATGTGATGGCATCAACAGTTATTACTTACTTAAGTATCTTCTATTTCACCTTTTTAGAAACCTCTAAGAGAAAACATCACAGCTCTTTTTACTTGCTGCGCATAGTAAACTGCATGCAAACAAAGTTAACACCTTCATGCTTTGACGTTTTTTGGGCGTATTCAGACTGACTTCTGCGCTGCATCACCGACACACCCCTGCTTCTCATCTCCCTGCAGAGAAAAGTGAAATGAAGTCACATTCAGATTATTATATTACTGCAGACTTTGTTGAGATTATGCTAATTGAAAACATGTATCGATGTGCTTTTGACCGTATTTAATAAGGTCGTGGCAAATAATGTCATCTTAAGTGATTACATCTTTTTGTATGTACTGTAATCTTTTGCAGACAAAGGAAGGTTGTATAGTATTTATGCAAATGACCTCAAGCGGTCGGAGTTAACAGGCCCCTGAAACTGGACCTCCAAGATTCCCTTCATGTTGTTGTAAGTGAAGGGCACATCGTAGAAGACAATACGCTGCTTGTGAGGCATTTATGGTACCAACCAATAATCTGCATGCGAGACGTTTAGGCACCATTTTATACCCCATTCATAACATTTGACTGCATGCGGTCTCCCCAGACTCCACGATGACCACTGCTAATTTATCACAACAAAATATAGGCTCATGGTCAACGTATAATTTATTTGAAAAAAACAAAAACAAATAATAAACCCACACAAACAACAACAACAACAACAACAACAAAAAAAACAACTTGACACCACAAAACACCAGTAATAGGATCCACATTATCCATGTACTCTTTGCCAAGCTCATTTTGTGTTGTGGCTTTATATTGACTTCTGGCTCAAATGCATTCTGCATGGGTTCCTATTGGGTTGATAGTTCTGCTCATCATGGCCAACATACTTATGCTATACTGCTCATTTTTATTATATTTCTAGCACATTGGTATTGTCGTAATGGATGTTGGATTGCCAGAGTAAATAGCCTGAGGTTGTGAGTTTACATCATCTCAGAGACTTTCGGATGAAAGCAGTAAACTTCCCAGCATGACAAAGTGACAGTTTGTGCATACATAGGAGAGGTCAGGAAAGCTCTAAAGGATCTGCAAAGCCTCAAGTAGATTTTTTTTCTCCTTTTTTAAGTATAAATTAATTCACTAACTCACTGTTGTTGAAACAATGATATCCTTGTAACCAAAGCCTGATCACATGTTTTGCGATTTTAATTTGCTCTAGTTTGCTGATTAAAAAGATTAATCAAGGAGTCAGTTCTGACTATGTTTAGAAGTGTAAGATGAGGGTATCAGCAGTGCTTCAAATGTAAGTAATTTATACTCAGTGACAAGAAAAATATACCCTGCAAGGATGTGGAGAATGTATATATACAGTACATCTCTGTAGGCATTAAAGTGTGAGTTAAAGGAATGAAAAATGCGTATTTGTGGATGGTAGACCAGTTTAAGTATCACCAGCTGGGCCTTTCAAAAGATGAAGGTGCAAACAAAGGGACCAGATCATAAGGCATCAGAATGTGCAATGTAGAAAAAAATAACACAACAGAATCTGGTCCACAGTGTGCAAGTTAATATTTGTTTGCAAATCTGGGATAGACCTGTAAAGGTCTTCCCAGTCGGCTTAAAGACATGATCCCTTGAATGTTGGTTTTGGAGAGCAGTCTAAAAGAGGCAGAGAAGCATGTAATGGAACATGAGATGTGCCTTGAGGAGGTAGAGGTGGTGTAACATTTCTGCTTAAACTTCCCCAGAACTGTCTTGATTTGTCCTCGACAATCTGCTTCACCCCCATTGAGTGAAGTCATGACAGCACCTAAAGTAACCAAACCAGTGCATTAAAAAATCCACCTGAAGCCAATAAAACTCTGTTTTGCCAGTGCGGAGTTATATCGCTCGATCGGTGCCCGGCATAAAGCTGGAGCCTAAAATCTGTTTTTCACCAACTTTCCCTGCATTATTTCATTCACTTTTTGATTTATGTGCTTTAGAGAAAAGGCTTTAATTACCAACTGAGAGACTCTTAGAGCATTTTCAGCGCACTGGCAGCCATCATAACTAACTCATGGGTGCTGTTGTGATGATGTCACATCTGCAGGCCTATGGCGAGGAAAACGATAATGATGCAAAGTAATTTTGTTTTGTAGTGGATGTGTGTGTTAGTTCACAGAATGCGCAGCAACCCATCACAACAATATGTGTGTGTATTGGTCATCAGAGGGACATTCGGTGAGCTGCAGCATGTGTGTGTGCGTCAGACATTTTCGTCATTGTGGCAGGGAGGCAACTCTGATTTATCTGTTGTCATTAAACCGGCGCCATTATTACTCCTATTTCAGCACAGCAAGGCCTGCAGCACAAAACACACGGACAACTTACTGCACACTCCTCACCTGCACAGCCACGAGCACCGCCTGGACGACGACCATACAGCCCTCGGTCACATTAACCAATCAATAGGCACCCAATTATGTATTTTCAGTTAACCACTGTATCTCCGAAGAATACAGAACACTGTCAGAGCAGCTACAGAATAATGCAGGCAGTCAGAGGCATAGAGCACGAGGCACGAAGAAGTACTATATTATAACATATGATTTTTAGTTTGAGCCTGCAGTCTGACCCCGAGCACCAATGTGATGTTGACGACTTTCAGTCTGCATCATGCATTTTGCTAATTAACGTTGCCCCCAGTGCAAATATTCAACATTGTACAAAGCACCATGTGTGTTATACAACACTGGAAGAGGTACCCCCGCGACCCGGAAATGGATAAGCAGTAGAAGATGAGCGAGTGGGTCGGAAGAAGTGCATGCATACGTACTGAATGAGGATACTAAACTTTCGTAGGCACTAACAGAGCGAGCCCCATTGTTTCCAGAGATTAACCATATCTGAACAACCATCTATCTAATAACTATTATCGAACATGACGCAGTTTGTATTCAAAAATATAATCCATTCTGTGGCCACGTCTGTGAGGAGTGTGCAGACCAAATTGTTCGGTTTGTGTGCACTACAACAGCCCCCCAACCTTTTTTGCGCCACAGACCGGTTTAATGTCAGACAATATTTTCACGGACCGGCCTTTAAGGTGTGGCAGATAAATACACCAAAAATAAAATTATACGAGCGGCATAAAAAATTTGCTATTTTTTAAATATAATAATAAACTTGAATCGACTGTGTACTTGTTTGCAACTTTATTATTACTTATTTTCCCCTTTGCAAAGAAACTTTCCAAAGACGTTTGTTTTTTACTCATCTTGCTAGCTTGTGGGTTTAATTTTAGCGGTAACGCATCACATGACCGAGAGAAAGGTCTTGACGTGCATCAAGAGTGAGTCATAGACGGATGTAACGGAGAGAATCCAGTCATTTTTCTAAATAAAACGTTGTTCAGACTCAGATAATAAATAAAATAGAAATAATGTAAGTTATTTATTCTTTCTGTGCAGCCCAGTACCAAATGACCCACGGACCAGTCCCGGTCCGCGGCCCGGGGCTTGGGCACCGCTGCACTACAATACTCTGACAAAACACATGCCAGGAGATGGATGCTTGTCTGCAAATACTGTGCCTACCCCAGTTTACAGTACTCCACATCCTTGATCTTTCTCTTGTTCAGTGGATACACTCCATTCCTTTTCCTGCTTTTTCATGTTGTCCAGCCAAAGACAACAACAGGCCTCAGGGGACGATATCATGTTGTTTAAGTACTCATGGGTGGAATGTGTCCACAAGTGCATATCCACATTTTGGGCATATATTTTAGTATATATACACAATATACAGAGAAGCACGTGTGCATCTGCTATCAATTCTGCAGCTGTGTGTGTCCAATCCAAGAGCAGGATCCAGGCCCAAAACTGACAGTGAACATGCGACGTTTTTCTGTGTTGACTGATCTCAGAAGTAAAATATCACAAAACATGGCAAATAAAATCAATCATAATGGGCTTGTCTAAATACCACAGCGTAAGCATGGAAGAATCTCCTCGTGTAATTTGGTGGAACTGACTCATTAAACTGATTCGGCACCACAACAAACCACATACGACTGAAAAGCAGCAAAGTACACATAATGCGTGAGCGGTTCCAAACATAGTCCCAGTGCTGCCTCCCAAACACAAACAGATAATAGCTGCTTTCTCTCACACAGTCTCTATATGTTGTATGTGTAAGCCCGTGGAGGCAGATGGCGTTGCCAGGCATTGATATGCTTTATGTTCCAACATCGCCCAGTCTCAAAGGCTGGGGATGCTTAAAATCTTGTAAAAAATAAAAATAAAAATGAAAGATCAGTGGATAGCACTAACGCTAATAATATAATCATTGGGAACACCTGCAAAGTTGCAGATGGGTGATTTCAGGCCCACGCTTCGTCAGTTGTGAGGTACCACCCACCCATATGGAGAGCTGGGGTGGTGGGGACACCGTCACTCATCCTCTTTCTCTATCTGCCACCCCCCACCCCCCCCACACACACACACACATTATTATGGAACTACAAGCTGGGCTGGATTGTGTGTGTTAATGCAAAAGTCCTTGTGGCTTTGTTCATGTCCATGGACCTCTAACTAGGCTACCTTAAAGGACCTAATTGTGCATTTGTGCAGCTTCATAGCTCATGTTGGCATCGACTTCCTCATGAATCTAAAAGAAATATTGGTTCAGGCTCCAGAGGTGAAGGGGGAGAGAGCAGCCCTTTTCTTTTTGCTCTAGTTTTCTATCACTTCTTTTACTCTACCAAAGTTAGCATGCTATCCAGCTAGTCCCCAGCCCATTGAAATGTCCGGTCAATTTCTTAGTTTCTGCAGCCTCCAGGTTGCCCTGAAGAAGGAATGCTGCTTAAAGGCTGTATTAAAACATCTTGTATTGCAAGGACAACAATTACTGAAGCTCTTGACAAGACTAGTAAGTAGCTGCTACCGCTTATATTGTCTCTGCCAGACGCGTCCTGCGGTCCTAGGGTCTTGGGTGCCTCAAAGGGCAGTAACCAACGGACACCGTGGTCGGCACCGGTGGTCAGGAAAGCTGTCCGGCTGAAGGAGTCCTTTAGGGAAATGTTATCCTTGGGGATTTCTGAAGCAGTTGTGAGGTACTGACAGGCCCAAAAGGCAGCAGACGTCGCTGTGGTGGAGGCAAAACAGCGGGTGTGGGAGGAGTTCGGTTAGGCATTGGAGAAGGACTTTCTGATGGCCCCAACCTGTTTCTGGAAGGCCGTCTGTACCCTCAGGAGGGGGAGATGGTGGGCCATCCAAGCTGTGTACAGGAAGAATGGAGCACTGTTAACATCAACTGAGGATGTGATGGGATGGTGGAAAGAGCACTTTGGGGAACTTCCGCACCCCACTCATCCACCCTCTGTAATAAAGACAGGGCTGGAGAATGATGGGGATTCATATTCGATTTCTCAGGGTGAAGTCACTGATGTAGTTAAACAACTCCACCGTGGCAAAGCCTTAGGGTTTGATGAGATACCCCCTGAAATGCTGAAGGCTCTGAGTGTTGAGGGACTGTCTTGATTGACACACCTTTTCAACATTGCGTGGAAATCGGGCACGGAGGAGGAGTGGCAGACTGGGGGTGGTGGCCCCTCTCTTCAAGAAGGGGGACCAGGGGGTGTGTACCAATTACAGGGGCATCACACTACTCAGCCTCCCTGGAAAAGTCTAGTGTAAGGTACTGGAACCAGATTGAATCTGAGAGCTGTGTGCGGATACTTGGCAGTAAGTTGGACTCGTTTCCGGTGGTTGTTGGCCTCTGCCAGGGCTGCTCATTGTCTCCAAATCTGTTTGTGATATTCATGGACAGGATTTCTAGTCGTAGCCGTGGTGAGGAGGGGTTGCAGGTCGGTAACCGGAAGATTGTTTCTTTTTTGCAGATGATGTGGTCCTTTTGGCTTTAGATCTGCAGCGCTTACTCGATCGGTACGCAGCTGAGTGTGAAGCAGCAGGGATGAGGATCAGCACCTCTAAATCTGAGGCCATGTGAAGAAATATTACTTCAGTGCCCCAAGTGAAGGAGTTCAAGAATCTCGCGGTCTTGTGCGCATGTGAGGGAACTCTGGAGCGTAAGACTGACCGGAGAATCAGGGCAGCTGGTGCACTGCTGCATTCGCTGTACCGCACTGTTGTCCCAAAAACAGAGCTGAGCCAGAAGGCAAAGCTCTCGATCTACAGGTCAGTCTTCGTTCCTACCCTAATCTGTGGTCATGAGCGATAGGTCTTGACGGAAAGAACAAGATCACGGATACGAGTGGCCAAAATGGGTTTTCTCTGCAGGGTGGCTGGGGTCTCTCTTAAAGATAGGGTGAGAAGCTTAGTCATCTGGGAGAAACTTGGAGTAGAGCAGCTGATCCTTTGCATGGAAAGGAGCCAGTTGAGGTGGTTCGGGCGTCTCCCTAGGGAGATACTCCTGGCACGTCCAACTGGGAGGAGACCTCAGGGCAGAACCAGGACTGGGTGGAGAGAATATATCTCCTCACTGGCCTGGGAGCACCTCAGGGTCCTCCAGTAAGACTTAGCCGAGGTCACCGGAGAAAAAGAAGTCTGGGACTCCTTGCTAAAGCTGTTACCCCCAAGGACCCGACTTAGGGTAAGCGGTTAAAGATGGATGGATGGATGGATGGATGGCAATGGTAAAATTCATACACAAATGAAATATTATATACTAAACCTTCTATAAACCAATTCTAGCTGTGACCCTGTACACCTGCCCTCTCTTGCAAAATGAAATTGTGGGCTAAAAATACACATGCACACACACACACACACACACAAAAACATCAGTGGCCCTTTTTTTCTAACCCTATCACCAACATCTTTATCAAAACAAGAGCAAAGCACCTAAACTGATGAGTTTGTGTTAACCAGACAAACTCGAGAGCAGGATTATGATATAATGATGTGACCTTACAGTCACTGATTGATATATTTATGACACACTTATTTAATATAATTATAAAGCGTTTATTTTTCTTTGTTTTATTGCTTAGTTCTCTACATACAGTCACGTTTTGATATCTTACCGTGCAAAAATGAGTGTTCAAGTGTATATTGTGGATTAATATAGACAGTAATCTGTTACTTCATTGACTGCCAAGTTTTTAGGCTTTCTAAATGGACTGTGGCTGCACAGCAGTGTATTTGTTGTAAATGCGTCAGATGCACTTAAGTTTGGTTTTTGACAGAATAAAAAAAAAAGAAAAAGTGATGTGGATGCTTTCAGCCACTGTACTGCTGTGTACTCACATGATTTGACAGCCCGATACAATCAATGTACAATCAACTAGAATTGATGGCACTCAGTAGCGCATGCCTCTGCCAAGCCAAACAATCAAATGCTTCTGTCTTGCTTTTATCAGAGTAAAATAAAATGAAATTCCTGGATCCACCAAAATTGAATGGGTTTCTCTTTGGCCCCATCCTATCGCTCCTGTAAAGTACTTTATGCTTAATCCTGCTGACAAAAACAAACCAACAAACATACAGGTGAGGACATGACCTGCAGAAATAATTAGTAACCTCTGCAGCCATTTTTATTTCTCCTGCTGCTGGTCTTACGTGCTTGAAGTTAGAAACATGACTCCAGAGACCTAATGTGAACCACTTCAGAGGTAGCTGCTAACAGTCTTGGTATGAATATCTGCAGCAGCTGATTTTGAAAGTTTGTATGCTCTTTATAATCACGGTAATGTTTGGATTAGTTTTCCCCTCGCAGTCCAACCTTTGGTTAATTGAGTGTGAGAGTGAATGTTTGTTTGTCTCTAAATGTCAGTCCGGTGATGGGCTGATGAATGCATGAAGTAAAATCGTGATACCTCAAAAACTTTAACAGCTACAAGACCAAAGCTTGCCGAATGGCCTCGTCACACCGCAGCGTTTCAGCTGGGTAAAAATAGCAATGATATCACCACCTTAAAACAGATATGCACTTCTCCATGTTAGGTTTGGCAAACACACAATCACACTCACGGTCACATGTTGCCATCACATAACTGTTGACTCACCAAGTATTGGTCGACTTGGTCTAGACCTACAACACAGTGACACATGTCAGCTGATTAGTGGCTCATTACAGTGTCAAGCCGGTATATTTTTATACCCCTTTTATACCCCTGCTGCTCACAGTGCACTGACAGGTGTTAGAGTCAAGGACAGCACTGTCACTTCATATTAACAGACACATAAATTTGGACAGGGAGTGAGGGGAGTATCTAAAGTTGGGGGCTGATATTTCTGATTCTCTATCCAGGTAGACACAAATCCAAGTACTATCTGTCTTCTTTTTTAGTCTGAGTGCACCGCAGGCTACCTGTCCAGATACTACGGGTTATTATAGAGAAATGCAGCTGTATGTATATGATGCGTAATAGGTGGAACAGGAAAAGGCCCCACATCTGAAAATGCCGACACACATTCGTCGGCTCTTCTTCATTTGCAACTTTTCAATGTACAGACCCTATTAGTGACTGACAATGGTACCGCTGTAGTCCCATCCTTTTTGCCAGTGAACACACACAAATAGAGATCCTGTGTATGCACAAACAGGGATATGCTTACACAATATTTTTCAAATGTATTAACCTGTGTTGGTGCATGGCTCTGTTTTGTAAATCAAAGTCAAAATGGGACTGTGTGCGCAACCACAATTTGTAATGCCCTAGTGTAAATGGGAGAGCTGCCTGCTCCACCAACCACTTGTCAATGACAATCATGAATCATGAATCCATCATTTCTTCCTGGAGGTTGTTAAAGGCTGGGACACCTCCATCATCATCATTTAATACGAGAAAAACTACCAAGGATTTAGTTGATATGCTACTGACAGTCATATAAGAAGTGTTTTATTATAAAGGATAGATAAGAAAAAACATTCAAAAAGAAAACATCAACACGGGGAAATAAAATGATCCCTTTCATTATAAAATCATACAAAAAAAAATCTAAATACATTTGAAAAATTCATACTTGATTGAAATTTTTTTGGCCTGTACACTGCAAATGCCATAAAATATCATTGTTAAACTAATCTGCTAATTAGCAATAACAGCTGACGCTGATGAGAACTTCATCAGTTCTGCAAATACTGGGTGTTCATCAGTTTTGAAAGTATCAGCTCATAAACCAAAGTATTGAACAAATGAAACTTGTGCTAGATTGAAATAATAAAGATATAATCAAAGTTGTAATTAATCCTGTGCAAGACATGAATGTGTTCACCAAGTTTAATGGCCATCCACCCAATAGTTGTTAAAACATTTCTCTAAAATGGCAAATATAAACCCTAAAAGTAGCACATAGAGGAAAATTCATATGGAGAACCAAAGTCAGAGGGATTTCTCTTGTGGGAGCTATGAAAGTCTGTACAAGTCAGCGGTGAACCCAAGTATTAGAGCAGGGCCTTCGAGCCCTATGCAAAGACCAAGGGCAGTGATTTTTAGTCCCACCCGCTATAAATCAGAATGTGATTGGTTAAGTCACCTGTCACTTTCTAAACAAGCACACATGGCCATGAGAGCTTCAGGTCCACCGTCGTGGTCATGAGGTCCTCGTCAATCACTGAGCCAATGAGAGATTCAGATTCAGAGAGCCAATCTAGAGAGAAGGACAGAAAAAGAGAAAGAAAATATGTGAAGGGATAATGTTAATTTCATAGTTTTGGACAGTAACCCTTTCATTTCCAAAGCAAAATGGATGGGAGATAAGGCTAAGAATTAGAAAATAATTACTTGGGGGGCTATGTTTAGGTTTTTATCTTTTTTTTTTGATAAGGAAAGTGGCGAGAAATAGGAAATGTAGGAGAGAAACACCAGGAGACAGTGAGGGATCGACATGCAGTGAAGGGTCCAGCCAGTCAAGAGTCAAGCTGAAGACCTGCTGCTTTGGGTTTAGTAGGCCCATATGGCACGCACCGTGAATCACTCAGCGCACCCAAAAATTTGAATTAGAAGAGAAAAAACATTAAATAATAGAAATGAAATGTAGCATTCGAAATGTTTGGACTAGAAGGGCCTGCCAGATTCCCACTGGTACAAATCTTATATCTCAGCAATCAGTTCAATGGTTGTTAGCGTGCGACTTTTTTTGCAGCCTGAAATGTCTCCACAAACACACATTGCAATCCCTAGAGCCATGCTTCTAGTGTTGCCAGTAAGGTGGTGCACATTGTAATTGCTGGGTAAAGATAACTGGAATCAGCATGGCGTTTTTTTGTCTGCTGGAGTTGCTCCTTAATGCTCCTATTATCCTCAAAAGTAACAACGCATTTCCTCACAGTCAAGCTGACCCCAGAGATATTTACTCCCAGAAAATGATTTGAATTTAATTATTGACCAAGTTTTTGGATTAGGTACTTTGTTGATTTGTGGAATACATAAATAATCCCTTGAAATTGAAATTTATTAGCCGATTTCCTCTAGTGCCACCATCATGCCAGACTTTCAAAGTAGAACGAATGTATGTAGGACCACAAAAGGATAAGCCCTATTGGTGACCCCTTGACCTTTCATTGACTTTTTCTATGGATTTTATTAACTTTTTTAGTAACATATTTGTGGTCAGTCACCATAAAGTGTCGCTCACCCCTCCTCTTTTCTTATCTGGATTTGGGAGTGACAGTAGCAGAGTTAAAGAGTTTTATCCATCCATCCATTCATCTTCTATCGCTTTTCTGGGGTAGCGGGGGGTACTGGAGCCAATCCCAGCCAACATTGCGGGTACACCCTGAACAGGTCACCAGTCTATCACAGGGCCAACACACAAAGAAAAAAAGAGACAAACAACCACTCAGGCTCGCATTCAGACAATTTAGAGTCACCAGTTAACCTAAACATGATGTCTTTGGACGGTGGGAGGAAACTGGAGTACCCAGAGGAAATCCACGCAGGCACAGGGAGAACATGCAAACTCCACACAGAAAGGGCCCAGGTCCGGGAATCAAATGCACAACTGTGAGGCAACAGTCTAACTGCCGCTAAATGCCACCATGCTTCCTTGCAAAATACAGGTTGAGTACAGGTCATTCTCATCAATCATTTTGGGTGGGACACCCTGGCATCTGCCACTTTCCCTGCCTGTGGTTTGTACCATTTGAGATGTAATGGTACATAAGATGTGTAAGGTGTGAAAAAGTGATCACATGTAATCTAATGCCCATGCTGTCCTTCAGCCATGTCAAGCGCAACCCTTGTGTACCTGATTTTTTTCAGGCGTTTCCTCGAGAGATTTTCCTGTGTAAACCTGCATATTCTAGGTATAACTGGACTGTGCATCGCATGCTGCCCAAATTTTGATGTTGTATTTGACACGTTTGCTCACCATATTTTGTTGGAATGGACACACCCCGCGAAAGGCAACCAAGCATTCTTCGAAAGTCAGCACGAGAAGTTTCAAAGTTCTCTTGGGGTTTACGCTTTCCCTCCCCCCTTCTGATGTATCGGCTCAAAAGTATCAAGTCTGCACCTGCAGGGGTAGGGGTGTGAGGTCACTTGCACAGACAGACATGTTTTACACCACTAAAACAGCTTGGGCTCTAATTGACCCCAGAGAAGCACCAACACGTGCAAAATGTGTAGGGCAAATAAAAAAAAAAAAAGATCATGTCAAGTCAACAACGATTTTTTGAATGATAAACTTTTTGTGATGATAAAATGATAAAATTTTACTTTTCTTTCTTATTCTGTTTACTCTGTAAACTGCAGCTGCAGGAAAAATTTCCCCACGGGGACAATAAAAGTATATCTTATCTTAAACATTGAATGGGGTCAAATTGACCTGATGGGAGGGTTAATATGTTAAACTTGAATTTTTTACGTACTGCATGTTAAATTCCATTAAAATCACTATTAATGAGGTAGATGCAGATATTTCAGAGAATGAAATGTTACAACTAGGATAATTGCAGGAATTAGCTTGTTTTCTATTATAATTCAGTTTTTTTTCTGGCAACACTACATAGGATACATAAACATGTCATGACACTGGAAAGGACAGAATGGTTGTTTTAAAGCTACAGTTTTAATTACGGGTTAAATGGAAATGATTTCTTTCGCATTTTCCGAACTCAGCTTCTATTCTAACTTGTTAACTTATTAAAATCTGGTAAACATTTCAGGTTGCTTCACATAAATAGCAACCATTTTGCAGCACGCTAATAGGCAGAGAGCAGAGTCCTGCGGTTAGTTATTTAATTATTTTGCACCGCACTTTTGTTCTTGAATCACATGCAACTGCGATTAGTCAGAAATGTGTGTATGTGTAACGATTGGAGAGAGATAGATGATGTTTCTTTATATGGTATCGCTTTGGGTTTATCGCTCTCCAGTGCTCGGTGGCTGCAGTAATTAGAAAGCATGGAACATGCAATTCCAATGTCCTGCTAAAGCCCTGATCAACAATAACAGCATTTATTGTTTTCTAATCAGCAGCCCTTTGGCTTCTCCGATCACTCAGTAAATAATGGAGATGTCAATATTGTCCCGGTCCTGTGACTCTGGAGCCCACTCACGCCCACTCCCTCGCTCACTTGCTCACTCACCCTGCTCTTTCTCACCACTATAATGCAGCCTCATTAATCACACATTACGTTTGAGAAGTGTTCAGAGTGTCAGGTGTTGAAAACACACACAGACACACACACACACACACACAGGCTTGTGCAGTAACGTGCAGACACAAATTACACACACATATAAAACCAAGTTTCAACCATGCGAACAACAACAACAACAACAACAGCAGCAATGAAAAAAATGGGATCGCACAAACAACATACACACACTTTTTTCACACATTGCCCCTCCGCACCCATGCATTAGTGGTCAAGCAGCCAAAATGTCGTCTCGTCAGTCAGGCAGGTCCATTGATTAGCACTTCCAGCTTCTGCTCTGGTCCAGGAATTACCCTTCTAATCTTGTAGTGAGTTATTTGCTGGAGACCAATCAGGCTGATCAGACGAATTACCCTGGTTGTAACTGCCTGGATGCCTGAAGAACTCCAACAACACACAACACACACATACACACTAGCAGAGATGCTTTCATGCACACGCGGATGTACATTTAGATGTGAGATGAACAGTCACTTTGCACTGATGTTGTTTTTCATGTCGTTGCTGTTATGTTAAAGTGTACACTTAGGTTTTTTGCACACTGCTTGGGCTTTTATGCCATCGCCTTTATTTTGTGTCGATTTCCTTCAGTGCACTGCACCATCTGGCTTTGAATTACACCCTTAAGACAAATAAAACTTTTTTTTTTTTTTTTTTGAATTTTGAATCTTGTATCAAAAATTCAGGTCTGCACTTATTTGAATACAAATTCCTAGATTTTATACTCTGTAAATCAGCTATTTGAAACTACATCTACATGTAATAATCCTACATATCATATTACCAGGCACATTGGCCTCAGTCAGTCAATCATTTACTGCTATTACCACCAAATGGCCACGTAAAATTAAGAAAAATTCCATTAAACTTATAATAACTTTTCAACATTGAAAGCCCTAAAAGTCTCTATGTCGGTGAGTTATGTTCTTGATTCCACAATAAATGTTTCCATCAGTCCTTAAAACAGAGAAATCAGTATCAGTCTGTTCCCTGATTTTACTGTCTGCCACCAGCCTCTCTGCAGTTTAATAGCCCGGTCCTCCTCTCACGTCTTCACCAATATGTTGTTTCACTTCCTGTGGTAAACACTCGGAAACCCCCTGACTCCAGTCTTTCTTCTGGACTTATGCCTCTCGGTTGCTTGCCTTACTTCCTGTTTCCTTTGTTTCCTGCATAACTTAGTACCTTGCAAAGCTCCTGAATTCCCCCAGACTCCTCCAGCCCTGGAGAAACTCCAAATCCTGGTCCTCCCAATCCCACCGCTGCACTGACAGCCATGTGGACTCAATCTTCCCCATTTAACCTGCTCCACTCATCTAATCACACTGCATCATTTACTCTGTAAGTAAACCCCTTAAACCATCTGTCTGTGTGTGTCTGTATTGTGGGTCCGGTCTCCCACATTTCAAAAACTTAACAGATTTATGTTTTATTTATATTCTATGTTCATTTGTCAGTGTTAAAAGTCTAAATTGACTTTATTGAGCTATATTTTTAAGAAACATTTTGGTTGTTTTTCAACTATATATTCTAACCAGAAGAAGGATTCTTGGCATCAGACATTTGGATCTTAAGTTATCAGAGAAACAAGCTGTGTAAATATCAACAGCTCATCTTAGTCATCCTGTGTCCCTTGAAGAGCCTCATCACATCAGTGAGCTGTAAAGTGAAGCTGTTAAATTTGTTGTTTCTACTGGTTTAAATCCCCAGCTCTGTTTTTTGTGATGAAGGGGGGAGTTCTGTGGAGAATTCAGCTGCTGGTCAAAACATCCTGACCGTCTGGTTCATAAGTTAACAGAGAAACAACTGAAACGAGGGTCAGGAGCAATCTCAGCTCCCGGCCCTTTCCTGACATTTTAGGTGAAACATTGAATTTAAATGTGAAACTGGTGGTGCTACTGGTTATTAATTGCCAGGTCTGTTTGTTGTGGGGAGGAGGAAGCTCTGCGGAGAATTCTGCTCCTGGTGAACAGGAGCAGAACCCAAACCAGGAGAAGCTGTAGGATCCCACACCAGTTCACAACATCACATTTTATTTTGAGACCTCCAGCAGCAGAAGTTACATACTGTTTCTATAATTCAGCAAATAAGGCTGATATAGTACAGGATCGTGGCCTTATGGCTCCCTTTGTTGCTGCAGTGAACGCCATACAGACATATGAAAGCCATGTGTTAAGATGGCAGGAAGTGATTCAACATTTTCCCCTGTCAGGAAGTCTTCCTGTTTCACAGGCTTAAAGACATTTACCGTTTGGAATGAACTGCTGTTTAGGGTCAGGTAGCATCCATATGACAAAGTTAAGAATGTGTCCTTGTGCATAGGTGAGTTTGTGTTCACTTTTCCAGTGTGACATTTTTGGAATAGTTATTCATGACCATTACTTAACCGATTAAAATTCAGAATGAAGTAGAATGACAATAATAATAAAAATGTGATTGAAAACCGGGATCATCTCTTCTGCGACTGCTCCTTTTTCTTCCGGCATCACTAACCTTTTCCCATCATTCTCCTCTCACACCCAACCCTCCTCCTTCATCTCCACCTTCTCCCCCTCCTCTCTCATTCTGGAGGGGAAACAGCAGTGGCGACAGGCGAAGCAGAAACCCATTTTTCAGTTTAAATGCCAAGTGGTTATGTAGCATAATATTCCGTCAGAAATTAACCATCTTTCCCCTGCAGCTTGTCAAGAAGTAAAGACTGAGAGAGCACCGGCTGTGGCTGAAGAGGGGTTTGAATTATCAATGCTGGTTTTTCTTTACTGCGACCACAGAGAGAGATTCAGTCTTATTATATGAGAAACAGACTGACGAAGGTCTGGAGCACTTTAGGCCGCAGAGAGCGTCACAGCATCCGCTTTGCATTTGTGTTATTGTCAATGCAGCAAAGTTGTAATCTTAAATCCAAACCTTCTGTCATGATGAGATTGTTCTGTGGCAGGTGACATAATGCCCTTGTTCTCGGGGAAAACATGCACATCAGCCCCTTTCTGTCTTCCCCGGAAACCCTGAGCCACATTTAGGGCCTTTGATTCCTTCGGACCACGGAGGGGATCAATAGAGGCTTTCAGAAACGGCTCCCCCATCCATTCCCCTGCTTAACGACAGCCATAACTCACCATAGATAGCCAACTCACCATATATATATATACACACACACACACACACGTATATATATATTCCCCATAGCTGTGACCTTTCTGTCTCCCTGCTGACAACTCCTACAGAACAAGGTGTCAATTAATGACATTTAGAAAATTCCCAATAAGTCTGAGGCTTTTTAACAGGAACTCTTCTATTGGCACTGATGACTCATGTGGATGCTGGCAAAGGAGGCAAGGGAGCAAAAAGAAGAGACAGTCACAGAGAATGAGAAAGAGAGAGACAGAGAGACAGAAGGAGGGAGAGAGGAGTGGAACCCATCATTAATGTCACTTGGTTTCCATGTCATCATTTTGAACTCAGGGTGGTATAAAGGGCATACATCATTCTGATTGTGTTCAGAACAAGCTATTAGTCATCACAGATTTTCTGGGTTTTTTTTTTTTTTTTGTCAGGTCCCTAGTGTGCCACAAACGTTTTCGTGTTTGGATATAAATAAAGTGAAGGTGTCTTAATAGAATAAAAATATGAGGGCAGAATTTAGGAACAGTGGATAGTAAGAAACGACGGACGCAGTATGTGTTACGTTGTACACTGTCCCCTTGCTTGCAATCAGCTGCTTCACTTCCATATCAGAGCAGTCTACAGTGGAGTAGTGCCCCGGTTACCTTCTATTGTTCATGAGTAAACAGCTGGCGGGTGACATAACCTTTCATGTAGTGGCAGACTCTACGTACACAAATAATTGAAGCCCTTGACCCTGTCTAGCAGCACCAGGCTGTGAGTACAAACCTGACATTTTGATACTGCTCCAGGGGGCCCCTTCTACCACTTATTTTTATATTTCAGTAATCCATGATGGTTGCAGGAAGAGGGAGAAAAAAAAAGAGGGAGGGGGGCCAGGGGGTCTTTTGGGGAGCTATGTGAGAAATGTGAATGATTAAGATTGTCAAACAGAAATAATGCACTCCAAAGACACACTATAAATCAGGTTTTGTGACATTTTCTAAAAACCCTGGCGCACTATGCAGGTAAATAAAGTTGGTTATATAGCTGAAAAAACCCATGCAATCACATACACACACACTCACACACACACACAATGCTCCATGTCCCAAATGCCATTCATTCATTATTAATATATAGCGTATTTATTTATTTCTCCACCGTTGAATGCCTGTAACCTTTTCAATGCTATATCTGCCTGTGTTTTGAGCTTTTGATAATGATATCTGCTGCCGTATGCTTGCGCTTGGCTGGGAGGACAGTCACCGGTGGGAAGGTCAGGGAATGATGGCGCCTGAGTTTGCTGTGCCTCAGCATATACTAATGCACCACCAGACAGGCTGTTAAGGACTGACAGCTATCAGCAGCAGTGGAGGATGGAAACCACAGCCACCCCCCCACCGCTTCTAACAGCGGAAGGATGGTGCTTGTTTTGCCATTGACTGAGGCCTGGTCGGTGCAGTCGATGGTTATCTCTTTGCACCCATCATTACTAACCCCCCCCCCCCCCCCCCCCTCCTCCTCCGCCCCCCTTCTGCTTGGCCCTCCGCTCCCTCTTTTTTTAGCATTCACACTTTAATCATCGCCTCTGAGATGTTGTTCGCTGTCACCTCTACCGAATTTACAACACCATCAACACCATTTGCATATTGCCTAATATGGATATTTTCAATTGAGGTTCTCCCCCAGCCGCTGATGGCTTGTGTGCTTCAGGGCTGTAATCCCCCCAACCACCCCCACCATCTCCCCCATCACTACAACAATGTCCAGATAAGAACGATGAAGTTAATTCCTGACCCTCTACCCTCCTCTAAATTCAATCGTCCTAACCTATTGTCATTTGCTTTGTATCAGCAGTGGTTAAACTACAAACTGCATCGCTTGCCCTTGTGCCACTTCGACCAGGAAAATGAATATGCACAGAGATGCATCGCCACCTTACACAAATCTGTACGACTAAAAAATAGTTTTTCCTTCTGTACCTATTTCCTACTGAGAGCTACATAACAACATGGATGTCAAAATTTAACTGGCAAACTAGCTAAGCATTGTGACTGGAAACGGGTGAGGCTAAACTATATCAACACTAATACTGGCATTTTAAAATAAAAAACAATTAGGGCTACATGGTGGCATAGTGGTTAGCACTGTTGTCTCACAGCAAGAAGGTCATGGGTTTGGTTCCCGGGCCTGGGGCCTTTCTGTGTGGAGTTTGCATGTTCTCCCCGTGCCTGCGTGGGTTTCCTCCAGGTCCTCCAGTTTCCTCCCACTGTCCAAAGATATCATGTTTAGGTTAACTGGTGACTCTAAATTATCTGTAAGTCTGAGTGTGAGTGGTTGTTGGTCTCTGTGTGTTGACCCTATGATGGACTGGCGACCTGTCCAGGGTGAACCCCGCCCTCGCCCAATGAGCAATCAATCAATTTATTTATCCATCTATAAAGCTGAGGTTTACACACTGGTGTTATGGGGTTTTTTGTTATATGAGCATTCATTTTATGGTTACATATTCCAGCATCTAGTGGTCATTTTATTTTATTTACTCTTAATTATAATATTAATGATGTCAATTAATATTCAAGCTTCAGTTTGCTGGTAAATGGACTTAAAATGCTCTTAAAACATAACAAGGCTAGCTTCTGAGCCCTCGCCCCACTGCTGGACTTAATTCAGGGGAACAGGGAACATCTCCCTGCTGAAGCATCACTTTAAAAGTAATAAAATCCACATTGGGTTTTTTTGGGAAAGGGGCTCATTTCTTGGTGAGGGTTAGATGATCTGATCTGAACTGATCCTGGTCTCATGTCTGTATGTCAAACATGTAGCTGGAGCAGCCAGTTGGCTTTAGTGTAGGATAGACTAGAAACGGGGAAATAGCTGTAGTGGCCAGTCTTTGTCTTATAGTAACAACACCTTGGAAACTCACTAAATAATAGATTTTATTTAATCCACACATGAAAGAATAAATAATCCATATTATGATGGATCTTTGGTCTTGTTCTTTGTCCGCATAAACTTGTTCAATCAAGGAAATATAGCCACAGCAACAAAAGATCTTTACCCTGTTCCAACTCTCATCTTCTCCTCTTGTCCGTGGCTGCATGTTATTTTGATACACAGCTGCCATCTGTGTGAAATATTAATGCAGTGGGCTGATTTGGGGTGTCAAGCAGTGTCACTCATTTGGCTTTTAATCACGCGGCAGCTTGAGAAAAATAGGAGGGAATATAACTTCCCATCCTGGGTGGCTGTCAAAGTCTTCCCAAAGTCATCCGGCACGTAGGGCGTCAAGCCTGTCGTCTGTCTCTCCGCTCATTGACAGCTGCATTTTTGGCTCGTCTCCAAGTGGCTGAGCGCGTTCAGGTCTAGCCCCTCTTTCAGCCAAAACAAGGACGGTACCCATGAAAATTTAAATACAACACCATCTCAATTCAGCACAGGCATTTATTTTATTGTTTTATTATTTTTTTTCCTCCCAAAGAGGGAAACTTAAGAAGACAATAAATCTCTCAATGCATTTCAAGTCAAAGCAGTTTGGAATAAAATTTGTCAACTTGATGTGTTGATGTGAGGTGATAAATGAAATCGCCATATCATTAGATAATAAGTGGTTGCATGGTTTGCTATTAAATGTCACACCATGGGTCTTTTTAAAGAGTTGTGGGGTGTTATCTTGCACTATCTACATTTCTCAAACCATCTTATATATATATATATATATATATATATATATATATATTTCATTCAAAGTTGCTGCGCTGAACACTTCTCATGAAGGGGGATGGTGTTTCAGAGACACTAAGGGTCCCATCTATGATTCATGTATTTCCATTTATAATTCAGCTAAATAACATAAGCATAATTATTACATTAATCAGCAGATGCCACTGATAGCATTAATGTTTTAGTGATTTCATTATAAAAGTTTTTAAATTGATGTCTCCCCAAAGCAAATAACAAAAGAAGTCTTGCTGTATAGATACCTGTTCACGCTGAAAGAGTGACAACTGAAATTTGTCCATCATTATTTTACTTTAGAATTTATCCGGTCCACCCATGGCCCATTATCGTTTTCTTTTTTTCTTTTTTTTCTTTTTTTTTTAATAAGGGCACCTAATTAATATTTATGGCATAATTGCCTGTTTTCTCTTTTATATTTCTTGAGAAAGAAGTAACAAGGCTAAAATACTGTTGTTGTTCATTAAGACAAATGCATTAATTATTAAGGATGCAAACATGTCAAGCAAGCATAACTAATTATTCTAGCGTGTTAACAGTTGTTTAATGTTAGCAGCAGCTGAATTATTTAGAGCACATGTGCCATATTTGGATTGTTTGAAATGTGCCGTGGTAAGTGGGGTGAGGATAGTCACAGCAGGATCTCACAAAAGCTGAGGAGAAAAAAGCAGCACAGGAAAACTTTTACAGATGGGGCCCACCCAACTGTAATTGCTCATTACAGGTGAATGTGAATGGGATGAGGAGGTGGCAGGAAAAGATGGTGTTAATTTAGTGCACTACAAACTGTGAGGTGTTGGCCAATGTACTGCTGAAGCTTTTTTTTTTTTTTTTTTTTTTTTTGATCGGACAGAAAGGCATCAGGGAATGAAAGTAACTCGATGTGAAGGCAGACAATTTGTGTTGTTATTTCTTAATTGTCACCTGATGTGCATGCAATCTGGAAGGCTGTCAAAAAAAGAGACACTTCCTCTCAGTGGAGCTCTAGGACGAGGTGTGAAGACGAACAGGTTTCATTTGATCGTGCCCACAGTGAGGGGGGTTTGACAAATTTTGGCCGTCTAATCCAAAGTCAGGGTTTGATGTGTGTCTGTCAGTTTTGTCTGGGATGGAACGAATCACCGCCTTTTTGCTTTTATGTCACTGAAGTTTAGCTTGATAAGCTATGTGCCACCTACACAAAAGGATCATGCTAGCGATGCCATATCACCTCGCACATTCGTAGAAATGCTTTCAAATCCATACACACACAAAAATCTTAATGCAGAGTCCAATTAAGCCACTTTAATGGAAATCACTATTATACCGATGATTTTAGCCCATGAAAACCGTCATATGGAAATTGTCAATTAGTCGAGAGCTGAAATAGCTGTCAGTTTCAATCATTCCTTGGCTGTTGTTTCCCACTTCACTTTCACTTCGAACACTGTAATATCTGTCAAGTCTGATGGCCTCCATAAAAGTAATTACACCAAGCTCAATATAATCATCATTATATAAATCATGGTATAAACATCCATATGGTCTGCCTCCCATCACGTGCATAAAAGGCTGCAAATCAAACACATACAAAGGAGGAGGCATGCAGGGTCTTACGTCAGAAAAGTTTGGTCTCTTTTTTTTCTTCCAATTCATTTCATCAGTGCAGACTCCATCATCATTAAGAAAACAAAACTTGCACATAGGAATACTTGCACTTTCCTTGCTTAGCTTGTGATGCGTATGATGGGGTCAAGGTCAACATTAACCCAGGGCAACCGCAAAACAAGGCATGCACCAAGTTTTGGAACGATAAAGATCCCGCATAGTCTAAAGACAGACCTTCATGTGGTCCTTGATTATAAATCAGTATTATTACAATGAAAGTGTCAGCGGTCAGCCCAAAGAGGAATGCTCACAGTCAGAAACCAAGCCTTAAAACCAGATGTCAGGACTTATGATGTCACAATAAGGCAGTTGCCCCAAGCTCCGCCCACCTGGACTCATTCATCTATATTTTAGACGCTGTTTACTTGAAACCTACTATGTTTTTATTTGATCAGAAGAGAGGTTCACACTCTCTCCTCTGTTTGGCTCAGTGACCTGTTGTTGCCAGAGCACCTTCGGGAAGCCTGACAGAGGAGACACAAAACTACACTGAGATGGTTTTTGATTCTGGAAACCACACGTCTATCTTCTTATGGACATTAGCATCCGAGATAAAAGATGTGCTGATTAATAGACCTTTAAATCCCTGTTGAATTTGTCTTGGACTGGTATCAGTCGGAACTGCTGAAATATCATTGTCCATTTTTAAAGATCCGTCCCATCTCCACCTGCTAGTATTGTTCCCCACCACCACACACACACACACACACACACACACCATCTGCTCTCTAGTATGATTTATAAGCTCATTCTGACATGTAGGCACATGACAGTTGCTTTCATTTTCTTCCATATATTTTTGTCCAAGGTCATTGACAAGCAAGTCCCTAACCTTCACGTTTTTCCAGCACTATCCTCTCTTGTCCTTCTTCCATCCCTGCGTCCCTCCCTCCTTTTCAGCCTGATGGCCCCATGAATCATCCCGTCTTCCCCATCGAACTCCCTGATGCCTTCTTCCCACCACAGCCACCACAACTTCCCCAATCCTTCTTCATTCCCGCTAACAATTTGGTAATGAAATATTGATTTTTAGTTAGATTCAAATGGATGTTATTAACTTTGCATTGATAAATCGCTCGCCTTTTCTTGTTTCTTCATCCCACCCACTCTCTGTTTTGGATAGGGTGTTGCGAGGAACACCTCATTCACAATGAAGCTTGGAGGCCTGATTTGCTACATGACCTACAATGCTCCTTTTTGCAGGCCACTCCCTGCTTTCCTCCTGCACTCTTCCCTCAGACATGCATTAAAAAGCTGTGAATAGATACTGATTACCTACTGTGGTCAATGACAGTGGCTTATAAAATATTTTATCGAATGTTGTGAACTCAGAGGAAGTGACCTTTTCAGAATGAACTATGCATGGCATTGTAGCGTCCCCTTCCAGCTTCCAGCTTGATTACACTATCAGAACAGAATGAGATGTTTTAAATCAGTCATTTAATTTCTTTCTTTTCCTTTTTTTTTTTTTTTTTGAGCATAAGAAATAGGAGGGCACAGCTTCTTCTTTCCCCAGGTAAAATGAGTGCAAGGGCAGAGATGCCATCGGGAGAACTGAAAAGATCTCCCATTGGGTCGGTATCCAAGACCATGTATAAAAAATGAATGGTGATGTTGTAAAGTTAAGCCAATGCTGAAGAGTTTTAAACCTGCATTCTATCTAATGACTGTCATGGGGCGACTCCATTGGTTGTAAAAAGAGGTCCAATTGTAATGAAGTCTATGGGAAATGTTCCTGCTTCTCACTTGATTTGTCAGCTCAGTAAATGTCTTCCCTAATGACTTTACAGTCTCAGTTTTCAATAGAAAATGATGTTCATTTTTCAAATTATGGCCCCATTTACAAGAATATAGCTCATAATGCAGTAGGGTGTGGCTACTTTGTGATTGACAGACAGTATCACCCAATCAGAATAGAGTACAGACCAGGTCAGATCCAACCTCAGCTTCACCTTCACCTACAAATATGGCTTCTTCTGGTTTCAAAAAACTAAGATGGCCAACAGCCAGATCACAAACTGAAGGGTTCAAAACAGGACCTCACAAACCAATGGACGATTTGCATCTCGGGTGCTAGGGGATGTGTCATTGCCCCCCCCCCCCAAAAAAAAAGAAAGAGAAAGGAGGATAAAAAGAGAGAGCAAGAATGCTGTGCACTGTCATACTCCTTTCACATGACTCCTTGCAACAGGAGCCACACCTTTCGAATAAGATAAGGCGCAGGAGCAGCTGAGTGGAATTCAGGACTGACCCCTGATGGGAAACCAGTCCAGGTTCTGCAGCCGAACAAGCAGGCAGAACACAATAGCGATTTTAAAGTGACGCAATATAATACTTTTAATCACGTCTTGTTCTGCGGTGGCTTCATCAGGATTATTTTCAGTTTTAGTTGAGATGTGATGTGGAATGAGAGAAAAGGCAGATGGGAAAGACAGGCAGTTACATTCATTCATTTGTGCTGATTCCGTTGTTATATTTGACCATTGTCGTGGCTGAAACCTGCTTTGTTGTGATTGTGGTATAATGGATGATACGAAATTACCACAAAATCTATTGTGACCAAGAGTCAAAACTATTATTATTAGTAATTATAACTATTATATTGTTTTCAGCGCATCCTGCTTAAGGGCTGCACATGAAAATTTGCCAACCAGCTGACAGAAATGTGGATTAATGTGTGTTGTAAATGAATTCACAATAGAACTGTGGTTATAATTACAGAGCTATAGCCTCTTCACATATCATGTAAATAACAGTTTAATTTAAAATTAATTGAAAAAGCAACACTATCAAAAAGAAAAAATAAATTCCTACAAGTGTGGTACCTTTTGTAGCGGCTTGTATGAATCAAAAGTCCAGGCATGATTTTGATTTATTCTCCCTTGGAGATAACATATATTCAAACAAGTATTGCAGCTTGTCATGCCGTGTTTTTAATTCCAGAGATTTTCTTTTTGTGTTTTGTGTGTCAATTTACTATCCCACAATGACTGATGTCTTCAGTTTGGCATCTAACTGAAGGGAATCTGTGTGGCTGTAATGTGTTCCCTTTTAGTGCTATGTTTTGGGTGTTTGTTTTGTCTCTGACAGCATGAAATGCTACTGTCAGCTGGAAGACAGACTTGTCTGAAGGCCTTCATTTTAACAATAGCTGTAGTTTATGCTGAACGAGTTGAGGTTTGCTAACTCGACTGATATGTTTATTGGCTCCTTCTGTCTTCTGATGCTCATTTCATATCATGATCGCACATTTCCTTTTTGTTATACATTTATACAAAACTGATATCACTGGTTTTTCTGATGACAGCTCTCAAGTCTGCTGTATGTTGTTTGACAGTGACCTTGGTGGAGGTCCTTGGAGTGCCCTTCTCTTCTGTCTTCTTTTTAAACTCTGGTGTTTTTTTGTGTTTGGGACCATTGTCATGAGAATATGAGAACACAACCATGCATTTATAGTGCCATCAGTATTTTCCTGACAGTCTTCTGTGCAGTTTTGGGAATTGGATCAGTGAACTGCACAGTCACTGTCTTGGGCTCCACACCATACATGCTTGACCCCATCTGATCCAAAAAAAGAAGAAAAAAAAAAAAGTATCCTGATTTCCTGATTGATTATCTTTTGCCAATAGTCATGAGGCTTTTTCTAACATAAAACGGCAAAGTTTAATTGGGCAATTTTGCTCAATTCACTGAGTATCTGACGAATTGAAACACCACAGCTCTGCAGATAACCCTTGTCTTAAGTCAAACATCCTGTTGTTGCCTAAATAATGAACTGTGCATGGCATGGTATTGGTAGTATGGCTCTTTATGTCCAGAGCTGTAGCTGTCTTCAAGCTTAAGCTCAGTAGACTGGTCTCTCAGTCTGTCTGACAGTTCCTCACCACCTGGACCCACATTGCATAACTTTTTCACACAGACTTAGCCTCTAAAATAAAACTCATAGACCACCCAATTCCCTGAAATCCCTTGGGTTATTACTTCCTCTGCATTATGAAGAGCTATTTATTTTGTTTGTTTGTTTGTTTTGCAATTTGATATCTTTAAATGGATCGTAAGTGACGAAACAGAAAACAGAAGATTAGAAGCATTGTGATTTTTTGCCAACCGGGAATCAAACCAGCGCCTCAGTGTTATAAGGCATGTGCATTAATAATTCAGCTTTCTGTTTGTCATTAGTTTTCACAGGGCTTGTACCTGGCAAACATGAAAAGTACGATGCTCGTGAAATCATACCTTATCAGTACATGTCCAGATGTCTTTGAACATATGCACACCTCGGTCACGGTGGCAACATTATATTAAAACTTAAAGGATGAGCAGTATAAAGCCAAGAATATTTCTCTCTGTGTATCAGATCACCACTTTGCGGTACTTCATCCTCTATGTGTGAAAACTATTGATCACTAAAGCCTGCGCACTACTGCATGTTGTTACCTAATTAATAATAAAGGCGTCTCACCCTGTCTTTCACTTCACTCATCCTCAACCAGAACCAGATTTAGGCAATATTACTAACACCCCATTCACCAAAAAAAGCAGACGCAGCCTTTGATAAAAGGCACACTTACACCCTTTCCACAGCCAGTCCAGGGAGAATGAGCTGCTAGCTGCCATGCAAACGGATGGAGACGGATCATTTCCGTAGTTTTTGAACTTATGAAAGAAACAGAGCTTCTGCAAGACACTGCGATCGGTGATTGTGTATTCTTAAAAGTGTTTTGTTTTTTGTTTTTTTTTATCTTTAACTCACTCTTGTTAGTCAGTAAAGGAAAAAGAGCAGCAGGTTCACTTGTTTGGAGCTGATAAATACCCTCCCATTGCTGCCGAGAGCCCGATGTTAGCAAGTCTTAGCAAGGTTTTTTGACCAATAGAAAATGCTCTTAAGAAATTCCTTCCCCTACCTCTTTTTCCATGAACCCCCAGGTCCACTATCACTCATAACAGAATGAAACACCAAAAGGTGCAGGAAGTACTAAAAAAACAAAAAAACAAAAAACATTAACATTTTAGTTATATTGATGAGGGTTTCATTTTGTTTGCTCCGTTATATACTGTACATAAATACCTTTCCTGCACAGCCTGCTTGCTATGCTCAGTGTCACTGCATAGATTCACAGTGTCTTGCACACACACATTACCATCACCACCACCATCACCAAATCCAGAATTAAAAACAAGTATTTGACACAAGATGGACGTGGTGGGCAGGCAGAGCCCAGGGGACACAACCGGGGTTGCATATGAGGCGTCTGTTACTGGGAGGGCCATTTACATTTCTCTCTGCGCATTTTCACTGACAGCGACACAATTTCCTGTTCCATCTGGCGAACTTCTGACTGTGAGTCAGGGACTGAAATGTAATTTTTCGTGCACACAGTGCGCTCGGCATCCCCAGAGAATTTCCCCAAGAAAACCTTGAACTCTGCTTGGGTAATCTTTTATTCCAGGGCCCTGGTGTTTTTAGTTGGAAACAATGGAGCACTATGAAACAGACTGACTAATATCCTGACCATAAGATTACTCCACTACACCCAGGTTGGATTATGCCCGCACATGTACACACACACACACACACACACACACAAAAACACACACACACACACACACACAAAAACACACACACAACGTACAGGAGAAGTGTTCAGATTACACTTATGTTTCTGACCATCTGCCTTTACCTCTTAAGTGTTTCCATATATATTTGTATATTGTCTAACTTCTATTATATGTGAGTTTTAATTACGTAGATAGATAGATAGATAGATCTTTTGAAGACATTAGTGAGGAAGTCTATTCTTTTCCTTTCTATAATATGCCATATTTCTTTTAAGGACCCCTTGGATTTTATTTATGTTGTCTAAACAGTTACATTGACATTCACTGTTTTTCTCCCAGATGTCTTCTGTATATCTGAGGCCTAATAAACATATTGAATGCTTTTCCTTCCACATTACACAATAGACACTTGCAATTTGCATATTTTACACCTCTTCTTATTGCACATTTGCGTCTGTGTTGCTACATTTATTGGTTAAGTTAAAGGCAAGAAAGGTGCGGTGTATTATTCTCTCATACCCATACAGACATGTTGACAGTGAGCACTTCAGAGATGTCACATTCAAAATCTATGAGAGATTCAGTTACAAGGATAAGCCACAAATCCACCACTTACATTGGAAATCGTTTAGATGGAACATGTAGTCTTTAAGTAAACTATTTACAGTTAAGTGTTTGGAATTTTGAAAATATTGTTAATATCCTTATTATAAATATTGGCAACATTGCAAATCCAATTCCATGTATCCACATCAGCATTTCCGAAACTCGACCAACTCTTGCCCCATTTAAAAAAGTTGGCAGTGCGCATCAGTAGAGATACCCCAGAGTATGTCCACTGCCTTAAAGTATTTTTCAATAAAAATGGGACCATCATTTAAAAAATGAACACCATGATGGAGTAGAGAAGACTTGAAACTAGTGACTGAAACCATCAACTCATTAGGAAAATGTAGAATGGAGGTTAAAGGCTCTTTAACCTGTGTCCGTGTCCACCTTTATATATTCTATGATACCAACCCAGTGAGAAATCATCTTTACGGCTTTTCTACAAAACTGCTATGTTTTGAAAATTTAGAAAAGGCTGGTAACTTCTAACATCAGACCAACCCTAAAACCGAAACTACCTGTATTCCCAAATGTTAACTGACAATAAATTGAATGTGTTGAAGTTGAAGAAAAAGTGACCTTAGACCAGAGCACACTGACACTGCAATGATCGATATGTCACTGTAAAAAATTCCATGATTCCATATTATTATAAAGCACTAATGTGATCAATAAGAGCAGGAGGAGGTTCCCAGTGAAACTATAAAACAGAGCTATGACGGCACTGTGTCTAATCCTACCTCGGCCCCACAGACGGTTTTACGATAGTGTGACCTTTGTGCGGCTGTGGAATATGCGCGCCCCTTCCCTCTCTCCCTGGCATGGCGCTATAAGGACAAATTAAATCTAGATAGGAGTGCTGTATTAAGTAGGAGAACTGTCTCATGCTACATGTAGATAACCTTGTGTTATTTGCTCCCTGATGGCCAATCAATACGCCACTTCCTAGCTGCTCAGGATGAGTATACTCCCTCACCTAGATAATCATCTCTCACTGTCTGATGCTGAACAATTGGTAGCCTCTCAATCCAATGGCTGACGAGGGTGATTTGCATATTAAAAACAGTGAACAGTCTATCACTCTGAACGGAGAGAATAAACACGCATATACGTGATCTTTTGAGATAATTGAGCTGGGATGCATCACCGAGCCCAAAGGAACAAAAATAGCTTGAAAAAGAGCAGCCGTGAAAGGGTTTTGCTTGAAGTGCACCGTTGATCACTGCTGTAACGCTACGCATGGCGAGCGAAAGGATGGTGTTTATGACTATGTCGGGAAAAGAACTTGCAGAAGAGTTGAGTCCCTGTTGGCCATCTCTCTGCAGACTGAAGACATCATCTCCCCACTGAGCGCTGAGCCCCAGGCGGACGGGATTGACATGGATGATGAAGATAGTGATGATGTTTAAATAAAAAAAAAAAAAAAAAAAAAAGCAACTCCCTGTCCATCTGTCCACTTCTGTTGCCGCTCTCTTTTCTCTGTTTTCTGTTCTCTCTCTCCCTCCATGTAAGCACAGTCAGGGGCTGGGTTTTTCTGTTTTTGTTTTTTTGTTTTTTTTCCCCTCACATCTTAAGACCTCAGTTGTTAACAGCTGCTCTTGTTTATACAATCTATTTATTATAAGAAGAATTGAGGTGGTCCGAAGGTGATTTAAAGTTTCTGAAAGTGCCATTCAATCTGCTGTATTTCAGTCAAAACTATTTTGTTCCATTCACAATTCCCCAATGAAGAATTCCCATCAGCAGAGCCTCTTTTAAACTCTTTCAGCTCTCAGATACAAGCGTGATATTGAGTAAAGATTAAAAAAAAAAATTCTGGTGGACTTCATTTATAAGTGATAATAAGAAAGGTATTTCAAAAGTTTATTATAAACTAATTTATGGTTGGATATTCCGTGTTTTTTCTATAAACATGGCGTCTCTGACAGAAGTTTGCCCATGATTTCCTGATCATAATACCCTTTACTCCAAATTTTTGACTTTGTATGAAGATAAAACTGTACGAGTATTCATTAAGGCGCAGCTACCATGTGACTGACACACTGTACCAGAAACTGCAACCTGCCCAATAAAGCACAGAGCAGGTCAACTGCACTTTTTCCTCCAAATATAAAATCTGCTGGCTTAAAAAAAAAAAAACAAAGATACAGCCTAATTGCAAACTGAAAGCTTCAAAAAGGGAGCGCACAAAGCAATGGATGACAATAAATGGGCCTACTACAGTACTGTACTTGGTGTGGCCTGAAAGAAAAGGCACTATTGATGCTAAAAGTTCTTTATGTAACTCCACTACAGAGGTCTGTAGCTTAGCGCTCATTCTCAATGATGAAGGTGATCTAGCAAATGAATGATATCAAGATGCTGCCACTGACCTTAGTGAATTCACTGATGTTTGCCAAAAGAGAGAGAAATCCACACCTCCTCTCACAAAATGGCTTGATGAGAACAGTAACAGTGAGACTTAGGATTGGTGTTTGCTTCTTTTCACTTGTCTTGCTAGTATGTCTAATGTAATGTAAGAACATAATCAGCAAAGAAGCACATGTCACAGCTGTCAGAGTAAAAATATGAAAAACTCACCGGAGCAAAGGGAAAAACAAGGTAAAGCTTATTAATCAACTTGCCAGGTTTCTGTATTCTGCATTCCCCACTATTTGTTTTTGACAAGTATCAGAAATATAAAATAATGAAGAGAGCACAGCTCAGTGCCTTGTAGTATAAGTACAACAAATGACACTTTCATTAATCAAATTACTATATAATTTATCTAGTATGGAACTTTAAGCATTGTCAAATTCAGAGCTGCTGTGGTTTTTATGATACACTGTATTTATAGTTTACATTGTCAGTAGTGGTCTTGACCTATCTGAGTGTTGCTCTGCAGGAAGCACAAAAGGACACTGGCGCCAACTTCAGGTCAACATTGGGGGGTCAAAATATATTGTTTAATAATCTTAAATTCAAGTAGGAACATTTATTTGTACTTATCATAAACAGTGTGTTAACGTTTGATTAAGCACAGCTGAAGGGAGGAAATGTAAGCCTAACAGTCACCCTAAATATGGTCAAAACTTTAAAATGAAAATAAAAATACCAAAAAATAATGACTTAATTCCAGCAATGTTTTACATCATTTATTCTGCCGCTTACCCTAAAACACCGCAAACGTATTTGTTCTTTGGTCACATGCATTGATGAACTCATTTGCGACTTTTTTCAAGTTGATCTGGTCTGTGCGTTTTTTGTGTGTGTGGAGAATGGCCGAGCGATTCAGTCTGTGAGCAGTCATGGTGCTCCGCAGGTAGGTAGTTTGGGAGTGGGAGTGGGTTCGGGCCTTTCTCCGTCATGAACCACCGCGTCCGGTAAAATGCCGCTCGGGGGTTCAGCAACTGCGAGGCCATCTGGATCCGCGGTGACCTCCCGGTCTTTAACTGGGCCGTGAATAATCCACTTGTCCATACTGCCTTAATAATCGACTAGTAGCTACTAGCTGGCTGAGCTTGACAGACACACAGAGACAATGGATGTCAAATTCGCGGTCAACCACCTGTCAATCATCTTGCCCCCTGCCAACCACTGGATCTCTGGAATGCTGTGAGGTCATTGGTTGCGGGAAGGAGGGGGATTAAATACAGGAGCCGTTGGATTTCAACAGCGCTCACTACCCATTTCAGTTTTGTCCAGGGCCAGGCATATTTGAGGGGTTTTTGCACCCCCATTTTAAACTTTGGAGGGACATAAAACCCCGTGCCCCCCCAGAGATGGCACCTATGACACTAGGACTCCACTTAGGATCACTAAACAGCCTAAAGTCCTGGCCACTCCTGTTGCCATCGAGGGAGACGAGCTGCTGATGGAATTCTGGTTGGCCTGGATGGGCCAGTCCTGGTCAGTTGGTTGAGCAAATTGAAGAACTATCCACGAAAAACTAACTATTTGTAAAACTTCCAATATGGAGGCAATCTGAATTTACAAAACAGACGTTAATACATTTGCACTGCAACCCCTGTTGGTTCTGTGAAAGTCAAAACTTAAATGTCTCAACAGTAACTCAGAAAACAAACATATACCCATGTCTGTTCACCATATGCACATTTGCCTTAGAGAGGCTTTTGCCAATATACAGAACTGTGCATAAGTTTTAGACAGGTGTGAAAAAACACTGCAAAATAAGAAAACATATATTAAAATCAAAAATTTATTTAATTCTGATTTTTCTTCTACTAGGCAACATTTTTGTTCAGTGATAAAAAAATAAACTATTAACACACAAACAATTACACTTTTATTTTTTCAAAACTTTTGCACAGTTCTGCATATTGCTAGATATATTGGTTTCTGTTCGTTGCAACCATACCACCTCTTCTTGTTTATTGCATGTGGATGTGTTAAAAGGAACTCCTCTGTATGTTAGAAATATGGCTATAAGCTCGAGCTTCCATTTGATGCTGTGAAAGTGCATGGAAATAATTCAGCAAAGCTTCTGTCAAATTATCTTTGGGCATTGAATTTGAATTTCTACCAGCTCCAAAGCTTTCTCTTAGCTGATACTGCACTCTTACGTCCCTGCGGCAGGGTAATGTAAACAGAGGGGAAATAAACCAAAACATGAATGCACATGTTCAGTCACAGAGTTTTCAAACTGTGACTCCAAAGTAACCCGACGCTGCCACAGACCCCTTTTGTCTAGGCTGGAGTTTCTTGAGGTCACTCTTCTGTGGAATCAGACAGAGACTGTTAGGGTAAACTTTAGATATAGCTGTCATCTCTCTTTCTCTGCCTCCCATGGTGGTAGTGAGGGGATGTGCGTTTGTGCCAGTCTTGGAGGGGCAACATTAAGCCACGATGTGAATGTCAAACTCAGAGAAGGGCTGCTCTAATATCAAAACACATGGTGATCACTGCCAGAAGTGGCAACACTTGTGCCTTCAAGATAGAAGCGGGTCGGCAGATTCTGCAGAAGCTGACAGCCAGCTGAGTGCCCACCCACTGGGGCTGCAGTTCCTGGGGCATGGCTATGACCATGTGCCTTGGGAGTTCTAGAGAAAAATCAAGTCTTAGAGGGGTGTGGGTGGACGCTGTCATTGCTGGATCAGTGGAGGAGGTGGACACCATGCACCCAGGTTCAGCAGACAACACTCGGGGGACAATTCAAACGGAGCCCAGAAGCTGGGGTCACTAACCTTTGCAATAATGGAAAGACACACTAACTCCCTTTCACGCATACATTTACATATGTACTTTGTACTTGCATACACCAACAGGTAAATAATTGCATTAATTACTACCCATGTTGAGTTGTATGTGTGTGTGTGTGTGTGTGTGTGTGTGTATAGGAAGGCTTAAACCAGCCACAGTTAGAATTTACGGCTAAGTGACTGTCATCCAACCAAGACTTTTTTTTTTTTTTGCTCAAATGGTCTATGTCAGAATACAGTATAAATGTGTGTTCATGATGCATATTTTGACAAAGACAGCTGTTGAAAAAGGTACAGTGCACGCGTTTCTACTGGTAAGCTTTTCAAGCAAACGTTCTCATGGGCCATATTGGAGGGCAGGGCCAAAGAGTCTGTGTGATTGTTGACTTTTTGTGGAAAGGAAAGAAACCTCCCACATGGTGAACACCTGCAGCGGTTTCTGCTATTAATTAATGACAACTTGGGGAAGTTTCAAAGATGTTCATGTTGCTTCATTTTGTTGAGTTATGTTATTGGTTTTTGGGTTTTATGATGCAGGAAGCTGTGCTAAATTATCGTCATACGCAAAGCATGTAGATAGCCAAACCTACAGCCATATGTGTGTAGACAGCCTCCACTCAATTTTGTATTTTTTTTACTTTGCTGCAGGGAAGTAACTGGCATGAGCGGTAACAATTTAGTATGTGGTTTCATAAAAAAAAAATATTGTTTGGTCGCGAGTGGCAGGGCTGGGTCCGCTGAAGCTGAGCAGCTCTCACGTAAGCTGAGGGTTGTTTGCTCTGAGTGCTGATCGACAATCAGAACAACTGTTCTGGATGCAAGAATTGGCAAAATTTATGTGTAGATACAAGTTGGATTTAACCGAGATATTTAAATTCATATTTTTGATCGCTCTGACACGTGATAACTGTCTCACTCAAGTACGATAATGGATGGAGTGTACAGCATGTCTAGATGAGGTCAGATGTAGACTAAGTCTACATGTAGATTAGTCTACGCGTGACCTTATGTTTACAAAGCTTGTTTTTTTTAATAATTTCTATGATTTGATTTCATTGTAGGCTTCTCGTCTCAGACCTTACGTGCATCTTTTGTTTCACATCACATCATATTTTCAAAAATTTAGTTTGAAGGAAATGTCAATTTTCTGCCAAAACCACAAATGATTTATATGTAATATATATACACACAATCAGTTAGTTCAGATTTAATTCAGCATTTGTGTCCAATTATCCTTTCAAGGTTTGGTTGTTTTTTGTTTTTTTTTTTGTTTTTCCTTTTTGACAAACATCATGCCAAGTTTCTGTTCTGTCAAGTTGCTCAGCAAAGGGGTAATTACACTGAGCTTGGTGTAATCTCCCATTAAATAAAGATCCAAATGCTCTGCCTCTCATCAGTTAGCAGCCCGCTCTGGAATAAAGTACTCTGCCTTCAATGAACTGCACAGCAAGGTATTGAAAGCTGCTATTTTCAGTATTTCCATATCCTCGTAACACACAGCAGTTTCAGTTCCACTGCATTGGTCGTTATGTCTTTCCCCATATCGACTATTATTGTCACTAATAAGTCCACTTGTTCCTTAACTAGGGCTTTAAGGTTACATCACATTTGTGGGTTCTTGTCCCACAGCAAGAAAGTTGTGGGTACGTGGGTCTTCTCCTGGGCCCTAAAAACGAACATGTTGCATGTTCTCCCCCGTACCTGCGTGGGTTTCCTCCGGGCACTCCGGTTTCCTCCCACCGTCCAAAGACAATCATGTTTAGGATGATTGGTGACTCTAAATTGTCCGTTGGTCTGAGTGTGAGTGTGAGTGGTTGTTTGTCTCTGTCTGTCTATGTGATGGCCCTGCGATGGACTGGCGACCTCTCCAGGGTGTACCCAGAAACAGATAAGTGGTAGAAAACGAGTGAGAGTGAGAGCGTGTGACCTTGGCTGCTTCCTTTTTCTGTCAGTAATTTCTGAAAAAAATCAATTCAAATAAAAATAAAGGTAAGCATGGTATAAATATTGTGAAGTTTTTATATACATATATTTTCATTGTTTATTTTAAGTAAACAGCTTCACTATTGGAGTGAGTCTCGGCCTATTTATTTTATTTATTACATCTGAGTGGTTTGTTACATGCTGGTATTGTGCTTCCATTTCCAGACGGAAAGCCTGGACCTCGTGGTGATTAAGCGCTCTCGATCAGAAGAGATTAACAGTCCCTAACTTTACTGCACTCCAGGGATGCTATTCCACTCTGCTTACCTGTCATGGCCAGAGTGCCATCGGTTGTAACTCAAACCCTGTAAAAAGTGGTTTGTTTTTATTTGCCCCCCCCCCCCATATCTCCTACCTCCTGCATTCACTGTCTGCTTCCTGGTACGGAATGAATTTTCGAACAACCTGCACAGTAATGACAGTGACAACAGAAGGAACCACGTCTTTTAAATATAGTCACTTGGTCAGATGCGATGAGTTTTTTAAATTGAATCGTACAAGACCATCTGGAATTTTGGAAGAACCACAGGTCTGCAGTGGATTCCTGTACATCCTCTCACCATGAGTCAGAGCTGAGGTTTGGGACATAAATGGTGTTAACGGTGTGAATGGACATGTTAAACCTATCGCGTTAGCAGTTCGCTCTGGCCTGCACAAACACCAGGTGGTGCGGATATGTGTGTGTGTGTCTGCACACGTTTGGTCATGCGTGTGTGTTTTGTGTACATGTGTGCATGTGTGGGTCAGTGTGCACTTTCTGTGAGGAAGATATTGACAGTATACTGACAGGATGTTGATTATCCAGCTTGCAGGAGGCTGAGGTCTGTCTGGACGTCATGTGGGAGTCACAGCGCCGAGGAGTGATGAGACAATCAGACAGAGAGGGGGAGAGCTAGGAGGGCATATGTTAGGGGCAGAGGACAATGACAATAAGCTGTCTGTCTCAACTGACGTGGACACAGCACTGTCAGGATCAGATTATGTGCAGCACTGCTCTAAAATGTGTCACTGTGTCAATGTGAGCCAACTGTGGCGTCTGTCTCGTACTTGATGTAGCTGATAGAAAAAGAAAGAAAGACAGCGAAAGCATGTCTAATTATGGTTTTGAGGACAATTTGAGTATTTTCTTTACCCCTTGTATGTTCAAGGTGAAGGACTGAGGTTGGAGCGTTTGGGCTACATTTAGGGTAAAATCTGGAGTTTGCATAGGAATGGATGAGGTAGATGAGTGTCTCACCTATAAAGAGACAGCAGTGTGAATGTGCGAATGATACTCCACCCAGGACTGTGTCCTAGCTGTGGAGATACACTCGTGGTCCTGCTCCAAAAGTGGTGATTGGACAGTTGGACATGAGGACGCTGGCATATGTGCAATGATGAGAAACAATACAGAGCTGAATGACTGACGGTGAAGAAGCCATCGAAGTCAGGAATGAACTTCACAACAGCATGAGGTTCAAAAAATGCATTACATCATAATATAGTTCAGTGAAAATTCATAAAAATAGGCATACTATCAAGTACAATGGGTTTTAGTGGAGGAAGCCTACAGTATAGACTGAGCCCTCTATTACAGCTGAGGACTCAGGTTTAATGATTCCAGTCATCCACCAAGAGTTTTCCTATTCAGCAGCACAACTTGTCTTCATGGGGACCTCCCCATCCTGCCACTGCACTGCCCCTACTGTTCATGTCTATCTTACATCCGGAGAGTGTTCACTTATGGGAATGCCATCAAAAATGCTCCAAAAGGATACGGGATACAACATTCAGACATCAAATGCAGACTAATGCTTAAAGCCAAGACTTAGAAAAATGTGCCTCTCTGGGCTTGACTGCCATTCACATGGCAGTTACACGTTTAGTTTTTTTGTTTTTTTTGATCTATTGGATTAATGACTGAACTAAGAATTCCTCACATGCTCTACAATATTTCACACAGCGAGCCTCCTCCTCAACACGATGTTCAACAACAATATCTTCAATCTAGCATTTCTAGAGTTGTATTTTATTTTTACTTTTAAATTTTCCTGCACTGGATTAAAATCAAATCAAATAAAAATGAGCATGCTCCATTATTTGTAGAATCTTTAATTATGCATTAGGCTGTGGTGTGCACATTAAAAGGATGCAACTAAAATGCTCATTAAATTTGCATAAGCGACAACATTTAAAATGAGTACAAATACATGGGCAGAGGTCCTTTTACCACTGCACAGATGAAAGGGCATTGGATATTAAGACGTGGAGCTATGCTTGAATTCACGGAGACAAGCACAGATCTTAGCAACAGGATCTTGGCAATAACCACCTGCATTGTGGAAAGGAGTCATCTTTGTCAATGGAGATATAAAAGTAAAATATTGTATTGTAAATACTTCCAATTTGTAATGAACTGTGATTTCCATGGGGCCCTTTCTAAAAATATAACCAAATAAATCCTGCAATGGATGTGCTTCTTCAAGGCTTTTTTATTGTGAGCGCCAAGGTGATTGTGTTTAAATGCTGTAAAATGCGACAGCAATCCTTTCCTTAAGATATTCGCAGTGTGTGTTGGTAAATAGCTAAGATGACAGAGGATGGACTCGAAGCTTGAGAAAATCCAGATCAACATATGTCACAAGCAGATCATCCATAAAAGCTACAATAGTGACATTAGGAAAAGTAGTAAATGTCATCTTCCCGATGTTGCCTCCCCAGAGTGGAAAAGCGTCTTTTGATAGGTGCCTCTGATCCAATAACCCAACTTTATCCTGCCACATGCACATTACTGTCTCTGCGAACACAAAGATCAAGTCCATTAGATAAATCAAAAGATTCCAAGAAAACTGGGTGATGAAGCAGAGCCATCGAGCCATTTCGACCAAACAGCGAGTTGGGTTTTGGTTTAAACGTCAACTACCGCACATACTGCTCAATCCATTTTTCCAACCAGCTTAAGATGAGTGGGCTTTCCCAAAAGCAACATAACTGAGGAGGTTTTGAGAAATTATGGTAAATTAGAAAGTTCTTCTCACCTGCGTGAAGGCTGGGCGTCTTAGAATGTCTCTCAAAGGGCCAAGAGACTTTGAAGGGGCAGATGATTGCCAAAGTTGCAGCTGAGGTCTCAGTTGTACTTCCATTCCATCCTCCTCGTGTGTTTTTACATGGACAGACATCCACACTGCTGCTATGAGTTCATTTTACTTTTACGTATGCAGCAGATAGTCGTCTTTGGACTCCATGCACAAGCACAAAAAATCAATTTGAGATGGTGACATCCACGCAAAAAGAAGAGCAGTCAGGAGTGTCTGCTGTCTTTGTTATGGCATCTACGCTGGAAAAAAAGAGTTTATAAGAAAGGCTGCAGGAGGTCTGCTTTCCCCTTTACTATTCCTTTTTGACAACAAAGTGAGGGGAGGTACCTTTGCTGCTCCGATCACCTTGGACAGAGTGTCGCTGTCACTTCTTTGACTTTTTCAAACACACGTTAAAAAACCCATCATCAGCGGAAGTGTCCCAGGCAACAGATCAGCAGTCTGGCGGTGAGATGAGTCGATGAGTTTGTCAAGTCCTGTGATTCCAGCTTTGCCTTGTTGGTCCAAACTGGTACATTTATAAGCACACACGGCGTTGTGCCCTCCTTCCTGTTTGGACCTATGATTCAATATCAAAATCACATGGTGAATAACTGGGAGCAGTGGATGGTGAAAGTGTGTATGGGGGATTATTGACAGATGAAGGCCTGATGAAGGATAAATGCTGAACGTAGAGCAATCAAGGGCACACGTGGGGGGGAGGCAACAGACAGAAAAAGAGATAAAGAGGGGTGATGGACATCGCTCGTCCTCTCTTTGACAGCTTCATGAACAGCCTCAGGACACACACATAGACACACATACACATCTATCTCCGGTGTGATTGACAGCTAGCAGGTGCTGGGTGAATGAAGTTGTCAAACTGGCTGCTGATCAGCTGTGCGTCGCAGTAACAACAGCTGAAGGCTCTGCATGACACGTCGCTGCACTTGAAGGTGATCTGTTGTTTTGCCATGAAGCATCAGTGCGTTTGTGTTTGAGCGTATACGTGTGTGTGTGCGTTTGTATGCGAGTGAGAGACATCCAGGTTAAATAAAAGTCAGTATTACTTTGTGTAATTGCATTTTCTGTTCTTCACGTTGTTCCGACGCTATTGGATATTCAATATCTTCATTACATCCCATCAGCAGCTCAGGAGTCATGTCAGTGGTTTCCACTTTCCCTCTTTTGCAAAATATTGTAAGGCCATCATGAATGAAATGTTACTTCCTGCAGAATTTCACCTGGGTCAGTATGAGTTTTAAGCCCTCCAAGTCAAGGTCCATGGTATCGAAGAAGGGGAAGGTGACTGACAAATAACGATTCCTAATCTCAGGAATAGTCATTCCATCCATTACAGAGCAGCCGGTCAAGAGTTTTGGGGAAGATCTTTGATGCAACCTTGAAAAATACTGCCATCATCCAGAAGTCCACGCAAGAGCTTGACACTTGGCTCACCATGGTTGACAGGTCTGGTCTACCAGGAAGATTTAAAGCCTGAATTTACCTGCACAGTCTTATGGCCCCTGCTGGTCTACGCAGTCCCAATAACAACAGTTGAGTCCCTCAAAAGGAAGGTCAGTAGCTTTCTCCGGAAGTGGCTGGGCTTTCCACGCAGCCTCACCAGCACAGCATTGTATGGGACAAGCAACACTTTGCAGCTACCGTTCAGTGGACTCAAGGAGGAGTCCATTGTGGTTTGCACGAGGGGAAGTCTTCCAGTACAGGGACTCCAGGGATGCTAAAGTGTCAGCAGCTGGCATCGCAGTGAGGACAGGAGGGAAGTGGAGAGCGGAGAATGCAGTGGAGGTAGCAAAGTCACAGAGAGTCACGTTGAGACAAAAGGCATTGGTGAGCACTGTGGCAATCGGCAGAGCGGGTTTGGGCTACATCCAAAAGTCCCAGGTCAACAACGAGTGACACCACCTTGTCCAGGAAGAGGTCCGAGTAAGTGTGGAGGAAGAGCGAGTGAGCAGCACAGTAGGACTCCGGCAGCAGGGAACGTGGACAACATGGGAGAGTACACTGCAGCACAGGATCACCTGGTCAAACATCATACAGGCAGATTTCTGTTGCATCCAGCTCCTGGTGCAGGCAGTCTACAACGCCTTGCCTAACCCAGCAAACCTCCACATCTAGGAGAAGAGTGAGATGCCCACCTGCCCACTTTGCTCTGGAAGAGGCTCATTAGAACATCTCCTCAGCAGCTACCCAAAGGCTCTGGCACTCGGTTGGGTGTCACAGGAGCAGCCAAGAAGAGGTCCATTCAATCTGCCAATGAGGCCGAAGAAAAAGCCACTAGGTGGCTTTGGCTGAAAAGAGCTATTCTGTGGGTAACTGCTGGGACACACGTCAGGGCCTGATCAACCCTGGCTGGGTCGCCTGGGGGAGAGTGTATGTTGTGAGACTCGAAACACCTCATGACCCCAGGTCACAACACGGATGATGTGTCCCAGTGCATGCTGGAGATGTTTCTTGAAGACATATTGTGAACTTCCTTTATAGTTATGCTTATATTGTGCAAACGTAAAAATAAAGGATGTCCAGAATTCTATTATTCTATTAAGAGGTTATGTAGGCTACACTAAAAATTCAGGGCCTAAGGTATAATTTTAAGAAAAGTGTTTCCAGCTGTGGTTTAAGGGTGAATAAAGCGTGCAAGAAGATGGAGATAAATTAACCAGTGAAGTTCCAGCTTCCTCAGTTTTGTCCTCCATCTGTTAAAATTAGAGTTTAAGTGACTGAGAAGAATAAAACCACTGCTCGCAAAGCAGCAACAGGAGACCATGCCAGATACATGAAGAAAACGCCAGATCGTTATCAATAGAGTAAACATTTCTGGATCCGGCGAGGTGTGCTTGTTGTGGAGCTGTGTGAGGTGAATGATCAAGACAGGTTCCTCAGTGATTCCATGAGTAATAGCGAGTGGAAAGTTGGCTCACAGTCTTTGGAAGAGAGGAAATTTCAAACATGGCGAAGATACCAAAACTAAGCAAGAGTATGTAAAGAAAAAATATTCCAAGACATTTTGATTGGAGCACTGCTGCTTATCTTTGTAAGGGAGATCTGAACTGTGGGACCCCAAATGCTCCATTTTCTTAAGAGATATGCAGCTCCTGACTGATTCCTTCAACTGATCTGGTCTTTGAAGATCCTGTGGACATAATCATAAACATGACCAAAGGACAGGAAGGGCTCATCTGACCCACAGAAAACACTCTGATCTCCCCAGATACTGTGTATATAAAACTAAACTGAAGCCACAGAGTAACTGTCAGACTTCCCATAACTCACCTGTCCCTACTCAGCTGGCCAGTTAGATACGACTCTGACTTGCTGCTTACTTGTGATTGTTTTTGTTTGTAACCTGTGCTGTGTTTTGTTTAAGGTTTTTGTACTAAATAGTTCAAGCTTGGCACGTTCACTCTCTCACCTGGGAAACGGAAAATTTCCACCACAGTCTTCTGTGTGTTTAACCATCAATTCTTACCCTGCTTGTATAGCCAAAGTCTCCGGGATCAAACTGAGAGTGTATTTTTCTGATCTCAGAGTGAGGAGAAGTTGGTCAGAGTTTATTGTAATGAGAGAATAAAGACAGAGAGCCATGGACAATAAGATATTCAGAGCGTTGGAGGCTTTGGAGCTGATTTTTCATCATTACTGCTCAAAAGAATGAGCAGAACTGATTAGATAAAGATAGAAACTTCAAATCAGCTCTAGAGCAAGACAAACACACTTGGAACTTACTGTGTTGGAGTTTCCTTTGTTATTATGGTTAACACTGTTTTTATATTGAAAATAAGAGAAATTTCAATGTAATTTTTTTTTTTTTCCTCTTTTATGAGCTACCGTCACTTATTCCTGTTCACAGAGTGACATGAAAATTCATAACTTTATAATGAAAAACAGAAAAGCATGCAAAAGCAGATTTCCATCAGAGAGCGGCTGGATGTGTGAATGGCAGAACATCTTTGCACAGATTTGATGTCCGGGATTCTTCAAAACAAAAGTCTGTATACATATTTTTTTTAAATATCCAACAGACTGGAATTTCACCAGTATCGCCGGTGTTTTATAAATATGCGCTTTCATGAGTGAGATGTGTCGGTTTCTCCGACTAATTTTGAAGCATACAGGATTTATTACGACTTGAAATTCGAATCACATTGACCAGCAGCTTGCTCAGTTTTGTCGCACTGTGTGAAACCTACAGAAAAAGGTCTGTGTACTGCAGCCATGGCAGTGCTCCCTCAAAAAACAGCGAATCAAAACAATGGGCTTCTTCCCCACAAGACACTTTGACATGTCAGAGTAGGGAAAGCATAGGTGCAAATAATAAAATGAATGATGGCCGAATGCCATTTAATTGCATCCGTTTCTGGGTCCTGTTTTTGGGAATGCTGGCTCACTGTCACAGTACCATGGCTTCCTTGGACACTTGAATAGAACAGAGCCATCAATCTATTCAAGTTATTAGTAAAACCTCTACTTTTCCCACTGTGTCGAGTCAAAGTGTCGACTCTACCACACTAAGAGACATATCATTACAGCACACTGTGTATAGGCGAAATCTCAGTTTTTCTCCCTTTTGGGCATTCTTTACTCATCACTCCTCAACGTGCACATTTGTATTTGTTCAAATACTGAGCCTGTATCTTGGAAATGCTATTTACATTTTACTATACCTCTACATGTCGAATAGTTATCGAGCAGAGTTAGTGTGGGTAACAGCAAATACTGCAGTAGTGATATGTGGCATTACAGTTACATGAAATGTGTTAATAATTAGATCCTGACTTGTTAGCCCTCCAGAGACATAAAAGGGGTCTCACACTTTTACCACCTTTACCTGCTGATGTGCTCCAAGTCATTGGAGCGATGAGTGGCAGCGTGCTCATCCATATTTTAGCCTGTCGGTTAAATTGTGTTCAAGAGCTCAGTTGGAAGCTTGATCCTATTGTGTGCAACATCACCACTCTGTCATTTATTCATCATTTCATCATCACAGTTGACTGAGAGGTTGCCCTTTTGACAGCATTATACACTACACTACACACTATGCAACAGTTACATTTGTTTTTTTCTAAACAGCCTAAACGCTGGTTTGATTTTTGGCCTGTGATTTGACCATATCCCACAGTTTAACTGTAGTTAGGGGTTTAGAAAAGTATTTTGTTTAAGGTTAAGGAAGACTTTCTATGAAATGTGTTTTTCGTATTAAATTAAAAAGCAGCCTTTCAAACACAAGCAAGTTAAAACATAACATAAAGTATACATTTATAGAAAAATGCAGTGAAACCTGCTGTACCTGGAAGGAAAAAGAAAACTGCCTGGCTGACGACTCAACAGGCTGAAGCTGATCAGAGTATGCAATGTTACTTTGTAGATAAAAATATACTCAACATAATATGGCGTGTGTGAGTGGTCAATGTCATTATCGAAAAAGTGCTATAATATTGTGTCGTGTAATGTCATGTAGTCATTAGTGGTGGATGTCTTACTGAAAGAAAAGTGAACTTGTATCAACATTTTTTCCGACTTGCCAAATAATCCTCATTATGTTATTGAAGAGAATAATGCAGTCGGCTGGTTGTCAGGATTGCGTTCACTTGGTTTCACCTCACACATATTCTCTTCCATTCAGACGGCCTGGCCTGGTGTGCGCTTCAGTGAAACTTTGGATTGTTAAAATTCAGTTATGAAGCAGCTGGCTTCACCAATGCTCTTCTAGCACATGCAGTCTGAAGCCTTGAACATGTGGGACCTTTTTTTTTTCTCTCTTTTGTAATAATTTCAGTTGTAAACTTGTCAAGCAATTGGCCAATAATAGAAATACTAAAGAAGTTAGACTGATAAAGGTCAGCTTGGACATGTTCCCAACTCACTTGATGGGGGACTAAAACTGCATATTGGCTCTTGATATTTGACCTCATAAAGCTCACCTTCATGTAATTCACCAGCTGGTTACGTTACCATGAACGGCTATTTTCTTTTCCTCTTTTCTGCTCTTCTTTCATTTCCTGCCTTCACCTTCTGGCCTGCTTCTTTTCTCTAAACATTTCAGTCCTCCTTACTCATTTAGGTTACTTGCCTTCCTTTTTCCTTCTTCCTTTCCTTCCTTGTCCTTTGTTTGATCAGTCCCTCCAGGGAATTGCAATCTTGCGATTGTAATAATTAGTGCACATTCAAGCAAACTCTGTTTGCAATTTTTCAAAATTCCCTGCAATTTTTCCTGCAAAAGGTTGAAAGGCATTGCAGGAGCACAGAAAGCTGCGAGACATTACCGTAGAAACTCTGTACTCTTTGACCTTAGTAGGAGAGTTAAGGCACGACTTCTTTTTCTTTTGTTATACTGTATTGGTGGTTGGAAAACAATGAATTGGTGAATTACTGACACCACCTGGTCTTGAATCTGGATAAGAGTCTCTCATACTCAGTATAATATATAATATAATAATCGGGGAAAGGAGTCTAATAGTAAATTTGTACCTCTATGTTTTCAACATATGTTTTATTTCTTTGTATTTCTGAGTGAGTGTAAAATAACGTGTTTCATCTTGGCCACAGTGTTCACATCTTCTAGTATTGTGTTTATTTCTTCTAAAAAGTGAGCTGTTAACTCCAGTATGCCCAAATCAGGGTCATGATATCAGACTCTCATCTCCTCTGTTCCTTCTTGCACATCTCCCTTCTCCCACTTTTCCACCTTGGTGTTCTTCCAATTGTTTTTGCCATCTAACCTCCATTTTTTTTTTTTTTTGAAGGGTGGGAATATGATGGGCTACATTTTACCCTCTCAAATTTCGAGAAATCCCACGCAAAATCAAGCATTTCGACCAAAACAACCACAAAAACAAACTCCATTAAATCCTGGAAGGACTGTTTGATTACTCCTGTGCTGTCTTCCCCTATATTTATTTTATTTTCTCTTCTTACTCTCTCCATTTTCCCTTTTCATCATCGTTTCCTCTCTGCCCTGGTTTTCAATCTTCTGCACTCTTCCTTTTTCTTAATTCTCTTTGTACCATCTTGGTTAAACCGAACAATTCTGTCCTCCGTTATGTCCATACTGTTGTCCTCTGTTCCTGCCTCCCTTGTCCCCCCACCCACACGCCTCTCACTCTCCACCCTGCACCTATAAGTGGGCTTCGAAGAGTTAACATAGAGATGTTATATCCCACTCTGTGCTGCCTCCAGATATCTATTCAATAGGCACTGGCAGTGCTCTCTATCACAGCTTAGACACCAGATGTTGCTTACATCTCCACTCATTGCAGATGTAATGGGCCTGAATACTGCAGTTTGCGACTTCACTGGCATCCATCCCTGCAATGTGGCACCAGAGGAAAAACAAGTGAGAGACACAGAGACAGAGAGGGAGAGGGAGAGGGAGAGAGGTGTAATTATCCTCCATTACCACAAACTCTTTTATTTCCCCCAGCAGCAGAGGAAAATCTCGTGTAGAAATGACAGCTATCAAAGTAAAGATGGGCGTTCTGTTTCACAGACTTGAGCGAAGATTCGCAGGAGTGTCACTGTTTGCCAGTGTGTGCCAGCCTGTGTGTACTTTCTGTGTGTATTGGAGTGGATGCTTGTGGGTTCTGAATGCAGGAGTTTTGGTATTTTTTTTTAGGAATCGGGTCAAATGAAAGCAAAAGACATGTTTCACATTTAACTGATTATTGATGTATTACAGTATTAAAAGGGAATGGTCCATTTTGACCAGTGACTAACAAATTGTCCATTAAAATCAATTACGTATACAAGAGGCCAACAAAAAGCCAATGAAAAATTCTGTCTGTAACTAGACAGGTGATAAAAACAGCAGACACGACTAAACTATCTCCATGAAACAGATCCTTTGTTTTGCATGAAAAATATAGATAAAAGCTCTTGATATTATCTACAGTCATGCTGACACAGCAAATGATGCCTCCCACTGGAGGGTGAACTATTTTCAAGCCTTGAATTAATAATATGCCTGTTGCCATCTTGGTTTTTTGAAACCAGAAGAAACCATATTTAGAAGAGAAGGTGGAGCTGAGGAGGAGAACATTTCCTGAGATATGAATTCAGGTCAGAGACATTTTCACATGGATATAGACTTCAGCTCAGTCCTGTTAGTCCACTGTTGGCTTCATCCACATTTCCTCTCTAATGTCAGCTGATCATCTCTGACGTAGATAGTAAAACATAAAGTGTCAGCTGACGAGGCTACGTGAGGAGACAGAGCCACAGTTAAAGTCAACAACACAATTAAATCACACTGTTTGAATTTACAAGAGTTGAATTGATATTGAAAACAACACGTATTGATTGGCTTTGTGCTCCCTCTCAATTTGAGAAATAATAGAATATTAAACATGATGCTTTAACAACTTGAATTGTGAATTGTGTGTCTACGTCACTTCATCACTTCATCAAGATCACTGGATGCTGAGCTGAGGTAGAAACCTCAAAGATTTTCAAGGCCTCAATCAGTAAATGAAACAAATCCTTCACAACCGTGTTTTGGCACAACCATGTAAACACAATGGGTGAAAAGGTATTCCTTGCAAACAGCTAACAACCAAAATGAACTGCCAGATCACATATTTACCATCATGCGGCTGACAGTTCGAAATGTGCGGGTTTCATGAATTATCCATCCAGGGGAGATGACAGGAAATAGGACAACGTGGACAATCTTTAACCTTGATTCATGTGACAAAATTCATTCAGCTTGCAGCTCACATTTAAATTGTGATGAGGTTTTTATCCTGCAAACACCATTCTCTACACAAAGTCTAGTCTTTAACCTAAGAGGTAAGAAAATATTATTGCTCAAGCTTCGGAAACCGCGCTTTATACCCCCAAGGTATTAGCTCTCTGTTTGTCATGCACAAGTGTAGCTGCTGCAGACAACAAATAAATCTCTTCATCCGTGTTGCTGTTATTCGGCTTCACATTTGATCTTGCGGGATGTGGTCACAGACAATCAAAATCATAATTATGGATACAGAGCAGCTAGGGGGACATTTTAAAAATGGTTCTGAGGTGACCAGCGTTCATCTATTTATTTTTATAGGGGTCTTGGCACGAGCAACAAACTTGATTTATTTCCCTTTGCTTTTAAGAGTGCAAGACCCAGACATTCAGAAATGAAGTGGAACGCTGCTAAGAATTTCAAATGCACTTTTAATACCTCCCCCTCATATTGACATTTAGGTGGGAATCCGTCTTTTTTATTTCTGTCATTCCTAGCGCTGCAGCCATTGGTATATTTGTGAGTATATGTGCGTGCATGGGTGTGTGTGTGTTTGTGTGTGTGTGCGCGCGTGTGTGTGTGCATGTGTGTGTGGAAACATTTATTTCCCCTCATCGTCTGTTCAGAGTGAGAGGAGAGGTGTGAGGAGGGTGGGAGTGTAATGGTAATCATTTTTTTGTGACTGTGCCCAGGGTCTGAAGTGGCTGTTGCAAAGGACTTTTAGATTGATCTTGCAGCAAGCATGCACACACACACACACACACACACAGACACACACACACATACACACACACAAGGCCTGAAGAAGATATGCTATATGGATCACATTTATCCCCCTCTGCTTGCCCTCCCTCCATGACGCCATTTGATTAATGATCCAAATATGTGAATAAAAATATCAAAACAACTCGTCAAACCAAGGGGTTCCAGAGACTAAACAGCTTAAGGATGAAACTACAGACTAACGAATGGAACATTTTTTTTTTTTTTTTTTTTTTTGTGAACATCACTTTTTTTTTTTACCATCTGTGATTAACTTATTTATTTTCCTACGCACACAGATGTGTAACGATAACAGCTAATGGATCAGAACTTGGTATTAAATGATAAACGTGATAAAATAAAATAAATTCTGAAAAAATGGTTCGGCTTTTGCTCAATTAAGTGTATACTAGTATGGTTTTATGTATATTACCTTTCTTTCCATGTAGGTGTCTGTACATTTGTGTACGCGAGGCACCCTGGCAAGCATATGGATGCTTATCTCACAGTGGTGATGTTATCAGCCTCCTCTAACCCAGTACACCACTAATTGACATTTTCATTAACAGTAAATTTATGTCCCTATTTCTGTCTGCGATAATGACCATTTCCCAAGCAGTGCTATGGGCCCTGCTAATGGACATGGAATAAAGGCAGAAACTTGTTTAATTATGATGAGGTCATATATGCTCCGATCCTCCTCCTCCTCCTATCAGAGAGGAGGAGGTGGAGACGGGGGTTGGAGGTGATGGCTGGAGGTGATAGATGATTGAGGCTTGTGAAAAGATTGAAAAGGCTGTGAAAAGGCTGACATCACACTTCACATCCCCAATTAACACGCTTGATGGAGAGCGAGATTTAGGGAAGGCGCACACAGTAGAGTTAAATGATAATTTAAGGAATACGCATCCCCCATATTGAACCACTCACTAAACACAGGGTCAAGAAAAAAAAAAAGAAAGAAACATCTGTGTCGCTCCAGAATATTTTTATCACATCTATTATGACTAAACATACATTAACCGTTGCAGCCACTTACCATCAATAGATAGAAACAATTTGCTTCCTCCGCTGGCCATACAGTCATACGTTAATCATCTTTCTTCCAACAGCCACAACCTAGCACTACCATATTTGAATGTGTGCTGTGTATAAATCCAAGTTTTCAAATTCTTATTTTGAGAAATTAAACAGTGTGTTCACCTCCGAGTGGACTCTTCTTCACCACCGCCATACACACAAATGTTTGGAGTGTATTTCTTTCCTTCTCCAATGCTACTATGGGTAAAAAACCTCCACAGACTACATGTTTTTATCTGCTTTCTATATGCTGTCATGGAAATCCAGAATTTAGCATGCATGTTTTATTCATTCATCTTCTCCGCTTTGCCGTTTCCAGGTCGCAGGGCTGGAGCCAATCCAAGCCCACATTGGGTGAGGGTGGGGTTCACCCTGGACAGGTCGCCAGTCCATCACACTCAGACCTAAGGAGAATTTAGAGTCACCAGTGATGATGTCTTTGGACGGTGGGAGGAAACCAGAGTACCCGGAGGAAACCCATGCAAGCACACAGAGAACATGCAAACTCCGCATAGAAATGTCCCAGGTGGGGGATTGAACCCGTGATCTTCTTATTGTGGAGCAACAGCGCTAACCACTACGCCGCTGTGCTGCATTAAACGATATAAAACATAGTCTTTATGGACGTTATAAATATCCAAGAATTGTTATTATAATCATTATTATTAGGAGCAAAAGGGGAAGCAGTAGCACAAACTCATAAACCTACAAAGTTTAGAGCAATTTTAAGCAATTGTTAGAAGCCACAATGCACGTGTTCCCAGATTGCCTCACATGTAGTAAATGCTGCAATTTCCGTGTTCCCTGAACAACTCATGTGCAGATTATTGGCCGAGGCCCAAATTTACATACGTGTAGAGAGAGGCAAGTGTGTTAATGGGAGGTTTTATCACTGTCATTGCAAAATGTGCCAATGCTGGGGGCCATCATGTCATCCTTGTCCCCAAACATTAGCTTGGTTTGCCTCTCCCGATGGCACACCTCTGTTTCAGTGCTCTTTGCCCAACTTTAGCTTCAGTATTTTTTGCATTGCCAACAGACACAGAAAGACTCTGGTATGGATCTTTCGTAGCTTTGAAGTTAGGAAGACAGCCATCTGTCAGCCCTAACTTCCTCCATAATCACTCATTAGAAATGTTGATATAGACAATCACACATCTGTTGTCATTAACCTGTATTTACCTTGATTTTCTCTCAACTAAAAAATAATGATTTAATTACCACTGCGGTGCAGCAGCTCAGGGATGATATTTGAGCCCCAACGAACTGACTATTTATCGCTGTTCTCACCTCATTCTGAATCACCTGACAACAGAAAGAACAAAAATACACAAACAAGAGCTTCATCAGTTGTATAATAAAGCATAGTATAAAAGATCACAGAGACTTTGTGGCATTTGACAGACTCCGATGAGGTTTTTGTACCTTTTGTCCTTGCGAGACTTGGACATTTTATTTAAGCTTTCATTTGTGAGATTTAATATTGATTTTGTTTGCACTGTGAACTAAATATGCAGTTAAATCAACTCAGGAGTTTACACAGTCCACCCAGCTTTGGACTGCAGAGCAGCAAAGTCAGCCACCGGACTTCTGTCCATCAAAGTAGGCGTTTTACTTGTGGTGACCCAGACAGATAGCTTCAGCAGATGTTTACATGTCACAAAATACGCATTAAAAGATATGCAGCATGAGCGTATTAAGATAAATCTGAATTTGGTCAACTGCTGTTAGTCCCTGAAAAAGGCCTCCCATTATTGTCCCATAGAGATCAGATATAAACACGTAGCACTTAAACATCATAGCTGTCATTTCATCTCTAGTTTAATGTGGAATATTATAGAGTCAAAGTCAGGAAGAAAGTGTCATTTTAAAAACTGTGAACTGACTAAATAGCTTTTCACCCACTGAATACCTTCTACGGGCATAAAATCTGTTCTGTGCCTCAGATCTCCAGCAGAAATGTCAGAGCTCAGAGTGTCCAGTATCGTTAAGGTTAAGAAGGTAAACATCAGACTCAATAGACAACTGCAGCAGTTTCTTTAGACATCTAATATTGTTGAATTAACAATGGAGTCAGTTAAAATCCGTACATGGGCTGACATGAAAAGGAGCTCCATTTATTGTCACTGAAAGCTCTTAAAGGGAGTAAGAAGGCATTTGAGGTTATATCGTAAAACTTAAAGTCAGCCATCAGTTCTTTCAGTCACAATAACATTGTACTGCTGAAGCTGTTGATTTCTGGGGAGCGTAGCGAGACCGCCTTAACTATCCGGCTGGTCACAAGCAGTCAGTCAATCAGACGGGGTTTTAAACAAACTTTCTGAAGAGGAAAGATGAACCTACGCTTCCATTGTTGACATTTATCGTCAGACTTCTTGTGACCTATACAAATATATGCTGGGATTAAAAAAAATATATATATATATAAAGATTAATGACTCAACCACAACAACAGCTACAATATATATTTATTTATATATCAGTCATAAAATGTGAGTAATCATATAATGAATATATAATAATAATAATAATAGACTAAAATTAAAACTGGACATAAACTCCAGATCTGAAAAGTGAAGCCAATGCTGAAGAGCCTTAATCCTAGATAAGCAGGGGGCAACTCGAATGCTTGTAAAAATTAAACTGTATTGTATTGAAGTATATGGGAAAGAGGCTCAACCTCACACGTCTTTTATAATCTCAGCAAATGGTTTGATGAGTTTATGGTCTCAGTGATTGATAGACTGCACCACACAGTCTGGATAGAGTACAGAGCAGGACAGATCCAGCCCTTGCTACTCCTCAGCTCTACCTTCTCCTCCAAACTGGTTTCCAAACACCAAGATGGTGATGGACAAAATATAAAGTGGATCCTTCAAAATTGCAGCTCACAAACCAATGGGTGACATCACTATGTTCACTTGAGGCATGGATGAATGGAGAAGGAGGAAAGAGGAAGAGTGTGCACTAGTGTGTCACACACTAGAGGGGTTTTTTGTTTGTTTGTTTTTTAATAGTGAAAATTTGGGTCACATCTGGTTGGTTATTCAAGTTGGTGAATGTTTGCCTCTTTCATCAGATTTCTGATGTATGTAAACTGAGTAGTGCAGGATTTTGAGGGCTTGATTTCACATTGATCTGTAAATAAACTGGTGCAGATAATCCACCTATTTGATCACTTCATAGTGATGGTGGCCCTCTGATTTCAGCGACTGCTTTTAAATGAATAAACCGAGATTTCCCTTTAAATTTAAAACAATAAACCGGCCTCCTGTATGCAGAGGCTGAGTACATGACACATAAACATTCACAACTATATGAACATTTGAGCACATTGGCCATTAAAGCAGGCTGCCTCGCTTGTTTTCACACACTCGTGTTACGTCCCATTGGCCTTTCCTGACCCTGGCTCACTGGACAGGAAATGGCAGCAGACGCAGTTTAAAGCATCGGGGCGGTAGCTGCGAGGCATGAGGTAATAGCGGGGCTTTTTCTTTGAATATGAGTTATCTGCTATCTAATGCACTCTGATGGAGACACATTACCACGTCCGCAGCTCCAGGCTATACGTCAAAGAGTCTGCAACATAACACTGGTGAGAGAAAATGTATGAATCGAGCATTATTCATGTTTGTCCAGGCAGTATGTGAGTGTGGCTGTTCTTGTATGTTTGCATGTTCCAGTGATATATTTCCTTCCTTCCTTTACATTTCCTTGGCTGTCTTTGGTGTTCCTTTGATGCCATGATGCTTGTGTTCGTTTTAGTCATGATGTTCTGACGGGCAGCCAGCAAACACGTTTGATTCCACACCTCCTATTGGTTGAGCAATGGTTACTATACACTTCAGCTACACTTCAGCGGGTGGCTACACCCACGTCCTCATGTTCTGCAATACTGGTTAATATAACTTTAATCATTTAAAAATGTCACTTAATCAATAATTGATTAATCACTGATGCCCCTGGTATATGTTGTGTGACAGAAGAGTGACAGCAGACGAGGCTAAATTCCCACTTCCGACGACAGTAATGGAGACGTCAGCAGCGTAACCGAGCCAGTAGTGCTGACACTCATCCGCTCAGACAGCAATATCACATTCTATAGTGAGGCTGGACACACACACACACACACACACACACACAAAGACACACACATATTCCTACAAGTGGAGTCAGACATGCACATAGACAGTATTTTAGAGGAGTATCATCATCCTTGGAGAGGATTCCATACGCGGGACCACTCAGCCTTTTGATAGGTTTAACCAGAAAGAGAAAGAAAATGCCTGACTGAATAATGTGTGTGTGATTGTCTGCATGTGCATTTGAGTATGTGTTCCATCTATCTATCTATCGATCTGTCGATCTGTCGATCTATCTATCTATCTATGTATAAAACTAGATAGCTTATAATGAAAATATATCAAAAATGACGTTGCAAAGATAGAACTGGTTAAAGAAGTATCTCTCTGTGATTGGTGTGCTCCCTGTTCCTGACTGTAGAATGTCAGAGGTCTCCTGGAATATTTTACAACATGATGGCTTTATGTTATGAACATCAGTTTGAAAGGATCAATTGATTTTCTGGCAGGTTTGTGGCAGTGGAACAAGCTGTAAAAACAACTCTCAGTATTGCACTTGCATTAAGTGATTACAGTAAGCTTTCTCCAGGATCCTGCATTCTTAAACGTCAAATAAATGAGAACCAGCATCTATAATTGGGGTAGGGATTTAAGAGAAACCTGGTTTCCACATTACCCTGGAAGGCAGCTGGATTTCCCACAAACCGAGAACCATTCTTGCCGGAGGGCGAACTGTTGGCATATGGTTGAACCACACTGGCTTGGATCAGTCAGCGTCCAATGACAGAGAACCTACCAGCTTCTATAGATTCTTTTAGTTTTCAAAGGGCTCCTTTTACCTGTAAAGTATCTTTAAAAATGGCAGATTAGCTTTCAAATTTACTGTTGTTGTTGTGTTGTGAGGCATGTGGTGTTATAGTGGTTAGTGCTGTTGTCCCATAATAAGAAGGTCGTGGGTTTGGTTCCCGGGCCAGAGGCCTTTCTGTGTGGAGTTCTCCTTGTGCTTGTGTGGGACTCCTCCCACCGCCCAAAGGCAATCATATTTAGGTTAATTGGTGATTCTAAAATTGTCTGTGACTATGAGAGGTTGTTGGTCTCTGTCTGTCTCTGTGTGTTGGCCCTGCGGTGGGCTGCTGACCTGTCCAGGGTGTACCCCGCCCTCCCCCAATGTGAGCTGGGATAGGCTCCAGCACCCCTCGCAACCCGGAAACAGATTAGTGGTAGAAGATTAGTGACACTTGTGTTACCTTTTCAATCCATTCATTTGATATAGAAATGGTTCGTCAAATCAGGTGCCAAGTACTTTTTCTGAATTATTTCTCAATTAAATTTGGTTGTACAATTGTAAGTTCAGTCATGCTGATGTTAAAATGTTAAATCTTACCAATCTATCCCCGGACTGACATGCACACCACCATGGATACAACTCCGAAAGAACTCAGTCAACCAATTCAAACCTTGCTGTTGTGAGGTGACAGTTTTGGTTATTTTGGGATTGTTTTTTTTTTTACGGAAGTACATATTGCCAAAACTCACAGCTGTTCTCATATTCTTTAGCAAATATTAATATTTTTTAATCGGTTTTTAGATCTTGCCAACGCCTTCGGGTCAGTGCCTCATGAGATCTTCTGGACAGCGTTCAACTTCTTCCAAGTCCCAGAGGACATCACAAGGCTGGTCAAAGCCTACTTCCGGGACTTCCAGTTCTGTGTTACAGCACAGACTAGTACAACTGCCTAGCAGCACATCGAGACAGGCATAATGGCGGGCTGCACCATCTCCCCACTGGCATTTACCATAGCAATGGAGCTCATTATTCATGCGTCCCGATGGGTGGTTGGAGGGCAACAGTTGAAGAGCAGGCTGCGTCTTCCTACAATCAGGGCGTACATGGATGGCATGACAACACTTACAACAACAAGCGCATGCACCGAATGCCTGCTGGATAAACTCCAAGGAAACATCAAATGGGCACGAATGGAGATTAAACCCAGCAAATCCCGCAGTATCTCCATTGTCAAAGGCCAGCTTGCAAATGAGATGTTCCACATCAACAACGAGACAATACCAACAGTTCTGGAGAAGCCTATCAAAAGTCTTGGCTGCTGGTATAGCGCAAAACTTAAAGACTCGAAGCAGTTGGAACAACTCAGGCAGGATACCATCAGGGGCCTCAAGCAGATTAACAGCACTGCTCTCCCTGGGAAGCTAAAGCTGTGGTGCTTTCAGTTTTGACTGCTGCCCCGTCTTATGTGGCCAATTTCCATTTATGAGGTAATTCTATCCCATGCCAGTCGGCCGGAGAGACTGGTGAATGCACAAGTAAGGAAGTGCCTTGGACTGCCGAGATTCCTTAGCAGCATTGGCCTGTATGGCAACGGAGCCCTCTCCCTACCAATCTCAAGCCTGGTGGAGGAGTACAAATGTGCCAAATCAAGGTTGGAAATGACTCTCACAGAATCCTGGGATCCATTCATCAGAGGTGCTGCTCCAACCCTAGCAACGTGGAGGAAATGGAAGCCATCTGCAGCAGTCGTAGTTGCAAAGACCACCCTTAGACACCGGGATATAGTGGGGCAGGTCCAACATGGTAGAGGGGGCCTTGGTTTGGAAGCAACAACACCCACATGGCAAAAGGCTACTCCAACCAAACAGCGGCACATGGTAGTGGAGGAAGTGCGCCACCAGGACGAAGCAGCAAGGTCTTCCAAAGGAGTCTCCCAAGCTCAGCAAGGCCGCTGGATGAGGTGGGATGGTGTGGAGAGGAGGAAAATCACATGGAACGAGTTGTGGAGCATGGTCTAGTCTAGTCTAATAGGCTAAGTTTCATCATTAGAGCCACATATGATGTCCTGCCTTCTCCAACCAACCTACATCTCTGGCATGTAGAGGACCCAGCCTGTCTCCAGTGTGCAGGCCCCAGCAACCCTCCAACACATGTTGGTGGGTTGCAAGACCAGTCTAACTCAAGGAAGATACACCTGGCGCCACAACCAAGTCCCAAAGTCCTTGGCTGCTGAACTTGAGAACAAGAGGGTATCCACCAATGCCAAAACTCTAAATGCCCAGTCTATCTTCCCACAGAAAACAGCGTTCGTCCGGGAAGGGGAGAAACGGCAGACCAAGCCTTCTCCTCCGGAGTCAGCCAAGGATTGGGAAATGCGGGTGGACCTCAGCCAGAGGCTAACATTCCCACCCGAAATTGCAGGGACCAACCTGCGACCAGACCTGGTCCTCTGGTCCAAGTCCTGTTGGTGTGTCTTCATCGTTGAGCAGACTGTCCCATGGGAGGAGGCCATCGATGAGGCATTTGAACGGAAGAGGCTGCGGTATACCAACGTAGCAGCTGAAGCAGAGGGCGGGGCTGGAATGTGAAGGTGTGGCCAGTGGAGGTCGGCTGCAGAGGCTTTGTAGCCAGGCCCACCACAAGGCTCCTGAAGGAAGTAGGGATCAGAGGACAGGCCCAACGGAAGGCAATCGGAGAACTTGCCACTGCAGCGGAACGGAGCAGTAACTGGCTGTGGCTGAAACGCAAGGACGCAACATGGGCTACCAATTGACCGTGTGGTGCCACTGTGTGACACACACCCAAGTCTGATCAGCCTGTGGTGGGCCAACCCCGGCAGAGGGTGTATTGTGATAAGTGGCCGAAACACCCAATGAAGTCGGGGCACACAACTGATGATGTTTCATGCTGGTGGCACCGCACAATCAGCGTCTAATTCCACCCCACCCAAGAGGACATCTCCACCCACAATTGTTGTGCTGATATTTTGGGATCTATAACAACTAGTCCTATTAAGAAGTCTGAATGTTTCACACTGATCACGTGCTTTTATGTACCTTATCTATTTCTGATTGGGTAGTTGTGTAATCAGCTGATTGTATGTGTTTGGTGTCATTTGGCTACTGACCACCTTACCTCCTAACTACTTCAACTGATGCTGTTGTTTCACAGTCAGTTTTACTGAGATCAAATAGAAAATATCTCAGCTTAATTTTGAAGACATCAAAATCACTGAAAAATGCTTTTTGATTAAATATGGTTGTGATATTGTGGAGGGCTGCAGTGAAATTAGCTGTGTATTTTTAGCATGCATTCAAGGAGTCACTGGTTGTTTCCATTTCTCTCCACTCTAATGGGAAAACAGATATTAGAAATTAGTCTAATTCCAGAGACAAGGGCAAAAAAATGTTCTTCTCTTTATTGCTGTCAGGTGGAGGCATCAGCCGGGCCAACACATTCATCTCACTTTATAAGAATGAGCTGGTTGCATGCCATTTACCTTATTCATGTAGGCACTATTATCCATAAATTAATAAAAACTGACTGGTTATTACGATGAAAAAGAGGGAGAGAGTGGGGGGAGAGACGGATGCACAGAGCAGGAATGTGTAGGGCTTTACAGTGAACTATCTCCAGATAATTAACAGGAAGATAAACAAAACATAAATTTGGATATTGCATTTATTTGGACTACCACTCAAATATGCGTGAACCACAATATTTTAATTAAAAGATAAATCTATGTGACACGTGGCTTCCCAGTTAATTATTCAGTGCTGTACAATAAAAACAATACCCATTAAATATGCCACACACTCTATTTCTCTATGAACAGTAAAAAGTGCTCATCCTGGGGACAACATTTCAAATCCAGCTGCTGGTTTGGTTTTTTCCCCCTTTATTGTCCTTTCATTACGAATTTTTTGTGTGTGTGTTCTTTCAATTTTCCTCACTTTGCATTTACATTGCTCCTCAAACCTTCCGTGTGCAAGGCATTTGATGGGAGCGCTCGCAATGTTTATTTTGTTTTTGTTTTTTTTTGTGTCACTAATTTATTTAGAGTATCCATGGCAAATTGAACTTCTTGTATGCAGCAGTACTGAATGGCAAATTAACATTCTTTAGATTTCACATCTTTTAGTTACTGTTTGTTTTTGTTGATACATTTTTTGCACGGCCTCAACATCCATCAGCTGGTGCAGTTTGTATGTGCTTACGCAGTAAGCTGCAATGCTAAACGAAAGGGGGTGGTCTCAGTGCGTACTTTCAGTCAGCCTCAGAGAAAAGCTTGATAGTAAGCCCAGAACATGTACGCCCATCATATCACGGATTCAAGCTTGAAACACCACAATCTTCCTTAATCGGTAAGGTTGATGGTTTGATGCCCGGCTACAGGATCTAAAAAGTCTCAAAGCAACACACCAAACCTGAAATTTCTCTCAGTGTAACCTACAAGGGAAAAAGTAGGCACTAAGAAAATTTGACACAAGGTTTTATATTATTATTTATAAGATTAAGTAAAATCTTGTTTGTACTGTAACACTTCGCAGCGTCTGCCCTTTGGCTAAATGCTGGAGCTAGCACTAACAGGCTCAGTGTTGGGCCCGAGACTGGTGCTAATTGGAGTTTCCATCATATCTCAGATAATGTTAGCAGAGAGGAGCAGCTCTGTCTGATTGGACGGCTAAATGAGATAGTGTTGTCTGTAGCCAACCAGAGGCTAAGGTGATAAGCTAGACTAACTTACAATGAGCAACAAACAACCTTCTAGGGAACACAGTGGGATTTTTACAGCTGCGATAGATTTAAAAGGATGAAGAGTAATGTGGGAGATGAGAGGTGGAGGAAAACATTTATCAAACTCTCCAAGTATAACTACTGGATGGACCGATCATTAAATACAATGAAATTTTTAGCGAATGATGAAACCTACTGACTTTAGTGAATCCGTGATATTTCCCCTGAAACAGACACAAGGTTATTTTTTGTGGATAAGAGTGAAATGTGTCAGTATTTTTTGGTGCAAGGATTCATGTTCCGCTCTGGATGACTCCTCTCTGAATCCCCATCAAACACCTGTAATCCAAAAGACTTTCTCATTGTATTTTGTGTTTTGGGCTACTTCCGTACGTTTTTTATTCAGGATTTATTTATTTTATAAATGTCATATTTATTGATTTAGTTAATGTGTAGCTGTAAGACTGATCACTGTTCTTTACTGCAAATCACAGTAGCCTACCTGATTAGCCGTATTAACAAACTGAAAATCAGAATGATCATTTTTCCTTCTGGCTTTATTTTATAAAAAAAAACAAAAAAACAAAAAAACAAACAAAAAAAAAAAAACTAAACAAAACAAACAAATGTCACAATGATTTGAATGAAACGTGTGAGCACTTGGAGTACATTTGTCATTTCATAGTGTTCTTCTTCAGCAAGTGATCGGCCTAAATTGTGTACCAGGGACCCAGACACGGAGACAATGTTTCCCAGAGGTAGAGGTTTTAATGAGGAAAAAAACACCGGATAAATCTTAACGGCTTCAAAGTACATGAGAACGTCTAGAATGCAGAAAGAGGAAACAGTCAAATGTTTGATACACCTCTTTAATGAAAGTTTATCTTTTGTCAAACGATATGCAGTAATAAATAATCACCAAGGATATATATATATATATATATATATATATATATATATTTGTTTTCGATTTTAAATACAAAGCTATCTACTGTTAATATAAGCTTGTAGTTTGCAGCAAAACCCGTCTTCACTTTTTTATCCGTGGGCTATAGAAATCTTCTTCATTTAGGAATGTGGACGGTATTTGGATTGCAGACTACAGAATCCATTGCAGGCTGAAATACAACGGCATGGTTACTTCTTTTCTAACTCTTATTTCTCCTAGCACCAGTGATTATAATTGAGAAAACTGAATGTGCTACTTCAATAGGAAGCTTCTCTGGGATCAAACAGCATGGGAACAATGGAATGGATTATTTTGGGATTACAGCAGGGGGTTGAAGGGGTTGGGGAGGTGTATGGCATATCATTTCTCAGGGATGGACAAAGAGTACAAGTCACAGTGGAATGACAGTAAAAGAAAATTTTTGCCTCATCTGAACAAGATGATGAAAACAGAGCGATTCACATGCTTTAGTGAGCTGGAAAAGCCAGGTGCCAAACACTGATGCCAAATGGAATGGAATGTGTTCTTTTTTGAAAACTTTATTTCTCAAATTTTAAATTTTTAATTTTTTCTCTTTTTACTGATATACCTATATGTTCAGCACCCACACACACACACAAACGCGCGCACACACACACACACACACACACACACTCATATACACACATCCATAAAAGCAAGCTACAGCCACCGAGAATAAAGTAGGGCACTCAAATCTATAGTTTATACTACATTAAGTTCTCTGGATCTGATAGGTGAAGTTCAGAGGGGAAAAGACGCTACACACTCAGTTACTATAAGGCAGTGAGAACGACTGTTGACTAAGAAAGACCTAAAAAAATTGTATATTTCCGAAAGAGGGAAAAAAAAAATTGTTTTCTGTTGAACAAAAGAAAAGTTCGAATTGTCTTGAGATAATTAATTAAACCCACAAATACGCCAGAATATTGAACTTACTCTGTCAGCTATGGGCACATTCTTTTTTCCTTCTTCTACACTTCCAACTCACTGTCTTTCTCTGCTTCCTCCTCCATGCATGCAGGGCTATTGTATTTCTTACCCTGTTGTTGTTGTTGATCGTGTGTGTGTGTGTGTGTGTGTTTCTATACTTTGTGTTGTGCTGTAAATTCCTTCCCATTGCTGCACTTGTGTTTGAGCCGGAAGATATTGACTTTCTTAAAGTCGAGATCATTTCTCTTTATCAGAAAAACATTAACAACCCCGCCCCCCACACCCTCTGACCCACACCACCTCCCCTGCCCCCCACCACCACACCATCACAATGCCCCATACTTTCTTATTCTCCTTACCCACTAGTAACAGCTGCCGCCACTACCAAGTACAGTCAAGGTGATACTTTTTCAAAACAATCGAGTTTGATTGAAATAAAAAATAAAGCACTTCTGTAGGCTGAAAAATGTCTCCCGTGAAAATAAATGGATATAGTATAGGTAGTATAATTAGAGACATAAAGCAGAGTAATGTTATTATTACATTTTTCATCATGTTTTGACTCTGTGTGTCAACTATACGAGAACAGGAGACAAATTCTGCTTGTTTTCTGACTTGAATGTCTCTGTCAGAAGGATGTTTAGGCAGATACCACACACCGTTCAGACATATACAGAACACAGCTGCTTATATCAGACCCGCCCCCTCCCACACACACACACACACACACAAAAAATACAATCCAGTTCCTCGCCAAAGTACAAAACTCTCATCCGTCATCATCAAAGCGGTCCGAGCTAAAACGTAATCAGTTCAAACTTCCCGTCATCCTCTCATGTGGAGCCTGTAAGCTGATGTCCAGACGTTGCATTGACAAAACTGGAGCAGAATGAACCTCAGCATTGGCTAATAGACGCCTCGAATATGCTGCTGATTGATTCGTGTTGCACTTTCTCAGGCTGTTTGCCCCAGGACTTATTTTAGTGAGAGAGAGAATGAAGGGAAGAGCGCAGGAGAGAAGGTGGTGACTCAAGGGGCTCCAGGCCAGCTGGTGGGACTCAACTTGACCTCCTTGCGTAGAGTCCCGAGTTGGGTTACCACTGTAGGAGCCTGAGTGTATGTTTGTGTGAGTGTGTGAGTGTATGTGTGTGTGTGTGTGTGTGTGTGTTGTTGTTGAATTGATTTCCTCTGCGATGACAGCCCCAGTCAGGCTGGCACCAGTGCCTCACCACCTCCCTTTTTCCCTTTATCCCCAACAAACACCCCCCCCACACACACACACACACACGCACACAAATGATTGTTGCCGGCAATGACCCTGCAACACGTACACACACATGCAATGCTCATCACTCGCACTTGGAAAATGGCATAAACACTAGAGCATAACTGGTGTTATGTTCTAGTGCGGCGGTGGTGTGCATTTAAGACAGCCCTCCTCCTCCCCCTCCATCTTCCATACAGTGACTGTTCTGCTAAATCGTTTACATGGATCATTTTTCTGATAAAAGCATTATTTTTGGAGAAAAATCTCTCTAATGATTTCAGATTACTTCTTCCGGCTTCCCTCCTGCTTCGCAGCCTCTCTCCTCTTCACGATTTCTCTGAAAACTCTGATTTCATTAACAGTTACTGACTCGCTATTTCGTCTTCTTCTCCTGCACATGATCCACTCTGGCTTAAAAAACAAACAAACCCAGAACTGCTGAATCACTGAATCACAAATACATAGATTATAATGATTTCTTAGTAAATGTTCACAGATGTCTAAAAACCCACAAAGAATACGTTTACTTTGCCTTCATAACATAGGAAGTGCAGGTCATGTGTTGGTGCTGTATGCCAGTACTTCTGTCGATGTCACTGTCGCTGTGTTGTCAAAGTCTTCAGCACATTTGTGTTGGAAGTGAGTTTTACAGTGACCATGTTTCCTGTACATCAGGGAGCGTTTTGTCCATGATGCAAAATCCATGGCATTTTAGATAATGCGTGGTCCGACGCAGACTCAAACCTCACTCCTGCCCCTGGCGGGTTCACTCCTGATTAAACAAGTGGCTTCCATCTGCTTCTGTTATCGCTTGATTGGATGCCACACCACCAGCGGCTACATCGGGACTCTTATCCAGGGCGTCAGACTCCAGGCGAGAGCGTTTGAAGCGTCGGTCTGGGTACTGGGTGTTGTCAAAGGGCATACGGTGCACGCACAGCACGTGGGTCTTCAGGTTGCCCTTTTGGGAGGCACTGTAAGAACAGTAACTGCACCTGAACGGTCTGAGGCCTGGAGACAGAAACAGAGAAAGGAAAAACAGCCATCTTAGTCTGCACCAGTATATCTCATGGTAATATCGCTATAGACTCAGATCAAACACAGAGGTCTCTGACTAATATGTGAAACGCACTGATCCAAACTGACGACTCCATGCACTCAGCAACCACAAGGGTCAACAGCTGCTTAGACTTAATGGCACTTGGATCTAACCAATACTCACAATTTATTACACTAATAGGGTCAGTTAAAGTGCCAGATGTTACATTCCCCTTGAAAGGGCAAATAGGGTATATGCATGGGAAGCGGATAAACAGTTTCTAATTTGACTGCTTGTGATGTTTTTAAAGTTTGCTGTTTTGGTTTCTGGCACCATGTCCTTAAGGCCATGTCAAGTATGTTGGATTCATTTGCAAAGAAAGTTATAAAGTTTTTGAAGCCTTCATATTATACATTTACGATTGCTCACTTGCACTTTGTATTCCATTATATTTGTTGGAGTGCTCCTAGTTTTCTCCCGGCCACCTTCGAGTCAGGTACACATTCCTGATGATAAAATAAAGTCCTTCATCACAACATAGTGTTACCATAAACTATTGATAAAAGAGGGTCTGAAAATTCACTGGTGGTATAAATAAGTCAGATTGTATTGAAGTATATGGAAAAGCGTTCCTACCTCTCCCATTTATTTATTAATTCAATACATGTTATTTTAATGGCTAGATTAAAGTCTTCAATGAAACATAATGTTGAATTTTTAAATGATGGTCCCCTTTAGAGGGAAAATTGACTGTGACACAGGGAAGTGAATTGGGGGAATGCGATTGACAGACTGTAACACCCAATCAGGATAGAGTACAGACAAGGTCAGATCCACCCCTCACTCCTCTTCACTTCCTCCTGTCGAATATATTTTTTCAAAAAACTGGCGGTTGGAAATAGCAGCAAACAAACCAACGGGTGATGTCACACAGTGTTTTGACTGTTCCTGTGCTTGTCTTAAACAGCACAGGCAATCATGTGACTGTTAAACACGACATTGAAACCTTGGCAGCTGTTGCAAGCACTTCACCGGACATGTACCTCTCATAAAAAAAAACAAAACAACAGAAACTGATAAATATCTAAAGTAATGAACTAAACCCAAAGCTCACCAACTGATAAAACCCTTCCTACATGTACCACCTTGAAGCATAAATCACTCTCTGTGCTTTGGCCTGCTGGCGGTCTTTTCAAAGCCCAACCCCCAGGTATCTTGCTTTAGGCTGGCGTCTCTTCAACCCAGGTGGTCACATGGCACTCTCACCTGAAAGCTCTGCTTTTGCTGCTCTCCGTGCTGCTGCTGCTCATACAGCATTTTAAAATCCCTGTATCTATCCAAGCATCCGCTCGAAGGCATTAAATTTAAGATGGTTATAAGGTTGGTATACACCCCACGATCCCTGCTATGGTGGGTTTAGCATTTCCTTGGAGGGAGTGACAAGGTCTGAATCTGTAAACAAACAACTATCAAAGATGTATCCATTTATTCTCTGATTGATCAAATCCGAATTTGGACTGTGGACGACAAACTGAACTGTTGAACTTACACCAATATCACCATAAGTCAACCTCATAGGCCTTCATGCAGGCTTCCACTTGCCCTTATAACACGATGTGTGTTAACAAGATGAGGGATTAGACTGAGGAGCAGAGACTGGAAGAAGAGGGTAAATTTGAGGACAAAGAAGAGAGGAAAAGTGATTTTCTCATCTGCACCACACCGGCAGCACTGCTCCACCTCCTTATTGATACAAATACATCCTTAAAACATTGCCCGACATTTAATAACTCCCCTCGCCTTCCGCAGTCAGGCAGTTCCCCACAAATTCATTTGAACTAAACTTTTGCAGCTCCCCGAGTCGATATGCATCTTATGAAGAGCGTGCATACATCTAGTCCCCTGAACACAATAGTGGAACAGAATGAGCCAAGGTATTTTTCTCTATCTCCCCACCTTGCCACAGCTCGGGCACAAAATGTTCTCCCTAGATTGAATCTGATCATCACTGCAGCAAACACAATGGCCCTTAATAGCACCAGCCGTTTGTTTGAGGGATGCCGATTACACTGCCATCATAACCCACTTCACTTAGTTCACTCACTCACAGACAGACAGAAGGAGGGCGAAATGGAGAGGGAGGGCAGGAGGAAGGAAAAGGGAGGGCAGGAGCGTGTTTGAGCTTCGTCTCGTACTTTAGGTTATTAATAACAGTACATTTGCAGTTAGCTTCTCCCCCCCCCCCCCCCCCTTTATCTCTTATTCAATTTGAGAGGCTCTAAATCAAATTAACATAGGAGGTTTAAAGGAGGCACGGGAATAGGTAGGTGCAGGGAATATGAATAGGTAAAACAGCAAGAATTACAGAGGAAAGATTCTATTTGAAGCACTCACTGGCATATGCAGGGTCTACTTATTCCGTATGAGGATGGACACACAAACACAAACACAAACGGGCTGCGATGTGAGGACGCAATGCAGGAAGAAGCTACTTTGTGTTTTCCAATCTGACACAGGCTTTGGAGCCTCTCTGGCTTTCTGATATTACATTGTTTGCTTCGAAGCCAGACAAAGGAGATTGCTACAAGTTTGGAGGCTTTGGATGTTCCAGTTGTCTGAATTTCCAGATAAGCCAGTCAGCGGCAGACAATGAAGGGCCCCCTTTTATTCGTGTGCAGTTTAATTTCACACTCTCTTACATTACGTTAAGTCCGAGAGGCAGAATATCTCATCCCATTTTACACTTAGGGAGAGTGAGTTATGCCCCCAAACAATTCAACTTTTTTCATTCTTTCTCTCCCTTATTTTGTTTGTTTATTGTTTTGTTTTGGTTTTTTTATGTTGTTGTTTTTTTTGGTTTTTTTGGTTTTTTTTGGTCCTCTCCCCTGCTTTACTTACTGTCTCCATGGACTAAATAAATACAAATCAAGTTGGGTTTTTATCTTTAGGGAGATGTTCAGATAAAAACAGAGAGACAGTGAACTGAACTCCACGGCTTGGGGGGAAAAAAAAAAAAAACTTGAGTTAGTGTTGAGATTGAAATTGACTTCTGCAGAGCAACCTCCAGACACACCAAGGCTGTACTTTGTTTTGGATTAAAAATTAAAGAGAGTGTTTTTCTCTCCATGCCTGTCTTCTTCACACACCACATACCACCACATTTAACAATCCACATGTCCAGCTACTGTGAAAGGCCACACTTGCCATCATTAATCCATGTCTTCTGGTCTGTGCCAGTAACTAAAGCAGCTTACATGCTGACTGTTGCCCGGCAGCACCAAATTAACTACTACTCTGTCGGATTAACCTTTTCCTGCCACTATTTCCTGTCTTGTTTCATCCATCTGCTCTCTGTCACACTTCCCCCTGTCACTGTGTCACATTCTTGCAATGAGCACTGTAATGATTAACTGCTTCAGTTGTAGTTTTAGAAGTGATCTGGAGATAGGTCTTCTCATCTGGATCTGGTTGTCTATTCTCTATCGCACAATAGCGAGCCAACTTTTGTTACTTTACTAGCTTTTAGCTAAAATCACACCTGTTCGATCACAACATCCAATACGACTTATCCATACAGGGTTGTATTACCTTAATGAATGCATGCCAGTGGGTTATGAGAGGAAGCTGGATAGCCAGTAGCAACCAGAGTGAACCAGAGCATGCAAACCCCACATGGAAAGTCCCCAAGTCCAGAGTTCCCAGAGTATCCAGAACCTTGTTGATGTGGGATGACAGCGCTTCAAGCAATGGTTCTCGCTGCTTCAACCGTCTGCGATGTCTTTGGTGCTTTGTGCAGCCATCATCCACAAACACCCAGCTTCATTTGCTCGCGAAAAACCAACTGATGTTGGATTGTAAACGATTCACCTCTGATGCTAATGTATAATAGGCCTCCAGACACAGGAAGGAGTCTGCCCTCTACATAGTGCTGTGGAATGTAGAAGCAGCTCTGGCTCTAATGTGGAAATCGTCAGATAACCGCAACGAAAGATTTCTTTTATTACCTGTATTAATCTGCAGTTGTAGTTGCCTAATGTCAACAATGATGTCTGAAACATTTTTGACCCTAAACTCATCATAGTTCACAATACAAAGCAACTACACAGAATCTTCCAATACTGATCTATCTATCTATCTATCTATCTATCTAAGTAGTATCATATAATTATATAATAATTATATATATGTGACCATTTTCAAAATATGTTTACCTTTTCCCGATTATTTTGTGTCTATTACCAATGACATTTTGCAATGTGCGTCAACAAGTCCGTTCTCCTCTTTGTTTTTCTTTTTTCTTCAAGATGCTAAAAAATGTTTAGTGTAAGATTGAAAGATGCAGAGGGAAGACGTGCACAGAGAGAGGAATAAAGACAGTGAGGAAAAGAGGACGAGACAAACAGGAAGAGAGAGGAGAAACAGTGGTCTTGTTTTCATTAGTGTGGTATTATCTAAGCCTGGTAATTAACCCCCGAAGGCCCTCTGCATGGAGATCAGAGAAAAAGGGTGGTGAGGAAGTGGGGAGGAGGGCAAGAGCAGAGGATTTAGTGTGTGCGCGTGTGTGCGGGGGTAGAAGATGTCCAATATTACACTTCTGCCATAAACATGCCCATGTTTCAACTGTCACTCTAGCACCTCCCCACCACCAAACTATTTACTCACCCCTCCCCCAGCCAACTGTAATTATCTTATTTTGATGCATATGCACACAGAGAGACACACACACACGTGCACACTAACTCGCTCATACTACCAGAGGTCAAGTAAGGATGAACGTCTTGATCTCTCATCTACTTTCCCTCTAGGTCTTGCTCATTTTCTTACTCCTGTGATGTCTTGTTCTTTTTCTTTTTTTTTTTTGCACCACTTTTTTCTTTTCTTTTTTCCCCTCTTGATACGTGGTTGAGGTTTTCAAAATAAAATTAATAATTGCTATGAAAACATTCACATAGATTATTATCAGCTGAGCATGGCTTTTTCTTCAGCTTGAATCAAAACAGTTTTTCTCTCTTTTTTTTCCTCGTCTTTGTATTTGACTGTGAGAAGTGAAGGGACGTTTCATCCAGCTACTCTGGTTTCCTCCCAACCTCCAAAGACATGCATGTTTAGGTTAATTGGTGACTCTAAATTGCCCATAGGTCTGAGTGTGAGTGTGAGTGGTTGTTGGTCTCTGTCTGTCTCTGTATGTTGGCCCTGTGATGGACTGGCGACCTGTCCAGGGTGTACCCCGCCTTCGCCCAGTGTGAGCTGGGATTGGCCCCAGCACCAGCTGCAACCCGGAAATGGATAAGCAGTAGAATGAATGAGTGAATGAAAGTGAGGGGAAGGACAAAAGAGAAGTGGTTATTGCTTCAAGTTGTAACTTACCCAAAAAGCTCTTATGTTGAATGGTTTGTAGCCATATGTGAAAAACACACCATATATCTCAGAAAAGTTGCTGTCTCGCTGGCTTCTTGTGAGATCAGCTATTTCAGGACTGCAACAGATGGCAGTGCTGGCATCGAACAGCATTTAAAGACAGCTGATTTTGGTTGCATGCCAAAACGCTGTTCCTGGTCTTTATGTGTGTGTGTGTGTGTGTGTTTGTATGGCATTGCGTTTTGCCTGCATGTACAGACTAATGTACACATGCTTCTGTTGTGTGTTTGATAAATGTGATTATGCGCAGTCTGTGTGTGTGTTATTGGATGTGAAACATACAAGAGAATTAGAATTCCTGAGTCACTGTAATTGCAACCCAGACTAATTTAAAGCCCGTTTTATCCAGAGTCACGTAAAATACCAAACATCTTTTTGAACTCAAAATCAAATAATTTCATCTTTTGGCATAACCAGCTGTGACATTTGGCCACCAAAAGCTGCCTTGGTCCTGGTGAATGTTTGGACCAAATTTGAGGGTGTAGCGTGAAGGTGATGAGACAGATACATACAGACAGGGAAACCAAAAAATCACCTGCAGCTCTGAGTGTCACTGGTGTGGAGGGATAAAAGAAAGACAAAAAAGTGGGGAAATACAATCAGTTACGCACCACAGATAGAGAGTGTGTGTGAGACACATGATGAAAGTCCAGTCAGGTAGCCGATATCAAGTCAAAAGTAGAATTCCTCGTCTATCTACGCTCCACCAGATCATTCCTGGCTTCATCCAGTCGTTACCGGAAACGCTTGCATTCAGCCAATCGTTTGTAAGCTGCTGAACATCAAAATCGTTCCTTCTGTCTTCCAGCTAAAGTTCTGCAGGATCACTTCCTACAGTGATCTACTGCCTTCCATTTCTCTGACAGGTCTCTCCTGATTTAAATATCCTCCTGTGAAGAGAGGATCCTCCAAACTGAATACTACACAGGAAGGCACAAATTACTTATAAATGAAATACAAGTTCAGCACTATGTATAGAAGCTATTAATGTGACAAGACAATGTAAGAGACAGACGTAGATACAGACATACAGACAATGTAGGCAGAGACACAGAAGGTGCGAGCAATTAAATGTGCTAAACCATCTGTCCATTAACCTGCATGCATATACGTGGTTGTATCTGTTGCATGTGGTTCTGTATTTTTATTCCACAAAAATAGAATTCAGTTTGACTCACAGGCTTGAGACGGTGTCATTTCCACCTATGCAGCTTTTTCATAGCAGCTTAATTTCTTTGCTGCTGTCATTTATATTTCTCACGCACAACTACCCAAAGTTATCATTTTATTATAGCCATTTCACATTGAAACTAATAAAACTGGCGCGACTGAACTTCCATATATTTCTTGGGTTGTGTTCTTTGCCTTGTGTTTGTTCAATCAAGGTAAAGGTCTGTTTCATTGGTTGTCCGTCAATGACCTCATACCTGCTATGGTCGCACACTGCAGTTTCCTGCCAAAAAACTCAACATTTGCTAGTGTAAAGCCACATTTTTAACACCCACTTTTTCCTCTTTGGTCATGTTCATGAGTACATCTCAGCCCTGACGCCGTGTGGCCGTCGTACAAGCATCAGCAAAGCATGGCCTTTTAATGTGAAAGTTCTTTCTTCAGGGGTTTGCTGGATTAAACTTTAGTCAGATCAGAAGGTGAAAGTGAAAAGACATTGACTTCTCCAAGAGGATAATGATCCAAAGCAAAACTGCAGCACCAGTCCCCTGACTTGAACACTATTGAAAATCTGTGGGCAGATCTTTAACATACTGGGTGTTGAAGGCAACCTATAAATATCTCAAGACCTGAAATGATCTGCAAGAGTGGGAGACTCGAAGTAATCGCAAGATGTCACATTGACCAAAGAGAATGTTGCTCAGGTAAAGACTTAGCAGAGTGTGTTTGGCCCTGAAATAGAAAGTAAGCGAGCTTTTTACAATTGTTCATTCTATACATAATTCCTCACTGGTGACCAAACTGTGGTGTATATATATGTATATATATATATATATGATTTTCCAAAAATAAATACATTTACATTACTTCAAACAGCCTGAAGGGAATTTATCCTCCTCTAGAATTCCTCTGGTGAATTAAGAACATTTCCCTCAACAAGCTGGCATGTTGATGGAAATTGGCCTGAAGTTTGGGGAATAACAATTTGGTCTGTTTCTTAGCTTAACTAAAGAAAACCAACACACAAATAACACCAAGGGAGTCACTTAAGGAGAAGAGAGGAACTGTGGGGGGAGAAGGGTAGAGGGTGGGGGGGGCTCTTTCAGCATCAAAGCCAGCTAAAACGTCCCCACCAGGGACCAGGTCCCATGTTAAATACTGAACTAGATTATTAATTGCTGTACCAGTAGGACCTGTTAATAAGAAACCAAAATAGCAGCTCTCCTTCCTTTTTCTGTCTTCATCTTTTGTTCTATTTTCACTTCTTCACGCCTCATTCCCACAGCCCTCCCATGTGTTTGTGCTTTTTGCTCAAAGTTTGACTCATTCGCTCGTTCATTCACTCATTTGTTTCCAGGCTTCAGTCAGCAGCTCAGTGACACCGTGATGCACACTCACTCTGTGGTTTGCACTCATTTATACCTCCAGTGTTTTTTTCTCATTTGCACTCATTCACTGTTTCACTCATAGCTTTGTGATGATCCTTCCTTTTGTCTCTGTCCGGCCTGTTTTTTCTCCTTCGCCTTCTCATTAAGTCAAAACAGGCGAAGTAAAAGTCATAAACCGGGGACAGTTCACCTGGGTTTTGGGCTTTAAAAGCTCCATCGCAACAGTAAAATCCCTTTTTTTGTTTGTATCATTTGTTTGGTTCATTCGTGCACGCAATATCTTTCTGCATCCGTACATTCCCATATATGAATGATTTTACTGATTCAGTATGGTTTCTTTTGTTTGTTTGTTTAGTTTTTTCCAGTTCGTCCATGTGTTGGCTTGGCAGCAGATTAAGTGAGGTATTCCAGCAAGTTCCCAGTTTCCCAAAACTGCCACCTTAATGTGGTGGAAGAAACCGTGTGCTATGGTGACCCTGGGAGCTGGGTTATTGGGGCAATAGCTCCAGGAGTGTGGCTGGAACAAGAGTGGTTGACTAAACAGGCCACGTCAAAGCTTTAGCACTTTGCCCAGAAAAGCAACACCTGCTCCCCCCCCCTCCTTTTTTACTACATGCTACCAATGAACAGGCAGGGTGTCCCTGACAAGACACTGTGGAGGGGGCAGCTGCTTGTCAAAAATAAAAAAAAAACCATGGCTTTCCAAAAAGAACCTTGACACTCAACACTACTGCTGGATAAATATTTTGTGGGCTGATGAAACTAAAGTTGTATTGTCTGCGAGAACACAACACTACATGTGATTAAAAAGATTAACAGTGAAGTACAGTGCAGGAAGCATCCTGATTTGAGCCTTTGCTGCCTCAGGGCCTGGAAAGCTTGGCTTCACTGAGGGGATAATGAATTCCTGAGTTTATCAAGCATTCCTACTGAAGGTCAATAGAAACTGAGTCACTTGGCGGAACAATGACCCAAAACGTAAATCATCTACAGAATGGCTTCAGAATGGCCCAGTCACAGCCCAGACCTCGACCAGCTTGAGATGCTGAGGAAGAGTGCAGTTGAGGTCATCGCTGCAAAGGATATTCAGCCAGTTATTAAGAGATCTGTTTTCACGCATTTACAACTGCTTTTGGACGTGAGATAGAATCGACCCCCAACAAGAGGGATCTCCAGCTCCTGAACCCCAAACTGTCCCTGATGGCTGTCCTGTATGTGTTTAACTGTGTGTGGCTGCGATGTGTGAATGGATGAATATGACATGTAGTGTAACGTGGAGGAGTTATGTAAAAATCCAGTGTATTTACTCTCAGTCACCCGCCAACACATTCACTTGGCCACTCACTAATATACACAGAGGCCTCTTGACTCCCTCACTCCCTCACATTTCAACTGTCAAAAAAAAAAAAAAAATACAGGTCATAGTTTCCACCTCCATCTGTTTGCTTACTCATTGCTTGTGCTTATTCTAGGGTTGTGTGTGTGTGTGTGTGTGTGTTTGTGCGTGTGGTGGGCGGTTCTGGACACTGAATGAAGGATGACTACAATTTGAATACAGGCAAACATACACATCTTCAGCATATATGTCGTTTTGAGAAGCCTGCATATCTTGTACTGTGAGAGGAAGATGTTAAGGAACACAAGGGTTGAATCCTGAACATTGTTCAGACACCAGTGCTGACCACCGCACCACATTCACCAAACTTTTGTATGTAACCTGGTCAATTCAATCATTTTAACAAAGATCACTTTCAACTGCTCTCCAGTTCACATTTCCAGGTTTGTTTTTAGTGAAATAATTTTTGTTTTATGCTTCAAACACTCATGTATTTTCACAGTCAGCCTCTCTCTCTGTTTTGTGTTTGTGTGTGTGTGCAGACTAGATGCCCAACTTTGCCTTGTGTTTCTTCAGAGTCCCTGCTGAACTGTGGGATGCCCAATCTGCTGCTGACCTGTCACTGTACACAGATAATGGATGCCCAGCTGCATGTGTTGTCTGTGTGTGTGTGTGTGTGTGTGTGCGGGCTATTATCCATGTTTTTCAGCAATGAAGAAAAAAAGGAAAAATGGGGGCGGTGGTGGTTGATAGATATGCTGGCCACCTGCCTCTCACTCACATTCTGACACAAAGAGCATCGGCTGCTCTGCTGCATTAATCATCATGAACTTTCTTTGACCTCAACACGCAGCTTGAAGTTAGACAAACAGTTAGAGAACACAGCAACGTAGGGAGGGGGAAACATTATGAATACTAGTATCTGTAGGAAGATGAGGTAATAAAATCAAATGCGCTGAAGACTCAAGGGCCCAAGAAGTGATCTGGAGGTTGAAACAAATCTGTGACTGTCTCAAAAATAATAATATCCTCCCCCCGATATTTTATTATGACTTTTTTACTGGTTATTTTATTAATATTTATAATTTTTCATTAGCCAAAGTTAAAGAGGCAAAAATATAGGAGATATTTCACTTTCCTTTTTTTTGGGGGGGGGGGCAGACTGTGAGTAGGCAATATGAGGCCTGTAGCAGGACAGCATGGGGCCAGAGTCACAAATCCAAGATCCAATTCTTATCAGGAGATGCAGATGTTTTCTTTGTTAAAGCTTCTGTGAAGACTGAGAGCAGTGATTTGCAGACACAGGGAGATAAAAAGAAAAACGTAAAACTGAATTTTTTCTAAATTTAAAACTGATTATTGGAGATATTTATCATATTTGGGGATCAAAATTTTGGAATTTACAGAAAGATCTGCAGCACTTCATATTAACAGAGCGAAAGAAAGAGAAATGAAGACAAAAAAAGGAACTTGTCGTTCATTACATTTATCTGACAGTAAGTATTAAAGCAGTATACTATCCTCCCCTTGTAAATTATGACAGATATTCTTAGATGAAACAACAAAACCTACAAAATAATTATTAATTGCTTCTCACTCAAGAGCAGCATTAAAATGCTGATGGGGGTTTGATACTTTTCCAAATAAAAACAGTGATTTAATTCATCTTGAGTTTAGAATGAAAAGCATTTGCATGTCATTGAGGTTTTGTTAAGTTGAAGGACTGAATACTTGTTCCAGTGATTCATGGCTAAGGTTGTGGAATGTATTTCATCTTCAAGGTCAAGGTTAAGGTCAACTATCCCTTAGTTGGGATATGTGCAGCCGGGACAAAAGTAACAAATATATACAAATAAAGATGAAATAGAGATGTACAAAGTAAATCTAAAAAAAAAACAAAACATCTCCTTACAGATCAGAATAAATACAGAGAAATGTGACAAAATTACTCATTTAAATTAAAGACAAATGGAAGTAGGAGTAAAATATCTCTGTTGCCTGTTTGTCCTGCATCTAGGCAAGGTGTATCTCTTCCAGATGGGAGTTAAACTCAGCCACAGCACATGGACTGTATATTAGATATTGTAGGTGGACAGAGCAGCTGCTCTCACTGCTCACATGGGCATGATATGATTCTGTTAGGAAAAAAGTGCAGAGAGATACACAGAAACAGAGAGAGCAGAAAGACACAGAGAAAGACAGAAAGAGACACAGACAGTCAAAGAAAAAAGCACCAACAGACAGAGACACAGATGCCGAGATAGAAATGCAGAGAGGAAAGGACAGGTGGGGAAAGAAAGAAGTAGAGACAGAGACAGGCAGGTAGACACAGACAGACAGACAGGCAGAGACAGAGAGACAGAAACAGAGACAGAGGTGCAAGAAACTCTCCTCAGCACTTGTACTGATCATGTGTCAGTGTTTGCTGGTAGCGGTGGTAAGTGAGACAAGCTGCAGCTGAGGAACGGCAAGTGCTATCAACACACACTGTTGAGTACTGTATGTGTGTATGTGTGTGTGTGTGTGTGTCCAGTGTATATGTTTGCGTCACATGCTCCTCAAGGACCTAGCCATGGCAATTTCTGCAGAAAGGACATGAGGAATAGAAACAATCACCAATGTGTGTGTGTTTGTGTTTATGTTTTTTTTTTCATAAATCCATAAGTGAATAATAACATGCGTGTGTGTGTGTGTGTGTGTGCGCGCACGCATGCATGTGTTTCCCATCCTGCGGCACACACTAAAGAGTTCTCGCTGTCTGAACTTATCAGCTCTTTTCTGGAAGCGTTTTGCGGGGCAGGTAAGATTAGCAATGGACAAGAACATCTCTCTTCCACAGAGCTCAGCCTGTAAACACGATCAGGACTTGATCATGTTTAGAGTTTTGTGAATGCGATCCTGCATGCAGAGTAATCTAACTCTGAATTATCTGTCCAGGAGCTAAAATCCCTTCAGATCCAACCACCACAACTTTTTAAGACCTCTCCCTGTAGAGCTGTTATTTATCCCCTCTCATAAGCTCTCCCCCTTTTGCTCTTTATCTCCTTCCCTTATTTCCTCTCCTCCTCCTCTGTTTCCTGACTTTTCTTTGCCTTCACTTTTCAGGGGTAGCTGGGGAGGGAGCAGGGGAGGGGAGGGGGGCTATTTCTCTGCTTCAAGTGAAATCACTCAATTCTTTCAGGAGGAGACTTTGGAGACCAGTGGTAACCAAGAGAGTGAACGAAAAAAAGAAAGAAGGAAAGAAAGCATGTGTGTGAGAGTGAGAGTCCACCTTCCAAATAAGTTCCATTAATCATGAACCAGAGTCTAATGTAACTAATATTTTACAATTAGAGGAGACAAGATGGAGCTGGGGGCCATATATCTCCCTTACACCACATGATCATCGATTCATAAGAGCCGGGGAGAGGGAAAAAGGAGGGAGGCTGCAGGACACTAGTCCTGCATACAGACACACACAGCAACACATGCACAGACGCTCGCACACCCACATGCATAAGCACAGATGCTTAGCAGGAAACAGAAGGATGCATGAGAATGAGGGGACAAGCTGTCACATTAGCATTTGTTAGTATACGATCGGCTTAAAATCAGGGCTGGAAATCTTTTTTTTATTTTTTTTTATTGATTAACTTTTTTTTTCTTTTGATTGATTGATTAGTTTTTTGGCCATGAAATTTTTGAAAGCCAACGAGAGATAGTGTAAAAGAATGAAGAATCAAAATGGCTGTTTTTGTCAACAGCCAATTGTCACAATTAAGATGAAAGAAAAACAGTGTATTTTTTCTTATAAATGAATCATTTACTTGTATTTCCTTATTTTTACTCTATTTACATTGTTGTGTGCATTTTAAATGTTTTTACTGGACAGTTTTTGCTGTTGTAGTAATTTTTATTTTATTTTATCTCTATCTCATCATCAGCTGATTCACTAGTCCTCTATAAAGCCACTGAACTTCACTAACTTGCAAGTAAAACACAAATTAAAATTGATATTAATTGATTTATTGATTTAGCACCAATCAAAATCTAAGGCCATGGATTTTCAGCACTACTTAAGTTGTATTGTCCAGATGAAAGCTACACCTTACACATCATTAAACAGAAATATTTTTCAAATCAAGTCCTTAATTTGAGAAACGTCTTCAAATTGTTGTTTATTTTATTATTCATCCTTTGTCAGCATTTATAGAAGAAAAAAGAGTTTCATCTTGAGCTTTTTCTTTTTTTTCAGACAATGGAAATATGATTTTGGTGAAGTTTAATTTTACACCATTTTTTTTCTTTTTATTGTCCATTATTCATAATATTTATAGTAATGGAATTATGATGGGTTAGGGTAAACACAAAGAGAAGAGGAAGGGGACACATAGGTAATGACAAATTAAGGACCTTAATAAAACATAACTACTGAAGCGGAGCATGACTCTGCACTGGAAAAGAAAAGGCAGGTAAAAAGAAAACCCTCGAGACAGAAACACTGCTGCGAAACCCAAGGTGAACAGAAATGTGATCTTTGTGGTGTGAAAGGACATTAGAGATAATGTCATCTGCGTCATTCAGTTAAGAGGACAAATATTTTTTAAAAAAGTAGAGATCAAACAACAAAGATGGTGGAAATGTACAATGGTGTGCACTAAAGCACGAGATACATGGCACCTTTGAGCCAAACACTGAATCCCTATCAGCTGCAGGTTCTACTCTGAGCCACAGTTAAAAAGACCGGGTCGGTCCAAGGCCTGTGTAGCCCCGAACAATGACATTGCACCAAAGACAATTATTTTTGATCATTGGTTGACTCTCCGTTATTACCTAATTAATTTCATTTTTAAATCCCTTTGATTCATTCAGTTATTCTGTCTTTAAGGTTAAAAAAATGCTGCTTTAAAGCCAAGTGAAACTCCGACTGAATCATAAAAAAGGTTTTCATATTTATGACTTTGTTAGAATAGAAGTAATTAAATGAAATAAAAAAAGATAAGGTTTCTGAAAGCCCACAAATCCACAGAACACATTCATTGTTTTTGCTCTGCCCTGCAGCATGCAGCCTGATCAGAGGAGCATGAACCCGCCTCTGAAAACCGGCTCCGCACCAAAACCTGGTCTGCTGTGCCCTCTGGTGGTGGCACACCTGAGCTGCACCAATCAGACTCCAGCCTGTCTAATGTAAAGGAGGAGGGAAAATTAGAGGCAGCTGAGCAAATGAGCAGAAAGATGGGTTCATCTGCAGGTCACCATCTGCCCGACGACCAGCCCAACGCAAAGAAACTGCAGTCGCTGCAAGCGTAGTCGTCTCAAACACATCAATTCACATAGAGATGCCCGCGCGTACAAAGACAATTGCATAACACGCCAGTATGCGTGCACAAACATGTGCTTGTACACACGGCTGCACAACATGCCATGGAGAAAAATGAGAGGAAATGGATACTGAGGGAGAGAAAGAGAGGGGAGGGAGAAGACTGAAAGACAGGGAGGCAGAGCAAATGATGAGAGAGAAAGTTAAATGAAGAGCAAAGAGTGGTGTTCATCACTCTGTGATCACAATGTTGAAATTGCTCAGCTGAGCAACAAACAGAAATGCACACTTACACACACACACACACACACACACACACACAAACAAGCCGGATGCAATGAAAGATGACCTAATATGTTCTTTAATCAGACACATGTGCACTGTTACATGGAGACACACAACTACTGAAATGTATATGCAAACACACGTATATGCATGAAGGCCCAAACCCCCACGTACAAACACACATGCAGCCAAAACCTTCAGTATGTGTACACACAAATAGACACACACACACGCATGTACACATAGGCTAAGCAATAATATCCTGATTGTTCTTGCTCAGTTTCATATCCAACCATTGGAAACATCCTTCACAGGCAACGTGTGCGTATGTGAGTGTGTGTGTGTGTGGATATAAAACAGTCAAACAGTTACTTTCCCCGGATGTGAGTTTTATTGAGAACAGACTTGGGAGATTCGTGGCATGGGGGCCCCCCACATCTGGTGCAGTGCAGCTGATCCGTTTAAAAATTAGTCAGGCATTGACCTGGGCAGCCTCCCAGCAGCGCAGCAGCCTTTGGGGTCCTGGCATTAGGTTAACACAAATACGGATTCTATCAATGCAGCGCAGATCAGGTTTCAGATGACAGGAGGAGGGTGTGTGTTGGAGGGGGGGCATGAAACCATAAAATGTTTCTCCCTTTGAAAAGCAGAGTCAGCTGAAGCCACAGGGCTCTGAGTGGGGAGGAGACTGTGAGACGGTGTGTGGGAGGTTTGCTGTCATTTTTACTATTATGATAGGGAATCTGCAGCATTCATTAATGTGTGCACACAAACAGACACACACATACACTGACATTAACTTTTGGCTGACCTTCAACACTGATAAAGTAGTTTTAACAACACTTTATATTACAGTAAGTTACTTTTACACACTGAAATGTGTAAACATAAGTATTTCAGATGTTGGCTTTGTTTTTTCATTCTAACAAATGTTTCTGAAAAGTTTTGAACCTACAGAAATTAGTGAAATTGTCGCCTGTCAATGACATCATATCTTTAAAGTGGACTCTTATCCAGTTTCAAGCCGCATCTTTTTAAGAAACACCTTGGTCAATTTAAATTAAGATATTAACCAGATGAAGGATTTTTCTTCATCAGACATATGGATCTTAATTTATCAGACAACAACCGGAGAAAACATTCAACAGTTCAGCTCCCAGCTGCTCAGTGAGTGTTAATGAACGTCTACTGGTTTTAATCCACAGCTGTTTGTCGTGGGAAAGAGGGACCTCAGCTCCTGGTAAAAAGACCCCGAGCCTCTGTATCATAAGTTACCTGGGAAACGAAACAAAGGTTGGCAGCAATTTAAGGTCCCAATCATCTCGTGTCTGATTGATGACAAAACACTGATTTGAAATGTTTTATTCAGTGTTTGCACTGGTTCTAATCACTGGCCTGTTTCTTGTGGGGAAGGTGAAACTCTGCGGAGAATTTGGTTCCTGGTTTAAACCGATTACACTAAAGAAGTCGAAACCAGGAGAGGCTGACGACAGTGGTGGTGAAGACAACAACTCCAATGATCCGATAGTATTTTATGCAGCAGAAGTTACAGACTGTGTGTTTGCTGACAATGTTGAAATATGCTTTGCTGACAATGTTGGTTTTTTCAGTATATCTAAATAGATAAAATTTATAGATATACTGCATGTATGAATTGTATCTTGATGAAGGTTTTTGATACATACACACGCAAAAAAACTTGGATCATTAGGTGGTAAATATTAACTTTTGCTCCTTTTCAAAAGAAAATCCTCAGTGAGCATTTACGCTTAATTAAAAAGGCTTGATCTGTGTAGTTTCCTGTTTTCTGTAATTATCTTCTAATTATCTTTTTGGAGGAGCGATCTAATCAATGACACTCAAATTATTAAAAGTGATTTTCAAAGGTCATGTTACATCCAGTCTGTCACTTGTCACAGTCTGAAAACATGTAGCAGAACAAAAGGTTCGTATTGATGCTGATGCTCTGCAGCAGTGCTGAACACAAATTAAAACAGTGATGGAGACTGATGCTTGTCACAAGTTTTAAGTATCAAGAAATGAACATACCCGAGAGAAACCTAATACTTCCAGCCATAAAACAGAACTGTGACTCTTTCACCAACAGGATCATCAAAAGAACAAATGTCTCGGCATATTTCACAATAGTTACGTTTACAGGAAATACATTTAGAAGGAAATGTGGACCGGATAAGGTCTTTTCTGAAATATGGAATTGTTGTATTTAGCCAGAAAAATGTTTGGATTGAGCACCACAGTTAGTTACGGAGCAACTGCCGCAATACCATTTAACGTTTTTATGCCTATTTTTGGACTTTCACAGGATAAAAGCTCCTTGTTATGTTTAATATAGAAAAACACGTTTATTTACCTTTACTAAAAACCATGAACCTCACTAGGGGTGAATGATATGCATAGAAAAGTCCAATGTGATTCATTTAGCGGTAATTGAGATATGAGTCATGATGTGAGTTACATTTCACATTCAGAGAAAAAAATTCTTGCTGATGATGTTTTCGTTGGGGTTCGTACCTTTGGTACTGTATATTTGTAGGTTTCTATTGTCTATAGCAGCACAATCCTTGAAAATCAAAAAGACCTTAGCCAGATCAGTAATACTTGCTTCGTAGATCACACTCTGGAAGCTGTTTGCTTTCATTCTAACCTCTGACTCTTCCTCTAACATGCTACTACACGGGGTGCTCAGCGTTGTTCACGACAGGTACTTCACAAGCACCTTTGGGAGACAAAGTATTGCAGACGGTAATCGAGCTGTGTGTATTCGACATCGTGATCACAGCCCGTGAAGCTTCGCCATCAAAGTGACTGAGCGATAATAACTCGTACTGGGAATGACGGACTACTCTACAAACAGTTTACTCACGTCTCATCACACAGTGACACTCCAACGCAGCAGTGGCTCTCACCTTTATCATTCTCGCTCAGTCAGAAATGAAGAAATTAAAAACATGAAACAGGCCGTTGCTCTGTGACAATCTTTTTTTTTTTTTTTTGTTTGAATACATTTTATTTTTATTATAAGTACAGTTCAGTAGTTACAAAACGAAGCATCTGCCATGAGGATACAGCAAAACATAAAGAGTGTTTCAGCTCACAAGACAGGTTTTGTACATAATATGTGGAGTGGAATGCTCATTATAGCTGGTTCAGAGGAGGAGAGAGTCCATGCAAGACTCTCGCCGTTAATCTCTCATCTTTATACCCCTGGAAAACAGAGATAGGGTCAGAGGTCAAAGCCATTGGTCAGTGCCTCCAGTAGGATGAGTCTGATTGGTTCACTCAAACCCCATTCCCAGAATTCCTCCCTTCAAACACCCCGTTGCATTTCCCTACAACCATTACTTCTCACTGTTCAATAGTCTCACTGTTTTTATTTCATTTTTAAATCCCCTCTTTTCCTGGTATATTAAAAATGAAAGTATGGTTAATTGTAATCTACATGAATCAACTTTGAGAAAAACAAAAAAAAGTCAGAGGCTGTACTGCAGCGAAATTTACTTGGAAGTGGAGATTGAGCATCGGGTCATGCTGCTGCTGCTGCTGAAGCAGTAATGGGGCCTATGTTGCAGGTGTAAAAGGGGATTTGCATACAAAAGAAATCTGGGTAACAGTTTGTCAAAACCACAAACAGTGTAGCGGTTGATCGAACTCAAAATAAAAAAAAAGAAAGAAAAAAAAGGTAGTATTATATTTGGACTGTATATACTGACTGAATTTTTCTCTGGGTTCACAAAAAATGACGTAGAAACATTTCACAAAGCCAAGGGACACACAAACACACACCTTCATTTTAGTTAGTTAGCTAGTTTTATACTGTATAGGTTGGGTTTATAATACTATCACAGTGCCAAATACTTCTGAGAACCAAAACAAATGAAAGAAATAAGAAAGGATAAAGTCCCTCTATTCATTATGGACTCTGGATACAGTATATGGGGGCAAATATGTTTGCAGCACAGGAGACGATTGTCATCTTTTTCCTCTTTTTTTTTTTCCTTTTTTTTAATCAGTAAATGGAGAAGGCATTAATGTACAGTACATATAAAATTAAGAATAAAATCAACCCTACATCCTACAGTCTAGCACAGCTACATAGCTTTTTGTAGAAGCAATAACAGATGACTTGTATCTAAGGCTATACACAATATGTCTTTTTTCCCAGTTTTTTGTTCTTTTTTTTTTCTCATCTTAAAGTAAATACATCAAACCATTTTCAGTAGTCATTAACACTGTGCAACAATGATCGGTGGCAGTATTTTACAAACATCTGCAACACTAGAGTCCTTGAGGTTGACATGAGAGATGAAGTGAAAGGGGTGGAGGGTGATAAAGAAAGAAACATTTCCCTCTTTTTTGTTTTTAGGATTGTTTTTTTTCTTCTTATTATTATTCTCTGTCAAACTCTAAAAGATTTGCCAACCTTTTGAGAACGTGGCTGTGCAAACTACTGTCACTTCTTTGCTTTTTCCTTGTCACAAATGTTTTAAAACTTTTGTTTTCACTTCTTTTTTAAACTACTGTATATCTCTCTATATACATTAAGCTTCTATGGCCGCTGTGATGAATAATAGAGAACAAGAAAAATAGACAAAGGAAGCCATGTGGCAGGGTGGGGGCCTTGTACTGGCCTGGTTATGGAGAGGGGATTTAGTATTGTTAAGTTACATTTAAGGACAGTCTGAATATTCAGTCCTCTTCGCAATTATCATTAGCACCACCATCATCAAAAGTCAGCTATGGGTTTTGTTTTTTTTTTTCCTTCCAGCAATACCATATAGTTCTGGAAACAAACTTGTATTGAAGATTGTCATGTGGTGCCCTGTGTGATGCATGTCTATGGGACATAAATAGTGACTCTATTACAGTTGATAGTAGAGCCAAAAGTGGCTAGTCTGACAGGAAATGTGCTTGGTTTCTGTCAACAGTCCGGCAAAGTTGATTTTCTATTCTACAGTAGATTACATTCCAGTACAATATAATGGCGGTCCGTGGACTTAACAGGAGAGAAAAGTCTTTGAAAGCATTTGATTAAGCACAACACTTCAGTCCTAACTAAAAAAGAAAAGAAAAGAAAAGAACAGAACACACATACCTTTCTAGCTCAAGGAATGTATCAGAAATAGTGGGGCCAGGTACAAGAACTGCTAATCAGACAGGTAGTTTCATCAAAAGAAGAACAAAACAAAACAAAAACAAAAATCAACATTGTGTAAGAGATAAGACAACAAAGACAAGAGGCATTCAGACCACAATAGACAAAACAGGAAAATTGCCATCACTTTGTTTAATGTCCAGACTGCTTTAAAAGCCATTAGGTCCATTACTCAAACCATCCCCAATCCTTCCTTCATATACTTCTTGCCTTCTCTTGACTATGACGGTAGTATGTGTTTTTTTCATCTTAAGTAAAGTATTTGTTATAGTGTACTCCTTCATTTATCCTTCATCCTCCTCTTGCTCATCATCATCACCGCCTTCATCCCCATCCTCATCATCCTGCCTTGCTCCGGTCTGGGGCCATTAGTCTTTGTTTACACCTTGGGCATCCAGCCCCTCAGGTTCGCCTAGGTTATGGTTGTTAGGGTGGTTAAGGTCGTTGTTAAGATGGTTGGGGTCGTGGGTCAGCGCGGGGTCATGGGTCATGGGCTGGTCCTCCTCTCCCACCCACAGATGCACTACGGCCAATGAGAGAACAAGAGGCAGATTAGCACCACGGACCCAACAATACCGACCCCACCCTGTAGCATACACACTCACACACACACACACACACTCACGCACACACGGAGACACACACACACGGAGACACACACACACACACACACCTTTATCATTACATCATACCATTAGTACGGTCAAATGAATGCATTAGATAGTAAAGGCTTTACATAACGGTTGATGAGCAGTTGTGTCAAACATTAAAGACTTTGATGGGTCAGAAACAACAGGGACATAAAAAAACAAAAAAACTTTGATCTTTTTGCGTCACTTTGCTTCAGTTATTTCTGATTGTGAGTTTGAGTCTCAGCCCCAACACAACAGAGATGAATGGAATTTGGTTAGTCGTGCATAAGCGCTGACAGAAATTTAACATTTTCATTTCCAATGACATTTACAATCGCTGAATATTCCATAGACCTTACTTTCAACCCTTTGTGTGGGGGACTATTTCTTTGGTAGAAAATAAAAAACTATACATAGACATAAAAGAACTGAAACAAATGTATAGTTTCTGTGTGTGTGTGTGTGTGTGTGTCATGTTTTTAAATGCAATTTCAATTTAGTTTAAATAATTTGTTGTGTTGGGATAGTGATAAAATATCGAAGGGCATCAACACAACTACAATAATGAAAAAAAATGTATCGGAATGGTTGGATGCTGCTGAAGGTGAATAAGAGCTTGATAATGGATCTTTCATATGATTTGACCTTTGGCTGACAGTAGGAGCAGAGACAGAAAGACCTTCACCTTTGACCTTTTGCTTTCATAGAACAGTCACTCTGTTCTTCTGTGTCTTAAAAGCAAAAAATAATACGAACACCAGATTTCCTGAAGAGTCTGTATAACTGAAATCAAAAGTGTCACCTTCTCATAGTAGCGCTATGGCTTAAATCACATCCAAGCGGGTTCCTGTTATTTTGTCCACCCATTTATCTCCTGCTGACATCAAGTGAAACCAAATTTACTCTTTTTCTACGAAAGGCCAGAAGAGCTTTCACTGTATCGACATATTTACTTTGCAACTCTACGCTTCATACAGTTCATCTTTCCCAGATTTTATTTTTGCATCTTCGCAACGCTGGAGTTCGTGCTGTGAGACAGTCTGCAGCTTCCACAGTGAGATGATCATTTCTAAAACAATATGAGACACTAACACATTATGGTTATGACAACGGCAGTACTTTTGTACTCGTTACAAGCAAGTTGGTTGGCTCAGTAAGTGTGACAGGAAGTGTGACAGTGGGTGAGAAGTGAAGTGAGTAATTCTAATAAAAAGTTTTAAGACTTGGTAACACAGTAAGAAATGCATAACTGTAATTAGGTCCCATAGCAGCAGCCACTAAATAATACAACTAGCCCCCCCACCCCCCCCCTACACACACACCACCCCTCTTATTTCTACACTTTCATTCCCTCAGCTACTTCTTAGAAAATTATTTTGCAATAAAACGCTGCAGAACACATTTGCATGTCATGTTCTTTTAAAGTGGCGTTATGAATCTGACAAAACCAAATTAAAACACGGGTTTATTTGAGCTGTGCTTTCGCGAGGATGGAAATGGATATCGAAATGAAGGAAGTGCCACTGTAAGAGAGGGAAAATAAAGAGATAATAACATGATAAAACATCTCTTAGATTTAACTCTCTCAGGCTGTTTTGTGTGGTTTGAGCAACACTCACTTTATGTTTCTGCTTTTAATTCTCCACGTTACTCACTTCAGGTGCTTCCAATAGTACTAAAGGAATATCTCAGATACCTATTTTATTCATTTATTTGTTTGTTTGTTTGTTTTTTTCAGGTCACCACCGACCACTGTTGGAAAAACTGGGCTAAATAAGTTCATAAAAACAGCACATTAAGATGACTGGCTGTGAATATAGAGTGTTGCTTTTCTAGGGCTTGATTCCAACTCTTTAATAGAGGATATGTGGCCATGACCACCTTTCACCACAAGATGGCAAGCAAAGACAGGAAACAAGAGACTGAATCCAGCGTCCAGATGGCTGAACACACTTCTACATACGTTGAGACGGTCATTTACACATTGATGGAAATGTCAACATTTTTGTGCTAATACCTAATTAAGGAAATTAGAAGCGGATTTACCAAAATGCTCTCATTGATGATGACATCATCAAACATCACTGATTTGGTCGTGTCCATAACCTTCACTGTGACTTTTTTTTTTTTTTATCTTTAGGATTAAAAGTTCCAATAACTAAACAAAGTTTCCTTGTTTTGAAGCTTCAAAAAGTGCCTACTCTCCCCAAGGGCACTTCCTGCCTTTGACATCCCTGTAAAGAAACTTACTGTAACGAGCTCCAGATTAGGCCCCATATTTGATTTTCACTGTTCATTAACTAAGCCACCTGGAATGTTATTATTTAAGCACGGTGCTCCTTCTCCCCAAACAACTGCCGCTGCGAAGGGGGAGAGATTTCTTGGCCAACTTTATAGATTTAGCATAACTTCCCCTCGCAGTTTTTAATTTCCCATTCGGGCAGGCAGCAGATGCATCTCAGACACAGAAAAAACTGCCTGGCATTCATTTATCACATGAATTCAAGGCTTATCTGTTTGTTTCCTTCAAAGGCTCTGCCTTTCCTGGGAGCTGATGCGACGTGCATGTATGATGGAAACGTGATGGCGTTGTGATAAAGATAGAAAAAAATATATATCCGAGGCGGTGAGCAACAACGACAACACAACTGTCTACAGCGCAACACTTTTGAAACACAACGAGAAAGAGCAAGAGCGCCCTCCTGTGGTGCGTTTGGAGGTGGCAGATGGCAGCAAAGGTAGTTACTGGGAGGGAAAAGAGACCAAGGAAAGGAAAACATATGGTGCGAGGACACACAGCTCCGGGATCCATCCACTGTTAATACATGTGTCATGCTTAACAGAATGGATAAATGAGACGGAGGATGGAACAATAGCATACCACTGCACTCTGAGCATGTGTCGGAGACCGCCTTAGGATACGGTGGACTGTGTCGTGTGTGTGAGTGTTTGGTCTCAGATGTATCACCTGACATTAATAGCAGTCTGTGAAAACATCACACAACAGGCACTCACCAAGAAGAAGCTGGCGTTTTGCAGTGCAACACCCAATGATTCCTGCGACTGCTCGTGTGAAACGAGGCATTTCTCCACATTTACACCAACACCAGTGACTAAGAGAAGATGCTGCCTGTATCTCAGCCACTTCCCACATTTATTCTGTCTATTTTCAGTCACCACTAGCTTGTATGGATTTTTAAGCTGTGGCTGATTTAAAGTGGATCAAACCTGCTCCCAGCTGACATTTTGTGAGACTTTCCCTCGAGCTGCATCTTTTTAATCTCCCAACTTCATTCAGAATATCTACATTTCTCACATGCAAATTTAATTGCATTTATTTTTATTGACAACAGTTGTTATCACGGAGCTGTTGTTGGCTGTGTGAAAACTAGCCACTGCATCTCCACTGAAGCCAAACATGCAACAGCCAGATTTCTCCTGTCAGTCCGGCTAATTAAGAAAAACTATATGTGTGATTTCACATCACTATACATTTGATGCTCACATCATATATTTCCTACCTTTCACAGTCTTTATTTCACAAGTTTTTCTTCAGGTCTTTTTTTTCCCCTCTCTCTCTCTTATACTGGGTGAATATTTTCTCTCTTATATCTTAAGGCCTTTTAAACTTATGATATAATTGTTTGTTTATAATGCTGGGCCAAAAGTGGATTTTGCTTCATATTGAACAAAGAGTTTTGGAACCACAACAAGACAAAATTGAGAAAAAAGCAACTTCTAGGGGTCAGGTTCTGTATGAGGAAACTGAAGACTTCATCTCCAATGAACTGGACTGATCGGCCGAATGCCTGCTATTTACTATAAAAAGGATGCCGCGTATCTGGCGGCGTGCGCGGCAGCCTGGGTGCGGTGCATCATGTGTGTCTGTCCATATGGACTTCAGCAGAGAGTAAAGTGGAGCTCTGTGAACCGTCTCTGTGCCACTGAAGGTGGCTGTGGCTCCTTTGTTCCCTCTCCCAGGCTTCTGGGCCCTGCACTAGCAGGAAAAGTGTTGTTCTTGGCACAGCCCCGTCACATTGTACAGCCCAGTATTTATAAATATGTAAATATGAGCAGCACCAGGCATAACACGGCTCGCTTGTATATACCAAGGAGGAGCGGCGAGGAAGTGAGCATGCACAACCAATCTCCGCCACCCCCACCCCAACACACCCTCAGCCCTTACCTCCACCCCTCCGCACCCTCCCCAACTAAAAATTGTATTTTTAGATGGTTTTAATGAATACAGGATGTTTATAGTTACCATTGCCTGTGATTCGCACAAAAGAATAGAAAAATCCACATCCAGCCTACCACCCCCTCCTTCGCACGCCGCCCCCCCAACCCAAATCCCTCAAAGCACTACTAAAGAAGAAGAAGGGGTGAGGGAGGGAAGGAAAAAAAAGCAAAATTGTGGCGAAAACACAGCAGGATTGTTGTGCTCTCAGTCTCTCTTCGACTTCAGATCCCTATTAGACAAACAGAGTGTGGTGTTAAGGTGCAACAAAGAGTGACAAAAAACTCTGGTGTGCGGGTGGAGAGTAGTGGGGGGCACATGCGAAAGAGAGAGAGCGAGAGAAACGAGAAGGTTCCTCACAAAGCCGACTTCAAGGTGGAACACAATTTGTATGTTTATTCTTGTGTGCGCGTGTGCTGTTTGTTTTTTGTTTTTTGTTTTTTTTTACATTGCAAAAATAATACAGAAGCCAAAAAAATAAAGTGGGTAAAAAGGCTACCTGTTTTCCGCTGTCTGTGATAACTCGTGTCTCTGGTTGTTGTTGGGTTTTTTTGTTTTTTTTTTTCTTTTCGTTTTTGTGTTTGTGTGTGTGTGTATAATGACTGTGTCAACTTGTTCTCCTTTTATAAACTCTGTTTTGTTTTGCTGCAAACTCTTGGGTCTAGTTCGAGGTGATGCGAGTGACAGGATGAAAAGATTTAGGAGAGAGAAAGAAGGAAAAAGTGAATAAAATGTAAAAAAAAAAAAAAAAAGAATGATTGCAGTTGGGGAAACACAATGAAGAGAGTGGCCTCTTTCTATCTTTTTCGCTCTCTGTCTCCAAAACTATTTTTGAGGCTAAAAGATTGCCGGCTTGATAATACCTCCGCTGAGCAATTTAAGCCCAAACACTCTGACGCTACAATCTGTCTTCTCTGCCTGATAGCGCTTTTCTCCCCTCTCCTCTCCAAATTACTTTCTTTCATATCTAATTATATTTGCTAATGATCTTATAAGAGAATAATGGAATGTGCTTGATCTATTACCTTTTTTTTTCAATACATAAATACAATGCAGGGGGAAATGACTATTGGAGACAGGAGGAAATGTTTTTTTTTTTTAATGTTTTTGATGAGAGGGAAAATGAAGCTGGGAGCTGCAGGGTCATTAATGGGCAATGAACACAGAGGTCATCTCTCATATTCTCTTTGACATTTCTCTCATCTGATGTGCTGAAACAATCACAAACACATCCACGCTCTCCATTCTGCTCACCGTTTTTTGTTTTTGTTTTTGTTTTTCTTTTTGCCATTGCCATTTCTCCGTAATCTTCCAGATCTCCAGCTCAAGTCTCTTGGATCTTCTAATGGGAACGTCGAACTTTGTTAGTTGCCGCGATTCGCAGTCCTCAAAACTTCCAAAGTTACGCCGGGCATTAGGAAGCATCGAGGGATAATCATTTTAGAGATGTATCATCAAAAAGTCACAGGAGAGCCTGCAGAAGCGCTCTCTGGGGAGGTATTAAAGGGGTACATGGGCTAGAGTACTCTTCTTCTGTGGTATGGCTTAAAAGGCCTGGCTGCAGATTGAATTTTAAGTTCAGCTTTTGTACAGATTTCCACAAAATCACAGAAAGAAAAATAGTAGTTCTAATTATCTTCACCCTATTCAAATGATGGTTTTCTGGCATTAAAGCTTACACTCGCGAAATCATTTGGCCTTTTAAGTGAATAGCTCTTCTCTCTCTTTCTGGTGCCAAACCCCTGTCCCGTCTGTCCCTCCCTCGCTCCCTTCCTCTTAAGCCTTCCCCATTCTCCACCCCAACGCCGCTCCCCCCCCCCCACATTATTTTTCTTTCTCTCTCCCTCACTCTCTCTCTCTCTCTCCCTCCCTCTCTCTCTCTATCACCCTCTCTCTATCACTCTCTCACCCTCTCACTACAGGCCGTAGGACAAGCCAAGCCATGACAGGCACTCTAAACCCCCTGCATTAATGGAAGGAAATGGCATTCGATCCCTGTTTGATCTCCTAATCATTTCTGATGAAATGATAATTAGTGCCCGTCCAATTCTCCCACAGAGGAGGAAAAAGGGGTGGGAGAGGGTTTTGGGGGTTTGGGGGGAGAGTGGGAGTGGATAAATACATGAAAAAAACATTTTTTCTTTTTAAAAATGCTCTTGCTTTTTAGACCCCAAATGACATCTCTGTCACCAAGCTCGGCATGTTCGTAACCAACAACATATCCTTTTTTGCAGACTTCCTATCTTGTAACACATAGAGAAAGGGGGATATACACACTAACACACACACACACACACACACACACACACACAGGCATTCAGAGACACAGTGCCTGGCGACTGCTGTCTGTGATTCTTTTCAGCTGACATAATCCTGATTGATTCGTTCAGCAGATAAAAACTGGGTCCACTTCTGCCCTTTTACTGGGGGGGATGGAATATAATACGGCCTTTTATGCAGCAACAATGTAACATAATGGCGTTGGAATGTGCAGGGAAAAAGGGCCACATCTTAAATGCTTGTGACACACAAAGAGAGAGAGGGAGGGAAAAATAAGACACTGGAAATTAAAAAAAAAAAAAAGAGAGAGAGAAAGAGCGACAGAGAGAAATAAATCATTACACTGCCAGATTACCCATGTGCCCTGGTTCTATCAAGGTCAAATGAAGGCTTTTGTTTTGGAGACCATGTTTTCTTTTCCTTCTGGGTGTGGCTAGATGTTGTTACAACTTTGTGTGTCTGTCTGTAGCTTTGCAACTCCATGTTGCCTTCATGTTCTCACAAGGAAAACATAGATTTGGAGCTGCCACTTCATCACCGTCTGACTTTTGAACAGTAAGCTTTGCTTTAGGGCGCAGGAACAGGTGAAATCTGATGTCATCTCACATCCTGAGCTATGTGGTTACATGACGCGACATCCCTCACGTCACTCTCTGAGATGTGGATGGAGTCTTAAGGCTTCTCAACCGGATCCCTGTTAGTGCTGAACAGTCTGGATCAGTCAGCAACAAATTGAAACAGCATTTTCCACAATCGTAGGCTTTGAAAGACGTAAAAACAAAAAGAGCAGCACGGACTCACATCACAGAGTTTCTTTAATGTGATTATCTATTATTAAATATTTCCACTTGAAGTCAAGTCAGCCTGTGGTTTTTTTTTTACATTTCTATGTCTACCTCATTTCTTAATAGCTGTGTACAAAAACAAAACATGAAAACAGAAGAAGAGGATTGTGACGAAAGGTTTACGTCTTTTTCTACTGATACAAACTATATATCCTTTTAAAAGTGAAGTCAGACATTTTAGAGAAGTTTTTTTTTTTTTTTTTAATCTACCAACATGTAGAACAAAAAAAGAAGAGTGATACACTGAGTGTGGGTGGATATTTCACTCACGTCAGGACATTCAAGGCTGAAATGACACACGCGCAAACTGTTTCCTTCACTGGGGCCATGAAAATGTCTTTGGTGTCGTTCAACTTTCAAACGTTGCACCGCCACACCACCCAGTACGAGGGTGCACGGCCTTCTGTGCCGGTCAATCATATTAAATGTAGGCGCTAATCTGCCAAACCCACGGCCCTCCCAGGTTTCTGCTGGTGTTGTCCACACCAGCACAGAGGTGGTGATATATCTGGCTGCTAATTCAGTGTGGCATGAAGCCACAGATGGGAGAGCGTAAGATCGGACATTGAAATATGTCTCCTAATCCCTCCATTTGACTGTGAGGGAAGAGGAAGAGGAGGATGAAGTATGGAGGATGTATGTAGATCACAGAAGGAGGAGAAAATGAACTAGAGACATCGCAGCAAATAGGGCAATATTATATAGGGCAATATGCATATATAGGGCAAGAGTGAGTGTGCTGCCCTGCTAACGTCTATAATATACTCACTCATAAAGACAGACACAGACAAGAAAATAGAGAGTCTGAGTAAAGTGATAAATCTTGACCTCAAATAATGAAGCCAAAATATCAGGCCTTTCATTAAATATGGATATTGGTGAGTCAGTACCCTTCAGCTCTTCCTTTAATCTCAACAAGGGCTGGTTTCAGTACAATACCATCAACTGAATTATTTGCGTCAACTAAAGTCAGGTAAAATGGACAAAATGAAAAAAACAAAAAACAAAACAACAAACCCCCAAACAAACCAAATAAAAACAGAAAGCAGGGTAGAATCCCAGGGAAGAAAAGTCTCTAAGGACACAGACACACGGAAGAGTAAGAGCGATCCATCCTCAGCTATCAGTCCCATCATGTGTAACCGCAGAGAACCTGTCGCTGGTGCCCGGTGTTTACCATGACACGAGGAGAGCGTCACGGATCTACAAATCAAAGCAAGACAGACTGTGAAAATGCAGATGGCTCAGAGGATGTTGGCCGGTTAGAGTCGACAGGAAGGAAGAGGAGGAAGAGAAGCAGCTCTGTGAAGAACTCTAACACGGGCATCAATTAAATACATTAAGGTGCAGGCACTTGCCATATGCTGAAGCTCTAGTAGGCAAGACTGAAGATTTATGGAAGCTGAAACAGGTCTCAATTACTGCTTCGTCCCAGTGTTTCCCGGAGTCCACTGTTGCATTTGCGTTTTATCATTTAAGAGATGAAGAAGGGATGAAGGATGAAGGAAAGGAAAAGCATGCAAAGGCAATAATTTGATAAGAGCGCATCAATGTGGGTGCTGAGAAAGTAATGCTGGTTAGTGAGAATGGAACAAAATGTTGGAAAAGAAGCATCAACAATGCTTTTTTTGGCCCCACGTCCCAGCAACTGGTCAATCTGTTGGTTGTCAAGAATTTTTTATTTTGGCCTTCGATGGAGGACAAAGAATGCATCAATCAATCTTGTAGATTCATGAATAAATTGACATCCAAATAAAAATGAAAATTTGGATTTTTAAGCTCAACTCCGGCTGTCTCTTTTGCTCGTTCTGTCTCTCACATATATTGTAGTTATAATGGTTTAGAATAAAATAAGTTGTTAATTAAAATGTAAATGGTTTATGGCTTTGTAGAGCAGATTTGTAGGCCTTTAGAAAATATACTAAATAAAAAAATATTCATTGCCTATATTCAGTTTCTTTAGTTGAACTTAATGTCAGACTTTTCTTTACTCATTTTTTTTTTCTTTTTGGCTGAAACAAAAAATATGCTGACACTTAATAATAAAAGCTGTATTTCTGTTGTTCCTCCCACATACTCCCAATGCACACACTTTTGCACCTCCACGTCAGTTTTCCATGATGTAACAAGAGAAAAAAAGAAGTGAAAGTGAAGAATAAAAAAAAAGTGGAGCACCTGCTTTCTTTTAAACATGGTTTCACAGGCTTTCAGTGGTCTCTGATGATTCAACAGTTGCTGCTACAAACAGCTGCTGCCTGCTCTTAGCAGATCTCAATTAAGTCTCACACAGCCGGCAACACCATATTTAAGCTCGAGCTTTCTTTTTTTTGCCCTTTTTTTTCCACCATTACAATCAAGGAAAGAGGCCAAAGGTCTGACAAAACCCCACTCAAAGATGACATCACACTACAAGAGTTTTGCCAAAAGTCGAAAATTATGGTTTGCTTTTATTTAAGAAAATAAGAACATATAATGAGAGTAAAAATGCAATGAAACAAAAATAAAATAAAACAAATGTTAACAGGCAGCAAACTTAAGTCCCCCCCCCCCCCCATTTTTCTCTTAAAAGAGGCACCCGGCACTCAAAAGACGAAGAAGAAGAAGGAGTGAGTGTTGATATGATTATGTAAATATAAACAGGATTTCCTCCCAACTGGAAGCCGTTTTTCTCTCTCTCTCTCTCTGACCCGTTCTCCTTGCAAATCTTCCATTTAAGACGAATTCCCCCGGGGAGGCCGCTCCGCTGTTACTTAACGGGATAATTATGATATACGAAACCTTTCCAAGATCAGCCCCCCACTCCCCACGCTCCACACACACACGCACACAAACACACATACACACACTCTTCCTCTTCCTCCTCATCTTTGCCTTCTCCTCGACTCTTTCCATTTTCTTGTTTTCTGTCTATCACTCTCATTCATTTCCTCTCAGGCCTTTCCTCTGCCTTCTGCCTGTCTTGGACAGTAACACTGATGTGTGTCTAAGCTGTCCAAATAACCATGAACCTAGTTTCAAGTTATACGGGGTTTCGAAGGCCAATGTTGACATCACTCTTTTTTTTTTTTTTTCTTTTCTTTCAGGTTTGATGCTGTCCACACTGAACCTTACTTCCACAAGAATTGATTTCTTTCCATTGTGGAAATGCTTCTGAAACACCATTTACTCCATCAGCTGTTGCTGGATCCGTTTAGGCTACTCCCAAAGTGATGTCTTCTGCTGCTCATGCTATGCAAGTAAAACCTGAGGTTGTATGTTTACCTTAAAATTAACTTACATGGGGGGGGTAAATAAAAAGGAGAGAAAAATTAAGGCACACATTTCGAGAAGTGCAGGATAACTAATTATTATGAAGACTTTGTCTATCTCATCCTCTTCGTCTACGGAAAAGAATTTAACTCAATCACGTCAAACCTGCACAAAGTGATGTGTAATTTATTAAAATGTCAGCTTCACATTTAAAGTAAAACAAGTCTGCCTATCTCTATTTAAAGGTCCTGTCAAATGCATATTAACTGTACTGTCATACTATCACATTTTACCAGAAAGAATTCAATATACATTGTTACATTTCTTTCCTCCCTGTTGTATTGCTCATTACAGTTTGTTGTATCTTACTATGATAAGCTTGATTGTGATTAAAAATCTCTTTTACAGGTTGTCATAGCTAATTCTTTAATAATTGCACTCGGGGATCGTTCCTTCCTGGTGTACAATTTTTTTTTTTGTGTGTGCTGTACTCTAAAAATGAAATATTTTAAAAACTTCTCACAAGCAGCAACTTGGCAGTGGGTCTTTACAGTACAAACATATAAACATACAGCACGCAGCCAAACATTGTTCAAACCCACAGAAATTTATTTTAGATCCTGCTGGAGATTCTGTTGAAAGTGTCCAAAGATGCCAAACATGACGAGCTGAATTTCAGGGAAATGTATAAATAGTAAGAAGAGTGATAAAGTTATGCAACAGACATCTGAAACAATCAAGTTTCATTATACATTTGTCTGTTAAGAGGAAACCAAATTATTTTCTATGTTTAGTTATTTAAATTATGCTTTACCTTTTTCTATTTCCATTATGTTTTCCTTGATGTCGATGAATAATTTTATTTTGATGTTGCTGAATTTCTTTTTTGTTATTAAATTATGTGATCTTTTATGGATGCAGTTAAATTATAGTTTCCTTTTCTCTTTTTAAATCATCTTTTTTTTCCCTTCTTCCTCTAGCGGTCAAGTTCGATTTTTTTCCTTTAAGTTTTTACAATACATTTGGTTTTTTGGGGGTTTTTTTTGTTGGTAAAAATTTTTTCTTGATGTTGAATCCCAATTTCTTTTATTTTGCAAAATCACATCAAAGTCGTTTTTTTCCCCCCTGATGTTTCCAAATTGCATTTAATCTTGATGTGAAATTTGTGTTTTTTCTTGACGTTGTAAAATTGCATTCTTTCTTGATTCTGATTTTGTTTTGTTTTGTTTTTTTCCTCGTGGTGTTAAATTATGATTGAAATTTGTCCTGACGGTTTTTTAAGGCGGTGTACACGATAACGTTGACATTTCAAGCATGTTCAATTTGTCTATGAAAATATTCTCAGACAAATCCTTCATCTCACTTGGATCTTAACACCATGACCTCACGATGGAAGAACTGAGCAGCAATCACATTTTATTCCTCCGCTATCCCACCATGCTGTGTGTCTGCATGTGTGTAGCTGGTTACTTTCCATAATATACTGTGCTTACCCTTTGATCGCCAAGGAACAAAGAAACACATACTTTTGATATGAAGAATCAGAAATGTGTAAGAGGGTGAACAGAAATCATGTTGCTCCAAACATTTCATAATGGAGAGATACAACTTAATTGCAACTCTGTGTAGTTGTTTGGTTCCTTATTTATTCCTGCAACTTTGTTACAGAGCCACACGTCAAACTATTTATGCGCTGGTGTAAGCGCTTTCGGCTACGACTCTTTTCGCTTGACAACGGCCATAAACACAGGAGCAAGAGATCAAAACTGTTCATCAGAGAGCGTGACAGATGACAGATATGGCAAGTGATTTTCCATGATCTTCTGTGCACATGGGGGGGACTTCAAGGGATGGAAAGAAAAAAAAAAAAAAAAGAACAGATGAAGGGGGAGACAGGATGAAATGAAAAAGAAAGAAAAAAAACAGGAGAAGAGGAAATCAAAAAAAGGTTTTTTTCCACATGAGGTAGTGGAGCACAAAAAAAATGACAAAGACAGAAACTTATCACTTCCAATGACAATAGCAGCGCCGTGTGCGATGGTGCTGGTGTGAGTTTCTCGTATTGCAGAACAGACGTTGGTCGCCGTCACTGTGTGCTCTGCTAATTGGACACTCATAAATTACACAAATGGAAGCAAAGCTCAGCTTCCTGACTGTCTGCCCTGACCTTGAGTGGGCTGAGGACATGATAGATATTAAAACTTTTTCAACAAAGAAAGAGTGAAATCGTGCTTGAGTGAGAGCAAGGCTGCATTGGACCATTGCAACTGCAACTTATTTTAGTGCGATAAACAAATTAAGATCCAAATTCTACCTTGGATGTGTAAGAGTAATTAAGAACCGCTCGCTCCCTGAGAATCCTAGTCTCTCTGCTCCCTTTTCCCTCCCTGCTCCATTGTTTTGCTGTTAAAATCCATAACATTTCATTTGTTCCCCTACTTTCTGTAAGCCTGCTCTCTTATTTTCCCAAGGCCAAGAAACTTCAGACATGAGAACCCCTGATATAAAACCAGGGAAATTTACCTGGGATTAGCAGCCATTGACAAATAACCTTGGTGATAGATGCAAAGTAGATTTGGTTCAAAGCTCTCCCAGCAGCCTCAAAAGAGATTAGTTCACTTCTTATCAGGTCAGCTGCGTCGCCTGGGAAATGTGTTTAAAGTCACATTGATTTATTGAAAGATTCCCCAATAAGAAGATATCGCTTGACTTGAGAAGTGTGTGGGTGTGTGTTTCTGTGTGTTATGTGAATGTGCACCTCTAATAAATTACACTGCCTGTTTAAGATTTAAAAAAGAAGAAGAAGTAGAAGGAGAAGAAGAAGAAAAAAAAAGACGCTCCATACAAAGGCAGTTGGAACAAACGAGCGCGCCTTGACGAAACCCCCTCCACCAAAAAAACAAACTTCTATAACTCGTGTTGAATGCTGGTACTGGGGGGAGACACTCCTCATTCTCTCCCCACCTGTCTTGTCCACTCTCAGTCCCCTCTCTCCATTCACCCCATGCTGGTTGTGCTGCTGAAAACAGTGATTGTACAGTGGTGAGACACAGAGTGACACTGACAGGGAGGTATAATAAGGCCTCTTTGTTCCCCAGAGAGAGAGAGAGAGGTAGAGAGACATGCAGATAGGCAGCGGCTTTCATTTACACCATTACCTTCTTAAGCGTCATTATCAGGCCAAGGAGAAGAGGACTGTGGGAAAGCGGGTGGGGCCACGAATGAGGGAAATGACAGATATGACATGTCTCTCACCAGGTCCATCTGAGGGATGACAATCTCAATTGTTCTCTTTCCCTTTAGTGCACATGCATGCGCACATACACACACACACACTTTCTATTGTAAACCTTTTGCCTTTTTATCCCTCTTTTGGTGTTTAAAAGTTTCTTCATGGACTAAATGCGAGTGATATTCACCACTGAACACTCCATTCCCAATACGTAATGTTTCAAACGCTGTTGTAAAAGCTGCTACCTTCCTGGTTTTAGGCCTTTCCTGGAGATTTTTGGAGCTTGGCTGCAGGAACTAGCACCAATTTAGACAAAAGGACATTAGCAAGGAGGGACACCAATGTCAGGGGTCAGTTCATTTTAACAGACAGTCATAAATCATCCAAAAGCATTTTCCTGTAACTTTCTACCAAGTACGCCTGCTTCATGCAGCCGAGGGCCAGCTGCGTGGACATAGACACAGTTGCAACTTCAGTCTTCACACAACTATTTTTGTGAGTTTTTGTATGTATGACTGAGAGGAACGCTATGACTGCCTGCCAGGAGACAGAAGCCGTCCCACCTCCAAATGATAACACAATTTTAGAAGCCGTAAAATACCACAGCAATGAGATTTCCCTTCTGCCTCTGTACTTTAGATAATGTAGCGTTTGCCCCGATGTCTCTTTCTCCTATAAATCTGTTTCTTCCCTCCTGTTTACCAACTCAGCCTACACATTTTAATGCTTTTTATCCTCCTTGTGTCTCTCAGACACTGCTTCTTTCCATACCTTTTACCTCCCTGCCTTTATCCACATACCTCCATCCCTCCTGTCTCTGTCTCTGTGTCAGTTTTCATGCTTCCTCCATGCCTTCGTCTAACTCTCCCACTGTTTGCTTTTAACTCTTGAGGTCATCCGGGACCCCCGGGCAGCTATCCCAGAATGCTGAGACGGCTAACATCCTGTGGAGCTGCCTTCTGGACGGAGCAGACAACTGAGCCAAGACTCGATCAGTGCTCGGACTCAACCATGTATTGGGGCGATTCAACACCCAGAAAAAAAAAAAAAAAAAAAAAAGCTGTCTTCAGAGAATCTTTGGTTAGAGTTGGAGGTTTTATATCTCATTGTTGAATGTAGACTGTTACATGTAGCACTGTAACATCAATAAATCATAGTCACCTTTATTTGTAGACATTAATGTAATTATCACAACCAACCAACTGGATTCGCAGCTTTCACTAGACTGTAATGGTTTTTACATTGAGAGCCAGGTTCCTTTATGGCACAACAATAGATTTCTTTAAAAGATAAAATTGCTATAAAAAAAAAAAAAAAAGGATATTTTGCCAAAGCAGAGGTAGAGCTTTCAGAGTTTTTGGCAGGGCAGACAGAGTGAGAAGATGAGGGTAAAAGGCATAAAAATAAGACAAAGGAGTGAGGAGGAGAGGAAGGATCCTCGTCGCGTCAGGAAGCAACAGGGTATAGGGAAAGTGTACGGATGTGTGATGTAAATAAGCTTATTTACACATGTGGATGTCAGACTGACACGCAGGTTAGCATACGTGGTGCGCAAACATACACGCACCTCTCTCCTCACAGCCGAGCTCGTGAAACACATCAAACCACACAGACTGGTGCGCTTTCAAGTAACTGAAATGCAGAGATTACAAAGAACGAAAGCTACCGCACGGTAACACGCATACCTGATAACCACGACACTCTCAAGTTCCAGAGAATTTAACACAAGGGCCCGTGCCTCTAAGTTGCTGCTCAAGTGGAAAGCTATAATTAGCGATTGACTCGTTGCGTGAGTAATTCAGCTATGCACAAAAACATGCAACGACACGGTGCCTTTATGTAGAGTGGACAAGTAATAATAAGATGACAAGGAATCAGTAGTCAGATGATGTTTCCAGTGTCCCACACACATACACACACACACACACCTCCGTCCTTCACCACAATCTGGCAACGACAATGATGTCTTGTCCAAGACCCTGTATAGATAAACAGGGGAGACAGTGATCAATACATAACACAGAAAGTAAAAAACAATATCAAAGCACCATCTATAAAATGCCCGTGATTATTCAATGGGATGGCGTGGGGGCAAAAGGAGTTGTTAGGGAGGATGAGGAGCGATCGGGCCTGGTAAACCAAAGACAGAAGAAGAAATCAATCCACACTTTGTTTCACAGGTGTGAGACGCACAACAGAGGCAGATGTATTCGCATTTCAGGTCGACGCCACCTTCCCTGAGTTCAGGTGAACTGTCCGTCCTCATGGAGGGACGGCGCGTTATTGCAGAGGGATGGTGTTGAAGTTCGAGAAGGGGTGATGAACGACAGAAACACACACAGCACCAGATAGACAAAGAATGACAGAAGAGGGAGAGAGAGGGCGAAAATAGTTGGTCTTGGAACGTGTGTCAGTGTGTGTCAAACAAACGCACACAAACACACAGAAGCTTTTGGACACTGCGATATTGACAGAATGTCAAGAACAACAGCAGCTGACAGGGGGGAGTGTGTATGTCTGATGTTTGTCAGCACAGCAGAGTATGTGTGCAGCATCTTTACCCCGGTGCATCTTAGTGTGTTTACGTGTGTGTATGTGGGGTTAGTATGTGTGTGTGTGTGTGTGTGTGTGTATGTGTGTGTCTTGTCAAAAACAAAGGAATCCAAATACACAACTACGCATAAGCATAAATATCACTGGCTGTCAGTCAACTTCAAACAATGCTTCTGTAATCTCTGATAACATAAATACGAGCAGCTGTGGGAAGCCTGAAAAACCGCCACAGGAAAAGAGCGCCGGGTGAACCGAGTCTCCTCCTGACCATTAAAGGAAACTTTCACTGCGTCCGCACGGCGAGTGAATTCAGAGTCAAGTGCCAACGGGGCCTGGGGGGAAAAAAGTTCCGGCTCAGCCTCTAACCCACCTCATGCGGCTCAAGCCCCCAACAAGGGGTTCTGGGGGGGGGGCACGGTGGTCCACCAGATGGAGCCGGACATATAAACAACAGGAGGACTCCAAATCCCAGAGGGCTGTGTGCTTGTGCTCAGAGTCTAACAGGGCTCTGCTTGTCATCAATAATCCCAGTTGTCAGACCTCCCTGTCGACGAGGAGCAGATCAACATGTACAAGCCAACTACCCCCCTTTTACTCCCACTCTTCATCTCCCCCACACGCACGCACACACACTTCGTCTTTGATCTCTCCCCAGTGGAAATATTCTATTTCCTATTTCCGTCATCACCTGGTTCAAATTTAGAGGTCAGGAGAGGGAGTGCTGGATCAAGCCAGGCTAAATAGCTGTCACTCACACCACCAGCAAAGCTAACCAGCTGCCTTTCTGCTGCTGAAATTTGTTTTAAACTTCCCCCCCCACCTCCCTCCTCACCTTTTCTTCTTTGACTCGCTCCCTACCTACCATTAATGTGTGTTATTTGCCTTTATACGAAGAAAAAGAAAGGCAGTTCAACTAATGGTAAACCCTCCTCATAATTCACAGGCTGCACACTTGTGGCCACAAATGCCCTCCTTCTCGATAAATGGCTTTAAGGAAACAATCATTTCGGTGTGTAACTAATCATACTGCGGGGGGGGGGGGGGGTTATATATCTCAACGCTTTTCCCAAAGAAGGGACACAAATAAGCGCTTTCACCCCCCCCCCAGTTAGTGGAAGATGACAGTGTCTGCTTTTGACCTCTAGATGGTGCTGATCTTTTAGATGTGTGACTCGGTCGCATGGTGTGTACAAACAACCTGTGTGTGTTGTTCCATTGCATAGACACACATGTGTAAAGAGTCATCCTGTGTCTGTGTTGTATATTAGTGTTTTGTGTGTTTGTGTGTTTTCCACAGGACAATAAAAACATTAATTTGCCCTGAAATCATTTCTGACGTAAATGTAAAGCAGTGCCCATCGGAATCCAGTAATGAAGCATGCGGCATCTCGCCGGCTCCTAATTTGACTAGTTAAATGACTCCATTACGTGTCTAACAGACAGAGGCAAATTTTTTCTGGTCAGTTGAGGCTCACTTACCCGCATCCTGGTGTTGGGGAAATGTCTATGTCTCTGGCTGGCAGGCTGACTGGCTGACTGACTGGCTGGCTACATCTGGTTCATTCTCTCTCACTGTTGATGCTTTTTTATTTATTTATTTATTTTTTTTATTAGTCCTTTTTAAAATGGAGAGTTGTTGAATGAATACGTGAGAAGGCCATAAAAATAACACACCAGTGTTGTTTTCATGTTCACCCCCACTTCAAATTTTATTTTTTGCTACCAATTTGTCTAATCATATCTTTGTCAACAGTGTTATTTGGCTTCTGACAAAGAAGCAGATATAGTGAGTGAACGAGAGAGCTGCAGAGAGGGAGAGGAGATTAAAATATATTGAATTATTAAAAGGACTACCTGCTGTCCATCACTGTCACTTAACACATGTAGAATGTGAAGTGCCTTCCCAGCAGCCACTGGGTGGACATCTGTTACCATGCATACACACACACACACACACACACACACACACACACACAAATGCACATGCACAGTGACACCCCAAATTTCTACGTTCAAAGAAGAAAAGAATTAATTTGTTTTGTTGTTGCTAAAAGCGATGACAATGGCGCACACATTCCCATTCATATGCACACATAGTGCAGATCACCTGCCATCTTTACCCAATTCCCTTGAGACTATAATACTCAGAGTTGGATTTGTCTTACTTGTCCAAATGGAAACACTTTTTTTTTTTTTTTGCATCCATCTGCAGCTGAGCAGGGTTAGTAAAAAACTTTCATTTCCTCTCAGCACTTTAACATCACCCCTGATCTCACAGCGCTTGACCTCCAGAGAGCCGACATGACAGCCTGCGAATTATCGGTGACTTCGAAATAGGCCTTGAAAAAACAGAAAAATCCAAAGCCCAAAACTCACGGCTTTTTACACCACAATGGGTTTTCTGATATGAGATTAATTCACAAACGAAAGAAGCCTCAGAGTTTTTACAGTATAGACATGCATTTTTTATATTGAACATAAGGGCAGGGGAAAAAAAACAAAACAAAACAAAAACCTCAATGCCAGAATCTGCTCCTAGTGAAACATGATAAATTCATAGACTTGGACTTGGAGCTCAAGATGAGCATAAACAATGGAGTCATTGTGTGTGTGTGTCTGTCTGTGTTGTGTGCGAGTATGTGATGTTCATGTCTGCACGTCTGCTAATCTAGAGCTCATCTATATGGATCATCCCTAACGTTCTTGAGCTTATAAAAAGAGACAGGTAGGCCAACACACATGCACAAAAACACACGCACACACACGCACACACACGCACACACACACACACACACACTGGCAGATCAACAATGTCCACCCTGGTACAATCTTCCATCACACTATGTACCACACTGAGACATAAGACGCACACTGATTAGCTCTGGAAACATTCAACCGTTATGAACCATGGACTTGCAACTTGGCACGTGCACCCGTATCTGGTGATGTTGTGCATGTGTCCATGTATGCGTGTTTGCATATGTGTGTGTGTGTGTGTGTGTGTGTTTGACGAAGCCTGACACAATGTCCTGCTGATTCTTCTGTTGGATGTGATGGGGTGATGAGTGACATGCCTGTGTCGTTGATAGCAGTCTGTCTGAATAGATTCACGCCAAATGGGACTGTGCGAGTACAAGTGCTGTGCTGTATGTGTGCGTTAGGAAGTTGTGCTGCTTTCTGTGTGTGTGGGTCAATTAAACAAACAAACAAATAAAAAAAGCATTGAAGTTAGTGATCTACACTAACGTAGACTCTCCTTCAAATCACATATTCGTCTTCTCCCCATTTGATTTTCTCTCTCATTCTCTCTGCTCCCCCCTTCCCACCCCCACTGCCTAGGCACACTGTGTGTCAATAATGCTACCAGCTGCTCCACTGCTGCTCCTCTGTGTGTGTGTGTGTGTGTGTGTGTGAGAGAGAGAGAGACAGGCAGACAGTGAGAGAGAGGCCTAAGTCTGGTGGACATAAAGGACTTAATGTGATAGGTAATTACGTAGTCTGATCTCACATACAGGATTTAAGAGCTAACTATACCGGCGTCTCCTGGAGACACACACGTTAATGTCTATAAATAACTGTCATATGACAGTGAGATAGACAGATAGATGCTAAATAGATTGATAGATGCACGGATGGATACAGGCTTATCAGTCTATTCTGTGGAGTAATATGTTATTATGTGGGGACGAATAAAAAGCAGGGTAAACCAAGATGATACTTGCAAACATGTCAGCAGTCAGGTCGCTATGAAATAATGTAATACCTCGAAATCACACACAACACTGCAACTATGTGAACAGTTTGGGTTTTTTCTTTTTTTCAGGACCAATTCAGCTTTTCATCATTGATTAATGAAATGTACAAAAAATGCCGAGATTTTTTTCCTTCAAGGATCTAATCTAACCTTTAATTTAGGGACATACTAAAGAGTGAAAAATAATGCCCCCCCCCCAAAACAGAAGCATATACACAGAAGTAGGAATAAATGATTATTAAATTGTATTCAGGTATTTATGGTTGAAAATGCCTTCAATTAACATGTATTAAGTATTCCAAATTATATAACATACAGCTTGAATCACAATTTGGCTGGCATAGGATGAGGTAGGTTTGCTCTGCATTATGTCTCACTGATGTAGCTTCCTACCAAATTATTAGAGATAAAAAGAAAGGCATGAACAAACGGAGAAAATTAAGAATTTAAGGAAGAAAAAGAATGCATATAATGACAAAAAAGTACTAACTGAGATTTTCCCCTCCCTTCGCTATTTATGAAGACCATGTTCAATATGGATCCTGGTTGAATGGAAGTAATATAATAATTTGATATTCATACAAAAGCATTCAGGGTTAAGGGAGTTAAGGTGAGAAGGGGGGGTGTGAGGTAAAATAAAGGTGTTCCTTTTTAATTTCTTTACAATCATGATACCCATCCTGACCCCCCACTGCCCTCCTTCAATTCTTTTGAATTTCCCTTCGGGGATTAATAAAGTATCTATCTATCTATCTATCCATCTATCTTCAGTCTTCTGACTTCCTCTTCCTCCCTCCTCCTTCCTCCTCGTTTTGCCATGCCCTGGCACCCCTGTCATTTGTGTGACTGCTGATCCTTGCAAAGAGGACAGATGAAATATTTCTCCTCCAGTGTATGAGGCTTTCTGTTGGGGCCTCACAGATATGATGATTGGGGCTGACGGACGGACGGGGGTCCCGGGTTTTGAAGTCTGTAACAGACAGCGGTGGCTTTGATAGCCCCTGCTCCTCTTGCACTAGATCACCAAAGACACCAGGCGAAATGAGCGGAGAGAGAGGAGGAGGAGGAGGAGGAGGAGATAGAGGGGAAAGGGGGTGGGGGGTTATGGCGAGGAGGGTGCAAAAGAAAGCTAGACCATGGAGGGAACAAAAGCATCTGTAGAGTGGTCAGGGCTGGTGGTGGGGGCAGCAGCAGCCGTCAGAGGCTTTTTGAAGTTTACACATGGCCCTCCCCTCCATTTCTCTTCCTCTTTCCTCCAATTCCAGTATTTCCTTCCTTCCCTGGAAGCCTTCTGCTTCCCTTGTCCCTGCGTGCCTCGCTCTTGCTTTCTTTTGGCCTTCTCTCTCTTTTTTACCCTTTGCCGATACCCCAGGTTTCACCCAGGAGAGGGTATGCCAATCGCATCTCGGTCTGTGTGCCCCGCTCCCGTCCCCCTGGAGATTTCCAAAACTCATGTCATAGCAATCATTAACCCACCATCAGTTTGCTTCAAAGTGCTTCCTTTCAAGTACAAAGAGCGAGGCACGCTGCTGTCTAACATCTGTAACCCTGCTGTAAACCCACAAATCAGCACAAGTCATCAGTCAACGCAAATATAATAGCAAGTCCTCCCATTTACAGCGTATATGTCATGTGGCCCCCACTCGCCCTTTCTGAGGAAACCTACAGCAGCATTTCCAGAATTAGCAATTATATAGTAATACACCATAAACAGGCAACATTTGGGTTAAAATAATTTGTTTCTTGAACACAGTAATACGCTAATGGAGTGATGGCCGATCACTTGATAATCACTCTATGGCTGAAAGAAAACGGAACCGAGCTCCACTGTTAAAGACCAACGCCCCTGTGAGGACTTTGTCTTATGAAACAACGCCGTAATGACTTCCCCAATTCTTAGTTACTACAACCACTAAAGGGCTTTGTCATTTCGATTTAAATATATTTTGGGAATTTGTTTACAAGATTGATGCTGACCACTGATGCACCTTAACAATAACGTTTCAATACACTTCTTGCACAAAGGACCGAAGGGGCTATTTTTAATGGGAGGAACATTTCCAAACACATGAAGAAGGAAGGGAACACCACCAATATACGGATGTGTACTAGCTTCAATACTTTCTTTTACGTTCCACAGTTGCAACCCAGGATCATTTGAACAGTTTTATACGACAAGGTAGAAAAAGGTGGTGCTACATGCTCATTCACCACATCCTTTTGTGCTTAAACCAAACCAAGCCATAGTGATGACTCAGGTGAGGACAGTCATATGAATAAACGACAGTTTTAGAGGGCCTTGTCAAATGATGTTACGATGATGCAAAAGCACACTATTAAGAGCCATTTCTAAAGAATATGTCATAAAGGAGTTTTGAGTGGAGGTCCTGCTTGCTAAAATGTTGCACTTTGAGCACCACAAGAATTGAAGAGTCAGCAAATTGACTCAGTACTGGCCTCCATCTATCCATCCATCAACCATATCTGCTTATCCTTGAGGGTTGTGGGAGACAGAAGAAACATTCAGTCCAATTTTAAGGCAGCTTAAGGGGACGGGAAGAGGGGGGGTTTTAAAACAAGGGACTCGGTTTACACCCAATTTCATATAAAAAGCGAATGAACTTGTTCCCCATTTGATCCTCACTCTGTAGATTACAGTGTGTACAGTGATACTAGTTGACACCCAACAGATGGCTTTTGTCAGGCATGGAGAGCAAGAGTTAACCCAATCCTCTGCTCACCCTCCCTCCCTCCCTATATCCCTCTCTTCTTTTTAAATGTCTCCCATATAAACAGATTTTGTTGCTGCTTAAAGTGGGCTCAAAATTAAAGCGTATCGTTTTACACACATATTGCATGCATATTACGGGGCCCCAGCTGGTGGCGGGCTGCTCTTAAGAGCCATATGATTAAGTTAGAGGTTGGGGTATCCGATAAGATTTGAGCTCTCTGCCTCTCTCGCTATCTCACTGCCTATTTTACAGCAAACTTATTAAATGGAGGAAACAACATTATTTTTTTTCTGAGTTTATGTGTAATTATTGTCACACACCTGTGACTCCCTGCCATCGACGGGGCGGGGCGGGGGGGGGAGGGGGGAGGTGGAACGAGAAATGTCGTTGGAAGCAGCGGGAGTCCTCGTTTCAGAAAAAAGGGAGGAGGATAAAGAGGAGAGGAAAAACAAGAACGCTTGTTAATCAGGCACTTTCTGTCACTGGCTGAACACTGATATCCTAATGATTCACACCGAGATAGTGACATCATAAGGGAGCGTGATGGAGAGATGCAGAGGGAGAAAAGTAACAAGAGGGAAAAGTGGTTGCAAGTGAAGGAGGAGGAAATGACAGCCCCCTCTCTCTCACACACACACACACACACACAAAAAATGGACAGCTAGATTTGCACAGACAAGATGACAGAAAGCATGAAATACCAAAGAAAAAGAGATATAAACCAGGAAACGTCCCTCTGAATCTGTCATTACATTCCTCACAAACAGGCGCTTGTTTAATTTGAACAGCATGTTTCTCAAAGAACGCTGTTGTGAAAGTTTTCCAGCCAAGTTTCAATCTGTAATTTCTTTCCCTCCCCACCCCCCCACTCTCTCTCTTTCTCTCTCTGTTTTGCAGTTTTCCTCTGCAGACCACCCTGTCGAAGCAACGGCATGTGATCCGATCCTCAGAAGACAAAGGAAATTACCTATTAAGTGGGAGAGATGATCTTCCTTTAGGCGCGCTCCAAAAAAGTGACTCACGATGTTGTAATTGTTTACCTTTGACTTGGACCATAAGTCTCTCCTCCCTTCTCTCTCTCAGTTCGGGGTTGTAACATAATATTTTAGCAGTGCTGCTTTCAGAAGCCCAGCTCTCACTCTCCTCTTTTTTTTCCCCTCTCTCTCTATCTGTTCTAACAGGACAGATGTCATCACCCCAAACAGTCTGAGTCATTGTACGCCTCCACACCCCTGAGTAACCCAAGGACATCAGGGAAGAGAGGACTGTAATTTTACATTTTAGACATTTAGCTGATGCTCTTACTCATGGCAACTTGAAGCTTCAGTGTTTTGCTCAAGGACACGCGGATGGCAGCAGTAATGTAACGAAATAAATCAAAAGGAGGGATGCTTGTGTGACCTGTGGTTATTACTCAACGAAGAAAAATACAATTGTGAAAGGAAAAATAATCATTTCAGATAAAAAGCCCTTAAAATATTCTAACAAACATCACTATCAGGCGGTATTGATTTCGCTGAGGAAGATTTATCTCGGCTTAACAGGTGAGAAACTGTGTTCTGTGAACTCTCCTCCTGCACGGGGGGACGGCGCCGACTTCAACTTATCAAACCGCGACTTCTGTAATGCCTTGTAAAGCAGTTCCAGCAGATATTCGGAAACTTGTTTTTATTGATATTGGCAGTCAGCTGGGAGAGTTCAGCAGGACTGAAAAGGTTGTTATTTTTTGATTCTTTTTGCGCCAGTGTTTCCCCCCAAGATTGAGAAGATCTGAGGAAGAAAGGAAGAAAGAAAGAAAGGGGGGGGGGGAAGTGCTGGAAATAGTGTCAGTGAGCGAGAGGGCTGCATGTGCCTTTTTGGGTGTAATGTTTTAATAGAAAGCAGATGGTTCCAGATGCAGAGCTGAACACCGGTGATGACACATCTTTAATATTTTAGAGTGGTCTTTGCTGTAAATGTTGCAGCAGCTGTTTCCCCACGCTGTAAATCTACAGTGTTTTTTAATTTATTAATTTTTTTCCTTTTGTGTGTATTTGTGTGAGTGTGTGACTGACAGCTATTGGGTTTACTGTAAATTACAGAAATGAATATGGAAAAGTGATGAAAAGGCAGTGAAAGGGGAGGAGGCTGCGCATACGAGTGTGCGAGAGTGTGTGCGCGCACCCTGACTGTTTGCAGCTGAATCAATTCCTCCTCATTCTAAAACCCTGCTGATTATTCTCTTATTTTAGTTTGCTAGAGGCGACTCACACGCTGTTGCCCTGTGAGTATAGGAACTGATATTCAAATGTAAAGTGATACTAAAATAATGAGATGGAGGGAGAGGAAGAGCAAAAGAAAGGCTGATGCAGGAAGAAGGGGAGGCAGGGAAGATAAATATATATTTGTATTGTGTTTGCGTTTGCAGCCGTCGGTTTAGTTTTAATGTCAGCGTCGAGGAGAGAGGGTTTTCGCCGATGCTTCTGAGTCAAGGTGATTGTCATCAATTCGCGTCTTGGCATTTAAACCACCCTCTTCAAATATGAGTATTTGAAATGCAAATACAGCTGCATATGCCCAGACAAATTAAAAGACACACACAGGAGTTGGGGGGTGGACAAAAAAAAAAAAAAAATGCTTTTGAAGATATAACTTTTTACTGGTTTTTATCATCGGAATTTGCATTGTCAAACCTTTTTTTTTCTTTGCAGAGAGAGAGAGGCAAAATAATGTGACTGAGAGCATAAATGGCAGACTATCTGCTTATATATTTATTTGTCGTTGCATTCACCCGGCAGAAGGAGTGAAAAAAGACTGAGAGGAGAGGTGCTGTTTTTATCTTGCCCTTGGCTTTACTGTTTGTGCCTCAACGAGTGTGTTCGATTAGTTGCTTTTTCTCTCTATTTTTTTTTAACACAAGACACAGTGAGAAAATATGATACACATTTTTTCCCCTCTCTCCATCTCTCTGACACTACAGTTATTTAAACATCAATAGCCATGCGTCTTCTTTAGCACACGTTCTTTCTCATATTGATATTTGTATATGATCATTACTTTTGGCCCTGCATGCTTTGTTATACTGCATCAGCTTCAATAGGTGTAAGATCCAATACTGCAACCTCTGCATTCAAGGCCCCCCCCTTACAAAAAAAAAAACCCAATGAAATTGTCTGGTTCACATTATTGTCTAAGACAATCTACTAAAGAACTACAGCAGATAGGTAGTAAGGGGCTGCAGTTGCATTAGATTCGGGAAGGTCCTTGCATTTTTCATTGTAGAATTATTGAAAACTTCAAGGGAATATGGCGACAACAACACCCCCTCCTGCATCTCCTCCCTCCAAAAAAGGTTAAAAAATAAAAAAGAAGAACAGCATTGTGTTCAAGTTAAGAGCCTGGAAGAAAGATATGTTCCTCTAAAACTTCAGGTAAGCTGACGGCGCTCTTTCACAAAGAGTTGTGCCTGCTGCCTCCCTCCTGATAAAGTTGCAGAGTATTTGTTTTTCTTAACAAGCCGAGCTTTTATTCATTTATTTGTTTATTTCTTTTATATGTCAGATGATGAAGTACAGGAGAAGGAGGTGGAAGAAAGGAGTGCATGTGTGTGTGTGACAGATGGTGGCGATCACTGGATCCCTCCAAACTCAATGTAATTTTTGAGGAATTTTGGACAAAATGACACCTCTTCATGTATTTCATGTAGTTTGTATAAGATATACCAAAGTTTCAGGCGACCAGCGAGTGAGGTAGTTGATGTAGGAAGAGGAGAAAGGGGGGGGGGGGACTGTGGGTGACGACTACCTGCAGAGAACCAGCGTCCAAATGAGAACATGATAACAACATCAGAGAGTGAGAAGACGGACTGTCTGCGAGATGACAACAGTATTAGACAGAAGTCAGATAATTAAGAAACGCACTTAGTGTTTTGTCAGAAGTGGCCGTCACTGTTGGTGATGGAGTTTTAGCGCCACGTGTGTGTGTGTCTGTGTGTTTTTATCCCGTGCTCCATAATGTAGATAATGAGCCCATGAAAGAAAAAAAAAAGAAGAAAAAGATGAAGGAAAGATGAAGAAGAAAAAACTGAAAAAAAAAACAAAAAACGCAGCAGCGAGAAAATGAATCAAATAATTAAAATGAGAAGTTGTGTTCTGTCCACACAAAGACGCCAAGTTCTTTTGGGTATTTCAGATGTAGCTGTCCAGTCAGGGAAAACGAGACACATCTTGGATAGGAAGCAAACAAGAGGGGTGGCAGAGGATGGGATGGAGGGAGGGAGGGAGAGATAGATGGATGGAAGCGAGTTGGGGGGGGGGGGGGGGGGCACAGAAATAAACCCAACTCCCATCTGATGAGCAGCTTGTCCATAATACTGAATCCCAATCTCTTGCCAAGTCTGCTTCCTGATACAGAAACACGATAAGTGCAGTTTTTTCTTTCCTTTTCCTCTTTTTCTCATTCTTTTGGCCTGGCAGCATTTCTCCCCAACATTACGGATAATCAGGTGGTTGTTTTTTTGCCCTCCCCCAAGACGCAATGGTCAAATTAAGAAAAAAAGTGGAGATGAGGAAGAAGAAAAAAAAAAATATAGATGTGTTCATTCATCTCTTCATGCGGCCAACAACTACAGGACAGATGATGTGGCCATCTTGAGATCGTTTGTCATCTGTCGGGCAGCGGTGACCTTGCAACCAACGGTGACCATTGCACTGATATCATCTTTTAGAAAAAGAAAAGAGAGACAGAGAGAGATAGAGGGAGACAAAAAGAGAGAGGAGCTGTTGTTTTTGGTAATAAAGACAACATTTATGCCTTCCATTTGCGCTGCCAGTTAAAAGAGGCACAAACATGGAAATCCATTATGGAACGCTTCTTAAAAGTGTGACCAATCCTTGTTCAGTCAATTAGAGTCAGGAGACTGAGAATATGATGTTTCTCTGTTTAGCCCCCAACGCATACAGATCAGCCTGGATTTGATGATGGAAAGAGAGATTTTTTTCTCTCTCTCTCTCTTTTTTTTTTCACTGAGATAGATTGAGGGAGAAAAAGGAAAGCAGAGAGGAATGGATGGAGGGGCAACTCAGCCAAGCTCTGCTTATCTCTTTTCTTCTCCTCTGCTTTCCTGCTATTTTTTACCCTACTTCCCCTCCCATATACAAAAGCATTAATGTGCGCAGCTATGTGCTTTGCCATTGTTCTGTGTTTAAAAGCTTAAAAAGGGACGTTGTTTGTGTAACTGGCAGAGTTAGCAGTGCGCGGCTGTGTCCAAAAAAGCCCGTACTTAAAGTTGCTCTGTGAAAAAAAAAAAAAAAAGGCCGCATTAAAAGGGAGTGCAAGAAAAGCAGTTAATAAGAGTGGTTACCCCAGAATGAGCGGGGATGAGGTTTCACATTAAAAAGATTTATCTTAAAGTATGGTGCTAATCCCTCCAGTTTTAATCCCACACACACACACACACACACACACACACACAGACACGCACCCTCTCCTCACGGCACCCTTTTCATTCCTACCGAGACATAATAAAAAACTATAAACCATAAACTTCTTACAATTTCTGGAAACTGGCAAATGCAGGGCGTCCTGATTTTACAAGGATTCCTGGCCAGTGAATCACAGAGCTCGGAGGACTCATCTCTCTCACAGCAGATTATTAAACCAAAGAGGAAGCCATGGGGTACGACGGAGGGCAGCAAGGACAAAGGCAAGAAGAGGAAGAAGAAGAAGAAGAAGAAAGAGGAGTGCATGTTTGCTATGACCTATTTGATGATTATGGTGATGGCAGAGGTTGTGGTGATAGGTGGTGGAGGGGTGTTGTCGTGCTCTCTGTCACACTCGGCTGTGTCATACAAGCTGGATGGATGCCTCTGTCCACTGCAAGCTGCTAGAACGAGGAAGCATATGGGTGTATGAGAACCTCAGCCCACTTCATGAATATTTGATTCATATTTCCTGTGTCTGTGTATGTGTGTCTGTGTGTGTGAGAGGGAGAAATAAACGTGAAGAAAGGGAAGAAGAATACTCCTCTCTCTCTCTCTCTCTCTCTCTCCCTTTCACTTGTCATTGCGAAAACTCACAAGGCTTACTTTGTGGCATTCTAATCATAATTGCCAATCCTGAATACAAATCTCTCAGCGCTAAACACATTGAGTGAAATTGAAATGACAAAACGAAGCTCATATAACACTGTAATCAAAGATACATTCAAGGCTGTGGAGGGGGGGGGGGTTGGGGTGGGTGGGGGGGATTGCAGTTGAAGAAAGAAAAAAAAAAAAAAAAAAAAAAAACGTTGAGAGAGTGTTCTTCCGCAACCAGTAAGAGATGAGGATCAGGGGCCAGTTATTAGCCCGGCCGGGGGGAACAAAGAGCCCCAGTGTTGGAGGGCGGCTTAATACTGAACCAGTTACTGTACCTTTCAAAACTAATGTGTAACCATATCTGTTTTAAAAGGAAGATTCATATTACTGTGAATGAACCACAAAAGTTGTTCCCATCCCTGCAACCCAGGAAACTAGAATCGCACTATTACCCCCGCCTCCAAACACACATAGATTCGATTGTAGGACTGGCCTTTTCTGGAAAGCATCCAATTTGAAAAGACGACAACATAAAATTTTTTGCAATGATGTGAAACGTCATTGGCGCTTTTTTATTTTTTTGGGACCGGACAATGGTGCTTATTGTGCTTTATTGTTACTGTGGCAACTCAGAAAGGTCACCGTGGGTGTGGCCGGGCAGACAAGGGCGACACTGAATGAAAATTGGGTTATATGTGATCAACTAAGTTATTAATCAGATTAAAATGGATTCCCTCTGCCTGCTGTTTAACTAGGCAGGATGAAGGAGGGGGGAAAAAAAGGGAACGAAATAAAGACAGAGAGAGAGAGGAGGGAAAGAGAGGCAGAACAATAGGCCAGTGTTTACTCATGCGAGAGCAAAGAAAGTCATTGTTTCGGGAGCTGAAGTCACCGTCGCAGATGAGTTTTCGATAAGGGCCAGCTCTGCGACACATCCCACTGCAGGTAACCAGTTTGTCTGAGAGAATGTGCCCTTGCCATTGATGCCCCCTAGCTTCATCCAGGTAACCTCTCTAATCCTGATTAAATCACTGTAATTAGAACAAGCCGTGTTCCTCCACCCCCATATTTCCCTAATAAAACAATGCAAGCAGTTTAAATCTGGTTGCTGGGATTTGCAACGCAACAATGCAGTTTATATCCATCTCTGCCGAGGAATTAAGTGTATTTTCTAACTGCTAATGTTATAATGTTGCCGGCTTATTTGTCTCGATGCACGCTATTCTTATTCTTATTCCCCCTGCGGATTGTCTTTTCTCTCTCTCTCTCTCGCTCCGCTCTTTTTCTTTTTTTTTTTTTGAGCATAACTTTGTTTATTTGAGTCTTATTTATTTGTTCCTTGGTGCTTTTTGATGTTTAAATCAAACATGTTTTTAGCGAGTGGTCGGGATCATCTTTCACTACAGGAAATAATGCAAGTTATTTGTCCTTAATTGCCACAGAGCTTTTCAAACACGCCAACTCACTGCCTATGTGTCTATACCTGTGTATATTTTTTGTTTTTATTAGTATCACTGCGTGCATCCATTGATGTGGAATAACAGAGGAAATAAAAGTTGACATTGTTTCTTCTTTTTTTTTTCCCTTCTCTCCCCCCACAACCCCCAGTTTCCCTCTCCCTCTGCCTCGCTCTCTGTTGTTTTTTATATATCTGTGTTCTTCCTTGAAGTTGCTGCGGCATTGTCTCATTATGTGTCGACTAGCTGTGTAAGTGTAGTTATTATGCCTGCCTGTCTTTGCCTGGCGGTACTGTCTCTCTCTCCCTCTCCCTCTGTTGTCTCTCTCTGTCTCTCCCTTGGAGGATGAGGAGCTTTATGAGTACAACTCCTCTGAGGCGTCCTCTTCACATCTCCAGGGCGCCTGGGGAAGGGAACGTTGCATTCTTAAGAGGAGCAACTCAAACTGAACAAAGTCTACAGGAGTCAGGGAAGAAAAGAAACAAACAGCAAACTAACGAGACGGGAAGCAGAGATCATGTCAAATATATTGGGTTGGAAAGGCCAATTCATAACCTATTGTTTCATGTTTTGCAATATTGAATATGACGCGCGCCAACGTGGCTGTAAGTGCACTGGGGGGAGGGAGGATATCCAGACTCGCATATATATTTAAAAACACTTTCCCAACAGACACACACATACACAACATATGAATGTGGTCTACAGCTCCCAGTAACCTCCGAGCTCCCACGCTGTATTCACTCCTGTTTCTTCAGTAATGAATAGAATAATTGTCATGTAACTTTGCAATCATCCCGCATTCGTCTCCATTTTCTTATCAAGAGCAACTCGATACTGCCCTTCATTCACTGTATTTCACTTCCAGGAAACGTGATGTGGCCAATATCAATGGCATTATTAGTGACGATGGCTGGGAGAAGAATATGAAGCCTTTTCAAAAAGGAACCTTTCAGCAGGCGGCAGCAGTTGATATCTGGGGAATTAGCGAGGGGAAAATATTTTTAGAGCCATCACATCTGCCGAAGAGAAAAGAGAGGCAGAGAGAGTGAGCAACAGGTACCTTCCTCGGGTTTTTTGACAGCAGCTATTACACTAAATTGCTATTTGAAAACTACACTATTTGCACTTTTGGGTGACAAGGTGATAATTCACCTTAAACAGGTAATATTGTCATGGACATGAAAGAGCGGCTTGCTTTCACCAGCTTTCAGAGCTGTCATCTCAGCATAGAGGAGGCACACATGGAGAGCCGGGTATCACCAACAGTCGTCCTCATCTTCTGCTCAGTAAGAGACAGGCCTCCAGACGGCTTAATCACTGGAGAAGCCCCCCATGCCCTCCAGCAACAGAGAAAAGGAAAGACGGAGATCGAGAAATAAAGGAAACGGGAGGATCCCAGAGTGTGGGAAAGTGAAATGCACGAGATCTGAGAGGCAGGAAGAAGTAGAGCTGATGGACTTGCTTTGGTCTGAACAGAAAGACATCAGTGGCTGAACTTCAGTCAGTCAGATACTGGTCAAACTTCTGGTTGAAGTTTTAATTAGGTTAAGCTGTTTACAGGAATCTTTGCAGACCTGAAATTGAAGTAGTACAACCACGGGGCAGATGCAGAGGCTTTTTGCTGGAAAGATTTTCATCAAGGATCGTTTTGTTTTAGCACAAAAGTTAGGTCTTGTTTTCTTAAATCTGGAAATGTGACAGGTTGCAAATCTCATATATGAAATAAAACCACTTTTCTTTGCACATTAAAAGCTGAACTCCAAAGGAATTAAAATTACTGCCTCCTGCACCCTGACAATTTCCATCCATGTCTGTTCAGACTGATTTAATATATGAGGTGAGGACTATGAGATGATTTAATAAAATGTTTAAAGTGTATTTTGTCACTCTGAACTTTTAACCATGAGAAGCTAATCATTCCAAATGAAGATTCTTGTCAAATCCCAAGAGATCACAGACACAAAGTGAAGCACTCACGTCAATAAACAGATGATGCAAACAACAGGCCTTACTTATTGATGTGTAACTGACATTTTTTTTTTTTTTAAGCTTTCCCCGACATTTTACAATTTTCACTTATGGCCACAAATGTTGGCCACTTGGCAAAAGTTACATATGCTGGCCTTAAACGGACTTCCATTTTAGCCAAATGTTTTTGGAAGAGGAAACGAATGCACACTGTCAAATGATTACCCAGAATGCTTCCAGTGAATGTGTATGACTTCCTAACTTTTCAGGCATTTGCAGGGATGGAAACCATTAGATACACACGTGCTGCAGTGTGTATGTCATTCGTGCAGTTCATGCAGAACTGTATTATCAAACTGTCTGCACCGAACGTGTAGAGAGAATACAAAATTGCGGTGGGGCCACGATGGAACGAAAAAAGTTTGATAAACAGGAAATGCTCATCTGGTTTTACTTTTTCATTTTTCTTCCCTATTCAGAATAGAGACATTTAACCATTTCACTCAAAAAATTATGACATTTCTGAAACATGACTCTCCATTGCCTCCGTTCACCCTCAGTATAGATCCTCTGATGTAGCTCAGCCAATAACCAGCACCTGCCCATTCTGCTTCTCCAGTGACAACCTCTGAACCTATAGGCCTACTTTAAACGTACAGAATAATTACAGTGATGCAGGTGTATTTGGGAATAATGATACCCCAGATACCCCTTTTCCACTTATCAAAGCAGTTTTTTTAGACGAGCAGCAACTGTTTTCATAATAATTAACCATGAGATGAGGACACCATTATAGACAGCATTTTCTACGATATCACAACTTCTAGATGGGTGTGTATGAAAAAGAGCGGGATTCATGGTTGTGTAGATAAAGGGTCAGTTTCACTTTTACTGTTGGCTGCTAAAGGTGAGCGACATCTCACATGATTCAAGAGAAGATCCAATTTCTTGCAGGAGCAAAAAGGCCCGTAGTCTGAGTCAGCTGGGTAGCTCAGGCCAGTGTGTGTGAGTCTGCATATTGCATGTGACTATCATGTGTTTTTGTGTTTTCTGAGATGCTCTAAATCTCTGCTTCAAATGATTTACCTGATAGCTCCTCCATTCTAAAAAAAAAAAAAAAGCATTTTTACCAGCTTGTGCATGAACTACAAGAAACCCAGGACAAAATTCAGTGTATTTGTATCTTAAAATCACCACCAGGAGGTAACATATAAAAAACAATGAAATACATGATCAAAAAAAAAAAAAAAATCTCCACAGTTTGATAAATCCAAGGATTGCACCCAATAAAGTGTAATAATTGCGGTGAGTGATGTTTGTGTGCATGAACACACAATTTTACTAACTGTATCTGATACCAGCATTTGTGTGTGTGTGAAGCTTCATTTGTTATGCCTACCTTTTTTCCACTTAAAGCAGAAAAAGTGAAAATTACACCAGCTATACCAACTGTGATGCACTACATCTGCGTTTCACAGTGAGCCCACCATCCCACCATATGTCCTCAATTATCATCATTGCTTTACAGAACCTGTTTCGCACACTCGCACACTCGCACACACGCACGTACACGCATGTGTGCACTCGGCAGCCTTTTATTGTAAGGATTTAAGCACATCTTTGAAAGTTGCATGTTGTCCTAATAAGAATGTGGCACTTGTGATGAGTTCAGACCTATATGAAGAAGACAAGCTCAGCTCCATACCATCTCACGGACAACTGGACACCACTGATATAACCAATCCCTTATTTAAGATGAAAAGACACACACACTGACACACAAACACACACATGTACTTGCCTCTTTACAAGGACATCTGTTGACATGATCCAACACCTGACCCTACAGTAAAATCTTGAAGGGTCAGAAAGTGAGAGCTGGTCAAATTGTCATGACTATGTAACATATACAAGTACACAAACACACAGGACAAAAAGGCTAATCACATTAAAGAAGGCTAGACAAGGAGAGAAAATTCATTCATTCATTCATTCATCTACTACTGCTTATCTGTTTCTGAGTCGCAGGGGTTGTTGAAACCAATCCAAGCTCCCATCGGGCGAGGGCGGGGTACACCCTGGACAGGTCACCAGTCCATCACAGGGCCAACACACAGAGACAGACAGAGACCAACGACCACTCACACTCACACTCAGACCTACGGACAATTTAGAGTCACCAATTAACCTAAACGTGATGTCTTTGGATGGTGGGAAGAAACCAGAGTACCCGGGGGAAACCCACGCAGACATAGGGAAAACATGCAAACCGAACCTGCAACCTTGTTTTTGTGGGGCCACAGCGTTAACCACTATGCCGCCATGCTGCCCAGAAAAAAATCAAATAAAAGTCTTTCTTCTTTTAATGTTCAGGGTTTACACTTAGGGCCCAACATTAAATCAAATATATTTTCAAACGGGGAAAGGAAATGAAAGGAAAGAAAACAAAAAGAGTTTTGGTGGCTCATTATTAGTCATACTAGCTGTGTGTCAGTCATCTTTAAAGGTTGTAATTGACTTTATTCCTCGGTTTCATGTTATTATGCATTCACTTAAGGGCCATTTAAACAACAACCTGTGAGGTGATGTAAACTGTGTGTTTTTAATCAGAGGTGGGTACAGCTAACTAACTAATGATTAAGTCCCAAAGACTGGTGTGTGGTAGTTGTGTCAGTGTTCAAAAAAAATGTGTGGATTTTTTAGTCTATTGGAAAACATGACATGCCTGATGGATCGCTCCCAGTAGAGTTTGTGGGATGCTGTTGCAAAAGAGTCAGAATAAAAGCAAACGATCCTATCAGTCAGCAGTAGGATGAATTATAATGTCTCAATGAGATGTTTACTCATTGAGACACTCAGACTTTGTGTTGTAGCGAAAATGATGTTTTCTCTTTCTGACACACAAAATATTTTGATTTCAAATTAATGATCGATATTTCTGTTATTACTATTGCTATTATTACAGTGGCACATAAAGCTCATCAAATGTTTAAATTGGCCCACGTTTCTAATATTCCTACCTTTATGTGCTTCTTGCTATTATTTGATGACACAATGCAATGTGTGTGTTCATCCTCCCTAATCTACAAAAATAGACTCTTTTTAGTGTCATTTAAATGTGTGCACGGGAGGTGACGCTTCTAGAGAGTTTTTATCAGCAGCAACAAACACCAACAAACAACAGCAGCGAATTATAGAGCACAAGGCCATAGTACTTGTAAATTGAGAGTGATGGGTCTAATTGATGAGAGAATATACAGCCTTCTTCCTCTCTCTCTCTGTCTCACTCACTCTCTCTCTCCAACTGTTTTCGTAGCCTACTTCTCAAATGACAAGAGGTGCTCAGCTATGAGTAGCTTTCTCTAGGTCCCCAGCTCCGGCTTGGCAACCCCTGTCCCCACCCGTCAACCACGCACCCACCCACCGACCCTCTGAACTTCCGGTCAACTTCAAATATATTAAATGAACAAGGTGGACTTTGAGATAATGCAAGCAAAACAATGTGTGGAGCAGTGTTGGCATGTATAGCACTGTTTGAATAATGAAATAGTTCGTGTTTGATAATGCACGCTATAGATAGGTCTCCGCTGCAGCCAAGTATTGATTGTGTTAAGCACATCTACAGTAGAGCAAACGGCATGGGGTTCATATCAATCTTTACACAGCACGGTGTACCTCAGTAACCAGATACCTTCGCTGATTACAGAGACCTCAGGGCCACTGCTACTGTTAATGACATTTATTGATAAATCCTCAGACAATTTAGGGATGTGTAGTTCAAAATTACAGATGTGTGGAAGCGTGTATGTGGGTTATAGGTGATATGTGTGTATTTGTTACATGTCAAAGCGCAAGCGGATTCACGTGCATGATACCCACTTCTACACCTTTTGCCCACCCCCCACATCCCATCCTATGGGCATTCAAATGAAGAGCCGGCCACTCCAGACGTGCTGTGCGTGCCCTACAACAAGTCCCATAGATTCAGAGGAGAATTTCGATATTAATGATTCATGCTGTATTTGCATACAAACCTAATGCAAACCCACTCCAGATAATCACATTTTTCCAGGTCTGAATTGAGTTTTACGGACGCCTTTGCTACCCCACCACCACCACCACCAAATAACAATGTGGATGCGTGGCTTCTGCTCTCCGTGCGGAGGGTGACCCCCAGCACAAGCGGCTGTTTACAAGTGGACACATGAATAGAGATTGCGCCAGTGTTTTTTTGCTGTGATACAAGTGTGTCTAGTTTTTCCATCCAACGTGTTGTGTGTGTGGCAGAACTGGCAGCAGAGGTGGCAGAAGGAGCGATGGTCATCTACACAACTTATTTAGAAGCAAATTCACCAAAGTGCTCGACTTGAGTACTTCTACTCTGCCACCACACAGTTATCTCTCTATTTTTGCATATATATGATCTAAATAATCTAATAATAATAAATAATGTACATTTATCTGGTTGCTAAATATGAAACTTTTGTAAAAGTACTTACTGAATGGCTCCACAGTGGTAACACAATAGTATTGTAACACGTGATATAACACAGCTAAATACTTGATGCTATTCATCATTACACACTTGTACTAAACATTTAATTAGGCATTTTACTGGCTGTGGAGTATTTTTTCTTTGTGGTACTATCTCATTCTGATATAAGCAGTGACCTTACAGACACTGTGGGATAGTAATGGTTGTAGCTTTAGCAGTATAAATAGTAGCCTGTATAAAAAACAGTAGATGAAGATATAGTTTATTCCTGCACAAGCAAAAGTAGACGGGGCTTTTTGTAGTAGTGCTGGTGATTATAACAGCAGCACTTGTGGCTGCAGTTGAGAGGCTGTAACAACAGTGATCATCGTATCAGTCCTATTAATTCTCGCTATGGGTTTACGTGGGGGCTATAGCACACAGTTCATCAGAGGTTAACAGGTAAAAACTGACAAACACGTTCATATTCACACTTATCGGCAACCACGAGCCTCTTAGTTCATTTCTGAGCTTCCAGGGAATTCAACCTGTTCTTTACTGCAAAGATGCAGATATAGTAAGCTTCGGGCATGAGATGCAGTGTTACATTATCTGCATATCACTGAAACAGTACACACATTTAGCTGGCAGCTGTGAGGAAAGTAGACTTTGGTTGGGCAAGTCACGCAAGGTCACATCAAGTGCTGCTACAAACTTCCTGAAATTTTTTGATTTCTATTCTGCTTTCAGTGACACTTTAAAGATCTGAGTGGCAACTATCTATTACCAGGAAGTTGGATTGACAGATTTATAACTGTGACTGACTGAGACAGGGAGAAATTAACAACATTGAAAGAAAGGCTTTTGTTGCAAAGAGAAGGAATTATTCAAATGTCAAGCATTCTTGGTCGCAAATGGCTGTGCCCCCATTACATAGCTTTGGATTTCCAAGCTAAGATGTTTCTTTATTAAACCACACATATGCATGTATATTTATACATCAATCCTTTATCATTAAGATGGCCTAACGATGTCAAGATATGCAAAGAACCTGGCTCCATCGCAGTGGGTAATATCTTGCCAGACGCAAAGGTCAGATGAACACATGCAGCTGCATTGCTTCATAATGAAAGGGGCCACTATTATTATGGATTAATGCATCTTATACTGTATCTTAACAAAGCTGTAATCTGTAAACATAAACTGTACATTTCAAAGTGAAATTGTGTATTGTTTCATTATGGATGCAGAAGCAAAAATACATCATTGCGTTACCAAACTGGATCTAATGTTGAGGATATCTGGCACTTAAATGTAAAGAACAGAAAAATCCTTTTTGTGAACTTTTTATTTTTATCCTTTACTAGTTTTGAATTATGTTATTGATTGGATGACAGAAATAAGTAATCTCTCTGTTTCCTGCAGGTCCTGTCTTCGGTGTGTATGAAGTATGAAGTCAGTGTTTCACAGCTCAACGGCAACTTTCTTTCTATAGAGACACTTCAGCAACCACCCCTAAACAGCAAAAGAGCATTGTAATAAAAATTAAAAAAAAAAGAAAGAAAGAAAAAGACTTCCTTCTTCAGTCTCAAGGAGCAGCTATAACCTTAGCAGAATCATGAAAGTTGACAGTTCATTTTTCACAGGGTCATAGATCGACGAGTCTTATAAAGTAATGGGCTTTTGGGAGCCAGCTTTATGAGAGCTAAGATAGTTAAGAGACATGTGGGGGAGATGGCATGGGGAGCTGAGGTCCTGCTCTGACTCATCTAGGGTTATTCCCTCCATGCTGTGGGGTGGGAGGGAGGCGCTGCACTCCCAGTAATATAAACGTGTAATAAAGATTAATCTGTTGCTACTCGCCAGGCTGATAGCTTCTAAACTTGCTTGAAATAAGGCTAAAATCACTTCAGAGCCAATCTTGAGACCTTTGGCAAGTGTCTGAGATTCCTGTGTGGGTGTCAGGGAGAAAAAATGTATATATGTTTGTCTTGTGTGTTTAATGTTTATATGTATGCAGTGCTGAGGAAAATTCAATTTGTGTTTCAAGCACATGTGCATTCATCTCTTTGCATGTGGTTTCTGTTGCTATAGGTGGATCTATGTGGGTGAGAGCTTTCTAGCAGTTACAGTGTTGTTAGGTATAAACACACTTACCAGGTGCATCTAGCCTCTTCATGCCCCCCGTGGGTGCTCCTCCTGCCCCGCCTCCCAGGCCATTGAATGCAGGTATGTTGTCTTTGCTGTAGGCTCTGAGGACAGACAGCATATTCATCTGCTGCTCGAGGTGGGTCTGCTGCTCAGCCTTCAACAGTCCTGGAGGACCTCCAGCAGACAAGAGGCCCAGGCTCTGCTGCCACTGCTTCTCGAGCGGCAAAGCTTGGTTCTGGTTTTGGGGAACCAGAGAAAGTGGTCCCATGGTGGAGGAAGACCCTGCCAAGCCAGCACCGCTCCTTGGGGGCAAAGGAGAATCGTCTTGGAGATGTTTGGGGTGGTTCTGAAGGTGGTCTGAGGCTGGACTTCCTTCTTCTTCTCTCTCCGTGTCCATTTGCCCTTCCTCATCTCTTTCTTCCTCCCTTTCAGCCACTCCTCCCTCCTCTTCTTCTTCGTCAGAGTGATTCTGTTGCTGCCGTCTCTTGGGGGTGGCTGAGGGGGTCTCATTGGCGCTTTGCACCCCAGCCTTTACAGTATCATCATCTGATCCTACTTGATCATCAGCATCTACATGGGAGCCCCTCTCACCAATCTGGTCATCCCCAGCTGATCCTCCTCCAAAAGCCTGGCTTTGAAGGTCAAGACCCTGCTCTGTTGAGGTTATATAACCATGAAGGCTTTGATTTGCCCTCGGTGATTCATCATACAGGCCACCAAACCGTCTGTAGAAGTCACTCTGGAAAGGATTGTAGGTCTGGTCCATGTGGTTGTTCCAACCTCCCTGGCCTTTCTCTCCATCTCGGTCTCCATCTTTATCGAGGGCCACTCCAGAGGTCTTGGTATTGGAAGAGTGAAGGGTGGAGGTGGTGGGAGAGGTCTCTCCATGAAGCTCCTTTCCTGCATCAGAGCGCTGCAGCTGGGCCTTCCCCAGATGGTTGGCTTGGAGGTGCAGAGCCATAAGCTCCAATGAGGAGGTGGAGAAGGAGCAGAAGAGGCAACCATGCCATGCCACATTGTCATGAATGGTGACAGAGGAGCCAGGAAGAGAACCGGATGCAGATTCAGGTCGGACTGACACGGACAGATCAAGTGGTTCATACTGGGATCCGGGTTTGCCGGGCTCAGAGTTTGGTTTGGCTTCAGCCTTATCCTCTCTGTCCTGGTCAACTGACACGGCCCACTTGGCTTTGGGCTCACCATTGTCATGGTGGAGCTGTGCCTGGAGCTGGACTGGACTCTGGTTGCCCTTGATATCTTTCTTCATTGAGCTGAGGACAAAGCTGTCCATGAAAGCCTGAAGCGAGCCCTGAAAGTGGACTCCATTTCCCATCATGCTTTGGTAAGCCCTGCTTAAATCGGAGAAGCTGGCAGGACTATCTGTAGCGGCTGAGGCATGGGAGGAGGGGCCGTCGGCAGACTTCATGTTCTCAGCTGAGGAGGCGGAGTCAAAGCGGCGGTCTCCACGCTCACGATCTCGATCAGGTGGTGACATCATGCCGGCTGATGCCCACTGATGCGGCAGCAACGGACCTGCCCTGAAGTCCAGGTTGGATGGCATTCCCTTGAAAACGTTACGGAGGACATCTGGTCGGGCAAAGATGCCACCAGAGGCTGTCTTCGTATGATCTTCTTTGTGGTCAGAAGAAGTAGTGTGGCCGGAAGATGGGCCTGAGGTGGTGGAGCCATTTTGACGCTCACGGTGGTGGCGTTCCAGGTGGTACTTCAAACTGGCAGACTGGGTGCCGGCATAGTCACAATGAGGGCACCGATAGGGTTTCTCTCCTGAGAGGTCAAGAAAGAGACAGAGAAACAGAAAGGGAAAGGCAGGGAAAACAGTGAATAATTAACCTGATTATTAGATTGACTGGATATCAAAATCTATTTATTGGAGCAGGGAATGTGGACCCTAGGGTCATGTAACCTCCCTGAACAAAGAAAATTAGGTCAAATGAGTTGAGCTCACAAAAAAGATATGCATTTCATTAAGTGCTATAAAAAAGAGGATAATTTTGCAATTGCCTCAATTTCAGTTGGCATCAAAACACAACATGCAGTTTCTAACTCCTCAAAGAAAGATGAGAAAAGAAAGTGAAAAAAAATGTAAAATAGAAGAATTAGCAGTTTAAGAAGAAAAAAAAACCAGAATGAAATAGATTGCAAAACAAAGTGATAATGGACAAGATCCAGTCTCTTTTCTCATTAACAGTCATCAGCTCTGTGGCCCTTGTTGTGGATGTCACTGCATGTGTATTGCGGTGTGGGTGCGTGTGTGTGTGTGTGTCTGTGTGTGTGTGTGTGTGTGTGTGGGCATCGGAATATGGGTCAATCCAGCTTGATCCAGCAAGTGCGCCATCACCAACTGAGCCATCACTCACATCAGCACAATAAAAAACATTTCAATAAATGGTGCTTTCATTCCACTACAAGAGATAATATTTTCAACTAAAAACAAAACTATCTGTGCGTGCACAAGCAAGGGCAGAAGCGGAGGGTGGGGCTCAGCCTGGCGTTTGTGTGGTTTGCCTGTGCATGGATCCATGAGAGGGGGGGGGGTAGGGGTCATGCGGCCTCTGTTCTGGCGTTGCCTGCTGTCAGGACTGACGATGAGAAAGGCATTTCTCTGATATTCCCTACATGCAGTTCATCTTGAGGTGCGTAAATCAGCCACAGCACAAGATCTGCCCATCCACTGCAGTTACACGGAGAGCAAAAACATGGATGATGCACTGCAGTGCAAATATAAGTCGATTTTTAAGTAGCATAAAAAAAAAAGCCGACATATGTGAAACACATGCTTTTGCAGTTACAGTGAAGCCCTCTGATAAAGAACAATATGATTCACAACAGGATACACAGATCAATGTGATTTATGTCACGGCAAAAGAGGGGTGAAGCTGTTGTGTAACATTTACATATATTTATTTATGGTGTTCACACATATTCATGAATATTCTTGATAATGGTATCACACAAGCATTATTCTGCCAGAAATGGATCTTCAATTGCAATGATACTTATGGTGAAAAAGAACATATCCTGCAAGCAATTATAATAGGCTTGGAGCCTGAGCCAGCTTTGGATTCATTAAACAGTGAACAGAGAGGGGAAAAATGCTAAGCTTGATTTTTTTAAATTTATTATTTATTTATTTATTTATTTTATTTTATTTTTTTATGTATACACATAAAAAGTTCCCAGAGTGGAATTTCTGTTAAAGGGGAAACAGTGAGAATGGAAAAAGGGAGTTAGAGAAAATAGCAAATGGTTTTGGTGTTTTGTGTGTATGCACATTTCTATATATACAGTATAGGTTCTTAAAATGTTTAGATTATACACATGGAAACCATTTTATAAAAGGAAAAAAAGGCATTGTTACGCAAGGCTGGCTTGAATGATTTAAGTCGGGCTGTGTAGTAAATCATGGATATAATTAGCAAATGGCATACTGCTCAAGTAATTTATCATTATTTAGAGGGCACCATTCCAGAAAAAGACTCTGCGATCTGCAGACCTACTGCAGAGTTCTCAAATAAAGGGCCACAAACACCAACTCAATACAATATTGATACAGGCGAGGAAAGAAAAGGAGGGTATACAAAAGAAAATTGAAGGTGGAAATGCTGAGGAGAGGAGGGACAAAGAATAAAGGAGACAAAAAAATAGAAAGAGCATGTAGAGACAGATAGCCCCGACTATAGATAGAAAGACAGTGATTTGATATCTTTTCTCTTACATTAGAGTGGCTATGAAGCATAGAGTATATTTAAAATAAACCATATGAGATGAGCTTTTAACGCAATAAGTGCTTCTCCTGTGAGCTGCTGAACAGAGGCTCAGTGCTGATTTAATAAGGAAACGTCCCTGATGCAAATGATCATTCTCAATTCCTCTAACTGGACAAAATGATATTCTAGGAGCCAAATTAGACAGAAATTAGACTGATCTGATCTTTTTTTCCTTCCATTGTTTTTTTTTCTTTCCTAATGTTAATGTTCATGCGAGGGAAAAATAAAGATTAATGTAGCATATTCATATCTGAAATGAGGATGAAAATCACAGGTTGTATGTTTGACTCTCCCCTTCGATGTTTACAGACGAAGGTAAACTGAAAACAAACGCGATCGGTTTTCTTCCAATTTTCGACTAAAATTGAGAATTAAAAAATATGAGTCAGAGAAGACGAGTGAATCGCTGCATCTACTTCTGTTTACGTACGTGTGTGTGTGTGTGTGCGTGTGCCTGTACACCATGTGGAATGTGTGTGAACACATGTTTATGCATGTGTGTCAGGCCTGAGCCTGTGTGCATGTATGTGTGTTTGTGTCTTAGAGGGCCATTTGGACTGGCTAAGACATCTGCTCCATCATACGTCAGGGGCCTGGTGTGACATCTGGGGAATATACTGTATCCTGCCTTGCAACATTACACACAATTTACTGCTAAAGGTCATTATGTACCCGTTAATCCACTTTTAATTGATATCAGCGCAAACAGCACAACCTCCCAGCCACATGACAGATCACTGCCACCACAAAACCAGGAAATTACTGTTTGGTACTTTAAAAATAGATCGGTAAACTTTTCCCTTTTTTTTCTCCTTCCCCCTGTTGTCCTTCTTCACTTCGCTGTTGCACTTTGGACATTTTGTTCCCGACAAAGGTGAATGACAGATGTGCCGATGCAGCCATCTCAGTGCTGCCTTAAAATACTGCAGCTCATAAACATCTAAGTGACACCTTTGTGGATCTAAATTATGATTCTCCTGATTACTGTACAGGGACATGCTCCTCCACAGTGTGTCTGCACGTCATGTTGCATGTACTTATTTTCTCTGGCTACGTGCAAAGGGTGAGAACACCACACAAATACCCCCAAAAAATGTAAAGAGGGGCAATTAAAGCGGCTTGGACAGATATGACACACTTGATGATGAATTTTCGTTTGCCAAAGGGATAAAACAGAGAATGTTTTAGGAATAAGTACTTACAGTATGTCAACGGTTAGTAGAGGACTGGGACATACATTTTATTTCCCTTACAGTGGACATAGGACATTTGGAATATTTGCAACTGCCCAAAGGCAAATATAATGCATAAAGGATAAAGACAAGGATACTTTACTATATGCTTAAAAAATTTAGCTTTGCGAGAGGAAAGTTAACTGACAAAGCAGCTGTAGTTTTGGGCAAATGTCACCCCAACACAAGTGAATAATGTTATTTGTTGGGGATTACTCTTAGCTGTGGTTTAATACACATTTTAAATGAGTATCGACACGAAATATTATAGTGTGTTAAATGTCGTTCAGTGCACCAGCAATGCAGTATAAATACATACATGCATACATCTAAGTAGCGTGTGAATAAATATTGGATCTATATGTAGCAAAAAGAGAAAAGCAACTGGGGAAAAAAAAAGGAAAGACATTAGGAAGGAGATACTGAAAGAATGAGGAGTAAAGGGAGGAAGGAGGGGGCAAAGGATTGAGAGGGATGGTGTGGGAGATCACAGGTCCCTCTTGATTTATCCTGATTACAAGGTTAGGTTAAGGTTAAGTGACATGGGCAAGTCCTGGCTCTCCTCTTTCTCTTACCCCCTCTCTTTGTCTCACCCTCTTATCGTTTAAAGGTGAGTGGGGACTCTTATTGGTTATGCAGCCCTGCCTGAAGTTATGTGTGGCTATTGTCAAGAGTGAGGACCTTTTTATTTTTTACACACAGCTGCTTACTGCTAAATAGTGCCTTGTCCAGAAGGGGACAATCTGGGCCTCTAATTGCTGTCACTGAAGCCTAGATTCATTATGTGACTTTCCCATTAAAATGTGAGCATTAATTTGTATAATGAAATATCACCCTCTGCAGTGTGTTCATTAGCTGTGGCCCCACACTGTAGTGCCACAGCAGCACAATGTTAGCTACCTAGAAAACTGTGGTTAATTTTGCTAATGGATATTTTCCCACTCACTGTTCAAGAGGAAATTAATACTGTAACATTAGCTCTTTAACTTTTGGAGAAATTTAAATTCACTTCATTCCTTTCAAGCTGGTGTTAGTCGCTCATTAATCTCTGCGTTGCGTTGCACAATGCTGCCTCGACCGGCTTGGTAGGCAATTCCATTGTGTCACTCACATTGAATTAGGATGAAGGCGAGCGCAGCTGTCATCTGTGAATTTCTCTGCATTGTCACCAGAGCACAGAGAGGATCTTTAGCTGCTGTAAAAGTCATCTTGTGGATGTAATCAGGATGTCACAGTGGAGCTGCTATGATTAGGTTATAGGGATGATTTAAAGGCCACATATTGGGGATGCATCAAGCTGTTTTTCTCTCTATGTGTAGAGGACCATGCTGAACCTGTGCTTAGATAGGCTCCCATCCAAAGATACATTCCACAGCAAAAACAACATCCTCTCTAACCTTTCTCACTCTTGCTCCTGCGTATCGACGGCTCCTTTTATTTTATTGTACTTTGCAGACATGAATAGATACATGTAGAATATTCTGTGTGGATGAAATTAGATGGACCTACTTGTCTGTGTGTGTTTTGCCAAATGAATTTGTGCCAGGCCTGGGCTGGGCTGAGGTCTCTGCTTTCTCCACGATAAAATATGGCCCTCATGGGTATCCTTACTGTACTACTCAAAGCAGACATAACTCAGTGCTCTCACCACCTTATAACAGATGCTTCCTGAAAACCACCACCAGCACCTCTATCACAGCCTGGCTGCGACCTGGATGTACTATTTAACATAAAGATCTTAATTATTTGAGTATACACCAGCTGTAGCATGCTACAACATAAAGCATTTCCATTTCCTATTTCTGTTCCAGCTCTGAGGAACACTACGTGTGTCTTATTAAGGAGAGCAAAAGAGGGTTATAGTGCTGGTGGTCTCTTGTTCTGCCTTTTACGTACATGGACAAGGAAGGAAAAAAAAGGAAAGGAGACAGAAGGAGAATAAAAAGAAAAGTAAGCTTTGATTACTCTCATCTGTAAAGGATTTCCATTTCCAGTTGTGAGAGTTTCAGCCTCACGTCCCTCCTGGCAACCAAGGATTATTTTGTCGTGAAGTGTAGAAACTAACAAAAGAGTTAGAACAGTCAAACTCAAGCTTTTCAAGAACATCTTGAGGGACTGAGGGGTAAATGTTTGACAGCCAGAAGAGGAAATTTCTCTAAGTCATGATTAGTATTAATATTCCTTTTCCTGTATTTGTATTCACTAGACCGTGTTGAGTCCAGCCATAAATACAGCCCTTTGTTGAAGCATTTACATTAAAGTTACAGATATTAAGATGCACATTTACTGAGGTGATTCAGGTAATCCCAGGGGAAGTGTTTTAATCCCTTGTTCGAGGGAGCTTTGACTTCACAAATGGCGGTAAACTATCTGTCTGCAGTTGTTCAGTTATGACCCTTGTGACCCTGCAAACATCCTGCCCTTGACTAATAAAAATAATCTCAGAAAAAAAAAAAAGGAATGTTTGATTCTCTGATTGAAGCAAAAATGCTGATCGCTCTTTGGTTCTACGTTTGCAAATGGAATGGGATTCCCTGTTATATATGCTATCATTTATTTTTTGTAATATCTTTAGGCTATGAGAAATTCTGATGACATTTTTTCTGGACTTTCTGGCATTTGTTAATTGCATGGTATTTCTTGGACCTATGTCCATATTGAATTAAACTGGCTTCTTAAAGGCTTACGTGGGGAGCCAGCATTCAGTGAACAGTGTGCCCTTTCATGTCGTTAAGGTGCTATCCAACAATAACTGTGTCAAACAAATTTCTATCTTCGGTAAGCATGATTTTTACTTTGTAACATTGTAGGATCTGTAATTTTTTGTCATTGTTAAAGCCAACTTTAGATTGAACAGTTCTTTATTTGCCATTCTTGCCAGGAGCTTTAAGCACAGTTGGGTTTACAGGACTAAAGTGACATCATCTGAGTAATTACATCATCAGAAGAGATATTTTTTCTGAAACTTGCTGGTTAGCAGCTTAGGTAACTTAAGCAGAAGAAAAAAGTGATAGAAATAGAAGCAAAACAATTACGTTTGATACTGAACTCACAATGTTTCTTCAAGACTGGTTAGTAAATGGCTGCTCCTTTAACATTAACTTTAGCATTAGCATTAGTCTCCAGCTCTAAATGCCTCAGTTTACTCTTTCCAGTTTGGAAACACTGAGTCTCTGTGAGATGAACTGAAAGGGTGACTCTACACATCAGACCCAACAGCTAGAACCATGTGTCCTTGTGAAGTGTCGTATTTGTGACTTTAACCTGGATAGTCAGTGGGGCGTTTGCACCTTGCAGAGGGTTAGCACCCTGGCTACAGTCCACAGTCCACATCATTACTCTAACTGCAGCCTTAACCTCCAAGCAACGACCGGCGTCCAGGCTGCTACGGAACTGAAGCCGCCTGAGTCCCAATTCTGGAGAGATGTATGAGCTGAGAGCGAACAGCTCGCAGGGTTTGGACACGTGACTGAAAAATAAAACTAAATCTATTAGGGACATCATCTCACGCATGTCCCTAAACTGTGGACAGGCCGGCTTTGTTTTGGTTTAAAAGTTATTCAGAGTTAGCGAGTGTGAAATTGCCCTCTGAGTGATGTCATCGGAGGACACTGAACCCTTGTTGTGTTAATTAGGGCTCAATTAAATGATGAGTATAATAGAAAAAAAAAAAACAAGCCATAATGGCCGCACACCTCAGTGAGGGACACTGTAGTGATACATATGTCCCTGCGCATGAATAGCTTGATTTAGTTATGTTCATTTCAACATGAAAAAAATGCATTTCAGTGGAGATCTAACGAAGATGCACAGAAAATATCTGTGATTACTTCTGATGGACTGAGCATGATCTAAATGAAAATCTCAGCCTGTGTTTGTGTGGTTCTGCTTATGATCAGCACATGTGATTTGGAAAACAGGACCGTTTGTGCACTTTCTTCCTTTTCTTTGTTTCTTTCGTTTTAAAATAAAACCTGATAAAAAGGTTTCCCTGACACTACAACTAATGTAGTATTCATCAATTACAAAACTAATATGCAATCAATTAATCTGCATCATATCCATCATATCAGTGGCAGATTGACTCCAATATCTGATTAGGCCAATATTCATAAACCAATATGTCAGTCTAACCCCAGAAGGAATGTCAGTGCAAGTAGTAAAGTAAATTTTACATGAAGTACAATAAATGTTTAATTGCAGGAGAAATGCACTGTGTGCCTGCACTTGGCTGAGGGAGTGATATCCTTGGACGTACTGACCTGTATGTATCCGCAGATGGACTTTGAGATGATGGGAGGTGCGGAAGGACTTGCCACAGTAGGGACAATCCTTGGAAGACGAGCCCAGGCTCCGCTCGCGATGCTGGGACAGAGGCGGCTGAATGCTCCCCGCTGCCTTTCCCAAGTCCTCCCCAACATCTGGAGCACACACAGAGACAGCACAAGGAGGGAGAGACAAATTGAAGGTGTGTTGAGTGCCATTTCAAACCGCCCCCTTCACACATCACAACACAACATACCCCCCCCCCCCCCCCCCCCCCCCCCTTTCTCCTCTGTCTGTCTCTCTCATTGTCCCCCGTTTCCCTTCCTCAAATGTGCGAACACCACACAAAGTCAAACACATCAAACAGGTTCACGGGCCGCGCTATTTTCCCCGCTGACAGAACGCTGACAGTTCATAAGCTTTTCAGTTTCTTTAGAAACACCATAGTCCTGAGATACAACCCCCACCAACCCACCCGGCCACCCCCACACTCAACTCAAACACACCCTCCCTCAACACCACTATCTGCACCACCAACCCCCGTCCTTCTCTCGCCCTGTTTTTTTTTTTCTTCTTTTTTTATCCTTGCTATCATCATCATTCCTATTAAGCACATGCCAGATTGCAGTGAAAATTAACAATACAAAATAAGTCGGAGCAAAAGAGAGAAGAAAAAAAAAACGACAGATAAATTGGGCTATGTCAGCATTGCAGGATCTCCTTGCATCTCCTCCTGCGACCCAATTTTGACAGGTAGTTGTCAGAGATATGATAGGGTGATAACGGTTTTGACCCCGCCCTCTGCCACTGCTGTTCACCAAAAAAAAAAAAAAATCCACAATGTGTAGTTTAGTGTGGCAGCAGTCTCTTATCATCACAATCACCTTACTGAATATGAATCAGAAAGATGAGTGGCAACAACCTGGGAATGTGTTGACAGTAGCATAATCTGAGGTGAGGGTGTCATCATCAGATTGTGCATGCTGGCCTTGTTATACTAAAGGTTAAGAGCCTGTGATGTGCTGACAGTCAGGGAATTTAAAGGCTTGAGCGACAAAGTTAAGTTCAAAAAAGAAGCTAAAAGAAAGAGATAACAGATGTTTGACATGTCTCATATCTTGAACCTGTTAAAAATATCTTGTTCAAATAGCATTTGATGGACGTTACGATGCAGGGAGGTTCACCATCAACTCGCATGGCGCAGAACTGTCAAGACAGATTTACGGATTCACGACAGAGTAAAAAATTCGTATTAAGATATCATTTCTTCTTTTATCAAAGGTCTCATATTTAACGCTTTTCCTGTCTTTTATTTGAAGTGTTGATATCCATTTATTTGATTCATTTGTGTTTTTATGAACTAAACGCCTCTTTTGTGATTGGTTGGCCACTTTTTGGGGGACTAGATTGAAATATAACCGTCATCCAATTTGGACTAGCCTTGGGGAATGGCTGAAGCTTTGTTGTGACATCATAATGTTTCAGAGGTCTTGACAGTTCATTTTAAGTTGCAATTTATGAGTAGAGACTTTGGACATTGCTCTGCTGGCTTTCACAGTATTAATATAGAACCTAGACCTGCTTCAAAATCAAATATGTGGCCATGATGCAGGACCTTTAAATACCGGTGTTTCCTTTATTATTATTATTTTTTTTTTCTGCCGCTGCCATGTCAATATCAACATTTACACATGTGAAATGTGCAGTGATCTGTGAGGGAACTGGCCAGTACAAGAAGTCTTGAACTTCATAATATTAAATACACAGACAAACATGGTCCTTGTTAGTCGTGGCTATATTTTCACCATAAACACAACAAATATAGTCTGTAACCGCTGGTATGAGAAAAAAAAACGAAAAAACAACAAAAAAAAAACGTCAGCATGTCATCATTTGTGTGACCCGAATAAGCACAAATACATTTATTTATTTATTTATTAATATGTGCATAGAGAGGAGGGGAGGGAGCGCCGGAAAGAAAGAAAGAGAATCGAAATCGAGCAACCCACTCAGGCAACCATGCCCCACAATAAGGAACATTTTTTAACAGTAGCCTAATCTTTTCTCTTTTCTGTCGCTCCCTCCTCTGTCGGGGAGTCAAATAAGGTTTACAGAATGGAAAGACCTAAGTCAGCAAGCCCCCCCCGCCCCCCAAGCCTTCCACCCACCCCTTCCACACTGACACTAGACACACAGCACCATTCTGCAACACTACTATCAGGCTGAAGGCTATTTATCACAACTGAAACTGAAGGGCAACCTAAATGTAAGTCTGTGACAATACACAGATACTAAATACCAGCTGCTTCTTCTTGGGTTTGGCAAATGTGTGGTTTAATTCTGTGTACTAACAAGGAGAGAGAAGCTGGGAGACAGGTCTTAAAAGCAGATGTTAAACTGTGGATCTCGCTTTTCACAGGAATTTAAACAATACGCGACAGAGCACAGAGGGCTGCAGAAAGAAAGTATGCAAGGAAAGAAATCACAGCAACAGAGACAGAGGAATGATCCTCCACAAATGGAACTGAATGACAACTACAGAGGAAAAACATGCGGGGATGGTAAAAGGGAGACTGCGCTTCATCAGATCTACCTAAACCAACTTAAAACACTTTTAATAGCTTGAAGAAAATCTGACACCTCATTGAAATTATACTAAAACAGAAATTGTATGTAAAATAGCACAGGTGAAAATCTAATTTCCTGCATAATTTCAGCACAGTGTGAACATATGAACGACACCTCCACTGCCACCCCATTCCATTTTTTGTCTTTGCACTTTTTTTTATTTGAATGCATTGAAAGGACAGGATCATGTTGACAGGAAATAAATAAATAAAAGTCAATACAATTCCCCCCAGTGCTCAGTCCAGGACTGCACCATACTGTAGCCATAGTTGCCTGTTCATAAACATATTTTGAGCGGTCTACTGTACAGATCCCCTTTTGGCAAAGATTCCTCAGATCATGTAACAGACACTGGCCCACCTGCCCATCCCAGATGGGGATAAAATTAAAAAATCCAAAACACAGATTAGAAGCAGGGCCAACACCAGACCACACTTCCAAATACACACACAAGCTCTGTATGTCTGTTTTCTCTTTCTCTCTCTCACACACACTCACAGACAGACACACATGCGCGTGCGTGTCCTTGTGTGTCAGGGTTAATAGTGCCCCTGTAAGTAGAAGACACACTACTGAGACGATGAGAGTGTGCTCTCCTGGCATATAACGGCCCTTCAATAATAAATGGGCTTCACACATTCCTACACACGCAGCACACACCATAAAGACAAGTAAAACACAACTTTGGCGGCATCCCTTGCTCTTTCTTGTGAATGCATGTAGACACATACACACACACACGCACATATATATATAAATATGTCTATATATGGGCCCTGGCCCTCATTTACACTGGGCGTGGTACAGGTAGCCAGGCCATCGCAGGGCCAACATACAGAGACAGACAGAGACAAACAACCACTCACACACACACACTCAGACCTACAGACAATTTAGAGTCACCAATTAACCCAAACATGCATGTCGTTGGACAGTGGGAGGAAACCCATGCAAGCACGGGGAGAACATTCAAACTCCACACAGAAAGGCCCCAGGCCGGGAAACAAACTCGCAACCTTCTTGTTGTTGGGCAACCACTATGCCGCCGTGCTGCCCCATTTATACAGTACACACAAACATATACATATATACACGCGCATATATATATATATATATATATATATATATATGTATGTGTGTGTGTGTGTGTATTTCCAGTTCACACTCACAAATGAACACCTATAGGCCTTAGGTAAGTGTGAGGATGCACGTCATGCTGGTTGTCCAGCAGCATGCTTGTCTTTAATCAGTTTACTGATCCACAGCTTTTAATGTGGCTGTTCCAATTACTGTAAAAGTCATCCTGCTTCATATAACTGCAAATATTGACACTTTATTGCACAACACATTTATGACATTTTGAAGGTCACCCCGTATATTAGGCATCATCGTTCACAGCTGGGTGTGTGATGTGGGGAGAGACTCTCGATCGCCTGTTGACACCCAGCCGTAACAATCCTCAGTGTATTGATTTTTGTTCCCCGGCTTCCATCTTTTTTTTTTTTTTTCTTTTATGCAAAGAAGATTCACTGCAGGAGACGCAACATTAAAGTGATTGTCACAGGTGAGCCTCTGGCTCCTCATATACAAGCCTGTAAAGGCCAGCTACTATCACTCTTCCACTTTGCCCACACTATTATAAAATTAAGAATCCCCCACTTATATAAGAGATATTTATATTTCACCATGTTGACAAATTGCTAGAATTACATTAATTTTGCATTTAAAAAGACAAATGGTGGCATTAAGGCCTGATGTATGACAGTAAATACAACATGATAATAAAGATGATACAGGGTTGGCAGGTTTGCTCCTTATCTAAACTGATTTTTTTTAATGAAAACACATTTAAAATGAAATAAACACATTAATAAAAAAATGCAATGAAAATAAAAGAAAATCATTACATTTTGCAGTTTATTTTTTTCAGTTACTTTGGCAGATGAGGATTCTTCATTATATCACAGGAATAAAAAAAAAAAAACCACCATCTAGAATTATTTGATATTTAATATTTGACATTTAATAAAAAATCAGTATTTACCAGCCCATGCATCTCTCTCATCTAAATTTGTTGCAAGTGTCAGAGGCCCCTACGGAGTTGACATGTTTTATTTCAGCCAGACCTCATTTTCTGGCATTAATCCCCCACAATAGATCATAATCCATATCAAGAATGAAACCACTCATCTTTTAATTAAACATTCAAGCCACTACTACTTCTTCATTTTTTTTTTCCTCCCCAAATTCTCCCATCAAACTCAAAACATTCAGACTGTTTGGATCTGTCGTCTATGAACCCCCTCTCGCCTCTAACCCAGGAAAAAACATGACAAATGCAGAACTGTGACTGTGCTAGTACAAGAATATCACGGGGGGGGGGGAGAAAAAAAGGAGAAATACATGTATAATTCAGTTGTATCTGATCTGAGACCAGCTCCTCTCCCCTCTGCCTTTACTGGTGTCACGGCAGCATAATGGAACATGCCAGAACAAAGGCTCTGAGATCAGATTGGAGCAGAGTTGAGCAGGCCATCTGGGAGGCAGGCTGAGTATCAGTCATTCTGCCTGCTGTCTGCTGCACTCACACTCATGTACACACACTTCCCCTCTGACTAACTGTGTGCAAGAGTGCCACTGTGCACCTAAGTGTCTCTGTGTGCATGCTTGTGCAAGGATGTGCGTGCGTGTGTGTGTTTGTGTTTAAGACACTTTGCTCCCTTCAATTCGTGCATCACCAGAAGCGACATGCACAGACAGAACTGTTTGACAGACAAACATGAGATGTACGCTGATAAGGATCTTTCGTAGTTTATACATTGAATTCGTTACACCATGGGTGCGATGGTCCTATGTTTGTGTGTGCGTGCGTGTGTGTGGGTGAGAGCGTGATGTGACAGTGAAAAGGGACAGTTACAGTATTTTGTGTAACTGTGAACACAATTGTATCTGTATGTGTGTGTGTGTGTTCATATGGATACCCCTGGGACCGGGCATGCTGCCTACTTCTTTATGGCAGCCACACCCTGTTCCCATTAATGGAGATAATGAAAATGAAAGAAAAAAAAATCATCAACAACAGCAAAAAATAAACAGCAAAGCCAGTGATTATGTGTGCATATACGGTACCAGGGGTGTGGGCCAATGGTGGCAATGGCGGTGGGGGGGAGGGGGGGGTGGAGGGGTTGCCAGTCCTTAATGGTGCTCTTTCAATCACACTTTGCACTCTAAACGTTTTGTGGTTTTGATTAGTATGATATCACTTTCAGGAAATAAAACTGGAGGGGGAAAAAAAAGCACATCAGTCATAAAAACACAAGATGTTTTGCGTCTTGCTCAGCCATTATTCTAATGCGTCACGTGACTCCTGTCGAGGCCCAGCGGCCTCTCCCCGTAGTCAAATGACTGACTGGGGGATGAGGGAGGGCAGGCGGCAGTGGTGGTGGTGCTGGTGAGGAGGGGGTTGACGGAAACAGTTTGAAAAGGGGAAAGATATTAAGAGAGATTGGGTGAGAGAAGGAGGGCGGGAGGGGAAAGAGAGAAAGAGTAAAATGTGATGACATCATTTGAAAGGCATTAGGCTTTTAAAAATGCGCCCGGGGGGACTTGGATTTCCTTACACCAGAGCAACACAACACCATCCGGCCTGATGCTTGCTTGCTCTCTCTCGCTCTCTCTCTCGCTCTCTGTGTCTCTCTCTCACACACACACAGATACACACCTCCCGACACCCCATTCCCCTCTCGTTCTTTTTTTGATTTGGACCATTGCCATCTTTGTGAGCGTCTGGTTCATGCGAGTTAATCAATTTGAGGTTTAGTTACACTGCTGATGCTAGCATTCTAGCCACTGCTAGAACGTAATCTGAACTCGCAGAATTTATTAACCAAACACCAATTATCATTAAACACCACTGCATTATCCCCCTCCTTTTACTACCTGACAAGGACTACTTAATGAAATTTCAGATTAAAGTTATTTGGTCCATGATTTATAGGCATTGAGAAAGTCCTAATGCAAGGCTCTCTTAGTATCTTATATTGTGCAGATGCTTTTGGTATTTTTCTTTTTTTTTTCTCTCTCTCTATGGGAGCTCACTAGGGACATGAAAAGTCTCTGAGGTATTACAGCAACCAGGTCTAGACCAAGAAGAACAAGAAGGAGAATAAGAAGAGGAAGGGGGGGGGACAACTGTGCTCCAAATTTTCATGAAGCATCCTTACCCCGTACTTGTTGTTTTCCTCCTGACCCTGTCGAGCAACAGAGATAAGACCAAACACAAAATAAATTGTGAGAAGAAGAAGAAGTACAAGAGGGAAAAAAAACTAAACCAACAAAACAAAAAACAGAAAAAGACAAAAATAAAAATAAAAGAGATGTAGGTTGTTGTTTACCCCCGCAATGTTTGTGAGATGAAAACAGCAGCAGAATGTGTTACATATAAGGCGGTGGGGTAAACAGGGGCACCAGATGTTCTTTGATGTTAATAATGGCATTTATTATTAATATTAATTAGACCGCATTCAGCAATACATTTGGGCCATTTCCAAGTCAATTAAGCAAAATGGCATTCGGGAGATGTTGAAACGACATTTTAAGGCAGGTGTTCAGCAATCCCCTAATAAAACATTTTTGCAGCTCCTGAAAAACAAGCCATTCTGAGGCAAATTTTATTTATTTCCTCCTTTGTTAACTCTTCCTCGGCATTTCACTCCTGTTGTGAACGCTCACAGTTTGAGCATATCTCAAAAAAACCACACAGAGTATCGGTTCTAGATTTAGCTGGCATTATCTAATTAAAAAAAAAACAAACAAGAAAAACGGTATGTGCTGATTCCGAGTGTGTTGCATCCGTACATGAACAAAGTGTGGCCATCCAGATTAAAGAAGGGAGGGCAGGAGGGGGTTACTCCAGATATGAAATCACGATTGATCATCATGATGATAGTAAGAAGAATACTTTGAGGGTTATTGACGGCTGCTCCATGGAGGGTTTACATTCTTCAGACAAAACCTGAACAAATTCACTTTTTGGGTTTTAAATGCTTTTATCTGTTAGGCCCAATCTACAAAGTCAACTTCGCCAAAACCCCTTAGGACCAGGACACAAGGTTCCTGTTCCACAGAATCTAATTAGACAACGTAAGCCAGAGGCCTCACACCAGTGTGTGTGTCTTGTCTATATCATCTAAATAATCCCAGGCTAGACGTGTAAGGATAAGTACACACACACACACACACACACACACACACATTCTAAAGCCCTATTTGGTTTAATCTAGACCTTTGAATAGGATCCTGCCACACCTCGCGGACCAATTGAGTGTTTATGAGTGTGTGTGTGTGTGTACGCTTCATAGCTTTGCTATTTGGCGGCAGGCCCTTTTTATTCAAAGCTTGTGGAGGCAGCAGCCTTACAATGGTACATTAACAATCTGTGCGTTCATTTATCAGTGTGTGCGATGTGGACTCTCCGTTCATGGCGCGCTGCGCTTTTCATGGCTGAAAATTAATGAACAAGCCTCCCCTCGCAACAAACATGCACCTGTGCTGCAGAGATGCTAATCACAAACATTTATATTTATTAGTGAACAACCACACTAAAACTGGAGTTGTGGAGGAGAGAGAGAGATAGAGGAGAGGAGAGGATGGGAGAAACAGAAGGAGGAGAGTCAGACCCCCCCCACACTTCTTTTTTAAACCTGTGTAGTGAAAGGGTTGTAGTTTCAGTTGTGCAGATTTGTGTTAAAGCCATTTATTTGAAGCACTTTCTTGAATGAAAGGGGAGGGGTGGCATGGAGGTGCATGGCATCTCTTCAGGGGGAGTGTGATCTTCACGCTGTGAAGATTATTTCTCCACAACTATCAGGTGAAGGGCACTGCTGCAAAAGAAAGAAAAAGGAAAAGAGGCAACGGATGCTTCACAAAATGTGTACAAATGATTAAATCGGAGGAGGTACCAAAACTCAGCTCCTGTCATTGCACAGGTGGAAATGATGGACAGCGTAGACGACTGCCTCTTCCGTTTTGGATGCTTTGGCTTGCCTCCTTTCCTCTCTTTCTTTCTCATCTCCCACTCCATCCTTCTTCCTCCCCTCTTCATTCCTCCTCCTCTTCCTTCCTACTCACATACTGACAGAAGGTGGCTCTCTCCCTCAGTAAAGGCTATGCCTCTGCCCGGCTAAGGGAAGAGGAATGGTGTCTGGCACCAGCCCACCTTTGTTTCCCCCCCTCTTCAAGTCTCAGGCTTCAAAGAGCATTGGAAAAAGACCTACTAAACACACACACACAAACGCACACGCACATTCAAATGTCTGAGGGAGCACTGATGTCTCACTAACTTTATCATTCTAGCAGGGTGATCATAGCCTCGTTGAGAGGCTGTGGATGATGCTTGAGGGTGTATGAGTGTGTGTGTGTGTGTGTTTGTGTGCATTTATGAGTGTAAGTGTGTGTGTTGTCCACCACTGTCTGCATGATAGCACAAAAGGCAGATGGGGACAGAGGTGGGTGTCTTTTAGGACATGAAGGCAAGAGCAATTACTAATGTGTTTGTCTGTGCATTTGTATACACACACACTTGCTAATGTGTGTGTGTGTGTGTGTGTGTGTTTGAGTGTGTTGTGCTATAATAATTAGGCTGTATATTCATCATGCCCCCTCTCAGTCTGTGTTGGCAGGAAGTGGTGTGGTTACCATTAGTGAAGGATGACTAGGTTGCTGTGTCTTTTACTGGGGTACTGCTGGCTTCCTCCTGATAGATAAATGCAAGGAAAAGAGAGGACAGGGAAGGAAAGGAAGGGATTTTAGACACGGCATGAAGGAGAAAGGGAAAGAAAAGTAAGGGGTGAGAAAGGAAATGTAAGGGACAAGAAAGATTTAAGTGAAGAAGGAAAATGAAAGGGTGGGTGGGACATTATGTCAAATTAGGAAAGGAAAGTAAAGGGTTTAGGATGATACAAGAAGGAAAACAAAGAGGGTTAGGGTCAATAAATTAAATGGATTAAAAGAAAGGGTTAGGGAAAAACAAAAATGAAAAATGAAGGAATGAAACAACAAGGACAAGGAGGAAGCCACAATTATTATAAAATAGCAAAGAAAACTAAGAGGAAAAGGAATCAGTTATATTTGAGGACAAGATAGAAGAGAGAGGGAGGAAGGCAAAAGGAAAAATAATCGATAACAGAAAATAACAAAAAAGAAACATCTGGAAACTAAATGAAACAAATAGAAAGAAGGAAATACTACTTTACCATTAAACAACAGAAACAGATTTAAAAAAAAAAAAGTGAAATAAATGAAATGAGAACTGGGCCTGACAGGATACTAAAGGAGGTGAAATGCAAAGAAAGGAAAACAGAGTCGGCCGCTGTCACCCATATGTGAGAGCCACCCTGTTGCACTGGTCCTTTAACACTGAGTAAAGTAGGACTCCTCCCTAAGCCACCATTGATTTCCTATTCATTCCCGTGCATGCTAAATCAACAGTAAGCACAATAGTCCAATCATCAAGCTCAGCTATAGTGCGACCACTTCTGTACCACCCTCCATCCACCTGGCAGTGGACAGAGTCTTTACTGTACACCGCATCAATGCTCTGCACACCACAGCCATTAGTGGCGTTATTTTCCATCAATGAAAATGAATCAATTAAGCCTCATTAAAGGGTGCATATTAAGGTGGAGTAATTATCTGGTGGGGAATGTACAGTGATCGATAGCTCGGGAGCATAAATGTGCACTTAAAGACATATATTACCACAAGAGGCAATGAACACTTTTAACAAGGCCACAGTGGAGGGGGAGCTAAAGTGGGTAAATCTGCTTCATGTCATGCATACATATTGTGTTTGTGTGTGTGCGTGTGTGTGCTTGTGTGTGTGTGTGTGTGTGTGGATAAGAGACAGTGAGACTACAGCTCCCACTGTAGCCTGGTCCGACAGTAAATCCAGAGACCAAGGACGCGTCCCGTTTTCCTCTTCTATGAACTTGTCCAGCGTCTTGGAAAATGAAATAAAAAGATTTATATTGCGGCTGCAAACATCCTTCCTCTGTGGACGTATGAGCGCATGTGGAAGCGAGACAACGGCCAGAAGAAGCGCTTTAAAAATAAACGAGAGGAAGGCTGCCCGGATTTAGTGAGAGAAGGGAAGTTTTTAAACACTCAAGGCCTTCACCCGGTGGCCACCCTTATGCACACACGTGCACTTCCCAACATACACGCATGCACACACACACACAATCCCATGCATAATGCCTATTAAAGAGCACACGTCGTCCCAGTCGCATAATTTTAATTTGTTATGAAGGTCATTGACAGAAAGTAATAATCACCATTGGGGATCTAACAATTTGCCATTTCAGAACACTGAGGCACTGATGACTCAACTATTAATAGACTGAAGTGCACCCACACCCACCCACCCTTGCCCCACTGCCTCTACACCCACTGTCCTCTTAAATGACAAAAAAAAAAAAAAAAAAACAATTTCAGTACTCTTCTTTATTTCTTTACACTCATCCCCCACTCACACACACAGACAGCCTAAAAAATGTATCACCTTTTATCTGGGGAGGACTATATGATATCTGGTGGCAAATGGGAATAGGAAGCTGAAAGGAAACCTGCCATGTGAGGTATCTCCTGGAAAGGCAAGGAAAGGCGACTTACACTGTAAAAAAAAAAAAAGAAAAAAGGAAAGAAAAGAAAAGTAAAACAAACAGCTTTTTAATTCTAATTTTTGTTTCTCGCTTCGAGCCTCGCGCCCGAGGAAACGCCAGGGCTGCCTGCGCTGAGCTGATGAATTGTTAAGCACCCCCCTCGCTTTTTTTTTTTTTTTTTTTTTTTTAACAAACAAACACGCAGAGAGACACAATAACAAGTTTATTATGGACCAACTCATTTATTCTCTGCTTTAGCATCACCCAAGCCATTCAGACATATGTGTCTGGCATTTGTCGGCAAACAAATAAGTCCGAGCTTAAGCTATTTTTATCTAGCGCAAGAGCGTTTGTTCTTTTTAAGTGATCGTCAGCGTTTGGGCCGAATAGAATGGGAGTTGGAATCCTTTATCTTTCAGAGGCTCAACAACTCAAGACTAATTACAAATTAATCTGGATCTGGATATCTGCAATAAGAGGGCCCCAGTAAGAACTTGTGGTGTGCTAAGAGGGACTATCTGTTATATATTTATAGGGGAGCTCAACGCATGGAGAGGGATAGGCAGGCCGCAGATGCAGGCGGCCAAAGCCCAAAAGAGAGTAGCTCATAATTGCCTGCTTTTCTATATCCAAGCAGCCACATCAAGGCTGAGGATTGTGGATGTTAATAATTGATCATTAGCTTGATAGGGCAGCACATGCTCAAGTTTTTAGCGGTGGAAGCTTGATGGCCATTTTAGGTCTCTCCTCAGGGTCTAGAGCACAGTTGCTATACTTGTGGAGAAAGTCAAGTGGGCTCATTGTAATAAATAAAACACTATTGCCCTAAACAAAAGGAGGTCATATCACCGTGATCTGTTGTGTATTTAATTCACTGGCTTGCTCACATTGTCTCACATTTTCTCTTTTTAATGGTAAAAATCTGCAACAGCAATCCAGATTCAGAATGAATTTGAGTGATGGATGTAAATTTTTAGTCTCTGAATGCATCTTTAGACAGCGTCTTGTGTTTGTAGTAACTACGATGGTAGGAACGAGACAAAGAAAGTACAAAGTGCGACTAAGTCCTGGTCAGCAGAAGTTTGCTGTTGGATGACTACATCACTGTTTCCTACATGAAACCAATCAAAATCTGGTTCTTTCAACAAAGTTAACTGTATGTTCATTACTGTAACCACAGTGACAAAGGTCCCACAAAACTTAAAAAAGAAACCTCACAGACGTCAAACTTCTGTGCCTAAGCATTAACCTCATTATTGTTACCATGACGGCAGAGGCCTGGAACGCTTGCTACAAGTACAGTCCTATATAATGCAATATTGTTAACATGACAATGAAGATCCAGCAGGCATGCCACTAGTATGGGTTATTTCCATGGGTGGGGACATGTGACCTGTTGTTCCAGTTGGAGAATTTAATGACATTAGTACATTATTGATCCCTATTATACTCACACTTGCACAAAGATTTTCTCTCCATGTAGAATTATCTGAGGGATCAATTCAGAGTTGCCATTTTGTTGAAAATGATGTTTTTATGTTTCTTGACATCTGGGAAAGGTGTGTGGAGACAGAAGGTTTTAACATCTCAGCTAGCCACTCATAGGTACAGCTGAATCTCCAGCTGAACATTCAGCAGTCCATTGGCACTGTGGGTAATGTAGATGTCATAGTAACAGTAAAAATTTAGATTATTTTCTTTTTGCATCAACTTTGATTTATATTATTTAATCATTGTTTTACCTATGTCCACCCTGAGTATGACAATGTTAAATGAGTACAATGGAGACCAGATCTGATTTAAAACTGTCAGAGATAATCTGAACATTTCGCTCACAAAGAGAATTCAATGAAGGCAGACGGAGGAAAAAAATGTCAAGTCACACAATTTTTTTCTTTTTTCCAAAAAAGAAAAAGATCACAATTTACTCGGGCAGACAAGAGATGACGAAAACTGTTCATTCAATTGAAACTGTTAAAAATAGAAGATGACGTATGTCTTCCTGGCCCTACTCACTGCAGCTACAGGTAACCAGAGGCAATATGCATCAGTGATATTGATTAAAAGGTTTATATATAATAGCTCTCTCAATCTGTTGGAGTGAATTATGTTTTTTGTTCATTTACACCCTGATATTTTTTGCAGTTTTACATGTCACTGAAATGCCTACAGCCAGCAGGACTTTCCAACATTTTCCCTGTAACATATTTTATTAAGGTCTAGATTCCTGCACCCTATTTCCTGATAATGATCCATCTGAGCAGCTCAGGGTGTTTTTTTTTACAAGCATTTCTACGAATGCTCTTAAATTCCTATAATGTGTTTCCCAAAGCAGCACTTCAGAATGAGTGCATGTGCATGCTGCTAAGGGCTTATGAGCTGAAGCTGTGTGTGGTGCTGATGATGATGCTGAACGCGCTATAAGGTAACTTTGCATATTTTACTGTCTGTTAGCCATGCCATATATTGAAAATATTTACATTACAAAGAAATACCTTACACTTGGATAATTGTTCAGCATGAAACCGCAGCCTAATGTGCAGTAAATAGTCTGAAACTTTCAGCATGCTGACCATTGTAATTCATATTCCTGGCTGGAGCAAAATTTTAGAAAGGAAACTTGGGCTGATGCTTTAGGCAGGTTTTTCTTTGAAATGTTAGAAATTAGTCCTGAAACGAAGTTCTTTTTAGAGAGCCGGATCTTTTGGCCCCGAGTGCCTCCTTAGATTTTTTGTTGCTTAAATTTATTTACTACAAAAATAATGTAAAATTAGGTGTAAAATTAATTACTCATGAAAAAAACGATCAAATGTTTATTATTTATAGGGCTTTATATCCATAGTTTACACACTGGAGCATAATGCTACAAATAATAAATTATAAAGTACAAAGACTGGCATTAAGACCAAGTGCCTCATCTCTGAGGGGTTGATCCTGTTTCTTCTTGCTGTTATTATTATCTAGCCTATTTTGGAGAAGATTCTCTCTCAGGGGACTGACGTTGGTACAATGCACAGTCTCCGTGCCATCACATGTGTAAGATTTGGGCAGACTGAACCCCTTGGTGTCCCGCCAGCTCAGTGGGTCTGCACTTCTCTGGAAAAGGGGCTCCTCACCTTTTCCAGCATGTTGTCTTTGTTTGTAGTGCATAAACTTTCTTTCCCTCTCTCATCTCCCTTTTGTTAGTGTGCTCACTGTGCCCCACCCCTCTCCCCTCCGCTCAGCATGGACACATAGACGCCACCACACGTCTTACATAAAAAAAAAGAGGTGAAAAAACAGTCGGCTCCCAATCAAGAGCTGGCTCCTGTCATTCACTTCCAAGATCGTTCGCAAACGACACATCACTAGTAGGCCCTCCCTGTAAGTTTCATCTATGCACTACACCTATTGACAACAACCTATACGCCACATATCAGTGAAAATATCGCAAAAATATACGGAGAAATTTCAAAAAGAGCTTCTCAGCCAAAAGAGATTAGAGGGAAAAAAAGGCAGACCTGCAACAACCCAATTAAATTTTTGATTTGACTTAATTTCAGTTAGAACAAACAAGAAAAAGTGAAACAAAACATTACGTTTTTGCTTTCACCTGTCGGTTCCAGAGCCTATTAAGACACTCTTAACCTTCATGAAGGCATTGTTAATCTCAGATCATTTCTAAGACCGCTTTTTGTTCCAGTGGTTTTTGGGAAACACCTCTCAAGCTTAAGAAGGTTGGCAAAATGGATTTTACAATCCATCTTAGCCCTAAGATGCTTTTGTGGAAACTAGGGCAACCTTCCAGTTGCCATTGATAAGGACCAGGAGGGAAAGCCTGTCCCAATGAGAACAGCCACAGTAAACCGGAACGCCGTTGCATTACTTTGAATGCACGTTTGGAGATCCTGCAGTTGTGCTGGCTGCAAAAAGTTTCTTTGGTGGCTTTTGTTGAAACCCTGGCGACACCAAAAGGAATAAATACCAACATTTGATCACAATATAACACCTTGAATGCCCTGAACATCTGACTTGAGACTAGACTGGGTGCTAGTTACCTTCCTGCTGGGGAAATAGGCTTTGATTTGCTGCCTGGTAGCCGGTATGTCGCACTCTATTACTCACAGCCTGTACAGGAAGTGTACTCTGTACTCCCCCCCACCGATTCCCTACCCCAGTCCCACGGTAGGGAACCTCTGGGCACCTTGACTGTCGTTTAACTGCTTGTGGCACGAGGCAGCTGAGGAAATGGGTCATTAAATCCAACGAGCTGGGGCCAGCCCCCCCAGTGCCCCAGATCTGTTTCCAGTCAGATAGCCTTCTTTTACAGGAGAGATAGAAAGAACCTCAGCGCAGCAGCCCAGAGCAGACATTAGTGTCATTGCAGCCTGACACTACTAATAGCAGCAGCTAACAATGACTGGGGCATTTATTTATCTATGTATTCTCATCCCAATGGTATCTTAGCGGTGAGATCACCCCTGTCCCTCTGAGGATTTCATGGAAAATTCACTCCACACCTGCTTTCAAGCACAGTCCCTAAAAATACTTGCACTTGACCGTGAGTCACACACACACACCCATTAATTATTGCTAAAAAGCATATAGGCTATAAAAGCTTTGTATAATAAATCTAAATCTCCATATAACATTAATATATCTGCCCACGCTCGGAAAAATCAAATGTTTCTGGTCAATTTCACAAATGGAAATTTTTCTGGATGAGCTCAGCTCTAATGACGTCGGCGTCAATATTGTTCGTCTGCATACAATGTCTTAACAGTGACCGCAAAAGTTGCCATGACATTGTTGACGTACATTTGTGGTTCCCAGAGGATGAATCACACTGACTGGGGTGATCCCCTTATTTTTCTTTTAGTGTCAACAGTAGATCAAATGTTTCATTCATCCATTGTAATGTCCCTACATCATTGCACGGTTTATTAAAGCTAAATTCGTTTTCCACAGAGGATGATCCCCGCTGACTTTGGTGATCAACAGTTTGTTTGAAAGTGAAGCAGCTGCTCTCCTGGATTGTTGCAGCCGATAGGCAGTAAAGTCTGTCCTTGTCTGTCACTTTTCATGTTTGCAGGATAATAAAAGTAACATGTTGAGTTAGCTTTTTTAGATCAATTTACGGTTAAACTCTTTTAAGTCAAAGGAAGTGTTTATGTGTGGGAAGGAAGTGTCTGAATTTAGTGTCACTTTCAAATGTAATCATTTGCATAGATGGAGGTAAAATACAGTGCTTCACAGATCAGTCATAAAAACTAAACTATACTTTTTATACTACTAAAAAAACTGTCATCTTAAGAGTATTTTTTTCTTTTGCTCCTGAAAACAAACAAACAAAAAAGGTTCTTCCTAGATGATTTGTGTCTGTATGACTTGAATCAGTCTGACCCTTTGACTGGAGTATTACTGCTTTACTTCTGTGTTTCTACATCTATTCTCATCCTTCATCTGACATTTATGATTAGCTGAGATTGTGCTGATTCTGAATATGTGTCGACTTTGTGAAATTTTAAGAATGACAACCTCTTAAGAAAAAAATAAATTAATCAAACCCAATCTTATTTAGGCTTTACCATCTATTTAGCTGAAGCTCAATTCCAACACATTGGCTTTATGTTTCGCAGCGGTTCAAATTTGAGTTCGTGGCCTTTTGCAGTTTGTCATCACCCTTCTCTCTCCTCAGCATCACTGTCTTTCTCTCTCTCACTGCAACTTCAAAACAGGCACACAAAGGCAGAAATATCTATAAAAAATTGACTCAGCACTCCCAAGTTTCATGCTCTCCACTCACGTGACCATTTCTCATAATAATATACATAATAAATCACTACACATTCCCTGATCATTCCCTTTTCACATAAAGTCTTAAGCTGGATGGCTTTCACTTTTGAACACCGACTGATCTCATCATCAAAGGAAAAGGGCAGACATTTGCCAGGAAGGTAAATACCTCTAACATTTGCATGGAGTTTCTTCGATTTGTCCTTTAGGAAGATGATAATGTGTGATACATCACGCCCTTCTTCCTCTTCCCACATCCTCTCCGAATCGAACTCCTGTTCCCTTTCTCCCTTTTCTTCTTCTGTCATTGGTAAAATGCAGGACCAGCAATATGAAAAAGAAGAAGAAAAAAAAACTACACACACTTGTTGCCCGGACTTTATCTCTACATTATTCCTGCCGCTCTTTCCGTTCATTTCAGAGAATAAGATAAATGAACAACGTACATTTCGTGCACCTGTCCTCCCCTCCCCACCTTCCTCTTCCCCTAACGATAAGGGGATTTCATTAACGTGAGAATGCTTGGGCTCAAAGAAACATAATTGCTTCAGTGTTGTTGTCCTCTCTGCTGCCGACGCCCTAATTTCCTCCTTGCTTTACTCCTGACTGTTAAGTGCTCATTATATCAACACAGGGGGATGGTCCAAGGGTAAAATATTGACAAATGTCCATGCAAAAAGACACCGAGAAGAGGTGCGTATTTTTGTGTTGTAAAGTATGCTGAAATATTAAATAATAATAATAATGAAGAGGAGGGAGGGGTGGGGATGGGGGGGGTGGTGGTAAAGGATGGATTAGGAACAAGAGTAGAAGGAAGGTGCTAATAGAGTGAAGGTTAGGGTGTGAAGTGATAAGATCAATCAAGAAAGATCAGAGTCCGCCAATAAATTAAAGACGTGGTCCAGTCTGACAACACCTTCACTGACACACACTTGCAGGCGCGCACGCAGACACACACACACACACCCCTCCCCCATTCTTGTTGGATATCTGTATGTAAAAGATACATAATTTTTTGACTTGCCATTTACACAGCGTTGCACCTGAAAGCCGGGCGGCATAATAGACAGTTTAAAATGTCAGGGAACTAAGTAAGTAAGAGAGACGGGTCGACCGGCAGAATCTTAATTAGGAGGAGCTCCGTCTAATGGCCATGGCTTTCCAGATTGGCCGATGATGGCAAGAGTGTCTAGCAAGAATACACACACACACACACAGTTAACACGTGCAACTATTAACGCTGACATACATGTGTATCACTCCTTACAGGCTTACTGGCATATACTTCAACAGATATGGGCACATTTACATGGACACAGAGAAGTGCTCTGGACCAATTTTATGACTACAAAACAAGATGGAAAAAGCGCTATTTTCCTATTTTTTTGTTTGTGCAGCCACTCACATTTACCCACATACGCACACCCTTCACACCGCAATTTCAACATCAGTGCAATTAGCAAAAGATTCCCCATGTTCAACCTTAATTTTGTTCCTACAGCTGACCAGTTGGTGACCAAATCTATCTAGTTATGGCACAGCATCACAATAATGTTCAGTGGTAGTCTGGAAATGCATGTATAGGATTTACCTATCTATCCCTGAGCAGACCTGGCTATTGAGCCCAAGCCAGCGCCACATGATTGTGTTAATTAATCTGCCATTGTGAGCATGGGGAACAGCTGCACGGGCTCTCGTGGCTGCGTTGTCAAAGCAAAACAATGCAATGTTAAGCTTCCCCCACTGAATCTTCCATTACAAAGGAGCCACAACAACGGGGCTAAATTCATAAATCCACAGATCAGTTTTTACCAGCACTAAAGTCTGACCTTTAAAGCGAAAAAGGGATTTTTTTTTTACATGCTTCATTTGGGCTTGAAATATGGTCAGATATGTGATACCTAGGATTTGGTCCAAATTTCCTCTCCGCCACCCCTCCCTCGAGCCTGCAAAACAAACTGTGGAGAGATAGAGATGCAGAGAAAGAAAAGGAGCGAGCCAGGGAGAGGGAGGGATAGATAGACAGAGGTAGAAAATGAGCAACAGAAAGACAGAGGAGGAAGGAGAAGGAAGAAAGAGAGGCAGAGATCAGCACAACAGAGTCAAACGGATGAGTGCTGGAAACCACCAGCTGGGCTCTGGTATTTTAAAACAAAACGTCTAACACGATTAGCAGGGATCCATCGATCGCTGCTATGTGGCGTTAATTTAGACTTGGGAGAGGGGGAGGAGGAGAAAAGAAAAGAGGGGGGAAAAGGGCTGGAATAAGCTTTACATTTGCTTTAAGGTCAAATCATAAGAGGACAAAGCTGGTCATGTAGGACATTTGAAATTAAGAATCAGAATTTCTGACAATTTGTCACTGAGGGAAATCTGAACAGACGGCTTCATTTGCGCTTTTTGAAATCTATGCGTGTTTTTATTTGACTAGTATTCACAGAAACTGAATGGACTGGTTAATACACAGCAGACAGTTACATGTAATTTTGTTTAGTTGCACACAAAACGCAGGCGTTCGTGCTTCACAACAAGATGAAAATCTCACATTCATTTAGAAAGAACATTGACCAAGGGAATACATAAATAAAATTAGGTAAACTGGTGCTGCCACTGCAAATTATGTCTGCAATAACAGACTTCACAAATAAATGGCTTAGCACCTCTAATCCAGTTCACAAAATGTTTCACTAGACAACCATTTCACTGCATTCATTACAGCTTCGCTGAATTACAATTTTATTGCTCGCAGAAATCACAGCGTTTGTCTTTAATGTGGCAACCAGATTCATCTTTGTTTCAGAGACCGCAAGATGCCTGGAAGAGATGGGAGATGGCGTGCCCCCTATCACACACTCTCTACAGTGAATGGCGTGGCCTTGGTGCACACTTGGCGCTTCCAGAGAGATGGTGATGCACCCCGAAAAAAATCATCAAGATGCCTGGCTCGAGCCCCACCCTGCAGCCGAGCCCTTCTGTCTAACAGAAAGCCCTCCAACAGCCCACTGAGCACACAAGACATTGGGAGAGAGAGAGGAGTGATACGCATCGAGTTGAGGTGTCCTGACATCTTGACGCGTCCCGTCACTCGTCATTGACTTTGTGTGGAAGTAGGAGGTAAAGGTGACTGATCGTTTCTTCGGGTTTGAATAAAGCAGGAAAGCCTGGGAAGGCTGTAAGTGGAAGCAATCTAAATGGCAGATGAAGAACAAGACATTCCCTTCTCCCTGTGACACTGTCTCTCAATCTGTACCCTGTTCTAGTCTGCCAAACACCAAGTCAAATAGTGACACTGAATATGGCAGTGAATTCCAAATCAGTTGTTTAGTTGCCATATTCTTGATACTGCACAAATGTTCTTTTTTCCCTTTTTTTTCCTACAAGAGTTTTTTATCACAATTCTTGGACACGCAAGTGTATTTGAAACCAGTTTGAATTACTTCAGACTCCCTGAAACATACGCGCACGTCGAAGCAACACAATCTTGAAAGCTTACAGATGGGGAAGGGTGACATGGTGCTAACTCGCATCTCAAAAGTGACACTCGCTGCAGCATCTCACCTGTCCAACACACTGGATTTCAGAGAGCCATCAGATGTTGCATTTACCGCAACACTGAGCAGTGGAGAGCATCCGATCAGAAGATGTGTGCAGCCTGAGGTTTGGTGCACTTACTCTTGACAACTCAACAGGACACTTAGTTAAGCTAGAATGGGAATTTGTAACGCCAGAAAAGGAGGTTGGTATCTTGTCATTATCTTTTCCCTCACGGCTTTGTTAGAATTTACAGCTAAAATGTTACAGAGGGTGTATCGAATTGGATGGAGGACTTTTTTTTTCCTCCTGTGGCACTGTGCTGTCGGCTCACTGATTGTTGGAGTATAAAAATAATCGTCATGGAAATAGATCTCATTGACAACGTGCCATGTTCACACTGTGAGCAGCTTGTGCCTTGTGAACATAATCCAGAAATGTCCTCCAAAAACTTTCCTCCACAAACTTTCAATCCCTCATCCTCTTTTTGCCCTTCTCTCCAAGAGATGAAAAGAGGGAATGCCAAGGAAGACAAAAGACAAAATCCTGTCTTGTCAAGTACCAGCAAAACAGGTAGAAATGTGAAGTAGGAGGTGGGCACAAGGATCAGGGGCAAAGGAAGGAGAGGGGAAGGGAAGAGGGGAGGTGGGTTGGGGGACAAAAGAGGCAGAGAGCATAAGGGAAAAGAACTTTGATATTGAGAAAGAAGGAGGATTGACCAAGACAGCTTTCCCATCCTTCTCCTGAAAATCCACCCATCATCTCTGTGTCTAATAGGAAATACCTGATTCTGGCCCTGGGAGTACTGTGCCGGCACAATTACACCTTACATGCTGCGCCTGCCAGGAGAGGTGGCATTTGGGCGATCCGCCCCCCCATGAGAGTGGCTTGTAGCTTAGCCTCGATTTAGCTCCATGTCTTAAGACGGTAGATAGGAAGCATGAGGAGGACCACTGGGGATGCAATGTGAGTCTTTCTCTACGAAAGCCCCGGATAAACCTGTGTCCTCAGGAGGGAAGGAGTTAACTTCTGGCAGCTGGATGACGACCCAGCGGTTAAAAAAACCCCACAAAATCTACACCGGTGTTTTCCAGAAGTTTTAACCAGGGAACCTTCATGTCCTTGGCAAAATATTTGTGATTTATAGATCATTTGTTAAGCTAGTTGAAAAGCACAAGGTCTGTCTGAACGCCCTTGAGTGATGCGTGTCCCCCAGTAAAACGACTCTCCTGGTTTAGGAAGATCTGAATCCTCCATGTGTATTATGTGCAAGAATTGCAATCTAGGCCTGACAATGACTGTCGGAGATCCTCACATGAAGATTTATGTTTCACACTGACACGAGATGGGAGACATTCACATTCCTATAAAAACCTTACCATCGACATAAACATATGCTCACTGTGTGGACCAACGGGCGATGTTAACTCGAGGGCAGATAAAAGAATATAAGAAAGAGAGATGACGAGACTTAGGTTCATTAGGAAGGCGTCTCATCAAGCACATGTTCAACACTTGGTCCATAAGGGAGCTGTACCTGGGGCTGTCACATTCGGAGGGTGTTACTCTAATAAGACAACAGTCGCTTTTATTTACAGCGAACACAAGGCATGAACACGCAACATGAAACATGCATTAACACATCTTCTGTTGTGCCTTTGGTGAAACAAACAACTTTGTTATTTTGTAAACAAAACATCACACTAACAGCCCCGTTTTGCAAGCTAAAGATACATTCAAATACCATATGCTCTTGACTGGAGTAAAAAAAAAAAAAATACAATAAACACAATAGGTGTAAACCGTCTAAATTGCAATTGCACCACATCTTGGAAAACAAACACTTTGCTTTGTTACCAAGACAACTGAGATAATGTGATTCCTGCGGCATTGTCAGGACTGCTACTTGCTACAATATGCGTGACAAGCTTAAGAGTAGATCAAGAGGACTGAATGCACTGATTCAGGCTCCAGCCTATTGCAGATTTAAGATAGTCCGGCAAACCGTATTTGCATAGGTAACCTTGCCAAAGAGTTAAGCTCAGCAGCTAACATTGTCTCCACGATTGCAAAGCCCGGGTTAGAAGTAGGCACTGATGTACTCTAAGACTCTATAATGCTTGCTATGATTTGACAGTTTAGTTACTGTTACTTCCCATGCTAATGCTCAGCCCAGTGAATAAATGCAGTTCCATTCTGCCAGCGGATTTAAATGTGATCAGCGCCAACATTTGTTTTTAATATATCTATCTGGGCTAACAGCAAATTCATAATACAGCCTACAGCCCATATCCGCCTCCTTCCTCTTTGCTTTCCATGGCGACAAAATGAATTCAGCTCTGAACCTAATTAATCCACAAAGGTTTCATGTCTTAATCCCCAAAGTCAAGGGGGTTATTGTCCTCACAAATGAGGTCAGTGTTCCTCCCAGTGGAAATAAGGGGAAGAAGTAGCAAAACAGTGGGAGTAAAGCAAGGGACAACGGCTGCTTACAGAGTGAATTACTCTTTCTTTGGCTCTCCTGCTGAATAGAGGTGTGATTCAGTGGCAAGAGGACCTGTAAACAAGGATCCGAGTTTTTGGCTGTCACTACAGGAATGAATACATGCGTGGAGGTCACATGACATGAAAGGGACCGAACGGTTAACATGGCATAATGAGAGAAGAGCCGATAGAAATGCAAACTGATGACCAAAATGAATAGAAAAACACAACAGCAGTGAGAGAGAGGGAAAATTAAACGCCTGCCAATCTCCAGCTCACAGACCTTTTGAACCAGGTGGATAAGAAAGCTGGTTATTGTCATTAAGGCAAGTCACTGTCAAACTCGAGGCGAAGAAGCATCATCCAAGTGTGACAGGACGATAGCCATGATACAGCCCTCCATCTGGTGGGATGACAAGGGGGGATGTGACACACATGGCCACACCATGCTGCCTCAAGCACAGTCACCACCAGTGGCCCACACAGGGTTTTTCTGTGTTGGGGACAAACCCGAGCCAGCCAAAACGCTCGTCCAGCATCGATGCCCTGTGTGTGCATCGTGGTCCCTGTCTCCAAAGACCAAGTGGCAGCCAAAGAAAAGTGCGGACGATTGACCATGATAGTCCACATCTATGCTCATTTACACCATCCTGATGAGAGCTTTCCAGAGATCTTTTGAGTCATCCAATCAAGGCTTGGCTGAGGACAGGCAAGGGTGTGGAGGGGTGGGGTTGGGTGGCGGTACTTGTATGGTGTTGGTAGTGGCGTGGGCGTGGGGAGTTGGGGCGGGTCAGCCAATAGCAGGCATGTTGAGGAGAGGGTCAGCCAAGATGGAGGCTAGCTTGAAGAAAAAAGTCCAAGATGATGTAATCAACAGCTTGGGGAAATCTGTTGCTGTCAAAAGTCCGGCCACTGGACTGCATACAGCAGGCATGGTGGATCAGTGTAAGCCCGATGCCGAGAAGACAAAACCACGAGCTTTCTTAAGAATTCTTAAAATCTCTGCGTTATCTCACACGGTGTTAGCAAAGCAGCAGTGTTTCATGCAAAATTTTTCTGCCTGCCTGGGCAAATTACATTGTACATTCTTTTCTTGAAGTGGCAAAATGCAACAGTACAGGCCTTCCATCAAGAAAAACGTTAATATAATAGCCCTTTCAGTTTAATGAATAAAAAAAATGGGGGAAAAAAAAGAAAAAGCTATTTTGTTTGTGGGCTCAGAAGTCCATTAACTCCTTAGGCGTTATTTAACGCATTAGGATTTGTAAGGCAGGTTTCCAGATGTGATAATGTCTCTGACTCTTTAAACCTTGTGGTAGCACTCAATAGCCATTGAGCTTCTCCAGGCGATTAACTGAGAATGAAGCTGATAGATGTCTTACAGAGCAGTGGACGCTATAAAAAGATACCGAAGCGCTTCAAGCTGGAATTTTTGCAACTTTGTCTGAAACGTCATTAAGGAAATCACAGTTTAAGGGGAAGTATAAAAGACAAGGAGATCTGCAGGACCAAGACTTTCTGACAAATATCTGCAGGTCTCTTGAGTAGAAAAGCAAAACAAAACCCACATAAGAGCTGACCGGGAAGAGTCATGAAATGTGTGTGAAACCCCAAATCTACTGACCCATAAACAAGCAAACAAAAAATAACTTTAAAAGCACAATAGTTTCGAGAAAGTAAGATTTTAACGTATTTTCTTGACATTCCTTTCACATACAAAAAAAAAAAAAAAGAAGAAGAAAAGAAAAACTACAAAATGTTGGACATATGCCAGGCTGGTCTGTCACCATCTGCAGGTTTACTCTTAGGTAGAATCCCTAGAACATACCGTATCCAGTCTACAAAGGACCTACTCAAGTATGTTCGGCAGAAGCTTATTTCCCACAAATTGCTTTCTTTTTGTACGATAACTGATGTGGCGACACAATATCATGAAAACATCAAAAACATCAGCACAAAAACCTGTGCTGTTTTTGATCACTGATAATTACTGTATCTGCACTCCAAGAAGACTCGAGGAGTAAACAAAGTGAAAGCGAGCACCTGTGTGTGTGTGTGCATGTCAGTGTGTATGTTTGTGGATCATAATTTCCAACTTCTCTGCGCGACTGGTGGAATGAAAAGTTTATATTGACATCTCGGCACCGCTGAGTTTGAAACATGAGTTGAAACTGACAAAAGGAATTAAAATCTGTAAACGCCACATTTTCTGATGCCTAATTTGAAAATCAGCTGTCAGAGTTGGTGTTTGTTGATTTTTATCAACTCAAGGGTTATTACATTTCAAGAATGTGACAATTAAAAATCCTTCAATCATCCCCGTGAGCTTTCTATAACCACACGAACTTGAAAAGCGATACAAAGTGGTGTGACAAAAGCCGATGAAACTGCAGTTGAAAACTCAGCATTGGCTCAAAAGGAAAAGGCAAAAGGGAAATCTAAATTTTTTGTCAAAACTTCTATGACATGCTGCGTCCACGTCGCAAATTTCCAATCAAGCTGTGGCATCTTTATATTTTCCTTCTTCTTTTAGTTAAACCAGAGCGCACACTCTCTTACGATGACTGCGTTTTAGTCAAAGAAGCTGGCATAAACAAAAACGGAGAATATCTGACATCAGTTGGTGAAGAGCTCACTAGACGTAAAAATTGTGAGAGTAAAGGGTTACAAAGCTATTTTTTCTTCCTCCTTTATTACTTCAGCACCCCCCCAACCCTCCCTCCTGCCACTGTCTGCATGCCTCCCCTTCATCTCAGAGGATATATAGAGGAGAAAAAGATTTAAAAGCACTGGAAAAAAAAAGCTCAATTGTTTATTGATTTTATAATAGGCTTAGAGCAAGAGAAATAAAGTGGGGGTGTGAGGGAGAGGAGGGGCGGGGGCGAGGGTGGGGGGGGTTGTTGTGGTCAACCACGGGCGATGGCGTGACAAACACGTGGCTTACAGGCAGGTAACAACAGCTTTAGTTCAAATGCCGGGATATTGGTTCGAACCACCCCCCCCCCCCCCTTTTTTTTTTTCTGTTTTCCAAGCTCCCATTCATGGCAATGTTATCCTGCTTTTAAACCAGTGTAGACATAATCGCTCAGCTCACAAACAGGGCACGGCCTCCTGGGTTTGAGAGAGTGTGTGTGTGTGCATACGATTTTTTTTTTTTTCCCCCGTCCAGAAAGGGAGGGAGGAAGGGGGGGGTCTCAGTTCAGGATGAAATAGAATGAAACAGCTCTGTGTGAGAGTGCGACCACATAGGGCGAGATAATCAAAAAGAAATGGAGAGGATCGGTGATGGTTACTTTTTGTCTTTTGATCAGAGGGGGAACAAAATTTCATTAAATGTATTTAAGGTAAAATAAAATAAATATGTACTGGTGGTATGTATATTTCTAAATAAAAGATTAGGATTGTTTGAGCAGGCTTTTGTGAGTGTGTACAGCAGAGTGTATGTGTCTGCCAGAGAACGAATGGGTGTGTGTAGGGTCTGATGTATGGATGATAACACTAATTAGCTCGTTTTGTTTGGGGCACAACACTCATTAAAAACCCAGTGGGGCCATTAAAGTTACCATCCCTCCAAACCATTGCTGCCACCATATCCATCTAGGCTGCTATCTCAGCCGCTCTCCCTCCTTTTAATGGTCTCTGCTTCAGGTTGTTGGGTTGAGCAAAGATTTGTGCGACTTGGATCATTCCCCTTCTTCTCCTCTTCCTCCAGCGGCCCACGTCCATATCTCTTGACTTCTATTTAAATCTCCATTCCCTTTTTCTCCTTTCAACGCTCTCTCCATGTCACTCACTTGCTTGCTCTTTTCGGCTCTGGCTATCTTGCTTTCCTCTCATCCACCACCTCAGCATCGTGCTCCATCCAATAACAACTGTTTGCTGAAAAGGAAAAAAAAAAAACGGGGAGGGATTTGTGCTCTTCCAAGCTTTACACAGCCATGTCGCTGTATGATTCTCCCCATGATTCAGTGTTGCTTGCCGTGCCATGAGGCACCTGTAACTCTGCAGCTGGAGAGACTACTGGCAGAGAGGCCTGCCGGGATTAGATGAACAGGTGTAGCATCCTGCTAAAAGATACAGCACAAAGCCATATTCCAGGGCATTTCTCTGGGGCTAACTAGGCTAAAGCTAACCGCTTCTGCTGAGCTAAAACCAGGGTTCAAGTCAATCCACTGCAAATATTACTGTCATGATAATGTGTCACATGCAAGAAGACAAAGAGCAGTGTGTAGAAAGTTTTCTTGGTTTAGACAGTCTATGTGATACTTTCTCACTTTCACAAATGTTACAGTATTTTTTATTTATTTATTTTTTTGGTTAACAGATGCCATTAAAACTTCTGACAACAAAAATGAATTTATCCACCTACCAAGTATTTTCTGAGCATTGAAAGCTGGATATATTTTGATTCACTGCAATACAAAAGCTCCACCGTTGACCAAAATCTATAAAGAACAAAATAAGCCCGAGGGTTGCAAAGCGGTGGCATGTTTTCATTAGCATGAACATGGATATTTAACCACAAACAGACGCAAGATCCTGGACCAAAGTTTGGGAACTACAGAAAGAGAGAGAACAGTAGCATAAGGTGGTTACCAGAAATCTTTCTTCAGTATCACTATTGAGAAGAACCTATGATGAAGGTCCATACAGGCCACCAGTAGATATCTGTGTGGTCCTTCGTAATAAATCAGGTCAAGGTTCCATTTTAATACCATTAAGTATCGAAGTTGTCAGTCCACAGAGAAATTCTCAAAGCCCGTATTGAAACACTGAGCTTTAAAACCAGTCATCAGGACATCTGTAACTTTGTGATGTCACAACAAAACTGTCACCACCCTCAGCCACCACCGAGCCTGGCCCATCTGTGCACCACACCACCTTGCAATATTTGTTTTTTTCTAAGCCTTTCCCTGAAATGTGCCATATTTTGTATTTGATTCTGTTTGAACACTCAGGAAACAGTCAGTTAATCAGGAGAGGAACAGATCCTCTCTTCTGATTGGCTATCTGACCTGTTACTGGAGGTCTAGAGAGAAGTGTGAGAGAGAAAATGTAAAACTACACTGAAATGGTTTTTTGATTCTGAAAACCACACATATACCTTCTTTTGGACAATAAAACTTAAAAATAAAACCTTTAATTTCAACATGTAGGACATTTAAGTAAAACCGAAAGTCAAAGATTTACAAGCTGTCTTCAGAGGCAGATGAAGTCAGCAGTTAGACACACAGAATATTTATTTATTGGCAAGAATGGAAAACAACTTACAGCTCAACAAAGCACTGAAACAATTTCAAATATGAAAGAAGATTAAAGAAAATAAAGAATGCAGGCCATAAACTAAGAAGTTGTTCAATGCCGTTGCGCTCCGCCCTCTGCCATAAAGACACACACCGAAATGTGTATCATTCAGTGGCTGAATAGATTCCCTGACAAACGCACCACTCTCTCCCGTTTGAGTAATGGTTGATTAAAACTGCAGTATCCAGCTGCCCATGATGCCCGTGAAGAAAAAAATTAATAGATAAAAAAAAATGACAATGTTTGTTTTGTATACATATATTTTTTTGGATTTATATCTACGGTGTGAGACAGTGGGTTTATGAAGATTCATGCATTGTTGATTCTCATATTTTAACATGACAATAAGTAGCACACAAAGTGATGCCAGCAGTCTCTTGTAAAATCAACGTATGCAGGCCTTTCCACACACAGTTCCCCTGTATAACCTATGTGCAGTAAAGCTGACAGGACACCACCGGCACATACTCTGAGTGCCTGGTCATATCCCACACTCTCTCTTTAGCCATGCTGCTGAAAGGCACGACTCTGAAAATATCCCTGGTCTCAGGTCTGGATATTAAGAGTGTTGATTAGATATATGAGTTTGCCATTTGCCCACGGAGCGTGGAGTGTCTCCGACAGAACTGGGGACCATATGGCTGGTGAGAGATCCCCCCGCCCTCCCTTCCTCTTCACGCAGCCTGACAGCTGGATGGCTGCTAACTGGGGACGAGGAAGCTTGGCAGCTGCAGCTGAGAGCAACGCTTTGATGCTGCTCACCCTTTTTCACTCTCTCGCTCTCTGTTGCTCTTCCTCTTCCTTTCTCTCTCTCTCTCTCTCTCACACACACACATGCACACACACTGTCTCTCAGAAGAACGCACACACCCTCTACCAACCAGTGTTAACTTTCTACAGGTTGGACAGGAAAAAGAAACAATACAAAAATGGGAGGTGGAACTGAGCATTAAGAGTCAGGACTGAATAATGCTGGTCTGCAGGATTTCTTTCTTTTTTTTTTTTTGGTAGAAGTGTCCCTTAATTTAGCTCCTTACAACTAGATTTTCTGGTAATAGTTGGTGTCAACTGTAACTTTTTCATTAACAGGCTAAGCCTTTTAAGTAATGTTTTAATGAACAACAATTACAAAGGATGAAAAGTAGAAGTTCTCTGCTTTCCAAGAAGTGTAAAATCTACTGCCGTGTATGTGACAGCGCAAGGAGACGAAGGAGAGAGCGCACACATGGGTGAGAGGAGAGGTGGTGGTGGTAGTGGCGGGTGTGCAGTGAGGTGGAGGGGGAGAAAGGAGGAAGTGGAAGAGGGTGAAAAGGCCTCTGGGAACACATTAAGATGTACAACTGGCAAGCACAAAAAAGTCTGAGATTTTTTTATTTTCTTTTTCTGTCTCTGTCTCTCTCTCTCTCTCTTTTTGTACTTTGACTCAAAGGGATCTTTCATCATTTTTTCTGCAAAAGAAAGAAAGACTCCTTTGGATGTTTAGATGCAGATACCTGGATGCTTTGTGCCGAATGAAAGAAAACTCCATTCTTTTCACATAAAAGTGTAACAGCAGGCAGGTGTTTTTTTATTTAATCTTAAACCTCATCTGCACCATGTTCACCGCCCCGTAAAGTACAGCCATGTGTAGACTCCATGCATTTCTTTTTAATGAGTAGAGCTTTAAGTGTCGAACATAGGATGTTTTTAATTGAGGTCACTGTCAACAAAGACATCTTTCTTTGAAGACGGAACATTTCCCAGAACAATAAGACTGTTTATTCCAACGTTTCTCTGCGCTCAGACTGCGAAACCATCAGTTCACAATAAGTGCTGCACAAACTGATAAAATGCAGAGTAACATGGTGCCATAAAGCATGAGTAGGTTTGATAAATGTCGTGTCAATTCTCGGGTTTCCTTAAAAAACTAATTTGGCTTCTCTCCTAAAAGGGTGATCCTCCCTTTATGTTAGACATGTCCTTTTCTTTCAAAAGCTACCATCCACATGTCCAAACTTTAATTTCCTTTTCTTTTTCTCTCCAGCCTCCCTTCATCTTTTACTTTATACACCCCCTAGCCCCCTCACTTCAGCCACCACCTGATCCGCGTCCTTGTCCTGCTGGCCTCTGTGCCATCCCCTGCTTTTTTTTCTTTCATTTCATTCCTCTCCCTTGTTTTCTCCTCTTTTCATTCATTTACTGTACCCCCCCCCCCCCCACACACACACACACACACAAACAGACTCTTGCACTACATTCATCTCAATCTCTCCTCCTTTCTTTCTACCAGCAAGCTCCTCCCATCCCTCCCCTTGTTGAAAGGCCCCCTGTTGCTGCCTGCTATCAACCAGCCCTGAACTGGTGAACACGATGTAGGGAAGGAAGGGAGGAAACAAGAGGAGAGGAAAGGAGAGGAGAGGAGATGTAAGAGAGTAGGAGGAACAAGGAGAGAGGGAGCGGAGATGGCTGGAGCCAAGAGGAGAGCAGCTGGGCACGGCTAACAGGGAATGATAATGACCTCAGAAATCTGCTGTTCGCTCCACAACAATAGGGTGCTCAGTCGCCTGGAAAATTGTGTTCATCAGCTAGCTCTGCTCACTTACTAATTGACATTGCCAAATATTTTAAAAACAATTGGAAAGTGGCAGGGTGAGAGTGAAAAAAAAAAAAAAAAAGCCAGAGATCTTTATCCCTGGACTTAATTCCTCTGTCACTTTTTGCCTCTTCCTCTTTTTATTCCCCCCTCCCCAATTTCTCTCCCTACTTTTTCTTACTCCTCCTTCTCTCTTTTTTGTGATGGGGAGATAGCTACAACTAAGAAAGAAAAAAAAGCACATTTTCTATGTCACTCTCTCTGCTCTCATGTCAGCACCCTGATGTTGATACAAAAGGCTTTTTATGCGACCTGTCAATGGGGTTAAGAGGAAGCGATTTGGGGGGGGTTAAATTAGAGAATGAAAGCGCAAGGAGGAAAGTGCAAGAGCAAGGGAAGGGAGGAGAAGAGGAGCACAAAAGCAGAGAGGGAGAGGAAAAAAATAACCAAGCAAGAGATTCCCTAGTCATGGTATCACATGCCTGGCTTCCATTTTTAATGAAGCAAAGGTCAATGTATTCTCTTGCTCTTTCACTTACAGGAAGAACCCCAATCATGCCCAAGTTAACTTGTTCAAACAGAGCACCCCCAACACACACCCACTTCACACCCCCACCGCGCCTGGTCCTGGTTTCCGCGATCCAGTGCTGCCCATTTGCATTCCTTGACCAAGAACCCTGCCTCATTTCACAAGAATCCCACATTGACAGAGTCAGACAGCTGTCACCAGACAGAGAAAAAGAACTTGGCGATCCCCCCCCCCCACACACACACACACACACACACACAGCCACCTTCCCTCCCTTCATTAAGCACACACCAAAACAATCAAATGAAGAACTTTTATGTCCTTAAAGCGGTTTGGTTTTGACTGAAGGAGGGACAGACGCCTGCTTGGTCAAAATCTCTGCATCTTTATGGCCATCCTGGGACCCTGTAAACGCACTCAACACTGGTACAACTTGCGACTGTGATGTTAATTCATATCTCTCTTTTCCTCTCACTTTCTGTTTTGTTTCTCTTTCTGGGTGTCTTCAATAAAGTTCACTTCCTCCTGCATTTTGAAACCTTTGTTAAAAAAGAGCTCAGTTTCAGCAATGACACCGGAGAAGATAGCTTGTTGATGTATTAAGAATATTAATATGCAAACAGTCTACCTGACGGAGTAAGGCCGCCTTCTGTTATGGAAAGATAAATATTATGTTTTAATTATAAAAACATAAAACAGAAACGGGGGAAAGACAGAAGAAGAAGGAGGAGGCATGTGTGTGTGCGTATGTGTGTGTGAGCCAAGGAATCTTGTTCTGGGAGAAAGGTACACTATGTTTGGCAAAGACTGGGAGTTGAAAAGAGTGGATGGCATAATGTGATGCTGTTTACTGAGGAATGTGATGCCCCTCTCATCTCACTCCACTCAGTCTCTCCCTGCTGAATTGCCCGTGTCATTTTTTTTTTCTTCACCTCTCCTCCACTCTCTCAACAGTCTTTTTCTTCTTTTCATTCTGTCCCAGCTTCATAACCAAATGGGGAATCCTAACGTGATCATTAAGACATAAAACGGGCTGATAAATGTTTCATAAGAACAAGACTAGCCACTGATAGCCACCCAGGAATACTGAGGAGCAAAACCCAGTCTTGCAGTCCTTCCCTTGTTCAAACGCACTCGTCAGAATACAATTGGAATTTTAAAATATCTAAAGAGCCTGGGCTAATTCCCACCATGGGTAATATTTACAAATTGAGTTTGAGAGACGGGGCAGGGGAGAGAAAGAGAGAGCAAGGAAGGAAGAAAGAAATCAAATGAACTGTGCAAGGAAAAAGAGAAAGAAGAACAGAGAAATAAATTGCCCTTTTATATTGTGCAAGCGTGTACGAAAATACTAAGTCTGCATTTATCCGAGACATGTCAATCAGCACAGCACACTGACAATTAGTGCATTTGAATAGAACTTTTATCATTTACCAGACACCAGAGTCCTGACCTACTGTACAAAAATACAGCTCGGGGAATGAATGTGCCTGTAATACAATGACTGTCTATTTAAGTTTGGTGACACATAAAAAATACAGATATGACAGGCCAGGCTCCTTCAAGTGAGTGGGGGGGTACAAAGCTCAGGTTTTGTAACCATTGAGTTCTCTGATTATAGAGAAAAGAAGAATAGTGTGAGGAGTGTGAGGGGGGGCTGGTAGAGGAACGGATGTCAATTACAAAGACAAAATAATTTATGCAGATCGGAGAAATGGGGGGAAAAATTGAGAGACATAATTCATTATTTTTTAATGCACATAGTTTTACACACATATATTATCGGGGGGCACAGACTCACAGAGGACTGGCCTCATTTCAAAGTGCCGGCTGCTGTATGATGTGGTAGCACTGTAGTTGTATACAGTAAGGGGCGATGTCTTGTTTTCCTAGAGACCATCAGCTAAATGTAGCTAATCTGGCAGCAGTTTAGTTGTGCCCTTCCTGTAGTTGATGTCCATTTATACTTCTGATATATCTGATCTTTTTTCAGTAGCAGAAGTGTTTTGTTTTTTTTTATTCTTTGTATCTGACGTTCACAGGGTCAGATTCATTGACTCGAAGGGGGGCCATCCCAAAATTTCATTGAATACCCCAGAAACCAACCAATCACCCTGACACCTATCTTGTGTTGAAGACAGTGAAGAAAAATGTAATCAAGAATGTGCACTAGTTATTTTATTCATAAATGACATTAGCATCATTTGAAGATTAATTAAACTAAATACCATCAAGGAGGAAGGAATGTTGAGTCCAACATCAAACGTTATTCCTGTAATCATAGAAAAATATCCATTGGTGGAATTCAATTTTTTATTTCCATCGATTCTTTTACCTAGGTTGGCATGTTAATCATCTAGCACCAGCCCATCGGCCCTCATTGTCACCAACACCGAGTTACTGTGGAGTCAGGTCTGGCCTGAGACATTACACTGCTCTGATGGTGTTTTATAACCTAAAAATAGTTCCTTTAATGAGCTGATCACACTGCATGAATTGCTGAGCCTTCTTTCCAATACATGAATACACAAACTGATGGCTATGTATATGAAAGTGGCAGCTGATATGAGGCCTTCGACCTGAGTGGCCCTAAAAATCCTAAATTAACTGCATTTCAGATTATTTCACACTGTCATCTGATTGTCACCATGTTAGATGCTGATTTCCTAACTATTGGCGCCACTAAAATGCTGAAGCCTAAGTGTGTTAGTCAATCTCTCTTTTCAACCACAACTGATTGCATTCCTGTTTAGTTTGCTGGGACATTGTGTTTTTAGATAATACAATTGTTGGCCCTGCGATGGACTGGCGACCTGTCCAGGGTGTACCCCGCCCTCGCCCAATGTGAGCTGGGATTGGCTCCAGCACCCCCGCTACCAGGAAATGGATAAAGCGGTTGAAGATGAATGAATGAATGAATGAATGAATACTGCATTCCCAAAAGGTGGATATTGTTCTGTATCCTCAGACATTTTAGTAGGAAAATATATAATATTAACATTAACATTCGCTTACTGTGTTATCAGAAAAATATACCCTAGCTAACATTATATGTCCTTCAAAACAACTTTTTTTTCAAAATGAGTTGTATATTAATGTGATTTTTAGGAGACATGGTTTGCTCAGATGGTGGGAGGGGTCAATTAGGGGCCCAAAAGAAAATTTAACCCCTGCCTCCTTGTCATCTTAACCAGGCTATGGTGCATACTAAGCTACAGTTCTTTGTAAAACCTCCTTTTGAATGAAAACCTGCCATTTTGACCCTTCATTACGCCTACTTCTGTTTAGACTGAACCAAACAAAGCCCTGATGTGTGATTTCAGATGACACGACAACGCAGTCAACTTCCTCTTGTACCATGTACGTGGAACAGCGAGATGGAATAAAGCAGCAACATTCCCGCCTTGAACACACTGTTTAAAAGGGGGTAAAAATATGTAAATCCTCCGTCATTTGAAAGTACAGTGAGTATTATACACCCCCAAGTTCAGCTACTAAATTCATTTTTACACAGTTGTCTCAAACTGTTCAGGACCAGGATCAAGAATTCTACTTATGAATGTATAAACTGTCCTGACACTTCTTTTATAATTCTTACATATTTCACAGTATTCATAATATTGCTAATAATCCATAACATAGTATTGACAACATCTTGTCTAATATTAGCCAATATTAGCTAGTTAGACTGGATTTGTCACTATGCATATTCATAGCAGTATGGATTTTGTTCAAGTCTACTTTATTTCTGTTTTAATGACACAGTAATTACACTGCAACAGTTTGTCTGCACGTGTAATTACGCCCCCATTGTACTGTCGCAATTAGATGAATATCCACGCTTTATAACCTAAGGCGTCAAGTTGGCAAATCCAATTTCAATTTGTATAAGGCAAGCATTTTGCCTGCTTGTTTGAGCCACGGTAAAGACCAGGGATATGCAGGCTAATCCTCACCATGTTAAAACGCTGTTCCTCTTAAAGAAAAAAAAAAAAATGTAGACATGGGGGATTCTCCAGAGAGAAAAAGAGAGACTGTGAAAGAGAGAGCCAGAGGGAGCATATAGAGTCGTTTACAGCCCGGAGCCAAGAGGTGGGAGTGAGGTTTAGGGATAGTGGGAAGGTTGTGGAAGTGCGTGTAAAGAAGAATTGCTGCCGCTTTAGGCCTCGCAAAGCCTATTTTTCACACACCCAGCCTCATTGTGCTTCCAGAACGGGGGAAAGACACTATGGTCCAAAATTAGGATTTTTTAATGGTGGGTTACAAGCGCGTTAGTGCTGGCACAAAAAAAGGCAATGTTTTCCAACGGACTGGTCTATTTCACACATGATAGGCTGCAGGTCTACCTGTTGCTGAACCTCCTGACTGTGCAATGTGTTTTTTCCTCTAAACACGGCTTCTTTGAGACATGAGACATCACATGAAACAATGACGATGTGAAGTCACTCCAAGGATAACTAAACAACATCAAAAAAAAAAAAAAAAAAAGATGGTGATGGGCATAAATGTAATTGCCTCTTTGTTTCTTAAAAGAAGAGGGAGAGAGAATGAAATTCGTTGAATAAGAAGCTTGCTCAAGGTTAGCTGCTAAACTATACTGTAACAGGGAAGGTCTTTAAAGGATCCCTCTGACAGAGGCCTTTGTTTTTCTGCTCTTTTTCATCCTCATTTCTTTTTCTTTTTTTCACACATTGCTTTTAAACAAGTGCTGTCTCAAAGACAAAAGCGGTTGACCTTCTTTCACGGTTGAGATGTTATTGTTGATTACTATAATTTAAGTTTAACTCAAAATTGCTTCGGGTAGGTGGCGGGGCAGAGGCTCACATGTAGGTAGACACTTGCCTGCAGGTGCGCAACACAGACACAGCATTACACTTTTACACTTCTTTTTGAGCATGAGATATTAAGATAAAGACAATGGTACAGTAGCCACATCCTGTTCACAACACAAGAGAGTGATATGCATACATACTGTTAAGCGCACACACATACAGAGGAGAGGCTTCACACTTTTCTCAACATGAGACTCACACATTTTCTCTCACACATCAAAGCTTCTAATTTGAGAGTCCCCGAGCTCCAAATGTAAATCACAATGTAAGTTGTGAAAAAAGACAAGTTTCATTACTTCTGAATGAAAAAAACAGAAAGTAGCACAACAAGCATATTTAACATTTTTAATGTCAAATCTGTTTACTTCTCACTTTTTTTTTTCTCCAGTAAAAGTGTATCCCACTTTATTCAGATCTGTGCATGCCTAATTGTTTTAGTTTACTTTCCAGCTGCGCTCTGTAGCAGTTAGCTACAGTTTGACATCCTGTTGTGGCTCGTGCTCTCACAAATCTCTGCAACAACAACATGAGGACAGTTTCTGATAGAACAGACACAGATTGAGGAGGAGTTTGACGAGTGCTGGCGTATTGCTGGGCTTCACAACCTGCATAGCCATAAATACACTTAAAAAAACAGCAGGAAGGCCGATATTAAGGCCTTGTGGAAAACCAACAGGATTTTTGCAAAGTTGCCAGAATTTATTTGAATTTATTTTTGAATATATATTTTGTCTTTAATCCTTCCCTCCTCCAAAAGTGATGACTAAGGGGCAAGATTTAACCACTCAACTAAATCTAATGAATTCATTTGTGCTTTGTTAGCATTTGGTGGTAAATTCTACTGGTTTTATTTGTCGATTATTATTTTAATTGACTTTTTTTTTTTTTAATACTGCACACTCATTGTTAATACAATACTACTGAACCTGTTGAAACACCACAAGCTGTACTCATCAGATTCAAAGTGCTTGAGTCAAAAGAGACATACAGAGAGAGGGAGAGAGAGACAGATGGAGAGAGAAACTTCCAGCATTAAAATTCAGAAGATAATTACATCCGCTACACCCCCACCCTGTTGAGAAAGTGTTATGTTTAATAGTCTCTATAAAGAAAATAGGTTTTTATCTCACTCTCATTTTCATTAATTCCTAATTGGGGTGGGGGGTTGTCTGTTATTATTTCTTAGATTAAAATAAACATAGCCTATCCCATGTTCAAACCCATCACACTACATGGGCATGATAAGGACTTTATGCCTCTGTGAATAAATAAACAATTTCGTCTACACTGGTGGAATTAAGTTGCTTATAGCCTTAAGCTAAGCCACTCTGAATTATATTTATACTTATTTATATATTTTTTTTCCTCGTAGGACTTAAAAGTACATCCTTGCTTTTGCAAATGAAGTTCACCATTTTTTTTTGACCTGTTTTATATGTATAGCTTTAATTAGTGTCTTGTTTAGCTTAAACCGACTGATTATCGCATAGTCGTGACCTAATTACCACGCACGTACTTAACGCCAGAATAGTGCCCTGAGGAGCAAGCAAAAGTTACCTTTAAAAACTTGTGTAATCATTAGCAACGAGCCTCCCTTAATCCCACTAAACATACATTTATCTAGCCCCGGCCGGCCAGTTTTTTCTGTGAAGAGAGAGGGGAGGGGTACGGTTGTCTCCAACGTGTTTATTAAAGACATTTATTAATCGCTGTGGTTAAAATGAGTTCGTCCCTCCGCTCCTAGTCTTTACTCATGTTCCACAGGGATCCACGCTGCTAACCTGCAAATGTGGATGCAATGCTGGAGCAGGTCTCTTCCTGGTTTGTGATCTCTGGAGTCTTGTGTTTGGCTTAATGTGAATTCCGGTAACAGCACAGTAGTGTCAAGGGACAATTGTTAACATGCCCAGCATAACTTAAGTATCTGAATTATGTGAGCAATGTGCTGGTCTGATTCTTGGGATGACGTTTTGGTTGATTTCCATTCTCTTTTACAGAGAGTTTTTTGTGGACACTTAAAACTAATTCATGAAACCTGATTATCTAGTGTACATCGTGAGATATACATAGGTGACTAAAGAATCAACTGTCATTTAGTCTCTGACTTTCTTACCTGAAGATGGTGAGGAGGGATGTGGGCTGTCATCCTGGACGCTTCCAGTCTGGGAGTGTCCTCCTCCAGCTCCACTCTCTTCTGTCACGTTGGATGAACCAGGAGTGGTGGAACGGCTGATGGACTGGGACTCGGGGTCACTGGCTGATCCACGGCGTTCGTCAAGACCTTGTTGCTGGAGCACTTCCTCGATGCCTCTCCTGTCTTTGCCATGGATACGGGAGTGGACAACCATCTGATGGTAGGTTCGGAAGATCCGGCCACAGTCAGGACACTCTGAAGGCTTCTCCTTTAGGCTGGAGAGGCTGGAAAGGCTGTAGTCAATGTTGGGGCTACCCAAGCCAGCCAGGGCTCCAGGAGCCTCGGCACTACCATGGTGAGACATTATGTCACGGTGACTGTCAAAGCCTCTTCCGTCCTCCTTCATGGACATCATTGCTCCACTAGAGACCTTGGACCCCTGCAAAGCTTCAGAGAGCTGCTTCTGCTTGGTGCTATCGTTGGAAGAAATCAAGGAGTAGTCTTGTTTATCCTTTGAGAAAGAAGCCAGTGCTCCTGCACCACCCATATCATCTTCCTGACCTGGGGGAATGTGGTGCTGCTGCTGCTCTTTAGGCATGAAAGCCCTGTCCATAGCCATGCCACGAGCCATTATCTGCCAGGCTTGGTAGCTACTGAGGGAATCCATCTCTGCCACTTTTGCAGCTGCCTGGAGGCGCTCCATGCAGCTTGACTTGAGTGGTGGCACGAGGTTTAGACAACCCAGGAGTGAGCGCTTCTCATTTTCTCCCAGCCCATGGCCCATGCCTCCTGCCATTGGCCCCAGCAGCTTCCCTAGCATTTCTTTTTCCTTCATGGCTATCCCTGCTTTAGCCAACATCTGGTGCTGCTCACTCAGGCCCTGTTTGTCTGGAGAAAGGAAGCCTCCCTGAAGGCAGGAGATGTAGCGGGAGTAAAGGTTGGCATGAGCTTCCTGAGCCAGATTGCTCATGCTATTGACGGCAGCAATATCCTGCTCGCTGGGCTGGGGCGGCTTGCTTTTGATGGCCAGCTTGTTGAGATGTACCTTCATATGGTTCTTCAGGAACCAGGGTTCCTTGAAACGGCGGCCACAGATTTGACAGCAGTGTTCAAAGGAGTCTTTGTGCTTACGCATATGACCTTTGAGGAACCAAGCTTGGCTGAACACCTGTCCACACACATCGCAACGGAATTCAGTGGCCATCTGCATGCCACCAGCGCCACAGCCACCCTGGCCTTGTGTGGTCTCTGCTGTGATGTGGGCCTTTTCCACGTGACTTATCAGCTCCTCTTCATGGGAGGCAGCAAACTCACACAGAGTACATTTGTAGGGCTTGTGCAGTATGCGAATGTGACGGTCAAGCTCTTCTCTTTTCTTGAACTTCCCTTTGCAGAAGGTACAGCGGAAGCCTGTAGTTGGGTTAAGGGACTGTTCATCCTGGGTGCCAGCTGGCTTGGGTGAAGAAGAAGGCTGGGAAATTGTGTCTGGAGTGGCAAGGCCAGAGGGGGGAAGGAGGCCACAGGCAGAGCCTAGCTGCTGCTGATGGGTGTTGGAGCTGTTATTGAGACCCAGATGGGGTGTTTGTGCTGCCTGGAGGAGACTGCCGCTCCCTCTCATCTGCTTGTCCCTCAGAATGGCCCTCTCCTCCAGCTCATGCAGCAGCCTATTCTCTTCTCTGACACGACCACGGCCCTTACCAAGATTACCCAACTTATGGGTGCGGAGGTGAATCTTCAAGTTGCCCTTTTGAGCTGCTCGGTGGTCACAGTAGGGACACTTGAAAGGCTTCTCCCCTGTATGTGTTCGCATGTGCAGCGACAAGATGCTGTTAAAACGGAAGCGTTTGCCACATAAAGGACAGGGATACTTTCTATTCTTGCGGGCATCATCTTCAATATCATTCATGTGGGACATGATGCCCAAGTTCTGGCCATTGAGAAACTGCTGAAGGTCAACACGCCCATTCAGCCCACTCAGCGCCCCTGCGTCAATGTCTCGGTTGAGCTGATTGGCTAGCAGGGCCATCTGACTGCTGATGGGTTGACTAGCCAGGGCTGCGTGGTGGGTCTTCTCGTCCAAAGGCGTAGCTGCTTTCTCTTCAGGGATCTGTTGTGGGTGGTGTAGGTCAGGAAAGGCGTGTCCTAGCTGGGCAGTAAGCTGGTGAAGCTTTTCACTTATGGGGTAGCGGCCATTCAAGACTGCACTACTCAGATGGGCATCTGCATCAGGCACCGCTGATGACACACCAAGACACAAACTAGAGTCCTCCATCCTGTAAGAACAAGACAAGAAAGGAAGAAGCACATTGTGAATGACAGCATTACAGAATTAGATATATTTCAGAAACAATGTTTGTTTTCGATGCCAGCGGTACATGCCAATATCCTTCAAATATTTCTTCTCCAATTCTAAATAGACGTTTGTCCAACCACATGGTCAGAACTGATATGCCTCTTAATTTAAACAAACAACACCTGCCCTGTGTTGCCTTTTACAGTAAATTCATTTGACTGTCTTTCAATTGTCAGCACCAAGGGCCTGGAAAAAGCTGTGACTCTGTAGAACTTTTCGAAATTAAACACCATTTTGGATGGAATAATTACTCTGTAAACACAGTCAGCAGTGTATAATTAAACTACTTGTGCCCATCCTATCAGAATTCTTCCAATTATATGCCTTAATGAAATGGAGCAACGGCATTGTCAGGAAGCCACCGCAATACTACAATTATGATATTAACAATAGCACTTAAAACCAAGGGGTTACTCCAGTAAACACAACACTCTTATCTTGGTGCAATGACACTTGTCTTGGTGCAATATTCCATTAAAGAACCACACTACATTTGATCTGAATCACTTTGCTCTCCTTCTGCTTCTTTTTTTTTTCTATTCACCCCGATTTTCTCCCAGTCCTCTGCTCTCTAACTGTCTTCCAATGTTTAACAGTTTGTTTCAATGCTGGAAGAAAAAGGTAAGAGATAAGCACACCCTTTAATCTTAGGAGTAATCAGGTAGTAGCTGCTTTGTTCGATCTACCTACTGCGTGATACATGACGATTGAAATACATCATGGCTTTCTGACCGTGTTGTATTATCATGGTAAGTGTTTTCTTTTTTTATGTTACAACATCAGTGAATAAATAATATAAAAAAACAAGAATAACATTGATTTTAATGCAGATCCATCTGCTCTCCAGATGGTGAGGTATAAACATCTATCTGCACACTTCCTCTGGCTGCTGGCAGGGGTCAAACCCTCAGAAACAATAACCACGGCTCTGCTTTGGTCAACAAAATATTGTATAATATCTCATTACACTGATTAGTATGCTGCCTGGTAACAGTGGCAGCCACTGTGCTGTTACACATTATTATAATCATCAAAAAAGCCTTTCATGGCGGGGCAATGTAAAGCGCAAACATTAGGTGAGTCCACGTTGAAGAGAGAGTGTCATCATTTTAGGCAGCGTATGGACCCAATCTGGCAACAGTGAGGCACACCCACATTAAATATGTTCACACATGTTCAGTATACACTTTACAGCCACAAAGGGCAAGTAAGGTTCTGCCAGACTCTGTCTTTCTGCTTCTCTCTCTCCACCTACAGTATGTTTCTACACCATGGAAGACCCTGCATTGTGCCAGGCTCATTTGTTTTCTCATTCATTTGAATTTTTTTCTCCCTGTCTCTCCCATCAGTAGGAGGTTAGAAGACATAGGGGGTCCCTGTTCTTTTAGACACGGGCCCCTCCAACTCACTGTTGATGGTGGATTCTTATCTTGAGGGCATGAATTAGAGACTGTGACCAGCTTCCACTTGTGCTTAAAGGAATGTGACACTTGTGGGTCGCCTTTTGAATTCTCCCCACAAGTATCATAAAGCAATTCTACTGAATTCATCAAGAATATAATGGTCATGCTATGTTCTGCTCAATATGCTCCTGTCAAAGCCGACTGGAATCTAAAATAGATCTTATGATTAGGTTTCTCATATAAGAAAGGAAGTATTATTATCAATAGTATAAATGTAATAATATACCAACTAATAAAAGTACTTGGATAAAATGAAGGTAATTAAGTTGAAGTGAATAAACTTCACTGGTACATCGATAAGTTGTAAACTGCACAAGTCGCCACAAACTCGGGAAACAATGTAAATTTGATAGAAAACAGGACATTTTCAAGGATTTAAACGTTGGGTGAAGTCCAGTTTTCTTTCAGCAATGAGAGTAAATGAAGCTTTGAAAGTTAATGCAAAGGATTCCTACTGGTTGATGACTTCCAAACAAAGGCAGAAATGGAACAAACTGTTTTACTACAACCTCTGAGGCCTTATTAAGACAAACTGTCTGTCTGTCAACATCAAATCTTACTTCCTGCAGACAGACTGGTTGCTTGGGCTTTCGTCCCACAGCAGGATAATGACCCCAAACATTAGGGGAACAGAGCTAGCCCTGGAAGACTAGCGCAGTCTCCAGACCACAAGCACATGGAGCTGGTTTGGAGTGAACTGGTGGTGAAAACAAAGCAAACTATGAGAACAAAACATTGGTGGTAACTGGTGCAAACTGAATTTTCTGATCATTGTGTTGTTACGATTGTAGAGTTTGTTCAGAAGGACAAGTCAAATTTTGATTAAATGAAGGATTTAAGGTTCTTTTCTTAAAATAAATATTTATTATTCATCTGCGCCATGCTTTATTTACACAAATGTCAAATATATATATATTAGTCCAATATTTACATACATGTATCTCCACACATACTGTAGTATACATACTGAGTATATATGTACATTTATTATGAAAATAATATCGAGAGAGAATTGCAAGGAAAGATAAAACTTTGCTAGACTGCTTTATATGACTTAGGTTTTAGATTGTATTTATGTGACACCCCAGCTTCCATCACCAGGCGTGCTTATATCGAAGAAGACCTTATTTGAATGGGCCTCTTTTTACAGAGACAGCCGCCTTTTGGAATAGAAATCTGTGATTTAAACTAGGCTGATGAGCTGTTGCTCATTTGGGGAGATAGCAGCTTGCCCTTTTCTTCAATTTGATTTCTGTCTTTATCTTTAACATATAACAAAGGCAGATAGACAATGGAATAATGTGAAATGAACTGACGAATCCAGTTTGTGTTTTTTTATAAACGTATCCTGGCTGACGAGCGTATGCAAATGAGGCACATTAATATGCTTGCTTTGCTCCCGAGTCATTTTATATTTTTTCCCCTGATTAAAAAGGACATTTCTTATGTGACATCCCCCCTCTGCTCATATCAACACACACATGCAAGGGAATTTGAGGATGGTGTAAAAGCAAGAGAGCGCACACACACACACACACATGTAACCCCTTTTGACTACAGATAACAATTCAATATGCGAATGCCCTCTAAAAGACACAGTGAGTATGTTGCAGCTGTCAAAAGACTGCACACAGAAATCACCCAACAACTCTCTATTTTGACATCATCCCGTTACTGGTACAAGACTTTTACAGAATATCCATCGAATGTACAGAAGAAACCTCGATGCAGTGATGAATGCTTTCAGAAGATCAAAGCTCACGATTGTCACTCTTACCGCTGTGTTAAGGAAAGACCTGGGGCCACTTTGTCTCCGCCAGGGCTGTGTAGACTCCATCATGAACAGCACATCCACCATGCAGCTTTAAACCTTCGCACTATCTATATGCCGTTATTCTAACCTGTATAACCTTATTATTTTCTGGCATGTAGAGCAACGCTGCTTCATTAAAACGACTGGTTCCTCTGATACCCATGAAACCACAAAGACTTCCTTTAGCATTTTCTCACGACAGCTCAGTTGTTGTCTTTATAGTTTGTGGTTTAATATTCAACAAGGCACCACATGCAACCATAAACACTGCCACACGTTCACACACGCACACACAAACTGATGTGACTCTGCTTCTCTTAATGCATTTTTCTTCTCTGCTCCTTTTCTCTTCAAGCCTCAGCTTAATTATAAGTGGTATCTGTAATACAATGGAAGTGTATTTCAGCATTTGAATGTGCTCAGTTCATTTCTGTCTTTATCAATAATAGCGAGCATCATAAACTCATATGTGACTTTCCTTTTTTTGTGTTTGTCTATAATTGTAACCATGTAAATTATTGAAGTATGTGAAAACCATTTTAAATATTAGAAAGAGATACCTATTATAAATTCAAATTAGAATCAACAATTTTATACAATTATCAATGTATAGGGCCTGTGTTTTATCATAAAACTTTCCTCTTGATGTTGGGGGGGGTTACACAGGATCGAAAAGCCATTAGTTGGACTTTACTTTGTTATTTTGGCATATATCGACACCAAAGCTATCGATGAATCACAATGCAATACCTCATTAAGTCCTAATGAACAAACTCATTGCGTTAAACGAATCAATCATTATTAACAATGTGTTGAATTCCATCATATTTTCCCCAAATCTTTAATGAGACGCGATCGTACGTTAAAGGGACAGTTTGGATTTTTGCCATATGTTACGACTACAGGTTGTTTGGATCCATTCAAAAGATGTAAATATACTTTCAAAGTACAAACAGAGCTTCTTCATCCTTTTAAACATCAATTACTTTGTTTTGGGATAAAGTTACTTCAGTTAGTTAGAACTCCAAACCAGTTTCCTCCTGGTTTGTGTTTTGTTCTGTTCCAGGTGGTCTTTGCAAGGTATTTCATTAATCCAATGAAAAAAAAAAAGAAAGAAAGAAAGAAAGAAAGAAAGTTTGCCTCGTTTTCCCTTCCCCTCTGTCTTGCTCTCAATCTTTGACTTCTCTGCATTATTACTTTCTGTAATAAGGCAAAAACACTCTGAAATGTACACGGAAGGCAGTCACACAAACCCGTGCCAGATTCAATCCTGACTCCGCCATAACTTCTGATCAAATAGACGTGAAGCTTCAAAAATGGATTGTTCTGTTTTGAGGAGGAAATAAAAACAGTGGAGCTGCAGACGTGACTGAGTTAAAATCTAATCTAGCTCTTGATTTTAAATACAAGGATGTTGTTGGTTTTTTTTTTTTTTCTACAAATATGAGCAAACACGGTTTGAACACAGATGAAAGTGAGCATATTAAAACGCATATTTAGTGTATAACTAAAAATATGTGCCTATTCCTATTCTCTCATTATGAGCGCATGGATTGAGCGCAATTGATTGGCAGAAACCTTATGTGGACACTGTCTAAAAAAAACGCTACATAAACAAAAAAGAGTTTATTTTACATAACCAAAGGAAATTCCACCTCTTGAAACGTAGCAATAACAATAAATTAACGAAATGCTTTACTCCTCTTTAACACACTGAGAACAGCAAGGAAGCAAGGATGTGACGAGACAACAGACTCAATAGATCAGTGACAAATGAGTGAATGAACAGGAGCCTCTAGCTTTCCCTCTCCTTTCTGGAACAATATGTCATTGAGGGCTGTTTAAGAGGTCCTGTCAACAGGTAGTTCAACTTTCAGCTCATCCCTGCTGATCAGTGGGAGCCTTCCTGACAGCGAGAAAAGAAAGACACCGGGAGAGAGCAAGAGAGAGAGAAAGAAGAATGTTTTTGGTCTTTTTATCCGCCCGTCGCTCTGACAGCCTTGCAGGGGATGCCATGGGAGGAAGATCAATGCAGGACAAGCGGATTCCCACAGTTCATTGTTCTGGGCTAGCCAAATCATCTTCCCAAGACGGCCGGGAGCTCAAAGCTTCCCTTTATGATAACCATCCCTGGTATTATTCCCACTATGATGATGATGACCTGCAGATGTCTCTGTCTGTGTGTGTGTGTGTGTGTGTGTGTGTGTGTGAGGGTATGAGTGTGTGTGTGTGTGTGTGTGAGGGTATGAGTGTGTGTGTGTGTGTGCATGTACATCTGTGAACACGTCTCCCCTCCTGAGCGTGCTACAATAACGGTCACAGTGGCATGGACAGACCCCTGCAGCAGCGAATAAAGCCGAGCAATGAGCACAGGATTAATAGTGCCAAACATTTGTAAAGCAGCCTCTCTTTAGTGAGGTACGCTGACGGGAGCTCCAGCCAAAAAAATAAATGAAAATTATGAGGAGCTGACACGATAATGATAGTGAGTGCTCCTCATCTTACATTTATACTCTGTATCAATCCTACTTTAATCCTGCAACTACTAAAATCTAAATCACAAAGTGAGTAAACCATGTGAACACTCACTAGTGTGACCTTTGAATAGAATCTTAACTATACATATCATCATTACAGACCAAATTTAATTGACGATTGCTTATTTTCCTAATTCTTAATGGTCTGTGCTTATTCACTTGCTTAAATTCAAGTATAACTATGTTTGCACTGCCTCTCACATCAACTTCCTTTTCAACTAATGATCAGAATGAAACTCTGAGGTTTTGTGATGCACCTGTGAGGTCTCCTCTGGTGACTTAACTGCTGTTTCCTGCACAATCAGTCAGAAAACCAGGACACAATGCAGTGTGTGTGTGTGTGTGTTTGTCAGACAAACAAACATGGTAGTGTCGAGCGCTCACGCATGGTTAGACTGGAGGAAGAAAGAGGCCAGAGAGACAATGACTACTGTGTATCTGTCATAGCTTACATCACTGGTCACCCTCTGCGCTCCATGTCGGTGCTGCAAACACACACACGCACACGCGCGCGCACACACACACACGGAATCTGTAGGTCACATTATGGAGCAATTGCTGCCTGCATTTCCGTATGCTTAGCGAGGGCAGCAATGACATGCAGGATTCAAGACAAAAGTGGAGCCTGGCTCCGCTTCCCCGGCAGTGAGAGAAAGAGTAGTTGGATGTCAATATTGCCTAAATAAGAGAATATCAGAAATAATTGCTGTTTTCTTCCACTCATGCTGGGAGCATTCTGGAAGAGTTTTGCATAATGACTATAGTCGAAATGGGGGGTGGGGGTGGGGGGGTGGAGGTAACAGTGGTGGGTGTGATGTGTGGCAGCAGTGAAGGTGGCGGTAAAGGGAGGGGTTGTTGTGACAGGTGCTGAAATCAAACTAGGGAGGCAAGGGAGACAAAGGTTCAATTTACTAAGAGGAGACTTTAATTGTTACACAGCTAATTAAGAGAAGAAGGTTCTTTTCTACACAACTATTTGCTGAGAGGTTTGTGTGTGTGTGTGTGTGTGTGCATATACACCAGGAGATAAATTGTGACTTCAAGCCAAGTGAGCTTATAGTAGAAAGTGTTTCGTGAGTGTGTGTGTGTGTTTAGAGAAAAGATGGGATGCAACCTCAACATACAACATATCTTTTCATGGCTCCTCTGCTGTTGGGAGTTTGGGACTTTCTCTTTCTTTCTTCAACTAAAACAAAAGTCTATGGCTAATTAGCAGCACTCATTACAGGAAGTGAGTCAGGTAATTATTTTACATCATGCTGCCGATAATTGAATGATTCTTCAATGTCTGAATGTCTGTTTGAAAGTATCTCTTTCTCCTCGGCTCCCCCGATCTCTCCTCCACCCATCCTGCCCACCCACCCCTCCTTTTTACCAGTTCTTTCTCTTTGTCTTTGAGGAAGATAAGAGAGGAGGCTGAATACAGGTACTGCCGCCATATGCTCTTGAATGAAAAAGCTCCTCTGTCGAAGCAAATGGGATTTTTAAATATTGAAACTGCCGCATGTCTTTTTAATATGACCGTGTTAAATCTCTCTTTATTCCATCACTTTGATAAACTCCCCCCCTTTCTGTCTCTCTCCTCTCCCACTTTCTGGTGTCTCCTCTTTTAATCTGAGGAGTTTGAAGGGAACTTTAGCTCTCTGAGAAGTAGTCAAACTTATTATGTAACCATGCTGTTTCTTTTTTTTTTTTTTTCTTTAAGCAGCACACTTCCTGTTTAAGAAAGCAAACTAATCTTGTCAAAGCCATCAGGAAGCTGAGACTTGAGTGGAAATGCTTGTGATTCTTTGCATATGTTACAATATCTCATAGTGGTCTTACAGCCGCTATTGTTCTCACGCACTTTTTGCAGAGTAAAAGATATAAATCACCGCACGCACACACACACACACACATATATATACTCACACACGCACACACACACTTATTTCTTCTCTTTTCACTTCAAAGTCAAATATGTACAGTGAGCTAATGTGGCACTTGATATAAAAGGGAAGGGAAAGGGAGAGAGAGGGAGAGACAGCATTATCTACTTTAAGGCCAGGGTGTATTTATTACAGACTAATTGTAGCAGAGGAAGTGCTTTCCAGGGTGTGCTCTCTGGAGAGAGGGCGGAGGGCCTCGGGGACGTAAGGGCATGTTTATCTATAAGACTTTATCAGAAAAACACATTGAGTCAATGCTCTTAAGATCAGAGATGGGGTTTGGTGGTTAATACTGGTGGTTGTGTTGGCAGGAGGGTTGGGGGAGTGCATAGGAGGGGGAGTGGAAGATGACAAGGTTTACAGGACAAAATAAAAGAAATGAAAGATGGATGAAGAGGATGTAGGGTGAGTTGTAGTTTGCATCGACGCCAGCAGCTCGGCAAGAGGCAACTGTGATTAAGGCAGGAGGGAGAAGTTTGGTGAAACCTGAGAGGAGCCTTCCTTTTTTTTTCCTTTTGCAGGTCTCTCTGTGAACCAGACTACAAAACACACACATACACACCTGTCTGATATCACACACACTCACAAATGCACGAAAACACTGTGCAATGTATTTTCAATGCAAAGCTTGTGCAGACTAGATGTGCCATGGAGTACTTCTACAACTACAGCCTTTGTTTGTGTGAGAATGTGTTTGTGTGTCTGTGTTTCTGTGTGATCAGACCGTTCCTTGACAGTGAGGACAGTTTGAGGCTGTAAAGGGGCAGATTTGGTTATTAGAATGAAATACAGATCTAAATTTCAAGTTGTCATTAAAGATGCTCAGAAGTGTTGTCACTTGTGTGTGTGTGTGTGTGTGTGTGCGTGCGCGTTTGTGTGTCTGTCTGAGGAAGCATGCTCTGGCCATGTCCCAGGACTCCTTGTGTCTGTCTGCACCAGAGCTTCGGTTTGGAGGAGTCTATCCCAGCCAACACTGCATTTTCCTCATTCTTCTCTGCCCTGTCTGACCTTCAGCGTCGTCACTGACTTAGCTTCCACAACAAAGGCTACAGTACACACACTCATTAGGAGACACACACAAACACACACACACACACACATTTTTTGAACATCCATGTTCTGGTGTGGGAGACTAGGTTCATTAAGGCAGTGGATGTTTATAATGAAAAATGGCCTCTTTGTAGTAAAGTATATGCATGTTTCCCTCGAGACACACAAGTATGTAATGACATGCTATGCGATGAATTGAATACATCAGAATATGTGACCCAACACATCAGATCGCTGTATGTTCAGTCTATTTGATCAAGTCCCTGAAAGCATTTATGGCTACAGTCCTCCAGAGTTCAGCTGAGGCCTTCAGGTATTTATAAGAGCCGTGGCTGCCGTCATCGGGGAGGGACTCGGTGTCTGCCGGGGGTCGCTCGCACCTTGCAACCTCTTCTGTTAGTGACAGAAATGTCTTGACATTTACAGTATTATCATGATCGTTTCCTGGTGGCCAGGACAAGCTGTCTTCATGTTAGTGGCTGGTTGCTAAGTGCTTTTGCCTGCCACTTGATGGAGCACTGAAGAGGTTGCATCAGCTTCCACCTCTCCCCACACACACACACACACACACACACACACACACACACACCGAGTTCTTGTCCTCCATAAATTCCAGAGCAGCCTCAGGGTGTTGGATGTGGACAGTGGTGGGATGAAGATCTAGGGTGTGGGTGGTTATAATCTGCATGCCCTCTGCCATCTCCTATCACTGCAAAACCCCTCTTCTTTTTTGCCTCACCTCCCTGGCAATCCTGGCAACCCCCAGCCCCCTCCTACCCCCCACCACACTTCTCCCATCCCTCTCCATATTTTCTCCCCCTGCATCTGATTAAGTTAACAATGTGGTGTTATTTGCATGCTGATTTCGCAGACCCCAACCCAATCTTTCTCTCTCTCTCTTGCTCCCTCTCTCTCTCTCTCTCTCTCTCTCTCTCTCTCTCTCTCTCTCCCTCTTCCACTGCTTCTCTCTCTTTCTCCTCAATTCTCTGACAAACAAGAGAGGCAGGATCAGAGTAATGTGATAGCACAGCAGTCAGCCAACGCAATCTGCCTCAAAGACCAGGTGTTCGCAATCCACCTCCCTCTTAATTCCTGCCCCCATCATTTCTCTTGTTTTTATTCCTGTTATTCTTCTCTTTTCTTCCCTCCCCTAGTTCTCCTTCTTCGTCTCCTCTCATCTATCCCTGGTGTGTTTATAAGGTTGTATTATAATCAAATCTGGAGCGAGGGAGGCCTGTCTTTTTTTATTAATTATAGGCCGCAGCTGATGTGAATGTATTCCGAAAGCATCTTCCAAATAGGTCGGCGGTACAGTTTGCTATTCTTATCACATTTAAATGTCAACACGGTGCAAAACCCTACAAATTAGTTCAGGCAGGCTTCAACCCCCATTTAACATTTAAAGCGCCATTCTGTAGGGCTCAAAGAGCGATTTAAATCAGTTTACACACACACACACATATATATACAGAGATAGCATTTCATCTTTCAAACTTCTCATTTCAACACAGACATTTAACTGCCAACCTTTGCCTAAGAGATTTCAGTGCACCATCAAGAAGAATGCGGGAAAGAAAGAAAAAAAAAAGAGCAGGATGAAAGAACAAAAAAGAGATTTAAAGCAACAGAAACAATGCATTAGCTTTTATGAATAATAAATTTGCCTGTCAATCCGTGCAGAAAAGATCCAGGTTTTTAGCATCTCTGCATACATTCATTGTCCGAATGAATAAATCAGAATGGAAGGGGGAGAAAAGAGTGGTGGAGGGGGAGCGAGGGGGGTTTGCATGTTCTTGAGCTCTACCCTATCACTGGTAAATAACAACAATGATTTGAAACACATCTGTTCATATGCAGTGCCAACTAACCCCTATAGAGCAGCACAAGACAATGGAAGCCTAGCACTGTTGTTCTGCATATTGGTGGCTGGGCATACCAAATAGAGTTTACACCATCTTACACACACAGAGATCTACTGATACAAACAAACATAATCAACAAACAGAAATCACGTACAATCCGCCATAAAACAGTCGACATTAGTATCCGCCACAAAAACGCAAGTGTATTATTCCCTCTTTCAATAGAGAGGTCCGAGTCGGCTTGCTTTGAATTCAAAAGCTGAACCATAGGCCACGATAGCAGGACACAAGTGAAGGAACACAATAGTAATGAAGTGAAAAATGTCCAGCATTGAAACACTCTTCGAACATTCAGATTTCCCTGAAAGTCACGATACATCCTGAGTTTTAAGTTTGAGGCAATAAACAGGAATCTGAAGACCATCGACACACATTCAAAGTGGTCTGTCTGACTTTACAAAACAAATCAAAACAATTTTTGTTGGATTTTCTTTGTCCTCATCAAGGAAACGAGACTATCATATACTCAGGCCTCTGGAGTGTCTTTAACAACGGCTTACTATTACCAGGCAGGGTGCAAATAATTCATGACACATACAGTATGTATAAATATATATCTTGGCATGCTAAATGAACTGTGGTTAAGGTTAGTCAAAGATTGTTTTTATGGAAAATAAACTTACTTGGTCAGGGTTGAAAATCATCCCAACATTTTGCAAAATATATTAAATCTACAGCCATCTGGGTTACATTTCATAAACATAATGAGAAACATTTATCAATAAACATCTTTGCCAAATCACAAAATGTGATTTTGGTTAAAATGTCAAATAGAGCCTCTTTGTTTTCTTACAAAATCCATTTGTAGCAACTAAACCATGATTAGGAATTTTGTATTGACTCTACTCAAAGGCACACATCATATAAAGTGGACTACAGTAGAGCTTCAAGAACAAAATCTGTCCCCTGGAATGTGTATGCTCTCAAACAGATATATTAGAAAATAATGTTCTGATTTGAGTTTGTAATGTTGCAATCATCTTTAAATTTAGTCTAATCTCAAATGTAAGCAATGAACTGAAAAACTCACATATAGACGACTTCTTGCTCATTTCAGTTAATACTTCATCCAACAAGAACTGGCCCTTTAGAAATGCCCCATCGTTATCAGCCTCCACTCGTCGAACGAAGATTACTATGCAGGCAGCCGAAGTAAAGCAAAGGATATGGATGAGACAAGCACAAAAACCAGAGCAGGACCAGGCTTTAAAGAACCCAGAGTCGGGGGGTTAAATTAGCTCATTTTGGTTTTGGAACAAAATCATTTCAAAGGTAATGCCAACAAGTTATCACATTGCTAAATATGAAGCATGCAAATTGTAACCGTTTGTTAATGGCAATGGAGGTAAAATGTTGATTGAAATTGCATTACTGCATACGTAGCACTTCCTCATGAAGTGAGAACATTTTGAGAAGAGGTAAGGCTGCGGAAACATAGCACCGCTACACTGAACTCTTAATGTATATTCTTTTGCTGAAAAAGTTCTCTTTGTTGTCATTTTTTCTATTCTATTTAATTATAATTCTTATTATCACTCTCATATTCTCCGTCCACTGTAACACTGACAGAAAAAAAAAATTGAGAGATTTATTTTGTTTGCCAATGATTTAGCGTAACAATCCACAAGTTACAATTTTTTGCATTTGGAGCATAATCGGTTCCTGAATGGGTTTCAAAAAATCAAAAGCTCAAGACATGATATGTTCACTGTACTCACATTAAACTGAAATCACAATCTTTGTCTAACTGTAACCTAAGTGCTTTTGTTGTCTGAGGTGAAACACACATAGGACTCAGGAGATGAAACCCAAAACATAAGTGTACATGTTCTATATCACGCAAAGAAACAAAAAAGATAGTTTGTTCAGTTTTGGTTTCTCCAATCATTAGGGACATATACATCAGATTTGTAAAATACAGGTTGGCATAGGTTTCATTACAATTTTTAAACCACTTATATTGTATGTCAGGGTTGCGAGGGGTGCTGGAGTTAATTCCAGCTGGCATCTCAGGCAGAGGAGGGGCACACCCTGGACAGGTCTATCGCAGGACTGACTTATGGACATACAGCCATTTAGACTCACACTCACACAGCTTTCCAGTCACCACTTAACCTAGACGTGAATGTCTTTGGACTGTGGGAAGAAGTCGGCGATCTCATAGGAAACCCACACAGGCACAAGAAGATCAGGCAGACCCCCCGCATAAAAGCCCCAGGCCCGTGAACGGGACCAACGACTTTCTTGCTGTGAGGCAACAGCACCAGCCTCCATGCCAAAATCATCAACATGAATGTATTTGATAGTGATATGAAAAGTGTAATTTTTTGTGTCTGTTCGAGGATGACCAGCGATGTTGGACGTGGAGAAAAAATACACCAAAATTACACGAAACAAAAAAACTCATCACTGTCCTGTTAAAATGACAGCTCCAATCACACAATTCGATGTGACGATAAAGACCTCTCGCCATCAGAACCACTCACTTCAGTCAACACTTTTGACCTAACTCGGTACAGAAAAAATAGCATGTGATCCGTGCACTTGAGTACACACACAAGCAAGAGCCCCCCCAAGTCAGGGGTGCATAGGGGAGGAGGAAGAGGAGGAGGTGGGGGCGAGGGGGAGTTGACAGGGGGAAAGGGGTGATGTTCAGCCTTGAGGGGACGTTGGCCCTGTCAAGCTGTTTCATGCCATCGAGATGCAGGATCAACTGCAGGCCTGGATGACACACTTCCGCATGCACAAACACACAAGCGGCCCAGAGCGCTTTTGAAACTTGCTTTGTGTTGTTACACTGCTGACCCCATTTGTACCACTGACTGTATGAATGTCTGGGAGGGACCAGCCCATCACCCTTACAGATGGAGATGAAACAGGGGATAACAACAGTCGCCCTAGAAGGACATCTTGAAAATTCAAGAAGTCTAAATGATGATCCACAACACTAATACACTCCTCTATTGAGTTCAGTCCATTTTAGTTATTTATTAATTAGGCTTTTGTTACACTATATATGCATTAAAATATATTAGGTAGCCTAATATGAGAAGAAGAGCTAGTGTAGGGGTCACAGAAAGACTTCAGTATCAGCTTACAATTGCCCTATTACATCAGCATAAGTAACTGAATCCTAAGAGATAACTAGCTTATAAGAGACCCAATCCCTCTGACTGGCTTTCCTCTACCTCTAGGCTTGTCTTTGACTCTTTCCAATCCAGCTCAGAGCAGAATGCTCAATGGGTGTGCCTAATGTGGACTCGCTGAAATGTCAAAGCATTATATATCCTTTTATGCACACAGTGGCCCCTAAGAGTTTAATTGACTATGCTGTAAAGTGAGTTTGAGAACCGCAAGAGAGCGAGATGAAGATGAATATGTTTCATTAGAGGGCAAACAGAGCCTGATGGCTGGAATTGGCATTGAGAGAGGAGGAAGAGTCTAATATGGATGAAAAATACATTTATCCATTCACAGTCCGCAATGAAATGTACCAGCGTGGCTGTCCACTCCTTGGCTAATCACCGTCGGTGAACTTACCGAGGCAGCGATTCATATTTAAAATGTGTCCATTTCTTTCTCCTTACTTTTTTTTTTCTCTCTTCTCCCAGAGTTAGCCTCTGTCTTTCTATGAACCAAACAAGGGAGGAACAAGCTTCCAACAACTGCCTGGCAACTTCAAATACCCGTCAAACAAACAACCAAGCAGAAGACAGCGAGGAGATAAAGGCCCCTGCTACTATCCCGCGGCCTTCATTTACCAATTATACTGAGTACCTGCTGACAGGTGGGTTGTCACAGTGTCTACTTAGCCACCCAACTCCCCTCATACTCCCCCAGCTCGAGATCCCTTCACATTCCTTCCTGCTCTGTTTCAGTACACGGCGTGCTGGTGAAAAGGAAGCTCCTCGAACCTTCAGGCAAGCGGAGTATACAAAAGGAAAGGGGGGGTTGAGGAGGATGAAGTACGAAGCCAGTTTAGAGTTGGGCTTCCAGAGTCTGCCTTTATATGGGAAACATTCTCAAGAGACGAGGCAGGTGGTGGAAAGGTCATCAGGTATGATAAAGAGTTGGCAGGACATTTACTGTTCACTTGAAGGCCAATGGTGGCGTCCTTGACACCATTGGAAAAGGCTCATCGCTTACTGGGACAGTGAGGCCATAAGTGATTTAGTCGGTTATGGCCGGGCCTTAGTAAACATGATTACTTTAGAGCAAAAAAGCCCTCGATATGCACCACTGCTGTTACATTCTCGAGGCCTCAATTTTCTGTGAAACTAAGACCAGCTCAAATCATTGCGCTTGTATCTTAAGGCGATGTAATATTCTCGCTATTGACCATTTCTCTGTTACTATCATCAGATAATCTTCACAGAGCTGACAATATCACAGGTGGACAACCTTAACCGGTTGTAGGTTTTGATCAAATTCCAATACAACAGTTGTTCTTTATTCCCCGAGTTTTCCACAGCTCTCCCCCAACAGCTTCTTCTTACTGAAACAGGAGGTTTGAAGATGGGGCCTACCCCCACATCCACCAAACCCCCCCCCACACACACACACACAAACACCCTATCCGTTTCTCCTCTGTCTTGCCTTCTCAGAAACTCAGCCAGCCAACGAGCACGACTGAGACAAAACATAACCATAATGGCTCATTAAAGGGAACGGAGATGACTTAGGCAAACAAAGCAGCCTTCACTGTGCTGTCACCGAAACTCCTGCGATGGTGCGTCCAAACTCATGCTGGTGACAAGGAGGCAAAAATGTCTTCCTCCCACCGAAAACTCGCAACGGCTCTGAGTGTTTTGATCGCACTCGGCGTGTCTCTATTTGTTCTGTGACAAATCTAATGTGTGCACAGCAGAGTGAAAGACCACTGTGCTCTGGAGGGAAGAGAAAGTGTGTGTTCATCTTCTTCCCTTCTGTCTTAGAGGGGAGGTGTAATTCAAGAGGTATGACTCAAGCATATGAGTCACATTTAACAATTTAATACTCATCAAACCGTTCAAAACCCCTGGTTCGCTGCATGGGATATCAAATTCTCCGCCATGTTTTGTCTCATATACTGACCAAAAAAAAAAAAAAAAAAGTAAATTGTTTCAGTAGACCAAAACTTTCACAAGTCTCTGAGAATTACAGAGGATTCACTAGTGAAAGTGATCTCACACACACACACACACATCGCAGCATCACATCTCATCTGTGTTTGGCGCCTATCATCGGCGACTGTCCGTAACTGAGCAAGAGAGAAATAGTGTTGAATGAGTGCTGAATTAGACCGCTGGTCATTAAGGCCCAGTGTTGGATTTTTCCAATTGGCCATTTTTTTTGTTACATCATCATTCTTCAAGACTGGGGGCTTTTATTTGCCTCAGCCACAGAGGGGTGAGGAAGGGAGGGCCTGGTCGGGCTGTCCTGAGGTATATGAGCACGTACAATTGATACAAAAACACACCTGGTAACTGAAAAATGTCTAAACTGAAAGAACAAGGTTTTTAGGGAGCATAATCTGCCTGGATTACATTCAGAGGAATGAATGAAGTGCTGCATTGCAAACTCAACAGGAGGTGGTAGTGGTGGTGGTTTTCGAGGGGAAGGGGGGAGGTTGAGCCTGCACGACTGCGACGCCAGAGACCAGCTCTTAGATCCCTCGTGCATTCTGCGGTATGGTTTGGCTAAGCAACTATGAAAAGTTTAGTAACGATGTGGTCACTACATGTGGATATCTCCACCGCAGGATCACACATTCAACAAACATTAACATCTATCCAACTTATATGGAGAATGTTGCAACTAGATTTCCAACAAAACAGATCTACTGCTGCAGTTCACTTGTATAGCATTGTTTTTATGGGACAAGGTCCACTGAGAGGGTGAGATGGTGTGTTTACGACATGAGATAAATGAGTCGTAATTAATGAGCACTCAGTAGAATGTTTTCTGTAAACTCTTATCCTGTTGTCCTACACTCTAATGAAGCTCTTCGAAAATGTTTCTCACTTTTTTTTTTTTTTTCCACCCGTGATTGAAATTCGTCTGTACAGCTAATCCCAAAGGTTGCCACTGACCCAGTACCTACTGCAAGGAAAGAACAGTCCTATCTACTAAGCAATCCCCCAGTAATTACCCGCACCATGCCTAAACCTCTCTCTGACAAAGTGTTGTGTCTGCACAGCATAGAGGCAAGGAGTCATAAGAAGCTTACGGCATATGTACCTGTGTCTGAGTGTGTGTGTGTGTGTGTGTGTTTCAAGAACAGGCAGATTAAAAATTTTTTGGAAAAGTAGAATTAACCACCTTTACTGCTTCCTTAATTACTGAAATCCACCTTTATGTAAGCAGTGCTATAAATACTGTCCAAAACACAAGTGGCTATGAAAAATCCAACTTGAAAATGAACAAATATTCACAAACACACACACATTCAGTACATCCACACACTTGCTTTTTGCTGGGTGACCAAAAACTGAACCCGGCACTTCTCAGAAACTGGGCCAAACCATATGTCCTTCTGCATATTTTGGGATCAGACTAATTCATTTTGATGACAGTATAACAAATTATGTCCTCAAAAAAAAAGGAGAAAGAAAGAAAGAAAAAGAGAGAGGGGAAATTTGAAGATGGCAAGAGCAGAAGAGACAGAATCAAGTGCCACAGGGAATAGATGTGATGAATCCAGGTCTTCGGGGGAGTTTCCAGGAGAGTGAAATAAGGTTGAACTTCAACAGGATCAGCATCCAGGGCAACATTAAAATAAGAGTAGATTTTTTTTTTTGACAGTGATAAAATGATCTTTAATTAGGACAAACAGCACTAAAAGCGAGTTCAGAGGCATTTTTCCTTTCTTTTTCTTCGCGTTCGGGTGCGTAATGGCTTTGTGTGGATTCCCAGAATGGCAGCAGTTGAAAGAGACAATTAAAAATGAGAAATAATGGAAGACGGAAAGACATCGAGACAGTATGTTCTTTAAGAGACAGAAAAGTGGCAAAGCATCATAAGACGATGCAGGGAAAAAAATAAATAACTATAGTTAAATATAAAAAAAAGAAAAAGAAAACCCACAACAAGTGTTCCCTAACACACACTCCTGCTAATACTCCTGCGGCTGAGGTGGCAAGCTTCAACAAAGAGGTTAGCTGATGTGACGACAGGCGCAGTTTGAAAAAAGCTGCATTATATACAACATACTGTTCCTACTTATTCTCCTTGTATGAGTTGAGACTGCACCCTCTTACAAGACCGATGTGACAAATACCATCGTAGTAAAACACGTGAATTTGTGAGACTGTAAACATAAACCTGCGTTGTCAGTCACATCTGTCACCCTAAGGACAATTTGTCTTTAAGATAAGCATCCTAAAAGAGGTTTTTAAATATATTTGCATTTCATGTTGTTGTACTGATATTGTGGAGATTCTTTTTTTTTTTTTTTTTTTACTTTTATTGGAAGAAATTAGATCGGTGACAGCCATAGGAAATCAGAAAAGTACGCTTTTAAGACAGACTGTGTCTGTTGTTACTGATGTTGGATTTGAAGTTGTGAAGTGCAACATTCTGGCTCTTTCTGGTCAGCATATAATACACATATTAAATGGTACTGATGGATTCATGAGGTGTTGAACTTTAAGGCTGCTTTAAAACAACTCAGGAGAAGATGACAGTGGTGGAAAGTCATTTACTCAAGTGCTGCATTTAAAGGACCACACTGGTCAGCCCGGAGGAGACTGTTCACCAACAACTGAAATCACTTGTGGCAGCTGTTTCCCAATTCATGTGAGTGGAAAGACTTGAAATTTTCTCAGTGCAGTTAATGCATAATGAGACATGTTGTTTTTGTTCAACTCACCATAGGTTTTAAAGTGTTAAAATCCTTATTGTACACTTGTAGATGTTTGTGAAATAGTCCCCAAAAAATTTATCAATTGTTTTTTGGACATTTTTAATATTTTCCTTTTTATTTTTTTTTTTGTTCAAACACCAAATTTGACTGGGGTTGGTACACAAATAAGACTTTTATAGCTCCATAACAGCGCCGAAACTCACAATTCCTCTACGTCTTACGCAGCTGTACGTCACTGTATGAGCAAGGACAGACTGTGAATTCTTCATCGTACCTTCAAATAAACCTGAATGCATCAGCCACCACGCAGCAGAGGTGTGTGTGGAAGGCCGTCCTCAATACAGCACTCGCTCATAAGTGGCGTAAAACTCCATACTAGCTAGCATGTTTCGTTTCTGGCAGAGCTGAGTGCAGAGTTTTAAATTACAACAATCACCCTCACACTTTAATTTGAAGGCTGGACACTTTATATTTTATATTAAGAACAATTCTGAAGTACAAAAATGCAATTGTATTGAAGTCAATGGGAAATGTCCCTACGTCTCAGTTGATTTATTCCCTCAGTAAATGTTTTCCTGATGAGCTTATGGTCTCAGTCTCTAGTTTCAAGGCTCCTTCAATCGAACATGACATTCGCTTTTTAATTGATGGATTGATGGTCCCATTTAAAGGAATGTAGACCATAAAGCAAGGCAAAGCATTTTGTGGCTTGGCTTCGAGTGACTGACAGACTATGCCTGAAACTGTACTTGCCTGACAATCAGTGACCACATGTTACATTAGAGATAAATAACAAACCACCTGAAATTTTTTTCAACTGATGAAATAATTTACCCAACCAGTTTCAATATAAAAGTGCGTTGTTGGCACCTTACACTTAACATGAAAATGTGAGTAAAATAATTTGTTAATAACATAAGAAAGTACAATTATGAATCAAAAATGTGGATAATGAGTAATTTCACTTTTTACTGTACAGTCATTGTAGCGTTTCCAAAAACTAATTTAAAAAAAACAAAAAAACAAAACAAAACACTTTGTGGATTTGAAGCAGAGATTCATATTGTGTTTAATTCAGTCTTCTCCAATCTGAAGTCAGTACAATTATGTCAGAAAACATAACATAATTGTCTTTCGGTTGACAAGAACTAAAAATACAGACAATAGCTTTGAGATGAACGGGGCAAAAAAAAGGGAGGAGAGAAAATGTTTTGTCCTTCAGCCGTGTTTTCACTCCACTTTCCCACCCCACGCCAGTGACTGTAGACTAAACGGATATGTGAATTAAACCCCATTGTTTTAAAAAAGATCTGCTGCTAAATTTAGGTGGCGCCCCCACCCCCCCATTCGATGTGAAAGAATGTACCAGCTATGTTATGTTTGTGTGTTTTATTTTCTTCCTTTCCTTTATCCTCCACCGTCATCTCAGGCTACATACATCCCCGTGTTGTTTGAAAAAGTGGTGCGTGGTGGTGAATCTGTGCAGGCAAAAAAAAAAACAAAAACACATACACACACGTATAGTTCAGCCAGGCGATTTTTGCAATTAGAAAAGACACAAAAATAATTATTCTGCAGTGCAGTCAGTCGACATATCCTGAGTCGATGATGCACGGATCACGTGTTTAATAAAAAAGGTTAATCAGTTGTTAATCAGAGGATTAATAACTTGTTATTTTCTTTACAAAACCATTAATATTATGCCATAAATATTTAATGTTGATAAGGCTTTTTTTTTTTTTTTTTTTATGCGAGTGACAGCATGGGGGTGGGGTGATATGTGCCTGATGATGCAGGGCAGAGTGAGCTATATTCAGGCATTAATGTGCATTAATCATGCTTTGGTGAAGACAAATAAATTCATTCATGTTTATTAATACAACCTTGTAGAAAACAATACTCTTTACATTATTCACCGAGTTATTAATAAAGGATTTATGAACAGGAGGACCACAGGACAGAGACTGGGGATAAAAGGATAGCAGGCTCAGGAGAAAGAAAAGGCAGATTGAATAAAGAAGAGGAGAGAGATCGGGAGAGGAGGAACGTCAGAGTCACGTAGCCAGGAGCAAAAGTTCATTAATGTTTAGGGTGGAAAGACCGACGTTTAGGGAGGGGATGAAATGTGCGCATATTTGTGGGTCTATAGCTTTCTGCTGGAAAGCTGGGGGTTAAACACAGATTTTCTGCCCTCACTCTTTTCCTCCTTAACAAATTACCCTGCCCGTTTGCTAATCAAAGCAAAACAAATATTGCTTTTCATTCGCTCCATTTGTTTGAATGAACATACAGACATTCCCAAAATACTCATTCCCAGCTCAAATGTAATTAAATTGTGCCTTTAGTGAAAACATGCAGTGGTACTCCAATTAGTTGTGTTTTTGTCGTCGGGTAAAGACGGAGAATGGCAGTGGGTATGCCCCGGGCACCTTGGTGTCCCAAAATGGAAGTGTGTCTCGATGGGTGGGTTGGGGGGGAGTGTGTTTGTTCGGCAATGTTTGGGTGTATAAAGCTGAGCACAATGACAGAAGAAAGTGTTTGCAGAGTTGGTGGGTGATTTAGTGATCCGATGATATTTTATTTGTTGTGCTTTGAATACGATATGACCATCATGGTGGCGTCCATCTGACTCGAGGGGGGTTTGTTTGAATATTTCTGTGTGACCATGTCCAGGCTGTTTTTTGGGGGGGGGGCACACCCTGCCTTTCTGACAGACAGAACAGTCTTGGAGATCAAGCTACTTAAACATCAAAAACTCCGAGCACAACCCTGTTGTCTAATAACCAAAAGCTATATGGGCGAAGAATATTCACTTTTTGCAACTCCAAACTTTCTTTGCTTGTTTTTAAGTACTTGGGTTCAGGACAGAAAGAGTTCCCTGTCTGATTTAATACAGACAAAAGGTCATAGTCACAATGGGTTTATTTGCATTTGGTCTAAAATTAATCGGAGTGAGAACATAGAATAGAAAGAGATTTTTTTAAGTCATTCTTAAAGTCCAAAATTCATTCTCTCGTTTCAGACATGTAAGTAAATATTATTAAGCCATTTTCTTCTTATAGAAAGGCAGTTTTTCAGTCCTTTATTTGATGGGGAAAGAGACAAGTAATGCAGGGGACACTTTGCTGTAAAGAGAGCTGTATGTGAGGCCTCTGCTGATCACCTGACACTGGACTATGGGGTATTCAGGGTTAGCAAACAAACCCATATTGTAACAACTCATGAAAAGGTCAAGATTTAACCTCAGACTGTGACAGGAAGTGACCTCCCAAAGCCTGGTGCCCAAACCAGAGAAATATGAGCCGTCCGTTTGTAAATCCATCTTCTAATCATTCGTTTCTCTCCTCCATCTTAAAGGCTGTCATTTGATTTTTTTTTTTTTTTTTTGTCTTAAGCTCCAAATTGTGTTTTTATTGAAGGTCTATAGGGATTGCTCGGCAAAATGTCATCCATCAAGCTGTCGATGAATCCATCCTTTCATTTAATGATCAGCCTACCTGATATGCATTTTACATGGCTCCATATACCTATAATGGGAATCAATGGAAAGCAAATAAAGCTGGAAGCCAGTAAGCTGCATGTCTGACGGATGGATGTGGATGCCGGTTATTTGTCAATACACACGGCTCTGCTCTTAGCCGTGTAGCTTTGTACTATATACGCATGGATGAGTGTGGCTGCAAAGGTGGCTCACTGTGGGTTAGAGACTGGCTTACATGTGAGTCTGTACAATCCCTCTACACTCTTTGTCTTGTCTTAAAAAAAAAAAGTAAGAGACTGAGTGAAAGAGACAGAAAAAGGGGAGAAGTTGGAAATGATGACGGCAGGAAGAGATAAAGAAAGACAATTAATGGAAGAGGAGGAAGAAGAGATGGAGCGCAAGGGGTTTTTAAAAAAAAGGATGAATTGAAAGGAGAGGGAATGGAGGGAGAGTCGTTCTACGTGGTTTCAGTTAAATACTGATTTCATCATACTACTGGGGAAGAAAAAGAAAGGAGGGAGGTGGCGGTGTGGTGGGGGGTGGCGATGGTGGCTGTGGCTGTGGCAGCTCTAAAACACATAACTTTTTACGAAGTGAAAATCAAATATTAAAAATGACAGGCCTTATAAGTGTGCTGAGTGAGCTCGGGTCACGGAGGGAGGGAGGAGCGGGCGGCTTGTCAGCTACTATCTGTCAGGGCGAATTAGAAACAATCAGGGCCGAGTGAAAGGGAAGGTGATTGTTATTAAGCGGCGGGGCCCTGCGAGCGGGCGCCCCAGATGTGGCCATGCATATAAAAGAACAGGAAGCCGGCAGTTTAATTCAGGAAGCTTGCTGAGGCGAGCGAGCAAAGCCACAAAGGAGGAGAGGGAGGTGGTGGATACTGATGGGGGGGGTTTGAGTATACGAGGGGGTTGGGGGTTTCTTGGTGCTAATATGCTGGAAGTTACTTTGATAACACATTAGGCCTTTTGTGGAATGATGGACCTTTTTTTTTTTTCTTTCTTTCTTTCGTCTTCTCATCCATCTCTGTCCATCCCGCACAGGGACAGAACCGGTGAGCCCACAGAGGAAGAAGGCTGGGAGAGGCGCGGGGGGGTGAGAGGAAGAATCATGGGTGAAATCCAGATAAGTCGACCTAAACGCACACACACGTGTGCGAGTGAGGTGGGCAGTGACAGCCGAGCCCATATATCAATTACAACTTGATATCCTGGGAGGATGATGGGACGGACAGAGGACCCCACCCTGCCCCCTCCCCCCAAACGGATAGATGTGTGTGTGTGTGTGTAGAGCTCCTGTCTCATAAACCAACCCCTGATCATTCTTTTTTCTTCTTTGTAATCATCTGACAGTCCTTCCCTGTCTCTCCCTGAGCTGCTGTCAGTGTCTTGTCCAAGTGCATTCACATTTTTTTCACTCCCATGCACACTCATTGATGCACATGGACACAACTCAGGTTTGACTCCTTTGGTAGCTCTGTGATCTGTCAATGCGAGAGAACACGATCGTGCACCTTGTGGAAGTCCGGAGAGACACACATCAATGTCCACAGATCCTTATCAGGAAGAAGGTGCATGAGCATGGGAGCAGTGAGGTTTGATGGGTAAGGTTGGTTGTCGTGTCACTGCAAAAGCCACACTGCAATAAAATCTGTGAACCACTCACAGGGGAGAAAAAAAAAAGAAAATCTAACTTGATGTCTCGGTTTAACTTTTAATGTACCAAAGATAGATTTGTTAGAGTCAAGTGGTTCCATTGTTACTCAAATACTTTCACTTAACATTAGTTACGTGAAATCAATGGGAAGTACAGAGAGAAAAATAGAGCAGAAATGAAGGAGTTGTTGCGACACTTTCTTTCATATATTGCTTTTGTCTCTGAGCTTGAAGGGCTTTGATTTCTATTTACTTTGTAGTGAGCGATATCGCAAGAAATTATTCCTCCCCTTAAGAATCATTGATCGTCCAATAGGTTGAAATAAAGCAGTCTTGTCACACATTCTCCCCCTCTCCCTCGCTGTCTCTCTCGCTTGTCATCTTTATCGTGGTGATCAGTCGAATGCTTGCCTAACACAAGCCTTCTCTAGTTTCTACCTCCCAGGTTTTTCTTTCTGTTGCCGCTGCTGCTGTAGCGGAGGTTATGGTGTTAAACACGGAGCCGCTAAATGTTCCCCAAGGTAATAACAGTCAGTGGATATACAGTACTGTGCTGCACGGCGACAGGAAGTTTCAGACTGTGTGGAAGAAATGGAAATGTAGAGGAAAGAGGTGAGAGGGAGGGTGACACTGGGGGAAAAAATGAATGGTAATAAAATAATTTGGAGACAAAGAGGTAAAAAGGAAGGGTTTAATTGGAAAGAAATATGAGATAACTAATTGCTAAACTACTGTAGATACGGGGTATATAAAGAGAGCGACAAGTGATGCTCAGGTTGCACTGTTCTAACACTGTTTAGTGACTGGATATAGGTGCAAGCACCATCGCTGTGGTTACACTGGTTAAAAATCTACCATTTAGTAATGCCAGCCATTTAATGTATTCACCCAGATCTGATTTTACTTCCTGGAGATTTCTGGTATTTGGTGTCTCTTTAAGATTACCTTCAATTTCAGAAAATTCCCTTTTTACTCTGGAAATCATAGTTTGCCAAAGTACCTGCAAATCAAGTTTCCTTTTTTCAGGGTCACTCATCAACTTCAAATGGCTAATATGAATTTATTGGACTGCACATGCCGAATATAGACTGATGGTCAACACGTGGTTCCTACATCTTCACATCACCGTTCGGGTGTGTTCATGGCGCGGGGCACCAGAAGGTCCTCTGGGTCATAAACTATGAAGTCTTCCTTAATCCTGTTGACAGTGGACAAATTGAGAGACCAGACAGTATGAATGAGTACTCAGTAATATGTGCTTTGGTCAAGACCTGACGGGGAAACTTTATCAATGTCATTGTTTATGATTAACTCTTGCTTTGTTGGGTTTGTTGTTGTTCTCTCTCTTATTTGCATTATCACAGGGGTTGGGTTTCAAAAGAAAGGAGTTTAATCTTAAATAAAACTGAAATTTTCATGTTATACAGGTTAGGACAGTTTGAAAATGAAGCTTTGTTGCCAGTCAGGGCAGCAGTCCACACAAACTCAAAAAGCCCATTTTTTGATGTCCGAATTGAGTTCTGTATGAAATGTGAATTGTGGTGGTCTTTTTTTCACAACAAGCTCCTCCAAACAGACAAGATATAAATTGTGATTTGTAGAAAATTGTTTTCTGAAGTGTCATAAACTGTAATAGAGTTGGATTGTGCACGGGTCCTGTAAAGAGGAGGAAAGTGTCTCTACCTAACCAGACTGACCTAAATCTTTCCCCTGATGGAAAAAAAAGAATAAAGGGGGTAGAAATATGTGGAAGAAGAAATTCAGAAGTGAAAAAAAAAGCAAAACATAAGACATAGATGCTTTGCAAAGTGGAAATTGCCCACTTCCCCCAATCCAACTCAATCCCCCTTTTTTCTCTAGGAGGCCAAATCCAGGCCATGTCTAAGATTTCACAACGATTAGTGAGGGAGGGATGAGGGAGGATATAGAGATGTACTGGAGCAGCATTAGACATTAATCACCAAGGAGGGAGAGAGAGAGCGAGAGAGAGCCAGAAGACAGGGAGGGAGTGATAAAGACAGAGAGGTCCTAACATGGCTCAGCACTGGACTTGCACTCTTGCTGTCCTCCTCTGTGGGGTCTTGGGTTTGACTGCAGAAGAGTGGCTCCAAAGCAGCACAGGAACTTCTTAATACTTGTAGGCTTTCTGTATGTGTGGAGTGGAACTGTATGTAATGAAGACCTCTCACTCAGTGTCAGCTGGGATTGGCCCCAGCTCCCCCGCAACTCTACAATGATAACTGTTATAGCTTAAGGGTGGAAAAATGAATGAATGAACATCTCCACTATTTCTTCTTTTTTGTCCTCATCAGCAACTCAGCAAGGTGTTCTCAAAGTGGTACTTTCTTCTCAGTCCTCTACCCCTAAAAAGACTTGACATCTCTCTGTGATATGTCAAACGAGACAACCACAAAAGCTGTTTGACGTTTCCTTCTAAACAGTCTGTACATTTTTCGGCCTGGCCAGACTCTCTGATTTGACACGACAATAAGCTAAGAATTGGGTGGGGATAAGAAAAGCCTGTGGTCATGGCTACACGAAACAGATAATGACTGTTGTTTTAAAAAGAAAATAGTGAATTTGAGGAGCCATTTCCTCTGTCAAAGTTACATGTTTGGTTGAGCGAACCATTTAGCCGACCTCCTTCCGCAGAGCTTTTGTGGTGTCACAGCACTTCCAACCTCTGCTTCTGACAGACAATAGTTATTGTGCACACTGCCACAATAGTTTGCCTGTCAGAATGATGCAAATGAAGGTTTGACAAGAAATCGTCATCACAAGTGGCGCTTACGAACACATGGCTGAGTATGGAGTTTCAGTCAGATGATAGCGGGTGCTCTTATATGGGTGGAGATGCCTCTGTTCAAGATTGGACAGGGGTTAAGGGCTACCCTAAGAAAAGCCCTGATTATCAGTGACTGAATTACATATTACATCACATGACAACAACTAAGTCATGGTCATGACATCTGAGCAACTCCATGAAATGTGGCTGACGATTTAGAAGCAAAACAAGAGTGGAAATTTTGATGACTTGTTCCAACAGTTTTGTTTTTTAAGCTGTTATAAACACAGATTTCTGAGATTTTAATCCAGGGCAACATTGTTGTCTTCTCTGATGAGGAAAGACACGAAGGATAATAGGTGACTCTAAATTGCTGAGGGTGTGAAAAAACTAAAAAGAGATTCAACACCAGTGTTACTTTACACCCGCGGAGACAACTAGTTACAACTCAAGGAATGAAGTTTGGTGGAAGTTCAAGCTTACGTTAGCTATGTAGCGATAGCAAAACTTTGAACTCCTCTAAGTTTGTGCTTCATTTATTGCACTACAGGCACACACATACGTTTTCAGGCAGCCCTTCCATGATCAGGCTAAAGTTTCCGCTTGTGTGCTGTTATCATCATATCTATGCTTCTCATATTCTAATGATATATTCTTGCCCTCACCACCTGCCCCACCCCACTTGGTGTTCCCTGCACCTCCTTCCCCCTCCTCTCCATGTCCCCTTTCCTCTCCACCCTCTCTCTACACCTCTTCCTATTTTTATTTTATTTTTTTCTGTACTATGAATAAATTTTGTCTGTCCCGGACATGAAAATGTCAAATACCTAAAATACACCTTGGCTAAATAGCATATTAATTTTTAATGCCTGCTCATCCTATGCTGCTATTCTCATATCAGGCCTGTCTGCCAACAGCTGTTGCTGGCTCTCTGGCTGGGAATTTATCATCCATCTAGCGAAAGGAGGGGAGAGAGGGAGAGAATATAAAAAAAAAAGAGAGATGGGAGACATTGTTCAGAAGACAAGGAAAAAGGGGAGGGACAGATCCGTGTTTTCATGGATCCCTAGCTTGCATTTATATCACCCACACCTTGCAACTTTCTTTCGTTGATATACGAGTGGGATTCAATTACACTAATGCCAAACATAAATTGTTCAAGATTCGTTCCTACCCTAACCCGGTGTGTTATAGCACAAGCCTCCTCATACATAAAAAAAGAAATAAGGAACAAAGTAGTGACATTGACGCTGGAGGTAGTGTGACATTGGGGAGAACAGGAGAGGGAGGCAAGATTCACGGAAGCAATGTGCCAGTGTGGGTGTTGAATGCCACCCATGTGCGTTTTTAGGTGGCATGTGGTTGATGATTATCATAGATTATCACAATCCAGATTGTTACAAGTTCTGTCTGCGCACATAGCAAGCAGGGTACTGTAGCTGTGTGACTGTGTCTACGTGCGCGTGTGTGTTTTGGTTTAAGACGGAGTGCCTTTGGGGATAAGACTAAATGGTGAGTGAATGACGAACAGTTGGAGTGTGTGCATCCTGTGTGCATTTATTTGTGCGTGTGTGTGTCTTGTTCTTTTATCCTTACAGTGTGAGGAACAAATACACAGGGTTTTAGGAAACTGTGAAGAGGAGAACATATTGCTACAGGTGACGGCATGAATTGAGTGTGAGCTTACCTTAACACACCAGCTGCATACTGGAGTCCAACCTGTCTGTCAGGATCAACTAGCCTCTAACTGTATCTCCTGACTGACTACTGCTCACTGGAATGGCCACCTAGAGGGAGAGAACAGCAGAGGGGGACAGATTAGAAGCCGAGGTGATAATGAAATATAGAGCTGAAGAGGCAAAGGGGAAGATGGACGGGGGGGGGAAGACAGTGACGTGTGGGGAGGAAGAAGTAGATGAGGGGGGGCAGGGAGGGGGTCAATGTTGAGATGAAAATCTAACAAATTCAGCAAGTGACGCTGCAGAGGTCAAGGGAATGCAGCCAGAAAAAGGTTAAAGATGAAATCAAAGCTGGCTTGCTGTGGTGCCCGGAGGCACAGCTGAAAATCTATCCCTCCAAGGCAAGGCCACCGCTGACGTGAGGCAGACAAGAAGCTAAATACTGCACGCCACTCAGGGATCTTTCATTTTCAACCGATCAATAAGGGCTTATATTTATCAGGGCCTCCGAGCAGCTGCCACGTCTGACAACCTCCACTTCATTTTTGCACTCCTCCTCTTCTTCCCTTCCTCATCCTCATCCTCCTCCTCCTCCTCTCCACCCTCTGCACGCCAAATTGAGACCCATTGACCATGAAAAGGGGCAGAGATCCTGGATTGCCATTAACCCCCCTTGTGTCACCAGACTGTCTAACACATACATACACACTACACACACACACACACACACACACACACACACACACACACACACACGCACACACACCCTGGAGATATAATTCTGTTAAAGGTCTGTCTCCCCCCTTCTTTAAAGAAACATGCCTTATCATTATGGCCTTGGCAGACACCAGCACCTCTCCATGTCTTTTGTTCCTCAAGCTGCACCAACACACACACACACACACACACACACGCCCTCACTCCTACAAACACATGCACAGAGACAAACAAACACACACCATCCTGCAACAACTTGATTTCACTTTTAATTACTACCATTTTATACATCTCTCTCTTTTTGCCAAATTCACTTCATATAACAAAAATATCAAATCCCAAATTACCACTATAATGCTGAGGAGCATCATGAGAAGCGGAAGATTGGGTTTAGGGGGTCTGAGTTAAAATAACTGTCTGTCTAATCATCTGCACAACAATATTTGCTGTGAGGCATTCTAAATAGATTATCGCTAGTCCATCTGTGTCATCATTGATTTATAAAGCATTAAGCTGCTTGGAGAAGAGATAGGGCCTTGCGTTCTCTGCTGTTAAAGGGGCTTCTTGTCAAAATCAGGGGCACGCCAATGGAACAACTGTGGCACTTGTCTAACCTCCCCTTTAATCGTCAGGCAAGAGGAAGTGAAAATAGGACGGGCGTATCTGTGTTTTTTTTTTTGTTTTTTTTTTAAGGGAAGTATGAATCCAAATTTTCTGCATCTCTTTTTGTTTGGTGATACAAAGAGACTGGGAGGAGGGGAGGAAGTACAGAAAAAAAAATACACACACAGAGAGAAACAAATAGCGCACATAAACACATGTGCACAAACACACATGCAGGAAAAAAAAACAGGGGACATCATTAACATATGAATGCTATATGCAAATGGTAGGGAGAGAGCAGATGTTGTTGCATTTAATTGACCTATATGTGAATTGCATCCAAACCTTTCACTGTGCTTTCTGGGCCCACTGAGTACGGTTTTCACTGGCTTTCTAGTACCACTCAATATATGAGCAGGGAGCACAGCGACGTTAGTGGTGTTTAAACATAAAGAGTAAATGACTAAAAATAAAGTAGAATAGAATCAAATTCTGGGAAAGACAGAAGACACTGTCTTTTGTCGAATAAATCTCACTAGCAGCCTTCGAATACTGTCTTTTGTTGAGATTTGCAAATATTCGAGTGAAGCATTTTTATTCATCTATTAGAAAATTTTACTGCAGTTATTTATGTTTCAGATGACAATTACATGTTGAGCTGAAAAATGAAAACCTTTCGGTTTAAACTTCCCAACAGTATGTGGATTTGAAAAAGTAGTGAACCCAAGCAATGATATTAAAACGCTGCTTACATGCTAATATGGGAAAAAATATAAAACAGCATTATCGTCAAATACTACTGTACATAGTACTGTATCACATATTATGTATTATGTATTTTCACATTTAAAGTCTCAGGGTGACTTTGGTGAGACCTGTGGTTACTGATTGCTCTCGGCAGTCCTGTCACTTAATACTCATCTTTAAACTTTTAAATGTGCTTTGGAGGAAATGTAATTGACACATGGGTTGCGTTCAAGAAGTCATTTGTTCCCATCCCACCAATGTCTGCATTTTTCTACCAATCAGGACTTTCACATGGTTAGGTTTAGGCTAGTTTTTAAACACATCACTTTCTCTTCAGTGATGCACATGACTCTGACTTTTAAAGATGCTGTAAAGACATTCAAATTCAGGTTGAGTTTTAGTCTGGACAGAAACAAAAATTGCTGGAAAATATCATACAAACACCCAAATTTTTCTTCCTGATGGGGTCTTAAAGATCACAATGTATCTGCCCCCCCTCCCCCAATGGATCATGTGAACCTTTTGCTGAAGAAAATAAGCCTCAGCCTCGCTGATGAATGCAACATGGATAATGAATGAAAAGCATTGCTGACCTTCTCATCCTCACTGACAGCTAACATTACAGTCACATTTACCAAGCCATTGAATATCACAAATATTAAACCTAATTTATCATTTTAATAGTCATAGTATTTTAATACTAATGAAATGAAGTGGCTCAGTCTTGCTCTCTAACAATAAGCCCCAATTATTGAATGAGTGCTTAATACAAACAGGGACAGTCTTCCTTCTGTGAGGTCTTTAGAGGGGACTCAACCAATCCCTTCGATTACCTGTGAATTCAGTTGATTCTTTTTGCCTTTGTTTTAAGAATCTGGGGAGATAGTTCGTACTGCACGCCATGGATGGAGAAATTAGATTCATTTTGGACATACTGGACATCCTCGTTTGAAATAATATGATTACATTTAAAAGTAAAAGCTTTTCCATTTCCTTGTTCCAGACATATTATTTTATTTTTTAACCCGCTGAATGAAGCTCTATGGCAAAGAACATTACGCCTCCACTGATGGAAAGGTGAATTCGACTTCGACTGTTTCACAAATAAATTCAGTAGAGGCATTGTTAAATTTTGCAAACATTACATCCACTTCACATGTTTTCCTCATAATCTCGATTCCTTTTTAAACGTAAAATTGGCAACGTTTTTCACGTTGTGGTGTAAAAAGTGTGGATTTTATCTTCTATATCATGTCCAGTATATGCACTATTGATTTCCTGTGAATCGCTATACAACTTGAATACAGCACGGGAAAGGCAGACTATTGCTAGTTACAATGAAAAACACTGTACAATGTGTAAATACACTGAATAGCTGTTGCTGAAAATAGGCTGCTACCATACAAGGGGTACATTGGGACATTTTAAGGGTCATGTTTCTGTTACCTCCATTGACGAGCAATAGTAATATAATGGAGTATTTTTACTTTGTGGCACGGAGTGTAAAAGTGAAGAGGTTCCTTCCACTGTTTGACACCTTATGCAGTATGGCAAGGCCCAGAGAGAAGGTGATTTTCAAAGTCTATTCATCTTTAGCTCGATCAGTCCCCCCCGCCTCCTCATCCCAACTAGATTTTGTTCTGCAGCTTTAGACACAGATAGAGGAACACGGAGAAGAGTAGGAGGAGGAGGGAAAGTCACACATTTAACACTGCAATGTTTGCATGGGTGAGCCATGAAAAACACAGATGCTATTTTCATCTGGGCCTCTGCCTTTCTGCCTTTCTTTCTTGTTTTTTTTTTTTTTTTTGGTTTCGTTTTAATTTTTTTATCTCCCCTCCCTCAGTACCACCACTGCCACCGCCAATCTTTGGAAATGTCATTAAATTCTATTAAATAGCCTTTTGTCCAGGGGGCAAGGACCACCCGATATATGATAATACATTAAGGCCCCAGTGTAGCAGCCACTGAGCTGAGACCATCTTAAGAACAAGCACTGTGTGTGTGTCATTATATGCGTGTGCACGCCTGTGTGTGTGCTAAAGAAAAGGAAGCAAGAAAAAGGAAGAGGCAAGTTATGTGGCAAGGAAGAATGAGATGGAGGGAAAGACAAGAGAGCAAGGGAGTGAGAGAGAGAATGAGGTGGTGTGGCTGCCTGCCTGCGCATGTGGCTCTCTAACAACTGTGACACATACTAATAGAAACATACCTAATAAATTACAAGCTTTCAGGGTCTGGCAAGCTGACATTTTCTCTGTGCGCGGGACAATTTCATATCTGCGGCGCAAAGTCGAGGGGCTGCTGGACCAAATTGCATCACACAGAGATGCCAGAGGATTAGCATAAAAATTAAGACTTAAATTTCAGCTTATTGTCAACCCTACTCCTGCACCGGCTGCCTCACAACAATCAATTCTTCTTAGAAATCTGATTAGATTCCATGACGCTTATTATCCCAGTCATGTCTGCCTGCCCCCTTTCTCCACCGCCACCTCCATCACACACACACTCACTCACACACACACACACCCCATTGGCAACGTCAGTACACTGGCTGCCATGACAGCCTGGACCATTTGTTTAAAGGAATTAAGGAGGCGATTAATCTATAGGTGTGGCATTTCTTTTGACACATGATGCCTCATTCTCTGCATGAGTTTTTATCTTGTGATTTTGCGTCTCTGGCATCCAAGGAAGAAAAAAAAGAAATCCACCCTGACAATGTTGGTATTGTCGCTTTCCTTTTTTTTGCAGGACAAGTTCGTTTCTGTTTGCACCGTGGCCAGAAGCCAGTGGTCAACCACAAAAATACGAACAGTTATAAGTTGCTCTTCTCTTTGTTTAATATGCAGGGGGAGCATTTAATTTAAGTATTTAGATTACAGTCACAATGATTTGTCTCAGTCTTACTTCTAATCAAATGCCACCATGGATCCAGTCTCTCTTTACTTCCACCTTCCCCTCCCTTTTCGAATGAACTTGACCACATCTAATCCTTCCCCACCACAAGAACCCACCAGTCACAAATGCTTTCTGTTTACAGCCCAGAGCTGGAATGATGTTAAAAAAATGTTATGAGATTTCATGAGGCTGTCGCAATGAAATATTTGTCAATAACAGTTTCAGTTGAAGCACATTGCACAAGTATGTACTAAAAGCACAGCACACGTTGGGTGGCTTTGGTAAGACTCCTGATTGTTTAGACAAATGGCATTTCATTGCATCCAGATGTCTTTAAGCTGTGCTCATCCGCCATCGTCGCTTTCCAAGGCACAGGCTGAATGTATACAAACATCTCATAACTACATTCCTCATCTGGGCCTGCAAGCGTCATGGCGCTCGTCACCACAGCACAGAGAGTCAAGTTTTGATATTTAGATCTTTGAGATGAAATCAGCAAAAGCGGCAGAAGTCGCTTACTTAGGAAGTTTAAACTCTGGTCCGAGGTGGAACGCAATCACAGAAGGAGAGGTGGAGGAGAGCGGGGTACGTTCCTGGCCTGGACAGGCGTTCTAACATCACGCTGGTTACAAAAGGCCCTGAATAAAGACGCCCACAGGGTTGAGAGAGGGAGAGAAGGAAAGAGAGAGGAACAAATTGTCTGATGTTCTAAGTGGATAACAACAGCTCCTGCTATGCAGCAGCGGAGGCGCAGAATAATTTAAACCGGCTACCCGGTTGACCCCCCTCCCTCCCCTTCCTCCCCTCTACCACCCCCTTCCCCTCCCTCACCCCCCCCAGCCACCACTCTATTCTTATGTTAACATGGCTAAAGAGGAGTGGGCCACCCAGCAGCAGAGAGCAAAAAATTAAGTCCATCCTTCAGGAAAAATAATCTATCTCTTTTCACGATGTAACTTTACTCACTTACACACACACACACACAAAAATACTGCTTGGTAAGGGAAAGTCTTAAACCCATACAGAGGGGGAGCACGTTTACTGTGCCTTTAAAGCATATTACTTTTCAGACAAGAGTTTGAAGAAAATAAACTGAGTGCTTAACTGGGCTATTTTCCCTTTCAGTTACTGCCACGCAATGGCAAGGCGGGGATGAGAAGAATTCATAAGTCTTTAAATGCAGAGTAAACACTACTTTCTTTGTTGATTGTAGAGCTCTGTTGTGTTGTTTTGTGGATCTTAACCCACCCCACCTTCCTCCCGTTCCCCTCTTTCAGTTTCTTTGTATCTTTCTTAAAAATCTCCAACCAGAAGAGCTGCTGTTGTGTGTTTGGTCTCCAAACAACACATGTGAGGTGCACACCTCGGTAACATTTTATAGGTTCAAATCCCAGAGTATGGGAAAGGGAGGGAGCAGGAGAGAGAGCGAGAGTCATATTTTATATCGGCGGTTTATTTTAACGGGCGCTTGTAATTAACGCAGCATGTCCTTTATCTCCCAGCCATCTATGCCAAGGACTTTATTTAAACAAGTTTATTGTGAAATGTTTGCATTCTCAGCATTCGGCCAGGGCCCACACACAGAATATTATTTCATACATCAAGGGGAGGGGGGGGATGTGTAGAAGGAGGAGGTGGTGGAGGGGGGGCAGCTTTGGAAGAGTTTATGCTTTGAGCGGTTATTGTTTTTGATTACAGCAAGACTCTTTTTTAAAAAGGATCAAGCCCAGTAACCTTGCACACACACACACACACACACACACACACACACACACACACACTTCTACTGACTCATACAGAAGTTGTGCGGGGCTGAGAGGGAACCTGTTTACAGAAGGTTTGTGTGAACCTGAAGCCTTTGCCTGGGCCAAATGTACAATCTCAGCATGATTTATGAGAGTAAGATCACTCTATTTATGTCCAAATGAGAGCACTTGTTTAATGCCGCTGCTTGGGGGCTTCTTTTTGGAGTGTGTGTTTGTGTTCTTACAGAGTTTAATGGAATCTGATGGGGGAAGATTGTGTGTTTACACTTTGTCAAAATGACCTAGAGTTAACGCGCAGTGTTAAGCACACACACACACACATAGGTGTTTTTTTTTTTCACAGGGGTTAACAATGATGAGCAATGAGAGCATCCCATCAAAACCCACATGTTGCGCGTGCATAGTTTGATTGTCTACTTCTGGAGCAAATGGTTTCACACTTTCTCACAAATAAAAAAAACAAAAAAAAAACAAAAAACAATTTGGTAACTGGGTTAACAAGAAACTACATCTAGAGTTTTAAAAGTGGAAGCTGATAAGCTGGTGAAAGCTGTCTGCACATTAGCAGCTGCATTTCATGTAATTTTTGTCTTCGTTGTGTGATTCCATCTGCAGAGTTGGACATTGGACAAAAGACAAATTTATATTAAAACCAGATGATAATCCTGACATCTTCACTATGAGGTTCTTAGTTAGTTAGTCCCTTATAAACACAAACCATAGATGCACATTAAAACCAGATTCGAGCCACATAAAATACTTTTTGAAATGAAAATACAACCAGTCTGATAATATATATAACATTCAAATCAGTCCAAGCTGGCACTGAAATATTCCTGATCCTCTTCTATGACCTTGAGAAAACACTCAGAGCAGATATTCTGATGGTATCACATAATAATAGAGCATGCATGCTTATAATATCTACAGCGCCTTTTGGTGCTGATGCATTATAGTGCCTGCAGTCCAGCAGATCAGATTGATCACAGCTAAGTTTAGTATCCTCTGCTTTTAGCACACAGAGAAGATTGACAGGAAGAAGACGAACGACAGGGAGAGAATGACTCACGCCAAAGGTTGCGAGCGATCAGAGCTGCACGGCTGCAGCCTGCTGAGCCTCCGAAAACACTTCAACAAATAGCTTTCAATAGAAGGCTAGTGGGAGTGATGCCTTGGGCACAAAGGCTCCACACACAACGACCTGCTATAATAGAGGTACACACAGCAGAGACTCTAAGACTGAAGGCCAAACAACTTGCTTCTGACACTTTAACAAACTGTACAACAGCCTCGTCCCGCCTTTTGTGTCCTCTGACGTTTGGCTACTATTTCCTTTTTGACGGACAGACAGTGATCACTGGGTTACACTGGAGGGGCAGGCAACATTGCACTGGTCCTGCAAACATTTCCAATGCAACATATTCACATATGTTATTTCCCCATGGCAAGGAATTACGATAAACAATGCATCCTCTGTTAACCAACATTCATATCTCCCATCTCTTACCACAAGTTATAGAATATAATCATGAGCGTCAGCCCCGTGGTTTCAGCTGCACCACCTTTGCAGAATGTAAATCCTGGAGAATTAATGGGACAAATTGTTGCCAGATGCAAAATAATTGCCTACAAATGTAACTTATAGGAGATAAAATCTGTTTTTAAGTGTACCTTTAGATTAAATTTGTAGAAAACCACTGCAGCCTAAGCAGGAACATTGAAAAGATTTTTGAAAGTTTAAGTGAATTCCTCTTAATTTCAGGGCTCCTTTTATTCTCTAACTAGTCCCTGATGGCTGACTTGAGGAGGTTAAAGGTCACTGCCTCACCCTGACCTATGACCTCCTTCTTGAGGAGTTCAACAGTGATTGCAATTGAAACGATCACCAGTTGAAGAGCAACATTTAAAGGATAGTCCCAATTTATCTCAACCTGCTCTTTTTCACATAATCCACTGGCTATGGTGGCTCTATATGTGTAGAGCTAAATCCTGAAGATTTTTAGAGAAATCACTTCAATTGCTTGTCTCAGAGTCTGAAAGTAAACAGGGAGCATAGCTGCTGAGATTAATTAGCCAAGAGATTAAGGGACCAATAACTGGGGCAACAAGTCTGCTCACCTAGTCGTCCGTTTAAGGCCAATATTAAAGCCTCCTTGTTTACATGTCACTCTATGTGCCATTCTATTACTTCCAACCACGGCTGTGGAGCTGTGGAAAATTAGGGGAAGCAAACAATTTGCCATTATGCTAACTATATATTGTACTTCTGGTTCAATGTGTCAGGGGACCTTATCACCTATAACACTAATCTAAAATTATATGTTCCTTTTATTTCACTGATATCTTTTCAGCTGGGAACAATTACTAAACAGTACTGTAACTTTTTTTTTCTCCCAGCTACCTTTCTAATTCCAGCCCATTATGGGTCCAGGAATAAAACCAGATGTTAGCATTTATTGCAAGATGGACACACATATTCTGATGCGTCACACAGGGATTTGTGTGTTGCTAACACTTAGTCCACCATGAAAAAAATGAAAGGTCTCAAAGGCAGCTTAGATTTTCCTTCTCAAATCTCTAGTACCCTTCAGGATGGTACTGTTTCATTTGTGCCTTTTTAATTTAGCTCCCCTGTCCTTTTTACTTCGGTTCGGATAAATACGGTCGACCAAAATAACTCGTCCATCCGTAACACAACGCCGCTACGGTGACAGTATAACGACTGTGAAAGTCGTTCCCGCACGCGTAAACAAATTAGTATGGGTGGATGAATATGCAAGGTGATTAGGTCAGCTGTCGACAAACTGCCGCAGATGTAGATCCCCATGTAGTTTATGTTTATTTTCATTCAGATTCTGAGACAAACATTTGGAGTGATTCATGTCAAAGCTGTGTTTATTTGGAGGGCCATATGATTGCCCTGATATAAGCTGTTTTACACTAGTCCTTGTTTCCCTGAATCTCTACAGGTGGTGGGAGCAAAGTTAGCATGGCCCACAGACCCATGCTAGCCCCAGTTATGGTTTATGGTAAACATGCTTGGTGGTATGTTTACACTGGTAATTTCTTTTCAGTACTGGCTATTGGCTAATTTTTCAGAGTGTAATGTCCTTAAACAGGCTGCAAGGCCTGAAGGAGTTTAAAAGTGCCCATTTTTGCCAATGACAACTCCTAAATGATTGGTCTTAAAGAACAAAGTCCGCACTGTGAGCCAAAGCTTTATATGGCAGGTCTCCATCACACACGCCAACTTGGGGAAATTGTTATAAAATGGCCTTTTAGCCTCATCAGGATTTATTTAGGAAATGATTTTTGCGTCTAATCTATATGCAACGTGTATGTGGAAGAAATGATTTTACACAGAAACTCTCCACCAGTCCAACAGTTTATGGTTGCTAAAATGCATGAACATACCAACAAACACACACAAAAAGAGCGTCTGCACAACAAGCAGTTTTATCACCATGATGAACACATATGAGAGAACATTCTTACTTTCCCTGTGGATTGGTGTGAGAAAGGTACATCCACTGGTTTAACTCCACGGGACGTGTAATTGCCAAGACTTTACTGAAAGACATTATGTAAACACAGCCTCTGACCAGACGGATTGGGGTCGGTGAGCAGACGGAAAATTAGCATTTTAGTTAAACATTATTGTTCTTAGTAGAGCTGTTGGGGAGGAAGAAATGATACCTAGACTGGAGGTAAAGACACCAGACTGAAGACAAGTTAAAGACTGTGTTACAAAGGATAATGGGAGCTAGGTAATGCTGTGAAGCCTATATACTGTAAGTCAGCCAGGCTAGTTAGCTAGTCTGCTGATCGATTACATTGGTGCACTTTATCTCCTTTCCTCTGCCTGGTTCACCCCCTTCATCCACATTTCTTCCTTTTCTATCCTCTGTTTCCTCTCCCTTCCTTTCCTCCCTCAGTATCCTACTCAGCCTTTTCTCAGCCTCGTCATGCTCCTCCTCCCCTCTCCCATATGTTTTGGTGTGAGAGGCTATAAGGGGATAAAGTGAGGCGTAGGCACTTCTTTAGCCCAGTGGAGGACAAACAGATCGAAGATGGAGAGCACCTAGCTGCCGGATGAACTGTACACTGAGAACTCTTATCTCCTCTCCTTCCTTACTTGTCATCTTTTCTTCGGCTGTGCACTGTCACAGCAACTTCTTTTGATTTGGCTCATGAGCTTCCTCTCCTGTTTAATCTGTTGCATTGGGGGGGCATTTTTTTTTTTTTTAATAGCCACATGTCAAAAACACGCCGGAGGTAGAAGTACTGCAAGGAAAATAAAGTCTTTTTAAAGTATAATTGGTTTGCTGACTATTTAAAGTCAGAGTGTACACATCCCCCCTAAACATGCACTCTCTCTACCTTACGCACAGGCACACACACACACACAAACACACGCAGACACATTGCCAGGCGCCCTGCAGCACAACAAGTGAGGGTAGTGGCCGTTCACCAGAGGTTTATTGATCGTACCTGGCTATGCCAAATCATCTACTGTGTCATTCAGACGTTTTCAATTTTTAATCACCAGCTCCAGCATCAGAACAAGTCCCTGTACTGCCAAACACACACATGCACACACAGTGTTATTGTTTTACACATAAAGGAAAAGAATCTAAAAAGGCATAAACACATACAGCTGCTAAAGCACACAAAATCTTAAAAACATGCATAAACACCCTTCTACTCTTAGTACTCACAGCACTTCAAACACCCTTATCCCTTCGTTCCTAAACACACACACACAAACACCCACACTGATGCACAGATGTGAGCAACAAAGCATTTTTCTGCAGACGGTTCAAAACCAGGGATTGTTCTGTCAACACCAGGTGACCAACAATATCAACATCAACAAGCATACTGAGAGTGTATGTCCGTGATTGTGAGTAAGTGTGTGTGACACAGAGAGAGGGAGCGATAGAAAGGCTTTAAAACCAAGTGTTATCACCTGGCCCCCGTCTTGTGCCCATCTCCAGACTGTAGCCAGCTTTGACCTTGGGATCTGCCATATTCATTACATCATTAAGTTACCTCTTCATTAACTTTTCATTGTTTATGGAGAAGGCATCGGGAAGGAGAAGAGATGGGGGGGTGATGTGATGGTGGTGGGGCTCTATCCAAAAAAAAAAATCTGGGCCCTGTTCTGCCTGCCTGAGCGATCCCTCCCCTGCAGTGTATGTGTGTGTGTGTGTGTGTGTGTGTGTGTGTGTTTAGGTGGTGGTTAGTGTCAGTGCGGGGTTTGGGAGGGTAATCTGGAGATTAGACCAGAGGTTTTGTCAAAGCTTGTCGATTTGATTCTACAAACTGAAAGAGTGGGAAAAAAGCCGGTGGGGTGGGGGTTTACCAAGTACGAAATAGATACCGCCCAATACCACCCAACTGATAATATAACATGACCCCCCCCCCCCAGCTAGAGGTCCCAGCACCACTTATTTTTAATAACCAATAAACAACCTTCCATATGAGTCAGGCGGGGTCCAGATTACACCATGATCAGTTTTGCGAGGATCCCACTCAAAGGTCTTGGATCTGGGTGTTCATATATCTCGCGACCAAATGGATCAGAGAAGACTCATTATCAACCCATGATCGCAAAGCCTTTCCTGCTGAGGTGTGCATGTCCTTACTGTGTGGTTTTCCAGAAGACGCTCCAGCTTCTGCCCAAAATCCAAACTCAGACACAGTGACAGTGAATGAGTTTTGTCCTTTGACCAGTGTCAGCAGGAAGTGACTCCACCCCCTACCTTAACCCAGCAATTACTCCACACTGGCTTAACAGGCACATATGTTCATATTCCTCTCTTTCCATTGGCTGGATGATGCTGATCAGGTGAGTCAGGTCTATTTCAAACTGTGTGAGGGTCTACTCTTCTTTACTTTTCTTTTAGATATTCACTAAATACAGAACAGAAAATCTTGGTGGTGCTGCTGCTCTTTCTGACCCTGGCAGCTGCTTCTTGTATCAGTGGTCTATTGTGGTTTTTCCATTGTGTTGAACTGTCCTCTTCTCTGTAACAAACTGTGTATGAGTGACCACAATTGTATAAGTTCTGTGTTTTAAAAAAAAAAATCAGCATGTTGTTTCTGTCCTTCAGCCCCCCCCCCCTTTCCCACCAAGTGCTGCAATATTTTTTAAGTGAATCTACCAGTGTGGGTGTGACCGTGTCGAGCACAGAGCAGAGAGTCCCTGGCAGAGAGCGTTTTTTCTCCTTATTGTCCAACATGACATTGGCTGACAATACTTTCACTTCTGAAAATAAAAATAAATTGTAAAAATTGACCATAATTTTATGATCCATTACCACTTTACATCATCTGAAATCTGATTGTGAACATATTTGTGAGTTCTGGCCTCAGAGCCACCAGGCACTGTTGTGCTTCCACACCACTCTGGTTTTCTGTTATTAGCAATGCATCGCCCCGACCGCAGGCACAGATTGTGTTTAAAAAAAAAAAAAAAAAAAGTCTTTGCCAGCCACCATCTACTATTGCAGGCCAATTATAAATGGCAAATCACAATACACCGTGGCTCATTCAACCCCCCAGCCCACCCACCTACCCCCTTTTGCTCTTTTTAACAGCAATGCCTGGCCAGACTACACTACTTCTCTTGAATAACGTGTAGATGGCCCTTTGTGTTGCAAGCTGCCGGACACTTGCTAGTTCACACTTTTTCACAGACAGCTTCGAGGGGGAGAGGGACCAATAGACAATCACCTTGAGCTTTTTTTCAGATGTTAAAAAGTGTGAGTCTCACTTTTTTCTGCACTCAAACACTTTTATACGACATTAGCTAAGATTGAATTGTGATTTTGTCATATTAAAAAGTAAAAGAACAGATACTTTTAGTAAGAGGCCACTGACCAGTGACTGAGTCCGTATATACTCAGAATAGGTAATCCCCTTGGAAAAACAAGTGAGGAATAAAAACATGAGAGATGTTAGTATAACTTTGTTAGATATTGTAAACAAAATGTCAGAAAAGAAAACCAGAGTCCTTTAAATCTCTATATATATAATAGAATTTATGCTTAAATAATTATTCCACTCAACAGACAAGAAAAAAAGGAAGTGGGGAAGAGAAACTCTGCAAGACAGGAAATAATAAAAGCAAAGCTTAAAGTGTCTTATCTGTATTTCTCTGGCTTCACATGCCAATTAGTGCAACACCAATGTTCTTCTTTAAAAGTTGTAAACCAGCACGTCAGCAAAGACAACGCAAAACTTGTCAGAGATGTGTTTTTTGCATCAATCAGAAATGCAGCAGTTCCTCTGAAATGAACTGATGCTCAAATATCGCAGACTGTTTTCGGCCACTGCTCTTTTTGTCTCTTTATCTTTGTGATGCCTAGATGTAGTTATGTGTCATGTAACCAGACAGCTTTGGTCTTTCATCTTATCAAGAACAATGATTGTCATTCTTTTATGGAATGGATTTTATTCCTTCCCTCATGTCACATAATCAAATATTTTAGTTTGGCTGTAGCCAACTCTAAACCCCCCCGAAATTAACTACATTACACTCACACCCTCAGAAAATGTGACCAACTTGACTTTTCTTCTTCCACATTATTTTCCTGCTCTGGAGGGGCTCAGAGACAAATAGTATACCCACAACGTGGTCTCCCACATCCACAGACTGATGTGCAGCTTCTGACTTTAGCTGAAATGAAATAAAAAGCCTGAAAGAGCTTGATACTCCCTCTTCAGCACCCAACCATACAAACAGGGGCAAAGGACACAAAACATGAACACAGATAATGCCAGTAGAATCAGACCCAGCACTCAACACCACTGGAGCTGCAGGTATGGAATAACATCATCCATGTGTCAAAAAAAAAGACAGAATGAGAAAATGGATGATCGCAACTGCAGTGTTTGCGTGCATGCACGCTGCAAATAGTCTTTCAGTCAACTTGATGTTATCTTGCAGGTCTTGTTTTCCACCAAGTTGCACTTTTGCACTACATCAGGTCATTTGTTTTCACTTTGGTTTATTGTGGCAGCAAATTAAATGAGGAGTGACTGTAAGCCAACTCAAAGGCCAAATCAGCAGAAAAAAACTTGTCTTCAAGGCCTGTAGCGCCTTGCACCTTCTGGAAGGATCCATTCATCTCCGCACACAAGACCTTATTTACTTGAAGTATGAGTTTGAGTAATTTTGAAAGGAAAAACAGATCCACTGGCCAAAAAAGATAATTCCTGGAAATGGCAAAGACAGTAGCTAAAGTAAAATAGAAAACACGAGGTCCTTACTTAGACACCAAATCTGAGATATGACTTCAGTTTTCATCAAATTATTTACTGAATTCGTGACCTGAGGAATGCAAAAGCTGAACCAAAACACTTACATTACAATTTCTAACAAAACATACAAGGTATATTATTAATCTGGTATTGCAAAGTATTGCTTCTGTTTTGTTTCCTTCTTTTTGTGTTGAAATGTGAAGAAAGTATTAGATTTTGTGTTAAAGGTTAAAATGTGTGACATTTTACTGGACATGTACAGTATTTTACAAGGACCAGAATTTTATAGTATTTTATAAGTATAAGGGCTGATGTAGACTTCCTTTTTTAGTAACAGAACGTGACAAAAAGTGCAACTGTCTCCTGAGCAGCAATGAGTAGTTTCTCCCTCACCTTTCTACCCTGAGAAGTCCCTGCTCAGCACATGAATGTACTGGACATGATGCAGTTTACTGACATCGGATTAAACGTGCTGCGAATGCTAAAGCAGCTCTCAGCTCTCTCGATCTCAGTCCATCAGAGTAAAAGAGCATTTGAAGAAATAAAAGAAAGAATATAAATCAATGAACTGATAAATATCAAGTCAAATCAATGAAAGCTCTTTGATAATGAAAGTATGTTTTAAGAAGAGATTTAAAAGAGGTCATTTGTTCTGCTGACCTGATTTCCACAGGCAACTCGCTCCACAGCTTCAGGGCTCTGACTGAAAACAGATAAAAGACTGAAGCCCAAGGATCTATAGAGCAAAGGAGAGAGTCCATAAAGACTCTGAAGAGTCAACAATAAGATCTTAAAGTTACTTCTAAAACATACTGAGCTCTCTAAGATATTGGTAAAAGTCTGGTGGCTGAGTTGAGCAGGCTCTGACATCACGTATTGAACTCAGCCTGCCAGGATCTAAAAGGCAAGTACATCTGCATGTCATTGGCATAACAACAGAAAGAAATACCATGCCTATGATTAATATGCCACTGGGGAATCACTGAGAGAAAATAAAATAGGTCCTGAAACTGTCTCTTGAGGGACACCACCACCAGGAGCTCAAAAGCCGTACCAGATGTCCCTACCCAGTGATTCCAACTAAACTGTCTCAGCACTCCGGTCCAGGTGAGAAAGGGCTGCACACATCCCAGCATCAGCAGCAGTGGAAGGTCATTGGTCACCACGAGAAGGGCGGTGAAAGCAGGAATTTTTGTTTTTTATCCTTACAGGCACGAGCATGGACATGTCTTTTATAAGATAGCTTGGAGCTCATCCACCTGAAGGTGTCAGGGTCTATCTTTTTTATTGCACAACCCCAAAAAAAAGGCCAGTCCTTAGGTGTTCCAGTGTCTCAACGGCATGGCTGAGGGTGTGAGCAAGGCAGCGCTTCAGATAGAGTGTACCAGTCATGAGATGGATTTTTGTCTGTCTGACAGGTAACATCCAACCTGTTTTCTTCTCTGTCTCAGCCACAGTTGCGTCTGCCTCACAGCATTACTGTCAAGGTGATCTATGATGGAACCACTCTGCTTTCCCGGCTTCATGATCGCCTTATGGCTGTATTCACAGACAGTGGGTGCACCATTCAGAGGAGGCCTCTTCCTAAACCTGTTTCGCTTCTCTCAGTTCAGGCGAGTGTCTTTCAGGCTTCAAACAGCAGAAGGTAGAAATTAAAAGGATATTTTTCACGGCTTCTAAGTTGAAAACAGAGCACACTAGAAAAGGTTAGAGTGAGCAGACATGAACTCAAGTTTTGCAATCCAACATTATCATTGGAACGTTGCATATTTACTGGGAGATCTTTCAATCATGTGATTAAGCTGAGGATATGAGAGTGATTTCTGAACTGCAGAATCAGGTTAACCCAGAATCCGCCAACCCTGTCTTTAGAGCTGTAGTGCTCCGCGATCATTTGAGCTGGGGTTTTTTTTTTTTTTTTTGCCTGCACCTGAGATTCTGACACGATTCAGTGTTTTTTTGTTTTCCTCCATCTACACACTTGGGAACAAAGTTGTGTAAGCTTTGGATCAGTCTGACCCTTTGAATGGAGCATTGCTGCTTTTATTCTGTGTATTAACTTATAATTTCAATACATCAGACACTGCTTTTGGTTCTGGTGGTTGACGTCCCAGCCAGTCAGTGTCTCATTCAGAGGTCTTGCAGCCAGCTGATTGTGTAGCCATATTAAATGGGATCAATTCTGTTCATTTTAATGACACAATAGAGACAAGAAAACATAGACAATAAGATATTTACACCATTAGAGGCAGATTTTCCATGATTAGAGCTCAAAAGAATGATCAGCTAAAGATATAAAACTTCAGATCAGCTCTAAAACAACACAAACACACGTGTGGAAATTTTTTGTGTTGAACTTTTCTTTGGTAATTGTTGTTTATAGTTTATCAAGAAAATAATGAAAACGTCAGTGTCAGTGAGTTTTGTCAGGTTCTGCTGATTTGGAATCTGGGGAGCCTTAATCTGCATCTAAAAGGGTTAAACTTCGAAGAGAGTGTTTTCAAATTTCATTATCATATGACTGTGCATGCAAGTCTTTTGTGTACTCTGCTGTGGTTTTTCTCATTTTGTGTGACGCACAAGACAGGGTGGGTTGACTCCAAATGATTCACCTCAACTTCAGGAGTGTAAGCAGCGTTCAAAACATTTCAAAACAGATGTAGGTGGCTATTGCACGTGGAAATGAGAGCCTGTGCGCGAAATGCAGAGGTGACAACTTGAATCAGTTGGTGCCAGTGCTGAGGTGTTTCGTCATTAGACCACACACGGGCCCTTGCACGCGCCCGGAGCAGTGAGCGCAGCTCTCACTATCTGATGGAGAGTGGCACAAAGGAAATGAGGCGCTATGAGTTTGTGTGTGTTGCACACGTGTGCGAGGAAGGGAGAAACCTCAGAGCCCTAGGGATAGTGTGTCACATAAGCTCCATCACACGGCTGCTTTATTGGGCCTGGCATGGGTCAGACCCCTACTGTCATCTTCAAATATGCCCGCCACCTGCTCTCACAACACACACACAAGCATGCAAACACATCCATATGCGTACGCACTCACCATACACACAGACACACACACACACACACACACACGCGCGCACGAACACTCATACATACACAACCAGCACACATGGCTTGCAAAGAATTCATCTGGTGTTTTCTTGTAATTGCAACAAAAACACCAAATCTGGACATGTCACATTCATTTCCCAGGACCCCAGGTTGGAGGGCTAATTTCAAACATCCTCCCCCTCTCACTCACAGACCTCTGTCCTTTTTTCTTCAACCGCCCTTTCTTCTTCTTCATCTTGAATTTTTTTTTTCATCCTCTCATCCCAGAGGAAAAGAAAGGCGGTCTCTTATTCACTGGCCAGTTTCGCAGACGGTTATTTGCTTAAGAGAGGCAAAACTGACTGAAATTCTTTATATGTCTACCCAGAGAGTGTTTGTGCCACTCTGCCTTCAGATTCCACATGTCTAAGATATACGCCCAGGCCTCCGTTCCAGCAACTCAGCCGCCAATAATATAAATTAGCAATGCAATAAGATTTGCAATGCTGCCACAATCAGCTCTGAATGCATAAGCAAATTGGCCTCTTTCTACTTTTTTCTTAACAGACTGTTTTTCCCTCCATCATTTCAATACAATAAGATTTAGTACATATGAGAATGTATTGCGTATACGTATACTGTACTTACAATGTTTGTGTGTATAGTTTATAGTTTGTCTGAATTTTCAATCTGTTCATTGTGTTTTTAAGCATTTGATAAATGTGAATCCTTTGATTTGTTGCTTTCTAACTTTTAAAAAGCAGCATATAAAAGTGAGACTAGTGTGTGTGCATCTAAAGTGAATGTGCCCTTTTTTCCACAAGCATGAGTATGGCTGTGTGTGCGAGACTGTGTGAATCAGTATGTGCACGTCTGTTCTGTTGTGCGCCTGTCTGTATGTATGTGTGTGTGTGTGTGTGTGTGTGTGTGTGTGTGTGTGTGTGTGTGTGTGTGTGTGTGTGCGTGCGTGCGTGTGCGCGTGCGCATGTTCCCTGATGGAGATAAGTCTGAGTGGTTAGGAGGGAACAGATGTCAGCTGGTGTCGGCTGCCAGGAAGACTGAACAAAGCCAATCACGTTGCCTTCCTGTCCAAAACGCATGGTAGGGGGGGACCTGCATCTAACAACAATTTGTGGCATTAACTCTGAGCATGCCACCCTGGCTGCACACACACAGAGACGCACAGAAAGACACACACATAAATATACACTCCACCATCATCCTGTTTGGAATAAATCTGGTAAAAAAAACTGGTGGAGATATGAAAGATTGCAGGGGGAACTAACAAAATGGCGTCTGTAATATGATCTGCCCTTGTTGCTACAGTAGCTTAATCATTCATAAGCCTGTACAATGGAGGGACTGGCGGGCGTTACTGAGTCACTCCTGGGGTCCTTTCTTCCTTTTTAAAAAATGATTCTTACATCTTTTTCTTTGCAGCCATTCATCCATGCTGTAAATTGTGTGTTCTAAATTTTTTTGTAGCACATATAAATATTTACATACATATTTATATTAACCTCACTGCTTCAAGTTACCAATTTCAGTGTCAACAGTACTGTCATAAAGTGGAGTAAGCTGAGTGTTGCAAATGTCTATTTGTCCAAAGTCTATTATGACATTGTGCTGCTATTTGTTACGTCCTAGTTCCCCCCACTCACATCAATCATCCGCATGGAGCACAGTGTTACTCTTCCTGACTCCTTGTTTTATACTGTGAATGACAAGAAAGTTCATTTGGACTCCCCCTTTCATTTCACTCTCTCCCCCTTACTCTTTCTCCATCATGATATCAATGGTAAGTCCCAGAGAGCACGTGTTCCGGGATAAAACTGGAACACACTGTGATCTAATTACCTAAGTGAGGAGGCTTGCACAACCACACATGCACTTGCACAAAACAAAAATGCAAAAAAGATTTAAGTTGAATTAAGACCTGTCTCATAAGTGTCAACCATCATTATGTTATTACACAAAATCAAATATAATGCTATATCAAAGCAATATGGAGTTGTCCCACAAAAGCACACAGGTGGTCACATTTTCTATAAGCTCCAGGACTGATCCATCTCAGTCAGGTAGAGATTTAAAGTGGTCAGCTTGTCTGGGACTGACACGTTTGGGCCAAACGATCAGTTGTGACTGGGAAAAACAAAGACTGCCTAAAATTTAAAGTTCTATCTAAAGTCTGATCCAGATGAACCAATAAACTTGTCTATATGCAAACGGTTTAAAGTTGAAGAAAAGACAAAACCAAGCATCCAAATACATGTGTGTGTTTGGCATCTTAGTCTTGACTGACAGAACCTTAGGGATTGTCTGTTACAAATCTGCTGACCTTTGACCTCCCGAATGAGTTGTAAAAACCACACTCCATTTCCCTTAAGACGTTAACAGCCTGCACAAGTGGTGAGCGTGCACATGTGTGTGTGTGTGTGTTTGTGTGTGCGTGCGCGCTTATGTGTGTGGTGTAACCCTGAGGTTAAAGAGCAATCTGCACCCAATTAAGCGCTTCACTAGGAGGGCCCTGCTTCCATAAATGAGAGGAATGCTCTACAAGTTTAAGAGAGAGCGACTTGACTCAGTGCTTTGGAAGCAGTATACAGTACATGTGTGAGTGTGTGTGTGGTGGCTGTATGTCATGGCTCAGATGATTACATCGCAGGTTTGTGTGCTGGTAACAATTAAGTGTCAGGGAGCTAATGTAAGGGTTTAAAAGTTCACCACAGACAGAGGACTGGGTTTGAAGTGAGAGCAGTGGGCTTTACCTACAGTTTACCACTCACTGAGCCACACAGCCCCGCAATCCCAAAACAACAGGTACAGTGAGTAAAAGTTTCATGTAACATTGATACGCATCGATGTGTTTGGACAAAATTATATTTAGAAAGAAGAGGAAAAGGAGACAAAGCTGCCTGTGCTCTGTCAGTGCTGCTAAATGTTTCCTTTCCCTTCAGCTGGATGTCATAGTTTTGGGGAAAGTGGATCACTTTCCTCTAACTGGAGGTCTGGTGTAATGTTGTACTGTTCATACGAATTATCATGTTCATGGCTTTCTTTCAGTTTGTGTTGTGTTTTGTTTTTTCTTTTTCTTTTTTTTTATTAAACTGTAGAAAATTAGGGTTGGCCAACAGATCATTTTAAAACCTAACACACGCATTTGCCTCGCCCAATCACAGCCAGCGATTGGACGAGGCAAATTGAGGGATTGAGAAAACTGTCAGCTAGTATATGAATAGGTGAAAGCTCCATACATACGCAAGAAAAATGCAAGATGGCAAAGGGGTGCAGTGGTTGACCGTCACCTCACAGCCAAAAGGTTCGAAGCTGGTTCCTTTCTGGGTGCAATTTCTTTGTTGGCATTGTGTCTGTGTATGTTTCTTCCTTCAACCCCAGTCCAAAGAAAGGCAGGTTTAGGTTGATTGGTGATTTTAAAGAGGCCACAGAGAATGGCTGTTTATAGTGTCAGCCTATGATTGACTGGCAACCTGTCAGGGGTGAACCCCGTCATCGCCCTGGCTCTGCTGGAGTTGGGATCGGCTCCAGCGTTGCCACCATATATATATAAAAATAAAAAGAGAGAGCTAAAAACCTAAACTCTTACTGGCTTGAAATCTATATAAGCAACTGCAGGCTCATCATGAAAACCTTGATGCGTGCATGTGATTCGTCTTGTCATAAAAGCAAAAGAACAGACGTCACCAACGTTAAAATGACGGCTCTGTTGTGTTCAGGTACCAGCAAGTCCTGACAGCGTGTCAAAACATCACTGTGTCTATTGTGAACTGTGGCATTCAATGCTTTGTTGTTCACTGCTTTGGTAAAACTGATTAATCTGAACCATTTTACTAACAAAGTTGGTGCCTGGCAACAAATGAAATACATGATGGGGTAGAAAGGAAAACAATCTGACCGCAGGGATGAAAACACACAGAAAAATACGCATACACTCATACTGACTTACAAGTCAGTCAAAAGATGATTACAAATTCAAAAATTAGAAACGTCATCCAAACAGTGTGACCTGGTGTGTTTTCCCTGATAATTTGTGTGAAGGAGCTTAAGTGTGTTGGACACAATAAAGCATGTGTGTCAGTTACATATAGAAACGATAATCACATTCAAAGCAAGAGGTCGTCAGGGCAGGAAGTGTGAAAGCAAGACGGCAAATACAGATGGATGGAGCAAGGGAGGGAGGCAGGAAGGAGGGAACGGTCGATGTCCATCCCGCTCTCTCCTTCTCCCGACCCCCACCTGCACCTCCTCCCAGCTGCACTTGCCATCCATCAGTGGGCGAACAGAGGAGCGGGAGCCCAGAGTAATGAGCCGTAAGCCCCCTTACACGTGTTGACGCTCCGCTAAATAAGATCCATTTACCTAGGCTGCCGCCACCACGCCCCGCCGACGACTGAAGGAGAACGCAGCACCCTCCCCGCCACCCCCCAGTGCACCTCAAACACACCTAATGTCACACACACACAGTAGGCTGGTTCTTCCTATGTGGGTATCTCCCTGTCTATGGGTTTGCATGCATGTGTTTCTGTAGGAGAATATGAATGTTTGTAAGTATTAATAAGCAGGAATGACTTTATGTTTGTGTGCACGCGTGCATGTGCGTGTGTGTGTGCCTGTGGGCAGGGAGGATGGCGTGGTGATCCAGTTACTCAAGACAGACAGAAGCAATTGTTCTCCAGTTACAGAGTTTTCTCTGAGACTTGAGGGCATCGCTGTCAAGCGTTGAGGCCATCAGGGAAGTCTCACATTAGACGATTACACTTGATCTGGCTTGTATGGGTGTGTGTGTATGTGTGTGTCACAGGAGGGGGACTACACAATGTGACCTCCAGTCTCATAGCTAGGTAACAACGAGGGCCAGCTATTTCCTTTGTGAATGATTTTGTAGGTTTTTGTGTGTGTGTGTGTGTTTTTGTTTTGAAAAAATTGACCTGAGAAGGTGTTGTAGCTTCTCTTCAGTTTGAAATCAGATCATGGCCAAGAGACTCCAAAATCATCAAAAAACATTCGCTCACTTTATTTAAAATCTTTTCTTTTTGGCCTGTGTCTTATTCACTAAAACTTGTCAAATGACTGGATCGGTGATTGACATCTCTGGGGAGGGGGTGGGTGTGGGGCTGTCTGAAGGGACCACTAACAACAGTAAAAGATGTGTGTTACATTGTGTGGAACAATTTCCACGAAACATCCTCCGAGTAACAAATCACATTCTTAAAAAAAGGTAAAAGAAAAGATAGACAGGATGGAGAGAAAGAGAAAGAGGCTGAATTAAAAAAAAGAAATCAGGCAGAAAATGGAACAGATGAGTGAGCAAGGCTTTAGTAGCGCTGTTGGGGTGAAAGAATGCCACTATTATGAGATGTCTATTTTACCCACCAGCTCTCTGTCTCTCTCTCTCAGTGCTACGCCTGTTTTCCTCTGGCCCCCATTATCAGTGCACTTGAACCCGAGGATAACAATGAGTTCACAGAGATTGAGAAGTGCCGAGGCCTTAATTGTATGTATTTAGTCACGCAAACAGAGGCAATGGCCTGAGAACGCCTAGTTAGCCAATGACATCATTTAGCCACACAGCCACTTTAACTCAATAGGGCTGCTGTGGCGTACAGCTCTCTGTCACTTTACCCTGCCCCTGCCTGCATCGTTCGATGTCTCTCCGTCTCTCAGCACAGAGAAATTCCCTAAATGCTCAATCTCTGCTCCATCAGTGTCCTAACTGCTGTTTCTGTCCTTTATTGTGTCGTCTGTCACAAGGTCAATACACGTGTGACTGCTTCCCCATTCCTGGTTTTCGTTTGATTTGCTTTTCAAATATGTTTTTAGCACCTTTCCTAGTAAAATGCCATCCATTTCAAATCTTGAAGTTGAGTCAATGTCATCAAACTCAAACAAGAGTGTTGGTGTTTTAAAGGTTTGGGACAATACATAATGATTATTTAAATTATTGTTGAATCTGGTGATCATCACTTTGGTTAACTGATGAAACTGTTCAGTCAGAGAGAAAAATTCCAAAATGTCATCAAACATCGACAAATGACCGATTTGTCCAGCCAACAGTCCCAAATCCAAATAAATCAGACAGAGAAAATCTCACATTTCAGAATCTGGAACCAGATAATTGTTTGGCTTTCTTCTTCCTTCTTTCTTTTTTTTTATATTTAATTTTTTTTTTGCTTGGTAAATAATCAAAATAATTTTTTTTAATTATCAAGAGTGTTGATTAATTTTCTGTCAATCAACTGAACAGTTTATCAGCTAATAGCTTGAACAGAATTCCAGTCAAAACAGATTCTCTTCATGAATTTGAGGATTTTATTTTGACAGTGTTTGCATGCTCGCCATTTTTAGAGCAGGATCTGCAAATATGGGCAGGGAGGAAATGACCTCTCACTCTGTGATAGTGCATTTGGACGCCTGTGACTGCGTGCGCATGTGTGTGTGTGTGTGTGTGTGTGTGTCTGTTTGTTTGCATGCATACTTTTGTCAATCAATGGTAGTTGCTGGCAGTCACAAAGATGATGATGGCACTGAGATGTTAGTGTGCCTCACTTATTCGGCACAAAGAAGGATATGTGTGTGTGTGTGTGCGCGCCTTTGTGTGTGTTTGTGTGTGTGTAGAAAGGAGGGGTGCTTCTCAAGCAAGGATGTCAGCACTTGAAAATTCAATCACCATCTGGGCTCATTTCATACAAAGGACAGAGGGAAAGGAGAATAACACACAAAACAACACACACATAAACACACACACACTTGCATCTTTCATTTCATGCAAAGACAACAGAGGGCAAAAATGTACAGCAGCGAGGTGCCCCTCTTGTCTCCTGCCTTTCTGTTTTAAGTGAACACTTCACTCCTCACCTGGATCCCGCTGTTATAAAAGCAGGTGCAATTTCCTTCCACCTCCGCCTGCCCGTTTTCTTTCTCTTTTTTTTTTTTTCTTATAAATCACCAGTTGTGGCGGTTGTAGCAAACAGCAAGTGAACAACTGAGAAGGTGAGGGTTGAACAACATTGAGGGGTGTTTCCAGTGGAAAATATCAGCCATGCTGGGGCCTATCTAAGCAATTAGGCCTGTGCTATGTGAACATGCGGCATCGGGGCTTGTGTGCAAGGTCACCCAAAGCAAACTGGGATAAGAGAAAAGAAAAGCAAAGATTCATCTGCTTGAGTTGGCACCTCAGGTCAATGGGTTTGCCTCCTATTCACGGGCAGCACAGTCCACATTTACAGATGGTCCCTTTTTCAACTCCACATAAGGCATTTTTATATGTGAAAAGTAAATGTTTTATGCAAACAAGATTTTTTTTTAAGTGTACACAAAAAGCATCAGAAGTTGAAAGCACGTGTCTGTGTGTGTATGTGTGTGTGACATGATTTTTGCTGCGGCGCTGCCTCCTTTCAGTTGCACAGCTGTGTGAGAAATACCAGTGGCAGGGGCTGCTGAGGCAGCAAAAGCATTTAATACTCGACAAACAGTTATCCAAGCCCATGTCCAATAGCTAGACACCACTGTAATGTGACCTACATACAAAGTGAATAAGATTTTTTTTTTTTTTGTATTTCAGTCGGGGCTGCAGCGGGTTGTATGGGCCACAGGGTGGGGGTTAAGGAGAGAATGTGAACAGAACTCTTTCAAATGGCAGTAATAAAATGCCAAGTATTCCTCTTTGCTCCCTGTTTGCCTCCATCGTTCCATTTCTCCCTCAGAGCAAAAGAGAAAGTACAGTATAATGTAACCGAACATATTGTGCACTCCCAGGCTTTGAACACTCCCTCCTCTGTTCTGTTCATCCTCTGCAAAGAGGGCTGTCTCTTTCTTTTGAGGAATTTATGCGATGAAAAGTGGAGGGAAGCACCATGTATTTTTACAGGGACAGGAGGCCAAAGTCTCTATTTTGGGGACATAGCCCAGTGCAAAGCTGCCAAAGCTGTTTCCACAAACTGAATAGTGCCGCTTACTGAAGGTGGCAGATCTGGCTGAAAGATAATTACACAAACCTTTTGGACGGGATCACAATCCACGAGCTGAGTTACGATCAACACTCTGCTCCTGCTCTGATTTTATTCTGAAAATCCTGACTAGAAGTTGTGACCACTCTCTTTCCTTTGGCAATTTCTGTATTTAAGCCTTATCCCACTGCTTGCTGAGGTCCTACACGTTCTTTCTATTTACAATTCTGTTTTTCGGTTATGAACTGCAACATGAAGGTGTTTTGATAAGCGACTTCAACCAGTGCTAACCAGCTAGCCTTGGCTTGCCCTTTCCGCAGACAGCCCTCTCATCTCGCCGGCGGACTGTGACTCCACCTTTCAGACAGCAGCTGGTTACGATGGTTCTTGTCCTTATCGGTGTAAGATGGGAAACTAAGCTTGCCAAGGCTTCGCAGCCTTTAGTTGGCAGGCTAGCTGTAGTCAGCAGCGACTGAACATTATTAAATTAATGTCAAAAGTAGTGGCCACACCTCCTGCTCCATCTACCATTTCACTGTCTTTCTGAATATTTTCAGTTGATCTAAATGAAGTGCATCTGAAAATATACACAGCATTATCTACATTCTCTTCTGGCACACCATTGAGTATTTTTTTATGATTATCTCCCTCACCATTTACCACTTGCAAGATTTGAGCTTCTTACTATTTTCTGGGCCAAACATTGAGAAGGACACTGTTTCAGCTAGTTGCGTGGCACAAAATTAAAAGCCCATTATGCATAATTTGAGGCAGAAACGGACAGATTGACTTCAGAATAATTTTGATAGGTTTGGTCCCAGCCTCGGTCTAAAAATTGATGAATGAATAAAAGCACACATGCACGCATACACACAAACACACACACACACACACAGTCAATCTGCCTGGCCACATCAACAGAGCAGGTGTCCTTAGTAATGCACCATCGCGCACTTGGATCTCTGCATCTCAGAACAGAGGGAAAAGAGGCAGGAGGGAAAAGTTAGAGAAAGAAAAAAAAAAAGGGGCAGTTAGAGGAAAGACATGAAAAAAAAAGTCTAACTGCTGAATTTTAATGCATGGAACAAGTGTCAGTGGTGGTGTGTTTGTTTGCGAGCTGCTGGAATTTGGAGGCATTATGATGATCCGCCACCAAACTAGAGGTAACCTGAGCTGTGTGTCTGCCTCCGACTCCACTGACACGATGCTCCAGTGAAGCTTACTTGAATGCACCTCATTTCTTTGCACAAGAATGGCAAACTCCTACACTTGTTATTTTGGGAAATGATCAAAAACATAAAGATGATGTATTTTCAGTATCCATATCAGAAGTATGTTTCCAGACGACAGTCCCGAAGCCCGACTGAAGAGAAAACTAAGCAGGGAGAGATGTATTTAGTAAAAACCATTGCTTCGCCCCCCCACTGAGTCTCAGCTACATGGTACATAAATAAGCATTATGAATCACGCTGTTTGGTCTCACCCCGCCGTTTCACAAACAAGATCCAGTTTCCATTTAGCCACCCTGGTGATGAGCGAGCCTCCTGCAACGATGCGCCATTTCGAAGAAAGCAACAAAACCAAACAGGTCATTTGTTTATCTCGTGCTTCAATTTGCTAAAACGCTCAAATATGAACTTATCCACTTCAAAAGGATCCGGCGTCTTGGTGTTTACATTTCAACTTGTCCGCCTAATAGGCTTGCATCCAGTCTAAAACCTCCAAGAGGCCAGAGGGCAAAGCAACAACAAAATAGCCACGCAGCTCAGATGAAATTGAAAACTGCTCCAAAAATATGACCATTAGCTTGCACAAAAGAAGAAGGCTTAGACGCCTATTATTATGAAAAATAAGCCAAATCGTCCATTGTTGAAGTTTGCCTGGGTTAAAATGTGATAAAATCACATTGTAAGTTGGAAAAAAAAAAAAAAATCAATCGATGTTCAGTAATATCATTAACAGTGTCCCTGCTTGCATGTCTGCCTAGTAGTTTGTTGCCTTTCCTGCTTGGCACAAGTTCAGAGGCAATGTCTTGGGTGGTTCGCTCACATCAGATTACCCCTACACAAACTTTATCCCATGCCAATCTGTCCTTAGGCTGGGCATTTTAAACCTTGTAGTAAAAATCAAGCTTCCATTCAGGGAATGTCCTTTGTAGAACTTAAATACATGCCAATGTGTCCATCAACAAAGGCCTCTACCCTTCCTCCTCACTCCCTCTGACACTTTAAGTTTAGGATTGTTCAGCAGGCCTGTGGGTGGGTTTTTCATTCTTTCCCATTCTTCCTTTATTTTGCTCCTTCTTTAGAGCATTAGGGCAACCAGCCATTGAACTACAACCGCTACTATAAAAATTCATCAGGATTAAAATGACCTCACACACAAAATTAAAGTTCCCCAATGTACACAATAAGGGCCTGTATGTTTTTTAAGACATTCTCAGCTTCCTTGGGAACAGGATTGTTTCTTGACAAAGTAGTCTCTGCTCAACAATGAGCACCTTTCAGACACACACAGGGACTGCCTTTAGAGCTGCGCAGAGAGACGGATTTCACATATCAATCAAAAGACTGGGGGGGGAGTTTGGTACTGGTGTGTGAGGAGCGGTGGGGGCTGAGTTGAGAGTGGTCCTTCAAAAACCACGAGCAGCTTCGAATGGAGTATATGCTCTCCTCTGTTACAGCTACTATTCATAACAACAGCAGACACTGGAGTAATGGGGGCGTCCCTCTTAACCCCCCCTTTCTTTTTTTTCACTTGCTGTCCCTTATATGGGGACTGAAGCACAGTTCCCTTGCCTGGCTCTGAAATAATAAGACTGTAGTGGATGCCTCAATTGTACAACATTGTTTAAAAAAAAAAAGGACGCCAAGAGGGTCCAAAGTATTCATTCTGTGTGCAAGCTTTCATGTTCTAGAGTGTACATGTGAGGACTTGTATGTGTGAATGTCTGTGTGTGTGCGGGGGGGATTCCATTACACCTGTTCGATGGCGTAATGAACCCATGAGTGTGTGCAGTCGGCCACAGCCACCCACTGTGCCAACCATGCACACCACTGCCGCTAATCATGTTGAAAATGAATAAGGTGTCAGCGTAAGTAATTCACAGCTGTATTAAAGCACCAAAGCCCAGATATAAGGTACATAAAACAAATTAGATGCAGTATTCTATTACGGAATATTTTTGGACAGCTGTATTAATGTGTGCACTTCAAAGGTCATCTTATTGGGTCACTGGCTGCATTTTTCACCTTCTGCAATTGCTGACTTTGGAGGGTATTCAGATCAAAAGTTCAAAGAGAAAACAGAGATGTGAAGAGATCTAGTGTTCAAATTTCACCACAAATGTGAGATGGAAAACACATATCAATTTCTATAAATCTAAACGGAATAATTTTTCAGATATCACTGTGGATAGGTTAAACAGTGACAGAGCTGTAATTAGGTAAAATTGGTTCAAGTCCTGATCTTGGTTTAGTCTTTAAAGGTCACATATCGTACATGTCTATGTCTTCTTTGATATGCATGTTTAGATTAATTGGTGACTCTAAATTGTCCCTAGGTCTGAGTCTGAGTGTGAGTGGTTGTTGGTCTCTGTCTGTCTCTGTGTGTTGGCCCTGTGATGGGCTGGCGAACTGTCCAGGGTGTACCCCGCCCTCACCCAGAGTGAGCTGGGATTGGCTCCAGCACCCCCGTGACCCAGAAACAGATAAGTGGCAGAAGATGAATGAATGAATGAAGAATTTGAATATAGGATACAAACACATAAAATATAAAAATTTTAAGCAAAATCTAAAAAGCTAGTCCACTCAGAACTGTCCCAAAAACCATTTAATCATAACTGCTGTACATTCTGGACTAACATCTATAGCTATAGATTCTATTTTTTAAAACTAGTGGTCTCATTTTATTACTTTACAAATCAAATTAGGCTCTGTCTCTGATGGAAGGTCAGAGTGTGATCATGCACCTACAGAAGAGGGGAAACCTGTGAGATTGCCGCACACGTTGCCTCTTGAATTACATCATTTCTCCCAGCTTAGACCTCTGTCTGACATTAAAGTAGATCTCTGTAGCTGGGAAAAAAAAAGCATTAGTATTCA